>JACDQD010000006.1:8333401-9680645 GCA_019843655.1 Lethocerus indicus
CTGTAGTTTTCTCAAGGCGTTATCTCAGAAATTATAGTTCGAACTAGACAACCTTTGAAGCTGGCCAAATTCTGAACGGAAATAAAATTTAAATTTCCCTGGTAAACCCATATTTTACAGAAATATTACGCGACCGTCCATATTTTTCATAAATGGCGCAATTTTTGCATCCCCTCCGTGATATAATTCACGAAACGTTAGCCGCCACAATGCATCTCAATAATAATATCTGAAAATTACAATCCTATTATTCCGAACCATCGGTTATCCCATGTCGCGGGCAACCCTCCTAAGGACACTTCCGGTGTTTATCGGTACAGAAGCCAAGAGGGTGTAAATTATAATAGTTTCCAGGAAGTGGACCAACTAGACCTCGCCCTGCAAACCCCATTGAATCCCTCACTTGCCCTCCAACATGTAACTGGACACAGTTTTCACATTAAGCGCATTTTAAGGAAAAAATAAAATATCGCAATAGAAAAACTTATATATAAATAATAATATTTTTCTAGACTGCATCATTATTTGCATTAGTTTATCCAGTAGTTATCCTGTACCAACTGTGAACAATGAGAGTTAATTCATTCGCCACGCGATATTTAGTTGATAACACTCTTCATAAAATCATACGTATATGCATATCATCCCTTTATTTATAAACAAATGTCAAGAAAATATAATAAGCTTGGATTGAAGCTTGGTATGAACTATGAAAACTTATGAAAATGTAACCCCGCGGTTGTACTTGCAATTCTTAAATGAAGTCAATCAGTTCCAATAACGACGAAATGGGGCGATCGTATTTATTTTAACGTTCTCAAAATAGACGCGGATTTATCCGAGCGCTACTCGATTGTTTTTACTGTTTACATTCGAATGAAAGTCATAGTTTTGGCCAAAGGTAAAAGGGAAGGGACGGAGTCGCAATGATTGCCTTTATTATTTCTTCATACCAGATAGTTGAACGGTTCAAGATTTTAACGCCCAACGGATAATTGTTTCCATTAAGCTACAAACCCTGCTAAAAAGATTTAGCGAATATTTTTACTGGGCGCGTATTATAATTAATACACCCCTCCCCACACCAAAGAACACACTAAAATTCTCTATCTCCGAACGACCGGGTTTTATATCTCAAAATCCAGAGGTGAATCAATTTTAATCTATCTTTCCTATAGATAGTCTGGCACAATATTGCTAAAACTGACAAATACAATTTAATATGATAAAACAGAAACATATTATCGCCGGATCTCCATTTCTTTTCTATTCACTAGAAACGTGTGTTTCGTCCTTTTCAATCCATAATATGTATTATGTAGTTCCACCGTTTTTCACAGTGTTTTTCGAATCCTCGCATTGGAATATACCGTTTCCATAACGATTTTCAGAAATTTAACAACTCTCCAAAATCCGTAGCGTGGCTAAACAAAATGAACCACTATAAGCTAAGTGGACGTCTCATATCGGACAACCCGTTCTGAAAAAAAGATTTACGATGGCTTCCACTAAAGGCTGAAGAGAAAGTCGGGCCTTTTCGGATCATACATTTTATTCTAAAACGATATATGTTTTTTCTTGTCTTACGAGCGCTTCGAGGGGCAAGGGAAATAAAAATAATTCGGCTCTCCCTCTCTTGTTTCCTTTTTTTCAGCGGAAAAATATGAATAAAATAAAAGAGGCGGGTTTAAAGTATAGACGACTCATATGAGTTAAGTGGTCCAGCAGTCTAGACTGGGCTCAAAACCTGCCGCAGACTCCTATTGAGAAATAAAGTTAAACTGCCGGCTGAACCGGGTGCTTTTGTCTATGTGTGTGTGTGTGTGTGTGTGAGAGAGAGAGAGATGTTTTGTTCTTCATTCTCTTAAAGCCACTCATTTATACTTTGTTCTTTTGTACGTAGAGCTGTAAAATATAATAGCGATTCATTATGCGACACGGTTACCAATAGGCGTATTTAATTGTGAGAAAGAATAGGAGAGAGTGTGCCGCATGCGTGCTATTGAACTTTAAAACGTTGTTAAATTCCTTTGAACATCGCGTGTTGCCGAACATGAAAATACGGCCAATTTAATAGATTGTTCGCCGGCTGGAAATAAGTTTTACACGAAATACATGAAAGAACTAATACTCCATCGTTACCTTTGTTCGACATTGAATATAGAAATATTACCGAACTCTGATGTACCTGGTTAATCCGGCTCGCATACAAAAATGCGAATTAACTATAAGACAGATACTGAGGTAATAATAAAGATGAAGTATCGCTGTGTCTGTCACGCTACCCTAATATGTAAATATTTCTCTTCGTGAATTAACTGTTTGTCCCTCGGAGCGATTTTGTAGGTCAGTTATAAGAGAAGACTGAAGCTACAGAAGACGATAAACAATCTGTTGAGTTTTCGCAACAGGATTCTCCTCAATCAGTTTAAAAATGTAATGCAAAACCTATGGAAGTCTATTATTCGACTTGGTGAAAATTCTCATTCCTGGCCGTACGTATAATGAAATGTGAGTGGGGCGCATACAGCTCGTTTAAGTTACATTTCTAGGCGTGCTGGAATGAAATAATATTCAAACAGTACGAATATGTAAAATCGGTTTCAAATGCCTCTCATCTATTCCGTTGTCTTACTCCGTCCCAAATCTAATCAAACCTCGAAAACCTCTCAGAGCATAAATTCTACCTCCCGAGAAGTTATTTCAAACTAAACTATCACCCATTGAAAATTCGACGTCGGTTCCCCATCCAAGTTATTATCACGGCCCCGGTTCTGGAATAAAGACGTTTCTAATAGGGGACTAGAACGGATAAATGGACAATGGGTACAGCGGATACATCGGATGAATAAACCTGTTTTAACTTTAAATTCGAATATATATTCAGTCCGGGGAATTACTTCTAGTTCAAATAACGGGCGTCGGGTCAATTCGAAATAAATTGAAACTAAATTGTCCCCTCCCCGCTTGCCAAGTTCAAAATTAGACCCGGAACAGAATTGTAGAACTAAAATTCTATTCCATCTCGTTTGTCTAAATCGGCTCCACGTGCTGCTCGATTAATTCAGTTCAAAACTGTTATGGACAGAACAATTTTCTATCATAGACGGAACGCGCGTGGCAAACTATACAATGCGGTCGAATGAAGGCCGGCCAGCGTCGAGTGCATTATGACAATGAGCCCCTTCGACATTGGACGGCTCTGAAATGAACCGCTCTTGTATTGAAACTAAGATGATGTGTCGCCGAATAATTTCTGGTTGTCCAAAACGAATTTTCCAGCAATTGCAGCGATCGGCCATTTCGGCGAGAGTTAAAACCGGTCCGAAGCTTGGCCCGCGACCCCAGCCGAGTTCATCCACTCTGTTGGGGAACTTTGAAAACTACGAAAGAAATAAATCTCGATCGCTATCGTAACTGGGCAGTTAGTTTTCGGTAGGGTGCTAATCCAATCCTCCCCCCACCCTCCACCACCAACCCCAAAGTCAAGCGCCTCTATTATCTCAGGGCTTCCGAATTATTACGAAAATGTGGTATCTCGGAGATGTCTACTCGGGAGTTCAAGGAGAATATTGGGTGGGACATTATTGAATTAGTAGTCATTAGTATTACAATAATTAGTGTTTAATATTTCAGAAAAGTTATAATAAGAATAATTTTTACGATATATAAAGTTCGCCTTTCCAGGAAATCCGTAGACCATTTTTCTGTAAGAGTAAGAAACTCAAAAGATATCTTTTAATAGGTATATTTCAATTTTCAGCCAACATAAAACAAAAATATCCTACAAACATGTAGGTTCCTTGAATTGCCTTTGCGTACCTTCGGAAACGAATTTTCGCGGCCGAGATATCGCTGGGTTAAAATAAACTGTC
The DNA here is from genome assembly GCA_019843655.1 of Lethocerus indicus. NCBI lineage: Eukaryota > Metazoa > Arthropoda > Insecta > Hemiptera > Belostomatidae > Lethocerus > Lethocerus indicus. The sequence continues at coordinate 8,337,277 of JACDQD010000006.1, forward strand.
GGGGAAGTGCATAAATATTCCCGCCGCAAAGTCATTTACGTTGGACAGTTTTGCCGGGGACCGCTTTGTACCGTTTGGGGAACCCCGAGGGGCCGCAAGGGCCCCAATACAGCATCATGCCCACCGGCGTTGCCGGTCATCTTAATTATGAACACGAGGCAATTTCATTTTTTTTTCTGTTAATCGACCGGTAGGCTGCGGGAGGTGAAATTTGGGCGGTATGGCCGACCGACCGTTAGAATGAATATTTCAGGATATGAGAGCAATTACTGGGCGCGTACACGCGTTCCAACAGGAGCGGTCATTATAATCCCCCCTCGAGTTGGTTGAAGATATTTATATTGGCGGTCCCCAGAGTGACTGCATCCGCATCATTCGGTTGCTCCTGTCCTAGACCGATTTGAGTTGACTCTCAATTTCTCGACTTTATGTACCAATATTAATTATTGACGAATTTAATGATAAGCGGACAGTCAAAATATTGTGCGTCAAAAAATCCTCTATTCGTAATATTAGGGGTAAGGTTGGTACAGGGGCCGCACACTCGCCCACCCAAATAGGTGCACTGCAAACAAAGAAAAATGCGTTGTTTAACGTAACATATAGCCCGATATTATTAAACCCGTAACCATTAGGTGTATTAGGCACTTAAAGTTTACTACACGTACAGAATTAGACACTGCGATCTCCGACAGATTGTGGGTCTAAATCCGGCCAGTATTTTATTACCCGGCTAATCTCAAATGCCGACAGAGTGTAAAGGGGAGAGTAAAAGCCCAAATCCGGATTTCTGCCGAGGGCTCCCCTGGTCAAACAACCGCCTACCCGGCGGCTTCGGCAAGTGAATGAGTTGTCGAGGAGAAAGAAAGGAATTAGCCGGCGGTGGTGGTAGATCGGGGGCGGCGGTGGCGGGGGCGGGGGTTTGGGGCTGCCGCGGCCCAAACCATCAACCCCAGCACTAGGCGGCCCCTACTCCATTCTTTTCCCCTTCTCAAATGTTTGCCCGCATTATTGGTTTTCCTTTCCTAAACCCACCACCATCATCTTTATACCGGGAGAATCCCGCTGAAATTGTCTAAACCATATTGCTCGCGTTGAAGAAATATTTTATTTTTTTTACGTACACATTCCACTATGTGTCACCTGTTATGTTCCCTATGTAATGTGCAGTTAATGTGAGCTGTCGGCTTGTTACAGCCATACACCAATCCACCTCTGATGTCCCCACAGAGAGAGAGAGAGAGAGAGAGAGAGAGAGAGAGAGAGAGAGAGAGCGCTCAATGTTTAACGCCCACGCTCGGTTTTAATGAAACTGCGTTGGCTCAGCCTTGACGATATTAACAAACCCAGTCGGAAATGGTAAATGAAATTTTAATCCCCCCCCCCCGAATAGATCCCGCGTTCATATTTATTATATCAGTTAATAGAACCGCGACTGTTATAATAAATTAGTCAGTCATTTATTATGGAGAGCGACTTGCATAAAAAGACACGACAAACTCAGTAAATGTAATTAAATGATTTTTTAATTTTTGATAGAAACCCTAATCTGATCTCTAAATAATCGCTTCTCCAGTAGAATGCAGGTCATTTTACACAAAGCTCCCGAATTGGTACAATATATACATTGGAATGCAATGAATTATATAGTTGGCTTCAAGTTAGCCTCGGAGTAGGAAGGTTCGCTTATATTTTGTTTAATTTGTATTGTAATCTTAGTAATACCATTATAAGTGATCTAATTCCTGCCGTCCTACGAAGTTGAATAAACGTAATCATTAAAAACTAATATTTCAAGGTAAGTAGCGCTGGCGTCTGCTCCGGGAACAACTCTGAGACAGTAGTTAATTGGCTAAATCTGAATTATAGGCATCCGGGTAAATAACGAAATTAAGACACTCGGATAATAAAGTTTATTAGGACGAGGGTTTTACGAAGGGTGGGAGCCACCCCCCTCCCAAAATGGATTGGGATTCGGCGCAAAGACCGAGAATTTCGGAGGGGTAGTAGCCAAACCCCACTTACTAATGGTCCTCCTTCCATTTCTTACATCAATACTGCTCGGATGAGAGGTGTTTTCGGTTGACTGAAAACCGTCATAATATCGAAGCTACTATGCTATATAAATTTAGTTATTGACGTACTGCATGTAAGTTTGTTTAAATTTAAGGGAACATCGTAGAACAAGTAAAACAATAAACACGTTTATATGAGTATGTGAATTAATTCAGACAATAGTACACTAACAAATCTATAATAGATTTTGTTTTTCCTTATTTCTAAAGCGCAATTCTGCTCTTGCCTTTATGCGATTGGTTCCCTTTTTACAGTCCGTATAAGAGTTTATTTCGTCTGATAAAATTTATTTCTTTTTTATGTTTTATATCTATTGCCAGAACTGAAGAGAAACCGAAATCGGTAGTGCGTACACCAAATCATCGGTCAGAAACAGAGAAGGATGTAAATCTTACGTAGTGTAGAAAGTATGTTTATCGAGGTCGCTTATAATTAAAATTGCTTAAGAACAGAATTATATCAGGCTACTATCAATTAAACCCAGCATGATCGTCCCGACTTTCTCGCCTGGAAAATACTTAGGTTCCCTCTGTATAACTAAATCCGATATTGGATCTATGCAGAAGAAATAAATGCGAAATGGAAGGGGGTAGGGGGGAGGGGTAAAAGGCGAGGCGCACGGTGTACGAAATACATAAAACTTCTTGAGGCATTGTTGTCCTGCCGAGGAGCCATTAAAGCGAACACCCGACCCCCTATACCCCTCCCAAAACCCGGGGCCACCTTTTATCCTCGGTCTACATCTGGAGTTTTGTCCCTTCGGAAAAATACACGTAAAGCTCCATAAATATAAGATATTTATTGGGACCGCGTTGTAAGGGTCCGTAGAACAACAGTGTTAACAAGGTGCGGGCCGACCATCTTTCATCCGGGCGGTGACTCCGCGCCGCAGCCGATGCCCCGTCCGCTCGGTTCAACACCATTATGCTTTTACTCTCCTGCACAGACTGCAGAATATATACACCGACAGCCATTAGAGAGCTACCGATGACTCCGGAGCTTCCGGATCTCAATTCATGCACTATGCATGAAAATAGAACTACAAGCTATAACTCGCATTCCCTGGGAATGCAGCGAAGAGGCTCGAAGCGCTAACGCTGAGATTACTTTACGCCCCTTAAAAGAAATATTAAACCGACATGCCAACTTATCATCTCGTACAATATGTCGAGCTCCTGTTGACAAAATTGTGAAATTTAGTGTTAAATAAAGCGTGCAAAATGAAGGAAATAACTCTTTCTATTCGTCCTATTGATAAGAAAACCCTGTCGCCTCATCCCAGGCTGGGCCCATTCCGATCGCTCAGTATTATTCGTATTCCTATTCAATTTTAACTTAGAGAGAAATAAACTCGAACTGAGTTATTCCTGGATTGAATTATTCGTTTAAACCGGTGAATTACAATTAAAACGCGCACTAGGGCAATTGAATTGGTGTTTAATTTTTGTTTTAACTCTGTCATACCTATAAATTAGCTCAATTTGATTACATGAAATAGAGTTTAGTAGTTTTTTTCTTCAAAACGCTGAATTTAATGCAGGAAAGGTCAATCGGGCTTTAATTAATGAAGTCGAACACTAATTAGTTTCATTATTAGTTTGTTCGTGGGCGAGAGGAATTGGCCTTCAATATTTTCGAACTAAAATGTTACCGCAGTAGATTTATACGATTTCAAGTTCAAGGTTTACATTGTAAGGGACGCTTAGATTATAATTTTAAATAAGTATAAAAATAGCCCCATAAATAGACTCGTATGAGTTTGTCGTTGTTGGAGTAGACAGCGAAAATAATCTCACATTTTCGCGGTCGCGTCATCAAGGAAGACCAATTTACCAAAGGATTTATCTAAATAATATTCAATTATATTCATATAATGAAAAACAGGTGGAGTAAAACTTAACCAAACCCAGCTCAACTATTTTTTGTGCGTAACGTTAGCTACAAAATGGCTTTATATGATATTTACAATTCAATTTGGACAACATCCTCTTGCTTCTTTTGTATTCTCTTCATCGATGGTATTTGCGCATGTCGGCTGCTAAACAAATTGATATTCAAAACACGAAATGTTGTTCATCAGTTAATGAACAAAAATCACTCAAAATCATGCTGATAACACGCAAAACAAGTAACTACAACAGTAACAGTGTAATGGATAGCACCAGTGATGAAGAGTTAACAAATGGTCTTATATAATTATTTTACAATATGAATGTAAATATTTCGAAATAATTGAAAACCGTATACTACGAGATGACGACAAAAGCAGAGCGAGGACTCATATCCTCCAGGAGCCGCCACTCTTTGATGCGCTTTAAGCGTAATCTCCTTTACGAATTCCGTTTTTCTTGACCGGCCAGAGGCTTTTAAATTTTCAACGGCTTTCCGACTTGGTAAAGGTTGGGGGGGGGGTAGTGGACAGAAGTCGGAAATTATACACGGTCCGCCCGACATACGGCACACTCGAAAATAAGTTTTTCAAACCGAGTTTTCTTGTCGAGTTATAAGTTCTACCCCCTGTGGTAAGTATTCAATATTATTCCGGCCCCAGCGCCGCCACCTTCCGCCAAACCGGGCGCCATTCGATATCAATTTTAAATGTCGTGAGATCATATTGCCTCTCCCGACAGTACTCCCTTCCGTGATTCTTTTAAATGTATTCTACTTCCTTTCGAAAAAAAGGAGAAAAAAGTAAGACCGAAGTTTATATTGAACGTTACTCCTCCCCAACCCCTCTCAAGGCAACGGCCCTCGGTCGTAGGAAATAATGCTCGTAGGCGTAACATAATATATGCGAGTTGGAATAAAATTATATACATATGTACGCCTTTAATAAAATTATACCAATTAATATTTATACTCGATATTTTACAAGTATAAGTGTCTATACATTATATTACATAATAGAAAATTACTTTCCGCGTTCGCCCTAATTACTTAAGAGATCGACCTTCATTAGATCGGATCAGCTCAAATATTCCTGGTTTCACTGGTCTACAGTTGAGTGTAGAGTTAAAATAAATATAAGTGGGTCGATAAAAAACTAAAGAAATCGAAGTTTAAAACTAAAAGGCCCCCTCCTTCAATCGCATTATGGGAAAGTAAAGATATCGGGGGTCGGGCGTCGCCATAATGGATAAAGAGGGGTCGGCGGGTGGGGGGCACGGAGCGGTAAACCGGACAAATTTATTTTACACTGTGTGGTATTTCTATTCCTAAGACATTTGTATAAGTAAGGGCGAGGGGGCGGCGCAATTTGGGCCCTGCGTAAGGGAATGCCAAAGCATTGCAGCAGTGGCGGCCCCCTGGCAACGGACCAACCGCTGACGCCACCGCCACAGCCACCGCCACCGGCAGACCCCACTCACACACTCACACTCACACTCACACTCACACTCACACTCAGACCACTCACTCCTCCACGACTACCGAAATTTACAAAATTGCAACTCTCAACCAACTTCCTTGCCATGTCCCCCCCCTCCGCCACCCAGTCTAAACTGACCCCGATATCGCCCGAATTTTAATTTCAACCCGCCCAATCCAACCGAAAGCCTTTTACCGTGAATAAAGTTCAACTTCTAATTCATTACGAAAGCATATTGGAATCGCAACAGTTTTTAAATCCGCAATTTCGAATGCCACAGACTGCAGAACCGTATTCCATCAGTTTGCAGCAACAGATAGACTAAAGACAAGGAATTAATGTTCTATCCGACCACCAGTGTAATTCCATGGGAGGAGGACAGAATATTACAAGAGTTGCACTAAAAAAATTTCAAAGGCCACTATATGAAAATTTAAAAATTATTTCTCATATGTGTACAAATAATCCTCTTTTATCTGATTGAAGCTCTTGAAATCGCACACGAAAATTCAACAAAATACAACTAATAACCTAATACGTTAACGCGAGAATGTGCGATCGCTGCAGCTCATATTTGTTTTAACAGAATTTAATTAAATACAGTTCATATCAGCCTGTGAGTTGAACTGTCGGTTTACCTACTATTTCATTATATTAGACAAAAAAAACAGAGTACTACACTGTTTCGTAAGTAATTTATCGTGCAACAAAGAGAGACATTTAAGACAGAACAATTACCGCGCTCCTTCATAATAAAAATAGGAAATCAAAAGCGCGTAATTGAACGAGACAACGCGTTTTTTTTGTTAGAAACGAGCGTATTTCACATCCCCCTTTCACAAAAACGAGTGTATGTGTATATATAAATACACATGTAATTTGAAAAGAATACTGATACTGCATATTGCTTTGTGCTAGCGCCATGCAATTCACGGCCGTCCTATATATTGTGCACTCAAACCAGTGTGTCCGGCTTGTTAAAAAATCCCGCTATGATATCGCATTTGAAAGAATTCCAAGTTTTATAAAAGCAGGAAGGGTAGGGCAACACACACACGCACACACAAACACACACGCACTCCCTCGCTACCTCTGTCTGACAGGCCATTTTAAGCTTTCATAGCGGCCATATTAAATGTATTACGGTCCAACTGAAATTCGATACAACTTTTATATGAAATCCGTCCCGACAGTAGTTGCCGCGGTCCCTCCATTACGAACGAATAGTGGGCGGCCATAAATTCAATTGCACGGTAAATTAGTGAGACGTCGGAAAATATCAAGTGTGTTCCACATTAATTGTTTCAGAGACACCACGACATCGTCACTTTAGTTTTTGCTCTGTACTCAATTTTATATTTCCGAGTACAATTCAAAATTCAGATACAAATCCTGGGCTACGAACACTATCACACCCTGTAGAAAAAAGCACGATTGAAGTAAACGAATCGTAAAAAATTACTATTCGAGATGGAACCTGGGCTTCAATGACTGGAGCCGGAGATATTTGCCTCCGGCTAATTCTAAATGAAAAACTGCTGTAGTCAACCCACATACTGGCTGTAAATCATCAGGTGAAGAGCAATCTGAGCAGTGTCGATAGACTTCTGATGCCCAAGGTGCATAAGGAGAAGTCTAAATTGGCAACATACAAAATTTCCACTTCAGGCCCCTACTTCAGGCGTGTCCTGTTGCGCAACAATGGAAACAAGCGCATGAAAGGACTTTAGATAATTCGAGACAACGCCTCCTCATTTCCTCGATGCCATAGAGAAAATGATTTGAGAAACTTAAGGAAGTATTACCAAACTATCCCAACCCGATACCAGCGTCGTGCCATTTATCAGACCGGTAAAACTAACGTAAAATTTTGCAACCGTTGTAATAATGGCCCTTGAAATAAATATAATATCCTTATGACAATAAAAATTAATTTTAATAATATTATAATTATTTATTTGTCGTATATAGCATTTTCGAAAATTCCAAAATGGTGATGTGCATAATGCCAGAATGTGTTGATTTAAACCAGAGTTACACTTCTCAGTCTCAGTTACTAACCACTGAGAGTTTCATTTAAGGACGGACAGTAACGTAATAAAAAATACTTATAACTCAAATCGTATAAAAATAAATAAATAAATACTTAAGAATTGCTTTTATCGAATTGTGGGAATAGAGTTTTTCACATTTTAGAAAAGAAAGCGGCGGTAAATTATTAATAATACGGGAGCAACAATAGTACACTTCGAATAATCATAGATGGATCGAGTGTAATGCGAAAAGAATAGAACTATTCCACCAGTGGGTGAATCCAAATCGATCGGGGAGCGGGTTTTGAAAAGGCCGATGTGACTGGGAAATCGGTGACCCAGACGGCATTAATATCGGAATAACTGGGACGGATAACGAGCCCCACCACCGACTGCACTTAATTGAAGGAAACCGGACAACGAGCAAAGGGAAAGACAGAATTTAGCTCGTGGAAAATCGTTCCTGCAGTTTCGACTTGATCTGGTGCTCGTAGACCACTGAATAAAATCGGATTATTCAGAATTAAAATGCTGGGAAACTCTTACTGCAATTTAACGGCTGTTATTAAAACTGTATCCAGAAACGTTTTTTCATCATAGTAATCGCAATTTATCTCTTGAGATTACAATATAAACCCACAATTATTACTCTCGAATATTCCTCTCAGTCTCTCCTTACGATAATCTTTCTTCTTCGTAACAAGAAATTCTTCATGCTCCTCTTGACACGAGAAGTCAAAAAACACTAGGATTTTTGTATTCATTGATGAAATACATATTTTCCGCAAAAGGATGATTTTTTTTTACAAGTAACAAGATAAAATAAAACGCAATTGTGCCCATAACTTATAAGTTATTTTCACGATAAAAGAAGTTAAGAACAGAATAAGTGCGTGGTCGTGATACACTGAAAAGACAGGATTTGAATTGCGTACATCTGAATTATGATAGATAATGAAACGGTGGCAAGAAACGAATCCAGATTATCGCTAGGCGGCACATTTCCAAATTCTCGCCCGGGGTTCTCCAAATTCAGCGATTCGACAAACGAAAGACGCGGGAAAATAGAATACGATTTTCCTTCCAAAGAAAGGAAGGAATTTCCCTATATACCTATAGAATATGGCTGGGCCATTTGAATGGGTTTCCGTCAATGAAAAACGCCGGGAGAGGAGTGCGCCCGGTGTGTTTGTTAAAAAAGGGACAGACACACTGGAGGCTGGGCGGACTGGGAAATGCCGAGTCGGGAAATTGCGTTCGAAACGGGCCCCGTCCACAATTAGCGCGCGGCCCCCTCGACGTTCCATTTGGGACAAGAAAACGCGCTCGTTCCGCTCGTGGGCTAAGGCGCTCCACTCATTCGGCCCTATTTCTAAGGACGCACGACCGACTAGCGGACTAGCCGTGCCCAACCTAATGTCTTTGCAGTCACTTACGGCGAAACTGCAGCCGGTTTTCTTTTCTTTCTCCTTTTTTCACCATTCACCGCCCGCTACCACAGGAGAAGCCAGTAAGCCCAGTCAAACCATTTAAATCTCCCGTCTGTTTTATTGCACAATACGTGTGTGTTACCTCGTAGAAACTGGTCACAGCTATTGATTTCAGTAGAATTACTGTACAATTTTGATTCTAAATATATTTCAAATTTAAGGAATTACAAAATGCCCCTTAAAGTACTGCAATAAAACCGACACTTTTCGTATCGACTCACACAATTTTACCATGTAGAGGATATTAATTATTTTTGTAAATTATTTTTTGTGTGCATATATAAATACGTACGGGTCATTAGATAAAATAGTGCTGAATATGGTGTACTCTGGGCACCGTTTCACCGTCCAATACACTGTATACCGGTAATGAACACGTGAAAATAGCGATCGTTACTTGCAAAATTAAAGATTTACATAATTTTTAACAGTAATCTATTTATATAAATATATATAAAAATTGATGCATACGATTCCTCTTAACTCCCACGTCATATCAGATCCGTAAAGTTTCCATTCATCGAAATTTCAACTTCGAGGGCATAAAACTATCAGCTTCTGCTAAATCCAGAAAAACTACATCGCAAAAACGTGTAGATCTCGCAGAGAAGACTAATTAGAGGGCCGGATCACGTACATTGCGCAACATATAGAGGAAACTATACAATAAAATAAATACACGTAGGTGGTAGTATTGGGTTTAACAGTCCTAATCTTTTTCGCAATTACATCTTGGTAATAAAAGAGTCCACTGAAAGCTACCTGCAATGTTTTTTCTTCTCCCTCAATGATGTATTTGGCGAAAAGCAAGTCGTAGTGGTTTCTCGCGAGAACTAAAATAAATACCGAACAACATTTTTCTATACGAAAGAAAAAATATATCTTTTTCATTTGTCTTCTTAACAATATATATATAAAGCTGGGAATCCTTTGTAAAATATTTCCTTCAGCTTGCACACCGAACATCAATAGCGACCGACCTACTCCAGTGTTTTCCCAGCTTTTTTGACCGCGACCCCACACTAAGATATATATTTCATACCCCAATCCAATACACATAGTCGTCTCTATACATTTATGAGCAAACCGAACTTTCCAGAAACTGTACTTGCACCTCACTACTTACGATAAAATGAAACCGTAGACGGGTGTTGTTTCCCTGATGGCACATGATTTATTCTGGTTTAAATAATTCAGACGGTTTATTTCGAACGAGCCGAGCGAAACGCCGACCTAGACCAAAACGAACAATCTTGGCGGAAATACGATTATCTTTTAAGGAACTCCTAATAACAAACATTTTCGAGCAATTCAAAATCCCATTAAAAAATCGCATTAATGAGAAATATTAACTTTTTAAATTAATGTCTTTAGAAGTGGCGCAGTATTATATTAAATGTAATGAGCGTAAAAGTGAGTTCCAAGTAGCTTAACTATTTGAATTTGGATTGAAATTCAATGTGGATTGCTTCAATTCAAGTGCAAATATTATATATACAGTGGACGGCACCACCGCCGGAACGTCTGAGGCTTTCAAATCCTTTATGAGTTTCAGAAAGACGCTTATCGATTTCCAAGAATATCAGGACTTTTCTAGGAACTCTTTGTCACGAGGAAACTTTATCCGCTTCTCTCGAAACTGGAACCGAGATTAGATTCGATCGCAGGGATTTATTCCTGCTTACTAATGTCGAAAATGAGGAGGTGTCGGCTTGAGAAGTGTACTCTGATGACTCTTTAGAATAATTTGGACAACGTATTATTTGAGACCAGTTTTATATCTTGAATATAAAATAGCAAATACGTAACTTTGAAGTTGCATTAGTTGCACAACCTCGTTTGTGTGCCACTTTTCGACGTCCCATTGCCATCTACTTTACCGTAAATACATCTAAGAATACGATATTCTTAAAATAAAACTTTTATTTTAATACAAAATTTAGAAAGGTTGTAGTTTAAATCCCTTGTTACTATCAATTCTATACATGTTAAACTGCGTTATTAACAAAACTCTTCCAGTTAAAAGAAAACAATTTTTCAAATTCTCAGTTCAAACCATGCGAAATGTTCTTCGTATATTTGAATTTGACACGTTCTGAGCTTTAAAGGGAAACCACATAGAGTCTATATTTGCGCTCAGAGTTGGCTAGATAAAGTGATTCAAACGCGGAGGCACATATTACATTTACACCGCCCACGTGGAACGAGGGCAGCTCGTTCGCTCACCACTCATTGTACAGCGCGTAAATTGGTCTCCACGCTGTTTATGAATATGATAACATTAATGTGGAGCACGTACATTTAACGATATAACGACCTCAATTGGAATCTCAATTATCGTTTCAGGCGGTCAGCCGAAAGTAGCCCCATACTGCCCGCGAAATTATCCCAACGCCAAAATAATTCGTACGGTCGAACAAATATTGATTTAACTTGTAATTTATTTTTTATATAATAAAATTAACACTTACTCTCTCTACATGATTAGAAAAATACCTAACTGAAAAAATAAACGAAGTTACTATGTAATACGATACACTAATTCTGTATGATTTTAGGGGTAAATACCATAAATTTAAGCAGTATAAGTAAATAGATGACCATCAATAATAGTGCTGAAACAGTGTAATAATTGATGACTGTTTCATTGATGATAAACAAGAAATATTTACTACTAAACTTTGGTTGAACTTTATTAGGGATTCTCGTGTCTTTTTCTTCATATAAGTTATAAATAATGCATTTCGATACATTTGACTCCAACCTATTCTCCATTATAATAATAAATAAGAGTAGGAATTCATTGAAAAAAAATCAATCTTATAATACTCAAATCTAAAAAATTTATTTAAAATATTACCAAATAGAAACTAGTGTTCATCAAAATGTTTCACCTCACCTTCTATAAATAAATTCTTAAAGGAAATAATTTAGTGCCAGAAAGGTATATTAAAAAAATAGACACAATTTGATCAACAATTTATGACTGCAGCATTATAAATATCATAAATGACACTGCATGTACACTGACATATTTTAAATAAATATTATATGGCATTAAAACAACGAATTATTCATATCGCATATATATGAATCTAAGCAAAATATAATTTGTGTATAATTTATTATCCAATTTAACTTGGTTTGATAAAGATATTTTCAACCATTTAACATAACTTTTAAGTATTCAGTAACACAGGTGATAGAAAAATATACTGATAAATACTTTAGGGAAGGAAAAGAGCCATACTAGAATCAACTGGACACCCATACCACTTTTTCTAATGGTAATCATGCTTTTACATCAATATTATGGCTCTGCAAAAAAAAGCACCAATAAATTTATAGCTAAAAAAATATATTAATATAATACTACTCTGAAATTAGATCAGCAAAATAATCAGATTACATCACTTGTCTTCTTATATAAACATCCATAAGAAAACATTAAAAAAACCTGCTACAACACTTGGTCCATTGATTTTGCTTACATATTACAATAATGTCAACGAATTTTTCAATGCAAAAATTTACATTATTCCATACATTTAAAATTAAATAAAATTTATATTGCATAATAGTAACCACTATTCTGGTAATAATCTAATCAACTTACTAACAGTTACATCTAGGATGAATATGTTTCTAATATTATGTCCCATTAATCTATATTATTCTTCATATTTGAACTGATATTTATTCAATACTACGTAGAATATTTCTTGCAAGAAATACATGATACTTGATACTCTGGTAATACTGTACACTATTCATAATGCATGTATTCATTATTTCATCATAGGAAGAGCTTTCTCTTTAAGTGTTTTGTTTTTAATATATTAAAAAATAAACAAAAGTGAATTAAATTAAATTTCATTTAAATTATAACCCTAAGCAAAATTTAACACAATGTAAGACAGTAATATAACTGAGCAAAACTGTAAGATATTCGAAATAAAAATTATAACTTAAATAAAATACATTGTATAAATAAATATTTAAAAAAAATTAAAACAGTGATTCAGAAATAATCGATCAATGTATTGCAGATGAATGTGCATCTAGCTATTTTGGTTAAAGTTATATAAATACTTTGGCAGAAATAATAATTGCATATAACACAAAGATGAATTAAAAAAAAAACATTAGCCCATAATGATAGCTAAGATTTCTATAAAGTATGCACAAATAAAATCTAAACATATTAAAAAAATTAATAAGTCCTAAATGTCAAGTGACAATCACAGTTGTACTACTCAATATCACAGATCAATGCCTGTGCACTTGCTTTTGAAAATGTATTTTTTTCATCTCGACACGCAAGACATACCTAACACAAGGGCAAAATATAAAGTTAAAAAAGTTTAAATTGTGCATATAAATCATAAATTACACAATCTTTCTTGTTTTAGATTATTTTATATTTAAGTCTAGGTTATGTGTGTTTCCCCTCAAATATTATATTATAAACATTTCTTACCAATTAAACATTATAGAAAAAAACAACATCATAAAAAAATACCTATATTTAGGCCATTTACTCAGATCAGTTCAATAATGATTTCAATACAATAAAATTTACACTTTAAAGTGAGATTGTAAATGCCAGATAAAAAAGTAATGTGCCAAGTAAAAACATTAATAAAATCTATGTTCACAGCCTGTTAACTTAACAACCATAATCAGAATTAGTGTAATTTTTATAAAAAATTGAAGTATAAATAGCAGATTAATTTCACATAATAATTAATCAAGTGATGACTCACATGAAAAAATCATGTATTCAAATAGTTTGCACAGGCATAGAAGTGTTTAATAACTTTATACACTAGTAGGACTTGTAATTTCATAAAAACATATGTAACAACTAATTTAGTTTGTAGGAAATTAATAAAAGATAAGGTATTCAAAAACACAAGTCACATATATACACATAAAATTATCCTGACTAGGGTAATGACTAATATCCCAGACTAAATGAAATATTCAAAACTGATCCCCATTGAATTCATAACAATTTTTTATATTAATAATAATGCTAACAGTGAGATAATGTTATCACCCAAAAATATTATTATAAAAAATAAATATAAGAACTATGTTTAACTCCTTTCAATACAATGTTTGTAAAATAATAAAACCTTTAAAAGAATTTATTCATTCATATTCACTGAACTGAAACTAAATGAATTCAACACATAAAATAGAATGAATCTGTGAACTATAAAGTCAACATTCAAATTGTTCAAAATAAAATGGTCCTCTTCAAACAAATATGTTTCCTTCTAACTTGGAATATCACAAAAGCCAAGCAAAATCAAAGAAACAAAGCCAAAATATCCTTGGATGACTTTAAAATGTATCAATAGAAATCAGTTTATACTCCAACTATTAGTACTATAAATGGAATTTAGAAGAAACAGGTTCACATTTTAATTATTAAAAACTAAAAATGCAGATAATAGCCACTGGGACTAATTACGATATACCAGAACAAGGAACTCAAAAAAACAATAAAATAATAGAATAATAATAACACCCTAAATTTCATGACACTTCTTACATAAATACTTATGTAAAATTTATAGAAACATAAATATTTTATTTTCCAATGTGAACCTGATTACTGATATAATATACACAATGCTATTCTGATGGATGAAAAATAAATAAAGATGAATCATCAGAGAAATGCTGTGTGTTCATTACATGTTGAATGATGCGACCAGACAACAAGCTTGATCCATATGCAGTACCTTCATTTCTATCTTTTACCAATCCTTCAGAAATCAACCAACTTACTAGTGACTCACCAGGAAAACAAAGCTTGTATTGCCAGAAGCGCACCCTAAAAAAAAACAATAAATTTCTAAATGCTCTCAATTACCGCATTCAATCAAAATATAAAATATTTTTAAAACATATTACCTCATTAATAAATATTTAAAAATAAATCCTTCTTGTGAGCATAAATTTATTAAATTAGCATTGGTAGTATATAAGACACTTAATTATTAATGATAAATAATATTTCACTTTATAAATTAAATTTATGAACCTTGCTTCTGAAGCACAGTTAAAATAAAAACAATAAAATAACAAATGAAATAAATATACCCAAACTTTTACCTTAAGTTCTTAACAATTTGAGTTTTGCATTGTTCAATATGATGATTTTTGAACTGTTCACAAAGATGTTGAGTTTCAAATGGAAGTTCATCACAAGAGGGAAGCTGTATTGGATCTCCACCGGTCCAAAAGTTTCTAACACTAGAACATAGTTAAAAGAATATAAAATAGTCATAAAACAATACAAAATAATTAAATAATAAATTATAGTAATATAACATGAATGACTTTGATACCTTCTGAAACAAGGCTGAAGAAGGGATATCGTGTCCAATCCAAATATAAACAATACAATCACACTTTGGCCACGTTTCAAGGTAGCATCAAGGAAGGACAACTCAACATATACTCCTGTTATATCCTCCATAACAACACGCCATATGCACAATGCCAAACTCTGAAACATTTTATGATGTTTTTGTGACCAACAGGATATGAAAAATTATATTTATGTATGTCAGTTAAAAAAAATTGGGAACAGAAATAATACAGTGCAAATAATAACATTGAATACAAATTACCACAAATGTAGAACACAAAAGGAAGAACAAAAGAACCAGGTGATGGATTGTCTGGGCTTCATCAGTACTAGCATCTAAACTGTCACTACTTTGTCTTACAAGTAGAGGATGTTCTCTATCATCAGTCCTGAAAAAAATATAACAGAAATTTTATTTTATAATAATTATATTCCATTAGAAACTTTAAAACAAAAATAACAAATAGTATTGCAGTACTTATGAGAAACAACTTTAATTTATTTCTAGATTTTTATGTCATATGTCATATTACATGCATTAAGTTCAATCTAAACCTAGGCTGAAACTATATTTTAACATAACAGCTGAAACAACCAGAATATGTAACTTTTAAACCTACATTGAGAATTACACCAATTGTTTTGATTCTTTCTAAAAACATATGCCACCACCAATCTAGGAATAACTGTATTTCATAAAGTATGTAATAATGAAGAAGCTATTATTATTTATAGGCTATAAATACCCAGCAGGAGTCTGCACCGAATCTCCTGAAGCATTAATCTGACCTTGTTCAGAGGCTGAACTAGTTTCCCGCACAAAAGTCATATACCTGAGATATCTTCTCCTATATCTCTGTTGAATTATTAAACAGCCAACAGTAACTAAAAATTACAAAGAAGTATTAATAACCATTGAAATATATATGCATTTTTTATATTATTATTAACTGATTAATATTCAAAAACACATATTATTCATGTGTCAAATTTAAATTTAAAATCATATCTAATGAATCTTATTCAAACTAAAAATGATACACTATTCATGAAAAATATTCTTTGAAGTTTTTTTCTTAACTACAAAATGTTGTAAATTGGTGATATTGTAATTGTAAAACAATATCCACATATTAATAATTATAATCTACTATTATAATCTATAGTCATTAGAGTCTGTGATAAATCTTTAGGAACAAAACTTGAATAGAATTGGAAGTAAACAATTTTAATAGTTTAGTAAATAACAATGGTTGATAGAGTTGCAATCATTTCAGAGATTTTTCAAATACCTTTTTATTGAGAGTGAAAACAATTCATAATAGACAGTTGAATAAAATATTTTATTTTAAATTAAATTTTGAGTTGTATTCTATGTGAATTCATTGTTTTCTTGAAACAATTCAATTATTGTAAAATATAAACAGTAAGCAAAACTGTTAACAGTAATGAACTAATAATGAATAAGTAGCTTCAATTACCTAGCACTTTTCATAATCAGTATTTATTTCAAGATATACAATCACAGTATAAAATAATAATTTCAAAAGCACAATGTCACCAATTCCTTAAAGCAAAGCAGTTCAGAAATTTAATAATGCCAATGATATTTAAAAAAATCTAAATAAAAAAAATATTCCTTAACTTCAGTCAAAGCTATATGACAGAAAACGCACTACTGTAACTTACTAATAAATGAAGCCAATAGTATGCAGATGGATATACCAGCTTCAATATGACCAAAAGTGAAACTTTCATTACAATGAGAAGGAGGATTTACTGGTTCCACCCAAAGCAACATAGCAGCAACTAATACTACAGGTAACCTGAAAAATGGGTTACCTTTTAAAAGGTGTATACAAAATATTAAGCTAATTTAATGTTGACAGCAAATGGATATATATAAAATTACAATGGAGAGATGATATTAATAAAACATAAATTAATATTTTCTCCATTGAATGAATACTTCAATACAAACAGTAACCACTGATGTGTAGATTACAACACATCACAACAAACAATGAATTTTGTAGAATAATGACCAATAGAGTCTGTAATTTTTGAAAATATTTAATGTAATCCAAACATGCAATACAAATTCAACAAATATTGAACATTTATGTGTGCCACAAGTTTCTGCTAAGATTAATGCAAACAAAATACGTTAGTTAACATTTAATTTTATCTTCACAGTTCCCCTGCCAATGTTAAACAAAATAGACACCTACAAAGTGTGGAATGTCTAATTTCTAAAATGAAGACTAGACTCTCTCTACAGGCAGCTTCATTAGATGCAACTATTAAAAGAAAATAGAGTTGAACCAACTTTGGCTAAGTAATCACATGGTTAAGTAGATGCACAATCAAGTTGGATTCAAGCCCAACAGTGTTAGTATGCATATGTTAAAATGATGAATTTAAAAAAAGATCACTCAAAAAATTTGAGGTAGGCCACATATCTCAGGATAAAATGAAAATACTATAGTATAATATATGGATCATAATTGATTACTTTCAAAACACATATTCTTAAATAATTTATGAATGCATAACAGAGTACCTACAAATACTGGCTACAATATAAAATTATTTAGATATACATAAATAATAAATATTTGCTCACCCCCAAGCTAAAACAATGTAAACAGGCTGTAGAGTTTGTAGAACAACAAAATTACGAGACTCAACTAAAACCATAGTCACTGCAAGGCAAGCTGTCCAAAGGTATGAACTGTAACTACCAAAAGTAACAAGAGCATATTCTAGATACCCTATACTTTCAGCAGCATGTCCAATTAAAATTCCAAGACATTCAATCATCTAGAAATTCATGTAATCAGCATTATTAAACAAATATTTCATTATAATACAATCAGAAAACATTACACTCTATGAACAATGCTATAATGAGAGCTCAAAATGGAATAAATTTATAAATATATTATACTCACTTGTGAAATAACAAGAAACATTGTAATCCTATGAGGAAGAGTTTTATAATTTCCAATCCCAACAAAGAGAGCAAGAAGCCAAACCTATTGTTAGATAAGGATGCCATCAATAAAAAGTTGGTTTGATTATATAATAATACAAAGAAATAAAGAGAAAGTACCACTTACACAAGCCAAAAATCCAGCAATGCTTAAATCAAAATCGAACTTCTGAAGTGTAGGAAAAAAGTCATTTGGTGAAAGATCCGATACAGAAACCATTTTTGCAGAAACAAACATCAATGGTGCAGAAAGGAAAGTACATGCCACCATAGCACTTGCAATCTAAAATTATCCATTAATATAAACACTAACACTGCCTACAAGATATGAACATATAAATGAGTTACAAAACAATAATTTCACTAACCAAATCAACATCAAGAGCATATGAAGTGGCGTAAACAAATACTCCTGGAGCTGCAGGTAATGTTCCATACAAGAACCCATAATTACTCATGTCATTGCTTAAACTTGAATTAACACTTGAGGCATGTAAGACTAGACTTGTTACTTCTCTCACAACAACCGGCAGCACAAGTCTAATAAAAATATAATTTACAATGTATTTAACTGATTAAATTCAATTAGATAATAATCTCAAATATAACTTAAAGTTTGAAAGTAAAGTGAATCTATATAACATCAGTGAGTTGAGAGAAATAGTGCTTTAAATTTAGATGACTTTAAGTGAATAAAAATATTATTAACATCTATTTAAATAGCTTAATAGAAAACAAGAAATATTAATTACATTAAGTATATAGTAACAGGATTACATACTCTTTAATGGTTATTAGAATCCCAGGTACAATAAGTGCAGTTCCTTGCAATGTTTGCACTTTGCCAACCATGTGCAGGCCAAGTAAGAATAATGCTGAAGCAGTGAATGCAGAACCAAATACCTGGAAAAATTATAAAAAGTATTTACAAAAAATAGATATGGGATTTAAAACTTTAATATTGCATAATATGACTTCATATATAAAAACATATAATATTTAATGCAAATTTTATTATGTATAATTATGTAATTAATATATAATTGTTAACAAAACATTAGAGATCCTCTGAATTGATGTGTACCAAAGTTTTTCAATGGTAAAAATGTTTAGTACAAATTTATTACTAACATTAAGAACACCAGCAATGGATTCTGGAACGTTATGTTGGAAAACAAAATTTCCAGCAATTCCCAGGGCAGTCATGAAAACAACAGGATTAGTTGCTATACTTGTTACAGTGCTCACTAGGAGCTGAGCTGTAGTACCACCTGGAGATCTACGTTTTCCAAGTTCCATCAGAACAAATCCAATAGGGTTCAGCATTACAAGTGAGACAGGAGCAAGGAGATACAGGTAGCTTACAAACTCAGGATGTGTTTTTCCATAAGCCGATAAAACTACAACAATAGGGAAATATTGGTGTACTGATCCAAAAATAATAAACATATATATAAATGAAACACTTTTACATGCATAACATACACAAAGGATTTAAAAACTGACCTATTGGGAAGCCAATTGCAAAGTCATTACTCTGTGTGCAGAAAATTGCATAGAGTCCAGCTTTTCCTGGATCAACAGGTCGTGTCACCAAAAGAGTTATTAAAAGCACTGAGGTGAATACTATCGCTTTTGATATTAGAATGGATAAAAGGAAGTACCAACATACAGAAGATAGATCAAGAGTGGCCAAAGACATAAAAATTAGGGAAGGAAGAGAAAATGTTCCAACAAACGTTGCTAGTCCACTGGTCTGTTGCGGTGTCACTACCCCCAATCGTCCAGCAACATAACTGTAAAATAATTAAGGCCAATTACAAGTAATGTATATATTATAATCAATTGGATCAACTTATTGTTAAAAAATAAACAACTGGTCACTTACCCACATATGATAACTCCAAAACACTCAATGAGAGCTGGAAACAATTTGTCAAGTGGAACATCTTGGATGTTCGATGAATCTACCACCATAGTTCTCCTGAAGCAAAACATTAAATTCTGTGCATTACAAAAAAAATGTTTATATTTATTCATTCTCTTTTTTCTTATGTACAGTATGATAACCAACAGACTCTTGACAGTAACTGGTAACAATTAATGCCAATAAATAATAATCAAATAAGACTTTAGGCTACCTTAGGGGTATTAAACTGAAATCATTCCTCCTGATTGTACAGGCACTTAATGAAATAAATTAAACAAAATCAACTGTTCAGATTTAATAAATGAATTACACAACCACAGTGTGTGTATTTAAGCGTAACCAAAATCGTAATTGTAGAGTATTTGAACTTTCACTATTATTAAACCGCTAACAGGTGAAAAGCGGATCGAATTTATTTAAGATTTTTAACTGAAAATGTACGAACCTGTAGGCCAGATGGACTCCTTTCAAGCTTTGGTACACTTACGTTCTAAAATTAATATAAAACATACTTGTGCGAAACGTTACATAAAAAAGAGCAATAGTGTTAGATAGGAAATTACCACAAGCCTGATACCGAGTCGATGAGAACAGCTGAGACTTTCTCCCACTCCCCTCCACTCCAATCACTTTCAATTAATCAGCTGTGCCCTATCATTGCCACACTCAATTCAAAATTAAATGTTTTATAGTCATATTAATTAATTTCATAAAATTTGTTATCAATGCATTGTTTATTACAATAATCGTAAATTCAGTTTAGTAAATAATTTATGAAACTTTATGAAACTCTACTGTGAAATATATATATTGGAACAGCATATTATTTCTAAACATATACAACAGCGTTGCACTACATAATTTCCTAAAAAATACTGGTGTACATCAGAAACCTCTGCTACATCTTTTAAATATAAATAAAATGGATTAGATTTTCGACAAATCAATATTTTCAACAAATGAAAAAAATAATATTAAAGAAATAATTAGAAATCAAATTGTCAGACAAGATGTAAAATGATGCTAAAAATGGGTCTTGGAAGGTAATCTGGGTTTAAAAAAATGAAATAAAACTATTTAATTATTAATAATAAAAGCACATAACTGTTTACAGATATTACATATAAATGAAAATTATAATTATTTGTAATATAAAAGGAATTTAATTTGGAGTAAATAGTATAATATCAATACTCAAATTCACTTTTGAATTCTTTTTAAAATAACTTATTCTCACTCTGAGTCATGTCAGTGTAATTTCATTATACAAAAATTACCTTTTCATAAATGTTCTATCTAAAGACTAAAAGGCTATCTATTAAAATTATTGGAATGTATATCATAATTAATTAATTAAATCAATTAAAAGAAAAACATTGAATTAATTTCTAAATTTTAGAAAAGAAAAAGCAAGAAAGAAATGAAAATGGTTAATATTATTAATATTATGATACAATAGGGAGATGGTGGGGGGTATTAATTTTGATAGAGAATATATTAGGTTGTGTCAGAAACCCGACAAATGAATTGGTTTTTACAATTTGATTAGGTGAGGATATTCAATATGAACTGTGGTCAGAAATGTATGTTTAAAGTTAAAATAATAATCTCAAATTTAATTTGGCAAGTCACTTTACCTGGAAAAAATAGCAGGCCTTTTTTTAATAGGTAATGATTGTAAATATTCTGATTGTATATGTTCATATATATAGATTCATATAAACATTTCTGTTTATCTCGGATAGTATTAATATCTAAAACAGTGATGTTTCGTATTGTTTTTATAACCAGATGGCATACAGTGTCCCTCAATCGGATATACTGGAAGCGTAGGCGATGTTTGAGCCTGCGCTTTTACAACTGGCTTAATTAAGCGCGATAAGTCATTCACGGAGACCAAATTTGATTTATTCCGGGAATTATGTTGGAGGATGCCGGTGGAGTTGGGCGGGTTGGCCGGCAGGTGGCGCGGCGCTCGCCTTGAATCGATGAGCGGCCAACGTGCAACGCACCAGTGTCGAGCGGGACTGCAGACCCCCCACAGTTAGGGCGCTCTCCACTCAACCGGCTCACGTAAATAGGTGCGCGACCGCGCTCGCGTGTGTCCGTGTAGTTGTCTCCGTACGGACAGGGGGAAATATCGGAAACTCTACCGGATCATTCAGGTAGTATCCGGACATTTTTTTATCGAATAATTTATTACGGTAATTTCTTTCAGACCTCAATTAGCGCCGTTTCATCACATAAACTTATATTTATTTAAGGTACTAAAACCTATGTTAGCAACGAGAAGTAACCACTTGCCTCTTTGAGGCCCGGACGAGTGCGGTGCGTAGCGGAGCGCTGGGTTTGGATTCACCATGGGAGGAGTATCCCCCCCTACTCCGGATTTATAATATTACCCGGTTTTCCTTTATAGGTGAAAAAATGCACAGATTTTAGTCTATTATCGTATTTATGAAAATGGTAAGACGTGGACGGCAAAAGTCACTGAACCCATTGTGCCAATGCAGCGTGCCCACACTTCCAAAATGATATTCTGACGTCAACACTAAGTAATTCCGAATGTGTCATTAGAAATTATGTATGACGCTTTGCGACTTCATTAGCCACAATTTATTAGTTGTCATTGTGAACAGCAATAGCAAGCATGAAAATAATGGAGTATTGGAGTAAAATTCGGAAGTATCTGAATCTCACTTTGTAGGATTGAAAATAATTCAAATCGAACCTCAATTTAATTAAATCTTTTTCATCTATTTATAGTATTTTATCTTCACAGACATGGCAGCCAGTATGAATAGAAGGCAAGGTAGCTCAATTTTCTTGACGATTACATCAGCTAATCAACAACGTATATTATTTCTGCGAAGATTTTCATTGACCATTTCATTATTATGTAAAATATATACACGAATAATAATATCTATTTTATTTTATTTCATAAAATCAACTTGATGACCTTTTTTGTCGAGCTACTCAACAAGAAAAGGAAACGACGTCAGGCCTAATTTCCTGAAAATGCGGCACTTTTAAGAACATTGAGATCGACCTTTTGAGAATAATTTCAACATTGTTGGTTGCCTTGACAACGCTTGACCCGGTGGTTAGACTAATCCCGGGCGGATATTTCAAGGGTCAACTCCGTGTTAGCTTGTACAACAACAGAGCGATGCACATTTCAATTAATGTTTAATAATTTATTGTATTATATTTTCTGTTATTATCCAGGCACAATATATCAGACCGATTTTCCCACTTTTTTATACATTTTTGTATAAACTCACTGTATTAGGAAAATACTATTTTATTCCTAGTGTAATTCACTTTGAATAAAGTCACATAAAATAACCATTTAGTGGGGCATATTTTCGAATAAAAGGGCGTACGAATTTTCAATGCCGTTTCCTTAAATTCAAGACCCCTTCTGATTTAGTTATAAAAGGTATTTAGAACCCAAATATTTTCTGAGAATAACAGAGTTTTAAGGCCGATCTAACTGAAGGCGGGTTTCGTGCGGCGTGGCCGTATCGTGAAGGAAATTATGAATTCAAATCCACCGTTTGATAGTTTGCCTCAATTGTCTCAAATTGCATTGCCACTTCAGCCTCGGTCCCCGTGTTATATCCCCGCCCTTATATTCGGGACCTGAACTGACGAAACGGGGTTATAAATAGACGGTCGCAAACACAAACAAATAATTGCACCTGAAGAGTTTTCAGGGTTAAAATTATAAAGGATGGGACAACATCTCTTTGGACAGCGACGGCCGCCTTATAACCACTTGACTCCCTGTTTAGTGCGTGCATCGTGACCAGTTAGCCTGTATGAATCCTGGAATTTAGCTCTCTATATTGATATTCTAACAGACCGACGCGAATTACTGTGAAAACAATATTTAGATAGAGAAATATTGTTTAGTTTATAGAATGTTCTCTACTATTTTTGTATACTATTTTAATATTTTCTTACAATATATAACCCATTTTCGCGGTTATTATTAGAGGAAAAAAGAAACAAAAATGAATATTATCCGATGCATATTTACATATACATTTTTAAAATCATTATAGCGTAATTTTAATCATGTAATTATAGTGTTATAAATCATGAAGGGAAATTTATATAAGCACTCTAAATGTATTAGATATTTATGTCATTATAAAGTATTTTGGTAGATAAAAGTTTTTTAATGAGCTATATCTATAAATATTGATGAGCTTCAATAGACTTGCAAGGCTTCGGTCTGAGTTCTGTGACCGTAAAAGGGGGTGAGCTTCACTAAAATTGGAGCGTTCTACCAGGTGTAGATTATGGGGCATCTGGACTGTGTACTGCGTGAGAATGTTGAGTACCGTATTTCATTCTTAGTATATATTCAGAGAGGTACGAGCCTGGGAAGAACAGCGGAGGCAGGCTCTATCTCTTCTAATTGTAAATGAAGTGACTACACCGTGTAGTTTACAGTGTAATTATGTGGTACTTGATTGCAAAGCAAGGAAGTTCTCCCCCCGTCTTCAAGGGAAGAACTCCGTAATCCGGGTTTATTTCTTAGGCTCGAACTTGAGACGGGGGTTATTCACCTGTTCTCAGTTGAAACCGCGAGATTAATCGGCCTCAGCCCGACTTCTCTTCTCATAATCAATTTGTGTTCAACACTGTTTACAGCCTGTTCCTGTCGCGTCTGTATAATTCTTCATGAGTTGACTAGTCGTCTAATTCATTCGATAAATTATCGCTCTTAAATAATTAGCGCGCGCTTCTACCCAAGAGCGCGGAGCTCGCATCTGATCGGTGTAGCTTCTCCACCCCATTTGCTGCTAAGCTCAAACCGGTATCGCGTTCTCACCTCAGCTCGTCAATTTATTACTGACATATTCACACTAACCCAACCTCAATACAGAGGATAGTGTTATAACAAGCCAAAACCTGGATGTGAATAGAAATATTTACTAAAATAATAGGTCATTTTATTTATTTTATTGTTTAGCATATTTACCTTTAATTTCCATCCATGGAAATAAATGATATTATCACAATACCTTTCTTTCATTGAAATTTTGTTATCCGATTACAGTTTCCCTCGGCGGTGTTTTTTTAGTGTCGATTCTTCTCCGTTATTTCAATGGGATTTTAGACCAGGAAAATGTCGCCTGTTTATTTTCCAGAGGAAAGCGGATCTGTACCGTAGGGAATTATTCTGGAAGGGATATTTTTTGTGGCACGAAGAATATCATCGGAAGGGGCGGCGCTTCCACTTTTCGGGACGTTATCGCCGCCGCCCCGGTTTGCTTGGAAAACTTCAGAAGTGCGGGTCTCGTACCGCTCAAATATGCTCGGGGAGCGGGGAATAAAGAAGAATATAAATGGTCCGCGTTTCGCCCGGATTCAACGGTCGGAATATTAAACCCGCCTTTACCGCTTTGTGTACAACCGCTTGTGTCTAAGTGTTTCCTATTTATTTCTTCTCCAACTTCTGGTGCGTACTTGATATACGGTGTTTCCCCCCGGCTTGTGTCCCGGGAGGAGAGCAACGCTTTAAACAAGACTAAATTATGTTAATCTGTTAATGCCACCAAACCGGCCAAAGTTACGTAACAGCGCAATTATTTTCACACCCCTTTTCACCAACAGAAAACATATCTTCAACGAAAACTTTATATTGTATACTCTTCTTTAATTATTTTTTAATAGAAGGGAATATTGTTTTGATAATACCACCAGAGTTTCAAAAGGATTTTTGCAAGAATATTAATTATACACATATATTATTTGAAAGTAAACGAAATTCGCGAGTGAGCAACCGCAGTTAATCTAATGTGATCTGTCTCCGATCATTTTTCCCATCCACTGGCATGATAATTACAATACAACGTATCACGTACGTGCGCCAATACGGTGCGCATTCTGAGCTTGAGGGAGGTTTCGCATCTCCCGTGTTTCTGTGAAAAAACGTGGATTGTTTGTGGTCGCTTATTTATTCCGGCGGCGTTTTCCGCGTTCCCCATTTGAGGCAGAATGAATGGATACAATTGCCACTGGATCCATTTTAACGGCATATCTCCCCTTTATGGTTGAATTCCTGTAAACTATTGTCACTTTCTAAACGATTGTTAGCCAAGGAAATAACTTGAACCGGCCTACATTCGGCAGCCGGCAGGCGTTATTGTTTCAGTAATTTATACACTTATAAACACTTAATACAGTTTGTGTGTTGCAGACAGGACGACGATTTCTCGGAGGTTTTTAGAACAATTATATAGTGCGAATATTAATTTAAATAATCCCGAAAGGAGAATAAGAGATGAAGAGAGTAGGAGGTGAGACTTATTGATTATGCTGATCCTAGACTGTTCGCTCCAAGACAATTTGGAATTTGGTATGAGTTTGACTCTCACCTCTGGGTGCTTAGGCTAAGTAAGATTAGAAGTTGGTTAGGTATATTATTGGTGGCTGCCTACGCGCAATCAAATCAATCGACAGTGTTTGCGGGTGAATACAATCGCCCATATATTATGCAGACCACAGCCAGCACAACAGCCGTGTTGTGCGGGACAAGCATCAGCGCCGTGTTCCGCTGCATTAAATGTTCCTTAAAGATTTTGCCCGATGAAACAGTTCTGTCCAATCTTTTTAAATTTCTTCTAATTGTCCTAGCTGATCCAATTAGATGCTTTAAATGGCATTAATGAAGGTACAGAAGTATTCGGATAATATCCTATAAATTTGGTAATAAATAGATATTAATTATACCATTGGCGATATTTCATTTTATCAACGGCAACATATTTTTCCCTCCTGAAATGAACATATTTCTTTACGTTTGATGGTGTATAAATACCGACACTGCTTTAGTTTTCATAAAATGTGATACTCATACAAAACATGCTATTAAGCGAAATGATTGGCTTTGAATCTATTTAATCTGGACGTAGGATTAATAGGATAATATTGAATTTTACATTAAAACAATTTCAGTTGGCTCGCAGGTAAAAGCACGTAGTGACCTCAGGCTAGGATATAAATATCTGATGAAATATAAAGCAGAATACTGGAAGCGAGTTTATTACTTCCGGATTATATTCAAACCGCAATTTTATTTATGTCCGACTATGCAGGAACGTCCTTCTTCTGTGGTCTTTTTATAAAGAAGTTATTTCTTCCAGTGTGCATTGTCACGATTTCTTTTAATGCCGATTTTATCCACATCTCTCAACCTAGATAAAACCCGTTGAGCATAATTTATATAATTTTCTAAGAATTATTAGCAATGGTTTAGTTGAAGGCAGGAAACGCTCGCACTGGATGATACACTCGACGATTTACGCGTTCTTTGACCTCTGAGTAAAAAATCGTCCGAGCCTCTTTCTGTCGGGGCTTTAGGCTCAGGATTTCCCGAAGCTAATCTTTTTCCGCCGGGCAAAAGGAAATTCCTATGATAAAACTCCGACGGCACGTACGTACAGTTGCTTGTAACACGCGGGGCGACTGAAAATCGGTTGTGAAAAAAGAGCAGTGCGTTGGTAAAAGAGAGACAAAGAGTGGGCCAAGTCTTGGAGCCGCTGGTTGGTGGCTCAGCTCACGTACACCAAAGGCCTAAGCGCATTATAATGGTTTTTGAAGTTCAATTTTGTTCTTCTCCGAGGGCGGTCCTCTCCCCCCGACCTGAGAACTGGCGCAGAATAACCGAGTACCAAATATTCATTAGACGGGCATTACCCGCCCACAGAAAAAGGGCGCCAGGTTATTGGGAGAAGAGGGCTAGATTATTGTATAAAATATATTAAAACGTTACTGAATCAGTACTTTAAAAAAATGCAATTTTAATGTTAATAACTATACAGAATGCTATACATGCCTCCCACTATATAGAAGAAGGAAGTATTAAAACCTAATATTAAAAAAAAACTAACACAGACTACCCCGATATAAAGTGCTAGAAAACTGCAATCGGAAAAACATTAACTGCAAGATTTTTATTGCGTACATTAACAAAAATAGAATTTTGCGCATAACATAATATAATATTAAATCTCGGGTTACTTTATTTTTTTCTTGCTAATAATACAAAACTTAGATGGAGAGAGACGGGGTTTCATTTGCAATTGGTTGGTAACCACTTCTCTGTTTACCCAGTACTGCAAACGCCAGCTATGAGCTTCAGTGACCCAAACGATTTGACAAAGACAATGCAATATAACATTTCTTAATTCGCCACTGACTACAATAAAAGTTACGAATTTTATTTGGAATAGGAAATGGTTAGGGACTCGGAGTTAAAAAATTAAATTTTTATTTGTTCCAAGTAAGTGAGGAAAAATGGGTCACAGTTGTGCCAAGTCCTTTACTTCACACTATACTAACTGGATATATTAAATAGTAAATGAAGTACATCAGAAACACTTGGTCCAACAATAGCTGCTACCTGTGTCTTTTAAAACCGAAAAAATTGTCGCATTTAAATAATTGAACTGGCGAAATTTAGTCTTAACAGTAATAAATAATGAAATCGATGGGCCGCGTTGAATATGGTTACGATTGGTGGGCTCTCCCGCCGTCATTCTATGCAAGATTAGTGTTGGTTCCGAGAACAGAGCCGGACAGAAGGGGCATTAACAAAAAGGTATTGGCAGAAGAAAGGCAAGAGGCAAAGCCCCGTGGAGATAAATCAAACGGACCGAATGACGTGCGAGCATTGTTCAAACCGGAGTGATGATATATCGCGTCCGCTATAGCTCATCCCAATTTTGTGGAATAAGGCAAACTATCGTATCGGTCGGAGGAACCTGAATAAAATACCGAATCTCTGAATTAGATAGAACCAACTCATTTTTTCCTTACAAGAAATTACAGGCAGTTCTTTTATTGTAATGATTTTAGTTGGCATTGAAATCACCTCGAACCGGTAAATTTCTGAATTTTACAGGTTATCCATTAGAAATGCAAATTTTCTGAAATATATTATCTAAATCCGTTTTCAGAAGGTCAGTGCGGCCCGTGCACTTTCAGTCCGATTAAGTCTCCGTTCGCCCAAATGTCGTTAAAAACGACTCGCATTAAAACGAAATAAAACTGTATTCAAACCGTTGCGTTCGATACATTGTTCGTACTGAGCTCGTTTAACTCGCGTTTTACATGATTAATGACCGAATCAATAGCCCTATTGATATTGCAATATATTCAGGAGCCCCGCGTCCAAACGCGCTTTCTTTTACAAAAACTGTACGACGGGTTTTTGTTTTTTCTTTCGGTTGAAAAGTACCTGAATGACGTCGCCGCAGTATACGACAATAACGAAGAATAAATTATTAAGTATAAATTGAATGTTATTTATAACAAGCATGTGATACCATTATGTATTTATACTTCGTAATCTGATATAGGATTTACTCATATTGCGGGTTCCTGGACAATAAAACTTTTTCAACTCAGCTACAGGTTCATTCCTCACAGGTATAAAAATAATTAAAAATCATTTAAACTATAAACTTGAGAGATGTCAGATACGAACACACGTACATGTCGTCTTTAAGAACAAAACTTGGATAGTTGTTTTCCTCGCGGTCGTCAGCAAATGCAACATTCATAGAATCTACAATCTTGTACGGGGATCAGAAGGAAATCTTCGGGGGTTCGATAGGGAAGCATTCCTTTTCATTTATGACTTTTTCTAATTCTCCACGCGTACAAAAATAATTTAAAAATAACCCTGAGTTATAACAAATGTCCTCGTATGAAATTGAGAGATGACTCGTACATGACGCTATCGAAAACGAAACGTAGATAGTTTTATAGCCTGTAAACGTTCTGATGTTCCGTCTCGATCTTCGGCAAACGTGATCTATCATTCATAGGTAATCTTGTACAGGAGGCAGAAGGGCTAGAAATATTCCGGGGGGTAATTGGGGTTGTGGTTGGGGGATGGTGGCAAACAAGAATGTGTGGGGGGGCCGACCTTGCACAGTGTAAACAGTATCGACCCGGCGTGCCACAACTACCGGCCACAGTTTTCACTCTCGCCCACGCGGTTACGCCGAAAAATTCGAATAAAAATTCGATTTTGGATTTTTGGTCCGCCTCCTGGGCCCCACTTCAGCTTTCTTTAGGCCGGCTGTAAACTGATAATAAGGCATAAGTACTCAGTTGCAGGAGAGAAACTTCGTCTCAAGATCTACCACAGTTTTCTCAGCAATATTAACGGAAACCATTTAATATATACAAATGTAGACGTCAGGTTTATGAAATTTTGGAAAACGACCGATTAATGAAAAGTACTTACTCCAATAATACAATAATTATTATATTAAGGAATTTCGTTAAACATTGTTTAAATTTAACCCCTTGGCGATATCACCTCTGCGTGTGGGGTGGCACAATGTGCGGGCGTGTGCCCATTTCGCTGCCATTATGGCGACATGACAAGTGATATGTGTTGAACACATATTGGCGCAGGATGGTTAAACGGCCCTTCCGGGGGGTTTTGAACATTACGTTAACGTCATTTGATGATAGACGCTGCATGCAACGAAACGTCGAACTATGTTGTTTTAAACGCTCTGTACACATGTTCCCATGACGCTATCTGCATCATCTATTTGGGTAATCATGACGGACTTTAAATAACGATACCGTGACTCTTAAATAACTTTTAAATAAAGGACATATTAAAGTTAGGAATTTTGCAGGAGGATACCTAAGAATACACCAGAGTGTTTCTAATTTAGTCTTATCTAATTTAGATTTATGCTGCTCTATGGGGAAAATTTTTTATGATGGCTTGCGGATGGAAAAACTGCGATGTCGATACTTCGAATTTCTGCGGTGAATGTGCATAGAGGCATAAGACGGTACGCACGCGCCGGCACGCATACAAGGCCCTTACAGTTTAAATATTCAAAACGTGTAAACCGGCGTTTGTCCGTGTTGTAGAACGGGCGGCGCTGGGTTACGAATATTATGCCCGTGTGATTTACTACCCCGTCTCCATCGTTGGTGTCAGGATACTTGTGTCGCCGTTTCACAATCAGTGATAATGTATTTAAACATATCATTGTACACTAAGGTAGAACTAGGTAAACTAAAAGAAGAAAAACAACACAAAGAACTATTAGTTCGTAAGCAGGACAGTTATAAATTCCAAACAATCGTACGCACTTATTTCCCAATGATTTTATACAATTATTATTTATACTTCCAACCTTTCAAGCTTTAATTGAATTGTAAATAACTGCATTCTTTAAAGGTTAAAATATAGTTTGGTTTTAACGTAAAAAAATACTTTTTCCCCATCTAGAAATAAATCGAGTGAGCAACTACACAATTCATTTGACTGTTTTTTTTTGTTTAAATGAGTTTAGTGTTTTTATTTATTATCTTTAAGCCAATATTAAAAAACAAAAATATGTGGTTCAGAGGTGAATCACATTGTTCCACCAATCTATAACAGTTAAGATATCCCAAGTTAGAATACGTTTTTTGATTAAAGAACAAAGGAGAAAGCAGCAGGTCTTATGGAAACTAGAATTGGCATCTCTTTACTGGGGCCATCCTTTTATAGACTTAATGTTAATCGGCTTTTCGGGTCAAGACTGCATTGACTTAGGGAAAAGAATACTTATTCCCCTCTCCGAGTCTCCTAACTAAGCGACGCTTCTTTCTAAAGAAGTTTCGCTTGCGCTTTGAGTTAAGAATCTAGTTACCTAAAAAACAAGCTGCTGAATGTTCAGTTTTCGGGCTTTACTCGGGTTGTTTTATTTACCGTTATTGTTATTTCCAGAATCGGCCCAGAAATTACTCAATATCGAAACAAACCGGATCATTCACGAGCGATTGAAAGCCCCTCCTGCTACAATGGCGGACAGGTGGAAAACGGGGGTACCCAATATATCTACAACAGACACACACAGGCGCTACACCCTCAACGATTTCGCTTTAACTCCCCCAGGACTTGCTAGTTTAACGCTACATTATTCACCATGTGTGTCTGTTTGTTTGTGTGTGTGTGTCTAGGCGTGTGAACCGATGCACTGAAATTATAGCGCAATCGCTGAAAGGGGAAAACCGTGCCAATGGAAGTCCCACAAGTGCTTACATTCCTTTTACACCGAGCGAAACATGAGTCCTTCGCTGAAATAACAAATGCACTGTCAAATTAGCGTTAACGGCTTCAGACATGTATTGGCTTAGCCACTCTTCAGCTGATCTAAATGCGTAATACAATAAAAAACAGAGTACTCTATACATTTGTAATTTTGTCCCGGGGCCATTTTCTGCTTAATCTCCTCCTATCAGACAGCGTAATTATGATAATTAGGCTATTAATAGATTAAATCGTAATAGCTATTCAATGATTAATCTTAATTAAAAAATAATAAAGTGGGCTCAAAATTAATAAACATAATATAAAAGATCGATTAAAAATTAAACATGAATTCATAAACAGTGACTATAAAATTATAAATGGAAACATAAAATCACCGAAGTAGCAATTTTTTTAGTCGTATTCCAAATATTTGGGCGTGCAATGGCATTATTGACCTCACTTTCTGTCAGCACATAATAATCAATAGGTACAATTTAAACGCAGGGAGGCGCCAGTATGAACTTTTCTCATTGAAATATTGGAAAATTATATCGCTTAGAGGCAGATAAAATATTTTCGGGTGGAATGAACGATTTTCGCGGGCTACACCCTTCGATTCCCGGGGGGGTGGAAGGGAGGGGGTGTCGTGTCCGGAAATGCCCAATGGAAAAGGTATCATTAATTGGATCCGAGATTGGCGGCGTCCCACTCAGCTTTTCTCGTGGTCAGACCTCAGGCCACCAACAATACACGTACAGAACTTTCTGTTTCTTGATTTTTTTTCCAGTTTTCATGAGACTGGTTTATTCTCTAGGAATGGCCACAGTACACTTTCCAATATAAAACAAATGTTGAGTGTCCAGGTGGCACGTTCGCATTTTGTTGTTATAGATGATATTTTGTTTAATATAATTCAAGATATGCGGGTAGTCATGTAAATACAGTTTATTATTTATATTTATTTTCTTTTTCTCGGACATTAAAGAAAAATAATATACTCATTTCTCTAAGTTTCTGTAGGTACAGAAAATACATGAAGTCTGCTTCTCTATATCGCCACAGTATGGCCACATTTCGCCAAATCTTCGGAGAAGTTTATCACAGGAGGACGGAAGTGTAAAGTTCGTCCTTGATTGGGATTCATGGTTTTTGATGGGGGGGATAGGCCGGTTTCTTCTCTTATGTCCCTACTCCGTTTGACCTTTAGCAGCGTCGGTCCTAAGGGGGAAGGATTGACAAG
Organism: Lethocerus indicus; assembly: GCA_019843655.1. Taxonomy (NCBI): domain Eukaryota; kingdom Metazoa; phylum Arthropoda; class Insecta; order Hemiptera; family Belostomatidae; genus Lethocerus; species Lethocerus indicus. The sequence goes on from JACDQD010000006.1 coordinate 8,370,878, forward strand.
TTTAGGAGGGGGTTGCCCAACCGAGAACTTTGAGCGTTTTTGGAAGTCCTAAATAGATTGGATTCTCCATCATGGAAACTTGGGAATAGATTTACTTCTTGTTCCCCTGAAACAGGCGTTTTCAACCCAAAAGAACAAGTAATCTCTTGAGTTAAACTTCAAGTTCTTCTGATTACACCAAGCCTTATAACCTGTGTGACAGAGTTCACCGACTCTGACTATTTCATTTTACTATGCTTTGCCATCAATGTATTAAATCTGTTTTGTAGGTATATACGTGTATGTATATACGATGAAAAGAATCAATCACTACAACCTTCAGCTCTAGCTATAGTGTGACAGTCGGAAGAATAACTTTGTTGGTTAGTAAAAATAAATTTGATTCACATAATATTGTGACCTAGCACTCGTATGTAGGCATGAATAGCATTCCCCTGGCCGTATTCTGATCCAAATTTACGAGCCAATAATGCAATTTCTCTTCTCCTTTCGGCCGTTAAAATTTATTCTCCGCCCAAATTGAACTCGCGGCCGACGGTTATAAATTCGGTTATGTTCATTGATCCGCCGAGGCCTCCACCATTTGGGCTATCTCAGAGCTGGTTTTACTTATTTCGCCTTGTAGCAGAAATCATTCTCTACTTCATTGATGGACACGCGTAAAAAATAACATTAGAGCATATAATAATGTTTGTACAACTCGCAGAATATATATGCGAACATGTGACATATTTTTTATAATTTCAATAAACATTTTTTTAATACCTGTTTTGTGGTCTGGGAGGGGTTGGAATACCGTAGATTCCGTGTGTTTCTGTCTCCTCTCGCTGGTTTTGTCTTTTGCTAGACCGGTTTCGGCTGCTCGCCATCTTCAGTAGCGGTGTTAGCCCTGAGAATGGCGCGGGGATGCACTCAACTTAAGTTCGTTGACTGCACGCTCTGTAGGGGATGGGTTTTTGGATCACAGTAGTACCAACTTCCGGGGAAATGGCAACGCGGCCAAACTATAGGATCGAATTGTCGCGTGGATTCCCGTCATTGGATTGGGAGCTCCACGGTCCACGTACGACCGTGATTGTTCTCTGCTCAAACTGTTTCGGTGGTAGATTTTTAACACCCACCACCCCCTCCCACTATCAACGGGGAACCCAATTGAGGTCAGTCCAAATTTACTCCACCTTGTCCTCCCATGGGTCCTCTCCCTCCCTCTATCACTCTATCTATCTCTCTCTCTCTCTCCTCTTCCACTCTAACATTCGCACGTTTCCCTCTCTGCCTATTCGATTCACACACTGCAATCCGCAGTAAATCTACGCTCCCCCCAACAGGAATAATTAAATTATGAACGGCAATTAATTAATGCCGAATACATTATGTGTAACTAGGCATTCAAATTTAGAGCATAATCATGAATATCGTTGACAATTTCTTTTAACGGTTATTACCCGTCTATTCGTGTTTCCCTTCACTTCATTTTCCGTAGCAATAATTTCTGTCAGAATTTTAGAAACTGTGTTTCCAATTACAATAGTTTCTGCTATCTATCTGTTGAAGAGGAGTTTATAGGACATCTGCTCATTTTCATTTTAAAATGTTGAAGTTATAAGAATCGGAGGTGAGTGTTTAGATCCTCATAATTAAAAAAACGAAATCGGGTATTGTCATTCTCTTCATGCATTCGTGTTCACTGAAATATTTTTGAACTCCGTTTTTGAAATTTTTCGTTAGTTATACCCCGCGATTTATAACAAATGTATAGAATCGTCAAAGCGTAGTATTGAAAATTTAATATCGATACTAATATTTAATATAATCTGGTGAGTGCACCCGAGCATAATTTTATGCTCACCCTACGATCTGATAATTCAAACTTCAACTGTGAATAATGTATGTAAACGAATCAGTCTAATATAATTACTCTAGTTAATTTACTTTGATTAATATAGTCGGTATTGGGTCGGTCGATATTTTGTTTTATTCAAAAGCAGAAATATTGGTATTTGGCCCCTTTCTTACGGTTCTAAACGGGTCTCTCAATGTGGGCAGGTGCCTCCGAATTTACTTGGCGTTCTTGGGGCTTAGAATGGGCTAATCCGGCAGAGTTCGGCAGTTACTGAGGTAGTTAGAGGGGAGGGTGAGGGGGTTGTAGAGGAGCGGGGTTCAACACAGCCGATTAATTAATCTCTGACAACGCGCGTCAACCGACAATTGATTCCCGGCCGAATATACCGGCCCGTACAGATTGATTTAAAATTCAAATCCGGCGATGCCTTTCCTGTAATTTATTTACGCGGTAACCCCACGATGTAAAAATATTCATGGCTCCTTCCTTTTTTGACGTAATTGCTCTTCGTCCGACATGACAGTCTATTATTATCGGCGCTTGGGAGAGCTTAATTTTTAAAACATGCAGAGGCCGGTAAAATTTAGAGAAAATCTAGATATAAGAATCATGCTATCGTGTACGGCTTTCATACATAAAATTGATCGCTGGAGAATTTTTCTGTTGTGCTTAATATTTAGGTTTATAGCGGCTTTTCTGCTTTTCACTATTACAATTATTACCAAATGTACGTACCTCAGTGCGTAATTTATTTTACGTTGATCCCCACTGCTTAATTTGTGACCGGAATGCAGCAATAACGTTGTGAATGCAATGTGTGACTATTAAACAAGCAACGGACAGCCCGCTGATAGGCTCGGTCTATGGGGCGGATGGGATATACGCGTTAAATAAACGAACAGTCTGAAACTGTCAAAAGGTCCATTTCCTCTATAAACCGAGTGTTGTAATAATAGATGAAAGGAATAAAAACAATTTGATTTTATAAAATTCATTATACAAAATTATTTCCAATAATGCAATTTTAATTATTTTGTATTCGATTAACCCTAAATATTACCACTGACATTTGTTTGGATCGTTCGCCCCCTCGCCCTTTTATTTACACTCGAACTGTTGGACGACATTTTAAAATGTATTTTGAACTGCTCAACCCGCATAATTGCCACAATTAATCGAAAACTCATTAATTTTAATTAACTAATCAAAAAAAAATTGGAATTCTCCCCACTCGTACACGGTTGGACCAAATATTCTGAAATATTTTGGCCATACGAATTGAGTTTATTTAAAAATTGAAACGTGTCTTGTCTAAACAGGATCAATGGGTTTGATTGCTAAGTATAATTTCTTTGCACTCACTTAAATCGATAACAATTATTCCTTACGGCGGTCTTTTACAGCTGAAGTAAGGGAGTTAAGTGTCCCTTCGTGAAATCCACCCTAACGCCGCCTCCGTCGTTTTATTTCCAACCATTCCACATCAATCAATTCAATCCTGCTCGGGTTAAATCAGAGCCCTGAAGTATATTTACATCCGAATATCCGAATCAGCATTCAACTTGCTGGCAGCAGACTGGGTTATGACCAAATAGTCTTCTGGACAGAAAATCGTAATGCTGATAACAACATTTAATGCAAGAATCTATATTATATATTATTAGTAGTATTAGAAAATAGTATAGAATAGAATAGAATAGTATAGAAAATAGTATTAGAATATAGTATTAGAAAATAATTTCAGCAACCTTAATAAAGAGTTTAACCGTATTTTATACATAACTATTTCCCGGTGCAAGTAAATAGGTGAACCGTAACACATATTCCCTGCGAGCATTTACGTCTTTTTGCAGGCTGGTCGAGTCTAATATATAGACTTGAAGCCTCTACACTGAAAGATTACTGCAACAAATGAACATTTACCGCAGCCTTCGTATACAATAATCAACCTAAACCTCTCTGGTTGCAACGACGGATGGCTTCAACGACATTTTCGTTAATTTCCAGTACACCGTTTTTGACTCGGAATTAATTTTAACGATTCCCCCGCGTTCTCCTTACCGATTCCAGGTGACACGTTGGCAGGATGAAAAACGCATCGGTCTGGAGGCGGCCTTCTTGTCTGAACGTGGGGCGACTTATACCTTATTATTGTCCTTTTCCTTCTTCTCCTGGAAACATTTATCTTGCACGGCTGACAGACGCCCACTCACCCACCCTGCAGGCCCAGTTTCATTACGTCAAAGCCCCCTAATCCACTTTTACAGGTCGATTATTGTTTGAACCAGCCGTTTGGTTTCCAGTCAGAGCTTCTTGTCACCATTACCACTTAAACTGGTCCAGTAACAAGAGAAAATACGATTAATATCTTTCTCTTTTTATTATTGAGAGCCACTGGGCTGTAGCTCCAGTTTACTGAGGTTGGGTACTATTCCTTTATACCATGATATCGCTCTATGTTTATAGTATTTATTTCAGTATATATTATTGCTTATTTATTAATTTACTAACTGATTGGAAACTATACAACGTGTTTAGTGCCGTGTACAAAATCACAGCTTAATCTGATACTTGAGCATCCCGGAATATTCCGTAGACCGATTCGGCGGGTTGACACTCAAGGAAATGAGAACGAAATATTCCGCTTCGGAGCCGTTAATCAAAACTGGCAAACAAAAGGGAGTCGTGCTGAATCCATTAAATAATGAAAGGATAAAGCGACGACGTCGACAAAGGGAAAACAATGTGGACATAACGAGACTGGGCGGTGTAAACAGGGGATATCCTCTTACAGACTCGTGTTTGGGCAAAGGCTCAGATAGGCGGAGACCGTAAGCAGTGTCGGGGCCGCTGCGGTACTCGGACTCCTCGTGTTGACTGTACCTGATCCCAGATTGGGGCTCGTGTCATATTTTATACTTTATAGTGTTATAATACGGCTCCCGCGGCAATACAGCTCAACGCATCCTTATCTATGTGTGTATTGTTCACTATCTACTGTGAACAAACAAATACTAACCGACAAATATTAATGAGCTTGGTAGATGACAGCGGTCTTGCATCGCTCAATCAAAACCAGAGGAGGCAATTAACTGTACTCTGTTAATTTTGTAACATTAGATTTAATTTCGAGCCAGTAATTTATTAAATTTTTTTACAGTAAATCTGGCACAGTATATGTCTCTCAAAGCATAGGTAATGACACAAATTGAATGTATATCAGGCACACATTTTAATTCCGATAGAGTGAATTACTCGAATGATTATTTTAAAATAATAAAACAGATCTATTGTACTACTATATGTTCAACGAAGTGAAAATGTCTGATTAGACGGCCTGGATTAGGTGAACCCTGATACGCAAAATATTAGGCAAAATCGGAATAGCCGAAATTATAGCCGCAATGTTCTTAAATGCGGAAGAAGTGTGGAGATCGGCGGAAAAGAAAGTGCAATCGATACTTTTTGTCTATAAACACAAAAGTATGAGTGAGGCGATATAAGGGGTGGTGGTCTTGGTATCGGGATAAAGAAGTGGCGGGGCGGGGGCGGGGGCGGCTTTTTGGGCCACATGGTGCGCCCGACATGTCCTGAATTTTAGCGACACCTTACCAAATCAATATCCCTTCCTCAGCCCTATGTCCCAACACCCCCCTATTCTACGTATTCTGTAAGCATGCCCCATTCAATATAACCGGAAGTGTGTCCTTTCACCCCAAACCCTTTCTGACCCGGGTTGACATATTCGACCGGTGGATCTCCACGTTTTGGGAAAAATTATCTCCAGACAAATAGGATGAAAGTAGAATGCCGACTCTATAAGGAAGACAATAGTGTTTTTCAATTGATCACTGGTTGAATTAAGCTATAATTGTGGTAATTGAACTTATAAATAGATCGTATAAGTAAATGATGTCTTATCCTGCCTAAGTCGGATTGTTAGGTCAAGAATTGTTAATTATTATCTAATAATATAGTTCCTTATCTTTTAAAAAATTATATAAAACCCCTTGAAGGAGATACATTGAATTATTTAGTTCCTAATAGAAAAATAAAAACTAAATTTCTATCCTCATTTTCATGGAACAGAAGACATTTTTTCTCAGCCTCCCGGTTTGATGTGATATTAGAAAGAATACCGTGTCATTTTAAAAATATTCCAAGTTATCGGAATCTAAGGTATCTTAATAGTAAAGCCTAATGTCGGATCTTTATTGAACTAAACTATATATGCCGTATGTGCGTGGCCACTACGTGACCGGTGTATATCAGGAGCGGGCTAAATTCCTGTCACGAACTGCAGGGTTGTTTTCGGAAAATTCTACCCTTAGCAGTTCAACGCCGGGGTCGGTAAAGAGCCCAACTCGTTTTATCGTAAACTTGGGTAAAAATTTTTTTCATCATACAGGGGCGCTACACCACCCCTTGCGGAGGGTTGGGTCTTCCACAAGACCTCTACGTTAGTCACTGTTCATGCTAAGGCAGTAATTAATAATGCACACATCAGGGCTTTCAGTTATTACCCTATCGAACCCGTTGAAAATACTCAAATGAATACTGAAAATATTATTAACATTATATTTTTAAGGATATTATGAGACGTGAACTGGTGTTATTATTTAGTTCACTAAGGAAAGGTTAAACGCGAGCGAATAAAATGAGGAAAATATATTCCCCCGGTGTTGTAACGACCTGCGGACAATTCGTGCTCGCAAAAATTACGGCGTAGACATTCACGTGACCTGACATCGTGAGTTTCCCAATCCCTTGGCCAGGCCGCGTTAAAAATGGGACTCGGATCAATGAAGCCCATCGTAAACAGTCTAAACAACGCCCGAATATTACGAACAAATTTGGTGCAAAATTATTAAATTATACACCCGGTGTGTGCAGTTATAAATTGCGTTATCTTTTGCGATTAGTAAATTGGTGTTGGCCCGACTGCCAAAGCTAGGCCGGCCTTGGCATTCAGTCGCAGTCAGTTTCGACAGGGCGCGATTAAACTCTGTTTGCCTTACAATTTCCGATACGTCTTTATTTGATCGAGATGCCATCGTTCGGCCCTTCTCTAATTCCGGAAACGAGAATACCGTATCAGCCTATGTAAGTAACAGGAATGTTGTTGCAGTGAACCGTTTTACGTAGAAAATATTACTTCTATAAATAAAGTCCGTGTACCGTTCCTGACGTACATGTACACAAAGCACAATTCCACACAGAATCATGTGCTGAGACGTTCTTAAATTAAAATACATGTACGTTACAAATACGTGTGTCATGAGATACAAGATATCCTTTAATAATTTGTATACATGTTAGCCGCTTAGTCATGTAAAATTGAAACAAAATTACCGTGCAAGAATTTCTAGTGGAAACGTAAATGTTATGAAATCGTATTGATGCACTTTAATATTAGGTTATTCACTTTGTGCTTTACAAACTTTCAGAAAAAATATATAAATTACAATTTCTAATATGATTCAGTGAAACGTATCCATAGATTTTAGCATGTTGAATTCTGTTGGAGAATACATAATGCGCCGTAGTGCCTTAATTCCATGCCCTTATATTTCTCATTTCCATGTATAAGCAATAATGTATTATAACTTTTTCAACATTAATAATTTAATTTCAGATCACAAACGTATTCTTCCTTATCCATATTAGAGTAAATAAATATTATAAAGCGATATATATATATATATATATATATATATATATATATACGATATGAAAAATGTATGCGACCTGCAAGTGTCTCGCCGGTACTATTTTAGGATACATTTGGGTCTCCAGTTTCAACAATCTGTTGACTGATGTGTTAGTGTTAATCTAAAGAGGTATACGGGCGAGGGGGGGGGGGAGCCTCGTTTCCATCCGAGATTTAATTTTAAGCAGATAAATAGATTAGGCGCTACATACCGCGCGCCCGGCTATGTGTGCGCGGAGGGGGTGGCGAGGCGACGTCAAAACTTGGAAGGGAAACTTCCCACCTGCGACAATTAGCAAACCGGGTATCTCGCCCAAATTAAGTTATCTGTCGCGCTACAACATTACCATTTCGCGATCTTCGTATTTGCCTTTTTAATTTACTCAAGAAATGAATCGATATTATACCGATTATAATCTGTGAATAGATACTTTCGAGATCCCAGAATCTATCGTGTGAACCTTCGGTTCTTATAGTTGTGTGGATGAATATTGATTTCTGGCTACTTTATTAACAATTAATAATTATTTCAAAATGACGTATAAATTATTTTTTCTGTATTCTGAAATTGTTCAATTGAAATTTGTGTAACAATTCAAAAAATCCGCCGACACCTCAGTGTCTTCGACCGGGCTTCTAAAATTAAAATGACTCCTGGCGTTGTTAATAATTTATCTTAAATTGAAAATAATTAAGCGATAACGCGGTATTGCACGTAACAGAAATCTAACCGGTGTCCTGGGGTTGGTAAGCGGGAGAGTAACGAGGCTGCAGAGGCGGAGTGAATTTTTCAGTTGGGCGGAAGGGGCTAACGCCCGCCGGAGAATCTCCCCGAACGAGAACGTTACCATTATCTATTAAGGTCGGAGTAATAAATAAATATATTATGGGGTACGGGTAATGCCGCCGCTTTAAGGGCTCGTAAACCTTGGCGGCGAGCCGAAACAAAGAAGTTTCCCGAAATTGTAAAAACCCGTCTTATCCCTGAATTTCCAGGTGTTGGGGGTTTCCTAAACATTTTAAATGTGGAATGTCCCAGTGAAATAATTCGCATTAATTTTAATTGTATTTTTCTTTCATTAAAGTTTAACGACTATAAAATAATAGCAATGTTAGCACTTCTGTAGTAAAAGAATTAATGCAAATTATGACCACAGCAGTTTATAAACCTTACAGCTATTAAGATTAGTTATTTTCCTTAGTCCCTCATAAGAGCCAGGATCTGTGCGAGAGGACTTATTCTCTGCTCTAATAGATATTTTTTTGTTTATTTTGTAACATACAAATATTTAATATTCCGTCAAATTAAATAATAATGTTGGATTCAATATCAGAGTTTATATTTCTTAGAGGAACAATATTCCATCGATCAATCCTTTTAAAACTAATTAAATCTGTAAACCATCCGATGAGCGCTGATTAATTATTGAGCAAACGGTAATTAGTACCTCCCGAGTAGGTTCAGTCGACGCCAACCGGTCGAGACTTGTATGTGCGTTTATGCAGCTAAACACCTCCAGCCGGCGATATTAACCCGCCTAATGGACATCCATATGCAACAGGCAATCTCCCAGAACTTGTTTCATGCCGACACACCGGTGTCGGCTATAGGAACGCTATTGAGAGCTGTTCATACAGTATTTATCGGTCCCATTGATGAATACCGCAGAGAACATTTGCTAGGGACTTTGCGGGGCGGGGGGGGGTCATCCCTGCCGATCGTCGCCGGACACGCGAAACTGCCATTCCCCGTTTCGTAGACTGACAAATAAGAGAATTCGAGATACCTACGTGTTTGAATAATCCCGCTCCCTATCCGATTTCAGGACGTTTTGACATTGACCGCCAATTTAACATGTCTGAAGTCATTCCTCGTTCCTTGATTATATCTAGATCTAAAATTAAAACCTTAAAAATTAAAAAATCTTAAAAAGGGGATTCAAACCTCAGTTATTTAGTGTAGCAATTGTATCCGTGGAGATATAAGCGTTGATATCGTAGCAGTTAGTAAATAAAAAATAATGTTACCTGTTTTACACTGGAATCATGGATTACGTTTTAAAGTGTAGATTAATTGCTATTATAATAACCACTACATAAACCTAAATTTTCTACAATGCGGTGTTACAAAACCATGTCAGTAGCGTTATATTTATAATAGTCGATGAAGCAGCATGTCATACTGTCACTGAATTGTTTATGAGGATCATTATGTCTTTATACATGTCGATTGCAGATCAGGCACCTATGTATCGATGATATCCCGAAACCTTGACGAATACTTAATAATTGATAAATCAATTAGCAAATTTCTATGCAATTTTTACCATAACCAATGCGTCAAGAAACCGACTGGAGCTGTAGCGTTATTTGCGGCTGTATGCGGCAAAGATTACCTGGTGAGGAAATCCCTCCACACTCGAATTCGCCTGATCTTCGTATCACGTGCTTCGCGTCATTTGACTGTAGAGTCAATTGTTGCTGGCCTTGTATAATACCCCTCTGAAAACCACAAAATGTGGCCAATGCGGTTTATGAGTCCATTCTGTTTGAATTAAATTATCCTCTTAGGCTTTGAGACTAATATTAACCAACCAGATTGTAAATAACGCATATTTGTCAGAGTGAAATATATGCTCTATATATTTTTCTTCATTTTCTGGGTCCGTTTCGTCCAGAACTGATGACTCTCATTATAATACCTTTGCTCTTATTATTTACGTTTAAGCGATTTTATTTTAAAAGCATAAAAATATAGTTCCCCTCAGCGGATGTTTATTCCAAATTATTCTAGATTAATAATTTTATTTTAACATTTGTCTCATTCAAGCAATGGTCTGTATACGTAAATATGTGACTATTGCACAGATGCAATAGACTGGTCATGTTATACAGATTAAAATGATTTGGAAAATATAAACTCACTTTTTGACCTAGCGTTTAATGTTTTACTATTTGTTCAAAACTAGTATGAATTTGAATCGCGAAATTGTTTTGAGAGTGTTAAATGGGCTATGACACCCTGATCGTGATAGGCCCTATGGCCTATGAGTCGTGTTAACGACGTTAGCGATGTCTGGCAGTTTATCTCGAGTTGAACCCCCGAACAAGTCGACTTCGTAAGTTGGCTCCAAGCCTGTACCCCAAGTCCTTTTTGGGACAGTTCGTGTAACAGGGATTGCCACCTGGCCACCTCCACCGCTCGTACCATCGTTACGAGGGGGTCGGCGGGGGCCTTAATGCACCCCCATCGACCCGAACTGCCCCTATAACCCTGAATTATCGCCGATTAACCGGTCGGATGCCTCTCGCGGGACGTATTTCTCTATTCGATGCGGCTTTAAACGCTGATAACTAGACTATTAGAATATTAAAGGAGACCGTAGTAAAATTGACTGGCACCATAAAGTCGGATATTTATAAATCGCGGGAAGCAATACACTTTTATGGCCTTATAATTAGAAAAGGATACTAATATGAAAAATGTAGTCTTCAGATCGTATTATACGTTTTTAAATATAAAACTGTTCCTCTGTATTTGTTAAACGATTGATTATTTCAAGGGGGATTCGAAACTAGAAATTTTAGCCAGTGGAATTGGTTGTTATGCCGGAAGTTGACAATGTACATGACGACGGGCCAGATACAGGGCGGTCACTGTGTGACAGATGGTGTCTGTAAACAGTGGGCTATCGGTGACGACAGCTCTCAACTGTCCGCAGTTTCGGCCATATTCAACGCCCGGAAGAACATGACACCGCTATCTGATGACGGCGTCCCTACTTTAACCGGCCCGTTGGGACAACAGCCCAGCGATATCGCCTCCATTACTCTCTCTAACAATAGAAACGCTCACGATTTATCGCGACAAGCTGAAACATAAACATTTCCTTCAACTTTAATAATCATAAAAACGCTTTCTGAATATATACGCGCACAATCTTAAGACTGGCACAAAGTGTGACCTGGTACCATGTTGTCTTTCAACAAACAATGCGTACTATTGGTGGGACGAGTGTTTTCGGTGTGGTTAAGGTTAATTTCATAGGTCTAATAATGCTAAATGGAATGCCGTTCAATAAAATCTCGAAGTTGATCAAACTAGGAAGGTTTCGAATGCGATAACACGGTCCACGATTATTCCGAACAAAGCTATCTCGTCTATTTTAATTTTTTATAAAGTGACTTCTATTTTCGGTGTGTTGTAAAATATATTGTATTTTGACTAGTGCCCTGACTCGATATTAATTCAAATCGATTGAATTTTATTATAATCCCGATTTTTCTGTCCGTTGCAGGTGTAAAGCGAATCGATTGCGTTCGTGTGAAAGGAGCAGGTATATTTTGCAGTAGGTAGCTGCCCCCGGTCAACATTTTTTTGCATTTGCAGATGGTTACTGTTTAGGAAACGAACGGGTAGTCGCACTCGACATACTCGTCCAATCCTTAGGCTAATGACCTGCCACATCTCTTGGCGAGCATGCCCATAGGGGCTTTCTGTGCCTGTTGTTTCACATCCCTTACCCGTGGTCCCGCTGACATTTTCATTTTCCACTATTTAGGCGGTCGTTTCTTACATTTCAATTAATTCAATTCTTTTCGCCTTTTAATCCTGAGAGTATAGGAGATAGTGAGCTACAATATTTCAAGTAGTTGAAATTTATAATTGAGAATAGTTCGGTTTGCCACTCTATATAGAAGGCGAATATTCCTTCAATTACTTCTTATCTCTAAACTACACTCATTATCTCGTCATTAATCATTTATAACATAAACATTTTCATAAGATTTTACCCCTCCCCTTTTTTACAAATTTATTTTTTTCGGGTTATTTTACCCGACCGGTAGGCATCTCAGCAGACATAGTATCAGGGAAATCCTTCAAAAAAACAATTTTTGAACAGAAAATGAAAGAGAATTCCCTTTTTACTGCGACGCAAACATTAAACTCTAAGGTCAATTAGAATGGGCAATGTACTCTAACTGGAACCGTGTTTTTCGTCCGGAATAAATTCTTGAGGCCGTAATGCTTTCTTTCCCCTCCCCATTGTTTCACGAATTGATTCATAATTCTTTGGAATTGTCTTCCTTCTGAAAAATCCTTTTAATTGTAAGATTTCCTCGGGAAATTCAGAACACTTTCCTCACGGTCTTTCTTCCATATCGAATTACAACGTTCAGTCTTAATTTCTTAAAATAACGTTCATAGAATGTAATGTGAATTATATATTTTTAAGGTATTATTTTCAAATTCACTTTTTGTTTCTACTATTATTTTCCGAGTGAACTGATCATTCAGAACACCTATCTCTTTTTCTAACACATAAATACATATTTTTAATTCGCTCGATTTAATAATTATACTTTATTAAAAATCATTTATTTATTGTAATAAAAACTGTGGAACTGGCATGTTACGTTTTCATGTTTTCTATAAATTAATCCCGACTGGTTGCGCATAATTAATTATGGAGGAGAACGTGACTCGTTAAAACTTCATTTTGGGCTGTAACAATTTGCAAACATCCGTAGGCGTAATTGGGACATTTGCACGGCTCCAAATTACCGCCGTCACATTTACCAGGGCGTAATTACAACAACAACAAAAAATAAACCGGAAAAAATAAGTGGCGATCGCTTTGAAGTCCTAATTTCAGTATGGATTGTTAAAAGTTCCCCAGCTCCCCACCGTGCGGTCAATAGGAAGCCCATTAGGTTGTTGGGCGGCAGCGAAATATTGAATGGGGGTGAGCGTGGAAGGGAAGGGAGGTGTTCGATAACCACCATTGTGACGGTTTAATGCGCTTTATACCGGTCTGAAGAAATATATACAGCACCTCTGTTCCTCACACCTCCTGGCGCTAAAATCCATTACACGCTGTGAATATCAAATAACTGAAATAGGCTGGTTTGTTGATGAGGTACACAGGGGACAGTGGATATCAGTGGTTAACAGAATCCGATATTCATAATAGTACGGCTCAATAGTACAATATTATTTTACTAGTTGTTTATTTCTTTAACTTCTATTAACTATCTGTTGTTGTACGAAATGTAACTAATATATTAATAATATTTACCCCATAGAGCTTTAGAGCTGCAAATGGCGTTTTTTGAACCATGGCATGCTCGATTATTGTTTAATTGAACTAAATATTATTTTTCGTCATAATTTCTTCGACACTTACGGAAGTAGAATAACGTAATTATTTAATTCGATTGAATCCTGCGGGAGATCTGAAGCCTACACAGGTGAATTGTGTGGCTTCATTCCCTATGTGGTTTTTGCTACGTGGACGATGTGGAGAACAAAAAAATTGTCGATCAGTAGATCTTATCGAAATTTACTGTCAATTAATCGTTATTCAAGGTATAATAAAATAAATTTAGGCAGTTTAAACGAAAACTCTTCGTCCGTTAAATAGACTAATATAGTTTTTAGAATGATGGGAAAAAAATAACAAAAATTCATTAGGATCTATTAAGTTGTTTCTATCCAGAACCTGTTTGTATCTATAAATTGTTTAAAAATTGAGAAAAAACGGTGTTAAACCTTCATAAAGTCCATAATCATTTTTTCTCCTCCCCGACTCCTATTCTTCGCGGTACATGAACTTTCATCACAAAGTCGGTCTTCTTCTGCAAAGGCTCGTTCCGTGTGATGAAGGCGAGGCGAGTGAAGAAAGATATGGCAACCCGCCGTGTTATATGGGCCCGGGGGAAACAAAACAGGAGGAAAGATAGAGCGCGATGCGACAATGAGAACTCTGCCTTTCTTACCGCTCGCGCTTTGCTAATTACCAAAGAGCCTGTGCGGAAAATAAGTTCCCCAAGTTCACTTAGGAAAAAGGCCTTTAGTACGAAACGTAGCCGCTTTGAGCAAGATAATAAAGGTCAAAGGTAGAAATAAAGTTATTGTACAAGTAGGAATAAATAATATTTTCTAGGACGCCTTCTGAAAATATAAAATTATAATTATTAGATTATGGTGAGTTTCGAGCCAGGATCATTGAAGTCATATATTATACATACATTGAAGCCAGCGAATTATAAGATACAAAAAAAATTCAAAACCTACATGCATTTTTACCTATAGCCACTAATTTTGAATCCCTGATACGACCTTGTACGAGATAATACGTGATTTCATTTGTAAAATATATACGAGAGCTAAATAAAGAATTCTGTTTATCGATACACTAGCATACATTCATAGTATAAATAATAATAACGCAGGTATACATATAACGGTACGGCTGACAGGACTGAAAGTTGATAGTCAAAAGAAAGTAAGTAAAATTGAATTAAAAAATTCTTTTCATAATTAAAGAAATGAAGTGAAATTTCAGTGTAATGGAATAAATTAGACGGACGGGAAGTGAATTAAAATGGTAATTACATGCAGCCTCAAAAGCAGAATGTGCCTGGATTGGATTATGCGCATATATTTTGCCAGATTTCTTCTTGTAGGAAATTTCTTTTTTAACTGGATTAATGGAAGCGGTGACATTTGTTCAGCCTTTGGAAAATAAATGAATTGCCAATTTTTAGAAAAAATAAACTTTTTAAAGGTAACCGAAGCCATTTATTCCGGTTCGCTCTAGAAATTTTTCGATGTTTGAATTATGCAACGGGGCGACTTCACATTTCATGTTATATTAAAATACCTGTAGGATACAGACCCCCTTATATTTTTAATTTCGCCTCCCTAGCCTAATTGAACCGAAACTGGAACACAAGTAAATCAAGGAATTATGAACAAAAAATGTTCTTCGCGTTAATTCGTTTAGGGCGGAAAACTTTTTCTGTAAATTATTTCACGGGCATATAAAGAAAGTAAATGATCGGCCGCTATTTAGGACGGATTTAATGAGAATTTATAGCACCCACGTCGGAAATAACGTGTGATGAAAATTTATGAGCTGAATTCATTCCGGTCCTCGCCGCCAGAATATTTCTTACGTGCATTTGACGTTTTCCCTCACGCTAATGAAGGAAAGCGAAATTTCACTATTATAAAAAAACCTTTTTGTATTAGCCGGTATCATTTCACCGTCCGGTTTAATTTATAGTAATTACTTAGTTTATACTTCGTGATATCAATTAGTCTCTCACACGAAAACAAGTTGTAGTGCGTTTAAAAGACCGCTGCCATGTTGACACCTCGAATTAAAGTTTTCATTGTAAGTTTCCTCCGCGTTTATGTTCCAGCGATCTGTTTGAATTGTTGAATCACGTCTGCGATTTTGAATTGAGCTTACAAGCAGTAGTGGTAGCTGTCTGGCGGAGACTTTGAGATTGAAGTAGTTTCGGTGCCCACTGGAGTGCCACTGGAAAGTGGGTTGGGAAGAGGGGGTAAGGGCCCAGAAGGCCGCATTTGAATAAAGACTTGAATATTCAAAAAGTGCGACCCAGGTCTGGTGAATAGTGATGAAGACTCACCTCGCACGCCATCACTAGCGGATACCCGGCAATTATCCTTCCTGACAATCGCTCCGGTTACCACTTGGTCCGACAGACATTACAAATCATAAATTCTTGCTAATGTATCAATAAAATATGTTAAAACGAACATATCCCCGTCAGAGGTATTCCAGTCAAACGTAGGTACCATTTTACAGCGCCTATATCCCTACGGAACGACATGCTCTTTGGAGGATATACTATTTTTAAACATTGAATGCATTACAATAGGCATCATCACGTTATTAAATTCCTTTTCAGTTTCATTCATTTCATTATTACATTACAGGTTGGTAAATAGGTAGGTGGCCTTCTAGCACTTGGAATTCCTTTTAATGAACTCTAGTAAATATGTTGTTAATATTAAAATGCGACATTTTCATGTCCGATATTTGATTATTTTCTCTGATTCGCCTGTTCCCCTATCTACTTGCTAGGCCCGCTGGTAGAGACAAGAGAAAAACCCCTACCCGTTGGCGTAGGCGTCTTACCTTACTTCACCACCCTCCTGAATAAGTTGTTGACTTCGTGACTTAGTTCAGACGCTCGGTACGTTTGATCGGTGTGCGGGTCTTATGGAGGCCCATTCGGAGGGTCACGATCGTGAAATCATCGCCAATTCTTTTCACGGCCTTACTTTCGGGTCGGTAGGCGGTACGCTACCCGGCTCTGGACTCTGGGGACAACGGGGAGATTTTTATAAACGAATTCGGTGTCGGCGATTGGGACTAGAGGGGAACCCGGGAACGGCTGATGAATCGAAAGGACGATAGGCTGGCCCCCGGTCCCCTCCAGGAAAGGTCACACATCAATTGTCCCCTGGGCCAAAAAAGCCCTTCTTTTCGGATACGTGGAATTCCCATACACGACTCGAAAGAATCGACTTGAATCGGAAATTGGCGAATTGAACAAATCAATTCAGAATGAAATGCTAATGAACCAGTCTCCAGGCACATCCCAACTAGAAGAGAGAATCTAATAAAAAAAATCCTTAACGCTTCCTGGTATGTTTCTAATTGCACCATTGACCACAACCTCAACATACCAACAGTTGACGAAGTTGTGAAATCCCGGTCCCTAAAGTTTCATTCCCGTTGAATCCCTCTCCTCTGTTACCCATCCGTTATCCCCCTACGGCGGTTTAATCGCCACTGGCCTAAGGATTTCCTCGTTCCCAGTAAAAGTCACTGGGTGGGTTCTTTATTAGGAGAAGCAAGTGTACAATAAATAAAAATAAAAAAGTTCTTTTCGGAAAAAGAGGTTTGCAACTTATTTGGCTTTCGAGTCCTGGTGCGAAGTGAAAATACTGGGAGATGATTACCGGAGAGTAGAATTTAATTTCGCAGTCATCATTTCCCAGGACGCTTAAAATAGAAGTCGGGAATCATAAAACATAAAATGCACTCCCGAAACGAAACCTTAATATTGTATTTAAAAAGAAGAAAGTTCTACACATAGCAACCAGAATCGCCGACGGCTCTTCAACTCCATGGATATTTCCCCTTGTTCATTAGTTAATGAACTAATGAATGTTGAATCCGAGAGTAATGTTTTAAGTTGGATAGTTTACGGGGGGTGGCGGTATTACGATTACGATTCAGGCGAATTGAAATTCTGATATCGCGCGGCACTGTATTAGCCGTCATATTGTCCCACCGGGGATTATCCTCGCCTCCCTCATTTCCTGGAATTAGAATAATTGAAATCATATTTTAGTAATACCATTTGGGCGGTCCGTAATTGGGATTGAGGACCTCCTATTCAGGGGGGAAATCGTTAATGGGGCGTCGGGGTGTTTCCAGGACTGCTGTCGGGAATAATTTCAAATGCCAGCGACCCGATCGCAATTAGAAATTGTTACCAGCAATCTGAGACAGTATACAATTTTTAGCCCACGACAAAACTCACCATGTTACAAGTGCGTGTGTAAAATCACAGTCGTTACAGCGACATATCAAACCGAATTAAATAAGCACGCTAGCTGTCTTGTTAAGATTCAATTTATAATGCATCGCACTGCTAAGGATTATATCACCTCTAATTTAGTAAGAGAGGTATTTGTGTTAATCTTTTATTGAAATCCAATTGATGCGTATCTTTCAGGTCAAATTATTGTACATTTATCGGAGAGTTCCAATTTTGAACTTCGGTGCTGTAAACCTGAGTATTTCCGATGTTTTTCCTTATTACATTTTTTTTAACTTTTTTTATTTTGCACAATCAACTTTTACAGTTATAGGTGCAATTGATATCCTTAATTAAAAAGGCGTAAATTTATTATTACTACGTTTCTTGTTATTTTTAGTGTATGCAATTAGATTGTTGTATAGGGCTATAACGTTTATAGGTCTTGGATTCAACGGATATAAATGGCACCTTAGTCCATGTCCTGGGAAAACTCCTCTGGCGTATTTTTTTTTAAGTCGAGCTCCAGGCGTCCTGAATATTCATCCACTTTATTGAATTCGTACTCTATTTTATGGGGATGGGCCCGGGAGGGGTTGAAAGCGGTTGGAGACGTCCGCGTATAAACGTTGTGGGGGGATGGTGGGAGGGCGGCCCTCTTTGAAAATTTCACGCACAGCCATCCCTGACCGGCTCCGGCTCGTAAATTACAGGACGGGAAAATATAGTGCCGCGTTACGGTTCACGGGCTCTCTGATATTGGATTGTATCAAGGCGTCGCTATCTCGGAAACTTCAGCGCTGGTGAATAGGCTAGCGCCAACGGTTTTTCAGTTACAAAAAAATGTTCAAATCTTACAAAATATTTTTTAACACTTCTCCCAATTACAAATAATACAAAAGTTGTTTTCACGAATGCAGTAGGAGAAAACTATCTGTTTAGTAAATTGGCGGTAGTCATAATAAATTATTATTGAAAAAAAATTCACTGTATCAGAATATTATATGAAATGTAGGCAAAGGCACCAAAATACAGAAATAAGAAATAAAATCCATTTTTCCTAGATGTGTAAGACAGAATGTTTATTAATTCACGATGGAAAAATGTGGAATCTTCGAGCTTCATTGCTAATAGATGAGTGGGGATAGCGCGGAAGGCCGTGTGCGCATCGAAAATGCTAGAAACGACTTGGGTCTATTTATACACGGACGTGCATCGAAACCTGACAAAGCCATCCGATTTCCGGTATAAAATCGGGTCGGTTCCAAGACATTTTCGCGAATTCTCCAGGAGCACCGTCGCTTGTTTTTGTAAGCCAATATTTAACATTTATAAAAGAAAAACAAGGCTGTGAAATTATTAATAATGCAGTGTTTGCGTGTCGGCGTAACCGGTTTGCATAACTTTCGAAACTTCCTTAGTGTTGGCTTAAAATTTAAGTCTTCCATTCGACCGTCGTTGTCGCACGTGCGCATACTTAAAATGGGTTGATTATAACGCAGGAAATTTTGGCGGGACTGAAATGTTTGTCATTAAAGTAAAACCATTGTTCAACTTTTTGTACAATAATTTCGATTCACACTCGAACCCAAAGGTAGGTCCGGTCGGATATAAATTGTATAGGACGGTATTAATAATAGGCGGCCGGAGTTAAGGAAGGCATTGAGGAGGAATACCGCGGATTAAATGGCTCAAATTTTAATTAGTTTGGACCTCTCAGCGCCTCGCTAATGAACCGCGGTAACAATATTCGGCGGTAGTATTCCACTTTAATTTTCCTTGCGGAAGGGCCACCGGGGACCCGAAGCTTTAGGCTGAGGCCTGCGTAATTAAAGGGTGGCTACGAGCCATAACTAATCAGAATCGTCTGATCGGGTATCTGTATCATATAATTTATAATGTAACCGAAATTACCTATACATAAGTTATTTTCGGCGAGAAATAGATTACACTTTTTCTAGGAGAAGCCGAGAGAAGGGACTGCCGACCTCTCGTTCGGTTGGTATATCCCGCTCCCCGACAAAGTTCAATAAAGCGGATTGGGTTTTCCGCCGGTTCGGTGAAAAACTCCACAAATGCAATTCGGAGGTTAGTTCTATAAAATATTCAATCGGCTGTGCGGGCGAGTCCCGGGGTTGTGTTAATTTGTTGGCGTTGTGCGAACGCGACTCGCTTCATTCGTAAAAATAAACCGAAACGAACGGTTACATACCGTCCCCATAAATATATACACAGTCCCAGATAGCTCGATATAGGGCTCGATTTTATCAACTGAAAATTTCCCGGTCGGGGAGGAAGGGATTACAACTCGACAACTGAGAAATTCGGTTTCCCGTGCTTTGTTTATCGAGAGGTACATGAATACGATATGTACACTTCGGGATTTCCTACACCTCCCCCACTCCTCACCCTTAACATGATACACGGTCCAATAATTGATTTATTGTGTAACCTTCGAGTGGTGGCTTGCTAGCTTTCGAGTCAACATCCCGACTAACAGTACTTATACTTTTATACCTATCGTATTTCATCTACAATTTCTCATCCAAAGAGAAGAAAATAATGCTGACAATTGACAAAACAAAGACAGTAAGAATATATTAGAATCAATAAAATGTTATAGTTTCAGCTCTCTAACATCGAGTTTGTACCTGGCGATTCTTTTAGTTCGAAGAACTTTAATGTTAAGTGCTAAGATCCTAGTAAAAGATTATTTTCTATGTATTTTTCATGGTTTTCCAACTTCATCTTCTTTAACCAACAATGAAAACTTTAATTTCTACAATACAATGCCTATAGATTACAGCCTGGTTCGTTTGCCGCATGAATGCTGCAGGCATTTTTCCCTTCCTCAAATTGCATTTATTCCCTTCATTTATGTATACTAAGGGCATGTGAAGGCCTGTGTTCAAAATGTGTTAAAACATTTGCTGGCGTAATTCTGGGGTCACTGCTCATTTCTCCGTCCCACACAATATCGTCATGCTCCAGAACCGTTCGCAAATGTCAAATTCGAACTTGAACAACTAAGGTAACGACTCACTGTATGGATTGACGGGCACATGGGAAACATTATAATTAATTATTATTAATAATTGAAATTAGGAAGTATTTATAAGTTGTAGTACATTAAACTTTATTTTGCGTTAATAAACATTCAATTTTGTAGCGAATGAGTCCTGATACGGATGGATCATAAATATCTGAAATTGACCTGCTACAAACGAAAATTCGTAATCGCACTCATGAACTCCCGAAGTCTGGCCGAAAGCAGTGCATCGAGGGAGGGATAGTAGTATTTTTTACTGTCGCATAACAAATGTAGGTCTTGGCATGCATTAGGAGCTCCCCTCGCATAATGGCTTGTCCGGGGGTCGAAAAACCTTGTCCCGAGTTGAAAGACCTCGGCCGCTCTCCTTTTTTGACTCGTTAGGACGGGCTGGTTACTCAATCATAATCTTTCAGTTCTTCTCCAAGAACGAGATATTCCGAAACCGATATCCTTTTTAAATTTCACATTACTGAATATACCAATGTATAATTTATTAGTTGACGTGAATAACCTCTTCAGTAAGGTATCACTAAAAGGATCCAAAAAATCGAAGAATTGATTTGATATAATATAACCAAGTAGGATATTACAGACAAATATACGAGAGTAACTTGATAGGTAAGGTAAATTTATAAGGTGAATATTTATTTTAAAAGCTTTGAGAAAGAATATTTTTTGGACGCGATGAAAATATCGGAAATTCGTTGGACCAAGTTTATCTCCCTAAATGGAGATTGTGTTGAAAAATAAAAATAATTTTATTAAAAAAACGGCGTTAAAAATATTTCTTTACCATAAATAAAAGACCATCGGATATAGAATAATAGTCGGTAGTACAGTACGGCGCTTCAGTTAGGCAACCCGCATAACCGTCTGGTATTGATGGTCAAGTATCGTAGCGCCGAACATATTTAAATGACAATGGGTACATTAAACGTATGAGTGCGTTCAAACCAATTAATCTGTTATATTCATCACTTTGATTTTTAATAATACTTTATTTTACGACACAGATAAAACGAACAATTACGTGATACAGAAAATACGAAATAAAATGCATACAACAATGAATGTTTCAATATATAATTAAAATTAGATAGAAACAAATTTTTGATCTTCTCTCAAATAAAGCCATAGATTTTGTTGTTACTTCTTAATGATCATTATTTAAATGTTCCGCTATTCCAATCTAATTTTTATTCAAAGTTCGGTAAAGCATTTGAAACTTCTGGATAATATTTACCTGTTTTTGGATTTCGTCAGCAAACAAAACGGGCCATGACTCGGCATTTAAATATGGCCGGCATAAGACGGCCATAACTGGAGTCGTATAACTGAAGAGTTGTTGTATAAAGGTTCGGTCCCCATAAAAAATGCGGCTGAGCTCCTGCTTTCGGATGAGCCGGGCATAAACCACAACAAGAAGGAACTTTGTCGGAGAGTTGGAGCAGAAGGGCGCTCTGCTGCTCGCCCCCCCCCATTCTTATTCCTATTTACGTTCTATTTGCTTCCCGCTCCCTGTTCAGATGATTTTTTTAACAGCTCTCGGATTCCGTCCACCCTCAGAATTCGTGCCTTCGTCTCAGGAGGGAAGCAGCGCCGCTTCTACTCGATGACAGTGTGAATATGTTACCCCAAACGATAGGAATAATCGCAGCCTTACAAGGACCTTACAATTATAAAAATACGTTGAAATGTACGTTGATATTATGTTTGTTTTCATTATGATTATCAATAGAACTTAAAAATGGGGTCGCGACAAACCAAGCTATTATAACTTAGAGAGAACGGAGACGCGGAGACTTGGTTGAGTGAAGATCAAACCTTTTTTGATCTTCTCTCAAATACCTTAGACTTTGTTGTTACTTGTTTTTTATGGTGTTTTATAAGTAAAATCCTATCAATTTAAATACAATTTTTATTCGCAAAATTAAGCCCCACAAACTTAAATATAGAAAAAGGTCGGGTATTTCTTCGATTTCCACCGAATAACCGCTTTCACTGTCCCCTTGACGTGTACCCTCCTATGACTCAGCAGCATGAGTCGGTCGGCCGTTGCATAGTTAATAGCCCAGTTGGATGAATAATGCAGGCCTGAATGGAAAATGGCAAAATGTCCCCGAAGCGTGGTTTGTGTTGCCAGTTTTACACTTATTATGTCAATCGGGCAGAATAAATGTTATATTTATTAATTTCAAACAAATCTTCGTATACCAATCTTTTAATAAGGATCAGGATGCATACATTCAAATTACAGGATGGGGTACTTAGCGGAGGATTTGATCACTTTTGCAAATCAGTTTTAATTCACGATGTAATGATTAGTAATATATATCATTTGTATTAATCGTATTTATTTAACCCATTAGACAATGATGACTATAAGAATCTGGTAAAAGAAATTGTCACAAACTTTATCTCTTGTGCAGGATACGTTCCCTGAATGGAAAATTCTGCGGAAGATCCCAACCGTACGGAATCGTCAGCATTTTCTATCGGAAACTTGTCCTTTAAGTGTACTCGGTCAGCTTTTTTCAAGTGGTTAATATAGGGAAATCGATGGGAGAAAATGGGTCTCGGAGGGACGGCAAAAAAATAGAGTACTTCGGACTTTTATGGTCCATTACCAAACACAACACAACCCAGGATGTTTTTATCGCCCGTCTCAAATAACTCATTAGCCAGATAATGAAGAGCTGAGACAAAAGGATCACATTAGAGAAAATATATTAACCATTTAGACTTGTTCTCTGCCTACTTAATTTTTAAATTGCAATCATCGGAATATGTTTTAGGAAATTACATAAACATGTTATAGAAAAGGTTTCACCGCCAAAATCGTGTGGTCTAGAAATTCGTGAGTTTTGAGATAGCAAAATCTATGTCAAAGTTTGGAGAAGACATTGCTGAAGAAATTATCAGGGTCGAAGATTGCACAAAAGAGCAGAGATGTAATGCTTCCATTTTGGTCCCTTCTGAATCTACTGGAATCGAACTTCGGAAGTGTTTGAAGCCACACTTCCACTCGATACCCGCCTCTCAGCTTTTGTTAGTCGACAGTTGGTAACTGTTATATGATCACCTTCAGTTGCACAGCATCACAAAAGACTTCATTGTTGTATACATTATTGATTAAATACCGGTTTCTAAAAGCGTCACTCTGGACGTAACACCCATGGCGCCGCATTGAGGATAACAAGGAGACTGAAGATTTAAAGTAAAAATGAGCCAAAACAGAATATTTATTGAACAAATATATTAAAATAATCGAACACGAGGGTCTTATCTTTCTTCGTACTAAAACCGATATTTTGTCATATATTTTATTTATCACGTTTTGTCATATGTCTTTCCTATTATAACTATATTTTACTTCTCATTATACATCCTAATTTTACACCGGAACAGATATCAGATTCAGAACCATATTTACCATCAAATGATGAAAGATACGTCCCAGCCGTACGGTATAATTCTAGTCACTTCGTTGATCTGTTAACGAATAGTCCCTCATAAAATAGCCGTGACCGTTAAAATGTCTCCTCTCGTTTCACCCGAAACCCGCTGCGGAAATATAAAACAGCTCCAGCACTCTGATAAGAGATAAGGGTTTAAATCCGAGCATGCCGCCACAGTCCTAGTCCGAACAAAATATTGTGTTAATCTTTGACGTTGGCAAAAATGAAAAACACAGTACATAATATATCAGGCTGATTTCGTATTCACGTTTTACAACAATTTACTGAACTCTACTGTGTTTTTGATCATTTTAGAAGATCGCATAGAAGAGCCGGACGGTTTATAGCCGGAACATAATTCGGTTAAATTTACGAAATACCGGATACTGCTGATGCAGAAACCATTTTCAATCCGTTTGCCGTCAGTGAGAAAAGGTAAGCTCTCAAATTGCCTCTCTCAAACACTATTCGGGAAAGATAAACGTAAATTTCTGTGAAATCCTAGCCAATTCCGCCTATAATATTGTATTTTCCTATTGGGTCTCATCCGACGGCCGGGCTAATTCACGGTTTCGATTTCACTTTGGACAGCCACACTGCGCTAAATCTAAAACATCCTCTTTGGAGCAGTACCAAAATCTTTATTTTATCTCAATATTTAAGTCAGATTTAAACACAGTAAACGCAGTCTGACTCCCCAAACCAAGAATCATTGACAATTGATGAAAACAATATTTCTGTTATACTCTTAACTCATTTTTAAAAACGACACACAATATTAATTTTATTTTGTAACCTAGATAATAAATAATAATCGATAACAATTATTGACGGTAATTGAGAACAGTAATTGATGGTTCACTGTAAATTTTACTTTGGCAAGAGTTTCGTCAGAATTTAGGAAAATTCAAATCCTTTCCTGGAATTTCAAAAGCACGTGTTTTTCTGGTTCGACATATAGGTTTTATTGTTGTAATTTGAATTTCCAGTCTGTATACAGTCCAACATTTTCTACTCAGTGGACAAAATGGCCAGACCAAACCACCCAACTCATATTATTTATTCTCAATGATAATGGAGTGGAAATACAGTTATTGTTCGGAGAACCATTGTCAGAAAGGGCGAAAATGGAACAAATACTGGTGTTGGCGCATTAATAAAACAGTTGCACTGCAGTACCAATTGCAGAAAAGGAAAGTCCATATTTCCTGCGTGCGGAGGGGGAATACGCTGGAAATGGGGCTGGAACGGGGGGACTTGGAATCGGGGTTGGCGGTTCCGAAACCCCTAAATTCGTCCCCTTTGGAGTCTTGCCTTCTTGTCCTAAATGTTAGCCGCCCCACTTTGGCCCAGACATAGGTCGACCTCGACACACTTTGCTCCCCTTTTTTTTTCCTCGTTCCCATCAATTGGTGACTCACCGTTTGGTGAAATTCGGGTCTCGAAATCACCTTAATACTGTAACGCTATTAAAGTTGACTGAAATCTCCGAACATGTGTAACACATGAAAATGAAGTCTATTAAATCGAGGAGAAATTTGTACATTATCAATTAACAGTCCCGTTTATGTCCCTGAAATATTGCGTCTATAAATCTTAGACTATAAAAGTCTAAGACTGTACACTTAAAATCCTATCGCACTTGATGTTGATCTAAATCGCCGGGCCAGTAATATTTATAAAGTATAGAAACTTAAATATCTCACTATCGTTTATCAGCCACCCAGTCTAAATTATTATTGTACAGAACGAAAGAATTTTGTTTAACCTGTGCATTACGGTGTAAGTGCTTTTATAAGTAAATTAGCCCACAATATTTGGCTTAAATTTTATGCGTTAATCTTAGCTACCCATATCTTGGACCCTCATCTACATCGCGGTTTAAATGTCGGGTAACTTTAGTAGTATACTGAATGATTCATTACGTTTTAGCGTTTCTTATCTTCTGTTTCATCTTATTAGAACCTTTGATAAGAAGGTTTAGGGCTATAAAAATCGGCCCTGTCGGACTTATTGCCGGTTTTTTATTTATCCCCGTATTGTTAAAATCATGCGGAAATTGCGCAAGGAAATTTTACATCTCGCTGGATATTATTATGGCCAATCTGGCTGCTTACATTCCTTGTTGTTGAGAGTTTTACGTCCCGGTGGAGCGACAATGGTGTAAAAACGTTTTAACTCCTGCCGTATTACCAAGATAATTTTCAGAAGTGACCACTATTTATTATTCCATTAGGAAAAATGAGTATTTATTATACAGCTATTTCCAAATATTTATTTAATTTATTACTTCAAGTAGTATTAATAAGTTGTTTCCAATTTAATAAGATTATATCGATCTTCGCCTAAAACAACAGCAATAAGATTGGTCTCAGACTTAACAGTTTAAATTTGTTTTGACCGACACTGGCTGGAGGCTGACGACAGTTAATTATGCTGTCGGTAAAGTGTCTAAATTCTCGTCCATTTTAAAGTGATTTAAATGTGACGGTTTCGTTAATGGAAGAAAACAATGTTCGTGATTGAAAGAGGCCCCTGTTCGAACAGTATTTGAAACCGTGGGAATTAATTACAGACGGCCGTGATCAATTGAGTTTTGGCTAAAGTTGGCTCTCCTTTGTTTCTTAATAACGTTTCGTTAGTGTATGTATATTACGTATATATTTCCTATATCATAATTGATTTTCCATTTCATTGTTATAAGATCAGTTTTTAAAATATTTTCTTTATGTCTTGTTGAAGATTATCAGACGTCTCTGTCCCAATGAAGGCGTTATTTGAAGATTTGGTTTTATGCTATAAAGTAATACGAATTCTTGTTTCCAGAATCTTAGAATGCTATGTCCAAATTATTGCCATAAGTTATATGCGGACAATTACGCTCCTTTCCGACTGTCGAAAATGGCTCCGGTATAGAAATTGTGTACTCCCCCTACTTACCGGCCTCCATAAAAACCCACCACGCGCCAAGTATAAAGTCCGGCCTCTTAAAGTGACGTCGTCCAACGCCTCAATAAACGCCCGAGTAGGTTGTTAAACACAGGATTATCCGAGGGCCATCCCCAGTTTTACTACTGTCCTGGTTCGTAGAAAACGTTTTTTTGAAGATCATTATCGAACTTATCTTCTATCCCCTTATAACCATTGTGGGCGGAATCCGTTATAGTCTTTAGTTGAGTAAACAGAGATTTTAATAAACATTAGATTTTGTTAAGAAAGCTTCCTTCTCTTATTAAATTTTCCCTTATTACTTTCGCCTTCAATAAAGTAGGGTGTACGACAACCGAGATACTTAGTTTTTAGTCGCCAGTATTTTGCGAAAATACGAGGGTATTTTGCGAGTATCAAGGGTGAAAATATCCATTCCTTATTTCTCCACGTCCCTTGCAATTATTTGATTCCATCCTCTGAATTCGGTTCGGCGGTCACAGCACCTGCTTTTGAGTCAAAGGGTTTTACGGATTCGATCACGGAGTAGTGCGGAATTTGTAACAAAACCGGTCAATGGAAAGGTACAAGAGCTAACCGGGAGCACTAGTGACACCGAAACCGAGTAAGGAATTCACATTTTAAGCTGTAGACGCCGTATTTAAAAAATACGAGGCAGAAATGAAATATGCATATTGATCGAAGGGCTGAAAAATGTGGATAATTAAAGTTGGTAGTATATTACGTTGAGTAATTAATTAACATTGAAATTAGTTAGTTGTATTTTATTCACACAACGCATTTAGTAATCGATATCATTTATTTATCAAAGCCCAACGGGCCCTGTAATTTACATCTAACGGTTTTTATTCATTTTTAATGTTAACCAGGAATATTGTCGATATTACCCACGGGGGAGAAATAAAAATATTGAAGAAATAAAAAAGAAGAGTTGGGAAAATATGGGATAAATGAGTATTGCAAAATAAAAGCAAAAACGTATGCAATTCGGGGTATTGGGTCTTGCGGCCCCAGTTGTGGGGGCGGCGATCTGATGCCGGGGACGCGGGAATTTTTTTGCAAAAATGCAAAAACGGTGTCTCTGTCACCGAGGTCAACTTTCAGACACACAAGTTCAGACTCCCTTTCTGCCCCCACCACTGTTCGAGCAGCGTTAAAATTTCAACTCTCGTCGCTAGCCTTGCCGGCCACCTGAACCTCCGGCACGGACCGCAAAACTCGCTAGTGAATAAATGTATGGAGGCCGGGATCAAATATGAAGTATTAATTTGTTAAGAGCATAAGCTGAATTACGCCAAGTCAAAACCGTCATATGTTTGTTGTATAAACTGTACACGTACGTTAAAATTCGTCTGAATTATTTACCGATTATTCAGAGTGAAAACTAATTTATTATGGTATTTTATTTATTTATTATGAGACTATCCCGTTTTCCTGGCTGTAATGAAGAGGCACAAGCGTGGCAACTCAACGCTCGATAGTCTTTAAATTCTGTCCTGCAAATTATTGTTAAATTAATTATCCGATTCACTGCTATTCAGTAATATAAGTAAAAAATTGCCTTCGATGCAATGCCCAATATTTAAAAGTAATAAAAAATATCGCTTTATCACTTCCAAGCTTAGTATTTGAACGAACATTATCATTACACTGCAGCTCGGAAAATCGGGCGTTCCTGCATAAGCAGGAAAGTAAGTGAAAAGTAGGTAACTAATGAAAAGGAAATAAAATTGAATATTCAATAGGTGATTGTGTTGTGAGAATAATTTTATATACTATCTTTAATATGAATACGGACAGTGCACTCAAATTTTTATCGGTATTATCATTAATTATGAATTATTACAAATGAATTATTCTACTTGGCAAACGAGGAATAAATATTAGCTTTTAATTATGACCAGTGTTGTAGTTTAAACTATTGAAACAGTACTGGATTCTTCAATCAGAATGTAGGCTCATGAAGTAGCCCAATGAAAAACCGCAATTATTACAAAATGAAAATGAAGGGCTTTCAATTTTCTTCCCTTAAACATTTCTCCTTTGAAGGGTCTTTCAATTATTCGGTTGTATGAAATAGGGCGCCACGTTGATTAAAACAAAATAGAGTTCAGAAATGAGTTTATCCGGGAAAAAGCCCGACGAAAACGTGATTTCAATATTGGCAAGGGAGTTACTGTTTGTAAACCACTTGATATGTTGCGATAAAGCGTCAGGTCATATGTTCAGCGACCAGCACATATCGTCATAATATAAATAGTTAATCTGTTCAATTCATCATATGAATTGAATTTCGATCAATGTGTGGGCATCTCGTTACTTTCTATTTGAGATCGGCGGCATTATAACTCCACTTTTTGAATAAACCAAAGGAGGTCATGGCCTCCGGTATACTAGATAATTATTAACAGTTAGTTAATTGACATTTCGATGCATTAAAAGTTCACCTTACCTCCTATCCTCACTAAGAGAATAATAAAGGGAAGAAGATGTATAATATCAAAGTTCCTCCCTTTAAGCACGCTCTTGTTAATCGGATTAAAAGTTAAATAAATTATTTTCGCCCATTGCATCTAATGAAGTAATTAGATTACTGCATAACCTGTAAGCGATCGAATCAACTAAATGGGCCAACTGCGACGTTAGAATAAACCATAATGGGAATAATCGTCCTCTATTTTTGATTCAATTAGCGAAGAAGAATCTCCTTGAAAGAATTCCTAATAAACCCAACACTATATACGAGTTCCACGAGTTGAATTATAATGCATAATAAATGCTTTTGAAGGAATGAAAGGGAAGTCCGGCCCTTTGTTAGACCAAACTTTGGCTTCACGCCAGCGCCAAGTGCATTCTGTTAATAAAACACTGTGGCAATTATGTAGACGTAGACAAAGAAACCCGAAAAAACTAGATATATTTGGTAACCTTTCTTTAAAATACCTGATGCAAACAGGATAGCACCCATGCGAGAAATCGTTACTAAGTAACAGTTTGTAAATACTAAATTAATGTATAAGAATCTACAAAGATGACCTGACTTTAAATTAATATTTATTAAATAGTATGAATAGTATGAAAATATATAGTTTCACCAGTAATATTCTGGCGATCCAACCATGTGTTATTCATGGGGTTTGCCGATGAATCATCCAGACTTCGTAACTGCTGTACGGTCTCATAAAGCTTAAAGCAATATTCCGTAGGACGTCAGTCCGTAAGTAAATAAATGAAACGCTTTCCTTCATATATTACAACCTTAAATTAATTTTCCGTTCGGTCCGCTTCGCTTTTAAACCCGTAATTTTCACGCATAGTAAAAAGCGGACGTATAATGTACGAGGGGGCGTATTTTCCAAACCTCTCAGAGGTTTCCCTCTCCCTTTTTGGGGAGGGCTCGGAAAGACCGCTAAAGGTCATAGGGTTAATGAGAAGTCGTCGCTTCCTTCCAGGGGACGGGACGAGGCCCGGGCGCTTTTGAAAACGGGGTTTTTTTTTTCAACGGGTCTGATCCCGACAATGCCCTCACTACGCCACTTAGCATTCAGCGGCACAGACAATACACCGACCGAACTCCCCTCCCGGCCTTCGGTTTGTCAAAGGTAGGGAAACTGTTCGTGTTCTCTCTTTCATGCGGGGAAATTAAAAATTTAAAAGCATTACCGACTGCGAAATTAAATTGGTTAGAGAGTTAACTTTGTCCAATGAAAATCAAATTACAATCTACACACAATTTGTGCATTGGACGTCGTTATAAACCATGAAACTAATAACAGAAAAAAAATCATGTTCACCCCGAAATTTTTGAATTTAATCAAAAGTACACTAACGGTGAATCAAAGGACTGAGGTGAATGAAGAAAGATGTTCTAAAATATTAATAGAAATGTAAAGATCTCAACCTCAGGTTTTTTGCCTTAATCACCTTCCATATTGTTCGGTTCATTCTCATTTATTCCGCGTTAGGTATAAGAATAAATTTGTACCAAATATATTAGGACTTGGAAATTTATCAATTCCCCAATTTTTCAATCAATGATATTACTTTTAGGATAATATAAAAATTTCCGTTTGAATTTAAATATTAGTTATTAATTGATCACAACGTCGTTACTATTATACTAATTATTACATGTGGTGGTTTGGCTAATTTTTTTAAACTGCTTCCTTCGCTATAAACGTTTTATAGAGGAGGAATATCAGAGGTGGGATTCCTTCCGTCCAGATGACATCAACTCACCGACCGGCACTAAAGGCGATTCGACAAGAGGAAAATAAGCCCGGAGCAAATATAATGCATAAATTCATGCCGGCCAATCGTCCACTAGCGTAACGGGGGTAAATAGAGTGTGAGACAGGGTCGGTTAGAGCCGGCTGGAGGGCCACACTTGCAGCTATCCCTGCGGGCACGGATCAATGCTCACGACAGCCTCTAACTGCGGGACCGCACTTCGGCCTCCTCCCAATCGGAAGTTATGTTGCACTCTCCCAATATGTTTTCCTCCAGAGAACGTTGTATCGAGTGCGAAGGAGGGCAATTTTCTTTTACTGAAATAATATTTCGGGGACACCAGTATTTCCCAACAGAATACCCAATATTCCTGTTCTTCTTCAATGCCAACTAATATAAAATAATAATTGTACATATATTTTTATTATGCATGAAAATGTAGCTTACATATGCGGATGTTATTATATTAAAATTAACTTAATGTAACATATTTACGAAGGTTCTCAATTATTTAATGGAGTATATGAGATCTAAGAGTGAACGAAAAAATTCAGTGGAACAAGATTTAATGTTTAATTACGTTATTAATTTAATTACTAATTTAATTTAATTAATATTAATTAATTTAATTACGTTATTAACTAGGTACATGTGTACTAGTGTATTTATTCACGGTGCGGCTCTCCGTGTAGGCAAAGAGCATTTCCTATATGTATTGATGGCCTAGTAACTAACGCCCGATTTTCTGAGCTGCAAAGTAATTATAATTTTCGTTCGAAATTCGTATATGAATTACAATTAGTTCAACTTGATCATAATTTACTCGTAGGTATTTTAAATCTTTTTTGGTCGGGATGTTTCTTTATTAACAAAATTAGAGCGTCAGTAAAAAATGATGCATAAAATGCTGCATTCTTGTAACTACCTATCAGTCCTAGTAATGGTTTTTGAATTTAGTAGGCATTTTTAGCGGACAATTTTATCCAATATATTCTGATGTTTTTGTTGATTGGAAACAGAATTTTTCTCGAGGTCAACAACGGTTGTTTTTTCTCTCCTTTATTTTCCCCGCGGTTCGAAGAGTGCGGATTTTTCCCCACTCTTGGTTGTTGGATGTCGGTGTAGCCTGAGGAATGAAAAACGCCCGAAACGCGTACCACTGCCGATCGGTACCGTCGTCCTGTACCGCATAACTTAGACTCGCTCGGTTTATATAAGGGAATGGGGTGGACGTTTCCCGGTTGTCGTACGGGGGTAGCCGTGAATTCCAGCCGATTTACAACCGCCGGGAGAATTCTCTGCGCAGCGCCCTGAAAGGTCGGAATAAATGTCTTCCCCACGAAGGTATGAACGGGATTGCATTCTTTTTCATCTGTAAAAATATTGAAAATAAGTTCCACAGGAAGCTTAACCGTCAGCTTACGTACCAACATAAGGAAGAAATAGAGAAGAGCGATTTAAATAATTTCCGCATTGCAACCCGTCGGAAGAAGAAACATATTGGATTTTCATTTAAAACTGTAGTAATAATTCCTAAATGTATTTTAATAAAAAGGTCTATAATAATGAAAATATAATATTGTAGGGTAATCATATAGCCAAATATATTTAATTATATTTTGTTGTGCCCTTCTGAATCTAGTCACTGAATGGGCTTACCCAGATTCAGCATTTAATTTACGCTACACTAGTTTCAGACTTCATTCAAGTCTCTCACGTACTTTTTCATATTGCCCAAATGTTATAAGAAATGGGAATATTATTAGACGAGATATCATTTATAATTATGGTCAGAACGCGGTACCAGATGTATTCATGTCAAGAGCAAAGTTCCTCAGAAATCTGAGGGAGAAAAACGGGAGGATTTTACAGTGAAACGTCTACCATTATAAAAGTTGAATAAAAGGCAAACTTTCTTCTAGCATTCTACCTTGTTCCCGAGATCTGTAATCGGAATGGGGTCACTGATTTCAGTTCTGAAATCTAAATTCCCATAAACGTACGAAACGGATGAATGAGAAAACGGTACAGAACTTTTGTAAAATTGAATTTTTTTTATAACGTCACAGGTGTTGAAAAACGGCCTCGGCCTATGTTATTTGAATAGCAATTGGATTCGATCGAATCCAATATACGGGAGTGGGACTTTAATTTGACATCAGATGGACAGACGTCCACATATGGGACTCATAATGCACTTATGTTAAGAGAAAGTATTTTATATATATCAAAGGAAAAGCAAAATATAATATATGTATATATAAAAGTTAGAAGAGGCTGCGAAATTTATATTTATGTTTACAGCCTTAGAGGCTGAAAGAGTAACATTTATAGATGCCACTTTATTAGACCTCTCTGTCCTTTTTAGGGAGGAGGATATACCCTCTAATGTAACCTTGTATCTATCATGTGTATTACTGAATTCTATTTGTATTTCTTTTAAAGTGTATTACCTATTTACTCAATAATTCAAATGCATTGCTCTCAGGTTATTATGTACTTCCCATATTCTCGCTTAAATAATAACGCGTGATCGTCCCCTCTCCATTGTACTTAAGAACTGACGTCAGACGTTCTCGCTGGAGCGCCTTGAGCTCAAGTGCCCGTCATCGAATAAGGCTTCTTGTGCTGCGGGATGTTTTCAAACAAAAGAGGGGCACCTTTATTTTGTTTAATGAGCTTGCTTAGGTGGCTCCACCTCGAGCGGCCTTTAAGAAACGGTAGGCCGTTACAGCCCATAACAGTAACAGTGTAATATATCGAAGTATATTACAGGGTACATCGGCTGCAGATATACGTAATAACTCTAATGATGTCTATCTACAAGATACTTCTAGAAAAATAAACAAAAACAACGCTGCTTTCTATCACATAATTGATTACTCAGTCACAGATGGCTCAAATTCGTGCAGTAAAAATTCAATCTATTAGGCCCGTTACCTACCTTCGAGAATAAGTTCAAAGTACGGCGAAATACAAATTAGGCCCCTGACATCGGGCAGGCCCATCGTATGTCATCCAGTCGTTTATATTTTAAATTTAAAGAACTTAATGAAGTTTTATAAGCAGTTCAGCGCAGTGGAGACTGTTCTCCCACCGTTCAGGCATGAGAAGAATGCCGTGGAAATAAGGTATAACGAATTTATACACGGCGGTCCCTCCCATCCAATAGCCCGGTTATTACTTCGACCCGGCTTCCACTCCGCTCTCCTCCCATATAAAAATGATATCCGACAGATGGACGGCCTCTGAAAAACGATTCCCGGAGCCGAATTTAAACCAATTCCGTTACGGGGGGCGCGGACGGAATACTATATCGAATTTCCTCGCCCCCTTATTAAGTGAATCAATTACGCTTGCTATATCGACTTCGTTCCTACGTTTTATACAGAAAAGGTGACCAGACAGAATACAAAATCCATTATGAATTCCATAAATATAATGCCTTAAATAATACAATCGAAATTAGTCGTACCGCTTATTACTATTGTTTCTGTTAATATTTCATCCTTATTTAATATAATATATTTTAATATTATAAAACTTCGAGTCTATAAAACATCTATGTCAGATAATTGTTCATTTCAGAAAAATGTATGTCTAACAAAATTCAGCCTCGTTCCAAAAATTCTAATGCCACCAATTATTAATACATTATATTTGCATTGTATTTAATCTAAATTCGATAGCAATAAAAGTTTACTTAATTTATTTTTTAAGCAATAATTTATTGACCGTTAGTGGAATCATGAACAATTCTTTGACTCATAATGACGTCCACGGTTAAGCTTTCAGTGGTGCCGTCTAAACAAGTTATCTCGCTTTGATCACATTACGCCAGTTCGAGCGTCTGTTCTGGCCTCTATAATTAAGAGGACACGTGGTAATTGAATATGTCGTCCGTTCCGAGAATAAACTCAACTCGCATTGTCACGCCTGACGCCCAAATGTCACGTTATTTCAAACAATCGTCCAGAAAAATAATCCCTCATCGAGCCACGGGTCTTATATGTACAAGGGGTCAGTTGAAATCAATCAATAGTCACCAATTTTTTGTGGGGACGTGCGGCGAAAACATAAAAGGATCAAAGAACGTAAAAGTGGAATTTGAAAGATGTGCCAGAAAAATAAATTAAAGAGTAATTCCAAATTGGAAATTAATGAACCAGGGGCATGAGGACTACTCGTAAAAATACTTGACCTAATGAAATTTCAAACTGAAACACAGTCGTCCCTTAAGTGCAGACCTTTAAACCAATGATAGCATTGATGGGTTTCAGGTGGCTGTTTTGGAAACTGCAATTTCATCGATGTTAAAGGTGTCCTTTATACGCCTGACCGACACTCGAATCTGAAAGCCCTCTCTGACGTTTCCATTCATTAGCTTTCCACCAGAGCAAAAGCGGCCGGTTTCACATTAAGCCCTGGTTTCAATATTGGGGAATTTTCGGACATTAATTCGAAACGCGGTTCGAAGCACACACAGAAGAAATTATTGCTGCCAGACTGCAGACTGAAACCTGTGATAGACCGGCGACATCAGATAAATTTAATTCATGTTTTGGCATAAGAAATATTTGTTCATGAATCACTTCTTGTCAGTGACGTCTGTTATAAATTTCTGTCTTAAATATTCCAATTAAAAATGATATTGCAGCGTTCATTTCTTTCGTGAATTTGATTTTTATTTCCAAAAACGTCAATAAATCAGTAGTACTGCCTAGGTAGTACTTTTGTTTAATTTATTCGAAGTCGAAATTTATATCTAATAAAATACTACTAAAATGGAGTTTCCATTTTATCACTAAAACTACTTGAACTAATCTTAATCCGACCCGCGCTTATCAAAGATAAGCTGGACTTAAACCTGCTTTAGAGCCTTGCTTTTTATACAACTGTGTCAATAAAAGGTACATGCCCGGTCAGGAACAGGCTCAGACATGGTTTATCCTGTAATTAATTTCTTCCCTACGAAGTTATGAACGGAATCGCACTCTTCTTATCTATAAAAATATTTTCTATCGTCAAAACTTAAATATCGGACAACGGGCGCACATAAAAAATAAATTGAACGGAGCATCTGGGGTCTCACTCATGAATTAACCTGGGACTCACGAGGCAATTGACCTTTTAAGACCGCAAGGGAAAGACGTTCAGTCTTTGGATTAGTGTCGGGCGGACGATTCGGACACGAGACAGAGGTCAGAGCTAAACGAAATCCATGTTCTCCTCAACCTGAGACCAACGCGTTTCTCTCAAAACCCGCTCGCCGCAGTATTCAATATTCCACAGCCATTTTCCGGTCGGCCCCCGCGTCGAACTTGCGGTCGAATATTCAGCGTGGCGTATACGAAATTAAAATCGAGATTGGGACCTTGCATATGCATGAGCCGCCAGCGAAAGGAAGCGTTTAAATAATAAATTATATTTTCCGACGATTAAATAATAGGAACCGGCACAGTGCACTGAATACTAACATTTAAATAGAATTGCAATACAAATATCTAATATTCAGTTAAATAATTAATTAAAAATTATTTTAAATATACGTATCATGTGTGATATTAATAAAATTTAACTGTGTACAATAAATTGATAATAATTCCTTACATGAATAAACATGTTCACCTGTCGGTCGCATCTCTTCCTATATACTGTAGGGGGATCTCAAGTTCTACCTTTTGAGATATATAAATCGTCTAAATATATTACCAACGCGTGTATTATTTTAAATGTTCCCTGAACCCTGGTAGAGGGTTCAGTGGTTAGGAGCGCTGAACTGATACATGATAAGGGTACAACTCATATCCATAACGCCCACTGCCTCATTCATGTGTTCCGAACCGCGGAGTGTTGAAGGTGACCCCAGTGGTAAAATCTGGCTTTGACAAACTTTTGTTCAGTGGAATTTAAATTAGCTGAAACATTCAACAATTAGAGGATAAACTGCCCGGAGGTAAGGCCTTGTTTTAACGCTTACTTATTGCCAATAGTGTATTAATAATTTTTTCTCAAATTTTCACCTCATCAGTAACTTCTGCTGTTTGTGGTTTTAATAAATTTAAAAAATGCTCAGTACATTCCTATAAATCACAAATTTAGATATCTGATAGAGGTAAATTATGAGAATTAAAAAAAAAATTCTTTCCACTTACAGCTTACATCTTTTTCAAGCGTCGATAAGATATTTTTATAACAAGTGTCTATAATAGAGTAGTTCTCTTAGTTCTCTAAATAAGTGCCAGCTTTCTGACTATTATGGGATAATAGGATGCTTTCAGTTTGGAACTGGAATAGGAAAACTTTAATCCGACTTTATGTAAAGACTTTTAGTAAATTACAACCCTTAGCTTAATGCGATGTTGGCCTGCGAGGGTGGAACAGTTCTGGATAACCATAACTTACCCCAGTTATCAACGACGTCACTTTAACGGATAGAATGAAATAATTGGAAATAAACCGAGTGCGGGACTGCAATAAATAATATTAAGAAAAATAAAATTAGAAAGAAATCTTAGTTTTATATTATAGAAATATAAATACTGAGAGGCGGTGATCATAAACGTTATACCCCTCAGCCTTTAAGCCACATAAATACATTCCTCTTCCAGCTTACATACAGATATATGTTTTAGTTTTATGATAATTTTGTGCTAATTTTTTTTTCTATTCTTTTACTTTAGAAAGTATTTTGTACGATTTGTTTCCTATATTGTCTAGATAATTCCTTGTATTTATATAAACGTCAAGACTGAGAAAATGAAATGAATTCTGAAAAAATGCATCGTCACGAAATGCTTCAAATGCACTTTGCATTACATCCAGTCCTTTGACTCGGAATCTACTAATTTTTTTTTGCCCCAATAAAATGTTATACAAATGAATACGGGGAAAAACTGGAAAAACTTTTATTATCTCAAGTTTCCGCGAACGTCGCGCGTTACAGAGGGCCGGGGCCGCGCTGAGAAATGTAAATAAAATTCAAATCCGGGCCGTGCTATATTTGTAGAGAGCGCGTTGGGGGGTGCTGTTGTTGCTGCGTTTTGAAAACGGGAAAGGAAGTGTAAAACCGAGATAAAGGCGGGCGTGGGCCGCCCTTATCGGCTCAAGATATTTCTATCCGTGCGCCCACCCCTCCCCGGGGCCATGCAATCGAGAACCCCCTCAACATTCCCAGTGGTATAATATCGCGACAGTTTTTTTTTTGCCTCGAGCTTAATTATATGATGCCACTAAAAGGAATGCTAAACGCGGCCAGGATGAAGTTTTACACTGAAATGAAATCGCGACTTTACATCGGCATTATGTACTTTATTACTGTTGTATAACAGAAATAGAAATGCAGGGTAATTTCCTGGGAATTGTCGATTGCGTGTACAAGTGGCCGCAGTTTTGAATTTCAAACCTTATAAACGACATTGAAACACTTTATTCTCGAATTCCTGTCCTACATGTAGCACGTACTTGAAA
This sequence comes from Lethocerus indicus, assembly GCA_019843655.1. Classification (NCBI taxonomy): domain Eukaryota; kingdom Metazoa; phylum Arthropoda; class Insecta; order Hemiptera; family Belostomatidae; genus Lethocerus; species Lethocerus indicus. Next base: position 8,409,958 of record JACDQD010000006.1, read on the forward strand.
CGGAAGAATCAAAATAAATTTCATAATAATATGTATTTTAATAATAAAAATGTAATTAAATTAACCGTAGATGTATTTGTTCGAAAGTGAGAGTGCTATAGGTGCGAAGAATACTAAATACTCCTGAGAGCAGTTTCCTTGGGGGAGCAATCTTGAAAAAAGCTCGGCGAGGCCCGGGGCTTATATTACAATTTGGGAGAACCGCGGGATTGCATTAGGCGAGGCTCAGAGCCCATTATGTCTTATGGGGATGACAGTTACAACACCAAGCCCTGGGGAAATATTTACACTGACGCCGCCGGATTTTATGTTTTCCGCTCTTCCTCTTTCATTGCTCTTGACTCAAGTAAACGGAAATCCCAACAGGTTTCAATTGATAGCCACCTCTCAGATGTTGAAACCGTTTAGACAGTGGGAGGAACTGATTTTTAATATTTCCGAACAAATAAAAAGAAAATTGGATTTCCATCGCATATTTTGCATTTAAGCCGATTCCTTTCAGCGCTTGGGATAAAACAAATATTTATCCGATAAAGAAAGTGCGACGACAATTTTAATTGACCGAAAATAAAGAGTTTCGTGAAATGACCCTCGAGTTAAATTTATGTGCGGTTTAGGGTTTCGATGGCTGGGAGAGGAAATGGCACTTATTTGAAGGGGAGGGCGGGCCACTCGACCCTTACGACTTCCTCCCTTCGGCCCTGGCAAACCGCTTTTTTCCGCTCAACGTCTCGGGCGGTTGGAGGGTGGAGGGGGTGGGCGTGAACTCGGCATTATTATGACACCTGGGATTTGTCATAACCGTCGGCGAGCCATAACTTGTCATTTTTTCCGTATCGTCGTCTCCGCCGAGGTAACGAAATAAAGTAGAATTTTAAACTAGTTGAAACAACTCAATTTAAACTTGCAATTGCCTTAAGCGTGAGCTTGAATAAAAATTAAATGGTCATTAAAATGTATACCGAACTGTACACGGAAATTCTGCAGGGGAGAATCTTTCTTTGACATGCTTCCTTAATTGCGGTTACATTACTTATTTTCCAAGTATTGTCGAGGGAGAAATTTGTGAAATTCGTTGGCCAGTATTTTAAATTACACTTTTAATTCTAGTGGCAGTTTTTATAAATATATTTAATAGTATGGAAAAATGACAATGGCGTTAAGTACGGACAGTATAGTCAGTGCTGAACCCTAGTATTTGGAATTATTGATCTTTATAGTATAAATAATTTTTTTAGTAAAATGGCTGGTGCAATGGTTTCGAGGAGACACACAACTAGATTTTATAAAGAAAGAAGAGAGCTACACGTTAACACAGATGGTGTACGTAATTCATCCACTGAGCAAATCACAAATGACATTTACTAGGCGAATATATCAGTCTAAATATAGTAATAATTTTATACTTCCCAGTGCTTTAATATAGGTTAGAGATATATTTTTAAATTAAAAATTAGAGTTGTCTATCAAATCTTTTTACTGGATTCAGACTGGGCCGATAAATCAACGGTCTGATCTGGTTTTGAAGCGTTCGAAATTCACCTGAGGGGTTATTCGAACCTAGGTGGGAAGCCGGAGTACGCCCCCTGACCTTAGCGCTCTCTTCAATCAAACCCTCCCATCGAACCCTTCCCCTATTCATTGCAGCGTTCGAAAAACCGTAAGGGTGTTCCACCCCCGGCGGAGAGTGGGCACTTGAACTGGAATCATTTCCAATCTAAAACCTCTCACCAGGTACCAATGAAATGTAACTGAAAAGAACACAAGTTTTAATCACCATTTTCGATTTGCTATACCTGATAATTTATTGTTGCAATAGAGTGGATCATTTCGGAACGTTAAGTAAATATGATCTTGACAAATTAAGATATTTTTATCTTAATACATAATCAATAATTTGATGATATAATCAGATTGCATCCTTATTGCGGAGTCAGAATATCCAATTTCTATACACTTCTATCGAACTGGAACTGTTTCTATTAAATTAGTGTTCCACAAAACTCTTAATTCTAGTGAATTTTACTACCGCATTTTCTAGTTCCTAAATGCCAGTGTAATACAATAACCCGATATGAATATTATAGATATTCAGACCGAATACAAAACTTTGTTGTTACTGCGGCCCAGCCATCATCATTCACTGGTGGACAATCTTCCTCCTCGAACTCGGTCGGGAGTTGGCACATTCATCACGCGGCCACGACGGCAGACACCGGCTTAGGGGGGCATGCATCGGATGAATGCAAACGATATCGGGATTCCCTGTGGGCTGTGGGAGAAGCGGAAAAAACAATGAAAACGTTTGTGAAAAATTGAAAGGCCCATCCGAGACGGATGCGAGGTTACGGTTCCTATGAGGATATTTTCTTTGCAGTCTAGTATTTAGATATTCTGATTTATGTCGCCGATAGAGTTGCAATAATTTTTTTCACCGATTCGCTATCAAAATTGTAAATTTTTTTATTTTATTAAACAGTCAGGTTGTAATGTCTGATTAGTACTGCTGGATTTTCTTATGACATACGCCAAGAACAAGTCAACATCTTCAACCATGAGGACGAGGGTCAATTCTTATAACTGTTTTGCAATTTTAAGGACTTAAACATCGAAATTCTGGTCCAGCAAGAAAGTGTAATCATTTTCACTAATGCGGCCGGCTCGGATTGTGGATTGATCGGCCCATTGGCGTGTTATTCGATAGCCGGACGCCTAATGGCCCGAATAACATCGTTACCGCGAGTTTAACATTAGCGCGGAATTCGCTCGCTAAATCCGCCTCATGCCGTGCCTGGAGCCCGTTTCGACGGGAATAAAACGCAGTTTCGACCCGACTCCGATGAATATATAAAAATTCAATAGTCGACCCAATCGCGCAACTAGTGTGAAAATTCCAACCTGCAATTATACCTCATGCAGGAATAGATATATTCCTATATCTATAATATTAATTAACATATCTCTTTCCTGATCAATCGTGGTTCCTTAAAATTTCACGTGCCAAGAAACTGAATCCTCGACTAAAGTGAGAAACTGGCATATCTTATCGTGGTGCAATTCGTACTCGCGGGAAAATGTTATTATGATTACCTGTAATGAAACAGCCTACCCGTCCGAAACTAATGTACGGCCCCTCCACCGAAACAAGCTACGAGGGGAGCTTTGCATCTCTAATTTGTATTTACCCAACGCTCATCATTTACCCATTAGTGGCGGGGCCAGGCTGTATACGCTGTGGCCAACCGTAGTAACAAGTTACGGGGCGCCTCTCCCTATTTAGCGACTAATCAATCGTCTTTCAATCTTCAATCGGTTGTTCGATCCAGTACTAGATAAGATCCCGGCTTCTACGCATCGCCAGCACCGACTGTACGCATGACGGCGTCCGTTCGCACTTCTCCAGCACTGCTACAACACATTCAATCGATACTGTAAGAATTTCAGAGCCAAAACAGCAAGTCTTATATGTTGCGTTATGCCGTATTTATATTTTTATTATTTAGAACAGACAGAAAAAATTACTATAAAGTAACACCAGAGCTTTTACGGTAACCAACAGTACAAACAACATGGCACATAAACGGGGGGAGGAAACAGCGAATTCATACGAACCCTAGTAGATCTCCCTAACAGTCACCCTTAATCATTAACTGTCAACTCTGTCATAAACTTTTGATGCATAAAATTATTAATACTGAAGCTGTGTTACAGCTAGTGGACAACACCAGTGATTTAAATTTAACGAACAAATCATTTGCGCGGAAAAAATGTCTCGGGTATTCTGTCAACTATTAGAAATAATAATGTTCTGCCATTGTTATTGTAAAAATCATCCTTGTAAATTTATGCCGACAGTCAAATATTCCGTATGAACGAAAATATTTTTAACTCAAGACTCCGGCCCCTATAATGAGGAAAATCAACCGCCGCGTTCGACTCAGAAAAGCCGATACTCGTGGCGGTGGGGAAGGGGGTGGGCTTGATTTATGACTTCAATAAAACTATTCGAGTAAATGGAAGTTGGGCGAAGTGAAAACTTGCCTGCCCTAACCTTCCTCCCCATGAATTCTAAGATTTGGCAGTCCCTGGAGCGGCGGGAATACAGAAGTAAACTGGATTCGCCGTTCTCTCGCCCATTATGGTAAGTGCTCAGCCGTCTTACTAGATTCAATCAATAATGGCGACATTTTGTTAATTTGTCTCTTCTATATTTAACGTCCAGCTGTCTAAATGCAATGTCAAGATATACCAACCCAATTATATCAAAACCATCTGAAATTGGAAACCTTGATTATAAGTGTTGCTTCAACTGATTAGTTGAAAATGTCAGTGATTTCGGAAATGTAAATATATTGAAACTCTCGCTGTATAATGAATCTAGGCGTTCTCATTAGAATATCTAAAAAGTAAAGTGTAATATAATTCTCCTCAAACTTTAGTCATCTCTTTTAATCCCATTTGGTTATGTCTACTTTTACAGTAAAACTTCTTAATTAAACCAATTATTCTTTTAACGGAGCCTTATTGTGATTTGGCATTAAGAAGAAGCTATTGTCCACGCTACTTGATTACTCTGATAAAGTTGCAGGAGAATTTATGTGGCTCCGTCTCTCCTTTACCGCCATTAAGACAGTTCATCGATTGCGGTCTAATCGCGTCTTCAGCCTCTTTTCCGCTCTTTACTGTCGGTTTATAAACTGCAGACGGTCAATCGGAAGAATATTTTTATAACCGGCACGCGCGGACGCTGTTTTAATACCAGCAATTTAACTAAATCAGTTCAGCCTTTTGGGAGAAAACTAATTATCAGTTATTTTTTAAATTGGGAAAACATTGAAATGTGAAATATAAATATTCACAAGTTTTTTAGCCTAAGATTTCGATCTAATGAGTGTAAATTTTGGCAGCTTCGATAACGCTGATTTCATCAGTACCGTCATCGATGCCTACGAAGAACAAATCCATATTAACATCCTTGTTGACCTAGAATTTGATTAGATATTCTTTCAGTGCCGCCTTGAAATTGCTTCGCACAATACAGGAGATTCACATTTAGCGCTCCAGACTGCAAATCACCCCCAAGAGAATCTTTCTCGGTTTCTGAGCCAAAGCACCTTGTCCCTGTACTGCCAGGGCGAATCACTTCACGTACAGCAGTAAAAAAGGTACTGAATAATCGGTTGACTGAATGCTTTTGAAGTTGGAATGTAGGCGAAACCGTTCTACCTTACGATCAAATAGGCGATGTCAGAATAAAAATCGCAGTGTCGATGGTTTCCAAGAGTCTCTCGAAAGAAAAAGTTTGGCTCCGGAACTGTAATACTCTTTTATTTATTGCCAGTTCCCTTTTGAGCTTCAATTATGTTCACGGCTTTTGTGTATTAAAAATGACGAGGAATCTCCTCAAGGTAATCGACTTGAAATATGACTAGGCGTTACCTGCACATTTCGGTAATCTACTTTCTGTCAGTTCCGAACCACGGTATGGTTTACTTTACCAGTATTAAAAATTAATTGTCCGCATCATTAGAAGCTGAAAAATACAAGCGTCGAGAAGAGGCATGGACTCGAACCGTTTCGGACAGGAGGTGATGGACAGGAGGGGGTGGAAGGGGACCTACAGTGTACAGTGTACAGTGTACAGTGTCGGTGGAAGCTGGCAAGGAAAGTTGGCTGGGGAAGGCGAGCTATCGACCCGGCTAACAACTGGCTCTGGCGCTACTCTGACCCCTCAGAGTCGCTCGCGGAAATGATTTACATATCGAACCTTCGCCGTGGGGTGTATACACCGTCCCGGGCATCCATCCAACTCTCCGGCCAATGTTTATGACGTACTGCAATCGCTGGCACTTTCATACGAAGCCGACTCCAATTGGAAATTGATTTCCCGAGCAAATCTACACTGTCTGTCTTCATTGTGAACACATTTTCTACTCTAAAATAATAAGTTGGGAGTCATATACTATGTTTTTACTGGCATGGAACCAAGGAGGAGGCAATAAATTAAATCAAATATGTTAATTATTATCTCTTGCTATCATACATATATATAAGTTAATAGAGGCAGAGAAAGTAACGTTTATGCATACAGCTTTATTGGACCTCGTCAATCCTTTGGGGAGGTGGAAATAAAAATAATACTTAGTAATTCTAATTGCATTTATTAATGTCACAGTTCATTAATGACAGTTGATTAATGGGGAGTCATACATTGCATATGGTTATACAACTTTTCGGCTAAATACAATTTAGCCCCATTGAGGGGCTACTGCAATGGTTGGATAAGAAACGGCGTTGGAGGTTTGGTGTCCTCTGGAAATACGTTGGGTGGCAGTCTCGTCCTCGGGGACATATGCTGCTGAAACACAGAGCCGCGGGGATTAATTCAAGCGCTGGATCGACAACTGCTTTCCATGAATAACACAATTGGCCGGTGGGTGGAAGGCCGGCATGTGTTTCCAGCGCGATTCTCCACACTCACCTTCCAGGATGAGCACGACCGGTTTCAATTTTCCGAATCGATTTTCGACTCTCCCCTAGTGAAATTTACAATTATTAATGGACTTCAAGAAGCTTGAATCGTTCTCGAAATTGTTCACAAACACGTTTCAATTATCACACACGGCAAACAGACAACCACCACAGTGCAAGTGACAGTGACAGCGCAGTGAGAATGCCCAAAAAAACACCGCTACTGAAGATGGCGAGCAGCCGAAACCGATCTAGAAAAAGACCAAGCCAGTGAGAGGAGACAGAAACACACGAAATTTACGGTATCTCTTAAACACTTTTAAATTCATTGTAACACGGGCAACTTAATTACCATATTTGTTTACCATAAGCTTTTATAACCGTACTATGGCCAATAATGCATGTTTCCTCGTCCATGTCTTTAATGATAAATTTCTACTCCCCAAGATACCAGTAGGATGTAACTCCACATTTATGATGGCGTACTTCCTTTGTTTGATTCGAATTTGTCTTGTTCAACTCAGTGGATTTATGGGTCAAACCCATATATAAACGCACTTCAATTATTCCGCATAATGTACATAACAGTATATGATTGAGGGTGATCAATGCCAGGAAAATTAACTACCTATAACATAATTTACCCCTATATAATAAGCCCTGCGCCTGTCACAGAACAATTAAGAGGTCTTGTTATGAGGCGTTGTGCCGGGGCTAATTATGCGAATAATTGGGCCCTAATTGGACCAGCGGCTTGTAAGGTTAAAAGCCAACTTTATGATGTTTATAGTTTGAGTTCTGGTCAACTTGGGTGGCCCTAAAGTCTAATTAGCTTATTGGTGGAGGGATGCCCGAGTATTCGCCGGCACTACTGGTGGCCGCGCTTCGGGCAGATGAATGGGAAAATTAAGTCCCACGTTTCTATGGATCGTCGTTTAATCAATTTGCATTTTCCCGAAGTACAAACCGATGACACCTGTATACCACAGCCCACTCATGTTATTTTAATAACGCCCACCGTTGAATTCTAATTATGAATTTGATGGATGGCCATTATTTGTAGCTGCATATCAAACGTTCAACAAGAGGCCGATGTTGAGTAAAGCGATAAAGGCTGGGTTGAGGGCATATCTGGGCTTTCATGTGGGCGCCGGTCAGGTGGTGTTTACCTGTGGACTTGGCCGGGTAATGGATAGCCCTGGGCCCTATCAGCGGTCTGGTACCAGTACCAAATGCATCTGCCGTCCCTTAACAGTGGACTCCCTCCATCTGCCCAGACAACCGACGGTTTTACTGAATTATTGGTTGCAACTTGCTTGGTTTCCATTACCCGTTCCATTTCCGGATAAATCATTGCCATTAGAACGATTCTATATAGGACTGTACAGCTTAATCTTAGATCAATTCTGTCTTTCTGCAGACATCTATTATATTTCGATATGTCGATAATATAAAGAAAAAATATTCTTATGGACGATGTTGCCGTTGCTTATTAATTAGTATTAATTCTACCAAGGATGCTCCTACCACAGTGTTCCCGCACATTTGGGAATCGCACAGAAACTAGTCAACAGCCGAATTTCGGGTCGCCATGTAATATCCTAACAGGTCGGAAAGAGTGTATACATTGATACGGCCCCAGAAATATGAGTTTGGGCCCATTGTTGGTGGTCAAACAATGGGGGCCGGTCCGGGACAATGAGTGCGACTTCGGAAATATATTCCCTAAGGGAAAGGAGCCTATTGGCGCTAATGCGGTTGTCTCCGACCGAATCCAGTATCGGATCGAGCCTCCAACGCGCTTAATTAACGGACGAAATTCTCCGAAAACCCAAACAATCGCGGCGCCGGTGCTATCCGCAAAGGCTGTGTGGATAGACATTTGAATATTCAATACGGCCCACTCGTATTGCCTCAGTGTACCAGTATAATTACTCGCATAATGCACTCATAACGGAAACGCACCCCGGAATTAACTTCAGTCCAATCATTACCTAAGATTCGGCGGATTGAGAATTTTTAATTGAATTCTCTAATCTCTAAAACCAAAATCCGAAGTTAAGGAATAAATTAAAGGGTTTTAATAATACTGTTCGTTGTTACAAGGTTACTACTCGCCTTGATGTTTAACAGAAGTCAAGTTTGCATATTTTTTAAATGAATTACCCTTCTCGTGTTGGAAAAAAGGCCAAATTTTTTCATCTTTTTAAAGGCCGTCCGTAAAATGCCATTTTCATGTTGACGTAATCGACAGCGAACAAATTATATTCGCTACATTTTCGGAATAAATTTAATTTCCGCTGCTACTTAAAATTCAATAGGGTTTATGCCTGGGAGGGGTTGGGGGTTGCTAGAAAGTGTTTTAAACGTGGAGGGAAGGTTAACGTGGGTGGAACGGAGAGGGATGTCCGAGGGGTACACGGCGTCGTGTCTTGCTCAGCCCCAATAATTTCGCCCCTTAGTCGCGCCCAAAGCCCCCAATTAATAACCGGGCACCACTCTGAGTAATTGCCCCAAGCTAAAGGAATCGAAAGGGCCTAATGCAATTATCTCATTTGGCGCTTAATAGAATAAAACGAAATTTTTACACAGACGATCCCCTTACCCCCGTTTTGTAAGAGGAAGATTATGCTTAAGAGGGCATTGTAAGCCCTCAATAATTAACGGGGCAATTTTCGAAGATGCTGCATAATGTGAATAAATCAGCACGGTAGATCCGGTTCTCCAAAGAAATAGAAAGGACACACCTGAATCCCTGAGGATAAGTAATTATCATGGTTACATAAAACATCCCCTACACCATTCTACCAATCCTGTCTTCATTATCAATTGTCGATTGTGATAAATACCTAATAATATAATAAAAATAGTCGTTGTTATTGGTCAATAGGTCTTGGGTGATTTCGAATCTGAATGTAAAAGGCATCTCTGCTCAAGTCTTAAGAGCTAAGGCGTCCTTTCTTGACAAATGGAGCCAGTTCGGTTCGAGGCTATTCCTCATCCGAAACTGTCGGATCAGTTCCGACCTTTCTCTCCCCTACAGTGAAGTATCTCTTAGTTCCAATCTCTTGGTTCTGTACAGCAATCCCAGCTGTCTTGCAACCCTGACACTATAGACGCTTTCGTCGAGTATGTATAGGTGAAGTATTGTTTTATTCATTCGCTCCACTGCATACTCAGTGTCACATGACTACATAGCGAAAACGTGATCTGGCCTTTGCGTGATTGAAATAGAAAATAGCTTATGGGAGTTGTGTTTTCTTCGGTGGACGCTGATGAAGTACAGGTGATACCGGAATTCGAAAAACGCGACGAAAACTCCTCTGTTACTAATTTAAATTTTCAATTCGGTTGACGACGAATTCTATTCGGTTATAGTTTATATCGCAAAAATTAAGGTATTTGTTCAGGGTATGACGCGCGTAATTGAAAGACCGCGGTAGAATAAAGTTTGTTATTACTTATACCCACTGGTTTGATCACATTTCATTACAGCAGGGGGCGGCCCTCCGATAATGTAATTTCAGTTGGGTACCCAGACTTAAAAGCGCAATGTTGGTACCTACCTAACTCTACAACTAATTGGTGGTGAATCCAACGCGGGCTAAATTCTAGTGTGGTAGTGACGCCTTCGTACCTCCCAGCAAAGTTCATTAGGTCGAACGGCCCACGCCAAATCTCGAGGCCCTTTGCCCTCTCGTGGGAGGTGTGCGACCCCTCCTGAATTCAAAAGTCGAAATTCACAGGGAATTTTCTCCTCTATACGCACATTTCTCTAGTATATAATCTTACATAAAAGTAAACGTTAATATTCAATTCGAAAGTTCAACAATTCAAAAACCATGACACTCTTATTAAAGAAATATTACATTTTTTAGTTTAATTAAACGTTTATATACATTTAGAAATTCGATCACATACACTAGGTAACTCGTTTACAAAATTCTAATGATCGCTGACAAAACATTTGTGGGTGGGGGTCGTTTCTTACAACGCGGGTGCCTACCGAAGCAGCAAAATAATGTTTCGCTAAATGTGACTCGTGGTTAAAACATGGCCATAGTTACAATGTCCCGTCAGGGGAGCGGGAGGAGGATTCGGGGGGAGAGCTCGAAAATGCGATAATTGAAAGAGCGGGGTGGGACATGAATAGTGGGAGCTCGATAAGATCGGCTTAAAAGGATTTTCCAGACGGCGCGGCATTAGAATGAAAAATTAAAAATCCATTCTCCTCGTCCTGTAATTCGCCCCTGTAATCTGGTACCCGGCAAATTAGTACCTTTTGTGAACTCTGCGTTTTTACCGTTGAAATTGAATGTTTATCGGATTGACTCTGTCCCACATTCAGAAAGATAAAGAGTTTAATCCGAGGGCTTGACCCGATTCCGACGTGACATGAAAAGTGGAGGGTCCCCGCGGGCGACGAAACCGGTCGTCTATATTAAATTTAAAATTCGTTCCTAATCGCATTGTTCAATTCATGAACGCATTATGCAATTTACTGTTAGCAATCAATAATAAATAGAAATATTTAAAAACTAAGAATACCGGATTTTGCAGTGAAAGCTACTATTTAATTTCTCCGGTGAGATCATCCTTGGTTAATGTTTTGGACTTTTATTGCACTGGAAATGACCTTTATCCACAATCTTTCTTAATCCACCGTAGTCTGCGTAACCCGCCTTAATCTATTTTTAATCTGTCGGTACTCCAAGCGAATACAACATAATTCACCCTAAACAACTTTAATCCATTGTTCATCCGTCGTTGATCCACCTTAAGCCAGTTTAATCCATATTAATATATTGTTAATCGGTCGTTAATCCGCCGTAATTAACCATAATCTGCACTAATATTTTTTCATATCTTTACTGAACGTTGTTGAAGATTTAATGCAACTAATTATTAGGCGGACTTTTTTCCGCGTTCTTTTCGTTTATTTCGCGTTCTTTTTTCCTTTGGAATCAGCCTTTTGCCCGCCTCGTTCTCGAGAAGTTTAACCCATGAAAGAACGAAGAAACAGGCAAGCGAAGTCTGAAAATTGTACGAGAAAAAAAATTTTCCTAACCAACCGCACTCGTACTAAAGTATCGCGTTTCTACCGTACTCATTGTTCGTTGGGAAAATGAATTGAAACACTGATAAAGGAACGTGATTGCAAATTTCCATACAGATGTGTGTAACCGTTATGCCGGCTTCGTTTCTAATTTATACATTATGCAAAGTGGGGGATTTTGGGGTGGCGATCGCGATCGCCGTGTCAGCGGAGCCCAGGGTTGCGGTATCTGGGGACGGACGTGAGCCGTATTTCTCTATTTGGAGTGTGGGTACTCACGTGCCGGGAATATCCTACCGAGTCGGCCCTTCGAGGCTTCCGGCCCCGTCATTTATTCCCAGCCCGGCCTCGGATATCCCCGGACCCGATTTATATCCGACTATGTCGCGCCGATAAGGCCGCCGGCTCCCCTTCCAAATTGTTATCCCCTCCGGTAAGCCATATATACCCCACCTTTTAAACGGCCGATCGGTTCCCCCCAATCCCCGGAAACTAATGTAGGCAGAGATTTAGTCTCGCCCTATTTAAGTCTAGACTTCGCTTAAATTTCTGCTCCAACTTTTCAAGTTCATAGCTCATTAGTTATCACAAGTTATCTAATGCGCTCCCATCATGCTTCTGAATCCAAGAAATGCCTTGTAGCCAAATCTCATAGCTATGATGAACAGAAATGGATGTACTATATGAATACGTGTAAATAATCTTTAAATGGATAAATCCATTTAGAAATGAATTCTACTTTACCATCATGAGTGGTATTTACCTTTCGAACATCTCCTTCCTTAAAATATAGGATAAGTACGCTACAAGTTTACTGCTACCGATGGTGGCGAAAATTTTATATTCCTCCATGCATCTTCTCCCTGGCCGTAAATACTCTAAAACCCTGTAAAAATATTAATTTGTTTTTGGATTGTTGTCAGAAAATATTTAGACATACGTTTATATGGTACAAACCGCTATATGGGACTGTTTCGTTTCAGGATGTCTCTGAAGAAGTGTCGGAGGTACAGCGAAAGGTTCGAGCTGCACTCCAACGAGAGAAACTACGGGAGCATTGGGGAGCACGATCGTCAAATAATACTCCAGGTATGATTTTCTTTTGTCATACTATCCATTAATAAGATTAACTTCCAAATATTTAACAATCAAGACCATCGAAATAATTTATACCACTGGTAAGTTAACTTTGTGCTGGTAGTTTTTCAAATTATACAGCGTGTTCAATTTGGAGGATTAGTCTAATTTTCAATTATATTCTATATTTATAAGTGGAAAATGTTCATACATCGCATTTTACATTGTCAGTATTCTCGGATACATTGGCCGATGCGGTTTCTTTCTTAAATTTACATTATATGAAATAAATATGGAAATTATGGTAATAATACATACATGGTTCGTAGTGTCGGACATGATTTTCATCGGAAAACATAAAGACCGTTATTGCATTATATTCTGACTTTCCAATATGAGAAATCGTCTTCGAAAACTTGACACGTCACAATAACCGATCCTGAAGTCGAGGTTGGCAACACTAAGTTGGAAGTAGCACCTTTCACCGAGGCGGCCGCTCTGATTTAATTATTTGGAAGTTCCCAACTTCCCTGATTAAATTTTAGTTTCAGTTTTCCTGTGTACTAATGTCCAAATCCATCTTCAGACTTAGCCATTACCTCTGGTAAGTACATAATGCTCCCTCTACTCTGTTCCATTATCCTATTATTTGATCTTTAATGATACAGGAAACGTATTGATAGGCGAATTCATTAGGTTATAATTTCACTTGGATGTCACAAATCATTCTAATAAGTTCTTACTATTAATTTTATAATTTTACAGGAGTTGAAATACATGATACATAAAATATTGTCGGTAAAAGAGGATATTAGGCATTAGTGTTAATGGTGTTGATGGCAAGTGTCGATGCTTTTGTATGAAAGGTATATAAAACGCCTTCGCTTCTCCAATACTATAATTCATTTTCACCTTCATTGGTACGATAGCGAAAATTGATCTTCTATTGTGGAATTATAGAACTTACCTTCTACGAAATAACAACTATTGGTTCTAAAATTACGTTATCAATGGCTATCGTCATTGCACGATCGCGATTTCCATTTGAATTACTTCATTTCTTGGTCATATTCCAATGAATATTTCGCCCTCATTGTCGAGTTGTTGCAGTATTGTGGCACCAGATATGATTTAGATGATTATTTCAAACTGGACTCATCTATAATTTTAGCGTCGGATTTTTTCTCGTGGCTCTCGCGGCCGTATAAATCTCATAAAACGGTTCCTGGGGAGGGTGCGTTTAATAAACTTATTTTTATTGGCGCTCAGTAGTTTAATTTTGGTAAATTGCAGTGTGGGCGTCCGGCGTTAAATTTTGCAATAGACTTGTGCACTAAAAGGGCATCCTCCGTTATCCGCGTTATATTTCTCATGGTCCACTATATTTTATCATCTCTGAAATTTCGCGGAGGAGGTGTTTATTTCTGGCCATTTATTTCTCATCCGACCGAGGTCCCTTGCGGGGGATGTCTTCTAGTGCGTCCCTTGTTCAATAAGCCCATTCTCTTATACCGGCTTATGATGATACGGACAAATACAGAAATAATACATATTTGGATTTATATGTTAGTGGAAGCTGAGAGAGTAAGGTTTATGTATGCGGCGTATAAAGCCGCAGGTTTAATAAAAACCTCCTCAAACAAAGTTTGTGTTTACAACCTTAGGGGCTGAAAAGTGTATGGTTTATGTTTGGCGCCTTATTAGACCTCGTCTATCCCTTGTCGGGAGGGGGATAGGCCCACCGAGTGTACACCAATATTTGTTCATTTTTTAAAGTGTAATATATATATATATATATATATATATATATATATATATATCATTTAATTAACCTCCAACTTCATAGTACATTTGCAATTAATTTTAGAAAATGTAGAAATTATATTATTGAAGTGAAATTTTGTTTGCATTAGAGGGTATATTCTACACTTTTTTAGTTCTTTTCTCTCTTACGAAATTATTTTAGATCATTTTATTATTAACTGTAATAAATATTAGTTTTAGTCTACCTGGGAAATGGAGGTGTTTTGGCCATTTCCATCGCTCTCTGTCCAGCTGCTCCGGAATCGCCATTAGCGTGTAATACATTGGTATTGATTTTATGTTACCCCTGTTGTTTCGAACTCTCAAAGCCGTTAAGGGAGTTGAAAGGCGGTTTGGTCGATTTACTTAAATCTCCATGAAATAACGCGGTCTTCCGCCGATATTCACACCTTACAGCTCGATATCGTCCTAAGGACAAACCAACTCCATTATTGTGACACATAACTTGTTCCTGTTGGGCTATTTCCAAAAGATTAATCGACGTGTTTGTTCAGAATAGTCGCAGATATTTTTCTAAATTAAAATAACATACATATTTATTTTGACCTCCCATTAATGTTATCGAGTACATACTTATAAATGTCCAAATATAAAATAAGGAATTCGCATGGAAATGACAATAATTCGGAAAAACTGTGGTTATTTCTAGTCACGTTGTCATGCAATTCGGTAACTGCACATTTCGCGCTGAGCTTTAACTGTTTTGCGGCTACCATTGTTGTCGCGTCTATTTGTTCGCAATTCGCATTTGGCGGTAGCTTGTATTCAGAGCGGGCTGTAACTTTTATTAAAACAAAAGGAAAGCAATATAGACCGCCCCTATCATTTCTGGTTGGTGGTTTTTGCTTCCAAACAAAGTTATTCAGGATTTTTAAAGCGGCTTTTACAGACCTGTGACTGCATAGAGCTAATATTATTACTATATAATTACAGTTATACTGCAACCAATTAACTACTGATAACTAGCTGCTGGCTAATTACTTACTAAGAGTATTTAGTAATTAATTACTAAATGTTAAGAGGGTATTTTTGCATTCGTATTGAATTAGGTAAATGAAAATATCGATATAATAATTTAGTGTTATGCATTTCATCAAATTGTGTACAACAATTTACTGACAACGATTGGAAAGGTTTTAAATTAATTTAGCCGCGAAGTAGATTTTAAGAATGACGCAACTTTATGCCTGCAATACGTAAAAACTCGACCGTGTATAGCGTCATTATAGAATATGATATATTAATTTATGAGGTTACATTAGCCCTGATGCTATTGTAAAATTAACTTTTAACCTTTCAATCATAAGTTAATAAAAAATTCAGTAATGGAGTCGAGATATGAAAGGGAAGATTGGGCATATATCAAACTCTTCTGGAATATTAAAACGCAAACGATAAGAGGAACAAGGCCGGATTTCAATACGAAAACTAGTTGTGTTTGGGACCAAAAAATGAGGTGTTCGCATTTGGGCTGGCGGAAAAATGGGGCGTATCGGGCGGTCATGCAACAGTCCCATGACCGGGTCGGTCACGCTCTCCGTGCTCGGCCACGGTTCGAGCATAATAAATATCTCCGTCCGAGGATCAATAATAATAACTACCTAATGAGAAAAGATGCCGCCCAGGACAGTACAGGGTCGTAAAATTAGGACCGGGCTGTGGAAAGAATAGGGCTAACGTGTGATTTATTCGCAACCAACAACAGTCTGGGGCGGTTTCTGAACAGGATTCCGAATTTCAGCGAAACAGTTGCCCGTGGGTTGTGATAAGGTCTGTCTTACTACATAATCTACTATTAGTAATTTCTCTACAAACACGTCTATAGAAGACGCTAATACATTTTAGGAGAGGAAGGTATTTGAGCTTATTGCGAATGCAAAAACGAGGAATTAGAGTCAATAATTATTTTTCCATGACTACCTTACTACCCAATATTACAGAAATTAAGCCGCTTTATAATACAGGAACATGTTTGTTCATTTACCTTATTGAATTAAGAATCGTCGATTGCAATGGCTGCTCCCGCGTTTTGGTTCAACGGCCTCAACATTCAATTATTCAGCGTTAATTTCCTAATAGCTTTTGCTGCTAACGTATCTCCCACTTTCTGGCCAGTAGTCATGACTCATTGGAGAAAGTCAATTATAGTAGGGTCCATTAAACCTTCTGACCGCTCAATAAAACAATTACTTCGTGAGCTCCAACAATACAAACGCTATTAGCACAGTGTGTAAAAATTCGTTTTGTGAATATTTTCATTTGTATTACCAAATGTATGGTGAAGTATTTGTTTAAAAAAAAGCATCTAATAAACGATGTAAATGTTCATATTCCACCCATTTCACACCGGATTTTGGGCTCCCCCCCACCCCGTGTAGACTAGGACTAATAAATATGTAGACAATAAATAACGGCCGGGCTTCAAAATAATATTAAATACACATATAAGCACAGATATAAATTATCTGAGCGGAGGTTTCCGCGACCAGAACATGAATTATCACTAACTTCCGGTGAGAATACTGTGGCGTAGAACCTCCACCATGATTTCTAAAAATAAATATCCGTAACGGACTTATCACATTCAATCAAGCTGTTACTAGATTAGAAGAAATGCATTCGGGTATTAATATATTGGTAATGTTTCTTTTTAATTCATTTTCTCGTCTGGTTGGTGTAGGTGAAAGATTTGCCTTACTACTGCCTGGCTACCTGATCAATACCCATTAGGGCACAGAAAATACTTTAAAGCACAAAGTAAATATTTATGTAATTAGAGGGGGGGAAATTGAGAACAATTAGAATTAATAGGACAATGGACGACGGAAACGGGAATGATAACGAATTCGGAGATGGCTCCACCGACGAATCTCCCCCCATTTAAAATTGTTTTCCACTGCCTCCATTACTTCATCACTAATTCATTAGACTAGCTTCGAACTGAGTTTAAACTTTTAAACTATAGGCCAAATGGGCTAATTAGGGTTGCACCAAAACTACTCTGCATTAACTATTTGCAGATTACTCACTCATTTAAAGATTTAGTAATTTCTGATTTTGACTCTTCCTGATGATTTATTAATATTTATTTAAAAAATTAAAATTTATTTAATACGACAAGTTTGACTGAAGTAGTTCTACGAAACATAGAGCTCTATGTTTATCTTACAGTTTTTGTTATCTCTGTATAGGTATTGACCATATGGGCGAGCATATTGATTATTAGGGTTCCTTAAACCTAGGTGACACAGAACAGGGCCATAAACATCCCCACCGGGAAATCGTTATTTAGCATTTCAAAATGCGATAATTTCGTTTGGATTTCGTGGCACAAAATTTGGATTTCGGCCAGTTTTAATTGGCGACCGGGCGACATTTGTCGTTGGTGGAGCGAAGAAAGGTGGCGCGATGCAAATAACCCCAGAATTTGGACCGGTCACCCCCTCGGCTCGGTGTTTACAACCGAGCGGCACAATAGAAGCGCTGAACCTGAACAAAAAAAACCTCAAAACTAAAGAATACGTTCAGTTGTGTTGAGAAGAGCGGTTTATTTATAGTAAGAGCTTGTTAGCGATAATTGGATTCTAAGGTTGGTCGGTCCGCGGTGGGGCAAGTTAAAATGGGAGGATTACATCCGCCAGTCGTTGTCTGACTTTCGTCCGAGATTTTTTAAATTTTCGGGTGCCAAGGCTATCAGTTTTGCGGCGTTATCCGTTCTTTCATATATTGTAAATTACTTCGCCTTATTCGATTCTCCGTCTGCCTTTCGACCAACGGTTATGTGCCCTCGTCGATTCCGATTAATCAAAAGTCATTTCGGTGAGATCAATAACACCTCAGGTATTCCACATGCCGACGTCACTGACCAAACTTCTACCTAGGCGAAAGCTGCAAGTCAATATATCAGAGGTAGGGAAATTTCCACGTTATTAACGTGTTAAGCCAGAAAATATTTTTTGGACGTATCATAATGACGCAGTATTTAGATGTTCTGTAATTATTTTAGTACGTCAGTACACATTGAAATGAAAAAAAATGCCTAAGGTCTAGCATAAATCTTCCTAACCAGTAGTGTTCGACGCTACTTGTCCTAAAATCGAGCCAAAAAATGAAAATATTTAACCATGTAGAGTCAATTGTAAACTGAAGTTAAAATGTGCTCAAACTATCAAAATTTAATTTTTTAATAATCCCCTCGAATAGTGAATTTTCTTGTTTTTTAAACGCAATCGGGATTTTGTATTAAATGATTATAGTCTGGCCATGACTTGCCTGATTTCCGAATCATCGGTTCCAGATTTTCATATCGGTTGAAAGTTACCCTATTAGCAAATTATGTTATTAAATTTTTAATAAGCCCAAAAATAATTACATTGCCCTTCAATTAATTTATCGTTTTCTTTAAACTTTCTACTGACATAGTTTCTCTTCTATTACGAATTTCAGCGATTGATGACGAGCTCGAGATCCACTTAAACCAGATGTTACGTATTATCTCAAAACTGCGTTTGTTTATCCCAGAGGAATGAACCTCGAGTAGCCATAAATTACACTTCAAAATTAACCTTTTAATTTGTATTTCCGAAAGTAATTTTCTGAAAATATTTTTTTAGGAATTCAAGCGAGGTTCAGAGGAACTACAAAAGCAAAGTTCATCCGTGCGCATTGAGGTAGTAGTCTCGTAATAATTAGTTCACTGTTGGATAACGCCGCTTTTATATACATATATATATATATGAATTGTATGCGTAGTTGGGCAATGTTGGGCCGAACTTAATTGCTTCATCGCCGCCATACTTAGCTAGCGGCCGGTAGCCTGTATGTTATGATTTATTATCAGACGTGGGACTTATACAGGCGACACACACGAACTTACACACGAGCCAGCAAGCACTACGGACGTGTCTTCCTTTTTTCCTAATTAGCACTTCTTCAAATTGCCATTGATCGATTGCACCAGATCAGCATGCATTGTAACAACTGAAAAATAAATGTAGGCTTTACGATTTAACATTCAGTAGTTTGTTCGCATGCTTCTTGATTAAACCAATGTAAATAATATTTTTAGATTTTATTAACTTATTTATAAACAATTTAAATATTCTTATGGTATTTATTTGGATTAGTTGTGGCTATACTTTTTTTTACTATTTTTAAAACAATAATAGTCCACCAGGTTTCAATGCATTTTTCATTCCTTACCGAAGGTAGGATAAGACCCAAGAACGAGTTAAAGGAGTGAGATTTATATATTATGATTATTTCTTTCTTTCTGCGGCGAAGATAAGGATTGAAACAGAGTGTTATCAGATAGGGCAGTTACAGAGGCCGGTTACACACAGGCAAAATCGGGCATTGCGGCTCTTGGGATGATAAACAGGAGCTTTGCACGCTCATTCCTCCCTTAGTAGCTTTCGGATTAAAAATACACATTTTCCCTATAAAACATAATCGTACAGTGTGAGTGCTCGTCAAGCGTTAGTGTGTTCTCTGGAGTTAAAATTTCAAATTAATATTTACTTATGCGATAGCATTTTTATTAAAATAAATGAATTTAGTTATTATAATTTTTATTTTCTACCATTCAGTAGCTTACATTTTTCCGTCAACGTATTTATGTCTATAGAATTCTACAGGCTACTAATCATCAAATTTAATAACTACAAGTTCATTACATTTATCGGTTCTTTTTATTGTAACAGGACTATATAATATATACCTTAATTAAGTCATCATATTAGGACAGTATTTCATAAAAATTATTAAATAATTCATAACTCAGAAATTAAATTACTATTTTCGATGTTTATAAAAACATTATTAACTATTATTTAGGGTCGTTGTATTAACTATCCTTTAAGGGTTGTTTTATTAACTATTATTTAGGGTATTTTCGTTACTATTATTAGACGGTGTTTTAAAAAACTAGCTGACTGCGTTTTAATGCAATTTTGGCACACATCATAACTATATTTAGTCGGACACCGCCTACCTAATGTAAACACCGTACGCCACACCCTCTCGTTCCAATTTCGTGGTTAACAGGTTTATAATTCTTGCTGGACACGGATGTCAATTTATTTCCACGTGTGTTGAATTCGACGTTTTGTTGACTTAAATAGAAGTGAACAACAACTAGCCAAAAAGAGGTGTATAATTAACTCATCTAATTACCGCTAAAAAAGGAGTAGGTTTTCGTAGTAAATACTCCATATCAAACTAACTTGCTATTTGGTACTATTATATGGTCCATTAATTCCAGCCAATGGCAGCGAAATGGTGCGCTACAGAAACTACCAATTTCGATTAATATACGTAACTTGATTCATTTGTATTCAAACAATTTGCAATAAATTTTTTGTTTTATTAATTAACTCATTATTTTTTGCCCAGTTAAAATAAGACAATTGACGAATGAACAGCCATTTGATATTACATTTTTTAAAAATATACCTCCACTTGATTTGCAGCTATATAAACGTAATAAAAAAAGAAGAAACTTTTTCGTCTCTACATTTCCGCGGATATTTGTTACGAATAGATTCGAGAACTGCTGGTCCGCGAAAATTATTTCTATCTGACCGGCCGGTAAAATTATCCCAATTTAATCTGCAAAGTATAGCGGTCCGTTAATATCGAACTGTTGGGAGAAGTTCGAGAACTTAAAAAAATCACAAGTTTTGCCTCCGTCCTCATTTCGGAGCGACTTTTTTATTTTCGCCGCTCCATCGAACTTTGCCAAATTAAATTCCGCGACGAAAGGAGAAGGAAACGGCCATTTTTTCGGCCCTCAACGTCTTGTCCCGAGTAATTATTGTTTATAGAGAGCAACGGAAACATGAAACTGAGGAGCAGATAACGGCATCGGTTATTGGACTGAAATAATTATTTGGTCAGCAAGGATGACATTTTGAATCTTTCGGAGGAATACATTTATTATTCATTTGTTCTATTCGGTTGAGAAAAGTACGGCGTTTTTTCAATTGCAACTTATATAATTTCATTAAACGCGCAAAACAAATCTTTTTCGTCCGTTCACCATAAACACTTTATTTCTCGCCACTTTATCATTATGCAATGTAATGGTCCATTAATATGCATGCTCCGCGTCGGTAAGGAATCGTCAACGCTTACGGCGTATATAAAAGACCGTTGAATAATTTATGTTTTTTTTTGCAACTTCAGAAAACTAGCTAGTAATTTGACGTAATGACGGGTCACTTCGAAGGAATTAATTTCGCAGGGTTTTGCGTCTTGGATTTCGGATCAAGGACTTAAAAAGAAAATCCAAACCTCAGGCACGAAATATAATACGTAACGTGACTTTAAGTGATTTCTTAAGCCGGTAAAAAATGGAATCTGATTATATATTATTTTATTTAGTCTCAGTAGCGATTATTCTTTATTATATAATAACTTCACCGTTTGTTTATTGTATACGTATGATATAAAATGATCTGTGAGCTACGTAATAAAATATAAAGGAAAAATGAAAATCTACGTGAGGTGGAACGTTAGACTGTTATTAATAAAAATTGTAGTTTGTAAGGTGTAACGTGGGATTAATACTAATTTTTGCAAGACGTCTCTCTCAGCCAGTGTCATCATTTGAGCCCAAGATCTGCCACTTCCTGCTCGTCCCTGTGGGGATACATTCCATGCTCTGACATTAGTTACACAGTTAAACATTATACCATAAATCACTAGCTTTTGGCGTTACTCTGTTCCTCTTGTGTACCAATCCGCTGAGACTAATCTGATTATTCAACGATTATTTAGTCTAGAATACCGGTTTGGTGCTCTGCGAGCGGAATGCCCTACAGTTCGTGTGTTCTCTCCCCTCTCGCTGGTTTGGTCATTTGCTAAACCAGTTTTGGCTGCTCGCGATCTGCGAACAATAAATTATTGCTCCCGTTTCTTGATTGAAAATACTCTGCAATACTATTTAGAAAATATACAAAGGAATCGTTTAAAAAAATATTTCATTTATGCATGTAAATCTTTAGCGGGAGAATAAATTATTAGAGTGAATAAAATTCAAACTGGGGATTCAAAAAATCCTATTGGCTTAGAATAAAAGACGGTAGGAATGAAAGGGATAAAGGTGGGAACAATTTCAGGCCGTGATATATAATACAATCAGGAGGATCCCTTTTCGCCTTATCGCCCCTTCAGCCTATCACTCTCACAGAGCCCCCTATTCCCTCTCGGACAGGATACAGAGGTTCATTTTTATTTTGTACAGCGCCTGCCTCCAAGTTTAAAATTAAAGTCTTCTCCTTGCAGAAAATTGGGTCAATTATTTTCCGACGAATATTGCCAGATGCCTATCGATACTCAATAACCTGCTAAAGTTTCGCATCAAAGTGGCATATAGGTTCTATAATATTTTGCTCCAATACTACGTATATACTTTCGTATACTTTTATAATATCAAGTGCAGAGTGAGTTAATGGATCATAGACTTAGTTTATTTCATAGAAAATTATTATTATTAATTTGGACATGGAAAAATATATCTAGCCTATTGACGATGGATATTATTGATTGATAGGAATTTTTGTTACAGAATCCACAAAAGTTACTGAATACTAGATTAACAAAGTTAGCTCGTCTCAAACTTCTAGTGCGTTCATCATAATCCAAGTATCTTGGAAGTATCTTGTGGAATTTCCATAAACTTTTCCCTAGATTTTTCTCTTACATGAAATGAATTTCAAACTTCCTGGAGAATTGAATATGAAATGGAAAGCCTTAGCATTTTCTGCGATGAAATTTTCATTTTTGCCTACATACAAAAATGGAAGACATCAACTGTTTCAGACCGATGTATCCCATGAATTTCCAACATGAATGTTTAAATTCAAAATATTTAGAAATATAAAAGAAATACAACTTTTCTGTATTATATGTCATGGAATATAGAATACTTTAAATTATATTAAATCCTTGTATACGTGACAATAAAATCTCATCCTAAGCCCCTCGGCTAAATGCTTCTTGAAAAAACTAATACATGCATACTCTTGAATCTTAATGCATTTTCTCTCGTCGTATCAGCCCCTGTAGCAATCAATTCTAATTTTCAATAAAATGGCAATTCGGTCCACAACCAGGATTCGAATTCGGGTCTAAAATGCCGAAATCAGTAACGTAAACTCTTCCTTTACTTATTACGTATAAACTATCATTAAACACATACAAACAAATCACGGAAGTAATTACCGAACTGAATTTCTGCTGCTACATGATACGATCTCCAATCGTCAGCAATTATAATTTCCAATTGATTTTAAATGTAATGTTTAAAGTGTTTTGTCGGGGGTTAGGATTATGAATATCGTTTAATTTTCCTTCCATTACTAGGTTTGGGATCAGAAATCGATTACGAATGATCGATCCTCACATAGAAAACAAGATAACTTTTTAGGCTTATGATTGTGATAGGAACCGCTCGGATATTTGATTTAAAGCTAGGTAGATTTAACTATCAGTATTAACTACCGGCAGATGTATTACTGCGGTAAGTACGCTGTCAGCAAAGTTAATCACTAAAACTTGGGGCTACACGGCTGTTCTCCTGAAATTCTCCCAAGATTAACTTAAAATATAGTGCTAGTTCAATTCAAACTCACGCATTTTCGCCTACACTTTAATAGAAAGAGAAGTTATCTTCGCGCGATTCATTCTTGGTACTGAATCGCCGGATTAGGGGGAAATTTAGATATTTAAAATCAATATAATGATATAAACAATCGTTAATATTTGGTCAGACATACCCAAAGTGTAATATCGACGAAACCAGTCAAATAATGTAACGAAAACGAAATGCACTCACCGAATTTCGCCCGCTTCTGACTCTTACTCGACAGCGACACGTCAGTTTAAACGCTGGAAGATGTCGGTATTGTTTGGCCATGGAATGATGAGGGCTCACTATCAACAACGAGGGCAGGATGTGAAGGTTGTAGCGATAACGGCAAGTGGTCTGACTCTAGTGAAGAGAACTTATTCGGAACAGCGCTCCGAAGCTCCCCTCTCTAAAGCTCCCCGGCTGGGTAGCACAGTTCACGCTTCCCCGTCCTTAACGCCATGCCAGTGTTCCGCCTCCGTCTCAACGCCGAACTGAGCTCGTTTAGCGCCCGATGAAGCCCGTGAGTAAGTTCTATCATTCTTGTTGACTCGAGACGTCATATGAAAATAGTGTATTCGTCCGTCTGAACGCACCTCCCTCATGCTATTCGCAAGTTTAGGACGTAGTGACTGAATAACTCTGTCACGCAGAGTCGAGACAGTAAATCAGTAGATGAAACATTACAAAGTCTGTTTGTTATAAAGCAACACGCGTTTTAAATAATACTACTCGACTGTTTGTAATAATCTCGTTGTTTAAGATATTCAAAGTTATATTGGTTATAACATATTAATAACAGTTACGACGACTAATAACAGATATCGATCACCGTTCATTTAGCCATCGCATGTTTACATTAATGACGTTTATGAACTGAAAAGATTTATCGTAAGCACCAAACGCCTGCCATTAAAAAGGATATTATTTGCTCAATCGTCCATTATAATTTCAGAGAGATATTAATCCAGTCCTTTGCATTGTAACACACACGATACCATTGTAACAGGAACAGTTTATATTTAGTGAAACTATTAGTTCGGGCAACTTGGCATGTCGGTTCAGTTAATATACGGATCGTTTCCAAAATAATAATTGGTCTAATTCCAATTAATTAATTTGCGCGCGCACTATTTCACGAATTTTCATAAATTCGACACTGAAATTCGAATCCTGGTTCAACGTCGTCTTTGGTCGTTATTCGTTGTTAAAGGTATAATCGGGTACGGTTTAAGCCGGAGTCCGATACGAGTTCGACATCGTGTTTTAAGCGACATGCTGGTACCCACCACGGAGCATGTTCACACGCGCTTCCTTAAACATTCAAACGAATGAGATTCCGAACCGGTTAAACGGTTAAGGGTTTTTTTATTCGACTGATTACTTATTAAAACTGACAAATTATAATATAAATCTGTGAATTGTCGTTTTTTATTTTCATACAGAGAAAGGCCGAAAACTCCGTGTCCGTAATTACCTGCGTCCTGCGAGTCCGTCCTCCCTGCGACACGTCTCTTTGAGGCGGTATTTGTAGTGTGTCGACAGTTCACACGAAATTGGTTTTTGCCGGTAACACGTGTTACTGTCGCCACAATAGAGCGGTATTCGATTTCGCGGCCTTTATTCGCCGCCCGTAGACTAATGGTTGTGTTGCATTAAAAAAGGCTTGAAATATGATCCAGTCGGGGTCACCGTGTGTGGTCGCACTCACAATAGTGACCTCCAGTATCCACTGTCCTTCTAACAGTTGAATTACCTTCCATTCATTGTTTTAGAAATACGCCTTTGTTATTCTTAATTTATACTTTCAGTTTATTATTTATTTTATTTTATTTTTGAATACATCGCTCTTTAAGTAAATACATAATCGTCAGTATAATAGATGTATAACTACTTTCTATTTAGCTTATAATCGCCAAATAGGAAAATCAAATCGATCGCGTTGGGGAACAATGAAGCGGAGTGATAATTGGATTTTCCCACGGTAGGAGAATGGCAGTTGAACCTTTACAGGGGTGGAACAAAACGGCCCGTTGAAAGGCCGATAAACAATGGAGCATTAGGGACTAGGGAAAGTGAAGCAGGGCGGTATATGGTGGTGGGGGCCAAAAATACGAAAGGAGTTGGGGAAAAACAGTGTACCAAATATGAAACTTTTATCCGGCTTTTGTCCGACGTTCCGATAAAAGATGGACCCCATTCGAAAGACGGATTCACCGAAGAGAGAAAGATTTATATCGAAGTTCCCTTTAAGTTTTGTCAGACAATTGGCTGACTTGAAATATAAGTTGCTGGAGGTGGGCCGAGAGTCGGCAGACATGAACTATCGTACCAATTTGGACAGAACATAAGTTGGGCATATAGTTTCACTTTCCACGATTTACACAGGTAGATGCTTTCTAAATTTAGAATTATTACGAATCCTTATGCCTTCATCACTCATACCCGCACAGGGATAGCAAATTTATAAATTACTGATTTAAATAATAATCTGTTGTTATTATATCCATATATCCAAAGTGTGACACGTGTTTATAAAGAACATGCTGCACTGTAAATGCTTGTACAGAATGTACTCTTCTCAAAAGCTGACTCCGGGAACAAGACAATACAAAACCAAATAGCCGACAATATTTATCGCGAGAAATTTCGAAAAGGTATGATTTAAGAGGGTAGTGAAAATATATCGTCGGGTACATGGGGACATTAAGTTAGATTTCAAGGAATTTTGCCAAAAGGAATCCCCCGGGGGAACAGGGGGGGGAGAGTTTTCTTCGGCTGCGAAAACTTGGCAATGGGACTCGTTTAAAGGAGGAGAAATCGCCACTAAGATCACGAGTTATATATACTTAGTGCTCGGTTCTCATGATTGCCCCAGCGGTACCACTATGCCGTCCACGGGCTTTTCCTATCTTGAACAAAGCACCTTTTGAACACCCGAAGTTATGAAGAAAATCCCAGTCATTATATGTAATAGCATTTGTCCTAGATAGGAAAGCATTTAAAATTACTACAGTATAGAAATATATACAATTCAGTTCGTCCTAATTGTCGAATATTTTTGTTTTATATCGACAGTCCATTGGTGAGAGGAAGATAAGTCAGAGGCTTAATCTGGGTCTAACCGACGGTTAGAAAGGGAAATTGCGGTTCACCCCACGGTCTCTCTACTGCTTACACTATTCCTCCATATTACTAATATAGCGGCACACAATGCAACCAGCACTTCGATCGCATAACCTTTGCTTATTTGAAATGTACGGATATTCAACGACCATGACAATGTTACGAATTGTATTTTCTATTCAAAATTTGCACAATTATTTTATAGTAAACATGTATACATTCAATCGACTGTACGAACTTACATTTGTGCAGTTTTACTCGAAGAAGTAAGGTGTGAGTGTAAATCATGTTGCCCGGTGATTTTCCAAGCCTAGAGGTGCCCTAAAAAAATCGAGCTTTCCAGTTATCAGCCTCTTCCTCCTTTTTTTTGGTTTTCTTCTTTGAAAAGCCCAATCCACCGGTTCTTTTAGGAACGAGCCTAAAGGTTTTTATCGGGCTCAATTCTGTCGGGACCAAGCAATCGGAAAGTGACACCATACTAGGGCTGGCGGGGGTGGAGGACTCGGCTAGGGTGGAAGCGGCGGTTAAACTCAATTGGAGAAACGTCGCGGTTGCATTTATCTGCGGATCCAGTGGCGCTTATTCCCAAGGCTAATTCGTTTCCCCTCCCCCGCCCCCGCGACCATTAAAACTCCCCTTCCATCGGTGGAAACTCCGGCAACAGACAACTCATAAAGGCGGGCCGCGGTATCCTTTTTCGCATTGCGGCACCGGGAGCCGGCCCCCGTGCTACCCGCGGGCCTCACTACCGGTTTCGACCGCCTAACGGCCGCCCTCAGCTCACCTGTCGGGTTAAAAAGGGAGCTCCGCAGTCCCATGGGAATACTTTCGGTATGTTGCTTACTGTTATTGCTCGCACGAAACATTTAGCCACTCAGGGATTTTACACAGTTGTGTGAGAATCGGTGGGAACCGATGGAACGGGCGCCAACCCACGCTAGCCGATGTACCGTTCCTCCTACAGTACTCCGCGTTCGGAACTGAGGACGGTTTCCAATCCCCATTTGGTTTTGGATACGCGCCATTGGGCAAAATATTGATACATTGATAGCCGAACGTTAGACTAAAGGGAGAAATCCGTGTGATTTATTTTATTCTTAAAAAACTATCGTGTTCATTGCTTGTGGCATCTTCTTATGAAATTCCTTCGTAAGAACGAATTTTTGCATTTATTTATGGTTTCGAATAGCCAGATAGATTTTAAATGAGTGATATAATCGATTTGAGATATCTATTAAGCGTGGTCAACAATATAGTGTTGTTCTCCATGGACAGCCTTATTATTATTAAGAAAACTCGGTTGAAGATGATGTGCTAAAAACTACTGAGTATTTGTTGAGATAAGCGTATTTTTATTTGGGGGAACATTTTCTTAGAGTTTCATAAAGCTTTTAAGCTTCTATTAAAACGCCCCAATATTTTACACTTCACCCAATATTTTACAATACACAGTAAAATATGGCTAATACTGTTCGGTTAACGACATTTTTTTTAATTACTAGAAATATAACATTTTTATTTTGTGGTCAAATAATCCAATCCTATTTCAATCTGATTTCTTCCCTTTGACAAACACGGTATCATATTCAGGCGGTATTCATTACTCCTGTGTAAACGTCACGTACATATACACAGCTAAGTGGAGCTGACGTCGATCGAACGATAGCAAAAAAAACCCGAATAAATGTCGACAGACTTGTTGTAAACATGTGGAATTCTTTTGTTTTGTAGGCGTTATTTTTCTGCCAATATCGTCGCTATAATTGAGTTCGCGCCTCGCATTGTTTCTGGTTGGCCTCTGCCCAAGAATACGACTGGGGATATAAAAACGTAAAAGGGGTCCCTGCATAAAAACCGCTCGTTGTTCAGCATTCACATGTACATTAACCTGGTTAACAGAGCGTTAACTAAGTTTTCAACAGAAAAAAATATTTTTTTCATAAATTTATATAAATTGTCCCCGGTTTTTCCCAGCGGAATAATAAAAATTGCAGGTTGTACGGTTGGTTTGTTGAAAATACCTCGCTTTTATTAATCCCACAGTTTTGACGCTAGGTCAAAACCTCCCTGAATATGAATGAGGCGTTTACGAGAAAATGTAAATTCACCTTGGAAAATATATTAACGTATTATTATTGTTCATCTTACCAATTCAGTTCACTTTTCACATAAATACATGCTGATAAGCGATATAAAGATACATTTCACATAATATTGGCCATCATACCGAACAAAATTATGTTCATTTTCCGTAACTGGTCATCAATCACCTTCATGAGGTAATCATTAATTGCCTCATTTTAGAAAAATATATTTCACGTATTCTTTTTACTTCATTTTAGTAATAATACCAAAACATTGTAAATTACTACACGATAGAATTATTCGTATTCTATGGAATTTAAATTTATTTAAAAAGCAGATAATATTTTGTGTTTTCACAGTTACTTATTTTATTGAATATCCGTTTTGCATAGTGACTGGGGAGAAGTGCCTTATTTTTAGACTGGATTAGCTAGTCCTGGGAAGAGACATGAGGGAAGAGTCGTGGGCGTTCTCGCTTCTCCCAGGGGGGCAGTTTCCCTGACAAGTTTCTTGTGCCCAGCGTCAAATATTCGTCTCGCAGTACTCATACCCGCCTTATTACTCTCCTCTCCCCCATATTTTAGTTTGAATTAACCCCCATGAAACACCGCGCCCGTTTATTCAGCGGAGGTAAACAAAAGTTTCTTTCTCTTCTACTATTCCTTTGTTATTTGCTCCGCCTACTTTCAGGCGTTTATTGTTGACTCGAGAAAATATTTATTTTATAGTTTTCAAAACTTTCGGCAGACTATTGAGCAGATTCATTATTTTCAACCCTTGCCGACCCTCTAAAAGGTATCTTAATAAAAACACGTTCGGTCCTTTTTTTGCAAAAGCGTTCCCCCAAAATTCACAAATCATCACTTTTCCTTCACTTGTCCATGACCTTTCAGTTTTTTTATATTCGTGTTTTATAACACACATTTCAAGGCAAAGTTATGACTTTGACATATGCCTGTTTTAATGGGACAGGTTCTGTAATAACCACGAAAAATTCCTACCTTCTTTATTAGATTATGATGTAGAACAACGCAAATAAAGAAAATCTAAGAGAACAGTATTGCCTTGATTAAAATGTATAAGCCACCTCGAGAATAAACTTTATAATATTAGCACGACCTAAATTACCTTGCGTACGTGGAAATTGGATTTCCTCCCTTGTTTATAAAATCGGTTTCGCCGCTTAATTCCGGGAGTTTCGCTTTTTTATGACCTCGAGTTAATTAAGCCCCAAGGTTTTCCAAGCTCTGTATTCCCGACCTTACGGCGCCTGAATTATAGCTCCGCGGGCGAAAGTGATTACGGGATTATTTCAAAACGACAATTAAACATTCATAATTTAACATCCCTGAAATCTGTTGAGGGGTCTTGAGAGAGAGAAAATGATAAAATTGTAAAGAAACTTTACAGCTATGATTACTAAATCAATTTCGAAATTTTGACCTAGGGTTGGCAAATTAAGGCAATCGGTGTATTTTATGAATTCTGAAGGTCGGAGATCTATTGAAAGACGCGTTATTCATTGACACGCTCATAGACGATATTTTCTATTTTTATGAGTGTTGTGGAAATTAATAGTAAAGAGCAAGTGTGTGTAGAACTGAATCTTTTCGGAGTAATGAGATTGGCAGGATTAGTATAAAGAAATATTGGCGTTAGGGCAGAGAAAGGGGACTGGGGAGATTGTAG
The DNA here is from genome assembly GCA_019843655.1 of Lethocerus indicus. Taxonomy (NCBI): domain Eukaryota; kingdom Metazoa; phylum Arthropoda; class Insecta; order Hemiptera; family Belostomatidae; genus Lethocerus; species Lethocerus indicus. The sequence continues at coordinate 8,440,917 of JACDQD010000006.1, forward strand.
GCCGAAGGGCGGTACCCTGAAAGCATGACCGGTAAGGGAAAGCCCGTTTTCCCAAAAGCCCCAACCGGGAGAAAGTTATAAATCACGGGCCTAAGGAGTTCCCAAACTTCTTGTCTCAAAGCAGGTGTTCCTCGCAGGAAAGGTAGACGTACAAGTAAATAGAAACTTTACAGTTTTGGGTTTGGGTCATATGTACGAAAATTTAAATTAAACGACGTATATAACTATAAGAATAGATTCACTATATCAATAGTTTTATACTGTCAATACAAATTAATTTTACATACTACAAATAAAAGTGCGTACGATGTAATACTTGATATGATAACGAATATTTAAACCATAGCATTCCATTCCTAAAAGCACTAAAGATTCCCCTATTGTAATCATACAAGATTTATAGCATTTCCAATGCCGACACCAGCTGTAGTAATAATGTACCTTGCTACAGCATTTCGGTAAATATTCTGTGTAAATAAAAATAACGTTTCAAATAAATGAATATTCTCAGTTCGTAATAATGATTTCATGAGGACATAGCACCCTCATATTTCTATATATTAGCTCATGTTAGCTCGGCGAATTTTCTCAAAATGTTCGAATAATTTTTATATATTTCACCGGGAGTTGACTGAATGGTGGCTGTCGGTTCCGGGCGAATTAATTAAAAACTGTACCCACCGTCGGATCCAATCAACCTGTCCCAAACTCAAAAAAAAAATGATCAACAGATCGTTGCGACCGAAACGACGTGGATTTATATTGCCCAAGGGGCGGGGGGGAGAATATGAAATCAATTTGTATTCAACCGAAGCGTTCATTTGTTTGTCCCGCGCGACCTAAACAAACTGCGCAACGGATAGGGACTGTAAAATCGCAAACACAATTAGCTTGGTGTTTGAAACTCACATTCGTAAATATAGAATGTGCACAGTGACAAGTGATTGGAAACAATAACAAATTATCTTCACGTATTCGGACAGTACGTTATTCAACTTTAAAGAGCCCAAAAGAGAGGAACAATTACTCGATTTAAATAGAAAAGCGAATACTATCTAACATCTGCTAGTATACTACTATAATTTAAGTTTGTAATTATTACAGCTCTTAACTGTCTATTAATGGATCAACTGGATGGATACCGCGATACATTTTAAATTATATCCATCAATTTTCGATACCACGAATCATTGTTTTACATTGGTATTGCATTTACACGCGCATTCTATGCATAAGAGAGCCAGTCCCATTGCTCAGTCCTGTTGTGGAGATACGGCGCCAATCTTTTATAACTTCGTTATCCATGAAACCCATCCACCCGCGCACTAGATTCGGCTCGTGCGTCAGAGGAGATCCCAAGACGGTATAAGAAAAGACGAATCCCCTTTCTTGAGGATTCCTTTGAAGATATCAAGCCAATCCTTTCATCCCCACTCCGCTCTATCATTCGCTCTCTGTAGACAGCGAATATAGTCATTCAATCCTGGACTTAGTAGTTGAATTATTTAATAAATGATGAAGTTTAAAATGTGGTTTTGTACCATTTTCAGAACATTGCTAGACGGGCTAAAATTATTTCACTTTTCTGGTCGATACAGATCGTACAATAGATAAAACCTTTTAATTTTAAATTGAATTACTTCTTTGTACTTAATTCTTCTACTTCATTGTATCGATTCGTTAGTTAGTAGAACTAGTTTTCACGGTATTCTAATCCAGTTTTTCCGCCCATAAATGCAACATTTTGTATCAACTTTAACAGCGTACGTTGCGTTCAGAGTGGAAGTGGTCCCAACAGTATTTCTTAAACCGCAGTCAGGTTCCGTTTTATTTTGTGTTTTTTTTCCAGGCCTGCCGCGTGGAATATCCTTGCGGGCCGCAACGGGGCCGAGAGGAATTAGAACGCGGTCGGGCCCGCCGGAAAAACAAAAACCCCCCCCAAGTAACAGTCGGTCGTGCACACATTTTTAGCCCGCTACATTTCCCCCGGGGGGGGGGGAATGCGGCCTTCAACCTCTCGACATGCGGTTAATTCCTGCGATTGTTCAACCGACGCGTTGTCCGCACCAGATTCCGCTCCGTTTAACGGGCTTTTCATTTTTTGCATATAAAGCGAAGTAAAATATTTTAGTTAAGATACGACTGTTCTTCTAACTCTTCCGCATTATTAATACATATATATTTGTATTCTACGAACAACCATCATATGACCAGAGAGTGTAATAAACGAATAAATTAAGAGTTAAGAATGAAGCCATTCCACTGTAACGACAATCATTTGATTTTAAGTATCTTAAGTATGATTTAAGTTTGATAATTAAATTACGGCGCTAAGGGACACGGTATGATTCGTGAATTCTATAATTTTTTCCTATAACAAGATTACGTCATTAATTATAATCCTTTATCCATAGGAATATTTTTTTGCATATGAGTTTTTTGCATACGATACTAAACGGCGGTACTTCCCAGTCGTGCGGGTCTAGTATCATCGCGCCGTAAAGGTTTTCTCAAGTTAGGAAATTTGTTGGATCATTTATTTATTTTTCATTATTACATTTTATTAAATTTCAGTATTATTTGATGCTGTTCAATATACTTTTAACGTATATGTAGATTTTTTAATGAAATTTAAGTCTTAATTATATAAAAATATCGCGGAAATAAAATCATCTTTCTATTATGTTCAGATGGCACCGAAATTTGCGTGGTCTTCTTTAAAAATAATAAAATATATGTTTTTCTCCGGAGTTACTGTATTTCTGTATTCTAGAATTCAATCGGGAGTGTATAAACAGTGATCGGGATAGTATCCACTAACGAATCGTGTCCTGGATACGGGTGAAAAGAGTGGGGCAGACGAGTGGGTCCTGACTAGCGAAGGGAGAGGGCATTGAGAGGAAAGGACGCTCCAGTGGGGTAGGAAGCCGTGTTCATTAAAAGAGGGCTGCAAATGAAGAGCCGCCCCCGCAAGGCCGCGAATCAATCGTTAATTAAGGCCCGTGTACCCGTCTCAGTTGCGTCCTCTCCAACCGGCATCCGACCGGTGGCAACTGCCGGCCACCATTGACACAAACCGTTTATACGGAGTCATTGCGGCGTCCCGCCGTTAGGGGGGCGCGTTTATTTTAATCCTTCCAACTGTAATTTATGCCCACGAATGACCCCACAGACCGAAACCGAGTCTAGCATTCTACAATATATGAGATGCGTTACGTGTGTGAGATGCGTTATTTTTTTGCGCGTACGATCAACCATTTAATTTAATTCCTTCCTGTTTTCAATATAGCAATAAATAATGACATACCGTAGTTGATTCACCTATCATAATAATCACGAAAATCCGCATGAAATCTTCGATGCAGATGGTAATTTTTGGCTCTTTTGTGACTATACCACAGGAAGGAAGGTATATTTTTTGCCCTCAGGGTTAATATGGTCTTCTGGTATTTGTATACGTGGTTTTGAAGAAAACCACAACAGATCAGGTTTGTTGTAAAATAATTCCAAGGGAAATTTCAAAAATAATTTCCGGTGTTGAATGGAAGTATTGCAGGACCATTTCATTGTATTGTAATGTTTTTCCTTCCTCTCTCCTCAGGAAAACCGACTGTACAGGGAACGTTAACTCTCTTCTCGCCTGTAATAACACTCGAAGGGAAGTTTGTTTGCACCGTCCACTACTTCAGTTTGACCATTGAACAAATGTTATTTCAATAATTAGTTCCGAATGAACTCGAGAGGGGTTACACCTCGTCCAACGGAATAGTGAGTCAGAGTTTCTAGTTCATCGAATATAACCTTAATCAAAATTTGCTATAGTTCTCTTATTGGTTTATGCGGTAATTATCAATTATCACTCATGAATTATAAACGAAAATAAATTTTAGAACATTGGTGAAAAACAGGAGCGAAAAGGGTATTATGATATTATAATATTCACTGAAGTGATATTCAAAACAAATTTTAGTTCGACTTCTATGCATAAAGCATATACAGGAGTTTGTATAATACAGGCACTGCATTAAAATGGAGCTGATAGGTTAAAAAATGTCGGTAGGGGAGTGAATTAAAAGGGCCCGATTTAAAATAAGCGACGACTGTTTCAGGACAACTCTTAATATTATTCTCCCATTGTGTGCAAGGAACAGAGAGAGAGAGGTTTTCACCCCGGATAGAGGTTTATATTTGACTAGCCGGCAACGAAAGGGGAGGGCCGGGTGAGGCTAATTTATTTCCACCGGAAACGCGATTCGTCCCCAGCCAGAGGACTTTTCTCATTGTGACGCTCGCTCTCATTGTCGAGCCCTACAGTCAATTCATATCGGCTTTCGTATTTTCGTATCCCTCCCATTGTAATTACCTTTCCCCGTAATTAGTGGTATCGTTATTTAAAAGTATACATATATAGTGTGTGAAATTTACACAAAGAAACACACAGTTCATAGTTCACACAACCCTCTAATTTCTCCTTACGCTAGACCGGTTTCGGCTACTCGCAATTAACATCTTCAGTAGACTTCTGTAGAATGCGGCTGTTACTGTAGTGGATGATGAGGAGGAATAAATTAGCTCTGAATTAAAGCTGAAAGAACCAGTCGCCAGGTATTCTTGAAAGCAAAAGTTTCTTTCATGCTCACCAGAAGAACTAAAAAAACTGTTACTGTAGTGGTAGTGGGAATAAGAAAATCTCCAGAGGATTCCTTAGTTCAAGCCCTCGCCTACGGGACTCCCGAACAGGCATTTTAAATTATCAGAAAGTACAATAAGTTTCTTTAATGTACATACACTGACTACGGCGAGAAGTTGGCACTTGTCGGGGCTAATGGGGACCCGCGGCCGTTAAGACCGAGTGAACTGAATCGTTGTCAAGACTAAGGGCGAGCCCATCCCCTGCGTTCGGAATGGGGCTGCTGATTACCCCTTTAATATGCCCCATTAGGCGAACTTGAGCCAGTTGGGCCGATATACCACTTGAGTCGGACTTCACTCAATAACCGAGTAAAGCCGTAACGCAGGAAATCCACCTGACACTTCAACCTCACTACTACTGATACTAATGCCGTATTCCCTGTTTATTACTATAATGGACGTAACAATCATCCCAAAGAAATCCTGTACTGAATTGTATAGTTTCTCTCTTGATCGTGAAATTAATCGTTATTCTGTAAATCCAATTATAATTCATCAGTGCGACGAGGCAAAAATGAAATTTGAAAATTTAAACATCCATGAAAAAGACGGGTTTCATTCAAATAATCAAATATTATATAGCCACAGAGTGATAAGGTTAGAATTATTTTGAGCCGAATAAACTCTACAAAGGAATTCTGAAAGCACCCTGGAAACAGGGGACGACGAGCGGTCCCATTATTTACCAATGCTCAGAATATCAGAATGGAACGAGAATAGTCAGCGTAGCATACATAATCCAATATACCAGCGGGGGATTTGGATCCCCTTTTCCCATTTTCAACTATTCTATGCCCGTGGGCGGTAGCTCATCACCGGCGCTGGACCTTCATGGTTTCATTTTATTTTCTTCTACTCTCCACAGAATGTGGGCATAGGAAATGAAGTAATAAAAAAAATATCCTCGTCACAGAAAAGGCGGCTGCGATCACCAGATTTTTAGGCTTCTGTCCGTGGGTACTACTACAATCGTACCTTATTTATCACAATACTAATGAAATATTTATATTTTAATTATCTGTACATACTTTATAAGAGTGAAAGAGAACGATGTGCATTTTGGAATATGATAATGCGTATACTTTGGTTTGAAAAGTGGAAACATGTTTCCTCAGCTAGTTGATATTTATTTACGTTCACGTTGAAAATTAATTTATTATTATCAAAATCTGTATTAAATAACGTTAATAATTAATGATTCTTGTGCAGACGGAGGATGAGGACTCGGACAGCTACGCGTTCCAGCAGAGCGCGCACTACTCGCGCGACAGGTCCACCTTCTTCAGGGACGGGCGGAGGAAGGTGGACTTCGTCCTGGTCTACGAGACTTCTGGGGGAGCCGCCGACGGCCCAATACAGGACAAGAAGCTCATCAAGCACGAAACATGGCGCCAGAGGTTCATGGCCAACCTCAGCAAGGCCGGCCTCGACATTGAAGAGGTCAGTTTATCTCTCTAAATCATTTTTGGGACTTAGTTCTGCCATCGCAAGAGTCAATGTACTTACGCGTGTGTCTCAAAAGTCGGAGGCTTTTAAATTACTATTAATATTAAAACAAATATTACAGGTAAAAAATAATGAAAAGGGAAATATTCTTTCGTATTTAGGCCTTTTGTTGACATAACATGCCGCAGTATTTGTAATCAGGAGGGTTTCGGTAGGATGTTGTAAATTGTGTGTGTGGGTGTTGTGAGGAAGGTCTATAGTCAGATAATTGATTAGATAAAAGCTAATAATGGAGGGGCGGCTCGAGGGGCGGAAAGGTGGCCTCCTCGGCCGATATAGTCACGCGAGCCCAATGGGCCCCTCCACTCCTCTCCTTAAATACCCAATTAACCGCTCATTCCGACCCGAATAAATTCTCCTCCCTTTCTCACTCTCTCTATCTTGCTCTCTCTCTCTACTTCACGGGCTTCAATTTGCATTAAATTAAACATTTATCTTTCCGTGGTCGACTTCGGGCAAGGATTTATCTCTGGAGGAGAGCGGCTTGGCTTAAAATCAAAGTGGCGTTCTTAAAATAATGCCGGAAAGGCGTGACTGGGCACAGATCGGTTTATAAAAATAAAAAAAATCATAAATAGTCATTTCGTGCAAGCTAAGGAGGACCGCCGTTGTACGTCCTGTTATTGGTTACGTGTACAGTATTTCCTGACCTACCGAACATCGTTCTTACTAGAATCAAATTATTTTTGTTTTCTGTTTCTCAAAAATTCAATTGGTTGTACAGAGCGACCAATTAGTATTGCAATAAATATGATTTCAAATATTCAACAATAGGCAAATTATAAATAGTAAATGGTGACGTTTATCATGTTCACGATGTCTCAGAACGATTCTTAATGCAATGAACATTACAGTAACTTCCATGAAAATATAAATAATAATAATCATCGAATAATCAAGAAGCTCCTGTGTGCTTCCACTTATTTTTAAAGATATATTTGTTATTAATATTTTGTTTTTATTTTTACTAGAGTATTTATTTGTTAAAAAGAAATGGACCAAAATGCATTTCCTTTAATCCTGGTAGCATTTATTTTGTACTTTCCAGTTTTTCTAGACGATCCGAGCGGCCCTACAATCCAATTTGTAGAAAAGGAAAAACTTGGCAAAAAAAAAATAGAATCCCATTTTGAGAGAGGTTGGGCTCAGGTGTTCAGATATTGTCATCAGTGTTAAGAAACATAGCGGTGGGCGTTCAAGAGGTGGGGAACTGTCTCTAAGAAGGATGGGCCCCGATGGCCCTGCCTGCCCGTTTTAGGGTGTCGGGGAGGATCCGCCTCCACAACTCTCATTAACAAAGTTCCACCAACCTCCAGCTCTTGTTACCCGATTTCCCATCAAATCGGATCGCCCACCGCTACTTTGGACTTTGGGCAACTCCCGATGGCAGCCACCGGAACGCGTGGGAGTTGGGGCTACACGATGGCCGAAATTCTAGGAAAATTTATTTGAAATAATTTCTACGATATGCTAGGGCTTGGAACAGGGCTAGGCAAGCGGAAATCCGGCTGAATTATGACTTCCAACGCTTCGGCGGGCATCTAGAAGTTTTGCTTTTACCAAAGTTATAAATCTCTGTCTATAATAGTCGACCGGACAATTTAATATTCCCATCTACTGTCTCAACTGAAAACTATACATTGAAAATGCGAGGAAAAATAATTTTGAAAAATAATAATCCGTAAATTCTCTTTCATTATAAAAACGTTTTTATTACATTTCAAATGGTGATAATCAAAATCATGCAAAAATTTAAAATATTTGTCCGAAATTATAGCATTTTCGCTAATGTATTATAGTTTAGTTTCGTCAATTTCAGTGCATCCCCGCGCCACCCTTAGGTTGCAGTGCTCGTGGACCCAAAGAACTTTAGTTAAAAATGTCATTTCATAACAAACGATTTCATAATTCAACAAAGCAACATAATAGACGAAAAAATAAATTCCCAAAGTGATGCTATATTCGCCTCGCTAATACCACTAAATAATCTAAATAATCGACAGGGGACAGAAACACCCAAAATAGACATACGAAATCTACGGTATTTCTCTAAACTTTCCGCGTTCCGCACGCCAAATATTGGTTCGATACTGTTCGGCTTTATAGCTGTTACGGCCTTGGAATAAATTCGCCAACCGGTACTAAAGAAACCGGGTGTTACACGAACAGACCAAAACGAAATTGAGGCACTAGCGGATAGAAATTGCTCGGCTATTGAACGTTGTTTCAGTATACTCACGCGATATTTACCCTAGCAGGAATTTCACGCCATTCCCTGCATTAACCTGAGGATCCTGCTTTTCCTGATTACGGGAAAAAATTCGCTAGACAAATATAAGGGGTACAAGCTTGCTCCCATAATATTTTAGCAATATATTTTCAGTCGAAATTTGGATTGGAGGAAATCGCATCGTTAGGGAATCAACCTCCGGGTTGAATGTGTCACTCCTAACACCGAGTTAGGACCTCTATCGCTGGCGACTTCGGAATTTTCCTTCAAATACACCTTTATACTCTAGGCACTCTCACTACATTAAAGTGGACTTAAAACTGAACATTACGTTGGATATACCGCCGTTCCTTATGTATAATGAGACTCGGAACAACGAAGGGTAAACGCATTCCAGACTTCATCGAAACATTTTACAATATAAGCACAGATCGTTTAAGAACGGATTATTTTTAATAAGAAAATAATATTAACATATTCTATTTTCAATTAAGTTTTTCAGCGCGTTCAGTTATATGCAAATTAAATTCATTGATATTGATAGCATGAACTCATTTAGCATTACTATTCAATTTTTAATCGGGCATAGCGAAACAAAAAGAATAGTCTCTGAAATATAATTTTTATTAATACATCTTCTATGTACTCTAGTAAATGAAATAATGTGGGTATAATAGTGATCATCTTTTGAGTATATGGACTGGATACTCCCCATGGTGGGGGAGAGATTTAGCCACTTCTCCTAAAAGCTTTGAAAAGGGCGAGGATTTCGAGCCCTTACGTTGTTGAGTCGGAGGCGAGGGGGAGTATCATAACAGTGAAGCAGACATCTGTTCTACTTAGCAAAGAATCTTTCCCCATAAACCTTATACTCACAGATACGTTTCGCCCACGCAGTAACCCAAGATGGTTCCACGCCCCGTACAATAACAGTGAACGACTTCCGTCCCCTTTTTCACCTCCACAAATCTGAAATTATTTTGATTGAGGACAGGAATGGGGTAATCACCGAACTTCAATACGCCAATGCGAGAGAGATAGTATATATGCGGTCTATCTTACATACATTTACATACCTAACTTGACTATTATCAAAACCCCTTTTAAATTATAATGCTTTGTGTTATACGTGTAATATTTATTTCATTTAAATATTTATTTATTAAGGGCAAGTACCTTACTCTGATACCACAACTCTCCGGGGCACAAAATTTATTCCGTGCCGCTTCGAAGTTTCTGGAGCTTCGAAATATTTCTGAGTCTAAACCGATCGGAGAACAATTCCGTAGGGGAAAAAATAATCTTTCGGCCCAATTCGTACTTATGCGATCTGAATTGCTAATGGCGACCCAGCGGAAATGAACTGTGAATTTAGTTGTGTTTCCCTTTTCTCCTTTTTTTTGTTAGGGAAAGAAGGGCGGGTCGGTAATGGGGGGAAGGCGAACAGGATTCGGGGTTCAAATAGCATTAATAAGTCATAACTCGTTGCCACTCAAGTTTCTCTTCATTTCACCAGTTCTGGCCCAAGTTTGAAAACCTAATTCAGACATCAGTTTTGCGCCGCAGTTTAACTCTTCCAATATTTCACTTTCCGCCTTTTACGAATGCCGGCTACAACCTCCAAACCCCATTTCAACGCGGAGTCATCATAACTTCGAATAACAGAAAATACTGAATAAGTCTTCCGCGCATTTCGGTACAATTATGCCATGAGAATGTAAACCTAGACATTGAAAAGTATATGTATAAAAAGGTACATAGAGAGCCCCATGTTCCTTATTGCTCTTAAATTTGATCGATTATTTCAGGGTTCCTCCACTTATACACGTTAATTACTTTTTATGGACTGTTTCTATTATTGATTACACTGGCCAGCTGTAGATCAGATCAGATGGGAAAGGACTATAAAGGAAATGACGATGTTTAAGATTCAAAAAATGAATTGAGACATTACATTTGTGGAGGCCGAAAATGTAACCCGTGTAAAATGTGAACTTATATAAGAGCCGACTGTTGTTTCAGCCCAGAATCACTGGCCGTTAAATGGTTCAGACAAGGCGGGGCCGGCTCGGTATTTTAGCCGAAAAAGAAACGAGGCTACCGCAAGGTTAATTTGCTTAGAAAAACTTTCAACCCCCTTCCGAAAGCTGTTTCGCCCGCCGACCTCGCCCAAGAAGTAAATGCAATTTGAATCCGCTCAGAGCTTTCTGCCCTCACCGAAAAAATTGGGTTATTCAAAACGGGTGCCGAGCAATATTATTCCACTGGATCCGATGAACCAAATGGTACTAAAAGACTCCATCTAAGCTCTAATAGTATTGCAGTCATTAAAATATGACCTACCGACGTTCAACATTATCTTGTAAAATGTTAAATATGAAGAATTATTTAATTAATTAATTATTTAACTAAAATAAAATATTTTTAATTCATCACCAAATAATTAGGATGTCGTTTGTTTAAAAATATGTAATGAATACAACGGTAAAATAAGCTCTCAACACTAGACAAGTTTATGATTTACTCAAAACGGGTAAATAATCACGTGAATCTGACAAAATACCCATCTCTTAACAATAAGCGTTCTAAAAATTAATGTCTGGAATTATAATTTGTGCACAAAGTAGTAAGTAGTGAAACTCACTCTCATTTCAAAAGAGGTATGAATTATTCGAATCCCGATTGCGGACCTAATTTTCCTTTTGAACCCAATTGTAAATTCGAATTAAGTATATTAGAGTATTAGTATATAGAGAAGAAAATACTTTTTTCTAATTTGGTTGCGGTCCGTGACCGCTTAGGGATTTGGTCTCTGAAAGCAGAAACTAGGAAGAATAATCCTGCTTCACAGGTGGAGTATTTTACGAGATATTAAGTCGGAGTTAGTATGATTTAGTGTTATAAATTATCCCCATTTATAAAATTAAATTTTATCCGCTTTGTATCTCTAAGCCTTCTGTCATTCCCGTTCCGCCATCGCAGTATATATATTGTTTTAATTTTTACGTTCATTTCTGGAGAGACACATCCAGATATTCGGTCTATTCCGAGGTATGACAAAATATGAATTCTCGGTAACAATTTTTTTATTGTTGCGACTATGTTTATGTTATTATTTTGTATGTTTTAAATATAATAAAACATTATGTTATTATTATTATTTTGACGAATGAAACTCGAACTTACGCCAGTTTTTAACTCCTTAATTACCTTATTACTGTAACATGATGTAGGAAGGCAGGCAGCAAGTATATTTTTCATTCTATTTTTCTATTTTCTAACAGAAATGATGAGATATTTAAACAAATAAAGAGATTTGTAAAGATGAAGAAAATGGTAGTTAGAACAGTACCGTGCTGAGGGTGTGACCTTAATTCGATTTGAATTTCAGCAGTGGACCGAGTTCTGATTCAATTGCAAATTGTAATTCACCACTGCTGCTAGTTAGGGCGGGTAATTTCGGGAGGTGGCGCGTAAGTACCTGTTTGTGTGTGTCCGTTTGCGGTGGACTTGGTAGAATGGTAATGGACAGAATTGCTGTCATAATAATCAAGACATCAAAAACAAAAGCGAAGCCGGAATAAATTATCGCCCCAGTAACAGGAGTTTTTTTAAACTCCATTCGAGCTACTCCTCCTGGAGGGCCAAGCTTTTCATCAGCCTATGAATATAAGAAAGGTGGGCGCATTTTTATGAAAAGCGTGAAAAGGTGAACTTTTTATGACGAGCTCTAAAAGTCTCTCTGTGGCGTGGGCGGTCCCCCGAATCTTAGCCCTGAGGGCTTAAGCACACCAAACCCTCATTTGCTGCCAACGCTATGGTCCATAGAGTATCTCTTTTTTATGAATACATTTTTGATATATTTATCATAAAAAGTTTTGATAATGCGTAATAATAAATAATAATAATAACACGCAATATATAATTATTTATTAAACTGACAAGGGATGGAAGGCGTCTAAGGCGGTAACCTTAGTATAAAAGTTTCAGCCTCTACTAACTTATAAATATTAATATTCATAATTTGAAGTTATAAAATACTTTAATTTGCGTATAATGTAGTAATTAGTAACATGGCAGCCATTATTTTATTACCTAGTCCGGGCTTTTGGTAATGTAAGTTTTAAATAAATCATTCAGAAGGTAAATTATATATGCTCACAGTGAGTAATCCGGCTTATATGGGGTTCTATATAAGGAGGGATATTCATTGGACTTAATTCATTCCTCCCTTGCTTTGAAAATCCATTTAATTAATGCATTCTAGACTTGTAGATGAGAATAATTAGAATAAATTAGTCTTAATATATTTGATTCTAGAAAATAACTTTTTATTTTTCTATAAAACGGCTTTTTCCTTTCTATAAAACGATCATTTTTATATATTAAACTTAAAAATTATACTTATAATGATATTAAGATTTAATTAGCCTTTTAACTTCGGCAAGATGGATATTTATAACGAATAAAAATAAAAAATACTGACACTGTATCCTAAAATGTTATTGACATTTTTCGTGGAAATTCGTTTAAGGCTAGAACCCTCAGAAGCCGACATTAATGAGTGTTTCACTAAGAGAATTTGACAAGCGTGTTGTTTTTGTCATTAACATAATCCCTCGTCAGGCACAGATTATCCCTTCGGGTTTTAGTTGGATTATTAAAAGTGGTAATAAAGCGCCTGTAGGGATGTTCAAGATCTGAATCTTGGAAGAGTTTCCAAGGCGTCAAAGCTAAAACAGTTTTAAATCCTGAACCACCGGCAGTGACTCGGAAAGGAAAACCTGGGAATGAGGTCTTAGCTCGGAAGAAAAAGTTGGGCTACAAGTCATGGCTCGAATCTTAAAATTCAGGAGGCTTAGAGCTACATCGCAGGCGGAGGGCGAGAACAAACTTCGCGGTTTTATTTACCTCGGAGCAGACTCACTTCATTTGCATCTTACCCTCTCAATTTTTAACTCCATACTCTTTGAACATCGAACACATAGAGTTTTGTCTGAAGTTGTGGTGTTTTTGACCCGAAAAGCCGTTCGGTTCACGACGCGTGTTCCGACTGAATAGAAATACCTCGCGGGGCTTCCGTTCGAATTCATATCGTCTGAACCTCTTTCATCATTCTGATCATTTGGTTTTTCAAGGCATAACCAAGGTACATCAGGGCGTTGTACATAAAAGTAAGCCATCAAAATTATTTATTAGAACTTACAACCCTCAGGAGTTGAGATTTGAGACAACATAACGTAACATTAGGAATTTGTGAATTAATGAAAACAATTAAATAAATAAAAGATAAAATATGATAATAACATTTTATACTTGCTTTTTACCTACAGTCAACAACGTACCAACGTACGCTTGTGTTTGGCGTACGGAGGTTGTACTTGCTCCTCGCGGTAGCACGGTTTTGTTGCACTAGGACAGAAGCTAATATAAAATAAAAATAATGTCGTTTATATACTGTAAAACGCTCTGATAGCTTTCCAGAAAGAGCACTTTAACAATTTGCTATCGTTTCGCGCTTGGTTACACTCCTCCCTGAGGTTTTTTCTAAACGTGAAATAACGGACGGAGACAATTGTTTCCTGTGAATGAATGGGAACTCCAGGAGGGGAAGTTTAAAGGACGAAAACACAAAGGATACAACAGTTTCAATTTTAGTCAAAGTGAATGTTCGAGAAAATTAATCTTTAAGATATTAAGAGTTTGTATAACATTCTCCAACTATTCGCAAATGATGCCTTGATTCCAATATAATTTGTTCAGTGATCAACCTTATACAATTAACTATAAATAAATCCCCGTATTGTTTTTAAAAATTCTTGGTGTTCGCGTGTCAAAAATTTGGTGAAATAATCTATCAGTTTTTGAAAAGTTTTCTATATGGATATTTCTGTATTTCCTTCTTTTTCTTTACAAAATTACAAGCTGTCTATGGTAATAGACACTAATATTTGAACTGTACGTAATTTATAATATGTAGAAATTTTAATTGTTAATAGGGAATGACAAACTGTGCAGGGCCCCAATCACCTGCGGCTTCCCTGGAATTCCCTGTCAATTATTCCTTTTCTCTGAACCTGCCCTCTCATTGTGTATGGACATCTCGCCACTTGTATTGAGTGGAGTGGCCTCGTATGCAAATTCAATAGGAAGTACGACTAATAAACTGACTAACTGAATTTTAGTAGGGACGAATACCGCGGCTACCCGGTTCGAATCCCGGTTGCAGAATTGTCCTTCATTAAATTTATTTGATGAGGGGAGGATCTTGGAAATTCCAGTGCACTCATTAGAATTCAAGTACTATTATTATTATTAGAATAAAATAATAATTGGTCGTGTCAATTCTTCTCTCATTCCATGAAATAATCTCTGACCCATTCATTTTCGCATAAATGATCTCTCTTCGCATGGTTACTAATCCCGGTACATACGGTTTTGGAATTCAGATTTCGATTTCCGATTGCTCCACTGTCGAGGTGGGTTCACTGCCGTCTTTTTAGACCGTACCATTCTATTATAATACGAACCCGTTATATCTCATTCTGTTTTTAAGCCAACCGCAGGCATTGGCCGCGTCAAAGGCGCCGGAATTCCAAAGTGGGTAGCGCGCCAAGAATTTCCGAAGAGCGTTTCCCCGGAATTTCAACTACCCGGACGACGCACAAAGGACACACCTGGGGCCCCGGCCTACGGGCATAAGACGAGCATCGTAGTATGCGTCTAACCGCCGAAAGGAATCCGTTCGGGATTCCACTATATCAGAGTTATAAAAGCAGTCGGAAAAAGTGTAGAAAAACTCTAGAATCAGTAGAATTGAACACTACGGTGTGGGTGTTCTAGAGTAACCGTCGAAATTCTTTGAAGTGGGCGGAGAACTTTACTTTTATTTCACCTAAATTAAAGCGAAAGAAAGTTTCGTACCTTTTTCAAAAATTAGTCAGATTTTATTAAACTTTTTACAAGTTTGTAAAATAAGTGTGACACCGTGCTTCGGACATTTTTTTTGTATTTCATGTTCTTTTGTCTGAGAATTGGGTAGAATAAAAGAAAACCCGATTTTCTTACAGTGTCAATTATTTTATCTTTATTTAAAAGTTTTTCCTATAACTTAAGTACATTTTACGATTTAAACTAAATTATTATCATTTTTATTTCAACATAAATGCAGTATCTCTCTTAGCAAACTATGAAAGAGGAAAGACACCCAGACAGAGTTAGAGCTTTATAATTTCTAGAATATTGCATAAGAGTTTACAGCGATTATTTTATTTATGTACCTCTTGTTCACATCTGTCTGGCTTTTCATGTATATAAGATATGTATTCCAACAATTTACGTATTATTTATTTATCGTGCAATCATTTCTCGGAACCTTTTAACCTGGAGTTGGAACAAATGTATATATCCAAACAGCGCCTTGAAACGGTCAGTGTTGTTTTGTACAGGAGGTTGTGGAAAGCGCCAACCGGAAGCTTGTCTACTTCATTAAGCTGCACGCGACTTGGCCCGTCCTCTGCCACTACGCCGAAGAGCTCAACATGCGAGCGCCCCTCCAGGTCGGTACACTTACCCCCCGCCCAACCCCCGTATTCAGATAATGACGCTTTTCATGAAAAAATACCCGTAGGGCCTCGTCCCCTTAGAGAGGGACGGCCCGTTAGAATATCGCCCCCTTCTTGGATGAGTTTAGAACAATTGTAGAGAAACAAGACCAATTAGAGCGCAATCGGTCTTAAACATGTTCACGCATATCAAACTTAAGCCAAAACTGTAAAATAACCAGTCATATAAAGAAAATAGTCAGCTACAGCACTAAAGTCAATATTCAATTTCCTTTGAGAATTGTAATATATTTTTTGGGGAAAAAACAAGGTCACCTAATGTATTACAATATTATCAACATTCTCTTGCGCTATTGGTTAAAGCTTCACCTCATGTTTTGGTATTTAACAATACAAATTAAAGTCTTGCAAACTCGATCCAGTATTTTACCTAATATGGAAGTAGAATGATGCAATTATATTATTAAATGAAAGTAATAAGACAGATTAGTTTCTATAATAAGTATCAGAAGGTGACAAGTATTAAAGCTAATTCTGATTTTTCCCCACTTATAAATTCTTATAATATTTTAGATTATTGCATATGATTATGTACAGTTCTTAATTCTATATTCTATAAAACTATACTTCTTCAGTCTTCAATATTAATTTCCAAATTACACTGAATGTTATAAAGACAAATTAACTGATGCACATATCCAACTGATTTTTCAGAACACGTTTAGATAAATTACCGAATTTATTATTGTAACCCAGTCATGTTCGAAACCGATTGTGACCGAGTAATTGCGGGTTTCATTTATAAGTGGGGCAATTTCGTAAAATTACCATCATGGTGACAATGTTCATATCTTACGCTTGTCGAATATTAATGAAATGGGTAATTGTCTTGACTACTGTACCTCATATCATTCTATGATCGCATCAGAGTTTAACGTCAGCGTTTCATTCTAGGATTTTTTCAAGCAAACCATCAAAATATTATGGAATGCAATTTCTGTAATTAGTTGGATTGAAAAATATTCGGAACCCCAAAATTTTGTTAAAACCAATATCTCGTTATTATTTTTTATAAGTCACATTTTGGACCCAACGAATCAGCCGAAAATGAAGACAGCGGTTTAAGTCTTGCTAATAGAACAATATCTGATTGAAACAACAGTGGTCACATTTTTCTAACACGGTTTTTACCTTCACTATTTTGTTATGAGTGCTAAAAGGAAATCATCAACGTTAAGAGATAATAGTTGTCGCATTAAAACAAGTTTTGTAGACAAGTTTCCTGACAGGGTATGAATCTGGGTTACACAAGTAATTTCGGTAATCTCTATTCACTCCATGTGCACAAATTCTATTCCTGACTCTCGGTCAATAGCCACTACCTAAGGTCGTGCATAATAAATTAATGAATTTTATGGCTGATGTGTTACTTGGCATGTTAGAACTTTATGCACTAAATACGTTTACAGCATAAACTAAACCGAACTGCGGATTTGCCACTGAATCCGTAAGGACGTGTAATAAACTAATAATTTGCCATAATATTATTTTCTAGGTTTACACTACGTAATAATAAAAGCACTGGGACTGATGCTATAAATGAAAATTAATCTGAAACTATCGTGAACCCTTGATGAAGAAACCATGACAGCTGAAAACAATTTTGAATTGGAAATAACTATTCCAACTTTAGAGTGAATTAGTGCTCTCATTGGCTGGTTTATTTATTGGCATAACTGGCCTTATTCGGTATCAGTCCCATGATTTTATTCCCAGATCATACATTAATATTCTCATTTATTGTGCATTAATATTGACATGAACATCAGTCGACACAGAGTAATGTTAACTTTATACTTATGAGTGAACATATAAGTGAAATATACATACAAAATCATATTTTCTGTTTATCAGTATCAAATATCGGAAACAGTAATATTATTTTAAATAAATTGCATTGTTTAATTATTTTGTACACTAGGTCATTTATTTTGTCACATGTTTGTCACTATATTTTTATTTGTTCTTTTTTTCCCACTTTATTTCAAACAAGCAAACACCAGAATTGATTGAGGTAAGAATGCCAACAGAAAAAAAGAATGGGAGATGCGCCATTTTTGTAAAAACTACACCCGCTTTTGTATTGCCGTAACACATACATAGACACACGTGTACATACAGGCAGACACATTCACATACATCCACACATACCAGTTAATACACATGTGTTTTTCATTTCATCAAGCTTTTATTCAGTACCGCAGTTATTGACATACACGCTCTCGATTCATTGTGCTTGCTCGACCAGACTGGCATGTAATCATATGTCTCATTATAGGGGATATCTCACACAGAATTCAATCAAAACATAGCTGTAAATAGATGACAATATATTGCACTGTATACTTGCAATTAATGTTGTTTCGAACTTTTTTTTATATATCGATTCGAACATTTATCATTGTTGTCTTTTATTGAGAATGTCGTTCATACGTTCATACCACAAAACGCCTCATAAACATCCATTGTCTGAGATTGTCGTCATTTCTATTACTTATATATTTAGTACAATACCGGTAGCGTTTCGACTTCAATGTGCCAATACTCCAAGGGAAGACACACCTAAATATCGGGATATCAAATTTTAATTAAAATTTTGTTCCTTCTTTCGGAAATATGACATTGCTGTCAGTAAATGTGTGCTTGAGCAGCGCAGGAGTATATTTCGGACATATTAGGTGTCAGCTTCGACTAGATAAGCAGTAAATTGAGCAATTTAAAGATAATATTGAATCAGTCATTGAAATTCAACTGAAAAATTATTGAATACAATACTAATTTTATGTACTACGTTATTCCTTTTTAATTAAATAACTTTCACTGTCTGACCAGGAGTTTATATACAGCTGAAAATTATCATTGGAACTATAAATGATTTCAATGACTGCCAATAAGTCTCAGCCAATTAAACAATTCTGAGATTAGCTGTAAATACCGAAACAGCTTTTTTCTATATCATGTAGTCTAGTAAGTTAGGCAGTAGGATAGAGTCCTGGCTGTAGGAAAATTGTCCGCGGTTATTTTTACTGACTAAGATGTGTCGACCCTTATTTGTGAGGGTATATTATACCTGAGTGTCCTAAAGACAGTTCATAATTATCGCGAATTCTTCTCGAAACGCAAACTATTCCGTATACTTTGCCCTCGGTCAATCTGAATTTCATTAAAGATCGTTTCCATGTCGCAGGCTCATCCGAACCCTTCGGTCAACTGGTCTGAGATGGCTCTGAAGGCGCTCAGGCTGCCCAACATCATGTACCAGGACGTGCCCTGCAAACCGCTGGACTTTTACACTTGCCCTTTCAGAAAATCAAAAATAGACAGGTTGGTTAAGTATTACAGTATAGACCTTAATTTGTACGGTAATAACCGTACTTTGTTATTAGAGCTATTAAGAATTGGAAATCGCTAAATAATTTTCTCTGGAAAAAATAGACTTTCCCCCATAAATTTATATGTTTATGTGAATCTTCAGGTCTGTCTACATAATGAAATTGATAAAATAATTCGATTAACATTTGTAAAAATGTTAGTTTATTTGATTCGAAGAAATCTCAATGATGAAGAAATCCCAATGGCAAATTATATTACTATTGAGGCAGAAGATTTAAGACAAGTGAATTTTCTTTACTACACTTTGCTTAATTTTTAAACATTTCCCGTTTCAAAGTAGAGTGATTCGGGGAGTGATTTACTACCCCTTCTTAGAGTAATTAACGTATAACCTTCAGGGCCGCCCGGGCTTTTAACCTTTAATATAAAATCCGGATTTATCTCCTCTGGTAGACGATGGGGCTTGAGCCGCTCGCTGGAGACCGTCGCCCATTAATTATTAAAATCGTTCCCGAACGTCGGTATAATACTCTTCCCATTATTAAATGAATCGAATCCTAATAAAACCAGAGTAGCGACGAATTATACGGGTGAGTAATGTCCGGTTGATCAACTACAAAACTAGACCGACTTAAATGCTCGCATTAAAACATTACCTGCTATTTTGGTAAAAAATGTTTTTCATTCTTTCTTCGTGTCGTATAAATTATAAAATTAATTATTTACAAACATTAAATGTAATTCATTAGATGATTAATATCGACCATGTACCCACCCTTCGATCACTATATTTACTGGTCATTTCAGATTTGTACTAAATAGGTAACTAGTTGAATCGAGGCTTTATGAATGGAACAAAAACTAGGGCACAAAGGTACTTTAAAAACGCAAGGGATATTCTGGGAACAGGGAGTTTTGTCGCTGGTAAGGACAGATCGATAGCAAAAACACATTCGGGCGTATTGCCAATTCGAAACTGGGCTTCCGCTCAGGACGTTTGTTCTTCTATCGGAATTGAACGAAGCTCCGCCCGTAATACCAATATTCTGATAAATTCAGACCTTTGTCGACAATAACGACAAAGCCCAGATCACTTATTCGGAAGTCCCCGAACAACCTGCCTCCGTTCCAAATATGCCTTTTCCGATTTGATGGTTAAAAATTGATTTGAAAATAGCATCGTGCCACGAGGATTCATAAGAATCGTCTCTTATTTCTGCGAACGAAAAGCACTCTATCTCAGCGCACTGCCGCGAATTCGTGCTTCATGTTTTAGTTGTTTTTCTCACGCGTTAAATTAATATTCCAGTTAAGAGTCACATTTATCAATAATATTTTCTTGAAATTAATTAAAAACACTGTTAAAAATGTGAAATATTAAAATTTTCATTACTCGGAATAATCTGGAGAACCTTAATCTGGAGAAAAACTAGCGAATGCTAGTAGTCTATCAAATGTTCAAACGTAGCTGCCCCCACTTAAGGTCGGATTGTTTATTGAGTGCCAATGCAGTGAAGAACGTGGAGAGGCGCTACTTTATTTTTACGACGGCCAATAAAGTATTGAAGAGGGGGTGGGGTTGTTGTAGTGGAGGCCAGCTCCGACCGGTAAATATTTGGTTTTACGGAGCGACTGTTCGCCCAACCCTATCCAATCCTACTCCAATATGGCAACCCACTAGCTACCTGTCAGCGCAAATATTCTTAGTTTTTTGCGTTTTTATCTTAGTAATTTAATAAATCTAACTAATAGATCCTTCCCAGCTTCCCTGGATTTCGGGACAATGGATTTTTTGACTATCGGGGACCGATTCAACAATATTACAGAGCCAACAACGCTCCTCTCAAGAATGCCTTATTTTCCTCAATATTCAATTGCAACAACAACAATGTTTGAGTCTTTCTATTCGGAAAGGTGCAAAACACCCGATTTCGTGACGGGTAGGAAACACCACTAGAACTTTGAATAACTTAATAATTATTTGTCTACGCTTTACGCAGATTTCTGGGCAGCGAAAACAGAGAAACTTTCTTCAGCAATGTTCAGAGGAGCCGGATACTGTACGAGATCCTGTCAACCTCGATGTTCGGCAAGAAGAAAAAAGGCGAAGTCGGGATAGACCGCCTAGTTGACGAAGGGGTATTCTCCTCTTCATTTCCTTTGCACGATGTGAGTAGATGCTTGTTAATAATTGTCAACATTATTATATTTTAAAATGAAAATGCGATAATAATGCCTGGATTAAATATACAGTAAATAGAGAAACCTACAAATAACAAATAAGGGAAAGTAACCCAGAAAAATAATATGTAATAACCACCATTAAAAATTTATTTTAGTTTTAAATGCGATAGCATGCATTATTCTAATTTTATAAAACCGCAATTTCTGTTTTAAGAAATATTATCTGAACTAATACCAAATTTGATATTAAGCGAATTGGGTAGAAACGCCTAATTGTTCGGGATACACGAGAATACCCAATCAAGAATCAACTTCATTATTAATTTACTCATCCCTATTTTGCTCCAAAACAGTGCGCGGGATATCAGCAATTAATCGGTTGCTCCAATTTATCATCTAGCTGAATAATCCGTGTTGTACAAACATGTTAATATCATGTTATTGCATGTACAAATATTTATACATACGTTATTCCACCGTAATTAATCTGTACATTGTGATCAGTAATTGCCTGCAAATAGAGACGATATTGATGTAGCGTATAAAAACTATATTTTTTATATTAGTTATATCATGCTACTTATATAAAAAGATATTTGGTGACGTAATTGCAACATGCGGCGGCTTTTGAATGAATGAAAGCGGTCTGCTTTAAAATCCAATTTAAAAACTGTACCAGGACATCCTCCGGGAAACGTGAAGAATTTAGATAGCTCATATTCTTTCCAACGGGAGATGACTGATCAACTAATTAAAACTACATGGTCCGTTGCTGCAGTACTTAAAGTAAAAGGAGATTGGTTGCTGCAATTTAATTAGCACACACAAAAGTATGTGCCCAGACACTACATCAGACTACTAAAAAGATATTTTCCAAAGATATATTCCAAAGATGGTTTTGGAATCAATGACTATGAGCGAATTGCGAACTGAATCAATCCGCCCTGCTGATATTACTTCGTGTACCTTATGCCAAATGCGATGGGCCTCTGTAACAGAAACGCGCACGCTCCGTGGGCCAGAAAAAGGGCTAAGCCCATCCCATTTAGTCCTCTGTGAGAGTTACACTGAGGTCGAGATGACGTCACCCACCGGCTCTGGCACTCAGCCTTGCCCACGCAACGTTTTCAATGTCGAAAGGTCATTACAGTGGATACAGCCCTCTAAATGGTAATGGGCTGTACAAATAAGCCACCCCCGTACTGAATCTCATCATACCCAATTCACGTAGTGATAACTTATTTCAAAAATGTAAATTGGTTAGGCTGGTTCCCCAAGAACGTTCATTAGTTAGCTCAGTAATAATGTACAGTAAATTTACTCTCCCAGCCTTACAATCCAAAGAAAACAATTTGATATGGACAGTAGTGCTCAAAGAGAGCCCAATTTCGGACCCAATGGCTGTGGTTGTATACAGCGGTGTTCTAACTGGAAAATATGATATATTTTCCTGAAATATGACATCCGATCAATTGTCATAAGGAAATGACCAAGACTCTCAGAAAAGGGAGAATACGTATAACAGGAAAATTAGTGATTTTCGGTAGATGGAGCGCGTATGGGTTTAATAATATTTGCCCGAGAGAGAGCAGACGCCGGTCCCCTGTTTGGAATCGAATTTCCGGGAAGGGTTTTGCCTATTAATCAAGGAATAAGGCCTACTGAAATTGACCTATCCAGAACAGGCAGTCAGAATCTAGACAATCAGAATCAAGTACGTCCCACCAAATTGGGAGTTGAAAGTTGTGGCTCTTGAGGGACTTGTCATATGCAAGCTCGTGCCTGAGAAAGACGTTTGGTTTCAGCACTTAAACGTCGCAATATTTATGTTTTAAGTGAGTGGCAGGGCCAAGGGAGATGTATGTCCGTAATAGTGTGCCCAATAGTAAATATTATTAACTTTAAGACATTATTATGAATTTATGAAACAATTTATGGGATTTTTGTCTAGAAAAACCGATCTTTTTTCCATTTTGTAGGGCTCTTACGAACTGAAAGGCAAGTTGGGCAGCTGCACACTGAACCCGAGGCAGGTGCTGTACCAGTACTGGGCTAGATGGGGCTGCTGGTACATGTACCAACCGCTGGACCACATTAGGGAATATTTCGGTGAGAAAATAGCCATCTACTTCGCCTGGCTCGGTAAGTCAACAACAGTTCAATAAGGAAAATTACTTTATTAAGGACGCCAGAATTCCCCGCGATATATCCTTCTGTAACACGAAAAAGGTTACAATCCAAAAACTATATCGTAAAATACTATACAGTTATATACATTTGGTTATGTGTAGTTATATGTTTTTTGTAAAAATGACTGCGATTAAGTTTTTGGCCAAATAAACCGTGATTAAAAACTAAATAATACTTTATTAAATTTAGTTAAATTTATTGGATTCTGAGGAAAGTATATTACAGTAACTATCCCAAAAATAATAGGGCGGAAATTGTTTGCCTTGCCTGGTAATTAATTTATTGATTTTTAATGGCCCACTTACCGCTTTCAGTTGTCGAATAGTGAGCGGAATACAAATTTCTATCCTCGAAGTAATTTGCTGAACAATTTTCGTTAATTATTTCAATAACAGAGTTTTAAAAGATTGGGTTATGTTAGGCGTCGGTGCAATCGTGAAATTGTTTAGAGCGTGTGATATATTCGCGTGTAAGGTGGAAGACCGTTGTGTGGGCATGTCGAAAATAGCAGGAGGCCCGGGTTCTTGGTCACAATCTTATCGATTCGGCTTGGTTGACTTTTATTTTTATACTTCTGCATTGGAGTAATCCGCATAGCCGATGTCCGCCCACATGTAGCCCTAGCCCTAGGTCTGTGCCCGAGTTTCGACCCAAATTTTATGCCCCGCTCCGACAAATTACACCCTTTCCGCCATTCACTTTTCCGCTTATATAGTTTCGCCGAATGTACAAAATCGAATTGTCGACGATTTCCTATTCGCGACACGAATAAAACAACGCTCAATTGGGGGAGGAAAAGTGCACTGGCCTTAATGGAAGTCTATGAGGGATTCGAGACTGTATTAGATAAATGTAAATCCGGTCGAAAAATGTATAAAAGTATTATTTAAATTAAATAACGCCGACATAATTTTATTTGCCTCAGAATCGATTTTCCTTTAGAAGGCCTCGTGACCTTCTCCAATTGTCACCAGTGAATAATATAAATACTAAACAGAATAAACGCCGCCACGATTTGAATTGAATAATTTTACTGAAAAGTGAAATCACGGGATCTAAATTAAACAGGTAAAATTGTTGCTGAGCACAGAAAAATGGAATACCCAGTTATTACTGTCGGGGAATAAATTACTAAATTCTTAATGAACTTAATTATAGTTTAGTCTTTTGTATCCGTCGCAGATACTTGTCTACCGTATGATTGTATCGGGTAACGGGAGGAGAAGGACGTACGTGTTAACAGTTAGTTAGTTTCTGAGTGGAGGTTGGGCAGCGGGCATATAAAAGGAGGCTTGGTATAGAGGTCTGTTCTGAACACGAATCTCGCTTCGGGTTGCACGAGCCCCTGGCCCCGCCCGCTAGTTGCTTTCTAGCACGATAACCTGATCAAATCTAACATCTGTCCCTAACACGTGTCCTCATCCCGCCACCACTTTGCCCCTCAAGGTGTTATTCTTGATTTACATCTGCTCTTTTACAGTATTTTATTGTGGGCGCGTTTCAAACGCCACTATTGAGATTTTCCGTCTTCGCCCCCTGGGTTCATCGTGTTGAATTTAAAATTTACTTGCGACTTAGTGAAAATAAAAGAACAACATATTTTGCCAGGTAATGGACATCACATTGCCAAATTGATGGGAATTCCGACTGGATGGACAATGCTTCGAACAAAGCGTAGGCGAATTGAATTTATGCGGAGCTCGCAATGGAGATCGGAATAGAGCCTAAGCCACGCGCTACAATTTATCTTCTCGTAATAGGTCGGACACTTTGTCTTGGAAGCCTGTAAGACCCCCACGATATTAATTTCGCTTAGGTCAAACTAATGACCCGCGGAAGCTGTTCGCCAAGAATTAATTATGGACATTAATTATTTTGAAGAGGACCATCTGCTTGAACAACTATCGAAACATAAATCCGATAACAGTGTCGCGTTCGGCGCTAATCCTTTGGCCTGTCACACTCTTCTCTTGTAAATACGCCTGTTTATTCAGAAATGTACTTATCCCTTTGCGGCCTTTTCAGTTTGCTCTTAGTGGAGGGAAAAGTTTCCAGGAAAATTTCATAAATCCATTTTCTATTGCTTTATACAAATTGTGTGCGAATAGTAGACCATTGAGCTTTCTGTAATGTATGCCAACATTTAAATGACAGATTCTATACTATTGTCGCCAACAATATTTCTCTGCCAATATTATTCCGAGAAAACCCTAAGGGTATTTCTAAAACCCGTATAATCCCATGTTAGGAAAAGTCATGAAATATACAGATTATTATTATCATAATTAGGAAGGAAAAATCCTCCAAATATTGATATTTATATTTATAGTTTATTAATTAAAGTTAGTTGTAATATTGAGTATACCAATTCATAAATATTTAAGCCGGTTTTCAATAACAATACACAAAGTAAAAATGTATTTTTTCGACGCCAAAACATTTGATTCAATCGTACAAAAGTTTGGCCACTAGGATCGGGGAGTTATTTTTCAGGCTTCTACACGGGTTGGCTGCTTCCGGCGGCGCTGGTCGGCCTCCTGGTGTTCCTGTACGGCGTGGCGACCATGCACTCCAACAGGATAGCGCTGGAGGTGTGCGAGAGCCGCGGCACATTCAAGATGTGCCCCCTCTGCGACGAGAACATCGGCTGCAAGTACTGGGACCTGAGCGACATATGCGGCTACTCGAAGTTGGCCTACCTGTTCGACCACCCGGGCACAGTGTTCTATGCCGTATTCGTCTCATTCTGGGGTGAGAGAAACGAATATCAATATTTAATTTTATTTTATACATAGCAGTTCAGATAGTATCAGTATCTTCACTATAATTCAAATATTAAGTCTGATAATATTGTTGCTTATTGAGTTACTTTACAGCTTAGTTTGTAAAAAATATGGCTCAAAGCCCTCCACTGCGAAATATTGATATTAGATTTGTGATCGAGCTAGCTAATTACCTGAAATCTCATTGGCTTTCAATAATCCTTTAATTGTTTCATAATCCGATTATTCTAAAAAATCTTTCTTCGGAACTCAATGAAATGGAATTCCGATGTAGGCCATTAAAATATTTTTACCGGATTAAAGTATTAAGACTGTATTTTATCAATTTTACTTGGAACTGGGTCAGTCATATTAGCGAAAACTGTACAATGATTCCATCTAGCTTTCATAGCGTGCTTATTGTAATACATTGCTCGGGACATAAGTCAATGATAAGCATCATGAGCTGTCATCCGCTATAAGGAAAATTATTTATTGTATACTAAAAACGTAGTTTATAAGTAAATTACTCACACTAAAATATGACATGGGTATATAGTTTTATTATCCATTATGATAAATCTGTATTAAACGGTGATACAATGTTTGGGTCTAGATCGAATATAATGCTCTTATAATTACTTAGTTGGTAACAGAGAAGGGAAAAAATATATAATTTAATTTATTTATATCTCATAGAAATCGATATTATAACATATGATAATACAAAATTGTGTCAAATGCGTTTCTATTATCTATTTCAATAGAATAATATCCATATTAATCAGAAAGGATTGAAGTTTTCGGCAATGTATTTTCAACCGATTCCCCTATTCGGCAGCGGTGACATTCCTGGAATACTGGAAGCGTAAATCGGCCTCTTTGGCGCACCACTGGGACGTGATGGGGTTCCAGGACGAGGTGGAGAGGCCGAGGCCCGAGTTCGCCGCCAGGGCCCCCTTCCTGGAGAGGAACCCGGTCACCGGCGTACAGGAGCCCAGCTTCCCGCGCTCACTGCGCAACAAGCGTATAGCCGCTGGACTGGGCATCGTTTTCCTCATGGTAAATAACCAACAACAAGATACATTGTCTGATTTCTTTGTGTGTGTAAACCCTCACCTCCAAATTGCATGACCGAATTAATGTTTAGGGCAAGAATTATTAACTGAAATGACGTTCGGTCCACCGCAAGCTTTCAGGGCCCCAACCTGCTGATCGTTGAACTTCATTCGAATTAATGAACGGACGGAGTCACATTGTTTTAATTATCGTTTTTATCGCTGCGTAAAACTACCGATAACAAACGTAAACGAAAACTGATTTGAATTTAATTTTATATCATCGATAATTTGATATTATAGTAAATGTCACTATCAATTACGAAGGCATGTGACCGTAACAAGAGATAATAAATTAAGGCGTGGATAAAACAATCGATTCGCAGAGCCCTGAAATTAGTTTCTGGGTTGTTGCGGGCTTTCATTCGGCTTTACGTGGATTTCCGGCCGCCAGTACAATCGTATTAGCGCGACGCTCTTCGGGCGGACTAACTGGGTAATTCGCAATTTCAGATCTCCCTCGTGATAATATTCATCGTGGCCGTCATCATCTACCGCGTACTCGTTTCCATACCGCTCTTCCAGAACGCCACCTTCAGGTCGCAGGCGCAGGCCATAGCCAACGTCTCGGGAGCCGTCGTTAATCTGTTCATTATAATGGCCATGAGCAGGATCTACGAGAAGCTCGCCTACCGGCTCACTTCCTGGGGTATACTCCTTTTACTCTTCTTCCTTACAAACATAAGTATTATAATCACTAAATTTTAAATCACCTATAAAAATGAAACGGCGGGAAACCATTTATGTTCAATCGATGTGTTATTTCAGCCACTCAAACTTGGCTGACTATCCTCTTCTCACCAGTATTTCGGGGCAGTGAATTTTTAAAAATATTACAATGTTCCGAAAAAAAAAATTCCGTCAACGGACACCAATGGCCGAACCGAGCCAACAGTGGGGACAGAAGTTTTTTCGAAGTTTGATTGAAAAAAAGACTTTTGCAATCTCTCAACGCCGTTCGCCTCTTTTGGTGTAAAGAAGTTAGGGTCTTTCTTTCTAGAAAGTTGCAACATACTAGATTTCGTCGTAAATACGTTTCGAAACATTATATATAGTAACGTACAATTATGTTTTTTATATGTATTTCAGAAATGCACAGGACGCAAACAGAATTCGACGACAACCTGACTTTCAAAGTATTCATCTTCCAGTTCGTCAATTTCTATTCTTCGATATTCTACATTGCCTTTTTCAAAGGCAGGTTCGTCGGATATCCGGGCAATTATACGCTCATATTGCGGCTGAGGAACGAGGATGTAAGGATTTAATTAGTGTTAAGAAAAGTTCCGGCAAAATGTTTGGGATTTTAAAATATTTACAGACTCATTTTTACGTTTTCAGTGTAGCGCCGGAGGGTGCCTAATAGAGCTGGCCCAGCAACTTGCCGTCATAATGATCGGTAAACAAATAATAAATAACGCCCAAGAAATCCTCGTGCCAAAACTGAAAGCGTGGTGGCACAATAAGAAGGCACGTATCATCTGCACTATTCATCTGAGAGACTCTCCTAATCCTATTTGAGATTTTAAGCATGCTAAAAGCAATTTCAGCAGATCTTAACGAAGGCGACAAATTCGAATAAATTACTGTCCATTTTTTCGTACTTTTAAGTTGTAATAATTTTGATTTTCATTCGCTTTTACGCTCCCCCTGCCTTTTTCTGCTGCCTCATCCCCGGGGTCACGAATTTAGTTCCATCAGCGGAGTATAAAAAGGGCTGTATAGAAATATTCCAAATGCCACTCCAAACTGCACTCTTTACAGTATTATATAGACCCAGGTATTTTAGGAAATATTCCTTAGGAACATTTTTTTAAAGCACATTTTGAAAGCACGAACTTTTATTCATTATTAAAAAAAAACTTTTTTTACTATATATTTTATATTTATAAAAATTATTATCCCTCTTATGTAATAATGGACGATTACTCCTTAAAAAAATACCCGTTTTTATATCTACAAAAGAACCAAATCTGTCTTACCGAATGGTTAACCGTTTATTAAATAATCTTCAGTCCAAATAACCAACCGACTTCCCGCGACTGTAAAGGTAATAATTGAATGAAAATTAATTATTGTTGGGTTCAGGTTAAATTGCCGAAGAAACACAAAACGAGATGGGAAGAAGACTACCAGCTCGTTGACAACGAAGGCCTGTTCGAAGAATACCTCGAAATGGGTAAGCGGAGCTCGGAAAAAAAAACAACTGACTTCGTTTAGAATTGCAAACTGTGATGTCGGATTCGTTTTAATATATTTCTTTTGCTTCAGTTTTGCAGTTCGGATTCATCACGATATTCGTGGCGGCGTTTCCACTTGCCCCTCTGTTCGCGCTGCTCAACAACTGGGTCGAGATCAGGCTCGACGCCCAGAAGTTCGTGTGCGAGACGCGGCGAATTGTCGCAGAGCGGGCCGAGAACATCGGAATATGGTTCAAAATACTCAACATGTTGGCTCACCTGGCCGTCATCAGCAACGTCAGTGAAGACAAGATTCTTTTTGTTTAGATTTTGGAGCGTTATCCAGGCGATATATTGAAGTGGTACACAGCAGGTTTCAGTCTCCACGCGCTGTTTTTTTTTTTAGTTGGGGAAATCAGTACAATTCATGCTCCTCATTTTTAAAACGTCACTAACATTTAGTGGAATACAAAAGAAGGCAGAGAACGGCTCGATTTTCTTCCATACGACGCGCCGTTCAATTATTGAAAACACGGCGCTGATACTAAACCGTAAACGCAGATGAGTTGTGCGGGTCAACATCAAGAGCGCCGTATCGGTTTTTCTTAACGCGAAATTGTTTTTGATTACGGAACGGATTATAAATGTTTGGATAGTACACCAAAAAGAATAATATAATAGCTGGCTATTTTGGTCATTTAAAATTAATGCGTTAAAACTTCAAATGCGTTAAACTAAAAATTTCAATCTTGTTCCTTATTGCACTCCAACGAATTAGCTTCCTTACAGTGTTGTAGTACTTCCGGTTTATACAATATTGTTAATATTGTTGTTGTATTATTAACTGTTTAATTAATAAAATAATAATAAATTTATCTCAACAGTAATAGGGAAAATAAATTTAATTTGTTGAAATAATTAGTCATTCATTATTTGAGAAATTACAATAAAAAAAATTCACACAGCCATTAATCTGAAAGAAAAATTGCGTCAGAGGGTGTGGCGTCGCGTGTCGGGCGTTCGATTATGAAAATGCGCATTTAAAATTAGACCACTTCCCTTTACAGTTTCGCATTGATAAATTTATGTTTCAGGGATTTCTCATAGCTTTCACGTCCGAATTTCTGCCCAAACTGCTCTACCAGTACGACTACAACTGGAACCTGGAGGGCTACGTCAACTTCACACTGGCTTATTCACCGAACGGCACTCTGACGCAGCAGTGCAGGTACCGCGGCCTCAGGGACGAACAGGGCAACCACACGCCGTTCTTCTGGAGACTACTAGCAGTGCAGTTCGCTTTTGTTATAATATTTGAGGTAAAGATTTCAGATAATAGATTTTGTCATTTCAAGTGTTAATGTACTAATTTTCAATACCCAGATTGCTAAATTTAGAAATCTTAGCAAGACCTATACAAGATAGGTCAAATATCTAAGAAACATCTACCGGTTCAAAAGAGCGTATAATGGATGCATGCGCGACTTGTACATCGCTTACGCTGTGCATCGGAAAAAGCCTTGATATTTTTATTTATTTCAGCACGTCGTATTCGGAGTATGCCGGCTGATCGATATACTCGTGCCGGATATTCCAGAAAGTTTGGAACTGAAAATTAAAAGGGAGCGGTACCTGGCCAAACAGGCGCTTCAGGACTCGGACACAATTATGAAGGTAATTTTCCTTTTCGATTCCGCCCTCAATACAAACATGAAACAATCCGGACGTAGTTTCAACTCAGATTCGAAACTGGAGTTTTTAACGCGCAGGAACTTTCCGAAACATATTTCCATAAATGTTTTATTCGCCAGTAAAATACCCGCATCACCCTCTCTGAACTCCATTGAATGAGTATGGAATGATTCAGTTCAAATTGTTTTTTCTATCGACTGAATCTGGAACTGAAGGAGATCTGGATATTTTGCGTTTGATTAGCGTTTAATAATATAAATTAGGATTAGTAAATACATAATTGTTCATTTTTTTAATCGTGTAATATGGTATTTTAACAGGAATTAACATTATGTTTAGTTATTTATTAACGTCCTAATTCCTTCTATATTAATTTATTATACTTATCGCATCCGTATATAATACTTCATAATTATCCTTCTGTATAATGTTCATTATTAAAAATATGTAATTACTAAAACATAGTGGATGTACTGATTACAAAGCCTTGTTGATATGTCACTTCTTTTAACAAACTCTGTCCTAAATTTTTGAGAAATTACGTTTTGTTGCACACATGTATATCGGCGGGATATTATGTGAGTATTAGGCCATCGTACTGTTGGCCGTGACATCATTAAACTGTATACTGTATATCTGACCACATAAAAGTGTAAACAATATAGGAATGGCCAGGACTGTCGAGAGAGGGAGCCTCCCAGCTAAATAACATAGGATAGGACGCGGTTTATTCCTCGCTCCCGCTGTTTTCAAAGGTCTGCTATCTAGTTACTAATATTTTTTAGGAATTATTATTACATCTCTTGTTTAAAATAATTACATTCTGTTAATTGATATGTCATTCGAAGACGCATTTTTTAATATTATAGATCCTTATATTTACGTTAGCCTCAGGTATTTTCTATGTGTATATTACTTTAATTTCACAGATTCGTATACTTGTGGACGCATCATACAACGCGTACTGTTTGGTGAAATAACAGCGGCACTGTATGATGGTGAAATATAGCGCTAATATTATTTTTATTACAAATAAATTTAGTTGGTAATGTAGATTATTTTTTGTGTTCTCAACTTTCTCTAATTTTTTTTTCCCCGACTACCTCGATTGTATTAAATGTATTCCGAAATCTCCGCCAAGCGAAAGTGAGGTTCCAAGACACATAATCACAACTAATCATATTGAGAAATACACACGGTGATGAGAATCCGCTGAGCGCCAATCGTTAGAAGTTCCTGATTATTCCTCCGAATAATACGTCACTTATTCCTCCGAATCTTTTACATTCCCTACAGGTCTCTACAGTGATTTTCGAGCCTTTAGATACACCATGGCTTTTGTACAGTGGCCTTAATTTCAACAGATCACAACTATGACCTATGGACAAATTAATAATGTAAACCGTATTTTGAAACCGAACTGGGCCTACGTGAATCGAGTTGTGAGAAGCCACCAAACCGTCTGTATTAACCGTTTGAGTCCTGAAGAGTTTTCTTATATATGTGCTAAAAGTGCGGAATGAAATGCGTAGTAATTATTTTTGGAGAACAATAGAAATGGTTATAATTAACACTAATTATTATGTAACATGCTATCACTAATAATTCGCAATCTGTTACAAGGGATGATGACATCACTTCCACTATCACTTTGAAAGTCATTACTAAACTCTTCATTATCACTTCTCATATCACAGTCACTTTCAGATGAATGAAAACCTGACATGGTGTATTTCGTAATGATCAGTATAACACTTGTTGAGAAAGTGAAAACAGTTTCTAATTCCTATAAAACAACGAAACTGCGATTGATAGGAATTCAACTGCTCTCAATAGATGCGAAAATTATACTACCCAACAGCAGCGTCTCCGCATTCTCGGTATAAATCAAGAGAAGCGCGACAGCGCTTCGCCGCACTCAAACGGTTAAAACTGCCCTGAAATCCTGGCTACGCAGTGTACAAAAGATATAAATTTTCCTCCTATGTGGGCCAATTCTACCCTGAAATATGGTCTACTATTCCAATCCCCTAAACGAATACGTTGAAGAGTCACCAAGGCGGCGAGCGGCGGTAGTTGTCGGTTTAAACAGTAATAATCTTTCTATAGCCTCAAGTTAGGCTTGTAAGACCTGGCTCTCGCCTGGCGGAGGTTATGTTGAAAATTGGTTATTTAATTTGTCGTTAAATGGGGATATTTGTGTGGGGCCAGGTTGCCGCCGGCGTGGAGGACTACGGGGAGCGGTCGCGGCGTATGGTGCTCGACTTGACGGCGGAGCTGGGCTCGCCTGGCGGTGCCGAGGCGGCGCCCTCGCCCGACCCCTTCAACCAGACGGACTCCTCGAGGTCGGAGGCGCCAAGGCGCTCGGTCACCGCCGACTTCAACCGGAGCGACACCCAAGTCGACCAGATCGAGCCCACCCCCAACGCCTCTTGACACAACTCCACCCTCTGAGCCCGCCCCCTACCTCCTCCAACGCCCCAATAACCGACTCTACGATACCTTCATATTTGACTTGCCGCAAACACGAAATTTTCAGTCTTAGAATTTACCTGAGCTCTCGAAGTTTACAACCATTTTACATCCCTATAAGAAATTCCTGCCATTAACCCTTTCGCTACTACCGGTGACTATAGTCACCCGCCACAAAACGCCGCATGGAGACGACGGGTGACTATAGTCACCCGCCAGAAAACGCCGCTTATACACGAACGCCGCATCTCTTACAGAAATGGAGCCAAAAATCAAGGCAGATGCTATCAACTCGATTTTTTGCAATGTTTATTTCTTTCGACACTGTTTTGTCATTGGCCTCTGGCACTCGAATGTATAGTAATAGTCAGTCGTAATTTGAATGCGTCAGAAGATAGGAACGAAACCTATAGTGATAAAACTGCATTAAATTTATATAAATATTGTAAATTGTGGTATAATCATTTTAAATTACAAAGTAAAATTATAATGTTACAAAGTCGTTTTTGAGACAAAAGTCTTGGCTCCGAATGTTAAAGACTGTGCGCGCTTAATGTTCGCACTTTCGGCACGGTGCTCCGTTCCACGCAAGCCAGTCCGCGGCGGGAACCGCCGTAGCGTAAGGGTTAACGATGGGCTATCAGTTAATTCCATCAAGACGATATTTGGAAATACGTTTCATCTTAATAATCGAATTCATCTTTTGTTATCTATCTATATCAACTCCTTTATCTGTCCTGCATTCGGCCTATCAGCAATTTTGAAACATAAATATTTTTTAAATTATTCCATTCTGTTTGACCGGTCCTTACGACCGAGGACACCCTCCTAATCCTGCATTCTGAGTGTTCTCTGAGCGCCCGCCTAAGTGGTCCACTCTTAGATAATCATTCATCAGAGTATGGCCGCACTGTATCAAATACCAGCCATGGTACGTGATTAAATCCATCAATATTACCATCGGAGTCCTACTGAAAATTTGGAGAGGCGGGTGGAGTCCACAGAAAGCAGGACTTTGACATTCCAACGGCCCTCGTATCCAAGAACGTAATTCATTAATATTTTCTTTCAAATAAACCAGGAGGCTGTACTCCAATGAAAAGTTGATGGTTAACTGCAAAATAACGCACATATAGTATTAAAGCCCGTCGATTTATTATTAATCGTCTTCTA
Source organism: Lethocerus indicus (assembly GCA_019843655.1). NCBI lineage: Eukaryota > Metazoa > Arthropoda > Insecta > Hemiptera > Belostomatidae > Lethocerus > Lethocerus indicus. The sequence goes on from JACDQD010000006.1 coordinate 8,476,074, forward strand.
AATAATAAAAAGCCGATTCAGATTAGAAATGAAATAATAACTCTAGGGACATATCCAAGAATAAAAAAGTTTAAAATTGTGACAAAGCTGCAGGTCAAATGTGAAATATCACCTCCTTAGAAGACTTATAATGAAAAGTATTTTAATTGTAATAGACGCAATTTTTAAGTCATGGATTGTGACAATGTATATGTTTTATCTCTTATTACATAAATTATTCGTGTATATTTTTATTTAATAAGGAATTTTATTTACTTCTAAGCTATCTACATACTAGATATATATATGTATGTAAATTTAAAATTTAAGAATATTTATAGAATTTATAAGACTGGACATTAGTAAAATTTTTTTATGAATGTATTTGCCAAGTGACAATTTTTCACACTGGAATATAGGATGGCAGATGATTTACATATTTAGATAGTGTCTAGACTACATATGTTTATACTGGTTTAACGAGAAAATAATCCACTAATTAATCTGATAGCATCTCATGGAACATTTTTGTATAAATTCCCCAAAAAGTAATTTATTTAGATGTTTGCACATTTTATTCAGCAGTTGTGTCAATTATCATTGTCATTACTGTTTCCATCAATAATATCCACAGATCACGTTATTGATATATAGGTATTGCAATAATTGAATGACACTATTTAACGTATAAAACACATATCTTTAACGCAATTGTTTATACCGATTATGCCATTAAGACACTTGATTCGTTTCATTTTTATTTTTTTAATTAATTTATCATTTGAAATGTACAATTAGAATTATTAAAATTGTATTTTTAATAATAATAATATATATTTTTATTAATGTTGTTTGGGCACACAGTGCGTATGAACATGGGTTTTGAAAATTGTAAAATGTTATACAAGTGTAGACATTTTATTCGCTTTGCATGAAGAGAGCTGCTGTGATATTTTGAAAAATGTTATGTTAATATTATTATGTAAATAGATTATCATCCAATGTCCATAAATATATATATATGTAAATAAAGTGCCATTGTTAAAATTAGAGCTTAGACATTTGTGAATATCAATAGCAATATATAAACATAGGGTAACCCAGATTATCAAAACTGTCTTCCTTAAACAGAAAAGTTATTAATAAACAAAATGTTTAATGAAAAATATTATTTCACCTTTAGAAGTATTTAAGACCTCTAAATTTTATTAAGAATGATTAACAATTTAGCTTACCCATAGCATTTTCCTATAATATTTCCTAAATCCTATTTGTCTGAAATTCAGTTCTTAGTGTACTGCTAATGTTTTATTAATTATGTTATAAATGTACATCTAAGGTAAAGAGTAATAAATAAAGTCAACAAATGTTTTGTGAACAGGGACCATGATGTACTTATGTTCATAATTTAATTTTAATAATATAATGGGCCTGTGTTCAATTATCTCTATATAGGATGTCAGTGAATTATCATGAGGACCTAAAACTTTATTCCTATATATAGACTTAAAATAATCTTATTATGAAGTAAAGATAATAATAATTGTTTAGAGCCTTTTCATACTGAATGACTACCAATAATAATAATTGAATAATTAATGAATAATGTTACTTTATAAATCTAGTGTAATATAGCAATGATGTTAATTTCGTTTTAGTAGCTAAAATATCATTTCAATCTTCTTTACTAACTTTACTATCTTCCCTTTGTACAGAGAACAACTGAAGACAGATAATTTAGTAATTTTCAAATAATATTACTGTCGTTTTGTTGCCCCTGATGTCTCCTTTTTTGATGTTTCCTTTGCTTTCTTGTTTGTCTTTCCCCAAAGAATCCATTCAGTTATTGGTAGTATACCAGCTGTTACACTGAACTTACTTACATAAACCCTTTTATGGGGTACGGGGCTTTTAGCTAAAGTTTTATCACTTTTTCCACTTTTCTTAACTTTTTCACCAGGTGGTATTGTTTTTTTATCCAATATATTTTTCACTTCACGTATTTCTGTTTCTTCTACAAACGGCGGAGTGAAAACAATACTCAATTTTCCTTTCTTGTGAGGCAAAACCATGATGGGTTCACAAGGCTTAAAAACAGGTTGTTCTGAATTTTCATCCACATCCTTGAAGTCTCTCTCCACAGCTTCTTTCATGTAAGGTTTCAACTCATCAGTAAAATTTTCACCCTTCTTAGATTTCTTTCCACTTTTCTTAGTTTTACTTTCATTTGTCTCCTGATCTTTAGTTTTTTTATTCTTTTGTTTGGGCTTTTTATGCTTGTCCAAAGGTTCAGCCAAATCAAGTTTCACCTCTTCTGGTTCTTGAGGTTCAATTCCTACCCGTGTAAAAAGTTTCCAAATATGAAATGTGAGTGGGGCATCACATTCATTTTGTACCTCAAGAAAAGGAATAATACCCTGTTAATAAATATTCAGCATAATTACATTAATATTTGTAATATATTTATAAATACGCTGTTAACTCACAGAAACTTCTATTTCTTTACTTTTATCCTCTGATGACTCCAAAAACTGGACTGTAAATTGAGGTATTATTTTATATTTGGCTGTAATCCCCTCACCAGTTGCATGCAAGCCAATGGTAGTTTTATTAGATCTTATTTCAAAAAATTCATTTATCTATTCAAAAAATATTGGTTATAGCAGTTGTACCTAATATATATATATATATATATATATATATATATATATATATATATATATATTTTTTTTTTTTTTCTATAATCCTTACATCATATATTTTTACCTGTAAATACGTAACAGAAAATAATAATAAATATAGTGAGCTAACCATTCCAGTTTTATCTGGTGCAAATATGATAGGAAAGTTAAACCAACACTCAGGCTCTAGCATGATACCTTTATCTGTCAATTTATGTTGTCCCTAAAGAAATGAAAATTAACATTTAATTTATGGTACAACATATTTACGATCATATAAAATATATGAAAACTAAATAATGTAGAGATGTATTATTTTAATAGCATAAAATCGATTATAAACAAAACCCCATAAATTACAGGAATATATAAACAATAGTGAATTATATTTCTGGAAAACATAGTTAGTAATAAACGATTTCTTGTACAAAAAAATAATACATCATTGAATACTATTATTAAGATATTATTTTCATTATTTGTATGGAGTGATTATCAAGTTTTACTACCTGAGACAGTGGAAGGGAAATAGGAGATCTGAAAATACCGTTCGGGTTCAGCAGGCTATGTTTCACTGCGATAGTTCTACCAGATATGTTGTGCACCTGAATAGTTAAACTGTTTTTCGATCCTATAGCCACCTTCCCGAATTTCAGATTCGGCTGGTCATCGGGGGTCGAAATTAATAAATCGGGCCTGACGACAGGGCATAATACGTGGCACTGTAATATTTCCTTCCTCCTGAAAATTGTTTTGGTCAAAAAAAAAAATTCCCCATTACTAAAAACTTGTCGGGTAATTGATGATCGATGAAATATCCATTGCCTGGAAGAGGATTTCAGCAGCTGGGTTTCAACCAGGCATCTTACTCTGGCCTCGAAGCCGTGCGTTTCCATTGTTTCTAACAGGTTTTTCTTAGCCGCGAAAATGTCGCTAGGATCAATTTTCAACTTGTCTGAATTGATATGAAATTCCGGTTCTTTCACTGCGGGCTCCTCTTGTTCAGTTTTATCAACTTCCTCAGCTCCATCTTTGCCAACTCTGCTCCTTTTACTATCTTTCCCTTTCTTTGTGCTGGCTGTTTTCTTCTTGTCTTTGGACTTTGCAGCTTCGTTGGCCTTCTGTTAAGACACTCCAAATTGATCACATAATGTGGGACAATATGTGTATACTTTAACTATCCTTATTTTACCTGCTCTTGTTTAACCCTCCATTCTTCTCTCATTTTCTCAACGAGCATGTGAGTTTTGATTTCTTTGGCTCGTTCCATTATATCGTTTTTCTTTAGTACCGGCCTCAGTACGAAGAAAATTTTGATGTTCTAGAAATGTGTTATTGCAGTTATGAATATTTCGGTAAATTTACCAAATTTACGATTCCACAATTGGACTTACCTCACCCATGAAGATTTCCCCTTGTTTGGGCTGTACTTCGAGTTGTTTTCTGTTCGAGTAAAATTCGAATTTCGCGCTGCATTGCTTTTCGGGGTTGTTCTCTAGGCCTTGAATTCTTCCACAGAAACAACCCGGGTGAGTACCGTGGCTTGGACAGCTGCACGATATTGTTAAAATTAATAATATTGCGGAAAAATATTTATTTACAAATCTAGATATCCAAGTATTGACAGAATATTGATCTAAAGCTTATGGGTACAATAATTCGGCAATCGTTAAAATATCCATTACTGAAAATTGTAATCTGTCACTCTTTATGTTATGTACCTCAACGAATGATGCGGAGCAGTGTCCGAATTAATGCCTTAACCCCGGTATAAGATCTAATACACCTGATATATCTCTAATTAGAGGATATGCCGATATATAGTTTGACCACACAATGTATGATATCGGAAGACAGATAAACTTCGAATCTTTCAGGGTTTGAAAGGCGGTCATATTGAAGGCGTTGTGTGTTTGAAAATTTAAACAATTTACCGTAAATAGATGCTGACGACCGAGAACGAATGGCAAGGCGTTGGTGGGAACACGACCCTTTGTGCCGAGAGTTCACAGAGCGGGTCCAAAACGTGCACTCGGCATCTCAATTGTGTGAAGACATTCGCAGAACAAGAAATTAATTGTTCCTCACTCGGGCGCTTTTCCGGGCTAAGTTCTTTCGGACTCTCCAATACTTCGGAACTGAAAGTACCAGCTAAAGGTTAAAATATTAGTTCAATTCTAAAGTATTAGTTTCATGTTAAAATGTTGGTTTAAGATATTCATGTTAAAATATTAGTTTAAGATATTCATGTTAAAATATTACTTTGAAACATTAATGTTGAAACATATAAATTTAGTTGCCTAGCCTACTCAATCACGGGACAAGTTATTTCAAGTGATAATACAAACGTACCCAACGTCAAGTTCCTGTTCATTCGAAATTGCACTCTTGGGTTTCTTTCCATCGCTTGTAGTGTCTGAGACTATTTTATCCAAAGGAGGAATGCAAATCGTCGAGAGTTTCTCGTACAGAGCACTATCTTTAATCGCATCTTCGTAAGAAACGGAATAAACTGAAATTGCGTCAACGTTTTCATTTTCATCTTCCCCACCATTTTCGGCCTTCAACAGTGAATGGAACGAGGCAACTGGGAGGTTGTCAGTGACTTCGTCGATCTGCAGAACACAATGTAGTGTTACAGTCCAAAAAGGGTAAATTAGTGTAATCCAACACGCGGTATATTATTGTGTCAAATTCACTTGAAAGTATGTGATCAATAACTGACAAATTCATAGGGCAGGAACCGTGTACCTGTTCAAATGTTGAATGTGGTGCCATGGTTCGTATACGGTTCTACGAGTGATGACATTACGCGTCGTCGCGAAGTTCCAAAAATTATTAAGTGTTAAATACTACGTTTTGACTATCTTTACTAGAATCATTCTAGAATCTAGAATGATAGAATGATTATAGATATCTAGAATCATAGAATCATTACTTCTGGATTTTCCTGTAGCCGTTTTTTGGGTTTGGTCGAGGAAGGCAGCTCCGGATGATTGGCCAGTCTGGCCATAGTCGTGCAGTTCAAAACCAACGCGTGTTCCTGGCTCTCTCCCGGCTGTGGCACATCGTCCGCACTTGGACTGTAGAGCAAGTGCAACTTCACGCTTTCTCCCGCCCCTACCGTTCCAAACCCGTAGTTTGGCATAATCATCACGCTCTGAAATTTTTAAAATCAATTATTTTTTCGTCATCGTTATTTCTTGGTTTGAAATTCACGGTATGTCTGCCTCCCGGGTAGGTTCCGTGTGAATACCATAAACAATGGTTCGGTCAACGCTACCTGCGATAAAACGCGTCGTACAATATCGAATATTTCGAAAAGGACCGCCTTCTAAAGGCTTCTGAAAAACTAGAGTCCTTTAAAGAATTGCTTTTCGAAAACATCTAAAAAAAGTCCGATAAGGATAAATGAGTGTAATCATAGACACGGAATATTATTGTGAGAATCCACCTGAAAGTGTCTGATCAATAACTGACAAATTCGTAGGACAGGCATGTAAACATAAACAAACTAAATCAAACCTGCTTTGCTCCTATGAATCATCACTTACCCGTAAGAATCTTTCGGTGAATAACATGTCATGACGAGCCGCGCACCTATTCGAATGTCGGGTGTGCTGATATAGTTTCGTATAAGGGTTCTGCAACGATTAGTTTTACATTCGTGTGTTATGAATATGCCACACATTTAATAGACGCTTTCAACTGAATTTGTTATAATAATATGTTGTGTATTTGATTCAACTCATTTACCATTATAGGTTAGCGTTTTATGATGATCAAACGTTTGTGTTTTAACAGAAAATATGATTCCTATGGGTACAGAGCATACAGTTATATTGATCTCTGTTTTCAGTCCGGTACAGAATCCTGTTTTTTATCGCATTCATGACCATCTCTAAAGCAGTATTTTACCCATAATTTGTTCATTTCAAAAGCGTACCTTGGGCGTGTTCAAAAAACCGTAATGATGCGTCGCCAAAGAGTTATTAACCAGGTAGAAAGTGGCACAAGAGGTTTCCATAGTTGTCACCGTTCCCAAATCGATGAAATCCGGCGAGACGGTCAAACCCGTAACAGTCGTGACGACGCATAAGCAGGGCATTTCAAGCCGAACGGCGCGATCCAATATCCGATTGTAGATGTAGACCGACACCGGAAATTCCATCACGTTTGTTTCCTGGTCGAAATAATCCTGAGCGTCGCTACAGAATGTCCATCTGCAATAATTTATCATTCATTAATCCGAAGTCATCACAATAATTTTTACCTCAAGTGACCGGTTGAAGTAGGGGTGGGACTAGATGTAGAAATAATGATTGATGGAGAGTTTAACTCCACTTTTTGGTGTTCAGAGGTTGATTTAGTGGAAGAAGAAAACGAAATTGTATTTAATAACAAAGTAAAACATGATTTTCTTATTCATTGCTTAAATTATGTTATCGTTTTACCTTAGCATGATCCTCACAATTACACTGATGGATGAATTTGGATGGAGGAAGGGATCGGAGGGATCCACGTGAACGTGAGGCGTCAGAGCTTTTGGTAGCTTGATCGCTGCCGGATAGGGGATGTGGCCGTTATTCTTGATTGTAAACGAGGCCTGCTGAACGTCCCCACCTATTAGGCATGTTTCCAGGTTTAGCGCCGGCGGAATCAATTCTATCGGCAACGGGTCGATTTCCGCTTCTAAACTCAGCGCCTGAAACAAAGCCAAAACCCTGCTTCATGACTTAAGGCAATGTTATTCAGTTTGAAATGTTAACATGTGCCCATACACCTCACATGGTGGTAGAGCACCGGGTTAGATTGCTGGTAAATCTGCTAATTTAAAAAGAAATCCTCACATGTATAAATATATCCCTTGTAATTAATTTATCGAAATTACCTTTACAGGTTCCGTTATGAATTTCCCCTCGAAACTGACGTCATACGTGGCGAATTTGGGTCCAGGATACGACACCATATTCGGACAAAAGTAGATTGGAATCTTAACTTCGCTCTTCGGCGGGACTTCGATGTTGTAGAGTTTATCGAAACGGAAAGCGTCGAGGACATTGACGAACAGTTCCTCGAAAACAGCCTTTAGAAGTTCGTCCATTGAGGCGATTTCTAGTTGTTTTTCAGTCTGTTCATTATCGACCGGAGTTTTCGTTCTCGGTGTCTTCTTCCGGCCAGGAGTCTCCTTCGGTTCATCGGCTCGTGGTACTACCGCTTTGGCGGTTTCTTGAATGTCGGCCTTTGTTTCCTCGACGTCGAGTTCTACAAAAATGATTTACGATTGAAAACCGTCGTCTGCCTGTGTGAAATCTATATCCGAACATTGTCATACCGGTCGGACTTGGGCCGGACTCAGGTTCCTGTTTCTTTATGGTAGCGAAACAAGAAACGGTGCCTGAATTCGCCAGTTTTAAAAACCTTTTAGGATTTTCTTGCGTCCATACGTCAACTGTAGGAAATCTAAAAATAAAGTTTCATCGATTAATTACGAACTTGATTGGTGTTCACTTATATATGAAATATAATCTATTATTTCATTGTTAATAACACTACAATTATGCTATATAACGCCAACAATTAATTGACAAGCACTTTTAATATCTTGGTTTTCAGTATAATATTACTGCATTCCATGTACACGAATATTAATCGTATAACCGTAGAGCGGTTGAATTGAATTACAGGATGGAGTTGGTGACCAGTTGAGGTTGGGCGGAAGGCGGTAGGCAGCGGATGGGTACGGCCAACAGCCTTTTGTCTTCATTCGAACGCCGAGTGATGAATTCAGCGCTGGCCTCGGTTTCCATTGTATCGGAAACCGGGTAGAAGGATACAGTTAGCTCGAGCCTCAGCCCGGCCGCCACTCTTTGGCCATTCGCAGGCTCTACCTGAAACCGGACAGTCAACACAATACCACAACAACCGACTCGATAATAAAAACAACATGGTTTGTCAGCATAATACAGGAGCTAAATACAAATGAATTATTTGTTTATGTATAATTCGGAAAAATAGTAACAATAATTAGTATCAAACCGTATACAACAATCAAATTTGGTTTGTAGGACCTTCGTAATTTCGTGACCATAAAATTCTAAATTATGAAAGCGTGCTAAGAAATTCTTAACGTAATCTACTTAAATTAATTTTCTAGTAATTATACATTATTTTATAATATTTTCTCGTTTTTTCTGATTTTCCTGCATCGTATTTGCATTTACGATTTGTGTTTATACATTTAAAAAATATATACTTGTCACACACCTCAAAGGGCAAAGAGAATTCGTCCGTGTGATAAGTTACTCTATGAAATCTACAGTGCACGGCTGTAGAGGTGACGTTCGTGAGGCTCAACTTGAACTTGTAAACTTCCTTGGGCTTGTAGTCCTACGAAATGAGATGAAGGGTAGAGTTTGAGTTTGCAGGCAGATATTTGACATTCGGTTTTTTTATATACATATGACGTTCGTTTGATCTAACCTTTATTATAATGACTGCGGGAGTAGAAACGAGGCCCGTTTCGGGCGGCAGGTTCGGCTCTGGGAGCGTGGACAAGTAAAACTCCATCTTTTCCTTTTCCAGTTCCTCCCACTGTTTGATATTTTCCGCGATTTCCGGGACCAGAAGATTTTCCAGCGATACTTTCTCGGGAATTTTCAACTCGGGCGGAGGCTCTTTCTGGAAAAAATGATATTATAGGTAATGGTATATATGCTATTTCTGATGTGTTCTAATATTTAAGAAACTATTACTTACAATTTAACGGACCCCTAAAATGGGAAACAATATGCACCAATTTTATTCCAGAATAAAAGAAAGAGTATATATTTTGAGGCTCATGATGATTGGACAGTAGCGACATCTGTAGCCGTACGTAGTAAGCCCGGGCAGGGCTGTGCTAAGTGCCAGTATCGGATTGTGCTGGGAAAATAACAGCAGGCAGAAACATACTGCAATACTTACGGATTTACTTAAAGGTCCTGAAACACTGTCCTAAAATAATATCCTTTATTAAATACTATATAAATTATTCGATTTTGTATGAATTAATCATGAGTTTCTGCACCAGGTCAACACGAACAAACAACACGGTGCAGCACGTCGCGCATAATTGGGGTTCGCGAGGGTTTGGAACATAATTACTTAAATTATTCTTATTAACTCCCCAATTAGCTGCTAGTCCCTAAAACCAAACATAAATTATCTATCTATTCACTCGAAGGCTAGAGAGGAACTAGAGTGAGTCTATCCTCCAATACCCTCCTATAAATAACACGAATAAATTCGTAAACTTGGAGAATATAGTCATATCTCAAGGATAACGTCAGTCTAGTGCATTTCTGATAGCAATTTATAGTTTAGTGGGTTGGATTCTTGATTCTGACAACCTACCTTACTCGTTTTCGAACTTCCTTTCGTCGTTTCTTTCTTCCCTTTTTCCTTCTTCGGTGTCTCTTTCTTGTCAAAGGTGTGTCCTTTGTCTTTCTTCTGCGATTCAACTTCCTTCGGCACCGTTATTTCGGCGACTGTTATAACCCCGACTGCGGTCTCTGGTACGGGTCCGGCGGTTTCTCCTTCGCTTCCTTCCGGTTCGGAGGATAGTTCCGGCGACGGCATTTTCGGTCTGGGTTTGGGCCGTATCGGCCGTCTCGGCGCTGGCTTCGGCTCCTTCCGCTTCTGTTCGGCCAGCAGTCTACCGTAAATTTCTAGTTGTTGTTCCACCTTCCGCTTTTCAAGTTTTTTCTCCTCTAAACGTCTCTTTCTGACAAAACATGGAGTGTAATTGAAATATAATTTGCGTGTAATTTCATTGAATGTTTTATAAATATTTTATTGTAACTGGCAATATATGTGTTTAAGAGAGGGAAGTTGAATCGCATTTCTAGTTAATTAGACAGGTAATAAAGTGCAATATTTATAAAGAAATACCTCAAATTATATTAGCATATTATAAATGACAAATTCGTAACAAATAAATGCAATAATAATCGTTACAGAACCCATATACGAAAACTATATCAGCACATCCAACATTCGAATAGGTGCTCGCTTATTGTGGCTCATGTTTCTTACCGAAGGCTTCTTTCGAGGAAGTGATGATTCATAGGGGAAAAGCAGGTTTGATTTAGGTTGTTTATGTTTACATGCCTGTCCTACGAATTTGTCAGTTATTGATCAGATAGTTTCAGGTGGATTTCTCACAATAATATGCCGTGTACTGAATTGCACTCATTTACCATTATTCGAATGATTTTAGATGTTTTAAAAAAACGAGCAATTCTTCAAAGGAGGTTTTGTCTTAGTTTATCGATCCCCTATGTGCTTCCGATGTAACATTTAATTTTGCCCCGAATGTACTTTAAATTCGAATCAACTATTCTATAGCTAATTTGCTTCGATTTATTTGCATATGTTCAAGTTTTAATCGTAATACCTCCATGAAACGATCATTGAACGGTAACTCTCAGTTTTGATGTAATACTTGTAAGGCCCCAAGGACCTTCTGTAACCGGGGTTTCAAAACATTCCTGACAACCCCGATATCCAACGTGAAACGACCTGGACTTTTTTCTGATGGCCGACATAGCCAAATCGTTGTCGGCAGACAGAATTTTCACAAACTTTAGACGCTATAGCGGGTGGTAGGAAAATTGAAAAAGTGTAAAAGCGTGTCCAAAACCCTGCAGCAGTTTGTTTCTTCGCCGAAAACCGTTTTATGAAAAACCGCGTTGCGAAGAGTTTCGAAAATTTCGTGGGCCTTCGGCTAACACGGGGTAATTGGTATTGGCCTTCGACTTTATCCCCCATTAGGTCGGTGGACCTGCAATAGTTTAGCTCACTTCTCCGCCGTCTTCAGCATTTCTTTGGCCAGTTCCCAGGCAGCCCCACGTACCTGTAATTTTCATAGATTTCGTTGGCATGCCTCTGCAGCGACTCTTCGTCCAGTCCACATTTTTGCGCGAGCTCGGCCACGAATTTTTTCTTCTTTTCAGCCTCGTCGGCCCGCCTCTCCTTCAGGTGGCAACCGTACCTCTGGGCGTCCCCAGTCAGTTTTTTCTGTTTCAACGAACAGAAGATTTGTTGTTTGTATCTTCGAATGTTTTAAAACTAAAACTAGCCGAGAAAGATAACATAACTAAAATACTGATGTATTAATTGTCTGTAATACTATTATTGACAAATCTACCGCTGGGAAACCATTTGATAGTCGTAATTTTAATAAAATATTTTCTTACTTGTCTGTAATCCCTAAGATCCTTCCAGAAATACATGTATAATGACCATCCACGAGAGAAATTAATAAGATTTAAACCTAATGTATAATGCACCCTCATTAACCCCAGGACTAATGAAATGCCCACCTTCAAACGTTCAAGTTCGTTTACTCTAGCCTTGAGCATGTTCTGAATGTTAATGGACTGTTCGTTGTCCTTCTCTTTTCTGAGCAGCCTGTTCTTCCTCCTCGATGCCGCCGTGAGAGGGTATGATGATGGCTGGGGCTCTTGTGGTGGCGGCTCCTTCAGGGGGTCGGCTCCGTCCTGCTCAGGCCCGAAGTATTTCAGGACGAGCCGCTCCACGGAGCTCATGCCGGCCAGCCTGTAGTCAACAGTCGTCTTCAACTCATCGGTGCAGTCCCACTCCGCCCCGGTATTCTTCTCCTTCTCTTCTTCCTCCGGACCATTTTTCTCTTCAGGTGGCTCCGCGATGTCTCCATACAGCCTCAACATAATTGATATTTTTATTTATTTAAATTTATTTTAATCCTGCGATCAACACTTAAATAAAAAAAGTCAAAATTAATTAATAAAATTTAACTCGTCGCTAATACTGCAATTTTTAAATACTTCATATTACATGTGCACATACGTGAATATGTATATAACTCTAGTGTAAAGAAAACATACATCACAGCATTGGCGGTTAAAGCCTTTTCCCTCTCCAGTCTTTCTTTCCCTTTTCGCTTCCATTCTTCAATCTTTTTCAAGTCGTGGTCGCAGTATTTTTGACCGCTCTGATCCATCGAGTTCATTTATCTAAAACAATTACCATAACAAAGAAGGTTTAAAGCCCGCGAAGTACTTGTCATGGGCATGGTGTTGTAGTCAGTATTAAGGGCGCTACTTATCTTACTGTCAGTAGGTAGCAACAAAAGTTTTATTACTTTTTTTAGAAAGAAGATAGTTTCTGTATTATTTTTTAAGCTCCGAACAGCATCCATAAAATATCTAGATTAAATATAGGGTGAAGTAATATAAACCACGACAGAATAATACAAGGAAAATAGAGAAAATATTGATAATTATTGATTCGACAGCTGGTAATAAAATCGGTCTGAAAATTTAAAAAATAATAATAGGATAATCTCAGATTATAAAAGATGTAAAACTTTATGTATTTAAATGATAAATAACCATATATAAGTTTTTTGTCTTTAAAAAAACAATACATTCACGTAGTCGTGTTAGATCAAAGCGTTATTAGGGGAGAATTATTGGAGAGCAAGCGGTTTATTTGTGAGGTGTCGAGGGGGCGGGATAGTGGGGGCCAGGTGTGCCGTGAAATCGGCGGTTTATTAATAAAATATGCCTAGCTGGCTGGGTCTGCGGCGGCTGTCTCTGGGGGCTGTTTTGGACGGCATATGGGGCCCCGGCCGCGATGTCATGTGAGCTAGAGCTAGAGCTGGAGCTAGAGCGCTCACCTAGCCGACAACAAAAAAGCCGCCGACATGTGTTATGCCGACACTTTCCGGGAAGGGCCTCCGTCGGCGATGGTACACAGAGTGCCGCGATTTACGAATCGAGGCGGTAGCCACTTTAGCGGTGCAATTTTGCAAAAGACTAACTAATCTTCAAGACTAACTAATTTGGCCATTGCATCTTCGATAGTATAGCTATATGACATATACGTGAAAATTACTGTAAACAACGCCAATAAAACCACAAGATTATTTTAATGGTGGAACCTGTTTAGGACCGTTTTTGTAATAAATTGTTTTATATATTTATATCGTACACTATAGAACATTTTTGTGCTTGTTGAGTGCTCGCTGTGATGATAGATATAAATATTTGACCCTCGTTATAAATTCTCTGCGTACACACACATCTATATCCTACATGAATGGCCAGTTAATAAAATTAAAAAATATATTTGTATGGTCCGTGTTTCTACTCTAATTATTTGCATAAAGTAATGTATTATAATCATATTTATCTTAATGCTAAATACTAATCGTACAATAATACATCCGTATTATTGTACCAAATCAAGATTTGGGCTTGTAGCATCGTTTGGCATACTATATCCTATTGTTTCTTCGGTCAAAGGCTATTTGAGGAATTGGCTTTTCGCCATTATTAGTGTGTGAAGTTATAATGCAGTGGAAGACGCAACTTGTATCACTGTACAGGTATTACATTACAAATACTTCATGTATTGTCGCTTGTATTTCTATTCATGATTATTCTACAACATATTATTTTTCAGTTTGGTCACTTAAATACAAAATTAATTGGCAACAAAAGTTGAGGAAATTGATAATTCAACGAATTTAATTATAATACAGATGTAATAACCGTCATTTCTAAAATCGTTGGTAAACCTTAAAAGGAATGGATGTTCTACAGAAGGACCATTTCGAGCTCTTACCGCTCGACATTCTGAAATTTTTTAATTTTTATATTAAAGGCGACATTAATTGCAGTTGAGAAAAATTGAAATAGCAGCTCATCGGACTTTACGGCCGAGAAATAACAGCTTGGGACCGCCGCGACGTAGCATTATCAACGGCTCGTATTGGCCTTTCATCCATTACATGTACGTTCAATGTAATTGCAATTTGCTGGAGGCAAACAATTATTGCGGCTATCGAGGAATAGCCAGTTTCGTTCCGCAAGCGCAATATGTCATCATTCAATCGGACGAATTCAATTTACTTTCATAGAACATAAACTTCGGTAGAATAGATTCCCAAATATGCAATTCCATGCTAATATATTCTAGAAATATTTAAAAATGTTTATATAGGTTAGAATTAGTAATAGAGACGTATCCAATAGATTAGAAGAACAAAAACTCGACGTTTTAGTTGCACATTAGTAATTATTATTCTATAAGCAGATAAGACGCCCAGTTGAAGGCTTTATGCACAGTCATATAAAGTTAGGATTACTGTATTTATAACAGCCTGTGCCGTTGGTCGCCGAAATGTGTTACTGCTTAACAAATAAACATGGAGATAAATTCGTAGACCGCTCCTGTATCCAGTAATATACTTTGTGACTAAATGTTCTTCATTATCCGGGACAATACCCGACGTGGCAATGGCGTATTGTCGCAATCGGGCGAGGCATGCGACAGCGCCGCGATTGTGAAATCGACATTGTGGCCGTTCTGTTTACGAAATTCTGTAGCGAATTTTGAGAATGTCAGTCAGATGGGTAAATCTCAAGTGAAGAGTTCGGTATGGCGACGCCCTTGCTCGGTCACGGAAGGGCGGGCATCGGTTACAAGGATTTAAAACACAGGAAAACAGCTCGAGGCAACGACTACAATCTAACCAACAAACCTTGGCTTTTAATCGTATTTCACTCAAAATTTCGTTTTGTATAAAAAAAATTCAGATAAAAGCGAATGTTTTACTTCAAAACATATGTTAACCATCATATATAATTAAAGTATTATTTTTCTCTAGCCACCCGTTATTTTAAATTCACATTTCGGAGGTTGTAAATTACACTTTTTCATTACATTTATGTATGAACAATAGAAGTGCAATAACACTAGGTATGCTTCATGGGCAGCGGTTGTTTATCTTTGTATTAATGCTACGGAAAATCTTATTCTTATGGGCTGAATAAATGAAACCCATTGTGCCTCAGACGTTTTCTACCTCTATTTCTAATTTCCGCCGGCTGTCCTAGCTGTGGGTACGCAAACGGAGCCGGTGAACAGACGAAAGCGGGCACGGGCAAGGGAGAGAGTAAGAAACTATTGTAGAATAGAGAAGGGTACGGCGAATGGAAAAAAAAATTCACGGAGGTGACTCAGCCAGAGTCGGAGGTTTTCACTTTTCGCTTTCCACCGACTCATTGAGGGAGGCCCAATCGGAAAATTAGCCCCAGGAGTCAATTAGCCAGCCGCTCAAGGACCCGGCTCTATACATTTTTTTGCCCAGCCTGTGTGCCTATCATTCCCGAATGTTTCATTTTATTCCAGACCATTTCTTTCTGCGGTTAATCGACTTTTTCAAAACTTCGATTAATGATACTTTTCTTCTTCTTTCGTGAATCCGGAGTGTCAGAAAAGGACGGCTTCAGAACACCGCCCGCCAACGTGTTAAGGTCATCACTTACTCTGAGAGCGTCCGCTATTTAATCTTCGGCATTTAATTTAATAACAGTATACCATTTGTTAAACTAGCGATTGCACAATTCATATTCTACTTAGTAAACGTACTAGTGCAACCCGACCGTTGCCAGCAATAAAATATAAAACTTAATTTTTGCCAAGAATGTTCGGAGAAAACACCGTGAATACCAATGTTCCATGACATAGGAAGCATTCAATACGGGAACTTCGTTCTCAGGAAAAAACAAGTGATCGTAGATTATTTTTTGAAGGGCCGATTCAGTTTGAATGTGAAAATAATTGAGTGCAATATTTTTGTGCATTATTACGCTATTATTTTGAAACATTTGACCAAAAAATTTGAAACAATTTCTACCTGAAAAAAATTTCTTGGGGAAATATGGAATGTTCTGCCTGAATCCAAATGCGCTGCGTTCTAAAGTTCAATAAATGTCGGAAGAAGCTATTTAATATAATTAAAATATAAGAACGCCTTTTTATTGATCACTTGATTAAGAAATTGAAACGAAATTTTATCCGCATGTTTACAACACCTGTAGTGTGGTTACCGGAGTCAGGAACCCAAGTTATATGGCCCACTCGCTCCGACCGAGCGATGAAAAAGTACGGATTAGGACAGATATTCTAGGTCCTTCGAGAGAAAAAGTTCATTCCTCGTCTGTTTAACCTATAAACGCGTTGAAGAGTCGGGCTAGAGGAGAAGTGTGAAAACTCCGGCGGTTGCCTAAACACCACTCGGTGGTTACACAAGACGTGCACAGACCTTTTTTACAGTTTCGATCTCCGGCCCCGCGGGCAACGAGTTGTGATCCTCTGCAAGTCACCAACAACGGATTACGGGAACCGCCCAGCGACGTAACGCCTTTACAGAACCGGCAATGGAACCAATTGTGAAAACCGGGGTTAAAAAATCCGGATAGTAATCCGGGCGAGCGCGGTGTAGAACTAGCAATATTTCATATATAGAAATTAACTCGACTTAGTCAGCTTGGAAATGTACACCACAGAAATAATCATTCATAAGTAAACATCTTATCTATACTTATTAAAATAATTATATTTCCAGTCCTTTTCATTTATAATAGGTTGTTCAGGATACATCGTGACGTATTCGCCAGAGCTTAAAAACGCCAAGCCATGTAACAAATGTAGAAAGCGAGAGGACAAAAGTGCCGAAAGTGGCTGAATTCCGAACAAGCAATTGCTGGTGTCTGCGAGCAGAAGCTACAATTACTGCTGCAGGGACAACGAACAACAAGGACGACAACGACGACGAAGGACGAAGGATGACATTCAAACGAGAGGTGAAGAAGGTGGGGTTAGGAGAATAGTAATAGATTGGGCGGTGTGGGAACCGTCCGGGAGCCGGGAGGAGTTTAATTAACTGTTTATGAGGTAGTGATGAATACAATGGCCGTGGGCTAACGGTCCGCCACCATAGAGGCCAGGATTGGCTCATTGTCGGGCCCGCTATTATCCCCCGGCAGATCCCCCCAATTGACGCCTCCCAATCGGGGAGGGACAACACCCTGCCACCGGCAGGAACACTCCCAATACAGTAGACCTCACTCTGACAACACTCATTGAAACCCTGAATAGCTCTATTATCCAATATAATTGTTAGAACCGAGAGATTATTATAGATATATAGATTTATCGCAAGGGTAATGATTGTTTACCTCCGCGAAATATAGTGACCTTATAAATTAAAAGGCATAACATTTTAAACATGGACGATGGAAATATAAATCCACATGTTGTATTTTGCATGAGTAATGTCTCTTACAGAACCAAAAATTCCGTTTGCATTATCTTTTTTCGGCGGCTGATTCAGTGGCTAAAGTTAATTCTGACAAAATGATTCTCCCATCTATTCCCTTAAACACCGGCCGAACAATGGAAGTCGCGGAAAAATTCGCAATTGTTCTCGAGTTCTGTGTTTCTATGAAAGGAGATTTATTGCGGGCGGGGGCGGCGAGATGAATCGGGGCCGCCGCTTCTGTTCTCCTTGAAACCCGGGCCGGTTTGGAATTGGGGGAGTGAAAAATGAAGTGAGAGCGGTAGAATATAAAAGGAGAACGGAGAGAAAAAGAAAACGGGAGGGGAATTTTAATAGGGAAAGAGAAAAGGGAGGAGGAGGAGGAGGAGGAGGGAGCCCGGAGAGTGGTGGGAGTTGTGGCCCCCCGAGGAAGAAGGACCCGAAGCCGATAGTAATGGTGGAGCCTCCGTGGGAACCTGCCGGTCCCGACCATTGTCTCACCCCGAAAACAATTTCCCTTCGGAAAAACTCGGGAGAAAGTGCGACCGGTCACTTCCCCTTTCACACGGGGTGGATCCTCGCTCGACCGTTCCGCTACCTCAGTTCAACATTTTGCCCTAAAACTGTCGTCGCTCTTCTTTCGGATAAAAAGAACTGGTCGATATTGTTCGGCGCAGTCTAAAACAATAGCAATTTTCATCCGAATACATTGAACGGTATTATGCGTCTCGATTTCCTTCAAATATTTTCTTAATCATGTATTCATTAATGCTACATCCTATGAATCATATAAATGTTACTTTCCACTATCAGTTAAACTGACAATCGTTGTGTAACGGTACTGACGATGAACTGTTTAATGACGATCGCACGGTCTATAGAACTATATGAAAATATATTTTGCGAACTCGGGTTATCCGAAAGATTCATTCGCCAGTCATCGCCTATATATTTCAGACAATAACTAGTTTCATTAGCGGGCCGGCCCTCAACAAACGAGTGGAAGTGGATAAAAAAAGAGCGGAAGCGCCGGCCGCCTGTCAGAACAAAGCAGTGCCAAACAGGAAACCCCTATATTCCTCCCCCAATTGGGTCCGCTCCCGCTGCGGGCGTTAAACACTCCGCCCCATTGATATATGTTATACGTCCAACAGGACCACTATAAATATAACTGTTTTGATACGAGGTACCCGACGTATGAAGAATGGCTGTTAGGGTGGCAGAGCCCCGCTCCCACCTCCCCCAACAACACCGCAGACGGATCAGCTTTCCAGCTGCGACCGTTTCCCCTTTACGATTGGGCGATCTTTCTAATCGAAAACCAATTTCATTATCTCCGAGCACGATATCTGACTGGATTTCTCAAACCAGTCGAGCCCACAATCGATTATCTTTGACGTATTAATTCACTAGAGACAGATTTCCAAATAATAATTTTTCTGGCATAATTACTGAAGACAAGATAAATCTCCTGCTTGGTTATTACGTTAATGTTTATAGTCTCTATAATCATCTGGTAGGCAAAGGACCTCAGTTCGACGGGGAGGCGTCATTATGATAAAAGCGCCTCAATGTACTTTTAGAAGTGACTAAATTGAAAATTAAATTCGACAATAGGACCGATTATATTAGTCCCGGTTTAATAAAGCCCGTGCACTTTCCCGTCGGGTACCCCGTAAATTTTTCTAGGAGGGGGAGAAAAGACAGTGAGACCTGTCCCTTTCTTTTCTTTCTCTTTTTTTTTCTTTTCAATGAAGACTGAACTTTCTCTGTGCCCGGCTTGAATAAGACGGTGGGCAGTTAACAGTGGCCAAATGGGGTAGTCGGCGACATAGAATGCGGGAGGGGCTGGGCCGGTCAGGAGGGAGCTACCTAGCTGCTAGCTGCTAGCTGCTAGCTGCCAGCTACCTGTTAGCGGCCACCTGCCACTCTCACGTCCCCGACACTAAATACATCACCGGCGACTCCACCACTCGACACCCTTCCAGGGACCCGTCAAATGAACAGGTCGTAAAAAATAACCCCGACAATGGCTGTCCCATCATTTCTATTATGTCCAGAGTTCTTGTTGACATGCGCCACCCCCGCCCGTAGCCCCCACCCCAACCACCACCCTAACAAAATGAAAGATGTGTATGCCTCCCCAGTGAACGCTGGTACTCGTGGGATCGAAATTAATCGGCTAATTTAATTAATTAAACTTAAGTTAAATTAAAGTGCATAAAGGGAATTGATAAAGAAGAAAAGATGGAGTATTGAAATAATATATTTAGCCCGAACCATCGCAGATACGAACGGGCATTTTAAACTTTTATTATCAGACAGTCTGAAATGGAAGGCGTTCGTCCATTAATGCATTCCATTCGCCGAGGTTGGATGTACGAATGAGGCCCAATGGGATATTGGTGAGCAGTAGGCGGGGTGCCGACACGAGTCAAGGAGACAGACAAAAGGAGAAACGCAGTCAACGGAGAATAGGATTGATAGACGCAGAATAGGATAGCGAGGTTGGAGGGGCGGCAGAGGGGGAAAGGGGGCACTATTAGCGATTTGGCATGGCCCCGGCAATGTGTTGCTCAACATTGGTATTGTACCGCGGCCTGGTTTACATGAAAAGCCACGTTCTCTCTCTCTCTCTCTCTCCCCCCTCTCCCTCTCCCTCTCTTTATCCGGCCCTATCTCGCACTACCACTCCCTCTCACTCTCCTTTCCTCATTTTGTATCCCCGAGCTCCTACTCGGAGGAGACCGACTCCCTCCCCCCTCCGTTTAGTGAGAGGGTCCTCGAAAAACTGTACTCCTAAACGACACACACTCACACACGCATACCGTTATTTATATGGGACTGCGGGGAGAAAAAAATTTACATGAAGATAAGAAAAAACGAAGAAAAACGTTGGTGCGGGATATGTCCCGGTATGTAGGGGGAGGGGGGCATTGTCGACGTCGCCGTGAGAGCGACACTGTTCCAAAACGCCCACCGGGCACATACACTATTCTGCTACTATCTTGTGGAACGTGAGGTCGGATAGCAACAAATTCGGAACGACCTTATACTTTATACATATTCGAATTGCTACGTATTTCGTGACATATATAATAAAATAACTGTTCGTACCAGCAAATTAATTAATTAAGCAATTCCCGTATGTATTATAATAATTGGCAGTCTAGGACCATGTCCGGTTTGCAATTATATCCTGTACTTAGGAGCACGGAGTACTCAAAGAATGGCTTATATACACTCATAAAGCCTTCTCGAAATATCAACGATTTAATTATCCTGAGTATCGCTGAGTGCCTACAAGAATTCAGTGGAAGGAACGGACCCGGAGGATCACGTCGATCCGTGGCCGCCTCCATCTTCGATAAAGGATAAGTGAGTGAGGAAAATTCGAAGGAGCAGTGGACGCGGTTTTCACCGTTCTCAATATCGCTCGACGCCGGCCGACCGTCAAGTCCGATGCTCGTCACGTACATCGGCCATCCGCCATCCGCCAACCGCCCTCCGATTTCACATCATCCAACCGCTGGCCGCCAATACACCCCGTGTCGGTACCGTTGCCGGCCGGTTATTGGAAAATCGCTGGCGCACACGACATTTTCTAAAGGATAATGCGTGTGGCCGGCACGCATCCAATACCCCGCACTTCCAGAACATGATACCGAGGAAACCGTACCTGTGGCTCGGTTAAGTAATTTTAGGTTTCCACGAGGCTTTAAACCCCTTACACAATCAACAACAACTTCCGAACGGCTATTGATTGTATGACAATATTTTTCAATGTTTTAATTTTCGATTTACAGTTCTGCTAATTTTCAATGTTGAATCAAACGACCCTGGCCCGGTCTACCCAGGACGAAATACACATATGAATACAATATGAAATGCGTTGTAATATTATATAATATCGGAAGCTGTCCTGCCCCGCTTTATTTATTTCTTCGCTGACGATGGCTGTTAAACCGAATCATCGGCTAATATCCAAAATTGGAAGGGACACGATTAACGACTGGCTTTATTGAGTAAGACATCGCATGGTGGCATGTGCGCCAATTTCTGTTCCGTTGAAAAGTGGCACCGTACGCAGAAGTGGCCATATTGTTTTTCATGCATGCGTGGACGGGGCGGAGGTATCCCCCCTGTGTTTGATTATCCCTCCCACCAACCGGTCGGGCCACTGCACATCACGCGATTCCCTAGTCCAGTTTGAAATTTCTGTCTTCCTACGGACGATGTCCATTGCCTTTCTCCTATACATTCCACCTATTGTATTCAATACGTCAAAGAAATAAATACAATAGAGCCCGGAATTATTATCGATGCGGATACATCGATTCATACAAGACAGTGGAAGGAACTGCAAACTATTCTTTTATGAGACATTCTGAATAGTAAAATGGAAAACAGACACGGCAATATTTTAGAATTGTTTATCAGTTACTAACACTTCTAAGTCATGATTTTTAGAAAGGACAAGTCAGAATAGGGCCATTTAATGGAGGAAATGAGTGGGACTTGTAAATGGGGAGGAGTTGGGAGTTGGGTAGCGGTGCCGGTGTACCCAGTTGACATGTTCCCACCGGCCCAGTAGCGTTCCAGTGCGAGTCTAACGCGTTGACAATGCCGTCAGTGGGGCCCCTCCCGGTATTGCTTTGACCGGCACTTGGCAACTGTTTGACAAATATTTGAAGACAATGAGGGGGTTCACCGGCACCGTAAATCAATCCGGCGGACGGGGGCCGGTCGCCCCCTCAATTACTGCTCGACATTGCTGTAGTTTAACTCTACCTGTCGAAGAAAGCGGAGGCGGGGGCGGTGCGCCCTCGGCCCCCGGCCAGCCCCCTCCCCACTAATTATGGCGGCCTACCGATTTTTCCCTTCCCCGGATTTTTATGACACCGGAAAAGATTTAGAAATCGACGCTTTTATTGACAGGCCGACGTGGCCTTTCACTTTACAATTGGTTCGAATCATGAGCGGCCAGCATTTTCAATATAACCCGACCTCCCCCTACTTTAGAAATAATAGTAGTCTGTTCTAGAAACCCGGTCCATATATGTAAAATATGAAAAATGTGTAATTTGTTTTAACTTCAGAAGAAATCATCGCCAAATATAACAATAAGTGCGACAATTCATTGTTTTTCTATCAGTTGTTGATAACAAGAACCGACTATGAAAGCATTGTAGTTATTTTTGTTAAAAATATAATCTATTTTTTCTACACTTGTATTTTTTAAAAATATTAATTAAATTTTACAACATTTAGACATTAAACAAGATGAAATTTGAACATTAAATTTTCATGAAATCGCCTTACTCAACCTCTTTGGCAAATGGGACATCCGAATATCAATATTTAAACATTTTTAGACATCAAGGATTTAGCTGAAAGTAGGAAGGTTTTAGTTGAACGGGTAACATTAACTGAACATCGTCACACCGTACCGAACCATTTTCTTGGCATAGAATATCATTTTCTCGACGGCGGGGATACAGTCGTCGTTACACCATTATTGAACTGTCACAACAATGCAGAAACAATGCCCTACCTACAGAAAATTCCGCATTCCAAGCAAAGACGCGTTGGTAGAGACGCGAATAAAACTGTCGATAAATATCGGAACATTGTCCATGGAAAATTCCTAAATACGCCACTTGAAGTCTGTATCTCCTTCGATCGTCGCTTCGACACTTCCTACTTTTACTCTCACTTTTAACTCCTGCTTTGAGCGCCTAATTGTGACAGAGAATATGGATTAATGTTATATAGGTATGTGGCATCCTGCATGGGATTAAACAGCTAATATGAATTATGATCAATACCAAATTAAGAAGATCAAGGAAAACTATTTGTTCTGCCTCGGTCATTAGAAGCCAAGAAATCTTTCATACTGGTGCAGGAAAAATATAATTTTATAATAGAATAGAGGAACACAAAATGAATAACTTTTAACGATATTTGTCGAGGCACACTCAAGTTCATTGTACTTTGAACATTCCTTGAAAATAAACGTAAATTATTCCGAGTTAATCTTGCAGTAGGAGAACATCAATATTCCTAATACCTAATGGAAAACAGTTCAAGCACCTAATTGAAACTAAAAGCAAGAAAATTTGAGGGCAGGCAATTGAACTGAAGGCGAAGTGCTTCAGAGCGTTATTTTTTGTTATAACGGACAGCTATAATTTGTCCGATAGTAGGTGCTTCACGTTTGCTCCTGGGCGAACACCGCTAACCCTTAGAGGGTCGGTCGGGTTGCAACAATTTAGAGTTCGACCGTACTGGACGGCCATTTAAAGTCGGACCCGAATCCTTCGGGTTTTGTCGAACGCCCTTTCGTATTGTGCAAGAAACCGTATTCAGTAGTTTTTCCCCTCCTCTCTGACAACTGCCCTTAGACGGATCCGTAAATTAACTGGAGTATTGCCTAAACGGTCACTCGGTTCTCAAGGGTTGAACGAACCCCGTTCGGGTAGTTTGGAAATTAACTGTACCGACAGTTAACTCTTTTTTCTGTTGGAAATGGTATTTTTCGT
Organism: Lethocerus indicus; assembly: GCA_019843655.1. Lineage (NCBI taxonomy): Eukaryota > Metazoa > Arthropoda > Insecta > Hemiptera > Belostomatidae > Lethocerus > Lethocerus indicus. The sequence goes on from JACDQD010000006.1 coordinate 8,500,409, forward strand.
GTATACTATTCATCTACTTCAATACATCCGTTGAAGGCAATGGGTAACATATGAGAAATTCCTGTATACTCCCTGTAACTGAAGAATAAAATTATTCAAGTTCTATTTAATAATAAATATTAAAGTCCTGATTATTAAATTAAGATACTAGATATAAGAAATTAAGCAAAAATTACAAAGATCTTATTCCCGCTATCCAAAGAGCAATTTTCAATAAGATACTACATGATACATTATTTGATTCGGTTTATACATAATCCCTCTATACCACAGGAGAGATAATTCGGTGGATAGAAGGAATCTTCCAGACTAGCAAATCCTAATTATACACCTAGAAATGGAGGTCTAATGCATTCTCAAATTTTTAAATATCACATAATTTCCTACGATTTGCGAAAGACAATAACAATGAAGTTATATCTAGTTACTAAATACTAATGTTTATGATGTACCATCAATAAATAAGAGAACACACGCATACTATTATTCTGTGAAATTTGGAAAGTTCAACATTTCCAATAGTTATATAAAATATGGGTCGAAACTAGACCGGGCAGTGCCCCCGGGGCTCCATAAATATTTTCGGGTCAAAGGAAGAATTGCAGGCCCCTTCGGGAGTGGAAGTTGTTAGGGAACATGAAAGGACTTATTATAGTCCTGAAATGTATACGATGTACGATTGTTACGACCCACGGGCCGTAGCATAGAATCCGGCGATAACGTGGTGGTACGAACGATTGCTTTTTAGAAAATGGCTTTTGCACAACACGGGGGCCACGAGCCGGAACATGATGTATTTAGGAAAATTATTAACTACGCTACCTAGGATTTGTCCAAAACGGCAGCTTCGAACTTTATTTATTTGGTACAAAATAATATTAAAATATACTTAATCCGCATATAAATAATGGAATATAAAAAAATACCAGATAGATATATGAATACTAAATAACATCTAGTCGAACATAATAAAGTGAAATATAAAATATTGTACATGCCCCAGCTGCTCAAGGTAGTGCCCAAGGCGGCAGGGGGAAGTGTATACTCTCTCGAAACTGTGACGTTTTATAGTTTTAGTATTATTAAACTCACGCTTATTTGTACTAGTGATTGTAAAATAAAAATAAATTAATTCAGGACTGCAGAGAATTGTTAAACATGACGGTTAGTCCCGCCGCAAAGTTTCCCAGGTGTAGAACGGTGGGTGGAGAGGGGTTAGAATGCTGTTCTAACCCCCTCCTACACCACTACCCCCTCCGGAAGTCACCCGGCCATAATTGATTGTCGGACCCGTTAGAGAGACAGAGGTGTGATGACCCCATATGCCACAGCACAAAACTCTCCCGCCCCTCGCCCTCACCATCGCGCCCTCCCTAAAACCCGCTGTATACTGTTGTACCACACACACGCGGTCCACGGCGTAGATAACACCGAAGTAAATCATTTTGGGTCAGCATATATTCAAAAAAACCACCAAACCAATTGAATGTTATTGCGGTGTGGTAAGAAATATGTCTGGTCGGATTATTATTATTTACTCGTCCTTTCTTCTCCTATTCTTATTAATGTATACCTTAAACTATAAACCTCCCTCTCGGGGAGGATCTGCAGGCGGAATCAAACATCCGAAACTCCGAAGGACCAACAACATATTTCCTTTTCAATGAAAAGGAATCCGCCAGTTGATGTACCTTTTTTGATGAGGTGTTGGCGTTCAATTTTTGTTTTCTTAAATTCGAAGTGAACAATATTCAAAAATTTAAAATATTACACCATATGTACTTCAGGTTATGTACCCGATTTGTAATTGTTCCGGATTTTTTAAAATTAATTTGTCCTCACCCGGAATTGCCTATGCCGAGGGTTTGAAAGGCCTGAAAAACGAATTTCCTAACAAGCGGTCCATGACAAAGACGCGTGTAAATGCGTCGCCTCTGTCGCCGTTTACAGTGTGGACACTCCCGGGCAATTCTCTTAGCCCATTGTCAGGGGCCGGTCGTGGAACAGGGCGAGGGCCCGTTAGATTCCCGGAAAGCCGGTGATGGCGGATGGCGGTGGAGATGGTGACGGTGCGGCCCCAATTAGCCCACAGCCCGACTGGCGACACACTCGGCTAAACGAACAGCACTTGAGACTTTAATCGAGCCACTAGAATTCGAGGAAAAACCATTCGGGCCTTGTCCCAGTTACGGCCATTGACAATTGTCCAATTTTCTAAGGGGGACACGCTCAACTGCTCCGATCGCAGTTGTCGTCTTACCTTATAAATGTAGCCTTAAATAGTCGTCTAGAAATTCAAAATCCGTATAACTATTTTATATTAAATATTAATTGCAAAAACAATAAGTTTCGCAGCTGTCCTGTGTCATATATTTTGGATAAGTCCTTGTTGGGTCGTAGTTGACCCAACTAGGATGATGCCTATTGCCAATATATAGTAACCAATTTAGAATTGGCGTTGTCTATTTTGTATTGCAATTGAACTATGGTATGTTTTGCAGCACCTAGAATACCAAATATGTTTTATAACAAATGACCAAATCAGCGAGTGGAGGCCTTATATGTACCATAAATACATATGAGAATTTCTTTCTCATCATGAATGCACTGAATTATTCTTACACAGCGCGAAACAAACATTTAGAGGCGTTCCCGGTACTGTTGTCAAAACTCAGTTCACATCGAACTAAACAAAGCCTGGTAGCCGCAATGAGGGGTAATAAATCTTCTTGGTGGAGGGCACACACAAGTACTTCTGATCGAAGCTGAAGGTGACAATGGGAGGAGCCAATTGAGGTGTGGGAGCGATGGAGACCTGAGAGGCACACACACACACACACACACACACACACAGTGAGAGGTAAACAGTACCTGAAATCAGTGTCCATGACCCCTGCTAGCTGCAGTTCTCCTGCTCCTCCCTGATTTAGGGCGGCAATCAAACCATTAGCCGGCCCAACAAAATATACAACCGACCTTCTTCCCATTACTATTGCCGTGGGGGCCTACCGTGGTGCCTTACTGTTAGCGCTCGCTTCGGGGGCCCCAACCCCATTAACCAGCGAGTCCGGGCCAATCTTCCCGCCCTTAAAACGGAACCGGACTGTTTTTTCCCCAGGTTTGACCCGACAGCCAACAAAAAAGTTGGAATACTAAAATATGCATCCGGACAATAAATCAAGCTTTATCGACAGGGGTTTTAACTGTATTTTGTAATCGGCCCGCTGATTTCTCCAGCACTTAACATCTTGGGCTCGGTTCTGTTCTCTGAATAAAATACAGTTTGTTTCCATTAGGGTGAAATACGCGACGGGGTCTATAAAATAACGGATTTTGAGGGAAAAATCAACAAAGTTTACGGGACCGTTTCCTTACATCGCTTTCCAATCTTGAAGTACCCAACTAATTTTCTCATTTGGACCGTACATGTCCCAATTTTGTACCGCTTTCTAAAACTTATATACTTCTTGATACCGTTTGTATTTCGGATGTATTGTGGAGAGTCCTATCGGCAACACATGGATGGAAGCATAGGCGTTGTAGCAGGATGTTTCCATGGTCTCCTTTAAGGGACTAATGGAGATCCATAAAAATTGAGGAATCAGTTTATACCATCATTTTATCATTTCATAATCATATTTAACAACGCTTAAGAACTTTAAGAACAAATTAAGAAATAATTTCGCCTATAGCATCCGATTTAATTTAGATTTAAATAATAGGCTCGATATTCCTTGATATTTCGATCGTTCGGATTATGTTCGGTATATTTACTGAAGAATTTAGGTAGCGAATCCCAGCGGAATAATTCGTCGAAGAAAGCATCTGCCGAAGATTATCCTAATCGACGACACCCTGAATAGTGTAGTAATCCGTGTGAAAGATAAGCGTGTTTCGAAACCGTTCCGGGCCGTGATAATGCGAGCATTCATAGTTCACAATCATACGTGACGTAAAGACGCTAAGAAAGCCAAACCCCCTCCACCCGCCGACCATAAAGCTAAAAGCAAACACAATAAAAAATGGGGGTAGTAATAAAAAAAATTCGGACGAGATTTCTCCAGGGCCACTACCGTTTACCCAAAACCTACTCCAGGCCAAAAAAAATATACTCAATTTCACGGTCCAGTAAGTCACTTCCCGATGCAAATCACCGGCAAAGCCCGCGCCCCACTCCGCCACTCGTACTCTAAAGATTTGGCCACCATTTCGCATTCATAAACCCCCAATAACTGTACTCCCATTCACGGTCAAAGGGAACCTGTATATATGAAGCGGCAGTGGGCGTTTCGAAACGGACGAGCCAACAAAAGACATTGACTGGGGTAAATATTACCTGCAAAAAAGCAAATAAGTTCGCCTCGGTATACGCGCATTTAGAAGGTCCTACCATTACGACCGAAGGAAAGTTGCGCTTCCCATGTCAGAGAGCTCTTTAAAATTGGGGATTTTTTGGGCCGATGACATTTTTTCGGAAATTCGTTGTGTCAGGCATTTTGTAGTGGCAAAAATGCCCCATTAAAAATCAATGCAGGCCAAACACTCAACTGTAATTAAAGGAAAATTATTGATTCGTATCTGTAGGTGGATGAAAGACTTTTACTAATTTGGAAAACGATGAGACATTTTTAATGGAGGTAAATATGATAATAAAGCAGTGAAAAAATGTACATCAAATTAAATGAAAAGTCTATTAATAAATATTTTTCTGTTTATAATAAAAAACCAGCTACCCAACTATTTTCATTCTATAAATTGGTGTATCAAGGCAATCTCTGACGTTCTTGATTATCAGACCTTCGTGAAGCTGGTTCGACGAGTTACTTTAATAACACCAGGTTTGCATTAGTAGTTCTCATTTCGTTTACCTTATACATTGTTCTTATCAGTTTTAACGTTTTATCCTTAACGGTCGCAATACCGACATTGCAATAAAATGGCCCCTACTAGGTATTGTGAAGCCGACGACGTGAAATCGGGGACAGGAAAGGCAAGAGCAATAGAAAAAGTCCCCTCTCCATTGGCCACCGGACCCACTGTCTTTTCCCACCGAAAACTGAAAGTCTCCTCCCAGTGCCTGATAAAAAAAACTCGACCTCCCGCCGTTCCGAAATCTATAACTGTCCAATTTGGTCATAGGTCGTTGCGACAAAGCGCGAGGTTTCAAAACTTAAATTATGCCCATTTAGGCGGAGGAGGGGGACCGACACCGGCGCTTTCTTGTGAAACCTATTTGCTAACTCTTCTACGCCTATTTTTTATTAGAGTTTGGTAAGAGTGTGTTGGTATTTTAAAAAAACAATTCCCAGATTTCTCCGGTGTACTATTTTGAGTATACCAAATAATAAAGTATCTATATATGAGTTATTAACCAGACAGCAACATTATATTAATAACTGTAAATAAGAATCTATCTTACTGTCCGGCAATATGAAATTAGCCTAAATGCTTCTTTGAAAAGCTTTGGCACTGAGTACCAAATTGGTTATCTTTCAAATGACGAAACATTGGATAGGAGATTACGGCAAATAAAATTATCCGAATAATAAGTTCATTTTGAATTTCAAGCGTTGATTTAAATTCAGTACCACGTTTAATGCACATATAATAATCAAGCTATTTGGGTTTATAAGTTTCTACTAGACCGTTTTCTACCTCTTCGCCAACAGCAAAATATATAAAAGATTCATAAGACAAATATGAATGGATAAATTTATGTAAATTGGAGCGTGGACATCTTTATTCGTACCCATATTCGTCCGATCGTACTGACCGATGAGACAGTCTACGGGATTTTGGTTATGTAAATTATCTCGACAGTTGGAGAGATTGGCAATTTGGATACGAAATTGCCGAGAGAAAGATGAAGACATGAGTGGTGTGAAAGTAGAGACGGCTGTCGTATCGACTGCTACCATTCCTCAGAAATACAATAAGGATGGCAAAAAGACGTATCATATTGCCGGTTTCAGTGGTAACGCTTCGCCGACGCTCCGAAAAGAGAAGTATTCAACAGTGTTCTTACCGGCCCAAATTTCGGATACCCTCAAGCTTAAGTTCACTCAAAATTGAAACGAATAGGCACAATGGGGACCCGGGCCACAACAACGGCGGCAGTAGGATGCCGCCATTCTCTGCGAATTTGGGAACGCAAACTGACTCGCCGGGACAATAAAGAGGACCTACAGCACGGCGGTAGCGGAAAGGGGATGAGAAGGGATGAAAAGTAAGTCGGGTCCATTTCCCCTTTGGGGGTGGAGCCGGCCGCTAAGTGGTCTATTGGTGGACAACACAACAGTCAACAGAAGAGGAGTCGGGCCCTACAGGTAAACACGAGTGCCCTCGGGCCCTGTCAAACACACTTCGCTCCCTCTCAATGACCGCTTGTTTAGCCCTACCAAACTGGCTTACTCCACAGGGGCCACGTGGGCTCACACACACCGCCCTTTGATACCCGCCTACAACCGCAACCACCCATTATACTATTATACCCTACTCCCGAAGCCGGCATTTTTCAACATTGTCTCAAAGGGTCACTATCCTCTCGTTTCTCAGTTATTATTTTTTAACACAACAGCTTGGTAAGTTGGATGGAAATCCACAGTCTGACGCCGTGTACTTGAATTCACGGAAATTTTAGCGCTCTATAATATTTAAGAAGGTGAAAAGTTACGGGTTGTTGGTTAGTACAATAAGCCAGAATTACTGATCTATTTATATCGGCATAGAATATTTAGATGACGGTATAGAATATGTGAGGTAAGACAGGCCGCGAGCAGGGCTCCCCACCGAAACGGGCCCAACTTCTCCCGTTTAGAGTGACAACTGTGAAACGACATCCTCTTTAGTTATCCAGTTAACGAGTCCTGCAACTAGATACAACTGTCCGGAATTCCACTTATTTTTTTTCAGCGTTCTCTTCCACCATCACACTTAGTTTCTTCGTGTAACATTCGCACGAACCTATGTGGAGATGGAGAAGTCATTCTGTTCCGTCGAAGTCAAAATGGTTCTGAATCCGGTCCCAGGAATGAATCGAATAAATTTAATTTCAGGAATATCGAATAAAAAATATTACCGCACAGACGCGCTGTAAACGCGGGTCCGAATTTCGTTGAGCCACGTCAGTATCGTGTCGGTGTTCCGAAGGAACCTCTCGGCCCTCGTTAGATCGAATTCGTACAGTGATGGTTTTAAAGCTACATAAGCTACACAAATAGCATCGTCCAAATTTTAGTCTCAGCCATTCAGAAGATACGTCAAATTTTATTAATAATAACCACCTTTTGTGATCGAGCACCACCATCACTAGTTATGTTGGAAATGATCCATATGCCAATAGTCCGAAGATAACCACCTAGGCCATAAATCATGATGTATTCGGAAGTTCAGACTTGGTCATAAAAAAGAATGAGTTCATAAAATCACGAAACCAGGATTTCTGCTAAATGTTACAACTAGCCAGGATCCAGTATTATAGTGGGTATTATATTGAAAAGGTTATAAATACTGCCCTTTGTAAAATAATTGCTGGCGAGTCGGGCTATAGTGAGAAGGGTTGAATTGGCCCGGTGGGCAAGGGTTGATATTGGAAGGGGGAAGGTCGGGACAGAGTAGGAGAGAGGTAGGCCGTGGAAGAGCGTTAGAGCGAGATGGGAAGAGTTGTGTCCGCCCACTTCATCTAGCCACGCCTCCGCTCACCGTTACTCCATGTTACGTCCTGGTGGTGGTGGCGATGGTGATGGTGGGGCCCCGGTCCCCCACCAGCCAGCACCATCAACAACGCCTAGATCACCACCCCCCCTTCCGCCCCCCGCCACCGCCACCACTTCAATACTTCACGCCCGCCGCACATCCAGCCCAGGGCCCAAATAAATATCGGATAAGCCGGATAACCCCCTGCTATAATACAACAGGGCGTTCAGGAAAACTCAGCTCTGACTGATTGAGATCGAATTCTATAAAGGATCTGGGGAGGAATTATATCGGTGAGGCTCTCCGAGTGCATACACAATTTGTGAAAATTCTCATGAGTCGTGGTCAGGCTTTATACCATATCCGGTACAGGAGAAATGAATTGTGTCGTTTAAATAAACCACAACATAAAAATACAAAGGAGTTCTTTAAAAAAAAATTGAACAATGAGATAAGTAGACAATTTTCCTAGTAGACGATCATATCCTAAATGTAAAGTTGTTTCCGGAAGGTAAAACTAGATAAGATTAGAAATCAAACGGTTTTTAACAAAGAAGGAAAATTAGTCAGCATGCCGAAATATTTTTTGTACACAATATTATCTTATTTATTCTTTAGTATTGCTTTCAATGCTGCTAATGATAATTAATTACAATACATGAAATATGATCAAAATGTAACATAATACATAATAAATGTATCTAAGCAATCCTTTAACGGAATAACTGAATAATTCTCTCAACTGTCGATCGCTTATCAGATTGTTTAAAAAGTGAAGAATTCGTTTTCTGCACGCAGTCCGAATCGTTTTCAGTCGATAGAAAAAATATTCAAGCGCAAATAGACACATACCTGAGCGCTGGCCGATTTCCGGGATTGAGGTGGGGATTGGATAGGCGTTCCTAGAGAATCTCGAACGGGAGAAAAAACCCTGTAAAAATACCGATAACCGCTGTTGACTGGATTCCACCCAACACACGCCGAGGACTCTCAGAAATCAGTTTTCGTCCGGCGTTGTATCCGACAAAAGAAACTCGGTGGCCGCGTGTGCTGCAGGCGGGCCCCGTGCAAATCAATAATGGCCAAATCAATCCGAGGATCAGGACGGGAGGGAGCGGAGCGGAGTCCGCCCCCCCCCCCCGTGCTCTACCGGGATCGTGACGCCGTCCGCAGAAATGCGACCATTTTGAAAGAAATTGAAAGAAGAAGAAGAAAAAAATAAACAAAACGACTAGAAAGGAGGAAGAAGGAGCGGTGACGGGTCTGAAAGGGGGCGGTGATTACCGGAGCGGGTGAGCGTGGGTGGCATCCACCGGGACTCAGCCTCGAGACGCTATCTGTCTTATGTGTCAGCGCGCATAATTGACGCCCTAGTTAGGCCCTCTCCTCCACTACGGCTTCTTCTTATGCTTCCTGAGTCCCCCGTCTTTTGTCATATTCGGATCCGTTAACTGTAACTGTAGTCGAGTACTGATAAAATTCTGGATAATCTTTTTAGTGCTTCCTACAGATATAACTGGTTTAAATAACGGAACGTTTACAGGTTTAATAGAACAATCGACTAAAATGGTTTAAGGAATAAATCCATTTGGGGAATCCGACAGGAAGAACAATTTTGGTATGATATGTTAAAATCGTTAAAAGAATTACTACTTGTTAATTATATTAAATTAATTATACTGAAAAATATTCTGATTTTTCTGTAGACGCGTTTTATTTATGTGGCATCATTAGTGACTTTATACTCCTATTTCTTTCTTGTATATAAAGTATATTTTCATTATACTATCCGATACGATTGCGAGTATTTTATTAAAAAGTATACCGCTCTTCAATATTATAATACGTAAAAGACGTCTTGCGTTTCTAATAACCTCCATCAATTAAATTTAGTAAATTGTAATTAGAATAATATAGAGAAACAGTACGCTTAAGACTACTGTACCTTACTTGAAGAGTTTCGCAATGGACATTTCCATGAGAATTAGTTCCCGTCACGAGCGGGTCATAAAAACTGAAAATCGGTGTAAAACAGATGAGGAAGGAAGGTCCTGCCGCAGCCTCGTTTAGCCTGGGTTAAACCCACTCTTCTATTCCGGGGATAACTGAAGCCGCTTAAACACACAAGTGAATACTAATTTAAAATGCCCATCTTCTTTCATAAGGCGTCTCTGCTGGTCTCACCTATTGGTAATATTGTACACCATACAATTGTTTCGGCTTCTCGCCATAGGTCAGCACTGTTAGCCACCCCGACCCTGAATATTTTCGCACTCTGCACAAACGCCTACAACGTTGTGATTTCATTTTTCCCGGTGATTTTATTTTTTCCACCGAAAAGTACATTATGACCACAAAATCTGGATTACAACTTTCCAATAGTTGTATTACAATGACCGTCCGGTTTCGTTGCCGATGTACGCATGTTCGATTTCTCGTCATTAGGCGGCCGGTATTCGATCTTGATCGCGCTTTCATGAAAGCGTCGATAAACAGTGTTACTAACGATAAGAGCCGCGTCATTTCGCGTTCACCGCATTACCCACAAACCCTTTCACCAGAATCATCGCTTCAATAATGTGTAACTAATTTATTTAAACCACCCACCCGCCTCGTTAAATCGACTGCCTACATCCGCATAATCGCTTTTCTAAATAAATACATTAAAAAATAGGACAGTAAACTCATTATTTACTCCCAGAATGTATTCATCATTTTGATATATGGCATTTAGTGCGTTACGTCTAGATTGATGTATAATTGCAAATTTGAAAATAAGTTTCAGAAATGTTATTCTAACAACTGTGCCCGATTTCAAATTTCCAGTAATATTTCTTAAGCGTAAACGCTTTCGGTAGATGAATTGAATCGTTTACTTTTTACTGTATTATTATCATTTTATCACAGTTCACTCGCTGGTTAGCGAGCAGAATATTGAAAGATTTACGGTATTTAAAACCCCCACAGTCCACTGATTTGGTTTTTGGTTTGGAAATGCTGTATATATATATATATATATATATATATATATATATATATATACATATATATAATGTGTATATATAAATAAAGTGGGATATAAAAAAGACACGTGCTGTGAGTGAGTGGAGACGTGCGGAAGCGTGACTAAACGCAGGAGAGGAATGGGCCCGTGTGGCGGCGGTACCCGACCAGTGAAGCTCTGCCAAAACTGCGACGCGTTACTAATCAACGCGGAGACACACTCACTCTCTCTCTCTCTCTCTCTCTCTCTCTCTCTCTCATATGTGGTCGTCTCTTCTGGCCCGCTCCCTCTCGCCTATATGTACCCACGACCAAAACATGTAGAAGTTCGTCGTTGATGAAATGATAACGCGATTATTGTACATATTGTTGTCAGGACTGGGAAGATCTGGTGTTGGCAATGAGAAGCCGGGAGTCAGGAATTTTCTGCCGAGTTGATAACCGGTACCAACGGAGAAGTTGAATGACTCCGAGAAGAATCGTTTACGGTGCAATATTAAACGCTCGTAAAATTCTCGATCGAGAATGATAATTATAAAGCGGTGGAATGGTTGGCCGGAATGGGGCCGGTAGAAAGACTGGGCTGATTAATGCCCCCTTACAGATGGGATGGCACATGCGGTAGGTTAAATAGAGTGTTGTGGTAGCCCCCGGCCCCGGCCTCGTTGAATAATTACCGCCGAACAGGAGTCACGCTGTCTGACTGCCTCATTAATCTAACTAATTTACCCCCTCCCAGCAACGTTTCACCCTCCTGACAACAACCCTCATCCGATTGTTGGAGACCGACTGCACCCCTCCTCCAAACCGGCTATATTATGCCGGGTACAATATGGCGACGGCTATCCGGCAGTAATTACTCTTTCATGCCCCATGCCGGAGCCCATTTGTCGTTAATTTTCTCACCATGTATGCGACGGTTCGAAAGATATTGAGTCCTACATATGTAGGCAGAGTAGTGTCACGTACCGACACGGGGGATCAATAACGATTACCCTACACATTATGTTGTGAATGAAACATCATTTATGGTTTCTGCATGAGCATTTGGATCATGCCACGACGGCATGAAGCTGCCAACAAAAATGTAGAACTATAATTTTTATATTCCATTCCATATTTCATAAACTGTAAGGCCCTAAGAGTTAGGCCCCTGCTCTAGGAGAAAGACCCAATCTTCGAATGGCCTAGAAGGTACTCATTTCATTTAAACTGACGACTTTGCAATTACCTCCACTTTACGACCGACTATAAATACAACTTGCCTGGCGGGCTCGAGCCCGACTGTAACCTTAGTCGGTTGATAATAGTGGATTACTGACAACATTTAAGAACATATCGCTGACTCCTAATAATAAATAAGGTTTTACAAATCGAGACGAGCGTGCTAAAAAAACATTCTTAAGAGTCAATGGAAACTTTAGTCCTTATAGAAGGAGGGATGAAGAGCCGAAGGCGGGCTAAAAATGTACCCTTTATTTGTTTAATGTTAGGCAAGGGAGAGAGAACATTGTTGTGATGGCTCTTCCGTTAAAATAGGCGGACGTTCCTTGGGGGAGACGGACAGATCAGAGGCTCTGGCAGGTTGAGCCGCCGCTAGACGTGCTCGACCAGCCCTGTCACCGGGAAAACTATTTTCCCATTGTCTAGTAGGAAGGAAAAAATGGCCAAGAAAAAATTGCCAACAGCGTTCATAGATCTTGTTTCAAAAGTTTGTTCGAGACAATACGTCCATTTAGGTGAAAACACATTGGGCCCGACTATTTTCAACAATTTTGGCGGCTCGGATAGCCGAAAAATCGCCCTAAACTGTCAGTCTATTGACATGATTTGGCTTAACCAAGGTCCGTCCGACCTCATACACTGTCCGTCCGATTTGCTTATTGACCTTAATCGCAGTATAAAGGTTACTTTTCCATTAATTAAGTTCTTTGAACGTTTCAATATATAATTGCCTACTAACTTTACTATATATAGCCGAATAGCTAGCACACAACAGTTGGTTCCGATAGGGAATTAATTTGGACGCAATTACTACAACTTCGTATAATAATGCATTTTACACTGCTATGATATACTAAAACCATCTACGAACATTTGTTACACCGGTACTTGAAAACTGGTACACAATGATATACAATGTATTTGTGCGGCCACAAAAGGAAGCCCTAGAAATCTCATTGTCCAGTCTTTCAACGAGCGAAGGTTGATCTCATTGGAATAAGCCCAGTTACCGGTTCTATTGGAAACCGGTCAAAATCCAATTTGTGTGAAACCGGCGACCCGGAGGTGGCTTAAAGGCGGCCGAACAGGGCGAAACCTTGCCACCGGCCGAGTGAGCCGGTGCGTGCGCGCGTTCGCCCCGTATTTGCACGTGTATTGTTGCACGTGGGTTCTGGACGTTTTAGAACATGGGGTTGGGGGTGGGGGGGTGTAGGAGGGAGGCAATAAAAACGAGACAGAGGGGGTAAAGGGAGCCGGGCGGGGCGGCCCCTTTCATCTTCGGTGGTCCTAATACCATTAGTCCCCCAACGCCGGTACCCGAGACTGCCCAACTGACCGCCTCCGAAGCCTTTCCCACCGGCCCGGCTCCAGCACAGTTATCCTCCCTCCGCCCCGTTTAACCGATTGTTGATATTTCACTCCTTATCTTCCGCTAAATAAAAGAAAATTAATTCCTGCGATCTTGAGTACGTGTATTAAAAATTGGACAATATTGCGGGACTCTGGGTGCGGGGTGTAGATTAACCAATTTACTACATAAATACGTGCAGAAGGAATTGATCCCGTCCACAATTAAATTTCTGTCAAATTAGGACAGCTCAATAAAATATAAAACTAGAGTTACTTATTTTTCTTTTATTCACAGTAATGCAATTAAAAATATCGAACAGCTTACTATAATGTACCTCATTCATAGTGTGCACTACGCCGATAGATCATCTCAGATGTCACCCAACAGTAGTATTAAATAACGTCACCTTATTTGAAAGAATTGCGGGAGAAGAGTGGTGATGTATAATCAGTAAACGGATCGTAAGTCCTATTTATGGATGCGTGGTATTACTTATGCGGCATCGGAACACCACACGCGATGTTATAACAAATTCGTGTCATGATCCATTTTCAGCTGAGATTTGGACCTGGTCGATAAAAATATGGAGGTGTATAGTTGAGTGGGAGTGGGAAGGGGGGAGGGGTTAGGAAGGCGGCACAGATGTGAGAGTGCCACCTGCAGAGGGGTCCGAGCCCAGGTTCAAATAGCCCGTGACCCGTGCAGACAGAAGGAGGCCGGGGCCGGGCACAGAGGGCCCGCCCGCTATGCATGTGTCTCCCTCCGCCAACCGCACTCGGCACCGCATTCCTTCGGTTTAAAATACGAGTCGCCGCGGTCGGTGTCATTACGCCCTCGTCCCCGTAAACAGTTCCCGGCTCCGCCGCACCCTATCTCGGCCCGACACATTTGCCTACGACCCTGTCACTGTCCGCCGACAGGGGGAGCGATGGAGCGCGTCGAATAGCCCGCCCCGGGTATTGTGCGGGCGGCGATTGGGATAGTTATTTGTGACGGGGCTGTAATCTAAACTCAGATTGCTCGGGAGCAACAGTAGGAGGTTGGGAAGTCGAATAGATTTTTTTTGTACCGCCCCTCAACACTGGAGAAGTGTTCCATAATAGTTTTGTGGAGCGAGTAAGGTGTCAGCGGAGTTTACTTCGGGCGGGTCCAACAATGGTGCCGTGTAATTATCCCGAAGGCATCGACGGGAGAGAGCGATAGAGGAGGCCGTGGTGGGCGAGGAAAAACCCCAATCTAGAGATGAAGAGTGAGAGAGAGAGAGAGAGAGAGAGAGAGAGAGAGAGAGAGAGAGAGAGAGAGTGGTGAGGGGGGGGCTTTGGGGCCGGGGTTCATTGTTGTAGGTGTTGTGGGCCAGTGTTTTTGCCGTTGGGGAGAGCCGCTATTAGAGCCAGGTGAGATAGAGAGGAGGAGGCCGGCTGAAGAACAGAATGAGCCGGGGCCCTCTTGTACCAACAGGCTATTTGTGAACAGACCCCCGATGCTATAATAATGCCGTACTACCCCCCAACACTATTTAATCGACTACCCTCCATTGAGCCTATAAGTTATGATGAAGTATCATCACTCTTCAGTTCTCCCTCAGCTAGTTAGATTTGGTCCCTCAGAAAATTATTGACTACCTACGCACGTTTGTTGGACGGAGAATAATCCTGTTTGAACTCTTATTGATTGAAAGCTACCGACAGTAGCGAGAAGCCGAAACCTAGTGTAGTGTCAAATCAGCGAGTTTCTTCTTCATAATTTATAGGTAATCGACTCAGTAGAGAGGAAATATGTCAAGTTATGAAGTATGTTTCATAAGCTCTATTATGCCAATTCTTTTATTATACTGTCGTACCAGTCATGAATAGCTGAGGCTAATAACACTTATTGACCCTAGGTAAAACCATCACCTACAAAATTGAGCTATAACTTTGCATTATCATCTTTTAGAATATTGCTTATTTTTGTCCCTCCCTTTGTATAAATAAAGTGACGGTTTAGAGAAGCCCGCGCGTATACCTTTTCTTCCTCGAGTACTGCTCCCAGAGATGAATGACCGAAAGGCTACACGAAGCCCCGTCAGCAGAATCCTTTTCAAAACTCATCGCTCCAACTTCGCTTACTCATCATTGCAATTTAAAAAGCGAAAACAATTTTCAGCTTCGAAATGTTTCATTTAATCCACCTGTCGGTCTGCTCTTTAAAACTTTTTACAGGGACCATTGCCAGGAATGCTAGCGATTACCTAGTTTGGTTTACTTTCCTGATAATCGGTCGCTCTTTTTTGTATACCGCGCGAAGGATGATAATGACCGCGAAATCTGTATCCAACATATGTCTGGTTATTTTAGAATAAGTTCATCTATCGCGCCATGCCTAGTGTTAAACGTTCATATACAACGAACGATATCACCGCGATTTGTTAATGATTATCAGCGACAGAGATAACAGATTACGCATAGGAAAAAAATCGGTTGAACATTTTAACATTGTCAAAATTGGATTCGGAGTTAATTCGTATGAATATAATGTTGCAGAATTGCTAAATCAGGATTAATAAAGTGTAGCACTGAACACAGAGGTAATTTAAAGCCAAGTTAAAACGGAAGCTAAAACATTTTTTAAAGGAGCTGCAAGACACCCTATTTTATTTTCATGGCCCATCAAGTAGGACTATTTATCAAGGTATCGCCCCCTCTTCAATGGAAGGGCCCATTGTCTCGGTGGGAGTATTGGGGCCGGGCCCCCTTCTAAACAATAACCTCGGCACACCGGCTTTGAACTACAAACAACCATTCGGACCATTAACGTCCCGCCGGGGAGCACCGCCGGATTTTTCACACCTAAATTTAGAAAAAAAGGAGAAAAACAATAAGAAAGAGACGAAATTGCTTTCGGCCTTATAACGGTATTTCGGGAAGTGATCGCGACCTAAAGATCAAAATGTTCCGTCTATTCTTCAGCCCTGTTCCACGCAACAAAAAAAATCCCAGTAAATTCTAGTGTCGATCCGTACTGACCATGCTTTATATTCACTGATCTGTGTTAACATACCCCAACATCATTATAGTAAGCTAATGGGTTAGGTACGTGCGTTGGATGAAGTATTCCGGGATAAATGGTACTGCAGTGGTAATTTCAGTTTGCACCTTCTTATCTGACGTAACAGATAATACACAATAGGCATATGGGCCTTTCGTCCATTGATCGAAAATTATGTACACATTCCATCATAAATGATAAGGAAAGAGTATTGCTGACAGCGTTACTCCAATAAGTCAGTGACGATACAATATCGCAACAGGGGAAACATTAAACGCAAAAATATAATCTAACTGGTTAAAACGCTTCTTTACGATAATCATTGTTTAAATATATTGGGAGCAACGTGATTAGTCGTCCGTGCCAGAAGGGTTAGGCTACAAATTTTCCACAAAATCTATCACGCATTCAGCACTTACTAGCGGAACCGTTCCGGGAATAGTCGCGGGCCGTTCCGGGCAAACAAAGTCGGCCGCCGCCGTAAGGTAAGTTACAGGTGAAAAATAAAAAATCGAAAACCGCCAAAGGAAAAGTAGTCAACAGGTGTGTCCAATGGAGGCAAAAGACGCGTGTAACTGGCGGCAATTAAGAAGGCTCGGAATGAATTCACATAAGGGGCGTCGCACGGGAGTGTAAGTCTCCGTGCCAGGAATTACGATCGTTCACGGTGGGAGTTGAGAGGCGTGTCACCGGCCCGATTTCCTGGTGATCAGCGACGGCGGCCCCGTCCTCCCGGCGGCGCCCCGCCGACGACGACGCCGCCGCCGCCTCGACCAATCCAATTTGCATTTTTTTCCCCGCCGCCCCTGAACCGATCCGATTTGGGCCGGGGGCCTTTCTGCCCGGCCGCCTCTTTAGCCGCTCCTTTTCACGACTTAATTGTCCCCCCTCTTATATAACACCGCCCCTCTTCAGTCACCGTCCGACGTCTTCATCTCGTCCAGGACGAGGTTTCAGGTTTCGGTCACACTTTCTTTTACCGGTTTCGGATACAACCCGTATCCTATATCAGCCAGCGCCCAGCGGCCCTCAGTCGAGAGACGAATACATTAGGCTATGGGGAGGTTGTAATTTTCATTTAACGTCTGTACTTACATTGTCCCAAGGTCATACCATTCTTTCATGTTAGTGAACAATTTACAGAATAAATATGTTATTAATTTACCTCGTTATTACCATCATTGCATATGTGTAGATTGGGACAAACCTATTTCAGTTTAAACAATATTTTAAGAAATAAACGATATTAGAATTGCACGTGTTTAACACTTATTTTGTTATCATTTCTCGTTTCTTTTTCTTTTTGAGCCATTACTGGACCTACTCACGTAGTCACACAGTAAATAACTACTGTAACAGTTTAAGTGGGATTTTTCGTCAACTGTAAACGCATAATAGGTGATAAAATATAATCTCTGTATTGAATACAGTATAAGCGTTTCAACCTCAATACTCCCCTCGTGTCCTCCATCTTGAGTGTTAAGAATCAGGATAGAAACTCAACCAGACCTGGAAAATAGATCTGCTACTGGAATTCCCTCGAGAGTAGTTGCTACTGCTATTGGTACGTTGGTAGGGCCTTAGTATATCTTTTTGTTGTTTTTTTTTAATTAACCTGCAGAGCCGGACAAGAGGACCGGAGATGGGAGGGGGAACGCACCTGTCTTGTTCGATATATAGACGGTAAAAAGAAGTCGAAACCCGGGGTACAACAATGGCCGACGCTTACAATGGAACCCTGGGCAACAGCTCCCGAGACTGCCCGTGGGAGGCACACACGGGCGCACGCACCCATACGCACACGCCCGCCCGACGTCCCTGGACAATAGAGGAAAAAGGATACACGGGATGTAGAAGAGAGAGAGAGAGAGAGAGAGAGAGAGAGAGAGAGAGAGAGAGAGAGAGAGAGAGAGAGAGAGAGAGAGAGAGAGAGAGAGAGAGAGAGAGAGAGAGAGAGAGAGATGGAGAGCGTGAGCGCTTGAGAGACACCGAGTCTTCCACGAGGACGCACTCCGAGGAACGTATCGTGGGAAAAGCGACTTGGGAAATTACTCAGCGGAATCCGGCGCTGGCCCGGGAAAAACTGTTGGGCGCGGGCCTTTTCCCAGCGCCATCGCTGAACCCAGTAACGGGCCTTCCATTATTCCTCCTGTTATTATATATTATATAGAAATAAACGCACGATTAATTGTTATTTCCGCTGTATAAGCCGAATTGAAGTAAGTAATAGACTGATAACGTGAGTACGGATTGTATAAAACTACTATTCGTCCAAAAAGAGAAAATGTACATTGTACGTATTTTTCATGAAATATTTTTGTCGAGGTTTTCATTATTGCAGCATTACTCAGGGGATCCTCTTCATATATTAAGCCTAAATAGTTGCAAAATATACCTCTGTCTCAAATCTTTTTAAAAATTTCATGTTGAATATTTCAACATCGTAGTAATACATGAAATGAGAGGAAGCGTGATATGAATTATAGGTATATAAGGTACACCTCAATCCTGCAACCAGCAAAGATAGCGGTATGACGGGAATGATAAATTCGCTTCCATTCTTTAGTCTTCGGAGGCCATGAAGCATTTACGTCATATTTTATCGTGGCTGTGGAAGGCGAAGAGCGTGGGAAATGAGAGCCGAATTGCGTCAGTGGGGGAGTTACGCCAGAGAAAATAGCGGGAAACTCCTCCCGCTTGCAAGTGGGCGGCACTTTTCCGATAGAGGAAAACTGAACGCCGGCCCCCTTTCGTTACTCTTGCGGCCGACTTTCCCGACACAATGAGACCTTGCGAAACGCCGCCGCCGCCACCACCGTCGTGTCCCTCTCTAGAATTCCTCCGTTTTAAACTAAGTGGCTTGTTATAAAGAAAAAGGAAAAATAATATAATTTTACTTTCTAAACGAATAATGCGGAGAAAGTACAGTAATGGTTCGGCACCCCGTCGATCCCAATTGGCATTGATATACGGGTGGTGGCGCGTGTAAAATGCTATCGACCGAAATCATCCGTTGAATAGATTCCGGGAGAAAAAAATTGAATTCCTCCTTTAATCCACAAAATTTACCATAATCCTAGTAATTTTAATCACCCTCCCGATACATTGACAATCTCTCGCTTGGTGTGAGAAAATGGGGCATCTAATACTGACGACAGGAAAATACCGAAACAAGATAAGGAGACGTTTTTCATAACATTGTTAACTGAATTGTAGGATTCAACAGTTTCTGAGTATTAATTTAATCTTATAGCAAAATTCCATAAATAAAAGGATCTTGCAATGAAAACAATTACCAATTTTTTCTAGATGAATTGTTATTTGTGTAATATTATATGTCTATCACCACTATCAGTAATTACAATCTGGAATTGAAAATTTCATGGATGAAATATGGCGTGACGGAATTCTGTCTATATAAATAAGTTTCTCTTCAGCACCGTTTTCTCTTTTTTCACTCGAAATAGATCTATATTCATGACAAATTGTTATCATAGAAGTCTAATGACTTTTTGCGAGTTGTATAAATTCCATTTTTAGCGTCTTCCTTCTTTTTCTCAGGGATGGGTACGTTCCCATAGGTCACTGTTCATGCAGCTCGTTTCCTCATTTTCCACAGTCTCGGCGATTGTTACACTTTCACCGACTTATTGCGAGCGCCCGCCTTCCGCGTCTCTTCCGTCGTGGCTAAAAGAAAAGCCGATTAACCGAGAGGTGAAATGACGACGGTATATCGAGCCCGGGAAGAGTGTAGAGGATGGAAAGAAGAGTGTGAGAACGATAGAGGAGGAGGAGGCCTGTTATAAAAAGCATCTCATCTGTGGCCGCGGGGGGCGCGGGACCCGCCCATTGTTTAGCTCGACTCGGGACGACAATAAGATCCGAGAGAGAGAGAGAGAGAGAGAGAGAGAGAGAGAGAGAGAGAGAGGGAGAGAGAGGGAGGGAGAGAGAGAGAGATGGAGACTGCCAAGGGGGCCGAGAGGGACAGAGCATTCTATAGGAAGCTCGGCTATCACATCGCTCCGAGGCTGCAACGCTGGAATTAAAGGAATCGAACTTTCCACCCTCCACCAATCACAGCCACACAAAGAAGAAGCCACCAGCCACGCTCCCCCAAACCATTATCCCTCCGTGCTCTCTGAACTGCACTCACTTCTATAATTTTATTAGAGGCCACGAAAATTTGGCTACCATTTGACGGTGAACCTTCAATAATAAATATAGAGATGCCTTCACTTTCCGAATATGCGGACTCAATAAAAACCATGTAAGTGTTCGGCGACAGTGCTGACTGTGTTCGCAAGAGTGGTGATGGGCTACTGGCCGTCAGATCGTTATAGTAATTTCTAGACTCAATATATCCGGTATAAACACGGTGTTCGACCGTAATATTTTTTCCTATATTACGTAAGAGAGGAAGCGGAATATTGTCGGCGAGCCTGCGGATTCGTTCCCCTTTCAAAATATTATGAAAACCGAAGTGACATATCGGCGGTTGGGTACCAGTGTAGCCCAGATGGGTGGGGCCGGGCGGCCGCTTCTCTTTGTTAATTCGTCACCGGCTCTGTCATTAGTAGTATCGGTAGCGCTTTTCCTTCACCGCTGGCTGGTATTCTCTGTTTCACAGTTAACACGGCGTGTCATAGCTGTTGATTTTAGCGAGGGCCGCCGCTGATTTATTATCGTGAAGGGGGGCGGGCGGCAGCCACAACGCGGCCGCTCTTCTTTTTCCTCTAATTGGTGAAGAGTCCTGCGGCGGGGGGGGAGCGGGGGCCCACCCACGGAATGAAGAAGGGCCAAACCGCATCATTTAGCCCATGTGTCGCCCGACTACCCGACCGAAGCCACCGGCATCGACACAACCCGCCGAAGATCGTTACACAGGTATTGCAGCGGTTACGAAAAGAGAACTTGTTTTTTGTCAAAAGCCGAAAATCCGACGACTTAAGCGGCACTTCTTCGGTGGCCCTTCAGAAACCCAGCTTTGCCCTCCAACATTCCCTTCGATGTTGCGTTCTAAGATAAAACGAATAACCCCAGATTGTAAATACGCACTACTATTTTTATAAGAAAAGGAATGGTATAATATTATATATAAATTTTATATATTTAATATCCGAGTGGGGTTCGTTATATTTGATCTTTACCGAAAGCCAAATACCAGACTACCAGTTAAATCCCGTGATTAATGGAGTCAGGTATTTAATAAATACATAAATAATATATTTAATAAATATACGCGTATTTATACATATATATGTGTCACCGCTACTTAACGGTGGCCTAGTTTAGTTTCGGTACGCAACAGGTGTGTTAAAGGAACGTTGGAGTTTCCCTTAATATGTCTACGTGTTTATCTCCCGTGGACAGTGACCGCAGGATGTTTTATCTGACGCCATGTTATATTGTTATTTAAAGTGCGAAATAATGACACCCACCCATATCAACAAGGAGGAATGTGGATTAGAATATGGGCTGCCGGTAGGGGACGGGGTCGTTTACCCTGGGGGTTGGGTGGAGTGTAGTGTGTGGAGGGCCCTCCTCCTATTAAGCGGGCGCTGTTGTGCGGGTGTCGCTTCGGCCAGCTAGCCATCACCATTATGTAGGGGGGACTCCATTGTCGTGGCGTGTGGAACCCGGGTACCGAACGTGTAATTGGGCGAGGGGAGCCACTGCCATTTGTTTAATATCATTGTGTCTCCCCATTGGATCCGAGCAGGAACGCCCTGGCGGCCCACAGCTGACGGGGGAGGACACAGCCGATTGAATACCCGGCCCCTCTCTCTCCCTAGCATTACAATTCACCACAAATTGCTGTCGCATCGTTCTGCTTAAAAGACGACTCCATTGTACACTCCAATTACCTTGTATCGATAATCCGTTATAAACCATTTTATATTCAATACTGATGAGTACAGTCCAATTTATCATCGTTCAAATGTATCATCATGATAGACAACATTTCTTTTTATAAATATTTGGCGTTTCCGGTGATCTTTTCACCGTGATCTTTTTCGTTTCACAATTTCCGTACGATCCATTGAATAGAACTCTGTCGAGATCTCCGCCGGCAGTTTAATATTAAAAGCCGGGGTGGTGAGTTGGCCCTCTCCCGAGGAGCCGTGGGACCGGGCCGGCCACCAAAATAGTTGCGTCCCGTTCCGCATTATCTGCCCCATATACCACTTGTAATTCGGTCCCCCGGCATCGTGTGCACCCCCCTACCCGACGCTAAATTTGGAGATCCGCTGATCGCCCTCCCAATAAAAATATCGCTCTTATTTCGTCCGTTGACGCCCATGTCTTAAAAAGTGAGGCGCTTACTTA
Organism: Lethocerus indicus; assembly: GCA_019843655.1. Lineage (NCBI taxonomy): Eukaryota > Metazoa > Arthropoda > Insecta > Hemiptera > Belostomatidae > Lethocerus > Lethocerus indicus. The sequence goes on from JACDQD010000006.1 coordinate 8,523,036, forward strand.
TCGGATAGAGTAAATAAATTGTTTATATCCGAAAACCGTTCTGAATTACATTTATCCTGTGTTGTATGATACAACAGTTTAGTGCCGCACAAGTGTTGTAAAACATTCAGATTCTAATATCAGGAAAAGTAGGGGTGAATTTTCCGGCATTACAATTTGATTTTAAACGTTCAACAATATCACTATTCGCGTTTAAAATTTCTATTGTTAATAAGGCCCAATTGAAAAGAACGATCTTAAATTTAGTACTACAAAACTGTTACTATTCGTTGGGTAGACAAAATTAACATCGTCGTTCAAAAATATCGTTGGAAATATCGCTTCCTGTGATTTTTTCGTTTCCTTATCCCAGCCCGGTAGTAATTCAAATTGGGTAGTTTAAGTCTAATTTTAAAAACACATCATAAGATTCTGTCGATAAGTATATAACTGATATATGAGTGTATCATTATAAATGTTATAGTCATTTAAGAGATCAGTAAATTTTCTTAGTTTGAAAAACGTGTACCAAAGATCCCGATTTATATAAAATGAATTGCGGAAGATAAGAAATTGTATTATAACAAATAACAATATTTAATTTACACGTATTAGAACATGAAAGACCTGATTATGAAGACAGCATGTAATGTTAGGTGGGGGACATTTGTGCTCGTTAAACTTCTATTAGAAGAGGCCGCAGAGTGCCTTCCGCCTATTCCGACAGAATTCATGATAGTCAGATACTGACAAAGAGCCCTTCTCATTAATTAAACGTTTTGGCCGCTCGCTCGACTGTCGGCGTCTTCTCTTCTTGTTTCCCCGCCAAAGTGACTTCAGTCAATGCCTAGTTTTTAAATTAAACTCAACCGTAGTAGAACATAAACCGCGTTAGGTTCAGAGGCAAAGCTCCTTTCCGCTTTCGGTGCGATAGCTGGCCGGACACGAGTGGTTACAGGTATTACCGGCTCGACGTGCCAACCATCGGGTCGTTTCAGATGTAAGTGAAAATAATGTCCGGGATCAGTAAAGGTTAATACGGCCGCCGGTCCCGCCTAGTTTTTCGTTCTCCCCGATCATTTTCCTCCGGCGTTGTGAAAACTCACCGAAGCCGATTTTCCGCGTTGCGGACCCCGGACCTGGACGCCCTGCGACATCTAATGGCGGTGATATTGACACGGTCCGAAGTCGAATCAAAGATAATTGCTTTCGTTGTATAACCAAGTTGTATTATATATGTTTTTGTTCACATCCGCAACGGGCGGAATAGACAATGCAGGCATATTTACATTCGTTTAGTGGAGGGGGGCTTATTCAATTTTTTCCGACCTGAATTACGATCGGTGTATTCCTTTAACTTTCTACAAAGCGATACAAATTGTAATTGTATTACCCCAAGAGCTTATACAATGTGCACTACTTTAGGCTTATGAAGTGGAATTTGGGATAAACAGAAATGAATTAGATTATTATTGCGAATCAAAGATATATTTCGGGCACAGATAAATTAATAAGATCAAAATATAATATAAGTGCGAATAAATACTAGAAAACGAACTCTAATAACAGTATACTCGCCATAACGGAGAACGACTGACATCCCCCTGATTTGCGAATGGCGAAGTTGGCGGGCGACCGAAACAGGTTTGTCCCAATACCTGCTAGTGGCTGAGGAGGTTTTAAAACCGAACGTGATTCGTATCGCGGAAAGGGGAACACAGTTACTGAGGCGGTGGCGAAACTGGTGGGTGGACGAAGCGCACGCGACAAATGGGATGTGTACGTGACGGCCATTTTCGGAGAGTAAAAAAAAAGAAGAAAAAGAGGAAAAAACGGCCTCCGAAAAATTCTCGACGAGGCCCGAATGAAAGAGTATTTCAGCGACGATTTGACGCCGAATCGCCTTGCTTCACGACACTCGCGCCCTCTCTCTACATTAGACAATTGCTTTAATAGCGATTGGATTCCAAGAAAATGACGTATTCGGGCTGGTTCGAGGAGTAACGTCGTCTTCAGTTCAACATCAATAAACATGGTCTGCTCTCGCGATATTCAGTTTCCAACCGCCTATTTGACCCTAAACTAGATCGCCATCGTCAGTAGCCATCCGGATGGTGAGGCTGCTGTATAATGTAACGTTGGTTCTGATATAGTATCGTCTTCAATAACCTAAAATAAAATTTCTCCTTAATTATTAATATATGGAAGACACGACATATTGCAGTCAGGAATGTTGCCTATTTAAATGAATCTTATTTTGACGTTATGATGAAACGTTTCTTGAACGGTTATCTGCAGAAACATTCTGATTGCATAATTTTCATCAATTTTGAATGAACGTCTTAAGCCGGTACTGTACGATTTTATTCACATCATCGTACATTATACTTTGATTGGTACGTTAGTTCTTCTGAATTTTAACACGGATGTAGTGCATGACTCCAGAATGTTATAAACAGGTTTTACAGCAACAGTTTCTGCAAGGTTAGAAAAAAAAAATAGTCGGCGCTCACATTACAATACTGTACAAATAAAACATTTTTTCTGAAAATTTTAGAAAAAATCCTACGATCACTTTCCCTCAGAACGGAGTCAACAACGGCCCGGTTTTTTTCAGGGGACCATAAAATAACCGTGTTCCAGGTTCTCGTGGCTAGGGCCGTATTTAGCGCTTGCGTCATCCCGCTATCGACAATGGGCCGGTCGTTCGTAATACAATTCCCGTGATAGGTCCTCTGTCGCCGGTCAGATAGCACCTATCTATCGGCCGGCCTGCTGAAGAAAGGCGCCGAGCCAGAAAAAAAAACTCTCCCGACGCGTTTTCAATATACATCTGTTACGCCATTTTATCAGCACCCACTCGCTCCGAAGTTTTTTTTCTGCTGCCTTAAGAATTATTTTGTGCCGCAACACGGCTGTACGTAACAGGGGGAGGGGTGACGGCTTTCTTCCCTGGTCGGCACCCCCCAGGTCGCCATGGTAGCCGGCCCACAGCGCAGATGCAATACGCGGTCCAATGTCGACATGGAGGAATCGACACAGGCCTTTAATGGTGGTAAAGAAATACAGTCAAGGTACTACCTTGGTAATAATTGTTATTATACGCAATATTTATTAAATTCTCTACTTCACAAATTTGAATCTATCTACGACAAAAATTAAGAAATGTATCGATAAATTAAAAAATGGCCTGACAAAACACCCAAAATAGTACGCAATAGGCTTTCTATTATATTGGTACATAGAAATAAATTATATAACATTAAAAACAGTAGGTGTGCTGAAGATAGGTGTATAACCAACGATATTATAAGAATATTTTAGTGGCATCGTTTTAGGTATTCGAATGAAAGTAGAAATGGTTGAAAGGTGTAATTCAAAATTATGTTCAATTACGGTGTCGCTCTAATGTAGCAGGATCGTTATGACTTATTTACACGTCGAGCAGACGAAAGGAGAACATTTCAAGAAGAAAAACAAAAACGATGAAAACCCTCATCCGGGGAAATCCAGGTCGGCGGGCAAATTCTAGACTGAAATTACTCGGAAAACGTTCGCCGTAGGGCCGGCCTTGGTTCGGCGAACCTCGAATTTCCTTTTTATTTTTCTTTTCATCCATATCCTTAGCCCGGTAACCCAGATTCGGGCGGCGATGACCGGCCGGGCCCGGGTCGCCGCTCGTGAATCGGCGGAGTTAATACCGATTTTACGGATCGGTCACACAGATATATCAAAAAGTTGGAGGAAGCCCGCCCAGCGGAGCCAGAGAGACACCTCATAATCGGATTCGTTATAGGCGTCACCGCGATTAAACCCACCCCGTGGACAATTAATAAAGCTACCACGCTAACCGGTCCCATTGTCTCCACACCAGGTGGATCCGCAGAAAACAAGACGGCAACAGACTTTTACACGCCCTCTTTGCGTTATGCCTTCATTAACAGCACGCGTCTCCCTATCTTTACAGTCAACACCAGACCAGCAAAGACATAAACGCCTTTTACGCGAAGAAAAAACAAAGCGTAAACCTCCGTTCTCGGATTTAACTACAGTGAAATTTTAACAACCCCAAAAGTTCATTATTACCGTAATTACAGGTAATTCTCGATAACTCTTAATCGGCCTCTATTTAGAATAACACAGTAGATTCAAATAAAAGAGTGTTTCAAATATTCCGAAATTGCTCTGAAGAATTACTGCGGACAGAATCGCAAAAATCTCCTAATTACACTGGGAGATAACCCACGGAACATTACAAAAATTATTGGAGGTGTACAAAGACCTTCTTCCGGTACAAGACGTTGTGAGATATATCCCTAAATTTACTTCGGTCTCGACAATCGCATGAACAACTGACAAGTTGGACGGTGAGATGGATGTGATTCCAAGTGCGAAGCCGGGCCGCTAATTTTTCCGCTGCCCGAATCGCCGTATCCTGGAACGACCGAATTGTGGGACGGAAATCGAGGCACAGTTTTCCACGAAAGGGGAAAAAAATTTCCCCGATAATTTTTCGATAGTGATGTAAGCGGTATAGAGTGAGAGAGGGTATGGGAGAGGGGGCCAAGGCCTGGCGGCCAGTCTACTGTAACGATGATGGCGACCATCAAGGATATGGCCATTCATCTCCCGCTTTTTTAACCACCTTCTTTAGGGGCCCCTTGCACACTCTTCTTTAGACTTATAACCCGACCGCGTTCGAGTTCAAATGTTAATAGCCAGAAAATCCTGTATTTGACGAATACGGCGGAGGACCGTCTTGAGCAATGAAATGTTTTTGATTGAATATCATTCAGAATATGTACAACATTTTTAAATTGTTACGAATTTATAAGTCTACTAATAATTACCTATTAGATTAAGTTGAGATCAACTCTTTTAACGTTTCAGATGGTGGTATACAGGCCGTATTGGGTATTCAATTCATGCGTGCCGAGCTATGGAGCTAAATAAACCGAAACTCTAATTAAATCATATATTGGTTAATGAATTTACTGTTCGTGATATTGAATATAGCAGCAAGGCGGCGGATGAAAAAATTCGACATTTCAACCTTCAATGAGAGGTCTCCTCGGTAAGAAATAGACCGCCAACCTTGGCATAAGTGTAACAAGGCTGCTGGCCCGAATGCGGGGCGACCTAATGCGCAAGAGAAATTATACTAGCTGGCAAATATTGTCCGAATTACAACTCAACGTAAATAGGGTATTCCGCGAGTTATGAGAGAAATCCTCCCGCCAAATAATATTACGGAGTCATTAGAAGAAACTCTGCCTTCAATGAAGGTCCCTGTAACTTTTACTCATCCCTGTGACTTGTTCTTTCCAGTAATCCCAAGGTTCCAGCTCACGACAACTGCGTACGGTACAATTACACATCAAAATATATCACTAAACAATATCCCAACAACAATACCTGAGGAGGGTCTTTCCCAGACGCCAAAGAAGTGGAAAGAATACGAAAAGAATTCGGCTTCGGATGAATCGTGGCTCCTGATGGTGGTGAACGGGACAGAAGATATTCGATGGATGAATTCCCGACAACCAAAATAAAACAGGTTAAACTAAGATTCCTTCGGACAAAGATTCCTGACTATGAAGGACGATACTTTTTTCATCCATCACTGCTGTAGACTACGACTGTAGGATGGCCTATTCAAGGTGCACGACCGGGGCAAAACCATATCGGCGTTTTCCATATCGCATTTCCAATCGGACGTGTTCCCGGATCGAGGTCAGAGTGCCGTGCGTGGGACGGATTCTTCTCCGACGAGAAGTCGCCTCTTCGGTTGGACACTTCAAGGGCAAAATAAAAAGGGAAAGTGAGGCTCCTGGAAAAACGTCTCGTGAGGGGGAGGCGAGACGCACGTCTCTCCGTCTCTCTCGTCACCTTGGAGACTCCACTTTTGTCCTTTTTTTCTCCCCCGTTCTCTCGAGATTCCTTTTTTTATTTTTATTATTATATCCGTTTCTTATTTCTCTCTGCAAAAAGTGAAAAACCCGAGATCGGTCCCAGCTGTCAGCGGCGGCGGTGGCGGCCGTGGTGAAAGTGGACGAGTGAGTGGGTAGAGTGAGTGGGTAGAGTGGGCCGGCCACTCGCACGGCGCCCTGAAAAACACGACCGCACCGACGGACGCCTCTCCCCAATCCGGGCACGGAAGAACTGCCCGAGGAAAAGGAAAAATTGGAAAGTCGGCTCGAAAAGTGGCCAAGCCTTTTGAAGCCCATTTGAAAAGGGGGAAAAAATACCCTCGGCAACTACACAATTCCGCTTTACTTTCTCGACTCCGCAGAGAATTCGGAAGGACGGCCTCGTTTGTAGCGGAAGAATTCGATTTCCGGAACGGCGCCAATCTTCCCAGTATCCTTTCTTTCTCTGGCTGTTCGCGCAATGCACTAATATTAAAGTTTATCGGCATTGAATGATCAGAAATATATAATTTTATTTCGGCCGGTGTCATTTATCCCTGGTGTCTGTTGAGAGGAAGGTGCTTGTTACATGACCTGCGTCATTTTCAATATCCACAATCACTCCGTTTGTAATAGTCCTGATAAGATTACACACCTGCGTAACCACATCGCCACGAGTTGATAAATATTAGTATATCTCATGTTGCGTGCCTATACTCCATGGATCGAAGCAATCATGTCAGATCCGAATAAGACTTGGAATGGGTACCGAAGGAATTCGTCGGGTCATTATCGGCTGCCGAAACTGTTTTACCTGTAGGGACTGTATAGGGCCGGACAATTGTCTATTGACGAAGAAACGGGGTACCGCTTAATTAGAAAAGACTGGGAGGAAAAGCCGATCGGCAGGGCCCTTTGACGAGGCGACGGGTAGAAGGGCCGTCGTTACGGTCGGCGGCCACCGGAGGAATGCGACTCCTTCGACAAAAGAACAATCCAACAGGTAGTGTGATGGCGGTGGCGGTGGTGGTGGTGGTGGCGGTAGTGTGATCATTAATCAATTAGATGGAGTGATTAGCATGCAATAGAGCGGGGCTACCAGTGTTGGCTTTTGTCACGGTCGCATTGTTGTCTGGAGGAGGGAGCCACAATCTTAATGACGCCTCCGGTTCGATTACGGTGGCTGTTGGGTCCTCTCTCACGCCCCCCACTCTCCCCCTCCCCTATATCTCTCTCCCTCTTTCCTATTGTATCTCAGCTGAGAATTAAAACCTTAAGGTAAAAAATAAGCCCCCCCCTCCCGGGAGCCACTGGAATTCACCAGGAATTTACCATATAAAAATCTCGATTGAAGTCAAAATTTGTCGTTTATCATTCTACTCGAGCACAGTTTCTAATTACATATTTAGTTCTTTGATTTATTTTAAAAATACGAATAGTTAAAATTACCGTTAGATACGAGAGCCAATATTTTTCTCGCTTCTCCGGCTGTGTACTCTTGCTCCAGTATTTAATGCAAATGAAGTCCCCGGCTTTTTGCTTATTTGTCATTCACGCTATTTTTTAATCTAATTTGAATAGATTTGAAGTCCCAATATTTCTGCAGAAAATATAGCCCTATGAAACCAGACTGGACAACACTATCGGCAAAGAAGGGACAAAATATACCATTCGAGTAACAGTACGTTTTGGTTTTGTTTCTTCTAATTTTAGGAACGTAAAATATATAATGAAATGAACACACTCCGAACATTTCATTGAATGAATCCCAACCACAAAATTGGATGAGCAAGCTTTAGACGTGGCTCTCGGTGTCCGGTAAATCGTCGGATTCTCTAACAGGCGTTTGAAATCCTTTTGCACGCTCGTCCCCGTTGGCAAGTCGCCCAAATGTTGGCAATTAACAGATTTATCTTTGAAACGAGCGAATAAATTGTCATTTGCCGGTGGTCGTCGGCCACAGAGAAATCCGATGTTTACACAAATTTCATAGCCCTAATGCCCGTCTCAAATGGGCGATTACACAGGCGAGGGGTGTCATGCAAGTTCCTCTTTCACGCAGCCATCCCAATTGTAACTGATTTCTTATACCTAAAGCGTGGCGTATCAAACCTTCTCCGAAGTAAATACAATTGCAGAATTACAATTTCCAAGTCTTTAAAAGCATTATATATTGGCCCCCTGTGTCTCAAAATATTACGATATACCCAGACGCCGCGTAACGGTCAAAGCTCAAATTGAAACGGTTTTTAAACGCCTGTTAAAGTGCGGCGGATGTGCAGTCGGCAGTTACAAGGAAAGATTGGAAATTTAATGGTTCGGTTATCTAGACCTATAAAGCGTCCTGCCTACCCGGTAGAAACACACATGCAAGCTGTTCTGCTCGTATGGACTACTCTTATCAGGCACATGTCATCTATTTCTTGCTCCGTTTGATTGTCGCGGCATTGACAACTAATTATACGATTCATATATCACCGCAGTGCACAAATTTATTAACTAAATTAATCGTTTAAAATATTTTTCTACTGGAATCAGTAATATATCTATACACTTATGCCACAATCCCGGAATTGAAAAAACAAAAGAGCAAATTGGAAAACAACCCAACTAGATTTTCTCAAACAGATCGAAATAAATGCAGAAATTGTCGTAGCCTCCCAGGAGAAAATAATTATAAGGTTATATTTATTTTTCGAGGTTGTCGGAATACCGAAAGATGTATTATTTTTCCCCGAATTAGGTTCTGGACATAGAATGAAGGGGTCCTACAGCTTTGATCCGTAGTATAGGAGATATGTTTGAGGGTCAACACTTTGTACAGAGGAGAATAAAAGATATTCATCGATATTAATAGGATTTGTTTGAAGTTGGAGGGCGCAGGAGCCGGCCCCTGGTAGCTAGCTGGCCATGTTGTTACATCACTAGTCCGTCATGGAACGCTGATTTTTTTGATTGTTGGTTGCGGGATGGTGGGAGGAGGCAGCGCCAAGCAGTCTGCTCTTTCTCTCTCCCTCCCTCCATCCCTCCTCTCTCTCTCTCTCTCTCTCACTCCCTTTCTCCCCGTCTGCATGGAGGTGTTCGTGAATATATGTGTGTGTGATAGAGAAAAATGCCGCATGTTGGATGGAAAAATATATACCGTTATATTACTCTTTTTATATCGTTTGGTGACAATGATGTCTCCCCCAAATTGCCCGTTGGCCCCACGCCGGACTCAGCCACCAGCGACGCCTCGATCTTGCTTTTGCCCATAGAATGTAGTTACTATGGAGTTGCTTTATGGATCCTCAAGTTTATTATATGGTTACTATATCTGCCCTACTGTTTACGGTTATTATTTTAGTAGAGTATGGTAGGTATGATAATTCTTGTGATTTCTGCCTCAGGCAGAAGTCTGTTTTCTTTAACACAACTATAATGCAACAATATAGGATTAATACCTCGAGGAATATAATGAAACGATATGAGGAATATAATGGAATGGGAAATCGCTAGTTCGTTCAAAGTCGATAGTTGCCAGCGGGAGCTGTCTCTGAGCGGGTGTTTCGCAAGAAGAGTTTCCATGGAGGTGGAAAAGCCGGCCAGTCATTTCCACTTTCCCCGGGGAGGCCGAGACAGGGCCTGTTGCACAACTGTTGGCGCGGAGATCTGCTGAAACCCCCCTTTCGAAACGGATCGGACTCTCCTGATGAAAAGCCGTTGCTACACAGCCGGCGGCCGGGCACAAAAAACAACTGTAAGCGGGTCGCGTTCCTAGAAATACAGCCACAAGAACTATTCTATTCTTGCGGCCGAACCATCGCTGAGTCACCGCTGGTCATCATATATCGGTTTAAACGCTCCACTTAAGATACTCGAAGAACGTTAACAGGAAATAATCGACAAAATACTCTTCGTTTAGTTCTATTAGCATAATTAAGAATAGGCCAAATATAGGACCGATGCCCTTTTTACAAAGTGGAGCACACATACCTAATACCATAAACAGAATTGAACAGCGGACATAGGCTAAAGCCTCAGAATCTCTAACCAGAACAGAAAGAATAAAAAAAATAAAGACACTTCTTTGGTCGGAACTTGCAGGCTCAACAGAATACGTGGCGTGAGCTTTTCTGAAGGCTTTAAGCTTTTAATCGCCGTCCTCCAGAAAGAATTAAATCTGTCATTTCTAAGTACTGAACCGCGCTATAGCGACACAAGATGGGGCCACCCAATTAAAACCGGAAACCAACCGGGGACACGGCGATGGTGCCAACTTTGCGGGGTCGAAATTCCCATTGGTCGGAGGGGGCCGTAAATCAGGGTCCGGCGGTCGTGCGCCCCCGAAAATGCGAGGGTGCGACACTTATACTGTCACCTTCCCAACAAGACTCACCGTGGGGGGGGGCGTGTGTGTAGGCGACCGCTCGGTTTTACGAGCCGGGGGAAATCGGGCCCGTCTCAGCTCCTCCTTTCAGCGACTCCTTGTTTCTTTCATAATTGTCCGGGAGGAAGGGGAAGGATGTCCCGAACAATGCTGAACGGGAGCACTCCCCCGCCACCCAACAATACACAAGTACCAGTGCCCAAACTTTACGCCACCCAGAACTAATGAATTTGGTCGTGCATATATTTCCCGTCCGGACATGAGCCCGCTACCGTCAATTCCAGGCAATAAATCTCAATAAGAGCCGGCCGTCGATAGCTCTTTTGTCCACTGGCAGGCAGAAATAATTTTAACGCCAAATATTGATATATAGAAAGAGCGAAGAAACAATCATTTAATTATTACCTTTTTTTTAATGCGCTATACTAATTTAACCTTTTTTCGAGTTGAAATTTAAGATCTGTCGGTAAATTAGAGAGACTCTTACGAAACAATGCTCCAAGCAAATCAACTATAAATACTATTCAATGACTAGTTCTTCAAACTAAACTTAAATTTCCTGATGAGTTTCCAACCGTCCAATACATAAGTTCCTCATTCGAAAACTTAGAGAATCCCGGTCACTTAAGTTCCCTTATAGATCACTAAAATCCCTCTATTCGCGACCGCCGAAGCTCTCCAAGGGTTTTGTGTTCGAATAAGTCCGCCGTTAATCCTACGAAAGAAAACATTAGCATCTACTGCACCTTCAAAGGTGTTTTACTTTATTAATAACAATGTAGACCTCGTATTATTTATTTTTTAGTCATTTTTTCATAAAATTATAACGTTTATTTTTCAGGCAGAATACACAAACAGTAAAGGCATTCGCACATACGATTTCTGACCCCGCGATGGGTATATTTAGAGCGGGGGAGTGTTCGGAGGAATCCGTGGAATCGTTCTAAACGGGGACATGACTGGGCCGGAGAGCGCTTCACGCTCATTATCTCTTGGCAGATAGCGCACTGCATACGTCAACGAGCGGCCTTTTTAATTCTGAAAAAAAAAATCATCCGGGGGAACTTATTAAGAATGATGGGAATAAAGAACGCACAATTGACCCGTAAAGGGTAACGCCGAGCACAAAGGAGGACTTTGTTGGGCACGAAAGAAATACTGTTGTAATAGACCGAACGGCGGGGTCTAGAACCCCAGTAGCTCCACCAGTGCCAATAAATCAAGATATACCAGATACAACGCTTTTCTCTCCCACCCGTACGAATTGGTTCTACTGTCAGTGGAAATGTAGAAATGCGGGAAATACAAAACGCGTGCGAACCATCAGTCAGTCCAGCTTTTCATTTGTCACTCCCAGTTGACATGTACACTAGGAGGGGGCGACCATTACCTACGGGTGAAACTAATTCAGGGGTGAGTTTGTCCCAACAGCTCGACTTGGAAATTAAAACTGGCTTCTTTCAATTGTTATTAAATCCGTGTTGCAATAAACAAATCTAAAAACTACGAATTCCACGCATAAAAATACGGCCGTTTTAATTTGTCCCCAGTTTTTCAATTTTTCCACAGTTTTTTGGAGAACGTCATGCAATCGGCGGTATGGCAAAACAGTAAGATGCGTATTATGCCTAATAATATAGTACTACGGTTAAAACGTACTTTACACGGGTATTGCAACGTGTCTGTGGTACGGTATAATCGCATTGTGTTTTCAAATGAAAAAAATTTTTTTACGATCGAATCCACCGTGTACCTACAAAGTTACAGAATGTCGTTACACAGCAAGTGATCATTCGAAATTAACTCCAGGGGGAATGGAAGGAAGGGGTGGCGCTTCCGCGAGAGCATGACTCTGGGACCCACCTTTCAACTCAGGATAGCGCCCCCTCGATCTTCTGGGAAGTCAGTCGGGGCTGGCAGGCGGATTGGAGAAAGTAAAAATATTCCTTTCAGCCGGTAAAAGATTCGGGAACGGCCATTTGCCAAAATTAAGAGACAATCGCGAAACCCCCAGCGCCGGTGGCAATTTTGACGGGAGAGAGCCGGCCGACGCCCGGTGAAAATTGCACGGGAAATAGGAAAACTCCCGCATTCGGCATTGTGCTATTTAAACTGTTGCTTTACGTACAGACTAGGCTCCTTTTTCCCCAAGTGGAAAAACTGCCGGTTGCGACTTCCTCCTGGCCCGCGTAACTTCTGCTTGTCTTCCGCAACCGCGTCTAAAAAAAGTGAAACGTTACTGTCAAATCTGTACGTTATGCAGAATATCCTTGACATCTTCATCCCTTCCGCATTACAACTGCTACTAATCCAGTTTACATGGTCTAGCCCCAGACCGAACGACGGAATTGAGACCTATAGTTTATAGGTATATACATCGAGATATCGCGTGTATATTCCTCAAATATTTCTCCATATCGCTGACATTATTTTCTGCCTATGGCATTTGACTATGATAATATTTCTTTTTTTTATATTTCCACTATCCTTCTCCATAACTCACGTACGTCCCCCTCCGGCATTCCCGTGCATCATCCTGACTAATATGCGTACTTTTAGTCTTAACTTTTAATATTAAAAAATTTAATACCTGAAGGTTTAAGAGATTGCAGGAGTGCCGGCAAATAACCACTTCTGGTTGACTTACATCGTTCGGCGTTAGGTAAAACTGTGTGTTGTAAAAGGTGTGTTGGATAACACCCTTTCCGAATTTCTCGGTGGTCCACCGGAGTAAAACAAAGCCGCGTTACACCGTGACAATTATCCGACGGTCCGGATTAAATTTTCCTTCTTTTTTTTTTCCTAATTTTATCCGCCGGTCTCGTGAAAAGCGGCGCCGGCCCGAAGGGGTTTTCCGCCTCTCCCATATCATGGATTTGCACCGCTTGAACAGTCTCTACGCTCTGCCCTCCCCGGCCGGCATTTCCCACCTCCCCTCGTCCACATCTCTTAGAGAGCAGACCGGTAAAAAATTAAAACTAATTTATCGCCCTTTCAAACGTGTGAACCCCCCCTCCTCCCCGAGATTATGCCGCTCGTCGGAATCGATTAATGACCTCATCGCAGTATGAACAAATTACCGTTTTTTTTTCTTAAAACAAGCTCACTATAAACCTTGGGCATGATCCTAACCTTGCCAAAACATTTCCAAGTCTGTCGTATCGTCGGCTGTCTCAATTGTTCGAAACTCTTATTTCTAGCCCTACGATATTTGAAAAAACATTTTTATATTTTAAATATGCACTCCATATTTGTTATAAAACTTCGGTATGAAAACAAGCCTTTCAATGATTATATACCGTAATATTTGTTACGTACATTATACTGACAGGGCAAACTTCGGCCTACTATTTTCTTAGTTTTCTAAACAACCAGATTTTGACATAATTAACCCCATAAGTAACTAAATATAAAATAGAAACGGTAAATATTCACAAACAGGTATGCATAATTCAATTATTCCCATAGTTCCTTATACATATTCAAATTCACCTACTTTCTCCTTTCATGTTATCTGAACGATAATATGAAATGTACGTGTTATCTTCTAATGAGCATACTGGGGTTTATGAGCAGCTCTCGTTTAATTATTTGAAATTTATAATAGAAGGAGAATTCGATCCTCCACCGAATTCCAATTATAAATTTCAACTGGTTCCAGTTATTTATACATCATAAGTAATACGCGTATAAATATTTAAGCACCGTTATATTTGCATTCGGATAGTTTTATAACAATAAACTTTCTTGCTGGTCCGCTGGGATAGTAGCTGAATAATAGGAAGTAATAATGTAGAAGAAGGCTACCAGTATTTTATGTCATACATTCTGGGTGCGATGTCCTCCCTCCTATTCTTGTCTTCGTGACCTTTTTTTCTAGCAAGGAGTTTTCAAGCGACCCCCGCTTTTCTGAGGTAGAGGATTGTTAGAGTGGGCCCCGTACGGGCATAAAAGTATTATTAGACATGATCGGTAGAGCGTTGTACCTACAGAGGGACGTTATAAAATATGGTGGTTCCATTTATGGAGCAATAAAATACTGCGGAGCAGGCATTCCAGTAGGTGGGTAGGGATGTGAGGCAATGGTGGGGGGGGGGAGGAGGGCGATCAGTAGGGGGACCAATGGGAGGGCGCCCAGCTGGCTCCTGGTTGCCGATTGGTGGGACCGGCCGAGGGCCCAGCCCGGGATAGATGAGGCGACGGAACCTGAGTTCTGGCTTCAGTCGGTCACGGGTCGCTGTCCTCGCAGTGTCTTCGACAGGACGAGTCCTCCAGTCGCCACGCCGAGAGAAGACTCCGCTCCTTCCGCCGGAAGAGTACGCCCGCCCGTTCAAAAAGTTCGACCGCCGCAGAGGGTGACCGATAAGGGGAGATAGATAGAGGCGCGCGCAGCAGTTCAAAACCCGTGAGTGACTCTCGTTGAACGCGGGAGAAGCCACGACAGAAGACATCGAGAGAAGATGACAGTAACCAATTTCGGAATGATGCGGCCCTGCTTCACTGGATATCCGTTCCAAGGTGAGCATTGACTCCGCACTACTTTCCATCGCTTTGTCCCATTCGAAATTCGACGATATTAACGCTCAAAATTACGAAGGTAGTGAAAAAATTTATAATAAATTTGTCGCGAGAATTTACCAAAATAGCTTAATTTAAAGTACCGTGCAAAGATTAAAACGGTAAACAATTACGTTCTTCTAAAGTTAGTCAGTGTTGAAATCTCTTAATGCACCAACATATTTGTGAAATGTATTTGTATGTCCAAGAAATCACACTGGAGAGTAACGTTTTTCTATACTAAACAGTTAGTTTCGTGACGTTTAAAATAGTTACGCATTAAATAAGATAAAAAATTATATTCCCCCTTTACAATTGGTTTAAAATATTTAAGATGTCGTTGCGAACTGTAATAGTTATAAATGTATTACATCGGCTAATTATACTTCTACTATAAATCCAGTTTCTTACACTGAAGATAATCAATTGATACAACTGTAGGACCCAAACGTGTGCAATTTAGGTAACTGTGCATCAGGCGCCCCTATAGGGTAATTAGCGACACACACCTACATTGATTAATTACCGATTAATTACAGAGTTTGAGATAAATATTCAAAACTCCACTGCATGAATATTAACTTACTTCTGTGCTTCCTTCGTTCTGCAAAGTAATTAAAACAGCGATACCGATGTTAGAATTTTTTCCCGTGTAATTTTCTGTCTTACAGCGTTAAAAATATTAACTGTTCCGATGTTTTTCGGTTAGAGCAGACAGTAAATTATAGTGTTTCTACGATTCGCCTCCTCCCGAATTGCCGCTTCGTTAAACCTAACTATATTTTTTTGGAGTCTGGCAAGGCGGCCCCGTATAAGAATGAATTAACATTAATTGTAAACCCCGCACCCGATGTAATTTGGCTCAGTTATAGATATTAAATTACGGCGAATTTTCGCTTAGATTTGTGCCAAGTTAACGCCGGCTTTAAGAGACAGAATACTGTCTGGGTTGTCGTTCGGGGCGAGGGACCACACCGGTTATATGTTTATAACCTGAACGAAACCTGCGGCCGGTTTAATTGCTGCAAGCTATCATAGAAACGTTTACTTTTTATTCTCACTTCTTCTGCGCGCAATTAAAAATAACCGCCTTACCCGCCTGGAAAAATTCCATTATCTCTCATATCGGACCGGTACAGCTTTCTTTGCGTCTCACTTGCCCGTATCCGGTTTCGCTCATCGAACCCGCTTTTAATTAAATCGATTCCAGAATACGCGAAACCGTGGAAAAAAATATGGGGCGGAACTGCGGATTATATTATATGCAAAAGTCGGTTTTTCAATTCACTCACGCGGCTACCGCGGTTGCTTTCAATTTGCATATTCATGATACGGCGGAGAACAAATAGCTTTATTAATGAAAGCGCCGCGATCACCGTATTTTACTCGCTCAGAATTTTGTCCCCGTCGAATATTTTGATTGTGTTACGGTCAAATGGCGGCGTTTTAGATTTTTTCTTCTTAAACGCGCAAAGGAGACGATTAGGATTATAGCAGTTTTATATTTCTGTCAGCCAAAGATATTCTGTTTCCCTTAAACTATTAATAATCTAACCTAAGGGTAAAATCATCCAGTCATGAAAATAACCCATTTTTCTTTCCCAACGAAATAGCGTGGTGGTTTTATTCCAAGTATTCCATTTCCCAAAAGAATGACTGAAGTGTATTTATTTTACTTTTATAATTAAATCATCAAATGATCCGGCCTATAATTTTCCGGCTAACCGAATATTTCAGAGTATAATCGGTATATTTTGCCGTTATTTTGCATACCTGAGGTTAATTCTGTAAACATATCTTTAAATGTTGGCCTTTCAGATTGATCCGAGGCTAAAATAAGAAACATTTTTCTTTTGAATTATTTAACTACTACAAGAATAGCGGCCATACATTCTTGTCGCCCGTTTGATCTAAGAAGAGATATTTATGTTATCTCTATAGGCATAGTCGAAATTGCCTTTATACTTGATAGTTGAAAATTAAGGATTGATTAAGGAATTGAAACCGTGTAGTAGGTAGTTGAAACTGTGTTAAATCAATTGAAAATTAACACTGGAAAATTAACTCCGGTAATTACCCGTTAGGTCCAATTTCTCAATTCGGAATATTCATTAGGCCCTTGAGGGATTTCCCTTCACGTTCTTTACATTTTGCTTTCGGCGGTGCGGCTAATTGGAGCCCACAGATGCTGGCGCCACTAAACACTCCCGCTATGTAACTCGCTTCCGTTTTTTTACTGTTGATTCCATTCCAAATGACTCATTTTACTGGGCGTCTATTTGAAACCGAAATCGGACCGCGTTAAACCGTAGGACAATGTATCTAATAGTGGCCGCGAGATCTGTACAACACATGTTCGGCTAGCATCTCACTATTTCTTCAGCATTAATTTACCAATCAGCAATATAGAAAGTATGTGCTCCATTTCATTGTACGATTTTTTTACACATGATTATCGATTACGGTCCTAAACTGTTACACTAAAATGGTAATAATTATTTTATTATTTCTTTTAAAATTTGAAGGCTATAATAAAATACGTTTTACGTTTTAATTTAATTATAATTTCCTGCGAAAAGTAGAAAATTATTCTTTATTTAAAACCACTCATATTTTTCTTCTTTCACAAAGTATAGCGATTTAATTTCACGAAATATTTTTTTTAGAAGTGAAATAATTTGTTAAGTTATAGTCCACAGGTGATATATCAAAAAATATATCAAAAGTTTAAAACAGTAATTTTGCAATAGCGCTGAGTTGAGATAATAACGATAAAGACAGTGAATAAAATTTAGTAGTTACAAAAAACAAAAACGTAACAACATTTTACTGCAAATTGATACAAAAGAATTAAAATTGCAAGCGGAAAAGGTAAATCAGAATGGTTTCTTTGATGTTTTCGAGTTCGGTATCTCCGATTGGTTCTTAATAATTCCTTAATAATTCTTTTCTGTGCTTTCAAAACTATTTTAGAACGAATTTTAAACTGCGCGGACTGTTGTCCGGCATACTAACTGGGGCCTGTTGACGTTCACGGTCTAATATGCTGCGCGCGTCCAACTGGGGTTGGGACTTATTTTAAGTCATCCGCCGCTACCACCAGCCGGCTGGTTATAAGTAAGAGGGTTCATACAATGGAACACGGACAAAAAGGGAATATTTCAGAATATTAAAATGCTAAAATGTATTTGTGAAAGAATATTTGAAAAACCGATACCGAACCAGCGAAGATAAGTTGTAAGGAGGCCAGGTAATTCTCCTGGACAGAGATAAGGTATAGCGGTTACCTACCGGCTCCTGCTGAGCAATATAACCGGGTTCAACGAGTAGGCGAAGAAAAGTAAAACCGAAATTAAATAAACACCTCGTAAAAGATTCAGTATCCAACATTTTGACGCGGTCCCTCAACAGCGCTTGTTAAAGCCGATAAACTATAAACCTGTGTTTAACATTGCCTTTGGCATATTGACCTCGGATCATTTACAGTTTCCAATTTAAGCGGCAATCCTATTAGTCCATTATTTAATCTAATATTACGTTTATAATGATATAGCAGTTACATTGTGCGGATTGAGATAGCGGAGGGGTCGGCAAACCGTCGCTCGCGGGAACATTTTTCTGAAATATACGATTATGTTAGTTGAAAATCTTCCTACTAAATTTTAATGTTTTTTTTTTTAAAATAATCAAATTAACGTATTAAAAATGTTCATTCTATCTTTCTTATTTCCATATTTGAAGAGTAGTTTGGGTCGGGGAGTGTGCCGACACCTAGTAACTTTATTTTAAGTTGGTATTACAATACACTTTTTAAGCGTGTTCTAAAAAAATGGTTTCAAATTTATAATTTAAAATTATATAAATATAAGACACAATTCCTTTGCGATAGGAAACAACAGTATTTTTGAAATAATTTGTCCTCACGAAGTTAATTAATATTGACCTCTGATCTTCACCTTTTATTGGTGTCCATTTGCATCGTATTTGCCAATCCGTGTAAATAACTTGTCTCAGACGTTTGTTCAACAGGCCAGGGGCGGGTGAACCAGCTCGGCGGAGTGTTCATCAACGGCAGGCCGCTCCCGAACCACATCCGGCTGAAGATCGTGGAGATGGCCGCGGCCGGCGTGAGGCCGTGCGTCATCTCCAGACAGCTGAGGGTCTCCCACGGCTGCGTCTCCAAGATACTGAACAGGTACCAGGAGACGGGCAGCATCAGACCGGGCGTCATCGGCGGAAGCAAGCCCAGGGTGGCGACGCCGGACGTCGAGAGACGCATCGAGGAGTACAAAGGGGAGAACCCGGGAATATTCAGCTGGGAAATAAGGGACAGGTGAGCGACCAAGTCAAATAAGTAATTAACGCGTTGATTGCATTCACACGACACAGACGTCTATTTATTTCTGAATAATACAATATAATTTTATCCCATTCCAAATTATTTTATAGATAATTATTCATAATTGATTCCATTGCTCGCTCCGGAAGTAGAAAATTCATAGACTGGGGGTTGAAGCCGATAGGCATAGTTCTTGCTCAGTAGGTTAAGCCTAAGCTTAAATGGAGCTCATTGCCGGCAGCTACCTGTGCTCGTAAAACCCGAAGGGTAGGTGACGGGGGTGTGGACCGTAATGTATTGTTAATTGCAATGCGAAAACGCTCGTAAACGCTTCTAAATTTAGGGACCATCCGACCAATTCATTCGTTGGCCGTTAACTTCAATTCGAGTTCCAATTTAATAACCACAAATATGACTTACAATATATAAAATGTTTATCGCCGTATTGTAACCGAGCGATCCTTTCGATGGAATTTATATTGCACATTCAGACATCCGAACGTTGATATTTCTATAAAAACATTTTCTGATAAATTTGGCCTAAACTGGAAACGAGCGCCGCACGACCGGCCTGTGTAAATTTCGAAAAACGTGTCTGTTATTTCGAGGCAATCATTATAAATTAGATTCGTATTTCTACTAGCGATGTTTTATTTAAAGTATTATTTATTTTTTAATTCAAATTCTAAGAGACCAGAAGTGAGATAACATATTAAAATACTGGTTCGGGAGCGGGGGGGGGGGATCAGGGGAAAAACGATACAGACTAATTGCCCTTAAGAATCCGACTGGCTCCACTTCCACTATTATAAAGGTAATTTACACTTAATTTAATTAATTGGCCTCCGGCGGAGAGAGGATCTGTCCCTTCGCTAGTGTTCTTCGATATTCTTTTTTTTCGGCCATTAAAAAGCGGCCGGCATTGATATTCACCGGCCGGCGTAAACGATACGGCTTGCGTCCACATAAACTAAATCCCGGCGTCTCACGGAAGCCCGTCACGGTATTTACATACGGGATCGTCGATAACCGTTCGGCCTGTATCCGGTTTAAATTCGGGAGATCGATTTTTGTATCTGTGTGCGTGTGTGTGTGTGGAGGGGGGTGCCGCGTGCCGTCGACACGTGCTAGTGTTAGTAGTTAGCTCCCGGTGTGTGCTACCTGCTCTCCTGTCATCCGCTCAATAAACTATTACTCCTCTGATTTGTGTTAGACGGCCCTTCTACCAGTCTGTGCTCTATTGAAATGCAGAATTATATTTCTATTAAGGGCTTCGTTTGTTACAACTACTTGATACACAGTAAATCACTTTTATAACGTACGAAATGAAGAAAATAAAAATGCGATGCGTCGATTCGGTGTTATTTTTTCAAATCTTATTGTATTATATTTATCGCAATTATGGTGATTATAAAATAAAGAATTGTTCGTTCAAATACGATAATTTGATTGGAACCTTGTTACAAACCGCGGCCGAGAGTGTATGCATTACAAAGATTCAATTTCCGATATATTCGGTAAGTATTACCTGAAAAAACTGATAGACGCTAGAGTAATCCGAAACTGTTGGGAAATTTAACCGAAATTTTATTTTCTGCGGAAACAGATAAGGGATAATGGTATTTCTCTTACGTTCCTGCCCCAATTTCCGTGCTCAATGTAGTTTAGCACATCGTAGTATATTTTAAGTGGCTCCCGCGTTTTCACAGATAATCCATCATTGCCCCAACGTCATCACTCGGCCCAGATAAAAGCCCGATCGGCTTTCGACCGGGCCCGAAAATGGGGCCCACCCGGGCGGCCCGCGGCGGCGCGTAACACGATACCGGCAGTCCCTTTTTCTTTGGCCCACCGAGAAAAGGAGAGGACGGGGACATAAATTATCCCCGTCGGGATATTTGAATGAATGTAAAACGAAACTATGAATAATAAAACGGTTTTATCAATTACACCGTCGTTCAATCATATTAATGCGCCCGCACGGTCGGCCGGGCCACGTTATTTATGGGGCGGGGGGGAGGGCGACCCGCGAGGATTTATACCCGTCCCCGTAACGCCGCCAGTTCACCCACCTGTCCAATTTAGCCCCTGAATGATGATCGCCTAACACCGAATGAATTTTCAATAACGAAAATCGAAATAGGGTTTCCTCTGCCCGTCGGGAAACTGTCAACCGCTTGTCCCTAGATGGGACCTTCTCCAATAAGACAACAAAAAGTCATATTCTTAGCATTTCTAATGACTATACTGGAGTTTAATTAAATTGGTAATTGAATGAGATATACGCGACGGTTATTTTACAGAAATTGTATCTCACAAAATGATTTATCAGCTATTTGATTTAATACACTCAGATATATGACTTTTAACAAGGGTTTTATCTTGTGGGTTACCTCGCTTCAATAGTGCCTCCATACATGCCACCATACCATCGGGTTTCTTCATTACCGAAATCCGGTTTCGAAAATAACGGTTTCTAATTGAAACTGACCGATATTTGTGAACGATTGAAATCGGATCCGCCCGACCGTAGCCCATGACAATAGCCGGCAGCCTCCTTAACCGGGCTTTCAAAATATTTATAAGTCCGTCAAGAGCGGAAAGCCGGGAGTCGGTGTTGACGGGCCTGTCGTAAAACTCGGGGTTGATGCACCCCCGCCGAATTGGGGTCCCCGGCGCGCTCTCAACAAGGCCCTATCTGTTTGTGTACACAATAAATTCAGCCACAATATTTACTACCTGGGGAGAAATCGCGGCTCTAATCCGGCCCTCGAAACAGGGCCGTAAAACCTTCACGCCTTTCATAAGCCGAGGAATGTACACCGGTAACAGTTTGTACTGACGCACTGACGACTAGGGTACCTATCTAATTTGCCCATTATTTATGACACCTGATCCTGATTTCTCTTACCCGGTAGTGCACCTACCGAGCACTATCATATCGGTAGTCTATCGATATAGATATATTCGTTAATATTTTTCGTAGTTAACGTGTTCGTAGTCATTTCCCTAATTCATTAGAGAAACATGTATTAGGTTTAATACTTGGATTAATACTTTCAGGACCAATTATATATATATCAGTTGTACTACTTAAGTAACAACTATACTGAAACTATTGCTGCATAATAAAGGTACCTTAATAAATTAATTGATTAAAATTAAAGTTTACTCAGAAATAGTAATGTCGCCGTACAGGCGCGTTTAAAGTGGCCAACGTAATTTTAACGCCATTCGTGTACATTGCTGATAGATATTTCAGAGTTAGGGACCCGATCAACGCAGTGTTACGATGGCGGTAAAGTTTGCTTTCTACACGATTTTCAAACTCTGAAATAGATAAAGCAACTCGACGATAGTACTCTTCGTTTATTCTACATCCTTAGAGAAATATTAATGTATGCCCCACTTTAGTAGCATGTTACTGATTTCTCAAGTGTAATAGTTCATAGTTTAAACCTACATTTCCGGCCCAAATCGTAAATCACGGGTAGCCGATACTAGCGGGACAATCCGGGGCAGTTGACCATGCCCGATGGTCCGGTTTATTGGTCAATTTCCCAGGGCCAACTAGGGGGACAGCGTTTCCGAAACCGAAGTAATTTCACAAAGTGCAGGGGCACTTGACTGAGAGAGAGAGAGAGAGAGAGGAAGGGGAGGCGAGGGATATTCGGGGGAAGAATGAGAGCGGAGGGTGTCAGTGAACCGGGTGGACTGAGTGTCAAGGGCCCTTGTGCCCAGCGGTGACCGTAAATCAAACCTAGGAAATCAGTCAACGCCCTTCGAGCCGCCTCCTCAGTAATATATAGGGCCCGGGGGCCCTATTGGTGACAATGGCCGGGGACGCCCCGACTACCAGTTGCGTTATCCTACCAGAAAAAAATGTACTTACTAATCACTGTCCTTTTTTCCAAGGATCACTTTTGTGGGTCGCCCTCCTACTAGAAGCTACAAAAAAAAATAAAGTTTGGCTCTCGAATAGAATTTCAAATCATTTCAATATAGAAAAATCATTTAATAGCTATCGATTGAACTTCGAGCATTTTTATAATAGATTGTCTTGTAAATTGAATACTGAAGGGACAACCCCAGAGGAAATGTACTAAAATATATTGTGGCACAAATGGGTAGTTATCCGAGAGAAATTTAGACCGAGAAATTTATATCCGTGCCCCAACTACCAGTTGCACTATGCTCACTTTAAGCCATTACGATTGTCCCAGAAAAGTATCACTTGTACCCCCTCGTATCACCAACGCCACCGGTCAGGTATTTAATTTCAAACCGAATTATATGTGTTGTTACAGAAAGATAGAGTATTACATGGTATCATGAAAATTCTAAAATCGGTGAAATAGAATTTTAACGTCGAGTCAACGCCCCCTTTTGGGCCGGCGGCGCCCATATTTCAGAATAACTGCCCCCCCTCCCTCGGTAGCACAATAGCCCACGTCTTAACTACCAGTTGCGCTGTTTCTACCCCGTTTTGGGGGCCTCGAAGAGGGAAAAAAAGGAAAGAAAGAAGGAGAAGAGAGTGTCGGGACAAAAATCCATTTGACGGGTCGGCTAACTGTGCCCGAGCTATGCCGCGACCATTATATTTCCAGAGGCCCGGGCATTTTATGACCCGTTTAGGAGGAGGAAACTACGCTCATTTGAAAATTAACATGAATTTCACGGGTCCTTAACAAATTTAAGGGGCTGTAAAAATGTTTCACCATTCTATCAGCTGCCGATCCTGCAGCTCTACCTTGTTAATTCGTTAACAAAGTTGCTGTATTTTTCACGAAGCTAAACGTTAATATAAATTCGATACGTCGAATACACTTGACATAGACCTCTTATCTCGAGTAATATTTACTTATCTAATTCA
This sequence comes from Lethocerus indicus, assembly GCA_019843655.1. NCBI lineage: Eukaryota > Metazoa > Arthropoda > Insecta > Hemiptera > Belostomatidae > Lethocerus > Lethocerus indicus. The sequence goes on from JACDQD010000006.1 coordinate 8,547,062, forward strand.
CAAAAAAATGAATATGTTGTTACCAGATATTAAGGATTAAATTAGCCTCCTATGCCACATTTGTGGCTCATTCACAATGGTCTTAATATAGGTTTATGATTTTACATTTCTACCTGCAAATCATTTTCGCTCTGTGCGACTATTAAAGATAAATTAGAGTTGTCGCGACGTCCCTTCCTCCAGGGGCCGGCTCGGCGGCCTCACTGGCTCCAATTTATATACTTAGGCGTTTTAAAACTCTTAGGCGTATTTTTTTCTTTCTTATCCAATACAAAAGCCCCTCCTCCTCCTCCACCACCACGGTAATGGCCAAACTATTACTAAAGCTAACAAATAATTACTCGGCTCAATGGCGCCTCGGGTAATTTATATTTCAGGCCTGTGATTAAGCTTAATTCAAGTAAATTATACGCCAGCCCCCCCCCGCATCACCCGCTGCTGTCGCCTCGAGCACGCCGCTTTTACCCAAAATTAAATATTTATTTTAAATTTCAACGAACCGTCCGAGAAATCATTTTTACACGTCTGAAAATATAATTTTCAACCGGCGCAAAACTGTTTTGGCTTGTGTCAGGCCCGATTAGTTATGGAGGGAAATTGATCGAAGCCACTGATTTACGGAGGACGATTTAATTAATAATTCAGAATTGACTTGTAATACAAACAGAAAATGTAATGGGTTAAAAAATATGAGTAGAATTTTAACTACTGACGACTAACCAACGCCGGAACATTATAACGAACGATTATTTTAAATTTATAATTACGAAGTACGTTCCTAAATTAAAGCGACGTTTGAATTTCCGGCCAATTAATATTCTCGTGGGCTCGTGTGTTATTATTTGTTATCAAATTAATATTTGCTTTAAAATGTTTCTTCAAATGTACGCGATACAAGTTTAATACCACTAGTAATCATTATATATTGTTTCTCCTACTGTGTAAGACGATTGGTAAAGGCCCAGTACTCTTATGCTATGTTCAGAAATAGACCAAACTTCAAACCATGCTTTGTTTTCCGCGCTTCTATCCACGCCCCATTTGTCCCTGCCCTGGCTGTTGCTTTGGAAAGGAGAAGTTAGCTCATCCGAGCGAACGGGGCTTTGCGTACAGACTAATATAGAACATACCCAGAACAATGGAACTTATCTTAGTCCATAGTTCAAGAACCCCTCAGTATCTATGTTCTCTTCTAAATGCAGAAACGCTAAAAACTATCTTCTACAGCAGAAAACTTTAATATGAAATTTTTCTCTAGGTGCCAGCCTCAACGCCCATAAATCGTATTAAACATTAACATTAAACAGTATATACTTATTCGCGAGTTTATTTACATGCAGAATAATTACACGCCAACATGTAACACGTCAGGTCTGCCGTCCCTGAGAAGGGCCTTGTCCAGAATTAATTTGCATAAAGGTTGGGCGAGCGGCTATAGGTGAAATGTAACAGTTTATCGGACACCTTTAGTTTTACTTGCCGGTGAACTCAAACAGAAATCTGCCTATCGGAACGGGAAGCGCCCGAAAGAAGAAGAAAACAACAAATCAAAAATATCTAGGCTGGAGCGCCTCAATAATCGATCAATCTGTAATTCAATTAGCGGTGGCGGGGGGGAGGAGGGTATAATTATTGGAGGCTACCGTGGCCCGCCCCGGACCTTTATTACGGGTTACCGGCCCCCGTACAGTGATTTATGCACACTTGCCTGCATTTAGTCCGCTCCGCCTCCCCTACCATCCCTTACCTGTTTTGTCCGCCGTAATCGGAAATTCTAGTGCCGGAATCGACTTGGAAAAATGGGCCGGAAAGAAGCGCTTTCTAAGGGCTTAAGAAATAGTAATCAGGAGCCTTACAATTGAATTCTGTATAGCTAGTCACTTTAGTTTAATTTTCTTAAAATTCTCTCTTTATTTCTTCAGTTTTGCATAATAAAAATTACGATAAATTAACGCTTAATTCTTTCAGGCTAATAAAAGAGGGTCTCTGCGATCGAGGCAACGCTCCGTCGGTGAGCGCCATCTCACGGCTGCTGAGGGGCAACGACGGCGACGAGTCCTGCGACAAAAAACTAACCGACGGTGAGCCCATTACGCAATTATGGTCATTATAATAATAGAAGCTGTTATATTATCGCGGCAGCTAAGAAAATATCCGCATCTTATTTTATCCTCTTATAACCAAAAGCGCGAATAAAGTATTTCGTAACCTTTGGTAATAATCGGGACCGCCGGTAAATGGGGATACGGGTTATGTTATGGTCAGCACGCGCACCCACTACAAAGCGTCTTAAGAATTATACCTCCCGCTCAAATTATATAAAATAAGAGTAGCGTCAGTTGTTTCAGCAAAGACGAAGACGTCATCATTATTGTGTCGGGTCAAATAGCGAAAATGGGAGGCTTTCTAACAATATTTTGCATCAAATTTCGCCTACTTATTTTACAACTTTATAACGAATAGTTAAAAAATGAAGGTGTTATTATAGGAGTGTGCCTGTACACTTAAATAGTATCTTAATTATCTTCAGAGAATGTTGAGTGTACCAGGAGTGGAACAATACTCGATCCAAAACGAAAAAACAAACAGTCCCGAGTACAATCGCGCGCTTTCAACAAGTAGAATTTTCTAAGCCCGGACGACTAATGATTTTCAGAGGACGCGGTCATAAAAGTCAATCCTTCCAATGTTGATCTGATCTTACCGGGCGCAAGGACCCTTAGCAGTTTTATGAGATGGGGGAGAAACCGTAAAGAAATTTTCCGCTAAATTTGTTGCGCCCCAGTACAGTTTTTGCCCGGCCGACAGTCTTTCGTCTGGGGGCCTCGGTCGTTGTTTCAAGTCGCCGCCCCGCCCCCGGCTCCCGCGTATACACAGCTGGCCTCTCTGTGGGCGTAAAAAAGATTAAAAAAGTGAAAATAAAAAAACGTATAGGGCCACCGCGACCCGTTCGCTCCCGTTTCCTCCCAGTTCGGGTCGCCCAACTCTTTTCCGGCGGGCCGCCTTTTTTTTTTTATGAACACCGGTCCCGCGTTTGGGACTTTTCATGTTTCGGCTTTTCTCTGAGCCTCCCCGACCTGTCAGCCTACCGCCGGTTCATTTGGGTACGTTGCAACCGATAAGGGACAACAAAAAATACCGGCACCGTAGCGTCCGCGCTCGGAATTATTAACCCAATCCGTTATACCATATTATAAAATCGAAAAAATATACGAATATCTAGGTACGCCGGTTACTGGATATGCTTTTGTTCAAGAAAGGAAACACGAACACGAGAGGAAACGAACGAATTTATGACACTTTTTTGTCGCATATCCTTTATTTCTATGTATGAAGGAGTCGACTAAATACCACCGCATTTATTAATAGTATTACGAGCGGGTTCTTCGTCATCGTCATGTAGAAACATTTCTCGGTCGGTAGGATAAACGATCTTCTAGGCGGAGTCCGAATCCAGTGGACTCACGAACAACAGTCGTAAAACACGGGAACACTACGGGAGATAAAAAACCTCTCCGCCAACTCGATGCGATAACGTTCACGTAAGCGGCAGCGTTTCCTCCGAAACGGCGACAAAATTGAAAAGATAGGCGGGGCTATAAAAGACCGCGCAATATATCTCTGCCTCCGGTTCACTTGTATCTTACGATTCAAAAACTGGCATTAAAAAATATTATTCCATCGCGGTTTTTCCTTAATCTAATTGTTTTGATTATGATGCCTATTTCACAGAAACAATATCGGAACTAGTTTAGAATACCTGTTTTGTGGTCTGCGAGGGGTTGGAATACCGTAGATTTCGTGTGTTTCTGTTCGGCACTTTGGATGTTTTTTGGACGTCCTCACTGCACTGTCACTGTCACTTCTACTGTGGTGGTCGTCTGTTTGTCGTGTGTACTAAGTGATGACAGTGACTAAGGATGCTCAAAAAACATCCAAAGTGATCAACACCGCTACTGAAGATGGCGAGCAGCCGAAACCAGTCTAGCAAAAGACCAAACCAACTAGAGGAGACAGAAACACACGAAATCTAAAAAATCGGGACACATTTTTATCAGTATTTAAAAAAGTTCATTTACATAACTCTGTGTGTGTGTGTGTGTGCGTATCTCAATTAAATCCAGTGCCCTCAAAAGATTCGACTTCGCTATTCGTCTCAACGATGTTATTTCCGTTAAAGGTAATCAATCGGTGGTTGGCGGGGGTGAGAGCCCGCCCATAAAACTAGGAAAGTAATTATGAGGGCTCGAGCCAAGTCTCGGTGTTGAGCCTTTACCCTTGCCGCGTATTTCACAGTGTTAAGAGTTTCTTCTTAGGCTGCACATTTTTTCCCCTTTCACCGCAAATCTCAGCTTTTGGCGTTCATTAAAGGGGCACTTTTAACTTTCAACAACTGTACAACTCGACTGGAGATTAAATTAAACAATTTTCTTTTTATTATCGTAACGCGACTTATTTTTCAAAGCGACGGGAATCAACACGGCAGTCGTTAAATTGAATACGTTTTCAAGTTGAGCCAAAACGTAAATCGGAATGGATCTTAGGTGCAAAAACAGTTCTCCCAATATTTTTTATCCGCTATCTTTTTACCGCTTCGATGGTACATTGTCTGACCTCATTATGTTGGGCAAATTACCAGTACCTATTATCGGGACCTTTAGTAATGAGATATTTGAGCGAGTGAAAGTGAAGTTTTCATGTTGTTTGAAGGCTTTTAAGAGGAGGCGGTCAGCTCAAAGGCACCGGCTGGCTCGGTTTCAATCTATTTCGACTGGACAAACAACGACCGCAACAGCGAGCCGGCATTTTACGGCTGCCCCCCTCCGCAACTTTTACGGCCCCGCAGAAACGCCTTTTCATTTAATATCAATTACTTTTACGCGACCCTAACTGCACTGAGGGGGCGTGGACTGTTGATTGCTCTCCCTTTCTCTCTCTCCCTCTCTCTCTCTCTCTCTCTCTCTCTCTCTCTCTCTCTCTCTCTCTCTCTCTCTCTCTCTCTCCCTGTCTCTCTCCGTCTTCTCCCTGGCTATCTCATACTCCTTTTCTCCCTCCCATTCCATCCTACCTCTTCCCTTTTGTCTCCTCTTTCGCCGTTGCCATAAAATCCCGCCGAGATCCCTTCCCGTCTCCAGAGGTCTAAGGAACTGTCGCTCGGCAACCGGACTTTCCTCGGTCCATTAAACACTAATCCATCTACTGTTAAATTGATATAAAGTAGTCTCCTTTATTGCGTTTACTCCCCTTCCGCTTTAGCTATAATACCCTACGTATGAAACAGTCCCGATATTACTGACGAAAACCTCATTCCACTGGAGCAATTTCGAGTCACCAATTGTCTGTTCCCGATGGCCGACCTTGAGTTTATCGTGCCGTGCAATGAACGGCACTGGAGCCTGGGAGCGGGGTGGTTTTAACGCGGGGGCAAGTCATGAGTCGGCCAAACGATCGCGATCCCCAAACCGCACCATACCATATATGCCACCTCGACATATTCGCACCGCATTAACGGCTTTAATTCCGACATACATTGTTGAATCAGCAGTGAAAACCGGAAGTACAAAAAATTTTCAGACGGCTCCAAAGAAAAAGTAAAATTAAATATTTCTATACGTATATAGTATACCGAATATTTTACAGGAATATTTTTACTACCCGGACATGTCGGAATACTATTTTTAGGTTCCTTAAATACACATTGGTAGCCGATGAAAGACAAAATTGGGCTGTAATATCATCAATAGATCAGTGCGGTAGTTATGAATCCTGCCCGGGTTATCCACTGTGCATCATTTCGACGAGACTGAAACCGGTATTGTGAAACCGAAGACCGGTAACAGCGCTTCATCGACACTGGAGGAGTGCTACAGTCGGGACAGTACGTCGGCAATGAAACTCCGACGGAGCGTCGTCATCGACGATCGATATAACTCTCCGTCCGGTCGGACGCGTTAAAATAGCGCATCCGGTTGAGCAGTACAGGAACGGTTCTGGAAATATTTTTTCCGGTTTAAATATACTGAGCTGAGAAGGTGGTAGCGGCGGGCGAGTGGAGCAGTGGTGGCAAACTAAAAGAAGAAGTGGCGGACCGAGGGGGAAGGCCATAAAGAACGGTCCGGGCCCCCACACCGGTGACCCCCCCTCCACCCTTCCGCCTTCCCCTCGTTCAACTCCGCGTCGTTTTGCCCGGTGCGCGCCTCAGAATTCCTCACCGGTGATGTCTCTGTCCGTCCGCGGTCCAGTACTCATTTTGCTCCGCTTCGACATACACGGCCGCTACTCCGAGCCTTTCCGCCTTTCACGCTTTCGCTTTTCTCCCGGGACGCTATTTAAAATATCCGGTCTTTTCCGACGCTGAAAGACAGAGCGCGTTAACAGTTTCCAACTCTTACGGTTGCAGTATCGAGGCCTATCTCAATGCTATTTTTAACCGACTGGAATCCATTCGAACGGCGGGGGTTGTAAAATATCGAAAGAAAGTCGTCCGCTTCCGCATTCCGTCAGCAGCATTGCCGGACGGCAGCATTCGGGTAGTAACAGTGCAGTGAGATTGAAGACGAGTGATCGCCATCTGGAGATCTAGCGCAGGACCGAGTTTAAGATGAAAATACGAGCCCTCGCGGGCCTCCAAAGAGGTATTCGAAAGGAAACGTGTGTTCTCCTCTATATCCGCGTCCAATTATGTGCGAATAATCCTCCGAATTAAGTCTTGTATTTCTCACTACACGACTGTAAACGGAGTACAATCGTCGTTCCCCCGTTTGTAAAACAAGAAATAATCGCGTAAAAATAATTACGCGAAAAACTGCCCTCGGGAGAAGTCCGTTGATTAAGTGTTATCAGAATTGCGGAACGCGTCCCTTGAGTGCTCACTTCCTTCGTCACGAGATCGGTTAAACAGGAAATGCTCTTTCGATAAGGCCGGCGTTCCAATTCGGCCCACGGCGGCCGAGACAAAATCTGATCTCATAATTTGTCGCGAAGAAAGCCAGGTGTTCACGCGATGTGAGTGAGCCCTTCGCCTGCTTCAATCTGTGACCAGGGGCAAACGCGATAATCTCGGACATAACCGCAACATGAGCAATATTTGAGGGAAACGGGAAATATTACTGGACTATTCGATATTCTACTATTGAATTATTCTAAAATATATATTTTTATATAGCAAATTAACGTGACGACGACGTTTCAGATATATCTTTTACAGTTGCATGAAAGAACTGGATTTCCTGTTTTAAACGATCGTTATTTCCGATCATATCAATTTGTTCGATCTAATTAATTCGTGGATACTTGGGCCAGTGAGGACTTGAACGCTCCATCAAGAGGTTGGTTTTTGGGTTAGGTGTTGTGCGAGGGCCGCCGGTCGCTCAGATCCCGACCTGTAATTAGAAACTTATTACGGCCCAACCCTCTGTGCCCCCAACACTCGCTGCTGTCGTAAAATAGACTCTAGGCCCACGTATTTCCAAGGAAAACCGATGGTATTTAGATTAGATCTGTTTTTATTTTAAACTGCCCGAGGTCACAACAAAAAGTTATGTCAAGAATAAGTTCAAGGGACCAGCCGCGATTGTATAAGCAAAACTTTTATTGCAAGGTGTTTATCTCTCCCGGCTCGGAACTGTGAGTTCCAACCATACTGACGATGGCGAGAAGCCTAAACCAGTCTAGCTTTGAGCTAAACAAGATAGGTTAATTTATAATTTCGTAAAATGTTACAAGTCAATACGAATTCATAAGTATGATTACTATCATAGTTATCTTTATCTGTTCTCATCTCGGCCACGGCTAACATTGAAATCTTAGATTCTGATTAGTCATTTTTCTTACCTCAGTGGAGATAATATGAGTAGCGGGTTTGAAAGTACTTACAGCAAGTATTCTGTCTAATTGCATTCCTTTTCATCTTTCCTTTACATTTCTTTTCCGTTTAATCACGGTGTACACCGCAGCTAATGACTCTTTAAAGCCTATTCGTATGGATTGAATGATCGCAACAAAGTGAGACTTTTTTTTAAAGAAAGCGAGATACCGACGTGAAGTGACGTTTGCTTAATTGCCGCCTGGGGGGAAGAAAGATCTCGGGTAGGGCCCCTTCGTGAAGCGATATATTTCAAATTATGTTATCTAATGATGATCGATCAGAGTCATTAATATCGCCGCGGATCTTGGTTCGAATCCAAACTTGATCTTGAATTCCCAAGCATAATTTGCACCGGGAAATCGGAGGAACCCGGTCACTCCGATTATATCGTCCGGTATAACTTTTGTAAACCGAGACCGTCAATATAATATTAGTTGGTTAAAGTACAATAATTAAAACTCCCGAAATAAATACTCGGTGAGAGGCCATTGAGCCCAAATCCGGGTTCTTTTTTCGCGTTGAAGATTCACTTTTGAACGTGTGTAGTATTAAATCTGTTTTACGGAAATCATTATGGAAATTATAAAATCGGCTTATGTAATGCTCGAATTCGGTTTAGTTTTATTGAGGGCTGAAAATAATCACTTCTTATAGGCTATAGTCTTACTGGCAAAATTTACAGTCAGCGATTTAATCGAAAAAATTGGGTTATTAACCCGTCCTTCGAGATGGTCCAAATTCGACCGGGGTAGTTGAGAAGTTCAGTTTTTCTGTTCGAGTTTGACCAGACTGTACCTTGATTACTAAGTGGCTATTTCTAAATTAATAACCGAGAGAGAAGGAGCGTCAGAGAGAGAGAGAGAGAGAGAGAGAGAGAGGTGGCTCTCTCTCACTCTCTCTCTCTCTCTCTCTCTCTCTCTCTCTCTCTCTCTCTCTCTCTCTCTCTCATTCTCTCTCACCTGTGGGAGACCTCCCACCTCACGCCCGGCTTCCGTTCCCCATTCCCAAATTAATTGAACCGGATCACAAGAAGCTCAGCCCCGAAGCGCTGGGCCTCACGCCGTGCCTAACACCGCTCCTGGTTCCAGTGGAGCGGACTTTGAAACAATAAGGCTAAAATCAAACGAGTGTTGATAGATAGTTGAATGACACAGTTGGAATCCAAGTTTTTGAACATTTTTAGGCTAAATAATTAAAAGGTTTAAGGGAGGGCGAGAAAAGTTATCCGAAGTTTGCCTCGATAATCCGAGTCGCTGAGAAAGGCAGGTCAGACTGTAAATTGTTGTTCTTATCTTTAAATCGAGGTTCCAATTTCGAAAAGCGCTTCAATTAATCTACATTTTAGTGTCTTAAAATGGGTATAACTGCGGGACGGGCGCATTTATAAAAGTCTAGAACCTTATCGGAGATCGCGTTCCTGCCGCCCTCCGAATATCCTGGAAACGTCCGAACCGAATCAATACCGCGCGTTCATCAATCTCTCACGGCGGCCCAGAACAGAAACCCGCTTCATAAATTCATTAGGGAAGAACTTTTTATTTATTTTGGTTAACGAACGGCGATGTTTATCTGCGGCTCAATGCCCGTATTAATACGTGTCATTCGAGTCCCCCGGCCACCGTTAATTTATTCATAAATATTTATGACCGGAACATTAATCATATTAATAGTGACAACTATCTTGTTCCAATTCCCTATTAGGAATTGAGTTGTAAATAATAGTGGGGGGAAGGGGAAGCGGGGAACATTAGCATAACGTTATATATCAAGCGGCTCGTCTCCGTTTAGGACATTTGCCGCGGCTCGAAAACAGTGTTGTAATTTCCATAATAATATTCGATGATAAAAAAAAATTAACGTATATCGTCGACTCGGAAGCCGTGAAATTCTCTAATATATACACGCGGGAAGAAGGACCGACGCTCCGATATGTACGGCTAGCAAAAATGGCGCAATTAAGGGATGAGCAAAACAAATGGGGTTAGACCGGATAATAAATGGAGTAATTGCGAGGAGTAAGCGATTCGGGATTTGAAAGCTGGATGATAATCGTTAGTGGGTTTCGCAAAGGGGGCTCCCATCGTAGGGACCACTCGGAGCCGAGTTAATGGAGCCGGCAAAGCAGGCGCGCGATTGCGGTTCATCGACTTGATGATGAAAATCCGGACAAAAAGCACCCATGGTCCACGACTACTCCAATCTCTGACCCGTACAGTGATAACGGAAAGGGACCGAGGACATACCGATCAGGAAAACGCAGGATCCGGTCAGATTATAGTAAAGAAAGGAATCTGAATAAGAAAAAACCAATATGGAAGTGCGCTAACTAATATGGAACTAATGTGGGGAGATAAGCCGCACTCTACAGAAAATGGGCGAACCGTTGTGAACCCTGATGGGTTATGAATCGACGAAACTAAATTGCACATATAATATCTAATACGAAATTAATTCCTCGTCCAATAATCTTCAGCTACTAATCGGATTCTAGTGGATCCAATCTAGGGCATATTCAATCTATATCCCGGAAGGTTTCCGATGCGGGTTCCTGATACCGTAGAACCCCCACCGGGTCAGTATGTAAGAATTGATTTTTTTTTAATTTCTTCTTTTCAAACAAGCGACACGTCGGCATTTAAAAACATATGACTAATGGAACGAAAGGACGTGAAGAGTTATCGGTACGTTTTTACGGCCGAGTCGAGGCTGGAGCAGCTAGCTTATCGGCCCATAAACTTAGTTCCGGTGGCCCAGAGCGGCGGAAAATGGAGATTGGAGGCGACAACTTTTCGTGATTACAGAAACGAAACCCGCTTTAAGGCGCCGTGATTCCTATTTTATTCTGTCCGCATTCAAACGGCAGGAGGGAATCCCGATATTTCGTATGAATCATTCGGTTGGGGCGGGAGATAGATTGAGATTGTCGGGAAGTGAGAGGCGGCGGCCCCAGGGGGGATTTGTCAAAGTCAGGCCCCGGGGTGCCCCTCCTAATACGCCCGCCCATTAAGACCGGCAAAACATCAATTAGAACCGACCCCCCCCCCTCAAACAACATACTATTACCGTTTAAATAAACTCGGAAATGCTTCGTAGGCACTTACACCTCGGGGCCGGCCCGTGACAAATACTAATATCGTGTAACAACCTATTGCCATCGGGACCGACGGTTAATTCGCTTTGAGCCCCCCACCATTCTATCAAACAGCATGACGCAATAGGCTGGTATATCAACTGGTAAATGATTAGCCGGTAAAAATCAGCCAATAAATATGTACGGGATTTGTGATAGTATAATCAGTACAAGACATTTAAAGCAGCGTTTTACAATGCGTACAAGTACTACTAGAAGTACACTAGAAGGCTTCTGATGAGTCACTGTCGAATTCATAGAAGAAAGTTCAGGTTTACTTTAGTTTGTTTAAGTTTACATTCCTGCCCTACGAATTGGTCAGTTATTGATCAAATGCTTTCAAGTTGATTTGTCACAATAATATGTCGTGTACTGAATTACACTCGTTTATAATTGCTCGACATTTTTGCGTGTTCCTCTAACTAGTGTTGTAGTTCTTCCCGATGTCTTGACACTTACAAATAAATAACTGCACCCATCTAAATTTCTCTATATTAATTTTTCTATCGTAAGAATTACTGGTACTAATTTCAGTATAAAGCTCGTAGTAAATTTCTGTCCTCTTCTGTGTAAGTATTAAGGTTATTTAGAAAATGTACTACCGTAAGAATCCTTACGGCAAGTTATCCCTGGAATAGATCCTAAAGTAAACGCAAAATGATTGTTGTAAAATTATTATTATAAAAAAAGTAACCGTTTCTACGAAATATTTGAAACATTTGCTATAATTGCATTGCCATAACCGCTTTTGAGCCGCTACTGCCATAAAGTATTTACAGGAGCCGTTGGGGGCCCAGTGCGCCCACACGTCGGCCTTCCTCAATATTTCAAACACGATATTTAGTGTGAAAATCGAACTAACGAGGAGCCGGCCAATTAGGGGGCCGTTTAAACTGCCGTTAATGATCATAATTATTATCCAGGGCTGGGCCGTATATTTCAGAAAATACCGACGCCAGTGTTGCATTCGGAGAATGAATTATGTCGAAATTAACGATTTTTTTTTTTTTATTTTTATTTCGCTCCTCCCTCGGCCGTCGGCTACCGGCTTTTCGGTTCAAGTGTCTGTCGTAATTGTTCGGCTTGTCTAAATTTAGGTCTGCCGGAATGAAATATCGGAAGGAATTATTCTCCCGTGCCCCAAATTTGTACTTTTACCAATCGCATTTTTATTAACCCGGAACTATAAACATCTATTATTACCCCGCTCCCGTTCCCTCCTACAATAGTGTCAGACTCGCAGTTGTTAGTTTAATACAAGAATACACAACCGTAATTATTGAATAAAGAAAACGGAGGTTGTTCGAGGAAAAATTATTCAATAACAGCGAATATTAATTCGATACATTCTGAGCATTGATGAAGATACGAATTATAGAATTAGAAATATATGAGAAAGTGTTCGATAGAATCGGCGAGCGGAGAAGGGCCGACGAACCTGAGTGGGCGAGGATCCGTCGGTAAAAGTGACATAAGACAAAGGCAACGACCGTGACGAAACTCAAAGGGAGGGAGACTCTTCCACTGTTATTTCCCCGGGAGAAAAACGACCAAAGGGGTCGGCAGCCTGGAGTTAAAATTGGTATCAGTATAGTTCGTTCAAGCGGCCCTCATCACGGGCGGCTCTCTGCCCCGCGCCCACTGGGGAGAGGAGAGAGGGAGCGAGCGAGGGAGAAAGGGAGCGAGGGAGAGAGGGAGCGACGGAGAGAGGGAGCGAGGGAGAGAGGATGGCTGGGTAATGCCGGCCCCCATCTGACCGGCCTAATAGGGCCGCAGGGACCGTTGAACCCTTTCCCAGAACGATCCCCGGAGAGTAGATTTATGAATTTCAAAAAACGGAAAAAAAAGCACTTGACCTCAATTAATGCTTTGCCCGTTACGGTATTATTTAGAATACAGTATTCTTCACGGGAAAATATCCAACCGATAACGTACCGGTTTTCAGATATCTTATCGTCATGGCGCCGCACCCGCCGGCGGGACCACATATATCGCCGACCTTTTCTGTCGCCTTACAATTGTGGTAGACGCCTTATCTCTATAATATCTAAGCTACATCTACGTTGACTGTCCTCTCTGAAGAAACAGCCGACGTCTGCGGCAAGTCGGTACTTCTAGCCAGACAATTATCTTTCAACTTTAAACCGAAAAAGTATCAATTACAACACCACCTTGAGACAGGGTTTGAACAGTCGGCAGTAGAAGGTTTACCGGAAAGCATAAACCTGTTTTGCCCGCGTTTACTCTTCTCTCTTTTTTTGTATTCGTATCTTAGTCTGTGATCAAAATGTATTTGGCTCAGTGGAGAGTGAAAAAAAATTTAGGTCCCGCTTGTACCCCCGACTGCCATAAGACTATTCGCGGATTGTATGAATTTGTTTTCTTTTTTTTAATAAATGAAAGAAACATGGCCAATATTGTGACAGGTTGAATTGAGCCCGGTGGCCCAACAGGTGGCCGCTTAGGTGTAACTCTAGCCCGGCTATAGTGCGAGGGGTCTCAGGGGATTGTGTCGAACAGCGGGCGGTAATAGACCGAGGAACCGCCAAGACAAAGCGTCCGCCCTTCCCATTAACCAACCCCTCTATTCTTAATAGTCTCCCTTACTTATGTGATCTCGACCTACAGTGAGATTCACCCTTTCTTTGGGCCCCCCAAGTCTGGATCTAGGTATTAAATAGGGGGTGGAATTATCTGAATTTGATTGATTGGATTTATTACAGAAATTAATTAGTTAATTACTGGATATTAACCATACCAGTCTATTACTCACACGATTAAATATTAATTTCGGTACACCAACTATGGCTCTGGCAATAATTCTTCTTGCTGCTTAATTCCCATTTTCAGATTCTCGAATTCAAACATGAGAATTTTCATCGTTAATTGTGTCATCCATTCTAAATTGAGCGTTTAGAATTTACACCGACGAAAATGTTAACAAACGAGTTCCTGTGTCACGATTCATGCAGTAAATATTTTCGTGGCTTTGTCCGAGTAAGATATTATACAATGAAAATAATAAAATGTAATTTATTTTCAGTGAAGGGGAGCGAGGGTTCGGACTGCGAGTCGGAGCCCGGCATACCGCTGAAGAGGAAACAGAGGAGGAGCCGAACGACATTTACCGCTCAACAACTCGACGAACTGGAAAGGGCTTTCGAACGAACACAATACCCGGATATTATACCAGAGAGGAATTGGCGCAGAGGACGAAACTGACGGAGGCCAGAATTCAGGTGAGAAGACCTCACGGTGAATTACCAACGGACAGACTCTTAAATTTACTTTTTGGTCATCTACTTTCTAAAACGCTGAGTCTAAAATGGCAAAATATGAACGAGGAATGATACGACGATTTACGATATTTGCAGGTTTGGTTCAGCAACAGACGCGCCCGGCTGAGAAAGCAGCTGGCCAGCAGTTCAGGGGGCGGCTACACCGGCCTGCCCATGAACTATCCACCGCCTCCAGGGCCCACCGCCGCCCCCACCGCCCCGTCACCGTACATGATACATCAGCCTCTACCAGACCCGACTCCGTTTTCGCATCCAACCCACTGTCAGTACCCACACGAAACTAAATACGCTATTTGTGTATTTTAAACATCCTCATTTTAACTGTACGATGCATTATAATTAGAAATTAATAAATCTTGTAATTGCCTCGGTTACGTTTATTTTATAATATTTATTATATAATTTCCTCGAGGCTTAGTAAGTAATGATTGTATATTTATTTTTGTTTTTTATCTTTCAGTGGGAGAACAGAACCCAGTGTACGGTAGTCCCGGTGGAGGTCAGCACGGAGGGGGCGAGAGCGGCGGTGCTTTACCCCTGGACACGCAGGAGCGGCCCCCGAGCAATCCGCCCCCCTACACGCTCAACCACTACCCTCCGCCACTACCGCCCCCCACCCATCCAACAACTTCGTCGGCCACACTTCTCACTCAGGTAAGTCCCACCTTTAGAACTCGGTCTCTACTATTATTATTAGATTTGAAACGACCGGTCCCCGCATTAATATCATTAATCGAATCATCAATTCAATCAAAATTCACTTCGAACTCCATCTTTGGCCTTACATCTTGCTTTCCGCCTAATTAGAATCAGTTTTCGGATGCCAGAGCAAAGGCCGTTCCCGCATCGATAAAATATGCATTTTATTGTAATCAGACTGTAGGCTATTGCCGCGGGTCGAATCATAAACTGAAGGATATCGTTGCACCGAACTTTGACGCATTATTTTCGGCCGGTTAGAAGAGACGTAGAGAAAGTTTTCCCTGTCGCGGCCCAATTTTCAGCGAAACAGATGTGAAATCCAGTCGGGCGGTGCGGATTATACTTTGTATAGTTGAGAGGCCCCCCATGCCCGGCCGGCAGAGGCAGCGATTGGTCACAGAGAGGGCAGTAGCCCCCCGCCCCTCCATTGTGGCTAACTGGCTCGGGGCCCACTTCCTGGCGGCGGCCCCACGCTCCTACGCTACAGCCCTTAATGTCCCGTTTAATTCCGAGGGAAAAAAATTTATTTCGGGAACGCGGCAAAAATAGCTCGGTTTATGCAAAAGCGATTAGCCAATGCCGATGGTTCACAACGTCTTTAAAACTGTACTTTGTCTTATATCAAATTTGGAATCCTATCGGGAAATCTTATTCCTATATATTTCCCTACTTTTCGTTTGTTCGGTTTTCGACAATTGTTAATAGCAAACCGGTTTCTATTTGCAGATGCAGAGCTTGAGCAGCGGCCCTCAGCACATGGGAAGCGTTTCGCCCGGCCTGCTGACCACCGCCAGCAACGTCTACCCCATCCAGATAAGCCCCGGGTCCATGCTCTCACCGCCGCCGCATTCCAGCCTCGCCCTCATGGGACCTCCTTCTGCCGGTAAGCCACCATCGAATATGCAGGCAGAGCTATTTCTAAGCTTAACAATCCCATAAAGATATTAATCCTCTGCAAAGCGTTCGGAGCAATTAAACGTTAAAGGGCCGGAAGGGTTTTAACGAGATAATATCAGCTCGATATCTCCTTCGCTCTTGTGCTAGAATGGTTTACGCTTCTCGCCATCGTCGCGCAGCCAATACAGTAATACAGTGAGGTGACAGTGGACACAGGATGCTTCATCCTCAACCGTACAGAAGCGCCTCACTACTTTACTGACGATGGCGAGATGCCAATGCCCACAGCCAAGCACGGGACCAATAATAGTACGACATACTGATTCCGCTACTCCCGTACACTTCAACATTGTAATATTTGTGAGCCGCTAGTTGGAAATCGCTTAATTGGCTCGTGTCTGTTTCTAGGTAACGGAGGTAACGACGGCGTGGGAGTGGGAGTGGGAGGTGCGGAGATGGTCTCCCTTCAGATGCAGAGTCCGGGAGGCGGTAGCCCGTGGAGTTCGGGTTTGCACCACCAGCCGAGCCCCGGCCCCCAGCCCCTGCTCAGCCCCAACGCCGCCTCCGCCTACACCACCGCCGGCTCACCGGGCTTCCAGCACCGCCCCCAGCCGTTCTACACCTGGTACTAACCAACTCCTCCAACCGACGGCCTTCCCAGCCATTCTCGCGAGAGCATCACAACAACTCTTCTTCTGTCTGGAGGATCCCGCTGTCCACCTACCCCCACTCTACTCGCGACAAGTGTATTTCATAATTTTCAATACTTTCTCTTACTACCGATTGTAATCTTAGAACTGCAGTTTACGATGCGCATCGAGAATTTCGGAATTCAAACCAGAATTTTCGTTTTCCAGCCGACCAGTCTCCCGAAACTTAAGTCTGTCGATATTTCTTAGTAGTTGACATTAGATGCATGAGAACAGTATGCGTTTCGTGAATGTTACGAATCTTTTGTCGCGTTAAATAATTTCAGTTCGGACCGTTCCCAAACGCGGAAAAAATATTTGGGTATATTGCGGATATTCGGTTATTACATTTAAATTAATTATTATATTTTAAATTTAATGCGAAAAAATGTCTTTACTGTATTATTATTGCGGAAACTAACCGACAATGAACCAGTTCATAAATTACTTTTATTGATTCCTATCGTATAGTGTCGATATTTTAACACTGCGTTACATCTTTAATTTGAAATATCGAAAATATTCTCTAAAAAATTTGTAAATCTATTTATGTATACTAGAAATTATATTTAAAATATTATAATTTGCATGTTCGTGTGTATAGATTGTTTTCGTTATGTGTACAGCTTTTTGTTTATTATATTATAAATACGTTCTACGCACCATTACAAACTATTATTTTGTATCGGTAAAATCAAAGATGTTTAAATTTATTCAATCGCTGTGTAATGAATGATTGGCTTGTACTAGCTGTAAAATACTGCATGAGTATGATCTTTTAACACTTTTATGTTGTAAGTTTTGTAAATTTACATCGGTGTTTGTAATAAAACACCGGTTAGATTAATAATAGTACTTATAAGGGACAATGGAATACCAGTGTTGTAATATAGGCGAATTAGTTTTAATGTATATTTCTCATTAATTTACTATTGAGTAATAGCTTGTTACCAAAACACCAGTGAAGGTAGCATTTGATAACTATAATGTTGCATCGTTAAGCTGTTGAGTGCCCTTTTTATTTGTAAAAACATAACTGGAGAAAAGTTTTAAGTTTTTAAGTATTAGTTTGTGTAAGTTGAAATTACTCTAGTTTATTTATTGTTGGGTGAACTGATGAGTACCTGGACGGAGCCCAAGTTCCTAGATGTATCTCTGTCTATGTTTAATTTATACCAAATAAATCGCGCACGTCTTAGAAAAAAAATATTTTACAAAACAATTGTACACGTATGCTTCATAACTTTTGGATAGCGAAATTTTGTTTTTGTTTTATTGTTTCAAATTAGCGCTGTAGCAAAATCTCTTTTATAATATAGATTGTGTGTAATATTTTTGTTGTGTCTCAACCCAACGATCCTGGCATCAAACTAAGATAAGCATAATCCTTGAAATCTTATACTGGACCGGTTACTTCAATAGCATTCCGCCAGTAAGGCACTAGTAAGGCATTGACGTGCGATTCTCGATAGAGCATCCTGTCTATTTTTAAAATGAAATGTAAAATGAATGTAAAAATGAAAACTATCTTGATTATTATGACAACCAATTAAAGGCATTTTCAGTGTGTAAACATCAAAAGCAGAAGTATATTCTGCCTTCAAAGAAAATATTCTTGAAACATTTGAGGTTGTAAATTTAACTGGAAATATGAATGACACAATTAATTTAAGGTATTTATTTGTTTGTGTGTGAACACAATTTTTCCTGAAATATTCTACTTTTTATCACCTATTTGCTTCCACCATCCTCATCAGTAAAAGTGAAGTGAGACTTCTGACAGAAGTCTTCATGTAGCTGACATTTGAAATGCGTGTGACATCTTTCTATATGACTGAACGAATTCTACTGGCAACAGCAATGGTCAAATAGGCCAATGGAGGAAATAACAAGAGTGAGAATGACAAGATTATAATAACCAAAATCTTTGAAAATGTTCTATATGTGTATTTTCCAAATTTCAAATTAACAGGTCAATTAATTAGTGATATCATATTAAAAATATTAAAACAAAGGAGTAAACTCCGTGGACTATACTGGACCCTCTGTCAACATCACATGTCATCGAATGTCATCACATGTTTTACGGCGGTCATTACTTGCATTATTTTCAATTCAAGGTTTTACCAATTTATTTGCTTGTTATTTCATTTTTTGCTGGTATTTTAAAGAAAAATAAATTTTAAGCGAGTGCTGAAATGGATCAGAAGATATCAAATGTGGAAATGAAATCTTGTACAGACGTGTAAGTAAGAACAGACTCTCCACGTTTGATGAATGTTTCATCAGTTCTTAATGATTATTTAAAGTTGAGGACACTGAAAATCGTGGACGTGGACACGCTGTATACGATATTTATTAAGACAGTCGAATTTGTTGTGCCAATATCAGGAAGCAACTGTCAATTTCTTATAAGACCTCGTAAAATATGTTTTAGTCTATTCAGTAAATCCATATTTTTAATGGGTCCCCATTGAGGAAGTTTCACCCAGAACCAGACACTGGGTGCTATATATATCAAAAGATGCAGAATAGTATCCGTTTTATGAATCCGTGTACCGCCTTTTCATATTTCGCTACCACGTTGAGAAACTACGTAAATATTGAATTTTTCGTACCTGGCCATGTGGAGGCCAGATTAGAGGGAGCTTGTTATTATATTAAATTAAATTTAAGTTTAAATAAGATGAGATCATATGCAAATTATTACTACGAAATAAAGATATTCACGTAATAATGACTTTAAATGGGAAAAAATAGTTTTTAAAAACCAAATTTTCAGGCAAAGGTGTATTAACCAGATCGACAAAAACTTAAAATTTGAAACTGACCCAGACCAACACAAGCCTTTGAGATCAGTGTTTATGTGGATTAGAGATGAATCCAGATGTGCCAAACAAGAAAACATCATCGTAAGTTAAAAGAATGATTTTCGAATTTTCGTGATTGTTCAATGTAAACTTGAGCTTGTTATTATATTAAATTAGCTCCATTATTTCTACATTAAATGCTATTATTATACAATTTTTGTTTAAAGCATTAAGGTAGTTGTTATATATGTGAAGTAATTTAAGATAATTCGCAAATTAATAATATCAAATTGTACTAGGTTCGACGAGCAGCACTCAGGAAGCGCATAGAGGAGGATTACAAGGAAATGGAAGAAGCACTACTTCGTTTGGGCCTAGGGTTCATTACAACACAGCCTTAATTTATATCAACTCATATATTTTCTGACAAAATTTCAAGTACAAAGTCCATTAACAAAAATAACTTAAAACATATACATAGCGACAGTTAAAGCCCATGGTCAACAGTCAAAACATCAAGTAAAGCTCATAAACATTATTTTTAAGGCCTTTGAAAGCTTACCAAGTAATATTTCACTGCAGAATCACATACTTTTTCGTTCTTATTTAATGAAAATTTTGAGCATCATATGATGTTACATTCAATAATTAAATATAATCAATAAAAGCATATATATATATATATATATATATATATATATATATATATATATATATATAAATTTCTTACAAAAAAGCGTTGATCAAAGTGATAAAGAATTAATCCATTAACAATAGTAAACATTTTACAAAAATAACATAAACAGTTTAATTACAGATCAAAACTGACTAGAATGCTTCTTAAAGGCAAACAATTAATTATTAATGGAATGTTAATTAAATAAAACACATAAAACAAAACATAAACTATAAATATAAAATTTAGCACAATTATAAATATAAATATATATATATATATATATATATATATATATATATATATATATATATATATATATATATATATATACATACTGATATTCTGCCAACAAAAAATTGACCCTGAGAGCAAATACAATAAATTAATGAATGTTACAAATGTATAAGAGTTCCTTGTCATTAAGAAAAAGAATTTGCTTCAATGCAATAATACAATAATTTTCTTGTTATATTCATTTCATAAATTCGTACATTTTTTCAAAGGCAATAACATATAAGGAGTGCTGGGGAGCAAATCAATATAAACATTCTAAAATGTTTTGCAAACAAGACTATAAACTCACAAACATTAATTTTATCACAATATAAAAGCACGCGTGCATTTAATTCACTAAGAGCGAAAGGCATAAGGCAAGGTAGTTTATTTATCATTTACAGTTAGATACCAGTGTGATAGAAAAAGCACCAAAACATGGTCCACACTAGGCGTTTTAGAATATTAAACAGTTTGGCCATTTGTTTTCTTAAGAAGACAAGATAAGAAAATAGATTAAACAATAAATAAAAGGGCCAAAAATAAATTGTTTACGGATTGTATTAAATATTACAGTCTTCGTAGTTTGTAGAATTCCTAAACTTATTGTTATGACAATTATGAAATTTTATCTTAATAAGTATCAACTAAACTTGATAAAATGTTTCAATAATACAATATTATTTTACAATATTCATTATAATAATTAATAATTCAAAGCTCTACACCAACCATTTCTACTAACAGCTATAGGTTTAAATTATACTCTTTTGAGCACTATTTAAAAGGACACAAGTATACATTTTTAATAATAAATAATTATTACGAATTCTAAAACATTAATATCATTAAATAACAACTTAACTACATAAGCCTTAATTAATACTTCTAACAATGATATGTTTATTTAATTAAATGTCACGAGGAGTAGTGCTGACCGTAAATAAGCTACATACTTGTTTTGAATCAGTCTAAAGACAATAGAATACTACATATATGAAGACAATAAATGCATCAACTGAAATAATTCTATTTATCTTTTTATCTATTATTATAATTGAC
Organism: Lethocerus indicus; assembly: GCA_019843655.1. Classification (NCBI taxonomy): domain Eukaryota; kingdom Metazoa; phylum Arthropoda; class Insecta; order Hemiptera; family Belostomatidae; genus Lethocerus; species Lethocerus indicus. Next base: position 8,568,470 of record JACDQD010000006.1, read on the forward strand.
ATTCTTAATAAAAAAAGGAAAAAATAAGACTAGCATAATGAAAAACTGGAATGGTAGTTTACATTGTAGTATATTATTATTTAAGTACTCTAAGACAAACCTATTGATTTTTAAAAAGACAGAATGTCAATTCCTATGGCACTAATTTAGATACTGACAGTTATAATCACCACAAATTTCAAGAAAATAGCATCTAACAGCATAAAATGTCACATTAGCACATCGTTTCAATCCCTCCTCCTGATCATAAATCATTTTGTGCAAAAAATTAATTTGTAATCAAAATAAGAATAATAAATTATAAGACCCTCATTTGTTTAATGGTTATTGAATATTTCAAACATGCAATTTGAAACTGATGCTCATGATAGTGATGCTTCAATCCTACAGTTAATTTCTGAATGAAAAACATTCAATGTTACAGTTTTAGAAGTTATCTTAGTTTCATTTAAATAATTAGTAAATGTTGAACAACATTTTATTAAATTAATATTAGTTAAATAATCCATAGGATGCACAAAACACCTCAAAGTTTAAAAAAAAATATATATATATAAGGCTGGTCCCAATCAGCAATATTCAAATTGCCCTCGTTATTATAACCATCATGGTTCAATTATTTCTTAGAATGGGCACATTTATAATAAATCATTTGTTATAAATAAACAACAAATCCATTCATCGCAACACACATTTCATTAGGTTTTCATATATACAATGGATCCAATAAAAATGTCAGGTGGGTTGCACTTTACTTAGCATTGAGCATGGTGTGTATCAACCAGGCAAATTTTGGAATTGAGACTTTCAAACATTTTTATACAAGAAGTTTACAATTTAAATAACTTTCATATAACGTAATAAAAATATATGTATCTGACAAATATGGCATTTCCTAAACATTAAATTTAAATTAAAAATAGAAGAATCATTATAAATTTACACAGTAAGTCGAGCCACATACTGCATTGATAAACATTATATTTTCCAGCAGGTAAGCTGAAAACATCAATGCTGAAGAGTGACTAAAAGCATATAACATCGATGTTTCATCGAGAAAGGTTTCTGGAACAATCACTCGGGCTCTGCTGTGTTTGATTAACATCAGAGACAACCCTATAGAGTGGGGCAAAGCGCAAAAGCACATTAGCTGCATCTTCTCGGCCAAGCTCCTCAAGCTTCTTGATCAAAGTTCCTGTGATAATCAATCGTATTTTATTGAAAAGAAAAGGATAAAAGTGATACTGTTATACATCATACCTATTCTTTATAGGTGGACAATAGTGAGGGAGAAAGGTTTAATAATTTTTATGATGGTCCTTACCAACACTGTTGTTGGCCAAAGTTGAAAATTCAAACAGTAAAGCAGCAGTTCTGCTGTGCTGAGCAGTCTCTATGGAAGCAATGTGATGGGTGAGTCCAAGCTGAACAGCCAAAAGGCACCAATCTTTACCGTGAGGGTCAGCAGGGTCCAGAAGGGCACAAACTCGCTGTACACATAACGTGCTCAGCATGTTAACACTTACATCATATGCTCCACACACTATTTCATCTACTTCCTGTTAAACAGACATCAACCAATTACACCTAGTTCGACATAAATTAAGGGTTCCTCTCCTCCCTTATTTATTTAAATAAATTAAAAGACCATGCCAAAGTGACATAAACCACTCAACAGTACAATTCATTAACATTTATTTATATTAAATTAAATTTTCAAATAGAACATAAGGTATACAAAATTAGTCATTTTAATTGTAACACTATAAGTTAATATGCAAATTATTATGTTACATTTTTACAAAAGTGTAATATTGTAACACAGATGATAACATAGATAAAATATGTTTCTATCTATTAATTTTGTAAGGATTAAACTTCAAAAGTTTGATAAAGAATGTATGGAAAAGGAAAAAGAGAACCACTAATCAAAGGAATACTGAAGGAATTATGTAACTCAATCATTAAAACAATTTTCATTTACCGGTTCCATGCCAAATGAAATCAGCTGTAGCACACTTTCAGAAACATCCGCTAGAGGATTTTTAATTGTTGAGTAGATTCCACTCTCTTGTAGAACTGCTTTCATTAGTTCATCAGGTGGGTAACAGTGAACTGGAACGGCATGAATTCTTAGATCGTATGAACTCAGCAAATGTTTTTCAACTGGAAGTCCGGGTATTACATCCAGAAGTACCTACAAATCAAAGTGATATAAATCAAATATGTCAAACTATGTTCTATATCTTCAACAATCTATACTAATAATGTATTGTACAATCATAACATTAATTATCGTATTCTTGAAAGGATAATGTTGAATCACAAAATGAATACATTAAATAAAGGATATTACAGACCAGGTCAATGATTCCCAACAATTCTTCCATAAATAAGAAACAGCTTTTTCCAGAGCCAGGAGGTCCTCTAACCTTCACCTCAATAGCTTCATCTTCTCTGTCAGCTCCTCCCTCTAGTGTTATTAAACTTTCAATTGCTCCAAAACAAAGTTTCGAACCGCAGAGCCACTGATACAGATCACTCTGCCAGTCATAATATCCCAAAACAGTCCGTCGCAATTCAATCTAAAATTCAACAAGTTCATCTTATTATCCACATGGCATGATAATTTTGAGTAAGATAATACTACAGTTCATGATGCAAACTCTAAAAAAATTATTTTTAGTTCATTAAATAATAGCATATTTTTTTCTGGAAGCTAAATTTACCTGAAGCCTTGGAAAGATGCAATGCAACAAATGGGTAGTTCCAGGTGGTGATTTCAACCTCACGCCACCGTAAGCTCCATCCACATACCTGGGGTCTGAAGCTTCCCAAAGACCTTCTAATCTTTCAACCAAATTATAACACGGAAATTCATATTCTAGTTCTCCATCATTTTCACACTGCCATGCAAATACATGAAATATAAAATAATTTATGTTGCATCAATTTTGCTAAAAGAAAACAAATGTTCAAATAACCCATAATTTAATCAAGAGACGCACATGGATGTACAATACCTGTATACACAGTTGAAGTGCTTCCAAAACTTGCAGCATTGCCATAGCATCAGCTTCTGGGAAAGCAACTTGAAAATCTTCAACAGTATAACATCCGGTAATTCGGGCATGAGTAATAAAGTCTATAGACAGCAACTGTCCTAATACTTGACCACAGAGCCAACTAGGGCTCAAAACAACCAGATCTTGAATACAAATTATCTGGAAAAAATTAAAATTTTATTTGGGCCATTAAAAATACTTATTTATTTATTTATTATTCCCTGAATTTTCTTTTCTAACCTCTCCCATATGTTCCAGTTGAGTTAGAAGGACCCTGAAATGATCCTCTCCTGCAAGAGGATTAACTTGATTTCTAACTTCTTCAATAAAACTTTCCCAAGTCATTACAGGAACTGATTCTGCAGATTTTCGTAGAGTTGGAAGCCATGACAATACTGATTCACAGAAGCCAGTCATTTGTCGCCCTCCCTACACCACAATAAAGTATAAATAAATAAATCTCAGATATTCATATTTCACATGAATTCAGATAACATATTTACATGAGAAATAAATGAAATACAAGTTACATGAAAATACATGAATTTCATTTAAAAAATCATCAGTAGAATAATAAATTTCTTAATACAAAGAACACAAAAAGAAACATTATGGGGAATACATGGTTCCTGAAGAATAATGATCACAATAAAATGATATTTTGACAATTACAAAAAGAAGAAATAAATAATGAATTATGAATGTAATGTTTAAAGAGATATTAATGAATCAATCCTAATGAAGTTATAATAAAATACAACAGAACATACAAAAAAATTGTGAAGATACTTTATCTTAAATACACAGATATTGTAAACACTATAATTAATTAGTTTTGATCAATACTGTAAAGCAAATTGTTTTTATACTTAGTCATACAAACCAATTTACAACTGATTTATATTAAAGAATGCTATATTGCCATTATTAAGATCATGTTGTGTATATACAAATGTATCATTACAGTTTTGTGTGGCCTGACAATAAATAATGGGTTATTATTAGCAATAATCTCTACAACAAACATTTAAATATTTTATTAAGTATGCATTATACAATCCAATAGACCAATGCAATCAATGTGTGCCCTTACGGTGTATGTGTCTTTAAACCTTGTAGTGTTTTGGGGTGCAATTTCTGACCACATGTTGCAATAATATTAGATTGTGTGACAAAAAGCAAGAAACACAAAATAGACACTTTAAAATTTGTGCACCATTTTCTTTCAGTTGAATGAGACATAAAGTCAGACTAGACAAGTAGCCTGTCAACAGGTATTTACTTAGTAACTTGCTAGCTGTGTAATAGAATGCCTGAAAAGTGATATACTTTAAAACCGACAGTGCTCAAGTGTTCAAACCAATCTCACAAGCAAACTTTCTATCCACAGACACACATGGTTCACACAGACAAAATTTTACAAGACTAAGACAAGTAACAGTGCTGCTACAAATACAACACTGTACTTAACTTTCCACAATCACGCTGGGGTGTTTCTGTTAGTAGCTTGTAGCCTTTGTGTCCAAAAAGCGATGTTGAACGAGTCCTACCTCCTTGTTTAACTGATAAACTCTAACATAATGTTGTTAGTAAAGAAGAGTTCAACAAATTTTAATAGAGTGTAAGGATTTTGGAAGATAGCACATTGCTACACTGCTAACCCATTGTTTTATGAGTACAATACAAGTGTGCTTTATAAATTAATCTTATAATATTAATGGTAAAATATCAGCTCATAAAATTTAATTTTAAATGTATTCAATATGGGAATGTACTAGTAAATATAAAATGTATTTCAAAATTGAAATAGCCTTCACTACTAACAGCTTTAGTATATGCTATATAGCATGTTAAAAAAGTAACAAAAAAATAATTACAAATTATCATGTTACAACTGCAAAACCTCATTATTATTTTGGTCATAATAAACATTTTATCTGTATAAATGAAAGCATAACTGTTAATAAAAAAAAAGCAATTAGTAAAGGTGGTATTAACAAAATCATATGATAATTACTACAAAACTTAATAAAATAATATTCAACTTACAATATAAAAATACTATATGTAAGTAAAATTAAAAGGAGCTAAATATATAAAGGGTCAAACTGGGCAGAAAACTATCCACAAGATCTGCAACATTACAGTGAATGTGATATCTAATGCTCTATTCTTGAAAAGTAAGTATAACAAACTTCTAAAAAACGTAATTCAGTAGAAGGATAACCATAGAAATATTTGCCTCTTAAAAAGTTATCAGCACCATGCTATAAAAATGTATAATGTGCACCAAGTGCCAAAATGTATTAGTAAACATTCCAAGATTGTAATTTAATTTATAAAAATTAGATATAAAATTAGATATAATCAGTATTGAATGCATTCATACCTATTGTATTTTAATTATAAATCAAGGCCACACAATCTAATATAGAAGATTTATTTTTAGATTTGCTTTGATTCTATTACTTTAATTTAATAATAAAAACCTTTCAGAGGTCATAGAATGTGAGTGAAGAAAAGTTCATCAGTGTAGAGGTTTTACAAGAACTAATCATGTTAATAGAGATCAGGTCATGTTAATAGAGAAAATTATCAACACTGGTCTGAAATATGTTCATTGAGTATAATTAATTAAGATTTAATGTGAACAGATGAAAAGCTGACATGGCTAACAAATACCACCAGGTTTTAAAAATTCTTACCTTAAACAGTAATGAAACATAAATTCCACTAGATGCATTAATAAAAACAATCGAATAATATAAACAAATAATTCAATAAACATCAAAGAAAATTTAAAATACAAAAAGAGAATATTAACTGATTTATAGTGTTTACCTGCCACATAGTGTTCTTTAATTCACCCAGTGTAGTTTTCAAAAGTTTAATTCCATACGAATTAGGCACATGAGCATCAATGACTATTGGTGTGGGATGAATATCAAAATATGGTGAAAATGCTGTCTTTAATTTTTTGGCCAGGGTCAAAGCCTGAGGGCTGTTATAATCTCCATTGGGATGTTTTGGAGCTCTTGTGACATCTGCATGCGTTGCCACTAACACCACACAAGGAGTGTTGGTAGTTCGCCCACTGTTACCTAAGGTGGGTAGTACAAATTATTTTTTACTTTTTTTTTTAACATTTCTAGAAATTTGAATAAGCCACTACATATTTTTAACTAATTTTCAATGAATATTAATTAACTAACATGCAATTAATAAATTCTTCAATGAGAAATTATAAGGTAAAAAATGTTGTTATGTTACAAACCAATGGGTTCAATTGGAGGGATCCTAGCCTGAATAAATGTTAACCAAAAACAGCACTGCTTGTACTGCATTGTTGGGCTATCATTTAGGCTGAAAACCAAGACAAAAATAGCGTGTTTTGCAGATGTTGTGATCACATGGTGGTAAACGCCAAAATATGTGTCCTGCCCTGAGAAATCCCACAGAGACACATCTCCTGCACCGGACAACCACACTTGTTGCACATCGATTCCACGAGTTGAATGATGATTATACAGATCAAAATTAAGCGAATTTTGCCTTGATGTTGAATCCATTTCAATATGTGTGCGACTTGGTGAGTTTGGTTGAGCTGTAAGGCAAAATATAAATTTAAAAGAAATTAACACTGCACAGGATATAAGTGTAATATTCTTTACGTAAAAATATTTGACAAATGGAGAAAAGTAATGGTTAGTTTAAAATATTTGAGGTGAGGCCTGTGGAAGCTTTCTAGAATAAATAGTACTATAAGACCAAATAGAAACTAACAATAAATAAGACTATATTATAAAGAAGAGAATATCCTAATATAAGAAGAGATTATATATATTAATATCTTACATCGAGAGCTGAGTAATGGGGCATAATATGCATTAAACTGTGTAGATTTTGTCCTCTTGAAAAGACCACTAAAATATCCAGTTTTAAGAGTTTCAACTAGAGTTGACTTGCCAACTCCTGAATGTCCAAATATCTGAACATTAAAACGTGGGAGAGGCTGTCCATTTGGTAAAAGTTGTCGGATGTATGTTTCCCTTGCATAACTCTACAATTAAAGGTTCTATTAAGGTTTTTTACAACTGGACAAGATATCATCTATTAATGTATGCTAGGTACATCATACCGATTTTATCTTGTTCAGTAAATCGCTTATTTCATTAAATCCATACTTCAATGCAGTTATTTCAGCTTTGATACCATCACTGTTTCTTATTTCCGTGTCACATCCTGCTAGACACAGGCATCTATAAAATCAAATAAAAAATAAATTGGCTAAACAACATTTAAAAATAAAATGTCATTGTTTATATTCCAACATGAAAAGTCAAAGATGAATTAATTAAGTTTATCATACCTAACAATATCAGTCAGCCCAAATCTAGCAGCTAAATGAATGGGGCATAAGCCTTGGTTATTAGCAGCATCAACATTACAACCTAATGAGCATAAAGCTTGAACAACACTAAGCATGCCTTCTCTAACTGCTAGATGAATAGGAGCATTACCATCCTGTCAAAAATTAACTAAGTGAACAATCATAAATAAAATTATTAATATTTCATATTCTTTTCATATTAGAGTTTAGTTCGGTATTAAAACTTATTCTTACAGAATCATGAAGATCAAAATCGGTTCCAGCATTCAAGAGATATAGAGCTACGAGTGAATGCCTTCGCTGAATTGCAACATGAAGAGGCAATTGGCCTATATGATTTGGAATATGTAACAAACCACCATTTTCAACTAGAATTTTTACTATTTCCAATTCCCCCCAAGCTGCTGCAACATGGAGAGCAGTATCACCCTCCTAAAATAAATCATGCTTGTTACTAATAATAAAAAAATGTTATGTTTTATATTATTCTTGAATCTTTTGTATAAAATTTCATTAACATGATCACTATTAAAATATTACTACAAGAATATCATCACACATCATTACAACATATTAGAAAAGGTACAGAAACTTAAATACTACTTAGTTAATAACACAATCTTTTCTATAACTAATCTAACCTCAGAAACACTACGCATCATTTCGTACCAAAGAAACAAACATAGATATTTTTAAAAACTTGCATCACAATTCTATTCTTAAATAACATCAAATAAACACTGAGGAATCCAGTATAATTTCAAGTTCTTGACATGAATGGAAAAAACAGAAGGTAAACCATATAAAAATATCTTATCATTATGCAGTAATTAAACACAAAATCTGTGATTAAAATGAAATTTGAAATGACCTTAAAGAGCAATCTGATTGAGATGTATACAAATAACAATGGGTTAATTGTTATGAGATAACTCAATAAGATATGGACTGATCCATAAAATATTGAGTGCCACTGACAAATTTCAAAAATTCAATGAGTGGTTAAGAGTAAAAGAGTAATTGAAAAACTGGGAGAGATGTCTGCAAAAATAAAACTATATTTGTTTATAAAATGAAATTAAGTTAAATACTCACATGATTTTGTGTAGATATACAGGCGCCTGCTTTGATAAGCATTGTAAGAATATTAATGCTAGCATGCCGTGCTGCATGAATGAGAGCTGTATCACCCTGGGAGTCAACTAGAGCGACATTAGCACCGCACATAAGCAGAAGTCTGGCCATCTCATCTCGCCCATTCGCCGCTGCTAAATGGAGCCCAGTCTCACCATTCTATTAAAACAAAGTTTATAGCAGTGATTGATGAATATCAATTGCCTAACGAGAATATGCTGAAAAATGTTGAAAGAAAAAATACACAATTCAAGAGGTTGTACTAAATTCAAAATAGATTCAAAATGTCTGCCACAAACAAACATGATGGCACTGACGTGTTCTTCCTGTTTTGCTCATCTAAAGCACAAGAATGCGTGTAAAATGTGTGTTATAAAATGTAGAACACGAAGGTCAAAATATTCTAAACAAATAGAAAATTAATTGCAAGTAATTCTAGGAGTACTGAAATTCATAAATTATCAAACAAAAAGAATTTCCACTGATTCAGTTATACATTTTATGTTCATCTTATGAACTTACTGTTGGTTGCAATACAACAAATTCTATATTCTAAAATAATATTAAAAAGAGTTTTGTTGAAGAGAACACAGAACTTTGTTATAACTGACAACACTCCTGAAAATTAATGCGCTTAAGCAACAATTAAAAATAATTAATGAGGAAAAATATCCTTGGAAGTGAAATTTCCTTTCTCTTATCCTCCCTATTAATTAAAGTGTATTAGTTGAAAATGAATTCCAAAAATTATATGGATTTCAAAAACTATAACCTCTAAAATAGATGTTTTAATGGGAATTTGAAAAATCATTTAGCTACCAGTACAAAGTATTCAGATTATAAATATAAAATGCGAGAAAGAATTAAATTAATTTTTTGTGTCTATTCAAATTAGAAAATAAACATAAATTATACAAAACAATATAAACAAGAAAACACTGGCAGTAATTATGATTTATTAAATTTAAAACTTTTACTACCTTGTTCAATTGATCAACATTTGCATGACCAGAATTCAGTAAGTCTTCAAAAGCATTCATATCCCCCTCCTTGATAGCACTTAAAAGAGTAACTGGAGGTGTTAATATCTCTGTTATCTGGAAACACAACCAATCACTTGACATCTTGGTATGACAAAGTTACACAGTGTATCTTGAAATACTTAAGAAAAGAGTTGAAGCTGGGCACAAATTTACAACCAGAATGAGAAGTAAAGCACTGAGCTACTTACAATCATATCTAAGGAAATTGGTGGTTCCTCCATATCTCTTTAACATGTTTACTTAACTCCAAATTCACACAAGATAAAAACAGTTACTACCCCTACGACCAATCATAATTTACAGTAATGCATATTTATCTAACTGTACATTTCATTTAATTCCCAAGGGAACAACAATATTTGCTACTCACTACTGCTTCAAGAGCTACAATAATAATATTATCTATAAGAGCAACACAATGATAACTGGATCTAATTACTGAATAACAATCTTTGAGTGAAAGCAGTGAATGAAATGTTACTGATGATAGGAGAAGAGTTTCCAGCTGACTGGTGATAATGAGTTGTTTTTATGGTCACCTGGGCCTAAGCAATGCAGGTAACTAAGGTAAGGGTAGTGGGGCAAGTGAAGGGGGGTCTCAAGAGATCAATATACATGCAATACACCTTAGCCCATTATAACATGGTAAGTTGCATGTCTAGAGCACATAATTTCCCTCAGACATTTAAAACTTATTGCACATTTAAGAATGCCTTTGTCTGTACAGCCCAATTGGAAGAGCCGACAATAGAAAATATACAAAGTCAGATTTTTATTTAAATACCACAATGGATAAAAAGAAAATAAAGCCTAATATTAAAAAATTAAGTCTTACTTTTGGCTGTAACCACGGATGTCTGAGACTATCAAACACAGAATCCCTCTTCCTGTACAAGAATTGTTCATGTAATAAATTTATGAATATTATAAATAGTTTAAATTTTACAACAGTGGAAAAATAATTACTTTGGATCCTTAACAAGAAGTCTAGTAATAAAATCTTTTGCATACTCTGATACATTTTCAAAATACATTTTGTCAAATTCATATGTTGCACTTGTAACATTGGAATATGTTTCTTGAACTGTGTCACCTAGAAATGGTGAAGCTCCACTCAACCTAAAAAAATAATAGATTAAAATTAAATAAATTAAATATATTGTATTTAAAAATTGTATAAATTGAAATTTACTACAATAAAAGTACCTACTTAATGTTAACATCTAAAATTAAATAATTGCAATAAATAACTACCAATGCTTTAAAATTGTATTCCTAAAAAGAATGAAAAATATATGCATGCGTCTAGAGCAACACCTTTGCAGTCAAAAATTTCACGTTATTCATTGTAAGTATGTGAGAATGCAGTGAAGTGAAATAATGTGTGAAATGAAGTAACACTGATTTTTTGTAGTGCCAAATGTTTTTAATTAAAATTCAGCCAGTGCCAGTGTGACTATTCATAAATTATAAATCAACATTATTAAAGAAAATGTGACAATGTAATAAAATAAATATTAATCTAAAACTCAGTGCATCATTCATAAAGAATAGAAGCAATCTTTTCATTCTCCCAAATTGGAATTTAGACTAATACTCACAGTATGTAAGTGATAACTCCAATAGCCCACATGTCTGTGGCAAGAGTTAATTTCTCAAAATTAACAACTTCAGGTGCTACGAATTCGGGAGTGCCAAACATCGCTTTTATTTCGGCAACAGTGTCAAGCCTATGAGACAGCCCAAAGTCTATAACTTTAACAGTCGGCATTTCTGACCTCTCAACTAGAAGAACATTTTCTGGCTGGAAAAAACAATTAATAATGCAAATTATTAGAACTAAATAATGGAGATAATTAATAAAATATTAAATGAATATAAATATTTAATAATGATCACCTATTGTTTGTTATTTACATTTGATTAAAAATATGTTGAATGTACAGCAATTACAAAATGAATTAGAAATAATAATTTTTCTCAAAATTTCACTAATTTATTATTTACCATAATTTAAATATTTAGTGATTATATAATTAAATAATTTCATACCTCCACTTTAAATTATTTAAGTTATTGTTTGAAATAAAATTAGTGAAATAGTAAATATTAAATTCATGATACATTAATGGAGAATAAAGGGGGGCACAAGCCCTTCTTATTTATAAAATATGTAGTCTTATGATAGAATGTATTAAATCAAATTAACAAACATTAAGAATTGTAATATATTGAAATAAATATAAGGTAGTTCAGTAAATTACTCGTCAACACTTCATTATCAGAGTATGAGAGGTTTATGAATGTAAACAGTATCAACATGTCAGACTGACAAACACTGAAAAAAAATAGAGATAATGACTGGACCCACCACCTGAGCTTCATAAATTTCATAAAGGTAAAAAAATAAAAAATAACCAACTAATGGTCAATTAATTCATAATTAACTGAGGAATGATACTAAACAATATTATACCCCAGTAAATAATATGAAATTTCACATGAAGCAGAGATAAGTATATATATGCTATGTAATATTATTCATACATAGAACTACTTAAGGTTAAAGTATAGTCATTAGTCCAGTGATAAACAATAAGGAATGTTAGGAAAATAGTTCTTTCAACATAAATATCATTCTGCACCTTGAGATCGAGATGTGCAATATTTTGCGAATGCATGTGGGAAACAGCTTCTAAAATCTGCCTGATAATATGAACACTTTGAACTTCTGTTAGATGCCCTTGTTGTGAGACGTAATGGAAAAGTTCACCGCCGGTAACTCTAAAACAATAAATGTAGTAAGAAAGAATGTGTACATGTGCAGACAAACACCTGTAGAATATTCACAATAGTAATGTAATAATTTCTACAGATGAACATTTATATTTTTAATCTAACCGTGAGCAGAATTGTAAAAGAAACTTTCTGTACAACGCATTTAGACATTAAAAAGCTAATAGATCAACTACCACTGAAAATAAATTTTGGGCAAAAATTTTAAGATGATCACTAACATAGGCCAAATGTTGTGCAAATTCAAGATTTGGTAATTCATACATATCTCAGGAGCTGTGTCAACACCGGGAATGAATTTATTATCAATTATTAATCAGCTTCATTGTAAGTTGTGCTAGTGTTTTATCACATCAGCTAATATGTAAACTGAAATTATTTGAAACAAGAGAGTGCACGCTCAATATATATTATATCTGAGGTAATGCAGCTATTGGGTTCAAATAAGGAATGGAGATAGTAATAAGTGCATTTTTCCAACTCTCGTACTTGTGCTACTTACAGTTCCAAGAGTAATACAACACTCTGCCCAGTGTCATAGACATCGTGTAGTTTTATTATACCCGGATGTTCGAGAAGGGTCAACGTTTTTATTTCTCTCTGTATATCTTCCATGGGCACACCTCGACACACTCGCTTTTTCCGGATGAATTTTCCAGCGTATTCTGTCCCAGCCACTTTGTCGACGCATCTTTTGACGACGGCGAAATGACCCCTGGAATCAAATTGAACGAGAATTCAAACCGGGGAGAAAAATTTCGGAAGAACCCGAATAGTTGGGAAAACTCCGGGCGACAGGGAGCAGTTCGGTGGTCCAATAACCTATATTTAAGGCGGCGAGAAAGATTAAAGCCGCCACACTGGGACGGGATCTAAAAAACAAACAACAATAAACAAATCCCGGGGCGACTTACTTTCCGATCTCCTCGAAAATATCGTAGGCTCCTTCGAAGTTATCTTTGGGCACCTCCATGCTCGGGCTTCTTAAGTGAACCAGAAAGGGGATAACGCGGTTGAAAAGTTCACATAACTCATTAGCATAAGTATTCTCCCATCCCTATTAACCTGACATATCGGGGTTATTAAATAACGGTAGACAACAAATCGCGATCCCCCCCACAACCAGGTTGGCCACTTTCCCACAAAACATATCCCATCGTTTTCCCGTTTATCAGAGGGATATTTTTTGTTTACAGGTGATCTGTCCTTAATGAACAAAAAGAAATATTCCTTGCCAACAAAATAAATAAGTACAATACACACTAACGCCTTTACTGGGACATTTGCCGAGGTTGGAATAGAATCATTAGTATGAATTTTGTTTCTCGCCTCCCTTGTTTTGGTCATATGATAGACCGGTTGCGATCATATCTTGTGACAAAAATAAGACGGTATTCGCGAAACACAAACAATAGATAATTTCCAAAAATTACTTTATTATAGCAGTTTTAGGGTGTTTACATAGATTTTCAATCAATTCATGCCATTTAGTGGTATTAATTAATACAAATTATTTATTATGTAATAAAAATGTTATGCTTAATGAAGAATAGCCACACAGTAAGAATATGTATTATACAAATTATTTACAATATTAGAGCTTAAATAAATATATAAATGCACTATAAACATCGTAAAAAAATAGTGCTATGATACATTTTATTATTAGAAAATTGTAAACTTGAGAAAGCATTTTTAATAATACAATTCATTCTGTGAATATAATATATAATATATTCACATTCACAGTGAATATAATTGTTTCGAAAACAATTTATTTCCTTTTATAATTCAGATAAAATATGTTTTAATGCTTTGTGTTAATTACATTTAAAAAGTAAACTTTGAACATAACTCTGACTAAAGATCAGATTAGATAGTGTCTAGATTTTAGAAATGTATTTTATTCTTGACTATTTTTGTAGACATTAGCATGGTGCTCGCTTTGATCAAAGACGTTTTGTATGAACGATTATTAATCCCTGAATTTATTTGCGTTTTTTAAATATCTATTGGTTGTTAACAGTTTGCTACAAGCGTCCAATTTTGATTGCTTATTAAATAGTGGGAAATGGTTTAAAACCGATCTGCTGGTTCTCTTCAATGTCTTATTTTATACATAAGTTAAAGGTTAATTTTGCATCCTGTATTAGTAATAAATATTCTATCCATATTTTGTTTTTCTATAGTGTAAATTCCATCTGTACCCGAAATAAAATTTGTTTCCGTCCTTCTTCTGTTGATTTTAATTATCTACCAATTGTAACTCTTTAGGAGTGTATCTGTAATATTTTTAAGAATAAGCAAATAAACATGACGCGTGAAATATAGATTTCGTCGAATGCGTCCGTTGGTCTATTATTTACGGTGATCAAGCGTCAATGACAACAAGGAAAACTTTGTGTCATCGGAAAATTTGTGGCCGATGTACGTTGTTAAACGTTCGCATATTGATATTGGATTCGCAACATTTAAAAGCTAAAATGTTCCGCCCGCGGGAAGAAATAGTAGATCAGGTTTCTATTAGTTTAAAAATTCTGTAGTCGAAAACCTCTTCGCCGAGAGACTTCGGTCCTGTAAATTTATTTTTATTGCGGTCTCGGTGAGTTTTCTTTTTCTATTGTAAGTTGGCGAGTCTTGCCAATTGTTGTGTCAGTGGCGAATGGCGAAGTCGAAATCTGAAATGTTGCGTTTAAGAAGAAATTGCTAAGCCGAATGTGGGTCATACAATACGATGGCCCGATATTTATTGTATCCTTCGGCTGGCTCCGTTTACTTTGCGTTAAATGGCAGTTACTTTGGTTTGTTCCTACTTTAATGGAAAATGATTTTCTTATATTTAAAACGCGGTGTATTTAATCGCATCCGGGAGGATCTTTTTAATTTCCAAATGTCCTTCCTATTTTCCGAATTTCTTCTTCTGAGTTCGACGAGAGGGATATTTCCCCGTTAATAAAAGTACAGAGTTCTCAGATATGCTTTAACGGTTTCGGAAGATTTCATAACGCATCACCTTGAAGCCCGTGGTGGCGTTAGCTCTATGAACCGATTCGAAGCAATCGGTTATCATATTTCTATACCGGAATTGACGAAAGTTAACTCAATAAATTATTATTAGCAGTGAGATACCATTCGATCTGTTCTTGGAGATCTTGTACTTTTCATAATGAATGTTATCGCGTGTTTAATATAGCGATTTTTCGGAGTCTGGAATTGGTCAGTAGAGGAGATGTTAATTTTAATATACAATTCATACATTTATTTTTTATTCTATTCCCTTAGTATTAACGGTAACGCACCGTGTGTAGTATATAGGCTAGAAGGACTCGATGTTTTAAGGCCGTTCGAAGTGTTTATAACCTAATTAAGAGAGTTGGAAGTTTATGAAATCGTTGTTGGTTGTTTTGTTTTAATATTTGTAATGACTGAGACGTGTTTTGTAATGTTGAGCAATTAATGTAGATTTTTAATGCTACTGTGACGTGATGAATGGGGGCGACGTGCAGAGTTGTCCAGGTGATTGATTCTGTCGCAGGCGGGAAACTATGGACTTGTACTTTCCATTAGTTTGTCTTCCGGTTTTAGTTTCACTTCTCTCCCAGCTGTACACCTTACAGTTTTTGAACTAGCAACTAGCAAATTTTATGCTCTCACATTCCCTGGTGTTGTGATGACCTCCAAAAAAGCATAACTTAGTAACAGTTAATATGCAATATGCTCTAGTGTTTGACACTGAGTAATTTCTGACCTTCTTTTGATGCGGTAACAGCAAATTCCACAACCAAACTAAAGTACAGGGTGTTTTATATAAATGTCACAATAATTTATAATTTGTCATTCGGTATCTTTTTAATTGTGTGTGGCTGATTCTGGAATTTATTTGCTGGGGCCATTAAAATGTCCTCTAATCTTAAATTCAACAAGTTCTCTGCTACCATTAATAATCCTTTCTAGCCAAATGAGGTACAGATGTTTTTAGTAGTGCAGAAATATATTGTTATCCTTGCATTTTACTTTTAAGCTACTAGAAAGATGTTTCATAATGTTACATCACACAGGCACACGGTGCCTGTTCAATCTGGTATTTACCCGCAGATGACTATGGATGGGGGCTTTACCTTTATTTGAGATTGACCTGACTCTATAGATGGGAATAGAGCTTGTTCCTTGTGCATGATGACCAGGGTCTCAAACTAGCTTTCCGCTGAAATATTCACAATCTCTTCATTGGCTCTTTCTTGTTCTTAGGAATTATTACAGTTTGTATAAATTGGAAGGCACGCATAGTCCAACACATTTTTCTCTGGGTGGAGTAGGAGGCCTGTTTCACAATTCACAGTTCAATGCAACACAGATTTCCTTTTACATGGCTGGCCTGACAACTGAAGTATTATTTTAATACACATTAAGTCTACCAGAAATGAAGGAGAAATAATTCATCGTCTGCTTCCACGACCATTTTTGTATTTCCCGCATTGGTCCAAATGCAATCATGGTATGAAAACGTATAAATCTTTGTAGCAGTCTTAATGTCCCAAAGGCCAAGGCGTAACCACCCCCCGACAAGAATCATATCCGATCGAACAAAAAACAAGTTGCTAACTTTGTAGTCTGCAACAAATTCACAAGATGTCTGAAGAGTTTTCGTGTTGAACACCTTAACGCATCCCATTCCTGGACAATTTCCCGCGAGAATTACAAAAGAAAATACAAATTTTACTGTCATCGGATGGAGGGCAAAATTGCAACTTATCTCTTTTACAAGTTCACCACTGTCATTCCTCCAGAGCATGACTCTTTTGCCTGAATTGTCAGAATTCAGAATGAAATTATCATCAAAAAGAACGATTGGAACGACGTAATCATATGTCAATATTAAATTGGTGAACTGGAACGTATTCAAGTTGTAGCAATAAATAGTCGTGTGTGGCACTGATGCATTCAACATTTGAAATAGAATATTTAGGTTCGCTTTATGAATGTTACAGTGGATATCTATTATCTTCTGTTCAATTTCGGGAACACGCTGCTCGGTCACTTTTTCTCCAGTCGTCAAGTTCCAGATGTGGAAAACCGCCCTGTTCAAGTCTCCTTCAAGGACGATACCAATAAAATACTTCCCATTGTGGTCACAAGTGGTGTTGATGTCACTCGGGTACAGTCCTATATTGTTTCTGTACCAGTCGGAAATATCGGGTCCATCCGGAATGCAGAAGGAGTCTTCCTGAGATTTGTCGAACAAGGACCTGTACGTCAGCTCAAATTTGTTTTCGGGCGTTTTGTCGTAGACTTGAAGCAGGGTACACTGCAGTACCACCAGTTTATTCTGATGGAGCTTACAGAAATCGGACAGGACGTGGGAAAGCGAGTAGGAGAAGGTCTGTATTTCTTGGGGTTCGTTTTCTATAGTGAATACGGTCAAGGTTCGCTTATCGCTGCTCGGGATGGTGAGGACGTTCTCCTCGCATTCGATGAGTTCGTGGTTCTGGAAGCTGGCTATGGGGCTGGGGGAGCAGCGTCCGCGGCGCCAGTTCCTCGAGATGTGGGCCTCCTGCATGAACCGTCTCCTCCAAGGGCAGAGTTCGGCCAGAGTCTCGCAGGAGGCCTCCGGGAAGGAGAAAGGAGGACGGACCCTGTTGGGCCTGGATATGAGCTCGAACTTGTCCAGGTTGAGTGGGGAACGCTTGGCGCACTGTTCGAACCAGATCTTGTTCTGATTGACTGCATTCCTCCACTTAGAGTTGACCAGCGAGCAGGAGAGCAGGTCTTCCAGGTCCAAGTAGAGGGCGATCTCGATGAACACCTCCTCCGGGAGAAGGCTTATATCCGCACTGGACATAATTAACTCCCGCAAATGACAGAAACTAACAGAACCGCCACAAATCGGACATAGATTCCCGAAAGGTCGAGCCCGAGCGTAACCTACTTGATAATCAGCTGTTTGCTCAGCTGTTCCAAAAGCGAGAGAGGTTTTTTCGGTCACACCATTCCTCGCGAGTTATAAACTAATTTCATCTTCGCTCGGAAGTTTAGACTTTTTCAGAAATGGCGACAGCCGCGAAGAAGCAAGACATGCCCCCGCAGGGAGGCTACAGGCCTATAACTTTTTCGAGAGTTCCCCCCAAGTCTTACTTTCGAGGTAAGTATTTCGGCATGCTATTAACCCTGTCCGAAATTCCGTTTTAATGTTGTAATTCAAGTTTTAAGCACGACTCTCATTGCAGGGGGTCCGCTGATTCTCACCCATCTAGCTATTACCGCTGGAGGTTTATACCTTTACAGCTTGACATTTAGACGTGTTGAGAAGGAGAAGGTCGAACAAAGAAGTTCGATGATAGCGATTTTACCCCTTTTGCAAGCCGAACGTGATAGAGAGTAAGTACATTGTGAAATATATTGTAGCTCTTTATTGTATCTTCTTCTGAGTATCTTCCTTGGTTTTCAAACTTAACACAATTAGCTGGTCACAAATTTGTTTACTCAATTATTCAGTAGTACAAATTTAGTAAAAAATGCTATAAATAAGTAAGTTAATAAATTGTTTCATCAGTCATTGTATATAAAAACTATAATAACTTGTTCTTTGTTATTGTTATAAAATCTATAGTCTGGTATACATAATTGTATATAATGTCTATGGCCAATAAAAGTTCAGAAAAAGTACAAGCTTATTCTGTTTATCTTGTACTATATGTTTTGTAATTTTGGTAAACATATTTTAATTAATCCTCTCCACCTAGAATGTCGAATGTGATTTTAAGAATTCTCAGGCAATTTTTAATTTGACAAATTAAAATTAATTATTAATATTATGTTGGTAGTAGTCATGATTATGTTGCAGTTAAAACTTGAAAGTAATATACTTTTCATGATTTCTAATTGTATTTAGGTACCTGAAGCAACTGAGACGTAACAGGGAAGAAGAAGAAAAGCTGATGGCTAATGTTGATGGTTGGGTTGTTGGCACGTATAAGGGAGAACCAGTTTTCAAAACATTGCCAGAAGATACTCTAGTTAAACCTGGCAGTTATGAATATTTCATTCACGCTCATTCGAAATCATTTCTTGACTATACCGACAGTATGAAATGGACGTAAAAGTTGGAAGTCAGGTAAGAAATAACAAAAAAATGCTTACATTAAACCTTCATTTTCAAAATTATGAGAATTTACTCCACCTTAGAGGGGTAATGTATGCAAAAAGCTGTGAGTTTGATTCAAACTCACTGTATTCATATTATGTATCATACCTCAACATATTTCATCAAGATATGATGAATTTGTTTTTTCCTAAACTATAGATTTATGCAACCTAACACATTTATTGCCCTCAGTTAACTGGGCTCTCCAGTCATGTGGCTTAAATTTCACTGATAAAATATATTAAATAACTAGTCATTATTCTAAATTTTGTTTCTTAATATACAGGTATATTTTGAAATAAATAATTAAGTATACAATTGAATAAGTGATATGTGTAATGGACAAATCCAGCACATCATATGCAGATATTTGTACTATATTTTATATGTCCTTATATGAACTTTTATTCTTATTGATTTCTTTCTATTATAGGTAATGTGAAGCATGTACTGTATGCAGAGTTCATGAAAATAGGTATATTCAGAATCGTAGTATGGAAGAAAGGATTTTTTCGTGCTTGAGAGTCTGTGAACTGTAAATGTAAGCTACTTTAGGAGCTACTTACTAATAAAAAACTGAATTCTTCATATCATTATTTTTATTCACAAATCCTCCTAGTATTATCTACATGCATGAAATTTTTTATAGGTATAAATTTATATGCATTAATTGATATAAATTCAAATTTGTTAAATAAATAATATGTCTGATATATAACTGCATTGTTAAATGATTACCCTGTTACTAATATGTATGTATAGTGTAAATATGCTAGAATATGCAGCTAAAATAATTAGTGTAAAATTACAAAATGAATGAAGTACTTCATTTTTTAGTTTTAGTAGAATTAGTTTAAAAATTACAAAAATATTAAGGATGCATTTTATAAGAGCCTATTCCAGCAGTTGCCTCTATTATTAATTATATATTGTTTACTATTTCTACTATTAGAGAAGGGTTCATCATTTTTTCACTTTTTATATAGTAATTGTTGCTTTAAGTTTATATAACTTTTGTTTTAAAAGCCATATAAATGATAAGCCTTATTTATGTTTTCATTTCATAGCAGAGGTTTTATGTGTACACTTCTTAAAAGAATGGTTGTAGGGGGTTGTGATTTTCTCTCACTTGATTTTTCAGGCTCCACCTGGTGTTTTTGGCAGAATTCACTGAACCAGAAGTAGTTTTCTCCTACCAATTTCATGGTTTTCCTCTTGCATAACTGCAGATTTCATGAAGGATGTAGGAACCATGATTTTTCTTTGAAAGTTCTGTTAACAAGATATTTACCCTTCATTAAATAACAAGAGGAGTACATTTGAGATATCAATCTTAAACAAAAAAAATATAATTCCTCATTTTGTTTTAATGATAATTTGCTCACATATTTCTGATAATTCTTTTTAATAGAAGTTAGAGTGACAGGTGTATTAAAAATATAATTTAGTGTCCTGAATAATAAAACAATATCTAAGTACTATGAAACTTCTAAATTAAAACATGCTTATTTTCATTAGGTTCATACTTCCAATTCAAAAAACATTTGTTCCTTGAAGGTGAGAAAAGCCTTCCATAAGTCACAAATATTGAATCAACTATTTTAGCATGATTAAATAATTTAATTTGTACAAAATTAGTCCAAAATAATGTCCCATATTTGTTTTGATTATTGTTCAGTGTTAGGCGCAAGAAAATTATTTCTAATACTAAATAGGTTGGTGCTGCCACCTGAGGGCAGATATCAGAAAAAGTTGGAGGTAACTAAGCAACAGTTTATTTATTGAGTTTCTGCTTGTTCAGTGAATTATTTTATAAATCGGGTGTATTTTTATGTTTACAAACTGTCTTGTGTATTTCCAATAATGGCCACGAAAGATGATTGGAAAAACTGGAAACCAACTTACAGCAATGCCAGTAGACCTGGACTACTCTGTGATGGAAGCAACACAGTGACACAGTCTACTACAATGAGAGATAGTTACATGGGACAAGCACTAGAGAAAATGCCTTCTGGTAATTTTATTAAAAAAAAGTTTTTGTTCAGAAATTTATTGCCCAGCTGAAAAAAACAATAATTGAATATTTAAACAAAATAGAAATTAAATAAAATGTAATGTTGTAAACATTGTACAGGACGAAGAAAGGCATTATTTAAAAAGTATCTAGAAAAGTTAGTAGCTGAAGAATATGAAAAAGAAATGGAGAATGAGACTAAGCAAAAAATTACTGAAACCAAATCTGTGTATGGAGAAAATTTTACAGCTGGTGGGTTTCAGCCTAAAGATTTAACTAATGTTGACGAACAGGTAAGAATAATATTGAGTAAATTAGTTACATTTACACAGTTAAAAGTATTGTCATATTCAGATGATGTATTAGTTTTCAAAAAATTAAAATATTTTGAACAAATCAGTAAAAGGTATTGTGCCAAATTCTTAATATGCATGCAGACTTAGACATATATTTTTTATATATAAAATTGTTTTCATAATATGATAAAATACATTTTGTTATATAATAAAATAAATAAAAATAATTCGCATTAAAAAATTCATCTTTCACTAAACTTTTTATAAATAATTATATTGAGAATTGTTTGAAGATAATTAAAATATGAAATTAATTTTCAACATTTGCAACTGCTTTTCTAACTACAAATTAATCATAATTCATTGGATTATAATTATAATAATGTTATACATTATTTTTTAATATTGAACATGACATAAATTAATTCAAGAATATATTGATTAATTTTATTTAGTGAACTTGAATTACTGAAAACACATCAGTTCTGACATATATTGATATAAATTTGCATGCAAAAAGGTTGGAACAAAATCTACTGAAGTAAAACACTGTGGAAGCTTAATACTAAACTATTTTATCATTTTGTAATCATTATATCTGATTTGCTTTGTTCTATTGTGATTATATTTTTTATATGTCAATATCACTGCTAATTAATTAACACAATCGGTTGCAGTTCTTTCTGGAATATCCACTGTACACAGATCCAGCAAGATCAGTCTACTTTGAAAATATAACAAATATCAAAAGGTGGGATACAATTTCAAAAGATCCTATGAAAGTGTTTCGCAGAAGTTCCTATTTTTGTCGTCCATTTTATGCTGAACTGGAATAATTTCCAAATAGTATTTTATAATGGAATTAAACTGTGTATATTGAAAATTCATTTAATAAAAACTGGAGTGGATGTAAAAATAAGTTGTGTTATCTAAACTGCACCCACCATGTGTCTCCTTATAGCAGTTTTATTTTTTTATTTCCTATTTATTACAAAATATATAGTGTTTAAAAAATTAATTTATTAATTAGGTAATTAATGTAATAAATATGATATAATATGATGGGGACATGAACTATCAGCATGCAATAAATGTAAGATGATAATTAGGTTAAAAAAAATCCTTTGTAAACAACTTTAATTTTTCTCCTTAAATTACAATGCAATTTCTCTTATTACATATATGTATAAAATAAAATATTCAATACTTATATATAATAAGAGATTATATATGTACCCAAAGTATTACATTTTTAAACATAAATTTTTATTAAAAATATCTTACTTTACAACTATAACATATTTATACAGTTATTTTATACATTTGGATTAAAATATTGTTTAACTCTCATGTGTATAGAAAACTTAGTAACTACCATTACATACAATCAATTATATAACATTTCTTAAGGCAAGATGTAATTGGGGTGGAGGGGGTTAAGACAAGAGTATTCATAAGAGAAGAGGCAAATGGTATTAGTGCCGTTGTTAAACTGGAGTGTTATGATTTATTTACTCCATGTTAAAATAATCATGTGGAGTAAAGCATTTATATAACGTGATTGTTTTGAGAAGACAAAGTAACAATCAAAACAACCAAGTGCATCTTTTCCAGTAATATCATCAAATAGTGGTGGAAACGGGTGTAGACAATAGAGGTACATAGTAATACACATGAAGTACAGGTTTTACACATAACCATTTCAAAAAGATGTTAGTAAAGATTATTTTTTTAAATTTTGGACGACAAATAGTTTTTTATTTTTACAATATTTTATTAGATTCCTAATATCTCCCCTAAGCTATTCTGTATATCCCCAGCTAGAAAACAGATCATTTTACAATAGCAAACAGGAAAATAATAGCGAAAAAAATTATATTGCTTCATAGAAATAAATCTGATATACGAAAAGAAAAAGGTCAGTTTGTCAGTACACTGCTATGGAAATTTTTCATAACTGTCCAAAACTGTGCCAAAAATAATAAGGAATGTTTCTTCTATTTCAAAACTTGTTGCACAAATTTTATTTCTCCACTTTAAAGATTATTCTGAATAAACAGTACATTGTTACAGCAATTTTTGTTTTGTTTTTTAAGCTGTGTACCCATTGAATCTAGAATGATGCTATAGTTCATCATAAATTAACAAATGAATGGTAATGAAATATCACAGAGTGAAATAGTAAACAAATTACACTTTAGAAAAAACGTTGCAGGCATTTTTTTTTATCTAAACTATAAGCGTATCAGAAAACATCAGGAACCTTTGCTTTAAACATCTAATCAGATTCAATTCACATCACCACACTCACACTATATGAGGAAGGGCTACTGTGTTACATTTCCTCAGTATTGTATTTTTATTTATTCTTAAATAGGTATTTTTCACATTAATGGTAATGTTCTTATAAATCATTTCAACCGATTTATATAACTTATATGGAGCTGTCAGCCACAAGAAATGATTACACCTTTGGCTGTGGAAATGTGTGGAAAATAATAATTCTAAGCACAAATTATCATGTTATCTGGTATACATTAATGGGTATAGTTTTTAGTGATTAATTTAATTAATAATGAGCTGCATATATAAAAAAGTATTCATTCTTAAAAAGTTTAAAGCATACTTAAAATTGAACAATGATATATATATATATATATATATATATATATATATATATATATATATATATCAATAATACAGTAAAAAATAATAATACAACTGTAAGATTTGTTCATACTTTAATATATGGCAGAATTTAATCAAATTATATGTTTAGTGACCTCCAGTATATAATAAAGTCAAAAACACAATCACCATTTGAATTGATAACTCGTTTCATAAAAATTTAATCGAATAATTTATACACATAAATTGACTTCATTACAAGTATATTTGAGCTAAACTCCTAATCATGTAGAACATGAATTAGACAGGATTATACAAAATTCCAGTTACAAAGAACAAAAAAAAATTAAAAGAAATCGAAGTACTCTTTGTATAGAAGTAGAGGAAAAATGGGTCATCCCTGATGCAAAGGAGCAAACAATAGTTTTACTAACAGCGTCTCGTTAATAACCATCATCCTTATTAAACTCAATGAGCTTTTTAAACAACAAAACGTTTTGTTTACTGAGCTCAGTTAATTTTGAGCATTCCTAATACTAAAGAAAATGTATCATAACTGTACAAGTTACAAAGTATTTACAAAACATATTTATAATTTATATATATTTATTTATATGTATATATATATATTTATGTACATATGATACAACCTAAAGATAAAGAACTAATGCGAATTATACAAGTGTTACTCCTTACATACATAGTTATTTTTAAATTTTATGTGAAACAAAACAAAATTATTGTTTGAAACACACGTGGTAACATTAGAGGATATTAATTTTTTTTAAATCATATTCAGAACTAACGTGTAAAATACGTGATCTTTATATATATATATATATATATATATATATATATATATATATATATATATACATGGGGGAAGAACGCAATGTCTATAAACTAAAGCTGTCTGTTAATTGTCCGCGGTCGTTGACAAAATAAAGACATACGAATTAATGTTAAACGTAACGAGTTGTATATAATTCGTGTTATATGAAACGATTAAACGTAAAAAACATGAATAGAAAATAGTAGTGCCGAAAGTAAGGTAGAAAACAGGTGGTACTCGTTTGGGGGGCCCGTTAGTCAAAGGGGGGGGGCGGTCTTAAAGAGGCAGTGGAGTGGCGGGGGCGGGGCGGGGTGTTACAAGACCCCGTAATAAGACTTCGAGACTAGAAGATTAGAATATTTACAGGGACGCCTTACGGGACACTAAATGCTTGTGCTTCGAATTTACTCTGATCCATGAGCAGTATGGGGCCGCGGTTGGGGTCGTTTTCGCTGCAACGTTTGAGATTCATTTATCCTACCGGCGGGCAAATTGGGCGGGTAATCTTATAACAGAAAACTAAATTACAATCGTAAACGACGATTCAAAAGGGAACAGAGATAAAAATACTCATAATTCGACTGTGTCGGTCAACTGCAGCTCTGGTTCCATCCAGTACAACTAGGCATTCGTAATGCCCGTTTGTATTATAATTGTGTAATTATGTCAATTTCTTTTAAGTACCACAAAAAATGTAGGTAGATCGATAATAGGGTCGCACGAAACGTTGACAACAATAGACAAGAGACTGGGACTTGATTAAGGTCCGTCCTTCGACTCCCTCAGGAGAATCCTCCAAAGGACGGGCCCTACTGCCTACCACCCTTTTCTATTCTACTCTCGAATGCACATAAAATAAACAGATAAAGCTCATAATCTAACCAACGTATAACAATTATCAAATAATAATAATAATAATTACAAAAAACCTAGTTATTGTATAGAATAATTATTTATTAAACTTAATGATCATCCACTCCAACTGTAACACTACATATTCATTTTAATACACCGATTGTAAAGATTCAGTCGACAGTAGCATTCGAAATTAAAAAGTATCGTCTTTAAGACGGGTATAAAGCGAGGAGGAAAGTAGGTATAATAATAATATCAACATAAACGAGTTAGATTCTGCATTTCTTTTACAATGTAAGTACCCAACAGAGATTATTTACTGTCATTTTTTGTAAATTGGAAAATTTGGTGAGCCCCTTATTATACCCCCGTTAACTTTAGGAACTCGAAATAAAATACTCACGCACAATAAATTTTAAACTCATCATAACGATACACGTTCTTCTCTCGTAAATTTGTTCCAAAAGTTACAAACACCTAAATCTAATCTACATACTTATTGCTAAGTAAAAAAATGCTCCATCCCTATTATACAAAATAGACTATGTCAACAAGTGTATGAAAAATACGGGGCACAAACAATTCTATGCTTTTCGAAGTACGCGGTTCAACTCGCTCCCCTCGCGTTGTCGCTATTACCCCAACGATGACTTACTAATTTAAAAAAAAATGCATTATTGACTAGAGATCTACAACTTCATACAGTTCAGTATGGTTTATTCATATTTACGGTTTCCCCTTAAACAAAATCATCCACTAATCACAATTTCTATTTCGATAAGTTAGATTATAATTCTTAAGTTATTAGAAACGTTTGTACTTCATATATAAAGGATAATAGATTTAAAGCCTCTTGATATGAACAGTTCGCTCTGGCGGGTCGATAGTGAGAAACCCTTCGGAATCCGTCGAAGTATGGGGCTTGTCCCAGGGCCGCGGCGGAACAAGGGGCTCCGGAGCAAAATTAAAAAAATACCATTCCAATAAGAGTCCAATCTAAGCTCGCCGGCTATCGGACTACGACACAGAACAACAGGATATGTACAGACCCGAAGATATACCGTTTTCAAATAACAAATATAGTTTTATCTTTTTTTTATTATAACATTAGTGGGATTGTCGCCGATAGTATGAATATTCGGCCGGTTACGGCACTGAGTTCCTTTTATATTATATAAAAATCGCGCGAGTTTCTAGATTATCGACTAACAATTTTTTAAGTATTTCGTCAACCGTCTTTTCTCTTTGTTTTACGATACAAAACACGATGATCTCTCTCTCTCCTCGATCGGCCCGGTGGTCCGACGGTAGAGATACAGGCCGGGGGTGGGAGGAGGGGGGGGAGAGCGTTGGTTTCGTTTATGGCACAGAGCGAAGGGCCGCTGTGGTTCTATCGAGATTGGCGGAGGGGCGGTAGTGGAGGCGGCGGCGGCGGCGGCGGCGGTCCCGATCCACTAAGGCGAAGGCACCGAGTCGGACATGTTCTCAGAGCTGCCCCCTTCGCTGGAGTTCAGCGAACTCGACTTCTGCGAGGAGCGCCTCTGTCTCAACACCGACGCGTCGAAGTTCGGATGGCGCCGGGCGTGTTTGCTGCAACAGATAAAACACGCACAAATTAGATTCAAAACGCAAATATTAAATTAATTCGGCACATATTAAAGCGGTCGTAGAATAATTAGAAAAGGGTGTGTACGGCGGCGGAGTAGTAGTAAGTAGGTATCCACTTATGCTATCTATCAAGAGAAACCAAGTTCAAGACAAATCAAAGTTGATTGATAAACTAATATAAATATTTCAAATAAGATTATAAGTGGGAATTAGAGGAGAAGAGTCGGAAGAGGCCGCTAGGAATAATATATAATCTTTGCTTTCGTACGCGTAATTTTAACACTCGAAAAAAGATGAAGACAAAAAACTAATTAAAATGCGACCGAACGCTTTAATATTTGAAAAGCCACGTCGGACCTTGAAATATGAAGGATCGTGAAGGGTAGAGGGAGGTTCGAAATTAAAATATGGAGGCCGCCCCTAAGAGATTCGAGCGTAGGAGTTTAGGACGGCCTGTCTGTGACACTCTGTGTCGCCTATTTCTCTAATCTCGAGCCCGATGCGAAGAAGAATAACCACCACCACCACCAGGGTGCAGATTTCGTCCCGAAAAACAGTTTCCCTCCACCACCCCCCTCCAGTACCACCCTCCCCGCTTCCGCCCCCACACAACCACAACCACTCATTCTACCGGGTATTTTTATTCCGTACTTTATATTTGGAGTCGGCCGGCGGAAACAAAACTCCGACGAGTTGCCCACCCCCGGGAGAACTTTCTCCCGCCCTCCGCCCCCTCCTCAAAATGACTGTATAATCGCCGCTTCGCCCGCCCCCACTCTCGGGAAAATAGCTTCTAATTGTTCCACCGGCCCGGAAAAGTGGATTAGGCCGGGAAAATGGCGACTTCTATTCTTGAAAGCTAATACGGAGTGGGCCGAGGCACTTGCCATTCGATATTTTGCACCCCGCCCACCGGCGGCGAGAAATAATTCCATTTACTGTTACAAGTTGAATATTCATTATCAGAGAACGGTCTTATATTATTATGCCTCAATTTAGAAATATAATTTGCGGACTAGTTATCTTTACTTGGGAGGAAATTTACGGCATCACTACAAACTTACGTAAGTGGATCGTTGCTAAGGCCGCTTACGTAACACGAATTCTGGGCGGAACTTACCGTAAGACCCAACCTACCTCAAAGTACAACGTAACCTGCGCGAAAACGTCAATAAGGAAGTTAAAAAAAAACGGAAACGTGAAAAATATAATGACAATGACGACGAGTAGGGTCAGATGTTTTCCACTGTTCGGTTGGAAGGTTCTTTTTATAGTTCCGTGGTTCGACATCGGAACGGGTCGGGTTAATTAAAAATCTTTGTTAGTGTAAAACACACTGAACGGCCTTTTATCCCTAATTTTTGAGGCAATTTGGACTTATATTGATCGGGTTATCTTGGAAGAGAGGAACAATTTGCATATTAAGCCGAATTCGACTAATAATTTCGAGAATGTAAGATCGGCAAGGCTGTCGACAATTGGTCAAATATTTCAATAACAGTATTTCAATTTAACGATACATCGTTTTCAAAACATCGTTTATCCTCTTGTCTGGCATAAAATTGCACATAATTACGATAAAAGTGTTTACCTGAGATGGTCGCTTCTCATGAACTTTTTGCTGCAGACTGGACAAATGAAATTCTTCTCTCCTGTGTGGGTCCTCCAATGCCTGGCCAATTCGTCGGACCTCGCGAAACGCTTACCGCACTCCGACCACTGGCAAGGGAACGGCCTTTCGCCTGTTCAGACATAAACAAAAGTACACAATTAGGATTCAGAAAATCAATTCAATAGCACATTATACACAGTATTACATTATGTAAAAAGATACATAAATAGAGAGACGAATAAATAGATAAATGTGGTTGGAAAATGTGTTGATTCGCAGTTCGTATAAAATGCCAGAAAATATAGTTTAGATTAAATGTTTTGTGTACTGCGAGGGGTTGGAATAACGTAGATTACGTGTTTTTCTGTCTAACACCGCTACTGAAGATGGCAAAAGACCAAACTAGCGAGAGGAAACAGAAACACACGAAATCTACGGTATTCCAACCCTCGCAGACCACTAACACAGGTATTCTAAACTAGTAAAAAAATTCTACCAACGTATGGGAGAAGCTAAAACAGGTTCAGTATAGAGAGGAAAGTACACGAGCGAACGAATATGCATATTATTATGTATGTATGTTCAACAGCAATTGCCAGCTAGTTTATTACTGGAACTTAGAATCAAATCCCAACGAACGTCACAGCCCACAGTGCCAATTCAGCATATTTATTACCAAGCAGACGGGGGTCGTGAAAATAGTTGATACTCAGTTCACTAATTTGAAATGAAAAAAGTGATCGAGGTCTGTGTACACACAATGGGACTAATTATCCTAAGGATAATATCACGACTATATTTCTATATCGGTACTGCGTTCAATTAAACAAAAACTTGTGGAACAGTGCCGAACTCTGTTTGCTGCATCAATTCAGCCTCGCCCTTAAAATAGCCAGACGGTTTCATTCATTTCCGAGTCCCCCCAATTTTCAAGCATCCACAAGACAATTAATAACGGCAGAATCGACTCTAGGCCGATAAAGGGGCCGAGGAAGTAGAACTTAGTTATAAGGGGAGGGGGGCGAGGGGGGATATGTTGAACTCAAAACGCAACAACAAGCCCCGGGCTCCTTTCATTTACAGTTAAAACACGAGCGGGCACATCCCGCGCACCAGTTGTGAACTAGGCCGGCCTAATTAATTGTTAAACAGATTTTAACCCGCCTACAAGTTAATTAACTTATATATCGGGCCCCTCTTAAACTGCAATTAGGCGGCCGACACCGCCCACCCCCCCCCCCACCACGTGTGAGTTATTCCTCTTCGGGGAGAGTTTCCGGTTGGGCGTAACCGGCGCACGGTATCAATCATTCATTCATACCAACCGTTTCAACCCATCCGCCCGAATAATTGCGCAATATCGGTTGCACCACAACGAAACCTCATGGCCCCATGGCCATACTACTGTCCACAGTAATTACAACGGGGCCACGACAAGAGATGACAATTGGCAGGGCCAAATTTGTGGCGAAAAGTCAGACTTACTCCTTTGTCTATTGAGGGTTTACACTATGGTCCAGTATGTTTATGTCCAGATATCCGTATAGAGGCCTAATAGATAAGGGGGGGGGGATTTAGGTTCGGAATCAATCCGACGTGTACAAACCCCCGTATCTACCGTAACAACTGATTACACAACGGTTACTGTCCTAAGTTACCAATATGAGCAGACGCACGGAAAGTTTCATAAAAATTCAATCGCAAACGCGACGCTCCCCCCCTAATACTGAACACACAGTTCTATGAAATCATGCGCTGTATAATAATTGTCTCTGAATCATACGAAAATGACATCATTTTCGTCACATATCGAGAAACATCGAGGCCCGACAATTACTCTGAGGGACGTTTGAAAAATGACGACAGTTTAAGTTCAGTTTATTACTAAATATAGTCGGTGGCCTTGGTAATTTCATTTTTATCCGACGGCCTTGTTAGAATAGAGATCTATGGCAAGCCCCAACCGCAATAACTTCCCCTCATCAAATGTCCGCTAACCGCCCATTTTATAGACTCTCGTGTTTCCAATGTGTTTTACCTCCTTTCATATTATTTACCTCAGGTTGATTTTCTACATTATGTTTCCCCGTGTATCTCATTTTAATGTTAATCGGGCTTTAGTGAGTATCTCTTCGACAGAACGCGTTTTCGGTCATTTTAACATGTTCATTCTTGCCGTCGGTTCATCCCCGCGGATCGTCGTTAGCGATACTTTTTTACTTGTTTCTGAGCATACCATTCTATACCTGTACAAGAGACGATACTCCAAACGAGGTGTACGTACTGTATATCCAACAGCGTGTATGCGAGAAATGCTTACATTGCGGAAAAATCTAAAAGCGTTATTTTACAATTCGTTCATCCAACGTAATCCCGGTCCGGCACTGTACCCGTACAAAATACGACTACTGAAAACCTGGAGGTATTATAAGAAATTTGTGTAACGTGCATTACATCAGTCAAGAAGTAATTGGCGGGACGGTGACATAATGGCTACAGCAAGGTTCTGGTGCAATGCATTAGAACGGTTCACATTTTCTGCAAACAACAAATAAATCTGCGTTCGAATGGAATATTTATGTTGGTGTTGCACAATCAATTTCTGTAACATTGCGAGTCTAACATACATATTAGTGTTTTAGCGAATGAAAAATAAAAATGCAAGACTTGTCGTTAACGAAAGATTCATATTATTACGCTAGATAAAACAATTAAATATAACAAAAATAATATAGGACTGTTTACAGTCTGGTTTTCGGCATTTTCCGGCCGTTCTCGGTAGAAGGCAGAAGTTGGAATTGAGATGGTCGCCAACTGTCCAACGTAATTATAACTTTTACCACACTCCAACTTCTCTCTTCTGAAGGTGAGGATAAGGCCGAAATCGATTAAGCCGCAGACGAAACGTAAAGACATCCAAAACTGAAACTGTTATTAACTGGGCCGTTGACCGCTCAGCGGATTAAACAGTTATGACTATACATTTTCCGTCGGGATTTTACGTGTTATTGAATTGTAAACAAATATAAATTGAATTCTCTCGACTTTAACAAGATGTTGAGGGAGACGAGAGAGAGATAACACCAATTATCGTACACATGTCAATCATTGTACGCAATTGACGAACGATTAGCCGAAATCGCTCCAAAACATCTTCGTCTACTTTTTAATAACTTACGTAACTTACTCATACAGAAAATGTTAGTAAAAGCGATTAGTGTATGTGAAAGTGTAAAATAAATATAGAGTAAATTGTAGGAAAGGGCCGTTTGGTTATTCGGAAGGTCCAGACTAGGGGGGGAATGAGCCTTCCATTAGGAGTAGACGTTTAATATTTCCAGAGTTGGTGTTTAACATTTGAGCGGTAAGAAGCCCTCAGAGGTCGGTAAGCCTCGTTTATGGCCACCGCTCCCCCGAGGTGTCCTACTTCACAACAATTTCGCCAACTCCCTTAATTTAAATAAGGGTTCAGTTACTTCAGCGCCAAAAAATGGTTCATGGTGCCCTACAGAATTATTTCACTTTCCCTTTACACTTAAGGGATTAAAAAACATCCTTTCAAATTAGTATTTTCTAGGCCCGAATAATTTGGAGCCGGCAAATTAATTTCACCATGATAGTAGTTTAATAAATTTCAGCTACAATTATTGAAGCGCGTATCTATTGTAAGGAGAAATGTTAAACGTTGAGCCTCCACAACATGACGGTGTAGAAAATTAATTATTTAAAGTAGTACGACTGATAAAACGCTTTCGTCCATTCCGTAGAAAATATGCCCTTCCGTTTATTGTCTACTATAAAATGAATAAATGCAACTCCAAATAAAACAGGGTTTCCTATTTGCAATTAAATTACGAGCAGTTGAAATGGCCCAGTTAAAACACCATCCTGCGTTCCTTTTGTGTTTGTTCAACCAAATTATGAAAGAGGTCGATAGTGTTCTTTCCCAAATGAAAAGTTCCATCTATTCTATTGAGAGGTGATATAATAAACTTATCTAGGGTGAAAATGTTATTTTAATTTCATGATTCATAATAAATTAAGCACAGATATTACGACATATCGATAACGTTAGTTTCAATTTAGTTACTTTAATATTAATTTTAATGATACAACCGCAATTAGATTCTTATTTGCCGAAAGTGAAATTAAATAAATAAAACTATTTTAGATCTACAAAAACATCGAAAATTGTTATAAACACTGGTCATCACAATATTAGAGAAATAATTTGATACGAGGTACAAAGTATTAATTCTATGTACTTGAATATGTAGGCTAATTTTAATGGACCTGATGGCAATCTGTTGTCCAATGGAAGCGTTCCAACGTTCTAAAGATACCTGTTCGGTGGTCCACCAAATATAATTGCGGTACTCCATGCCGTCGCGAACAACCTAACACGGGTATCTTATATTACTTTAAAGTATTACTGGGAATTCTTGAGATTTTCTGCTTTATATATCACACGGCTTTGTTAAGGTTCGGTGGCTGAAGTGTAGCTGTCGTCTCCGGCCTAAAGTAAAGCCCACACAGTATTGACCTAAAGGAATTTTTCCAACTGGAAGGTCTGCAGCGATTACACTTGGTTTTATACAAAGCCGAAGTTAAAAAGTGGCGGCGCCTCGGACACGCGCGCAAACAAGGCCACCCCGTGGACACCGCAAAACTTTTAATTGACTCCAATCAAAAAGCCACCCCCTGCGACCGGGCCCCCCCAAAATAAGTTAAATATGGGCCGAGAACAAACTGCGGGGGGGAGGGTCCCGCCTCGTCCTTCATAACGAAGCCACCCTCCTCTCCGCCCAGTCGGATTTACTAGAAACAATTAGGGGCCCGGCAAAAGGGAAAGCAATTTACCAAATGACCGAGAGAGAGCCGCCAAATGAGAGGAGCTTACGGCGACGAAAGTCCGAGTGCAATTCCTGCCGACAGCTTTTGACTAATTTTAAAGCCTCCTAATTGTAGGCGGGGGCCGCCCCACCCACACCGGCCCTTTTGTATTTAAATCCGCTTGAAGCCTTATTTCTCCCCGCTCGGACAGAATATTCGGAATTTGTAAATAGATAAAGTATTTTATATTTACAAGCTACAAAAGAACACTATTTCATGATTAAAAAATAAATAATACACCGAAGAGACAAGGTCCGTTCGAGCCACCGTAAGATAAAATTGTAGGACAGAAAGTATTCTGTGTTTGCAATGAGTTAAATTATTTTAATGTTAGTTAAATTGGGAACACAATTGAAATTGAAATTGTTGTTACGATTTGACGATTAATCGACCGTAAGTTGAGTAAATGAAGTGGTTGGGACGCCCTCAATGGGACTCATAAAAGAGATAAGAAATATTTCGATGAGCTAAATCGGGGCCAAGCCGCCTGGTTGAAATAACGGCCCTATTGTCACTAGGTATAAATGACCGTCCGAAATTAGAAAAATCTAATTCTGCACTGCCCTAAATATAGACCTATATATAAACCCGCAATGCACGCCTACGGACATTTCTCTTGCCGCGCAACACGACCGGTTACGGGGTCGGGCCGTTTTATTTTCTGTCTACTTATTTTCAGTCTATACTACAATGCCTTTATGCTATAACTCATTCCGAATAATCGGTACAATTGAACGGAGAGTTCAAGACATAATATAAGGCGGGCAGATTAGGCAGGTGGACAAGTTCGAGTTCGCAATCAATTGAACTCCTCGATTCCGATCAACTCTTTCATCACGGATTTGCGCCGAATATATAATAAAAAAAGAACCATTAAACTGATATTTGTGGACATGCTCTTTTGTTATTGTTTGACATCCACTCATAACCAATTCAAACTTTAAATTGATCGAAACCAAATGGTAATTCAAAAACACTTCGTAGACAAAAAATAGGATAGGATTTAGGATCATCACATTCACTCTTTGCATCCGTCCATTCAGTGTTTTCCCAACACGCCCCTTCGTCACAATGGCGTTCCTTAAAATAAATTCTTATTGACCGATCCTTTATTTATCTATTAATCAGGTTGTTCTGGATAATATAACTAGAAGCGTAAACACTTTGGTGGCTCTTATCAGGGATTACGGATTGTAATATATTTTATGAATATTTTACGGGTTAGCTCAACTCCACAATTCGAGTCCCGCATCGGTTTCACGATGGCGTTGTAAATTATCAGTTAGCTTGAAAAGGTAAATTTCGACCTTTTCTCAAACAGCCCTTCTGCAGAAGTGGGGTTTATCGACTTTTCATTTCATCCGCGGAGATTGCTCTTAAGACTTATACCCAAACACAGACTCCGGGCACCGCATTTCATTTATCGCAGCCAGGTTGCTTTTCAGCATCCACTTCATTGGGAGTACGATAAATGATTAATCGCCGGCCAACGAGATAAAACCCGGATATTTATTTCCAACGCAATTTCGTCGGGCATAAATTACTCACTGGGCCGGTAAGCCGGTCGGGTAATGCGCGATCGGACGTACCGAAGTTAAAAACGCATTAAAACGGGGGCGTAGGTAGGCCGAGATAATACGATTTATTTGTTATTCGCGACGCCGTCTCATATACTCTGAATTCAATTACGCGCCGTAATTGAACTCCGCTTAGTACGAGGCGTAACGTGACTTTCTCATTTTATAATTTTCATTGCTCTATTAAGAGAAATAAGTGGCGATGGGGGGGCCATAAAATTCCGCGAGTGTTGGTTTACAGCGATCAGAAGTTGAGTTATGGAAGGACAATAGCGCAAATTTCTAAAACTTTCACCGATTCGTCCGAACTATAAATCGGTACTGAGTGAACAATGAGTGGTTAAAAAACTGCCCCACTGGGTTTTATCACATTAACTAGAGGGGCAAACGGCAGCCGACTGTTGGGGTATTGATTCGGGTTTTAAAGGAGGGTATACGGGGAATCTCTTCCCGGGGCCGGGATACATCTTTTATTCCAGCGGCAAATGGCATGTATTTTTAAATCAGAGCGGAGGGGCCCCCGCACTCTTCCTTCCGGCGGGCAAAGCTTGTTCCCGTTCCGTCGAACCTCCTTACCTGCCCGATCCAGTCTCGGAATTAATCGACCCGAAGGGACTCGCTAAACGACCAGGGCGACACCAGGAAATTGAAGTAATCAAACCCGACAACGAATGGACATCCGAACCGGCAGGTAACTGACGTAGTCGTCCACTTTATTCATTTATAGCTCTGTCAGACAAGTTGTGAGAAAACTGGTAATGGGGAAAGTTTGAAAATCATGACACGAGTGTAGGAGACTTATTTCTTTACTCATTCCATTTTGTTTGGTCGCTCCAGTGGCAGCTAATAAAATCTTGTACTCTTACGATCGCACTATCTAGACGTATTGTTTATAGCGTTTGAATTATTTAGATATAGATTGTAAGCGAGGTGGTCACGATCCGGACTGCCTGAGACCCCCGTGATCGGTTAACACCTTAGTAAAATCTAGAACAGGACACACCGGCGAGAGGCATAAAATCAAAGACTGATGGTAATCATTCAGATTTTAGTCATATATCTTCCGAAAAAATTGAGGGAAAAAAGTGATTCCTTAATTAATTTTTTTCTTAATTAATTTCTTAATAAAGTCTTTTATTTGTTGATACGTCCGGCGGCAATGGTCTTATCCCGGCGGACACTTTTAATTATTTGTTCGGGACAAACCCCCAAGACGCTTATTTAATTAAGCGAAATGAACAAATAAAAGCCCGCTTTAATTTACCGCTAACGCATTTTAATTTCAATTACGCTTCTTCCTTTCGGCGAGAAAAGAAATGCGAGGGCCGAGGGAGGGCAGGAGGCGCGGGCCAATATAGCGGCAAATGTATGCAAATACTGGCCCCCGCTTTGTGCTCCCACAATTTAGCTTTCCGAAAATAAAGTCAAGAACAAGGGAGTTTCGGAGAGACAGAAAAAGGATGGGGGAAGAAAGGAAGGGAGAGATTCTCTCCGGGAGATTTGACTCAGACGAGTCACTTATTTCGGAGGCAACTTCTATTCTCGAACGATGACACACTCGGCCTCACCTTTAGGATGTGGCCAACTTGAAACCACCGTGGCACCATCATTGCAACAATCATTTACGCGATAAAATATCTAAATATTCCAGTCCATGCTAACATTCAGCTGGCTTACGTACTACGCTTTGAAACAATACAAGAAAAAGAAACAAGAATAGAGAATCGGGGGAATACCGTTCCAGTATTTAGATACTCCTCGAATAGTTACTTTAATGTTTCCACGCACCCACGGATTTAAATACAATTTAATTTACCACGCAAAATACAATACAGGCATTTCCATGGCCGAATATGTATGGCGTAATTCCTGTCGTAATTTATACAGTTTAAGTGCTACTCAAAACGTGTGTTTTGTGTTGTGAGTCGTAAATAAATTAGTCATCCTTTGCATACATTCTTGGTGCTCCATCGAAAATGGAGTATTGCCGGACGCAGGGCGAAGATATCGGGTTAAACCGGTTTCATTGGTTTGCCTCCTGATCGTAAATCTGGTTAGGGCGGCGGTGTCAAACATCATCACAGCAAGAAATCTTGTCGAAGAGATAAAAGAAACTTGAGCACCACCTTTTCCAGATTTAATAGATGTGTAACGTAGAGGCGTATTTCAGTTACTAAGAACATTATGCCGATAATATTTAAACAGAACATTACCTTTACCCAGATTTTACTTTCTGGGTGTTATATATATGGTAATTTGATTTTTTCCTTGAATAAATATATGGCAACTGTGTAAATGAATGTTTTAATATTGTTAATTTATTCGTCTTTCAACTTTCAGAACGAATGGTTGGAACAAATTATCCGGGATAGGGGTGGGGTATAGCTGTGGCGGGGTGGGGTGGGGCGGGTGGAGAAATTGACTAAAGGGGCGGTCGGTGGTGGGCGCCGATTTTAGACAGGTGCTCTCCAGCAGATTAATACCGGAGGACGTCAACAGGAGAGCCGGCCACCGGGATCGATAGGTCAAGGAGATGCCCGCCCCTCTGTCATAGCCGGGGCCCACTCAGGATTTCGGCTCAATTTCTTCCCCTCTCGAACCGAGCCCGGGATTTGTCCTTTTCATCGGCCCCCGCCGCCGCACAACCCCAATTGAAACTGGGCCCGACGTACGATACGAGCCAAATTTGTAACTTACGAGCAACCGATTCCGCGAACCCAAGTAAAGTGAGGGCCCCTCGAAAGTAATTTCGGTAGAGACTGGAAAAAATGGAATATTGTTTTTATCCGTTCGATTCGGTTTCACCTATGCTTCTCAACCCTGATTTCTGAAGACCACAAATCTAAATTTTTATCGGAGCTACCGTGTCTTAGGAAAGACCCATAAGAGTTTATTCCTTAAAACTATTTAAAATATTTTATTTTTCTGTATTTAGGGTGATGTTAACTGGGACTGCAGGTTTGCCGGACCCAACATCTTTGGGGCGCCCCGATGGGGATATCGACATTTATTTATCGGTATCGGTCAAATATTTGGAAGTGTGAGGAAAATATAGGGGCATCCTTATAAAAGGACCTCGAACGGATGATACGTACATTTTTTTTTAATTTGGTGAGCCTCAATATTGGCCTCTTCTGTTCACGGTTCAAAAAATATTAGATCTTTCTCATAAAAAATAAATCGTGATGATTGAAAAAAGCTTTGGTTCGGCGCACGACACGCTTTCGGGGAGGGGCTCTGCCGAGCGGAGCTCCCCTACCCTATCATAACTGTGTCGGTGCGGGTGCAGGAGTACATCTTGCGAGAACTAAATCAACCAAAAAAAAGAGAATTAAGGGCCTAGAACCGCATCTTTTGCGCTTATCAGAAAAAGACTCGATATTTAGGAAACTCGAGTGGGAGAATAGGGGAGGGAGAGATCAAGGAGATGGGGCCGGGCTTCTCTTCCACTACTCCCCCTCCGGATTTCGGCTCAATTTCTTCCCTTTTCGTGCCGACGAGGCCTTTTCATCGCCTCTCGACTGAACTCAATCTGAGCCTTTCCATATACTTCTCCTGGGCGACATTCGTTCTAACTGGCAAGTAACTTTCAATCGGTCGCTTTTAAATGTGATTCTGAAAAGGAAATAACTCAATAAGCA
The DNA here is from genome assembly GCA_019843655.1 of Lethocerus indicus. Classification (NCBI taxonomy): domain Eukaryota; kingdom Metazoa; phylum Arthropoda; class Insecta; order Hemiptera; family Belostomatidae; genus Lethocerus; species Lethocerus indicus. The sequence goes on from JACDQD010000006.1 coordinate 8,607,995, forward strand.
ATTTTCTTAATATTATTGGTTTTTTTCGTATTGAATTAACCAATAGAAAATAGTAACCGTGATAATGATTGGTCATGTGTTTATTACACAGGTCCTATCCGTGATTGGTCTGTGCTTGCTGCACACATTTGCACTCAACTGAAGTTCGTTGGGTCCACGTGCACCGCGACGCTAGCGCCCCCCTGAGAGTGGCGCCGAGATGCACTCAACTAAAGTTCGTTGGGTCCACCAGCACCGCGTTTACGAAAAAATAAATTCCCAAAGTGATGCTATATTCGCCCTGCTAATGCTACTAAATAACCTACTAAATAAAAGGGGGGGGGGTTGACCGATAATCCGACCGTAAGCCGATTAACAAAATCCCTCCCAACCCAATGAAGACAAACAACATCCCGAAAAACACAATAACAAGACACACATATATATACACGACAGCAGACAACCACCACAGTACAAGTGACAGTGACAGTGCAGTGAGGGTGTCCAAAAACATCCAAAGTGCCAAAGTGACATACATCGCTACTGAGGATGGCGATCAGCCGAACTTTGGTCTAGCAAAAGACCAAACCAGCAAGAGGAGACAGAAACACGAAATCTACAGTATTTTATCTTTTCTTTAATAAAATTCCTCCACTTAGATAGTTAAAATATTGTCACTGAAACTCTTGATGACAGACTGTGCCATTCGAGAAGGGTCATTCTGACGCCACGTCGGAGTGTGTCAACAAACGCGCTCCAGTATTTAAAAAGTAACAAGGCAAGTTGAAGTTGGCGCGGCGGGAGCTGAAAGTTTGCTGAGTGGCAGCCGACAATTCTTTTGCCGCCAGTTCGACACGTACCGACGTTTACCTCTTTATTTGGAGCGACATTCACGCCCAGATCTAATTTCACGGCTAATTAGGATTTCCGTGCTTCATTGGAGATTTTGAAAGGGGCCCATAATAATTCATCGGACGGGTTACGTTCCGATATCAAGAGCGGCGGTTACAACAATATATACCGCTTTGTATTCATAATATATATCGTATGAGCTTCCACAAAACATAATAAGGGGCGATGCACATTCAGAGCTTTATACCTGATATGAACAGGTATAAACATCCCATTTATTGTTAATTATTTTCTCCTCGTATTCGATCCAATATGATTTCCCACCCAATTAAGTGAAACAATATATTCTAGAAATTGATTAAATAAGGCTCGATGCATAATTCCATATTCTGGCCGTTTTATATTTAACAGATAGTATATATTTCGCGTAATGTAAATTGCGCAGATAGTTGAGGTATTTGTTTGGATAGCCACCGCAATATATTACTAAGAAAACAGTTTCCTCGAAACCAGGCTGACTCGGGAATTGGCCAGTTTTAAAAATAGTTTTAAATCTGATTCCTCGTCCGGTGAAACGTCCCGGGGAGAATTCCGGTTCTTGGCAATGGGCTAAATTCAAATTGCAATGGATCGACGGGCAGAGAGTGAGTCCCAGAGGGCAAAAGAGAGTGAGAGTGAGAGGGAGAGAGAGGCGGGATCCAGTTTAAACCTACCAATTAATCGGATCAGCCCAATTCTGGTAACAGAACGGGAGAGAGATACAGGCCGGGATAGGAACAGAGAACCGACTATGGGGAAGGTGGGTGGGGCGGGGTAGTTAGTGTATGCGTGTGTGCGTGGACGCGTGTGGTGGCGGCGCTAACTAAACTACTACCCGATGCCAGTGGCCCTGTTTAAATACAATTACAATCCTACAGGGCGGCCGCCCCTCCTCCGACAACCCCCCTCCGGCCCTCATCACCTAGCTCCCAGCTCGGGCCTCACGATCAAAAGCCATAGCCTCACACGCTAATGACGCCCTATCCCCCGAACACCTATCCCCGGGTCAGCCCGTTGCCATGGCCACCTCCGCCTTCAAAAAGTTTACTCACACGGGCCAATATAAATGAGGTGCCTGTTACACGCCGAAGGTAGGCCGAAAATCCCGATATCAGGATTTAGCTCGCACCTTCCACATTTTCGGGTTTAGCTGAGGTTTCCATCTCTGGAGTAGGTGAATTATTACAAAAAATGCCCCGGTTTTTCCGCTGTCTAGACGCGTATGTTGACCGGACTATATGACTTTACTCTGATATCGATCTAAGCCAGAAGCGATTTGGACCGAACAGTAGATGATGTTTAATTAATTCAGGTATATTGATTGCGTCCTAGAACACTACAAATCAAATCTGTGACTGCCAACTTCTGGACATCACACCATCTCGAGGTGTTAGTACATAAATGTCTCAGTACTTGTAATAGGCGGTGTTTAGTGTTTACTTTTCTATACGCAGGGTGCAGTTAATGAGAGGGTTCATCGCAGACAGTTGAATGAGGCAGAAAATAATTCGTCCAATAAAAGTACGCAGTGATATAACACAGAACATTACACAGAAGTTTTATTATCAGTCCGACTGTAGCTTATATTATAAAACACACAATGTGTCAAAAAGCGCAGATTGATAGTAAAAAACTTTTAATAATATTAATTTCTTTTGAAACACACTTGTAGCGAGGTTCAAACTGTATATGAGCCCTCTTGCCACGAATTGCAAGATGTGTCTGTCTGTCGACAGTGACACATATACTCGTCGCATATCACATCAAGAAGATTCCATTTGCTTGTTACACGTCGTTAACGATAACGATTACGGACACCCCAAATCGTCGCTTTGTGAGATAGTTCAAATCGCAATGGGAATATCCCAAGTTCGTTTAAACGGTCCCAAAACTAAGCGCACCGAAATCCAGACTGCTGACCTTATCACAACACTTATGCACGTGTATGGAAAGGTAAATGGAAGTGTAAATACACTGTGTAGCCCCGCATTTAGTGCGTAGTCAATATAGATGTTTGCCTACATTAGGGTATTCGCTTGTTAACTGAATGTTTGACTAACGGGCTCAGAATTCCGTTTACTCAACGCTTAACCGGCCGATATCGATGATGTAATGACCACTGCACATTCGAGAAAATACATCCGCGAACGATCTCTCTCTCTCTCTCTCTCTCTCTCTCTCTCTCTCTCTCTCTCTCTCTCTCTCTCTCTCCTTCTCTTATCTTGCTGCTTCAAAGTTAATCTGGATTTGCAATCAAAATCCATATACTATTTGTTGAGTTATTGGCATTGTACCAGATATCGACTTATGACCAGCTCTCGGGTTTTTCGTGGGGCACAAATATTATTAATTGATTGTAATATTTAATGACACCCTACATCATCAGTGAGACATTACCTAACCAACTTATTACAAGTGAATTATACTGTAATTTTATTAACTCCGTTATAAATTAATACTGTTCTAGTGAAATATAAATAGCGAGAACGGGCCTATCAGATTTCATTCCAGCGTTGAGTCCCAATTAGCCTCCCCTTTATCCAGGAGCGAATCCCTAAAATCCAGACCTTTTTACTTCGGGGTTCAACACCTGCGTTCGTAATCCGGTTTCCATCTCCCGCACATGATCCCCAACCTGGGCCAATCACTCTGCTATACTACTCAATGGCGGGCCCCGGGCGTACAGGTCCTCGCAATGGACACACAGGGAAAACGAAATGAAAGGTGGACAGCTTAATGGCATATATATATATATATATATATATATATATATAATTAATATAAGTAATTAATATATAAATACATTAGGAATCACACGAAAATGGTTGGATGGAATAGCGAAAATTATCTTTTAATTTTATTTTCCACTATTTTCCTTCCTAAATTAAACCATGAGATAATACGAGGAATAATCCAAACTCCAGGACATAATGAATTCATACAGGAAAGCAGACATTTAATTATGGTAATCATTAAGTTCATCACAACTTTATATTTAATACCATCGTATCCGCCACGAGTCTTCCAAAGTGACTCTTAAAGACACTGTACCATAGTCCCAAGTTGTTTTAGTCACCATGTCATCTCCAAACTTTCTGAAAACAAAGAAACGACGAGAAAATGACCCTCAAATAACCCGGGCATTGAACGGTGTTGTGAAAACTGTATTACCTCCTCGTCCTCCAATTTTCCACGGGCCTCTCTTTCACGCTCGGTCGATGAAACGAATCGGATCCATCGCACATTCACAAAGAGAGTTATGAAATCGGTTGCGAACGAGGGGCACGGGCACGCCACTCGGTTTTCTTAACAGGATCTCGACAGCCGCGATAAATGCACTTGTACAAGAGAACGAGGTTATTTAGAAACCGGAGAATGCGACAGATGGAAAAACGGGGCGAGGAATTTAGAAGAAATTCCCCCCAAATAGAAGCCCAAGTCCGAGGGGCCCGAGCGAAGAAGACCACCAGACCAGTTTCGAAATTGCTACTAACTTCACTAACGACTGACAGATATCTCCTGTCGGGGTGATGTTTATTCAATTTGAATTATATAGTAAAATATTGATTATAATTTTCACCATTAGATGTTATATAACGCGGTATGGAATCAGAAAAATATTATGTATCGTTAAATGTAGCGAGACCCCTAAATAGACTAATCTGCTAGGAAAATAATTACTCGTCTATAAAGCTCACATAATGATATTAAAAACCAGAAAACGGTGATTGTTTTTACAAATATGTTTTAAGGCAGTATTAATTCCAATTTTTCCCTACAGCCGATAATTCGGTTCTTTGGACCAGGTAAGTTCAATTCCTTAACCAATTACATAAGTTATTATGTCGTAATGCTAGGTGTTTACGAGGGATAGCTTTTATAATGTAAAGCGGCAGAAGGCAGTTGAGGCCTGGTTGCTCATTACAGAGGCGGACTCACGTGATGGGGGTGTCAGGTGGGCGGGGAGAGGGGGTATGGTTTATTTAAGCCCGGGTTGTGAAACCTTCCTAGGCAGGGAGGGAGGGAGCCAGGTAGGTCGCTCATTGAAAAGGGGGTTTAAGCCCACTGTGCCCCGAGCCGCCTCTCTACTTGCCGCCCCGTTGCTCAATCTTCCCGAAAGCTCCCTTTCGTCTTTTCATGGCGTGGCTAAATAATACTACAACCCCCCTTGGGGGGTTACTATTCAAATGCCCGCGGAGGGAATCACCGGGCCGCCGAGAGCGGATTTCACTTAATACCCGCCGCCCAACTGGGGAGAAACGAATGTACAGTATTATTTTAGGAGAGTAAGTGTTGATAAGTGTTAAATATCTCTAACGAGAGATAATTTGGGGGGCCCCCGTATCGCTACGGATATAACGTTAAATGGACCAGCTAAATATGTGCCGGGCCCACATAATTAGGACTACAAGAAAAGATATATCAAAAGAAATGTAGAAATAAAAAAATTTTCATCATCCCTGCAAAGTTCGGACCATCATCTAAGTACTCGATGGATGAAACATGTCTACAATAACATCTAGGATTTAATTTAAATCGTACAGTATCTTTGTCAAAATATCGAATGATTCCAGGATGCGTGAATGCTGAAGTTCTCCCCCCCCCCCATCGGCAGGGAAATATTTATCGAAGCTATTACTCTACTAAAATAATATGATACAGAATTCATTTCTGGCAGGGACGTGGTAACAAATGGAAAACTCCCGATTCTGTTTTTCCCCGGTTCTTTTCATTCTGCTCCCCGTGCACAAACCGAAAAAACAATGAAATCGAATAATAAATTTGGCTGCGCTTTCTCCGGCTAAATCTCTTTCGCTGTGATCCTAGGGGGGGGGGGGTACCGATAGTTTCCATTAGTAGCGCAGACAACTCACATTCTCTAATCCTCTCTACGTTCGTAACCTAATCCACGAATACACCCTTGTGTAAAGGGTCAACAGAACGGAGTTGAAGCAGGATGTCGTTGACACAATTTCCTCCTCACATTTCTTAAAATTGAATAATTTATTATTTTAACTTCAGATTCGATAATTATATGTCGTGCATACTTCAATGGAGAAATATCTTGGCAGAAACTATTATTCTGCGCTAATTCCGGTTTTCAATTTGGACACAAAAATCCCTGCTTCCGTTTTGAAAAAAAACTTTCTTATTTGGCCCTACGCCAAACCGACTTCTTGTCATAGTCAGTAACGTCACGTTAGTATTGTGGTACTAATTGATTAGAATTTGTTGGTTGTGGCGGCTTAGTAACAATGTTAGGAGGCGCTCCCCACGGCAACACCCCACTGAGACTAATAGGTCCTAACGGGGCACTAATGTCGAAGACGAGAAGCAGAAAACCGATCTAGACACGGCCTAAACAGGAGAGAGAAGAGGTACGAGAGATATACGAGCGATATGCAGCAACTACCGTACAGGTTGTTCCGTCTAACTGTAACATAATATACAGCCGTAATACCGTCTAATAATTTCGTGTGGTATAATACAACCAAATATCTTAGTGGCAGTCCAAAAATACATTCTATATTGATTAAAAGTAACGGTTATGTATGAGGAATTACACATGCGGAACTAATATTTTTTTATATTTAAAAAATTCGCAAGTATTTTAAAAGTTCATAAATTTACTGATATTTCAAACACTCGCATATCCCCCCAAACAAACTTCGTTTACCTTTAGTTTAACGTCATCCAAAATTGACAAGTAAACTTGTTAATTTATTTATACGGTGTTGAAGTTAAAAGCAAGCATGCACGGCATATCGTGAACAGAGAGCCGTTTACATTAGAATGTAACCCCCTTTCGTATTTATCTTGCAGAGCTCTCCCCGGGTAATTCGCGCGCATCTTTCGGGCGTCACGATGTCCATTAGTAGCCGTCAATTCAAATCCTCTAATCCCCCGCCGCTCAGGGTTCTTAACGCAGCGGATCCGGAGGGAGGTCGGGAGTGAGCGGGAGCTGGGGGCGGGGGCGTCAACCGTGGTCTCAGCCCGCATCAATATTAACAGAGAGAGAGAGAGAGAGAGAGAGAGAGAGAGAGAGCCGCCGCCCCCGCACAGCACATGCGGTTAACACCGCCTTCCTTCCTATCAGCCTCCAGAGTACTTGCCTCTCAGGGTGGGATCTCTACAGATGCGATTGATAGTACCGAGGGATGTAGTACTAGGACATCGGCGTTATTTTCCTGACGGGTAGGGGCTCCCGAACATAGGGTTTCGGTATAACAGTTTGAATAATTATGGCTTCTTGTCAAACTGACCTAATTACAATAAGTAACAAAAGAATAATAACAGAAGTGAAACGATATTATTCATATGTTGAAAATCACCGTCGGACATTTATAAAATCCTTTTGTAAATCTTTCATGGCATTAAAGAGAAAGGTGTACAAGAAGAAAGTAGATATGAAAGAGTACACGCAAATTATTTCTTAAAAACCATCATCAAGACAGTCAGTATGTAAGGCGTGATTGAATTATCATTGTAAGCTCTGAAATTGATCCATCCGAGCCAAGCAGGGTACACCAGCTATTATGTACTATGATATAAATGATATTCTGTCATACGAAAGGGACAGTAAAAATCCTTTACACACAATCTTGTAAACAGACAAATTTTGTTGTCCGGAGTGTGTGTGGCTGAAAAATTACACGAAAGGCGTTTTACGTGCAGAGAGGAAACAGCTTCTTGTTTTATTTTTTTAATGTTCCAAAACGTTTGTTTCAACGGACCAATTAAAACCTTTTTCCCGCTTATATTCTGTCGGTGTTTCAAAACCCCAGGGAATGGAAAACAAGATGAGGGTGGGGGAGGACACCAGCACCTACTGAGTTCCTCTTTCCTTTCTTTTTTTATTTACTTCGTTTTGAATGCAGTTTCTCGCGTTTCAATTTTAAAACAAGATGATCTCAGGAAACCGCCTGGGAGTACAAGGTAAATATGAGTATAATTCTTAAAATACTATAAGCTTAATAAAATAATTCACAAGCGGAATTTACGTTTGGTCACACGCCCTGCCGTCTTTAAATCCCTTGCTCATAAAATGAGCTGAACTTAGAGCTTAGAAAATACCTAATTCATAGTCGTAAAATTTGATTCTGTTTTTACCTTAAATTATTAAGGAGTGATTACAGTCGAAATTTGAGTAGTCGGGCCATCTGCACTTGACCTTATGGTCCCAACGGTATTAGCCCTAGAAATATTTCCGAGCTAAAACACTTAACGGCAGAACGCGCTAACGAATGCCGAGATGTAACGGTTTCCGCCTAATGAGAGGATATTTAATTCGGTACGCCGGTAAAACAGAATTTTATCTAGGTTCGTTACGTCTAAAATACCCGGGGCGTTAAATGTTCTGCAGACAAAATGTAAACACTTAACACGTTAAGGCTGGACTAACATTAGTCAGAAATTACAGAATCTTCGTCGTAAAAACTTAATGACAACTGCAATCAAGGCCACGCTTTAAGATTTCTCTGGCGCAACTGAAAATCGGGCCCATTTTTTTTCTCCTCGCTAAATGAAACGTCAAACATTTATTTATATTTATTTGCAAGGAAATTATGTCAACAAAAAACTAATTAACCTCGGGAATTGACATTAATTAATCTGTGCGAAGATGGGAATTTTAAAAAATTCACCATTCTTGCATTCTCCTGTCTCCACACGCTCATTTGGTCTTATACTAAACCGATTTCGAATTCTTGCCTACTACAATACCATTTAGCCGTTATACTAGCGGGCAATATCGCTAAGCTTTTATTGAGTTAGTATTAGTAATAACTCCACTGTATAAAAGTGACAGTACTAACATGATGGGTAACCAGCAACCGACATGAAAAAGTTATTCCATGATGGGAAGGTACTAACGATGGGTGGAAACCGGTGCAATCGAGGATGAAAAGGGAGTGCACAAATCTCAGGCGTCAGGATTTTCCATACTTTAGAGGTACTAAAAGTACCTTTTTACATGGACTGCCCCTGATGTGGGCGTGCGTGTGAATGTCATCACTCGTGTGGGGACAAAAAACACGTAATAATATTACATAAAGAAATTCAAATTACACGAATCCTCCCAACGTCGTTAAGTGAAAATATAAGTAAAACCAACGTCATTACGTCAGAATAAAAATCATTTAAGAACGTTTGAATGTCTTCCGAGAAAAGAAGCCGGACATAATATTTTTAATGAGTTTCCTATGAAACAAACTTGGCAAACAAAAAACCGAGCGTCTCGAAAACGAGATTTCTTTTTGCCGACTCCTTATTATCCGTATGCTGCGGAATTCATTGTTCTTTTTCCACCCCGGCACGGCCTTATAAATACCGAAGCGCTTCGAGATTTGCTCCGAATATTAATGAAGTAATTAACAACAGAAATTAAGTCATTAAGCGCGGCTGTGTGAGGAATTACTGGAGTTTATGCAAGCTGTTGTTGGGGAAGGAGGAGGTGGAGGATCCGCCAGGAGAGGCAAACTCCAGGGTTATAAGCCTACGATAATCGCCACTAAAGTTAAGGGATATCGATTGTCAAAACCTGAGCGTCATGTCTTCCAACTTAGAATCCGAGGCTTTCACGCCGTCTTATATGTAGTTAAACCGAAAACCGATTTTGTTAACGTTAAAATGTACCTCGTGTTCCCGAACTTTCTTCCTCTTTGGTTTATCTAATTTTTATACAGAAGATAATAACAGCGTGTTCAACTTCCGTACAGTTATTAATATATAATAACTGTTATTATATAGTTATTAATATATACACATACGGATACGTGCAAGAATAAGTTAATTATAATATGTACCCACGAATCGGAAAGAAAATGCGCATACAATATTTCACCCAATTTGTAAATAGAGTGTATGGACATAATAAATATTCTAATATGTTGAAAACTATAACATATAGGAAAATTTGAAAAGATTTAGAATATAATATATCATGAATTTATTATATCCATATGAGGAAAACCAAAAAAATTAAGCTTGAATTTCGTAAGCTTCATAAATTTAATAAATGAAATATTCGCTCCGTATAAATAAATAAAACAATTTATAGTAATATGCAGACCTCAAGTGTTATGGCCCTTTTCCCAATTTACAGACATACATATTAGATGATATAAATAATCTATATGACACTCGAGATCCTCCTAATTTACAACGTTAATTTCAGCTGTATTTGAGATCACTAACATTGTCAATAATCATTGCATTATCGGGTTTATTTGTAAATAAACAAAATTAACAGAGCACGACAGATTAAGCAATCAAATTAATAACATCCAGTTTGAAATGCAGCTTCCAACCGGCCGGACGGAAATTGGTATCACATTACTTCGTAAAATATTGATTGCCACGCCCATTTATTCATTAATTTGAGCCCCAACACTGCATCACTCACTTTTTGTAGCGTATCGTAAGCAATACAAAAACACAATTATCGCGAACAATGGCTGCAAATAAACTTAGCTTAAATAACGCAGTAAAAGCAAAAGATGGACATATTGCTGCCTAAGTTTAGCGCTAAGCTATGTAAGACCACAATCACAGTTACTTTCGAAATTTCCTTCATTTTAAAAGGATTAAAAGAGAGGAAGCATTAGACTTAAGCATGATCGCAAGCATAATACCTGTTCCCCCAACACTAAACGCCCTTTAATTCCCAATCCGCCAAAAGTCACCGCGCCCTTAGAACCCCAAGTAGAATGTTCGATTGCCGAAATATTTCAACGTTTCCTGCCGGTTGCCCTTTAAGATTCTACTGCGGGAGTTGACCCATCCAATATTCATCGGTTCTCCGGGGCTGCAATATTGAATTCCCCATCTGCGTTTACTGCCTTCCCGTTTCACGTCGGTCTTCTCCCGTTTCACGACCGTTTGCACATTTTTTCCGTCCCAGACAGACTTCGGCTCTTCCCCTTCCTAGTACACCCACTGTATCCGTAGCGGCTTTCAGCTAGAAGCTGCTAATCTAATGTGAAATATAAACGGGTGTTTTATAATTCAAATGCTCATAGAGATAAGCTACAACCTTATACATACATATTCGAATTATGTACATTTTATTAATATTTCATTGTACATTATCGGATACTTTATATACTGTACTTATTCTGCAAGTTCACTAACATAATAACATCCCCATTCTATACGTACGTACAGAACTTGTCAAGCATACGCACCAGCTGAACATGTATGTTGTTCCACCACATTGCGAAGGCTACCGTTTCAATTACAACACTGAAATTGCGCACTGTGAGTGCTGAACTATGTGCGCAGCTTGTGCAATGGCCCGAGCCCACCATTGTCAGAGGAAACCGGTCCCCGGGAGGAGCTCCGCCACCGAAACGAATAAGGACGGCAAGGGGCTATCGGAACGTGGGAACCGTCCACCGAGGGACCTGACGACCGGCGTAAAAAGTGTTGTTACCTTTGGCTCACGCTTCGATATCAAACTGGAAACTGCGTCAAATACGGGGTGTGTCAAGTGAAAAGTTTCAGATTGCTATGTAAAAAAATAATGAACCCGAAAATAATGAACCTACAGTTACTGATCCGTCGGAAACACAAGTTTTAGAAAATGGATATTAATAAAGAAAAACAAAAAATACCGAAAGAAACAATAATCGAGGAGGTAGTACAATAAGAAATATATGAAAGAACTAAACACCGTTCCAAACACAAAGCACTAAACAGAGCTAAACATGAAATGAATGAATAATACATAAAAGTGGACAAAAGAATCTCTTTTCAACAATTTAAAAAATCGGCAAAATGATAAAAAAGGAATCCACCAGGAAGACCGTCCAATTCATCAAACAAAAGAGCTAAACAATTGACCAGAGACACGTGCAAAACGTGGAAAAAGATCGTATTATGATATTCCAAAACATCGCGGATTATCATAATAGCAGGGTGATGAAACAATCCTATTATAACTTTTCAAATCAATTCAACAAAGTAAATAACGGTGTTTTAACTCCCTTTCGTAATGACGTCTATTTTTAGTTTGAATTCGCCCCGCCGACATTAAGTAAGAAGTCCATTCAAAAGGGACTTTTCAAAAGGGGCCCCCTCCCCTCCTCTATTGGAAATTTACTACTCGACGTCGCTCGAAAGTCGGCCGACATTTATTTGTATCCGGGGATCTCTAATTTATTCCGGGTCATCAATTAACCCCGAGGGACACAATAATTGAGAGGAGACTCCTCGGGTCCGACTCCTCGGGAGTGGGGCGGGGTTGTCGCGCACCAACGGAGTTATTTATCCAAATTCGGGCCGGGGGCGGTGGCGGGGGCCGTGGCAGAGGCGGCCCGGAAAAAAGGGACAATGCTCTCCCAATTACTTCACGTTTTCCACGGAGGCGCCCCCTCCCCCTACCAACCCCCCTCACCTAATTGGACGGCCAATCGATTTATGCGAAAAAAAAGAGTGAGCGGTCGACCGGTGCCCGCTATCTGTTTTTTATCGGGCGCGATCCCATCGAAAACTCGATAAGGCACGGCCTCCAACGACAAAGCCCAGACCCAATTTTGAACTCCGAGCATAGCCGGTCCCCACTGACAATTTAACGGAGATGATTCGTCCCCCCGGCTTCAACCATGCTAGTGTTACCAGTTCGTTCGGGAGGTTCAATAGTAAATTATTTCCGGCAAAATTACTTTCGGTGGTATACGGACTTATTTGTATTTAATTTTAAAACATCGCATTTTTTTTATCCTGGATAGTATTATGTCGAATTGTTCCGAATAAAATCGTTATTTTTAAATAAGGAGAAATAAATTTTAATTGCTCCGGGCGCAGTATATCCCCGGAGCGTTGAGCGACTCTATCGCAAATAGCGTGACCCTCGGCGCGGGGAGAAATTGAATGGGGCCGGGTCTAACAGGTAGAGCCGGCTCCCCGGAGACCGGGACAGGGGATAGAGAGGAAGCCGGGAGACGGGAAGAGAGGGGCAGAGGGGTAAACTGGGCCTTATTAGTGTAAGATAACAAGGGGGGCTCCCTTCGGGGTGCCCTCCAGGAGCCGCCAACTCCTTGGAAATTGTCCAACAGCCATTTCCCCGAGCCGGAACCCCTTCCTGCCTCCATCCTCCATCCTCCTTCAATACACACTTAGAGAATCGCGGGACCAATTTTTTTCGCCACCGATTTCCCGGTAGGACGGACCCAAACAACCGTTTTGTCCGTAAGGAAACGTTTACTCGCCCCTCGAATTGCGCAAGCGACGATTTGATGAAATCTCTTCAACGCCAAATTTGAGTTTTAGACTATTTAGAGTCAACTACAGGAAAATAACGTATTAGAAGTAATTTTCCTTCATGCACACATCCCCCATGTCTGTGTTGGAAGGGTTTAAAGAGAAATCCAATAGAGTAAATCTTCGGTGAAGCTTCAATTTACCGTAATTAAAACCGCATTTCAATAACTTTAATTATGAAAAAAGATAATGACATCCGTTCCAATAATAATATTGATTTCATTCGTCCAAAAATGCTGTTGGAGAACATCCACAAAATTAAAAATTCGTTTCAATCTCGTTAATATAACATTTTAATAAGTACGAATTTGTTTCTTGTTTACACACGGTACGCAACCATAATTCTGATTAGCTGCTCTTATATATATTTCAGTTGGGACGTACGTGACGAAATTGCGGATAACGCATTTACTGACGGAATACTACAGAGAGTCGTAACCAGTCTAGCAGTAGAATAAATCAGCGAATGATGACAAAAGACCGCACGATAAAAATCTCCTTTATACAAATCACGATATCGCTAATTCTCAAATTTAATATTACGCTACTGTATCTTGAAATTCGATCTTTTCCCTCATTTCACGCACTGTAACTATCCAAGAACACTAATGATTGGAAAATTTGAAAATAAAGATCTTTAAGATTATGTATGTTTTATAGTGGTACAAGCGCCGCATGCATATCTACTAGACTCATTCTAATATGAGATATTGTAGATCGAAACATTAGGTATGATTGTTACTCGCAGGGTTTAGAGAGGATGGGAGCGTTTAGGGGACTTCGTTTACGCTCCCCAGTCACTTTTTGTAAATTCCACTCAACAAACAGACGGCACTCTGGCTATTATCCCAATTCTCCCCTATTCCCTCGCAACGATACCACTCATTCCTCCCTTCCTCTTCCTGTGACCCGTTTCCACTCCCTCCTCTCCACCCCCCTTCGCTCATTCTTTCCTCTCTTCCCGATCCAACAATGCGCCGCCCCTATCCCAACATCGCCAATGGGACACTATTTACTGTTGGAGTGCGGCGAGCCGCCCATTCAAGGTGAACTTGGCCAGAATCGGTTACCCTGGCGGCCCGTCGCCAAGGCAACGGTGAATTAAATCACTGCTCCGCGGTCAAAACGGACGCCATGTAGCCCCAACCGAACTGATACTCACTGACCTTGTATTTACAGTCTATTTCTTTTTAAAGCCTGTATCCAATACTGAGTGTAATAGAAATTAATTCAAAACTCTGAAATGTGTATAGTAAACACCGATAGAACGTTTTGAAGATTTTAAATCATTTTTCGACACTCCATAATGCGGGTATGTATTTATTACAAAATAAAGCTTTAAATAAAAGGTTTATTAACGGTGCATACTAAATTTGTTATTACACAATGTAATAATGGGATCTACAGTTACAACTACACATATTTCTAGTATAAAAAAAAATAATATTTAATTTTCCAGCTTGTAGTTTATTTCCTGCAGCGGAATAAATGGCGTACGCTAGCTGGAAATAGTTGAGTTGTCCCTTTTCAAATAACAAAGATCCCGAGTAATCTACATAACAAGCGGGACTACAAAGAATAACAGAAAGTAAGAAGAGACTGACTCTGACATAAATTTCAGGGCGACAGTCTACCAGCGTGAAGTTCGCCCGAGTGATATAATTAACTTTGAGTAACGGTTAAATTACTACAAAAATTAGAAACGTTCACAAAGGTTCCCCAATAGGGAAACGGAAGGGAGTTGAACTTTTTATTTTTTTTCTCTTATACAATTTCCCGGTACATTAAACTTGACGCTGTCCCGCCGTAGTGGGCGCGATTCCGCGTTCCGTGAGCTCCGAAGGGGGCCCGAAATTCATTAAACCGTCCGATCGAAAAGGCCTCCATCCGAGAATCAAATTCGTGAAAGAGTGACCCCCCCCACCGGGCCAAATTCTTGGAGGATGTCCGTAAAATCCGACCCTCAACGATTCTACTGAACGACCCAAACCTGGCTATAAAAGCCGTGATCAATTTAAATTAATTGCTAATTCAAGAAAATACTCCGTCCTCCGTACTTGTACGAGTTACAGCATTTTAGAGACATGCCCTGTAGTGCTGAACCGTGAATCATTGTGATTGACCATGTGTCATCTCATCAAAACATAGTCATTAAACAAAAATCTATTTGTTTCACATACCGAATTTAGCTACCAAGTTTGTAATTATGCAAAAACACGACCGTCGTTGCATGTATGAAATATATCAATATAAGTAGCAATATGCAGATGGATGAAAATCAACGAAAAAAATATACTTAGAATCTCGAAATTCTCTTATAACATCGTGTAATAATTAAGAATGAAAACACATTTCGTTAGATGAAATAACGTGTGTACGGTTCTTATTTTTCGGGAGGTGAAAAAACCATCTAAATATAAACTCGCAACTCACATTTTTAGAAAGTAAAATATTAAAAGCGAAAGGTATTCGCTTTTAATTTTTAATTTCAAAATTCACCGCGACACGAATGCAATAATGGGACGGGGTTTCCTCCAACTTTCATTCAGGGGCTAGCGGATTCGAGGGGGTGGACGGTCGAAACTGTCACTTCCCAACTGCCATGATTCGACTTTCACTTTCCTTTTCGTACCGACCATTCGACACGGTTCATTCATAAAGTGTCCCATTCAAATCAAGCACGGGCATAAGTAAGGGTTGGCTGGCGTTAACGTTACTTCGACGAAAATGTCCAGGAAAAATAGAGGCGGCGTACTTTCACCGTCCAATCTGTCGGATGAGTTCTTTGTTGAACTCGACAAAAGGTTTCACCGAAATTGTCGAATTGCCTCGGAAAGCCTATGTTTCCTGGCGGTTTTAGTATTTCCAAAATTATTTCACCAAAGGACACAAAATCAGTTTGAGGCCTGAACACTATGCCATATATCAGCTTGTACCTTGTATTACTACTAAAGCACAATATTCCTGCCTATTTAAGAACCGCTGTGAGTAATACTATAGATTGAATTACTCTCGCACCGATTGAAGGACAAATAGGCCGGGGGTAGAAATTCACTGTGGCTTCTCGAACCCGGAGTTCCTCGGCTATTTGATTAAGAGGGGACGGAGGGGGGGCAGGATCGGTAGGTTAAGCTCGGGCCTAAATCATGGGAGTCCACCCAATACAGGATTCTGGCTACGTCCCGGCTCTACGTAACTGACACAAGTGTAATAGTCGGGTCCTTGGTTTGGGGGGCGGCGGCTCAAATCCCGTGGGGGAGGCGGGGGCTCCCTTTATGACAGGGCGGGCGGAGACCCGGGGGCATAAAAAGAAAAAAATTGCCAGGTTTACGCGCTGTGCGTCTCTTCCGCTTTAACCCCGTGCCGACGCCTTCAATTGTTCCGCCCCGTTGATCTAAACACTGCTAAGGTAACGAGTATATATTAAGGTTGATATTTCCCTCACCTTTACAGCAGAATTTTATTACATTATTATTTACGATGAGCAGGAATCGGGAACAAATTACCTACGTCGACTATATGCATGTTTATATATATATATATATATATATATATATATATATATATATATATATATATATATATAAAACACGAAGCATATTGTAGTCCTGGTGTAAATAAACGTTAAGATATCGGCATTTGTACAAAATGTATTATTGCTTCTATCCCCCCAGAAAAATATTATTTTGCCCCCGTAGTGTCCATTCGCGACGAAATGTTTGCCCATGACTGCCGGACATCTTTATCTCAATACCAGTCCGATATTTAGCCAGCTTGTTTGTTATAAATAAACAAAATATGAACGCCGAGTTTCCTAGCATCATATCGAATTCTTCTTAAATTAACATTTATTAATGTCAATTATTAAAAACTAGGACGATCAAAACTACAGTAAATAGTATAGTGGCGGTGGCAGTGGGTTACTGTATGCCGAGGGGTACATACATGTAAAATGAAACGGAGCCCGATGAAGACTTTGCGCCGAAGACGGGGCGAACGTCTAAACTGCGGGGCCTAATACATAATAAAGTCAACCTAGAGGCTCGGCTCCGCCGCCACCTATTAGCATATAAATATTCCAGTCATCTCTAACCCTAAACCTTCCCCACCCCCAACCTAAGAGTGGCGGGAGATGGCGGGGGCGGAATATTAGATATAAGCTATTAACTCTGGTTCATCAGACCACCACCCACCCACCAAACACCGCACGCAGGAATTGCTATCACTTGTATTGCTTTCGTTTGAAATTAGCAGTTCGGGGGGGGGTCCTGCATTTGCATACAAACCGGCGTGCCCCGCATCTTGGCGAAAGTTGACGAAAAATTAGTATGCTAAAGCGTATAATGGTTGGGGAATCATTCTCCCACGAGGGGAACATAAAAACAAAACGTACAGAGTACATGAAAAATAATCTAAACTAAAAGAAAATATCACGGTAAATTACTGATTAATGTGGGGAGGGAGTGTCCATGGTTTGTAACATAATTACTTGCGTTTATCGGTTTTGACTACTACTGATGGGGATCGTCCTATCAACTCTGTCAACAGTATTGTTACAACGCTGTTTAGTGCGTACGCAAACAGTAGTGTTTGTAATGATTATTTGCAATAAGCAGATTGCAGTTGAGACTTACTGATCTATTCGAGGACTGCTAATGAACGTGGTGGGAAGCAAATAGCGGTGACGGTACATCGCAAGAACCACCTAATACATGTATCTCTAATTATATATCATTTCTATTTCAATAAATATTTCCGTTAGTATATTGAAAAATTAACAAGGTACATTTTTCATTACGTTAATATTTATTTTTATATTTATATTTACGTTAATATATATTTTTATTATTTAAGTACTACGTCCGGAAAATATCATAAATATGGGTTGTGTAGAGAAAAATTACCGTCAGTGGTTAACTAGGTTTAAATATTTAGACTTTAAATTTAGACTAGTTTAACGTCTATTAGAAAAAGGTGTCACTGAAGTAATGCTACGATTTAAGAAGTGTGGATTGTTTCCCATGTACAGGCAAGTTGAGCGACTGTGCAACAGTCCAGGGTAGGGGGGGTGGTGGCGTGGTCGTAACTCCTCAGGGTAATATTTTAAATCGAACTCACGACGGAACGCCTAAGTATACGGCGTCACTGGGTTACTGAAAACGGGGTTGATCAATGAGCTACCCTTTCCGCGAGCGTGCAAATCATTCCCGGACCTGTAAATAATTCCGGTTCACTCCACCGCCGCTCAGCTACAAATATCCAGTGTAAAATTTCCCACGAAAAATAAAAAAACTGTTCCCGAGGGAGAAAAACATGGAAAGTGGTCCCTTGGCGGACTTTCAGGTTTTGCGCTGCCCCAAAAAACGCGTTTCACACGAAGCAATGAGAGGATACGCTTCTTTTTCCCAATTTATATTCTCAGAATTATTATAAAATCAATATAAATTAATTTTGTAATGTATATATTTAGTTTTAATTTATTTTTTTTTTGGATATCTGGACAGGAAATATAATGCAGTGACTTTTTATGGAGTGACGACGGTCATAGTCGGATGGTATCCGTATATGGATGGCATAGGCGGTATTGCACTGCCTTACGTACTGGGAATCCATTCTCTAAATATTTTCATAAGATCTAAGCTCCCCGCCAAAAAAAATGTAAACAATTATTTCCGTTTACCAACTCCTATCTATATAGGTCACACTACGTTATCACAGTCTTGTTTTGAACTGCCCACGCTATATGAAAAAATAATAGCGGCGGGTCTCTATCAACGTTTAAAAATCAGAATATACCTATTGTAAATAGGCAATAACATTGGGGGCCGAATACACTTAGCCAATATTATTGGTGACTACGAACACCCTTGCGGTCGAACAATTTGGTTCGCCCCGGGCGGGGTGAATAATGATTTTAGCCCCGCCTAACATAATACGGTAACAACGGTCTAAGCCAACGCCTTGTATGTGCGTCGGTTGTTTGTGCAACACGGCGGTTCCCGTCCCGACACCATATTAGGGAGGGAGGGAGAGGAGGGAGGGAGGGGACCGACGCCCGACATCCTTCCACTTTCTAGCCCAATATCTTCCAGGTTCCGACAGCCATGACCGCAATCGCCCACCCGCCCTCGAGGTCGTCCCAACTCTTTCAATTAAAACTGGCGTTATCCCATTTCGGCAAACGCGTTCTGGTGTTATGGACAAATATTCTTCAACAATACCAACCGAACAGAATTCTTATAGAGCGATAAAATATGAATTAGAAATCATTTCAATAAGATTTCAGTTGGACACTGGCATTGAATAATAATATAGACAGGCACACTGACAACTATGGACATTCATCTAATACCATTTACGATCTCACTAAGAAATACATACAAATATAGCATCTTATTAAATATAATTGTATTTTTAATTTCATAGCTCTCTTTTCACAAGATAAGAGCTGAAAAATTAACGTTTAAAAACTCTTACATTTGGGGAGAAATAAAATTACTAATTGTATAGAAAAGTAACATTTATACTTTCTTGATCCATATTCCATGACGCCGCCCTCAACATTGAAACCCTCAGAATACAATAAAAATAAATCCGAGCCTCCTTTCCTTTACAGGCAGGAAGCGACGAAACGATTAATTATTTTCTTCGGACTACCTTTTGTTCAGAATAATCTTCGGATTTTATTGTGATTCAGTACTTCATTTGTTCACTGGCCGAACAAAATATCCTGACAGACTTGTCGTATCGAATCATTTTCAAAATAATTATCCCAAAAGAATATCAATCAAAATAGTATACTCGCTATAAAACATAAATTCTCCCAATGCCTTTAGTCTTTCTTGAATCCAACTGTTCTCATGAATTGTCTACGGCTCTTTAATCATTTTCTCTACAATATCAAACGATGATATGGAGTGCTTTTCCTAGGTTCGGCCTTTTGTAAAAGCTGTCCGACCCGAACACCGGAATAGGGCAGAGGTACTTATTATGCCCCTACGCAATATCTGTAGGCGAAGACTCTCCCACAATTCAAAGGAAAGCACAATTTGAAGATATTCAGCGAAGGTGAACAAGGAACAATGAAATTCCAGCGTTTCCGCTCTCCTTCTTTCGCTCTCCGTTCTTTCCAAATCCTTGAATTATATTCGAGACTATAAAAGGGGACTCCTGTCCCGGAGATAGAGAGGGCGGCAAATCGATGCAGGTGCTTCTCGGCCGAACCGAACCTGCTCGCGTTACAACTGATTTACAACGCGGCCCAATCTATTTATCCGTCCCTACCGGCTAGAAGTATCGGTACCGATAATCTCAGTAATAAATAACGTTTCCTCCGCCAGTGTAAACTCTGACCGACAAGCCCGCAATTTCATATGTACGTTTCACGTAGCAGCGCGTCATTTATCAATCCCCGCAAAACAAAAATAAATGAAAGAATGTTTCCAAACGAAACAATAAATTTTCATTGGTGTATATACAGTAGTAAAGTAGGCGTTTATTGACTAAAAAGATAATATAGCCTGATCTAGTATATTAATAAATAATAATCATCCATCAACGTAACGAATACTAGCGTTCTATAATGGACTATACACTCTCGAAAAAGACAGTTGTTACCGTCTGAAATTTTAAAGACGCAATGCCATGTTCACACATAGTTCGAGGCCAATGCAAAAATGACTCTTGCATGCAAATTCAGCCGGCGGCTTGACCGTACATGCAGATGCGACCTCAGTGTAGGATCATGCGGAGACTGCAAACAACAAGCGTTAAAAATTTAACGACGTTCAAACGTTCCTCGGCGAAAAAATTGGGCTTAAGAAGAAAACTAATCGATTCGAGGAGAAAACCCGACTAGAGTTAATGATCTCGGTACAACTCAAGGTTAAAATACAAATTTGGTTCCGCGGTAATATTATTATTATTGTGGGACTGACATTGCAAAGTGACCGGCGATATTTTGCCAAACATTTTTCCTCTTTTCATTCTGTCAACATAATAACCTTCACATTACATCAGATGACTACTGCTTGAAGTCGTCAAACGCGGCTGAAACGTTTCCTCAAGCGTAATGGCGTAGGCAGAAAACTGGTTGAGGAGATAGAAAGAGGAGTTCCGAATGAGGGTGCTGCTTGAACCTTATATTTTGGCTGATCCTGGACATCAAGATATACGGGATCTGAAGATATTTAAGAAACGCGATTTCAAAACCCGAACCAGGAGTTTTCATACGGCCAAATAAAATAAATTTCCGTGCGGCATTAAGCCAGGGATACGCCCATTTCTAAATTCCCCGACCGGTCCCCAGGGCTATCCGGGTACGAACCTTGATAGCAAAAAATACATCTAAATAAAGCCCCAGCTCTGAGCGGCTGTTGCCACAGCTCCCAGGATGATGCGTACGCAGCGCGCCCAGAAAATTACCGGATGAAAATTCCACGTTTCTAAAATAAAATAACCAATTTTGTTTTCACTATATTTCACAAATCCATCGTCCACAGTATAGGAGATCGAGTAAAAGTTAATTGGTAATGGAACAATTGCCCTCTTTATGCAAATAATTTCCATCACTCGTGATTATTAAAACTTGTGAGCATCATGTTTTTAAAGAAATACCCTCCAACCATTTACAGTTACTTACAGTTCGCCTAAAAATGTAAGCAAATAATCGCATTTCCTGAATATGAGCAAACGTAATGATAACATCAGTAGCTTCTAACACCTATATATGTAAACAATCTAAATATTATTCGTCTCGTCACTGTTACCTATAAAATAACGTCGTGTAAAATAAAATAAAAAAATAAAATCGTGTTTATAATTTGTTCATAGAATATAAAGAATTAGTGGTCAAAAATATTAACTATAATTGATATTATTATCTTATTTTATATTTTAATGACATTTTTGTTTTTTAATCCAGGGCCAGGAATAGCCAATTATTTTTGTGAAACCTATGGAATTTTATGATTAGTATTTATCTGAAGATAGGAATTCCTATATGTAAGTAGCCAAACATTCCTTTCTCCTCATTTTTACTGTCCCAAGCAAGAAAATTAAAGATATATGGGGAAGGATCCTCTTCTGGGGCGTATCACATTCGCTGGATGTCAGTCAATAACTCTGGCGCTTAGAAAAATAATTCTGTACAATAAAAACACGAGTCCCCGGCCTGTTGTCGGGGTGGGCCAAGGAAAGGGGGAGCAGATGCCCCCAGGGGCCACCCTCAACAAAAGTCTATTGTCCGACCCCTGAAACCTTATCAGGAAAAGGAGGCACCCTCATAAACCACAAGTACACGCACACTCACACATCATTCCTGTCCCTCCCTCGCTCTCATTCTCCCTCCCTCTCTCTCTCTCTCTTTCTCGTCATTCATCGATCGCTCTTTCCTTTCCCCGTTTATCTGTCAGCACGCCTCCCCGGAACTACCACCTCCGTCCTGTAATTACCCGGGAGGTCCGGCGGCAGAGATTGAGGTTTCAGGACGGACACGAAATAAAAAAAAGAAGTCTCATTATCGCCCCCTCGGATCTTTCGGTAAGCGTCGAATCGTACAGTTCACTTTGTATACGCCGAACGGAGTACGATCGTAAAGCGGCGAGCTCCGCTCAGCCCCATTTACTTGGGTGGTTCATCAGAATTTCATATTTCATCGGACTCCCTACCTCGACGTTGAAGAGAGCGGTATCGTACTTCTCGGTAGTCCAGCCGGGGGGAGTAATTTTATGCAACCCGGAAGGAAATACTGTGACCAATCGAAGGGTCCAGTGAACTGAATGTTCAACTGAATTAACTAAACGATCTCGACCTTTATTATCGGCACGCTAATTTAAGAGAGACTGCTAATTCAATTTAAAATTTCCAGTCTCTTTTTGACGCTAGGAATCTAGCCCGGGCGCCGTGATGGTACTCGGTCACTATTCTATGTACCAATATTTTCACGATTTCGTCTTATGCTAGATCGTTTTCGACTTCTCGACTTCGGCAGATTTCCTTAACCCTTTCGCTACAGCGGTCCCCGCCGCGGAGTGGCTTGCGTGGAACGGAGCACCGTGCCGAAAGTGCGAACAGTCTTTAACATTCGGAGCCAAGACTTTTGTCTCAAAAACGACTTTGTAACATTATAATTTTACTTTGTAATTTAAAATGATTATATCACAATTTACAATATTTATATAAATGTACTGCAGTTTTATCACGTATAATATCGTTCCTATCTTCTGACGCATTCAAATTACGACTAACTATTATTATACATTCGAGTGCCAGAGGCCAATGACAAAGCACTGTCGAAAGAAATAAACATTGCAATAGCGCTTGCAATTGTTTGCAAACTGAAAAAATCGAGTTAATAGCATCTGCCTTAATTTTTGGTTCCATTTCTGTAAGAGATGCGGCGTTCGTGTATAAGCGGCGTTTTCTGGCGGGTGACTATAGTCACCCGTCGTCTCCATGCGGCGTTTTGTGGCGGGTGACTATAGTCACCCGTAGTAGCGAAAGGGTTAAGATTAGCGACGCTCATTCTCTCGTTTAATTGGCATCAGTGAAAATTTTCCTTTTCATCGTGCGCAGTACTTGCCGTTGTTTGTTCTAGGTGAATATTCGTTGGGGATTAAACCTCAGTAGATTAGTGACGCATGAGTTATTGCGATACTGCAAAAAAGTATGCTCCACCGGCAAACTGGCTCGAGCGTCTACTGAATATGACCAGAAGTTCAAACAGGTCTAGTGAAATGACAAATTCCAAACCATAACCGGTACCTCAAAAAGATGTAAATCTTTATTTATTTTTTTGTAAATTTTCACGAAGTTTTTTCGAAAAAACTGCCCGAGTAAAGTGGGCAATGGGAGTGAGGGCTAGGTACAGGCGGTATAGACATCGCCTCTCGGGGTTTCTAGGCCAGGCCGGGGGCGCTGAGACGCCCCCCATTTCGTTTTATGAATGCCCCATTCCATCTGCGGCTCTTAGGCCGCCCAGTCATCCTCCCTGTCATCGCTCGCCTCCCCGACAGTAAAAGTGTTGAAAGCCTTTCGCGTCTTATTCGTGAGGAGCGAGGGCTAAAAGAATCCGCGCCATCAACGCCCGCCCATTCGGCCGCTGGCTCAGTCGGCCCGATCGAGTCAACCCTCTACTCCAATTTTCATCCTCACAAAACCGCTCCATAAATGTCCCCGCAAGTTACGTTCACATTTTAACTTTATTTCATTCGTACTGCCAGCTGGCGAAAAGGATTCGAATTCGAACGCACGAGAATTAAACGCGTACGATTCTAGAATCACGTGGACACATATAACACAGAATACACGAATACACTATACTTTACTGTGGAGGTGTTCGATTTCCCATATTATCTTCGAGTGTTTAACTATTCATTGATAATTCGATGTCCAGTCGCAAGTGCTAAAGCAGAAAACAAGTTGCAATATATTTAAAGATAGTAATTTCATTTAATTTATTTCTTGCGAGAAGTTCAAAAGGACGTCATAATCTGAATTTCTTTCTGCGCACGTGGGCAAATGGCACGTACTGATAACGAATCGGCACTACGAAAATAGAATCGTACTTGTATTACTAGTTATGATAGTATCTCATAGTTTCAATGACCTTTTTAACAATTAAAAACTCAATTCGCCTATTTTGGAAAGCGTGACGATAAAATCCGGCATAATAAATTAATTAAACGCGAAAGTACTAAGGCGAAGTACACAGAAATGATTAAGTGTATACATTTATACGGAGGAATCTGTATTTCAATTCATCCACTTAGGGGCAACTTCCCAATAGGGAAAATTTTAATGCAATTCAGCGGCTTTGTAAATGAATAATCCTTTCTCTATTTACATTTGGGTTAAAGTTGAAATTAGAGTCGATAAATATTCATAAGGGAAGTCCAATAGAGTCTACATTGCAATCGATTGAAACTTTAAAATGTCTTGCACTGGGGAAAATTAAAAAATAAATTGGAAGTGGCTTAATGCCATGGATATTACGTGCGCCAATGATGTAAACGTAAAAATATTTTTTTATATCTCAAAATAGAATTAAAACAGATTTATTGTTGGGGCGTCTTTAAATGTTCATGAGAAATACGCCATTAACACAGTTTGTCTCAATCTGAACGGATGCGGCCCATCAAGTAATCAGGCCCAGAACTTCCTACAGACGTGTCAGTGCGCTTTAAAAAGAAATTGGAGACTTCAGCAAAAAAGGCAACCAGCCGACGATACAGAGCCTAAACCACAAACGAACACCGCAATCCTATTTCCAAAAAAATATTTGTTTTCCTCAGAGAATTATACATACATATAGATAAAACAAACTGCATACCTCATGCTCTGACTATAAAACATGGGCCAATACGAGCTAATATATCTATAAGTCAGTTGTTAACTACGCATTAATGATATTTGGAAACTAGAATATTCAGGGTGAAAAATAGACTCTCCGTATCGTCTTTCTGACAGTGATTCGGCGCATGCTGCTTACGATATAGAATATTAGAAAAGTGAAATATTATATCAAATGTTACGTCCTTGCTCGCTCGACCGTTATATCGGGCGTTCGAACCGGCTGATACGCACGATTAGAAAAGCAGATAACATTTGGCTCGTGTGCCTAGTTGTAGTTGGGTTGGAGTTTCAACTGCGCAATTTACCGCGCACAAATTATCCCTCGATGTCTGTTTGCAGCTCAACCGGCATTCGCTGTAGACACACGTCGGACGGGTTTGTAAACCATTGAACGCAGAATTTTTCATTGTAAATTGAAATATCATCCTGAAATTTGAGATACACTTGTGTGTACATTAGAATGGGGAAAATGTATCTTTCTCCTAAAGATAAACCCTGTATTTCCACAAACAGAATTCAGAAGTGAGTTTGAAACAGAATTAGTTGCTAGTATGTTATTTACATACTATAAATTGCATAAATTACGCCACATTTATACTATAATATACTGTGCTCGATTGATGGAAAAGTCCGAGAAAAACCATTTAAAACTGTCAAATCGCGGCTATATATTTTTAAGCTTATTTTACGCGAAACATTTGCATTTTTAGATTATATATTAATTACAACATCGTTACGGAATATGTCCTCAATACATACTGCGAATAATTATTAACATTATTCCTAATTTTGTGGCTCGGGTTGGCGGAATCGATAGAACCGGCCAACATGTCAATTGCACGCAACATGGGGGCGTTTAAATCCAGGAGAAAGCAATCAGAGATAGTGTGACTTACCATTTAAGCAGAAGGCAGACAGCAAAATGTCACGATTGATCACGTACCTGAAATCAATAATGTTCGGTTATAGTACGATTGTATGAAACATAGGAATAAATTCTAGACAGTTAATGTCATTCAATATTGACGATTTTACGTTGAGTCCACTTAAACAATGCAATCAAATTTCAGATAGTCAAAGAGCGTGTATTAATAATAATTAACAGAATTATGTCCAATGCGTGTGTATGTCAATTATTAAGTTTGTAACACTGTTTCGATCGTAGATATTTTTTCTCTTCGAGTGCATTAAAGTCAATCTGAACGTAGGTTTCACCTATAGCTTATTCTATGGACATAATATCCAACGTCCGATAGTTCTAAACCTGTGATCACTGGGTTACCGTGATTCAAGAATTTAAATCTTCATATTTCTATTTTTATTAAAAATCGTCAAATATATTCTTGTCAAAGTTGCATAGGTAAAACATGGGAGGAAGCTTACAGTTAGGGTAATACTGTAGTCGGTATTTTTCATGAGCCTAGTTTAGCGGGGGTTTTACGATCCGTTCACCGACAGGCTTCAGAAAAGGTATCGCCGTTGGGGATGATTCGGTCTGGGTGTGTCATTCTTGGCGGGGAAGGGATCCGGCAGTGAGAGGGCCACTGGTCCTGACATTCGGTGAGAGGTGCACATATGGATCCCATTCAATTTGAAAGGTCTGTCGGGGACGACGGCGGGAAGAGAGCATTAGAATTCATGGCCGCTGACTGGCTGGCCCCGTTTATATCGGCGACGCGATACCGGCCTAAACTATACGAGTCGGCGAGGTTCAGCGCCAAATGGGCTCCAAACCGGTCCCTTTCTCCCAATATACTACTGTACCGATAATATCGCCCCACCC
Organism: Lethocerus indicus; assembly: GCA_019843655.1. NCBI lineage: Eukaryota > Metazoa > Arthropoda > Insecta > Hemiptera > Belostomatidae > Lethocerus > Lethocerus indicus. Next base: position 8,635,263 of record JACDQD010000006.1, read on the forward strand.
GGCTCTACACCGACAAGCCGATTTGCTCCGAAACGAGGAAAAGTATACCTGACGTTGATTATTGAGAGCAAAACTTCCACACAGAAAGAGAACTTAAAGAAAAGAAAAAAAGCTATTAGAAAACCAGAGATACTTGGGATTTCGTCTCGAGCTACTTATAGTTGATTAGACCGGTATCGGTGTCTCGCCCTCGCGAGAGCCGATACCGCCTTGTCGGCGGTTTTGAGAAACCGAAACTTGTCCCAGGCTAAACGAGCCCGAGAGAAGACGGAATCTCAACCATCAAAATGAACGCCTAGAGTTTAAAATGATGCTTAATCCGACAAATTCCACTAAGTACAGTTATACAGTCGAGTCTAAGTTTGACAAGTCAAATTTCCGCGCCGAGAATTAGGGCAAACACTAAAAAGCACAAGTAGCGGGAACGTTCCCCGTAGGTGAGTCGCTGACGACGACGCGTTTCTTCGACCAACTTCGTCGCGAGCGGAACTGAAATTTGTTCGAAACGCTAAATTACTTTTTCTGAGCCTCGTAAGAAGAAGGGCGGAAGACACATAGGCGGCACTTGCCAATTTCTACCGGTTGGCGACTCAAGTTCGAAGTCGATATTCAGTGTTGAAACTTGAATACCAATTATAGCAGTGACATACTGCTCCGCTGTGCATGCTATCGTTCCGTGGCCCAAACGTCGGTTGGATTTTTTTCGCGTGTCCCATCTATAATTCAGAACGCATTTAACGTCACGAGAATCGTGTACAAACAAGCGAGCACACGGGGAGATCGCTCAACAGTTTAATCAGGAATACGACGTAACTGATATTCGGTGTTGTGTTTAATGCATAGTAATATCGCTAGGTAACGGCCGTTCAAATTAGGAAAAAATAATCTACCGAAACATTGCTGTCGACCTTATAAACAGGAGAGAGCAATACAAATTTGCAATTGAATGAAAACATGAAATAACTAAATTAGTATGTGTAACAACGGAAATTTTATAACGACAGATTTATTATCTACGTATTTATTTAAAAGCGCGCCTTTTTCTTTTAGGAGACACATGTATATTAACGCGTCATTAGAATCGCGTATAGTGAAGATACCAAAACAAATAGGGACAGGACTGAAACAATTTTATGTACGTTAATATGCAGACAAAACTAATAAAACATACCTTACACTAATGAAACGATTTACAGGACAAATTGCTATTGGAAGATATGTGACAGTGATATTCAAACCAAGATATTTAACAAGAGATCTAAACTGATAGTTTTAAAACAATCATAATTCACAAAATTATGATAATATGATGTGCACTAGGCACCAGTGGTGCCAGTGGCCAACTAATTAACCTCCTTGCCACCTACAAGCCAATTACCCCAATAACCCCTTCAAAAAAGGGCGGGAGATACCAGAGTCGGTGGATAACACGGCACATTAGACCCTTGAGAAACGTGTTTCTATAATATCAGAGTGCTGTGTTACGACAAGGGGAAGGGAGGGGGCGGAAAAAACGTGCGACGTAAACTGACTAAACAGAGCTCACCCACCACCCCCCCTTCGCTGCTTCAGCTGTATAAAACACTCTGATACTAGATTCAAGTGGCATGTCTGCGAGTATGGATGGAGTGGAGTAACAAAGTATTGGGCTTCGCGGTTCTAAAGACAATATTTTCCCTAACCAATCCGTTTAGAACAATCCAAGTGAAATACAAAAATATGTATATAAACGCAGCATTGAACCAGATTAGATACAACTATTGAGAGTTAGATTTTAAAAAATAAGATAACGCATTTGTAGCTCAGATGGCGCTATAAGGTAAAGTTAAAGCACTAAAATTACTTTCAGACACACTAAAACACTCTCAGTAACTAGATATAGAGTCAGAGTAAGGGGCCATGGAATCGGAAAAGGCCCGCCTGGTGGTCTCATCTGCCGGTTTCATTTTATGAGAAATGGCCGGACGGCAGAGGAAACGGCGGACGGTGTGATATTTGACATGAAAAACGTGCTTAAGCGCCTCGGACAATGAACCGTGCAGCGTTCCCAGCGGTGACGCAATATGAGACAACTCACGGTCGGATGTTACGAATGCGGGCCGAGTAGCGTGAATTAGGGCTCAAAGATCCTGTTTCTACACACGACCGCGAGGAGAAAATCCAACAGAAATGGTATAGACGAGGTGAGGAAAGAACACCGAGGAATAGGAGTAAATCATACAGATTATGTTTTCATAAAATGAATTGTATAATCATAGGAATCCTATTAAGCAATATTGTATTTCAATTTTTCCCTTTTGCTAAACAAATAGGGTAGCAGGTAGTCAGCGGGTACGGTAGGTATCGAATTTAATCACAGAACCTATTTTGTTAATTTCCATTTTTTATTTTAAATTTCTACCATTTCTTCTTGCAATATCTATTCCGCGGATTGATATTGTCAAGGAGATTTTGATGTTTCCTCGCATCTAGGTAATGTGCCTGAAGCGTCCGACATTCGATTTCTTGAGTGCGACAACACCCACTACAATTTCAATTTCATAAGTGTATTTCATTATTCAGTCTTTATGGGCTGCATTAATACTTTCAAATATAAAACTTTTAAGGCTGTCCGGCTGCACGTTAGAAGCGATAATAATAAAATGAAATGAAAAAACGAGAAAAATACAGCGTCTACATTAAAGAACGACATATAATTTGAGATATCGTTGGAAAACGGTGGCTCAATCGACTCAAGATACGTCGAGAATGTTATTTCGAAGGCCGACTTCGCTCAACTGTATAACGTTCGTTATTTAATACGGGCCGCCAGCAGACATAACTGACTAAATTGTGTCGAATTTGCCAGGCTATTGAATTCGCCGGTCGTAAAGCTCAAGGGCTCCCCGGAATTCTTCATGGCGTGTACAACACAGGACAGTAGATTTTCGTTAGGGGCCGCACTGGTTTATTTCACACAAAACTCACCCGGATAAACGGGGTGGCGGGGTAGGAGGGGGTTGTCCGAATTTATTTTCAAGGTAAAACTATAAAGCGGAGTTATAATGGGAGCATCTGGTTTTTATCGTTACAACTCTTGGTAAACGTTTTTTTCCCCAGGCCCAGTACCCTGTGTTTGGTTTATTCATTTCCTCGCGTCCTTTATTCAGCACAACTTAATTCCCTACAATATACATTTCGAAAAACGAATATTATAATTTTAATTAAATTTGATTCGCCTGCCGCTGACAACCGTTTCCAATTAAACGATACGAGTCAATTAGAATATGTAAAATTAATCTGAACTAACGTATTCAACGGCGAAGTAAAAACTAATTAAATTTATATTACCAGGAATTAAACTGTATTATCGCATCAGGTAAGGCTGCTTGTTATGTATTTAATAACTTATTCAATTAAAATGTAATTTAAGCGAAGAGCACAATTGTTACGACAATTGTAATATGATATTAATATTTTATCTGTTGTTCGGAAAAATCATCGAGCTGCGCCTCCTTTCTGAGGGATGGTACCGCTATTAGGGGGCGATGGGGGGATCGGTATCCAGGTGAAAGCTTCCCGTTACACGGCCGCCTAATTGTATATTAACGTTAGTAACGGCCCTCCTACAACGGTTACCGAGTGTTATGGAACAACATCTCGTAACAATTTATTCATTCGCCCATCCCGTTGCCTCAAAAACACAAATTGCGGAAAAACTTTTCCCGATTTTCTTCCCGTCTGTATCGCAATCATCACTGGCGTTCTAAACATTGCACTTAAACACTAAAGCGATAAGTCACGACACAAGTCACTCAAATAGGAAGTTTCCTTTCGTAATACAAAGTTGTGAAACTGTCCAATTCATTAAAGAAAATGGGTAAATAAAATTGACCAGAGACACAACCTACGCATACGAAACACTCTTAAAGGAAACCAATTATATTTCAAAGCCTCGCAGACCATCAAGCAGGTATCTGAAATAATTTGCACGCCAAAATGTAAAAGCGCATAGGACGAAATTGATTGGTACCCAGAGAGGAGTGTTTATAGAAATTAATAATATTCATCGAAGTCACCGAAGTTAGGTAGACCCTAAAATTTGTAATAAACGGATTTTAATGTCCAACGATCGTCCTGCAGAAAAAAACTTTCTTATCGGACGAACTGCAGAATATAAGGAAAATTAGGGCCATTAAATCCATCCGAACTCGGCTTTCCTCTTTAATTCGTTTAGGGCCCAGAATTGGATTATTGCCGGTTGGGGGGAGGGGCCGGGGCCCGGGTTCTCACTCGGCAACGAGTTCGGAATAATTCGGGTGGCATTAAAGTGGCAGAAGTTGCGGCCCAACTCCAAATGGAAGTATTTATTCAGTGCTGTGGAATGATACACTGGCGGGAGGGTGAGCTGGATAGAGCGGGGGGGGGGGCAGCCAACATCTGCCGCCCCCGGCCAACACCGCACCGCCTTCAGATAAACGACTCCGCCGGCAGATAGTATGTGCTTGTGCCGCGCGGCATTTTATCTCGCAACACTCTCCTTGCATTAAATTTCGAAGGAGGGAGAGTGAAAAGAAAGAGAGAAGGAGAGAGCCCGCGACCAGATATTGGCCGATCAATGACGTCGGTGCTTGACTGACCGCTACATTTATAGCGGAAATTCAGTTTCATATGAACATTAATAAAATCGCCCATATATAAATTGCTCTTACAAATATAAACGGGATACAAGTTTCAGTAGCAGGACTCCTCTAATTTCAAGGTGTGTAGGCCCAATCCTCAGAGCAGAATTGAATTAGATATAAGAGAAAATAATTCGGTCGGGAAATTGGCGTGAGGTTTTGCGATGGTACGAAACAGTACGGACTATTCCGGCCTTGCATTCTTCCTGATGACGTACTTATTCGCCCAGCGTGCCTGTATAATTAGCGTTCGCATAATGGCCTGACGAATGTCAGCAACGGAGACTACATATCAAACAAGAATTTTAACTGCAGTGTGTATGGGCACACTATCGTTTAATCGTTTGAAAATTTCCAATTGAATCCAAAGGCGACTGGGGTCTGGCCCAAGGCGTTAACCTGTCGACCTCGAGTTCGAATTTTCCTTCAATCATAAATTTCAACCGAGAGGCGCTCTTAAACTCCACTGACTAGAATACAGTTCGGCAGTTTGTTCCTGAACAAGTGCTTCCCACTTAAAGTGCAGTTGTACGGTAGGGGTAAGTTGCGAGGAAGGGGAATTCCGCTGTCACCGGCAATCGGGCTCCGGGGTGAAGCATAGTCTTAAATGGGCCGGAATTTTCCTTGACGATTTCAAATTTCGACCGAACAATTTTAATTTAATCTTAAATTTAAAACACTTAGACTTATAAGTAAAAGAATAGAAATTCTTTTGAAAATAGTCTTGAAAACTCGATTTTATGTGAATGCTGGTTCTTTATTTTCGTATTGAAACTAAAAAAACTGTACGAAAGATGTCGGTATTTTATTTACGGATTGTATAACGCGCGTAAGGGTAATTTTCTCGTTCTGATGCCCTTTAAGAGTAGTACAGTTCCATCACCCAAATCGGTATTTCAATGGTCACTTTCACTTTTGGCGGTGAGCATTCACCTGGTAACGTGCCGCCGCATCCGCCGACGCGCGATTTCGAAACCGGTTACAACGGCGGCCCAGTTCTCCAGAGATGATCGCGGGGGAATTGGGCGGCGAAAGAATTCTAGAATTGGGAAGGTCCGAGCTGAAACAGTAGGGGGCCAACTCCCCGAACTCCCTGAATTTATTGTTATAACTCAATTTATAAGACCGGGCGAAGTGTCGGGGGCTGTTGGTGCGGCCTCTCGGTCCGAACTTGTTCCCTAAATGGGAGTTGGATGAGGGCCGGAGGTGTGAAAGGCCTCTAACCTCCCCGCCCCACAACTGCCTCCCACCAACAGTAACACAATACGGTTGGCCACGGGTCAAAAGACGGCCCACCATTTGTACCCGGTGTTACACCCATCGGCTACTATTATTATAAGAAGAGAAACGTACCAACACCCAACCTTCCCCTCCCCCTCTCCCAATTCTAAACACTGAAATAATATTGAACCTGCGATAATATCCAGTGTATTACTCAGACTGTACTGAGGGGATTCACTCCACATATGACAAGCTCCTATATAAATAAATAATATTGAACGTAAGAGTCCTGACAGACTATTTAGCTGAATTTAATCAATTAAAACTCTAGTGGTGTTTCTGCCTGTCTGTCAGTGAAGAAATCGTGTATGTTGCAACTTTCCGGATAGAAAGGCCCAGACCTTAATAAATTAATTGATAACATTTCCGTCAATTATAAATTGCAATTTAAAAAATTTTAGGCGCTGATAAGATGTGCTGATCATAGGAGGTCCTTCTGTAGGTGTGAACGAAAGCCTGTGACTAATTAAAACTGGTGTTCGGTTCGCCTATATGACATAAAGATAAATAAACCTAATTAACGAGCAACTGCTTAAGTGCGAGTTTCATATAAACTCTTATCTGTGCAATTGTTTGTTCTAATATTACGTTATATCTTCCTTAACCAAATAAGCTAACGAATCGATTTTTAGGGTTTTGGGTCTGGTGAGTGTTTTTATCGGCTGGTTTTTCTGTGGTGTTTTTATGATGGGAAAATCAACTTCTTTTAAAAGGAGTTTCGCGTCTCGAGATGAGTTTTTTTTCCACCAGACATCTCGTATAAGATTTTAACGTGTCAAGAAAAGGAAGGTCGGAACGATTATCGAGACTGGAGAGTGAAATAATAATAGTTTCCACCAGATTATGTCAATCACCGGAGACGACAGTTGTGCAAATAATTGGTTATGGCGTTCGTCAATCGATCGAGAGCCAATTACTTTATTTAAATACCGGCCTGCAGTGCAGAATCAATTACCAGAAACCAGCTTCAGGTCACTCCCTGTGAGAATATCTTAACCTGAATTTCTCTCCGGGTTTAAAACTTCCGGGATCGGGTCATGACCAGTTGGGCCATCGAGGGGCCAAGAAAGTAACATCAAGGTTAATGTATTAACCTTCCTTCCTTATAAAATATACGGCACAAACAAATTAAAAGAATTTGATAAGTAAGATATATAAAACGTTAATATTTCCCAATTTTTTGATGACCGGCCGTTTCGTATATGGTGCAATTGAAACAAGAGCGAGATACATTTTACCAAGAACACGTAAATAACGGCATTGCTTAGAATGAAACAAAACAGGTAAGGAGAGAACTTAAAGTCCAATGAGTTTAGGCCGCTTATCATCAGTGAGCTATGTCGGACCCCCTATCGCCGGACACTTTGGAATCCCCCTGCAATTACTGCTTACCCGTAAATCCACTCTCATTATATATGGGAATGCGGTCGCCGGTATTGAGTGCGGTGCCATTTTAACCGGACTTTAGAGGGAAGCAGTTGATCGGGAACAAACTGAATCTAATGAGTACAATGGAGTTGATGAGCAATTCCACTCTTTCAGTGGAAATTTGTAATTCAGGGAATTTCGTTCCACGACTAGAGTATTGAACTCCGGATCCAATGCATTTGCACCATATTACTCTAAACATAACGCATCGCTGAGTTATGCGATTCATACAACTGCTTATAAATCCTGCACAAATATTGGATGAGCATATAATGTATAATGTTCTTATAGTATTTAAATTTTACAACAGTAATTTCCGCTATTTTTGATCACTATTAAAGAAGCACTGAATTGAGGTATGCAGTAAATTTCCAATTTTAATTTACAGGAAAGAGGTATTTGGCAGTTCAGTCCAATCTTTTCGTTTTCTACTTTAAGCAATTTGACGATTACACTATCGTAATGTGTTGTGATTCTGTTTATTTTCTCCGAACACGGCCGTTGAAGTGACTCAGATATTGAACAAGGGCCGATTAAATCCCATCGAACAATCTAAACAATGCCGGTGAAGTGCGGGCGTCTTCAAAGTGTGTTCGTGTAGACAGCGCCCTGTCATAGATCAGAGTGGCACAGAGCACGCTCTCTAATGGCGCTGGCCAGCCCTCGACACATGACGTGGCCGACGTTTCAGCCGAAACGTTTACCACTTCTGACTTACGATTCAATGCGCCGCTCCAATTCAAAGTTAAATAATTTTCAGAAACCCGGCGAATTGCTCAGAATTACTGTTGCCCATGTAATTTTAGCTGGCGGCGGCCGTGACTATTTTAGCACTGAAAAATATTTACGAGACTGAAAACCAAAACGATACGGTTACATGGACTACGTTAAGTTCAGGTTGGGTCAAGCTTAATGCACACAGCTTTAACACCGATATGAAAATAAAAAAAAATCACAAGTTGTTTGTCGTCTGTCGTTTCCTTTATAGCGCAATTAGAAGATATCACCATAAGTGAAATGCAATCAGAATTTAAAACATTGTTTATATAACGATAAGGAGTACTGGCTTGGGTGATATCAGATAAGTAATTTTCAACAAACGAAAGGAGGCGGAGTACCTTGATGACCGAACAGACCCGTCGGGTATATGGTGAGATACCACGCGCAAACTGTATCAGCCGTCTTGGTAACATTTAGTACTTTCAAAAAGAATAAAAGCAATTTAAGATACGTATTTGGTTGTAAGAGGATTTGGAACACAGATGAATTTCTTCAGACAGAACATATGGAACGGTTCTTTTTTCCATTTTATTTTTTGTTTAGTCATTCACTCGTCCGGTCGGCATGAGTGAAATGGTTACACTTGAAATTAACGTCTGGACTAATTTATCTGAACTTATGGGACAGCTGACGTCACTTAAATTATGATGTTATAACCGTGACATGTCGCGATGATATAATGCACAGGAGAAAAATCAAATCCTATTCTCGGGTATAATGTCATGAATGATGATGTCACGGCTAGTATGTCCACATCTACTACAAGAATAGATTGGGACAGGAGCGGACCGATGAATATGAAAAGAGGAAAATGCAGGGAGTGTCAAAATCTCCCTTTTTTCGAGTTTTAAATCCGAACCTGCGGTAAAAATCCTGAATATAAAGATAAAAAGGAAAGTGTAGTGAATAACGGCGGGGAGAGATAGTTATAAATAGTTGATAAAGCAATTTAAAATGTGCATAAACACAAATTGAAGCCCTCTACCCCCCGTAATGGCCCAGTCAGGCCTGCCAATAAATTCTTGTGTTCGATTAACTCGTTGAATTAACGGTCAAATTTCAACGAAACTGCCGATACAGATCCGATACGTCGCCTGCGCGTATAAAACCGTAACGCGCTCGCCGGACGAAAATAGTCGCCGAAATTTATCGCCCGACAAATATTGGGAACGCGGCCCCCTTTAGCGAGAAACTGCGAATTTGCTATTTTCTAAAATGAACTGCTGTCTAATTAAAATATGTTCGACGTTCCAGCTAATGGACCAATTGTTTTCTCCCAAATTTATTTGACGCCTGAAAAATACGGGGAATTAAAATTACTTATATGAAATTTACAAACCGTTACAGTCATTTCCTGTTGATTTAAAAATCTGTAACTTAAAAAAAGTTACGATATATCATAAAACGCTCACATCTAATAAACGAGACATCCAAGTGGAAGTGTATGCGGGTAATAAATTAAATACATTTCTATTTTCTTATAATATTTTAAGAAACTAATGTTTGAGTGTAATACGAATTTATGATTAATTTCACATCACCGTCGTCAACGATTGTTTCCAGTGCTTCATTGTTAAGTTACACCCGTACAAGCTTAAATGTGTAGAACACACATAAGAAACTTGTAATACGAGTACACCATTCCAAGGTTACAAATGAAGGCCTGTTGTGACTTGTTTTTGAAGCGGAATTGCGGGAAGTTAACGAGAAATCGGCACGGAAATCTTAAATAAACCGGCCGCAGAATAATTAAGCGGGGCTGCTCCTAAACTGGTAGGGCGGCAGAGGTGGGGGGGAGGCACAAGTGCAAAATCGCTTTTCCGGAATAAAACCCCCTCGTTTTCGGGGGGAGGAGTCTTACCGATCGTCAAACCCCGGCTAATGGCCGAGTTTCCGCTCAAAGACAAACTTGAAATGCAATAAACTTTCTTACTGGGCGCTTGCCCCTCGGGCACGGGGCGATTAACGCCAAGAGCGGCGGACATTTGCCGCCAAACCGAGCGGTGGAGTTCGAAAAAATAAAATGCCGCACACTCGACTGTCCGGCATTTGTGCACACACAGAATTATCGTGCACGTGAGTTGTGCATCTGCGCTACAGCTGTCAACAAAAATCTGGCTCGGTTTCGGCCGACTTTTTCATTGGCGAAGAAATTCGAAGCGGAGCCGCGCAGACAGAAACGCTGCGAATGTTGCCTCGCGGTACGCACTTCTGGGCCCTATCCGCGATTGATCTGCCCCTTGTCAATAGCACATTTCCCGAAAGCCCCAGCGACGATCCCGCACACTTCACTCTCACCCTCAGCCACATTTGTAAACGCCCAAAATTGTTTCTAACAAAATTATAAGGAATATTCGCCACTAAATTGTTATGTACACTGTTTTAAACCCGACGATGAATGCACAATTTATCGATAAACCGGTACGGCCGCTCGAGGATTTGAATACCTGCATGAATTGTTGGCTCAATGTTTGCAATAATTTCTATAGGCCTTCATGTAGTTTTATTAGCACATTTTCAGCCGGGAACAATACAGGGGTAGAGGGATTATGAAGAAGTTCTCCAAGGCTGGGGTTGTAAAGCCAGGAGGCCGGTAGGAAAGGAGAAGAAAACGGAGAAGGAAAATAAAAGAGAAGGAAAAGATAATGAAAAGGTAAGTCACATAGACGACATCATAATCCTCCCTGATGACCGGCAAGGGGTGGGAATTCATGACGCTCCCCAGAGAGTTTCCATCGAGTAATTCACTTAAGTTTTTATATTTGTCTATACCGTCATGGAGAAGTGGGAAAACAACGGATGTTTGTAGCATTTATAACATTTTCTAATACAGGCTATTAAGCGACAACTCTTTTAAACAGGGCCGGATTAAAAATTAATACGATTTTCAAAATGAAGAAATACGAAGTTATTGAACCAATAAATAAAAAATAATAACAAATGAATAGAAACACTAGCATAAGAACACAGCTCTCGCTTATATTGTTCCCCCACGCTCGATCGGATATTACATCAAGATTCTGTATATATATCCTGTATATAAGAAATGCAGTGAGATAAAACCGGTTTGGTGTTGGGAAACAAGAGTAAATCACAATGGACGAGAATACCCGTAAATCAATTTATTTGGACGTTATTTGAATCGGACTAATCCCGATTTCCATGTGAACAATGAAGCCAGAGCGCACAGAACTTTATATATATATATATGTAAACGGGTATTTCGTACCAGGAAATGCGGCTTATTGGGCCGGCAGTTTTATTGTCGGAACGGGCCGAGCACATCGGGATAATAAAGCCGAAAGTCGAGTTGGAACGGGAACCGGGCCCTAGTATAGAACTGTGCGGAGTGCTCGCCGTGGAGAGAGGCCCGGCACCTTCAAGAGTTCAACAGTTATTTCAACTTGGAGATCCCCGCTTATTTACGACAAAACGACTTGGGCCATTTAAGCAGTCGGACGCCCGAGTTTGGAAATTTTATTGCAGCTTTATCCGGGCCGCCGGGGGATCCCGGGTTGGATTTTAACCCCCCCCCCCGCCCACACCCCGTCCAACACCCCGCTCGCCTCTCAGGAATTACGGTCCATACAGCCAGCCCCCAATTCCACGGGGAACGCGCACCATTTGGCAACTTCGCGACGGAATCTAACCAAGAATTTCCATATCCACGATGGACGACCGATGATGCGATCTCGCCAATATCTACACCTAACTGACTACTCGTTTTGTAGCTCGATTTCAATATCATCCCCTTTCTCGGCTCGTTCATTTTACCAACGTAAAAAGGATAGAATCATTAACGTTAATGTCACAAGTGTGAAATTCAGTAGCCCAGTAAACCATTGCTTGAAAACGTTTTGAGAACTACGTTTTGCGTAATGATTTTAAACGTGAAAAAGATATGAAGAAATTAACAGTCTGCTTTTTGTTTTCGATGTACTATAAGTCAACTAACTCTTCATAGGATTCCGATGAAATCCCGGTAGGAAAAAGCTAGAAAGGAAGCCACGATTGTCTGGCCTTGCGGGTAGACCATACTTGGAATTAGTACTGGTTCAAGTTACTGCTCAAGTGTTACTGTCACAGTGGGACCACAACCTGTCGCTTGTTCGGTTCTCTGCTAGACCGGTTTCCGATTCCGGCTGCCGACAGTAGCAACAGGGCGCGTTACTCTATCTTGTTAGACAGAATTACATATATAAACAAATTTATATTGGTCTAATTTTTTATTCTCGAGTAATACCTTTCAAGTTGTCTCGCCAATTTACTGACGTTCTGGTGACAACAGATCGCGAGAATTATGACATTCTGAACCGTCGAGGGACCTTATCGGGCATCTTAAAACAGTTGAATAAAAACGAGCTAAACATAAAAACCAAAGTGGAGAGCTGGTGTCAATGGGGGTGTGTCTCTGTTGGGAATAATTGGGCCCGAAGGCCGCCTAGAGAAGGGCGGAGGGTGGAGGAGGAAGGGACCCGCTATCTTATCACACTCCGCCAAAAAATTCGGGGTTTATTTCAGCTTGACGGTCGTTAGGGGGCGCGACCACTTTTATCTGGCGCCGATTAAACGCCCTTACACAGGAGATAAGCCCCGGACAGCCGAGCCGCCTTCTCGCCCTTCACGCTTTCTCTATCTCCGCCCAACGTTGACGACCTCAACCGGCAGGAAACTTACCGCCAAACCTGACAACCTACTTCGGTAACTTTCAAGTTATACAGAAGAATTTCTCTCTGTTTTACCAAGACAAGTACGAACATTAACCCTGGACTGCTAAAATAACCCAGGTACAAATTGACATCAGATTGTGGATTTTGAACTTGAAAAGAGGCAAGGGAGGAATTAATTAATTTGGTTCAATTCCAAATGAGAAGACCATACTTTAACGATGAAACTTATTTTGTTATTATTACAACGAATATACCAATAAAGTGAATCCTTTAAATGATTTGTGTATGATGCAAAATATACACACCAATAAATTTACTGTGATCATTAATGCCGTTTAACAAATATATAATTATACCTCCCGAAGATGATTATATCGAAAATTTTCTAGTTTCACATACATACACATTTTTAAAAATGAGAACGAGATTATAATAGATAGACTGTAAAACTACGCATCTTTAAATATTTCGCTTGTTTGAAGCCTACTTTTAACGTATAATTTTTATAATTGTATGTTTGCCTGCCTAGAATACAGAGACCACAATTATATAATGAAAACTAATTTTTAGATGAAATAGGGCGAAGAGCCCATTGGGCCCGATTTTTAATCTATAGATCAATCTTTCCCAGGACAAATATTCCTATTAATAGGATAAATTCTATAGTGATCGAAGGCAGCAGAACTCAAGTAGAAACTGCAGAGGGCCGGAATCGGCAGGGTAATAATATAGAGGGAACAACTGATCACACAAATAGCGAAGGTATTAAGAGATAAGATAAGGGACAGAGAAGGGGGACCGGGGAGACACTCAACCCCGCGCCGCCCAACCCCACACGCCAACGCTTATTTACCGACCGGCGGCGCCAATATCGTTTCGATAACAATATCATATATTCGATCGCGGAATTACAGCGGTTTATGTTCCGCACGCTGGAGAAGCCTTTAAATATTTAAATAGGCAAACAGGAATCGTGCTTCTTCTCAATTATGTGCAGTTCCTAAATTCACATTTAAAAAAAAAATTTGCTTGTAAATATTTCCAGTAAATTTACGATATTATTGATGGCGACATCGAATATTGCTACCAACACGAACAGAATATAATAACTAATAGTTTAACAATATCAGGTTTAACTTAGCGACCACACGTTGGGTCACGAAAGGTTATGAAACAGATGTTGTTTCATAGAGTTCATAACTTGTTTTGATCAGAGGCACATTTCCTCCTGATTCCTTCGACCTCATGGCGCGGTTGTCCTAGAATTCTCATAATTTTTCTAATTTCCTCCCGAGACTACGGTATTGGCTAAATAAATCGGTGTTATCCGGAGTGGCCCAGTAAGAATTTTACTTTTTAAAAATTTTTTCGCTTTTCGAGGTGAAAAATTCACGTGGTGAACAATGCAGCGAGAGATGAGAGGGAGAGAGGGGAGGGAGGGAGGGAGAGAGAGAGGGAGGCCGTTTCGACTTCCGGCGAGTGGGCACAAAAATATCGTGCAGGCCCGCCCCCGAGCAGGCGGAACAAATACCACCGTTGGGGGCGGCTCCAGGATTGATATACAGCGTGGCCGATACCGCGACACGGTATAAATTGTTGCGGGGAGAGCGGACCAAATAACTCGGCCCCTGCCCCGCCGCCAAACATCATTTAAATCTGTTTACAATATTCCCCGGTAGCCGCCCGCTGGGGCATCCCACGCCTCAAATGTGCCGTCCCCTAAACGACATTGACACTTAATTCAAAACCCTTTCGCGCCAACCTATAAATCCGCCACAACTGCCTGGTACAGCCAGGCATTCTTCCCCTCACAAAATGTGACAATTTTTGTAGGCATATTTATTGAACATACAATATTATTGAATCGAAAATATTGAAATAATAATAATTGTTTCCTCGACGAAACCACTGAACCGGCCAAAAGCACGAGAAACCGATATTCCCACTACTCATAAATTGTTGATCGCCGTTACCTAAAGTACTGGTCAGTGGAGTTTTACACGCTGGAAAAATGAACTGGAAGCGGACAATATGAGAAGATCCACGGAACAATAAACTCGATCTGAAAGATAAAGAGCGTTGGGGAAATGAAAATAGTGGCGTTTAGATGGGGCCGAAAGATAGTAAAGCGGAAGGCTGAGGAGAAGAGGAAGGAAGAAGAAACAACGGCGGCCATTGAGATCGCGCCGGAGTCTACGCCAATTTCGACAAAGGAATACGGTTAAGTGAGTTTCAACAGAAGACTCCATTCTAAAGAACATAAGAAAAATAAGCATCCGCTTTTAGTTCAAGCAATATGGGCGGAGTTTCATACGCTACCGCTATGCACCTGTGCAATGTGTTCACCATCGTAAGTTCAGTACTTTATTGTATTTTCAGCCACTGGAATATGGCAAAAAAGGAGAAAAAATTGGAACTGTAGTATAGTAAAGTAACTCTTATATAGAAGAAAATACATTTAAAAGAACAATATGTATGTATTTAGATCAATACAATGATAATAATAATATTAATAATTGTGATTAATTAACGATTACTCGAAATTATATTATAAAACCACAGAATCTCTTTAGATTCTAAAATTCACATAACAAAAAAAAGACTGCTTTTTCACGCTTGCTTTAAATTTTAGTGTCCGCCCTGAAAAAAATCCAACCAAGAGAAAACCACCAAATTTACACGAGATAAAAAAGGCGCGGAACGGATAGCAAAAGCACGCCATTCCGTTATTTAATCAAATAACTAATCTAAAACCAAAATAATAAAAATAAAATGCTCGGGAGGAAAGCTATTCTTTTACGAGTTTCGTGTTTCAAGAGGATCGTCGACGACCCGGGGCCGCGGTGTTTTGTCGCAGCTCGTGATGGCCCAGTAATTAAAAAAAATTGTATTTTTTAAAAATATAACATTAGCTCTGACAAATGGCGTCCACGAAATTGCCAGCTGTCGTGTAAACGCTCCCGGTTATCGCCCGGTTATGGACGCGGAAATACGTCACCGATTGCCTAGTACCGTAACGGTGTCGGAAACAAACATTTTTTTATACCGTGTCTTCCGCCAGCGCACACAGATTTCATCCACCCTAAGACTCCAAACTGCAGACGAAATTCGAGATAAGATCGATTTGGGCCAGATATTTTCGAAAGAGGCAATGTCTAATTTCTCCACAAGTATTTTCTTAAATTAATGTCATATTAAAATTCTTGTTTATACATCACGACATAGAATATTGACGTGTCGGTTACACAACAACACTCGAGTAGTATAATACACGCAGTTATCTAAGCCCAGTTTAATTGATTGTGTAGTATCGGTTCAAACCGAGAACAGACTAATTCTAACATTTTGATAATAGGGAGTAAATTATAGCGCCACCGGTATTAAGCCCCAAAAGGGGTTTTTGCTTCTGGCGGAAACTCAGCCCCCTAAGAAGATATCGAGGGGGCCCGCCTAATAGGGTTGACCCCAGCCTGAGGCGAGGTGACATTATCAACTAAGTCTTGTTGAACTTAGATGGAGCGCGCAGTTGGCGCCTGTGGCCCCCTCACCGCCCCCACGCCACCCACCACCCTCTAATCAGGCCCTCCTTATTCGAAACCTTATCTTTAATGAAAGCATTCAATCCCGACGGCCAACAAGCAAGTTTTCCGCTTCACCGAAATCCCTTCCAACAATCTGGCCCACTCCCAAATTTCGCCGACCCCACACCCACCTTCCTGTTTAATATGTTTCAAAATTAAGTATACGTAATAAACGCACTGGGCAGGTCGGCACCCAAATGTCCTGCAAATAAATTATTCTTGCACTTTAATTATTAATGGGGTTTCATAATTGCTGGGCTATTTTACGTTATTTCATCGTTTAATACTCGGCATAAAACAAAAAACAAAACTGGTGAATTTTGAATT
The DNA here is from genome assembly GCA_019843655.1 of Lethocerus indicus. Taxonomy (NCBI): domain Eukaryota; kingdom Metazoa; phylum Arthropoda; class Insecta; order Hemiptera; family Belostomatidae; genus Lethocerus; species Lethocerus indicus. The sequence continues at coordinate 8,651,991 of JACDQD010000006.1, forward strand.
GCATGCGATTAACAATCTCTAAGATCATTGTCTTATGGGAATTTGATGCGATTAATTTGGCGATTAAGGAATGTCAGATCAAAACACGATGAATGGAACATACGTTGACGGAAAACGTCATAACGGAAAACAATTGATCAATGGTAAATTGTAAGAGGTGAGAATGAGCTCGGTTTTTAGACGATCGAGCACCACGGCTCTAAAAAAGTGAGAGAATAGAAACAAAAAAGAAATCAGTAGAAAATGCAAATATCTTCCCGCCGCGCCATCCCCTCCCTTCGCCGAGTTAATCTCTGCAGGAAATTACGATTTTCCTGTCTCCGCTTTCATATTCGAACGATACACCCAAAGCGGGAGAGGCGGAGGCAAACGAAAAAACGTACCTCGCAATTTATTAATATTAAATTCGGTAGAAAAATCGCGTTTCCGAGTGAACAAGGAAAAGGGCAATAACGGAGAGATAATTACGCACCAACTTCACTCGGTGGAAGGTAAATTCCGTTGGATAAAAATAGACAATCATCAGTGTTTTTTAATAAGGCGTATAAAGCCAATATTGCTGTGCCTATTTATCAGTTCAAAAGAGTAATTTTTTCATTGAGTTTTTAATGTTTTACGTTTATTGTAATCATTTACGACCGCAATCGTTTTTTGTCCCAAAAAGTTTTTAAATCGCCCACCCGACCGAGTAGGGTATCTCCAACAACATTACGGACTGAACGCGCATAATAGGATACGAGTAATGCGGTAACAAATTGGACTTACAGAACTATAAATGTATTGAGCCAGTGCCATCAGTTACTGAAACTGTATAATTGGAAGCGAAGCATAAATATAATCCTTCTAATTAGCGACGGCAACAGGAGTACCGGTCGAATCCCGCTCAACGAGATATTGGTCTTTTCAAACGCAAACAAGAAGAGGAAGAGGGGGAGCCGGGCAAAAACATGTCACTGGCAGCATGTAAACCGGGGGGTGTATATATTTATCAGAGCGAGCCGCCTTTATATATGTTTCGGGCTAAGTGTACTTCTGGAATGACACGACATCAGATTAAAACGCGAGCAAGCGTCCGAGGAATTAAACCCGGGTATAAAACCGACCCCGGCCGTTACGATAGTACGGGATGTAAGGAACTTGTACTATCCGTTCCAATGAGATACCGGCGTAATGTTTATCATTGCTGATCGCACAGGCCCATTAAATCAATTCGGACGACGAGAGGCAAAAGTAAAATGAAAAAAAGAAAAAATAATCGCCAACGCTCAAACTTGTCCCCTGTTTCAATCGCCGGCGGGGTGGAATTTGCATTCGTAAATCCGAGGGAATCGACTTTCGGATTACAAGGGCTGAGGACTGAAGGGGAAAGGGCCGGAGGGGTGGTGGGAGATGAAGGGACGGGCGGGACAATCCACTCCAATAAACACTTCTGTAAGTTTGAAAAGAACATTCGGAAAAGTTGAATTTACTCCGGAGCTTCCCATCAAAGTTTGTTTGATTATTTCTATTACCGAGGCGCTACAACGGATGATGTCCTAGTCGAGTTTAATAGTATTTTTATATATACAACATCACCGAATATTTGTTATCAAACTGTATGCTTCATTTATATCTATGACATAAGATTCCACAAATGAAATGAAAGTGTCATAAAAATGGAAGAAATCATAAATTAAATTGATAAAATTAAAACAGATAAATAACGAAATTTTGTTACAGCATCTACTTCGAAAGGGTTTTACAAAAATCTAACCCACATCTTTCATTTTCAAAGCTATTCTACTCATATTAAAATGTCATAAGATGATGGGGTTCTTGTTGCCGAATTAGCGTATTCCTTCAAACTAATACAGGTCATGAAACCAGACCAGGAAATAAAAACCCGCTCTGTAAATTTTACATCACTTATTAATTTTATACGAGATACCCGTTTGAGATTGTCAGATAGATAAACTCATAACTGTCAAACAGATAATTGAATATAAAATATTAATGAAAGAGAAAAGTATAAGCACCACAATATAGTGTACATCCAAACGGGAAATGATACAATTTGTTACACTAAGTCTATATGAATGGGATCCGCTTTACGGTTAATGTCCGACTCTTACTTCTGATTAAAGATTTAATACTACTCAGTACAAACCTACTTGTTTTATAGCATTGTATTTATTGATAAATTATTCCTTTCTGATAGAATAAAACTAACAATATTTTAAGAAGTTACTATGAGTGCGTTCGTATAATTTGTCTACACCCCTCATGTAGAATGAAACACACATAAAAAATAATCCGGTTTTGCGGACATAAAAAATACCAGAAAATGTAAGCTTAGGAATTAAATCACTTTTCTAAAGAAGAACAATGTTTACGATAGCAAATATTTTGCGTACTTGCAGAAAAACGAAAAGAAGGAATAAAGTCCTTATAAATCCACTCCATGAGACCCTCAGCCATGCTATTTGTTCATTTCAATTGGAAACTGAGGTTAATGCATTCCATGAATTTTTTAAACAGCTCGATGATAAATCCGAGGGATTTTGTCATTTAATTATATTTTATGTTACACAAGAATTCATACCAAGCAGTTTATTAAATAGCATTCGGAATCAGAAACTTTGAAATAGTTTATTACCGCTGGAATTGAAGTAGTAAATGGAATTTAATATGCAATATTTGTACAGACGTTTGAAAATATAGTAATGAATGCACAAAATGAATCAAATAATTCAATAAAAACAAGTTCTACTTTAACTACGCATTCAAGGAGCTATTAAGCTAATTTAACTGTATTATGAATATTTCATCACGTTATAGTTTATAACTATATCCATCGACTATCATTTTGACAATACATGAATTCCGTTGACAGTTTATGCTAGTTGGAAGGTATAAACATGTAAGAAATAACATGTAAAAACAATAACAGAAAAGCTTTGGCCTGAAATAAAAGAACCAAATGGGCCAATTCCAGTTTTGCAAACAAACATTCTTATATGTCAGTCGTGCTCTGCAGGTAAACGGTACAATCGCTGGGGCGATAACCGGGCTCCAATTTTCAAGCTGAAAACGATGTTTGTCACAACAATGGCGGCCCATAATTTAGAGGAGCGACGTTCCTACTGACAATGCCTTCGGTTTTGGTCGGTGAGCGTGTGAGGCGGAGGGGGGGGGCCCTGGGGCTCCTCTGGCCCAACCGCCCCCCCGCCCCCAGTCATATTCATGAGGAGACAGTCAAACTCCATTCAAATCCTATTTGGCAACATCAAGGCGGAGGGGATTTGAGAAACGATTATTATTCATACACCCGCTAACAGGATAATTGTTACGGGTGAAAATAGGACGCCCGCGCTACAAATTTATGGCCCCAGAACTTTGTCGGGGATCCCTGATGAAATTCATATAGGCATTTATTTCCCCGGTCCTCTCGACCGCCCCAAGGACGTTAGGGTATGTCTTGGCAAACCGATGGATTTAACTATAGCATTCGCATTCGATCTACTAAAATACATTCGGAGTATTTTTATATTTTGATACAGCGGTTGTACAGTATAAAGAAATTGAATGTCTAATATTCTAATCAGGCTTCAAACTATAGAAATGGAATAAAATAGATATCACCGGACTTCAGTACAAAAGGACAGAGAAAGTAAAATGGGGAAAGCTCGATAGCGCTGGCAAATCCTCCGGTTGTCGGGCAGCGTTTAGAGCGGGCAGGCCCGCCATTTGCCCTCGCTCCATCACACTCTATCACTCCCCCCAACACTCCCTTTCTTGACTTATTCATACACCGAATAATTGCATTCATGAAAAAGTTTTCTCCCGGCGAAATGAGCCGCGAAGAAATCGCCGGCCCGGATTACTATCAAATAAAAACATTTGGTTTGTGGAAGGGTTAATCCCTTTTCAAGTGTTGTTTCTCACCTCTGGGACATATGATGGATACTACTGAGAATAAAAAATCTGGAAATGTATCAATTGAGGTATTTTTTTGTTCGGGGGGTTTTTTGTTAAGGGATTTGAAATATAGTCGCTCCTGCCACCACTAGCTTATTTGATCATCGATCGAGATTACTATAATGGAGATTCGCAGTAGTGAAACGCGCCTCAACAAGTGGCGAACTATGTTCGGAAAGACTCGTGCGATGGGAGCAGGAAGATTCCCAGCCGGGGAAAGTCGTTCGTCCTTTCACCGGGACTCGGTGAAGGGACGAACTCGAAAGCCAAAAACTTGCCAGGATTCCAACTTTCATCCGTCCATTTCCCAATCGTTAACCGAGCCGAAACGACCGTTGCAGAATGAAGGGAGACGGAATCGAAACAAATAATCCCGTCACCAATCGGTAATCTCGTTCCATTCCGACGATTACGTATTGTGTATTACGATCGAGTGATGAGAATTTAATTCGGAAAATGACCGGGGAAAGAGTGATCTTACGATATTTTATAAAATTTCCTGATGAATGTGGGCTATCATGCAAACTGATGGTAAATCGGACCCATTACGAAGAACGTTAAGCGTAGTGATTCAGTATAGTAACAGCGTCAAAACGGTGACAAGACAGTATACTTCATATCCTCTAGTAACAAAATATGTCGCATATTATACCAGAGTAGGCGGTTGTATAATGTGTATTCGAAATTGAGTCATTCGTTTCAAAACTCGTCCGAAAATATATGTCGGCGTCTTACAGAATCTCGAGGATCGATGCATTATTAGGTACGCAAGGGAGGTCGGAAAAAGCGCCGAAACCGAAATCCTTTATGGGAGGAGCTGAGTCATTAAAAATATACAACGCACTCGGAAGTTCTTAAAGACAGTTGGGGGCGTTAAACGGGCCGGCCGGGGCCACCGCAGCGTCTCATTATTATTCGGGCCGGCTTAAACCGTTCGCGGTCCCTCCCAATCCCAACTTCCCCCGTAGTTGTAAAACTGCAGTTGTGTGTTTACTGCCCGGGGCCAGTCACGGCTTTCATTGCCGAATAAAAATGCATCGCGTATAATGCCCCTCCCCTCACGCCAACGGCTCTAATACGGCCTTTTAGCGGCCTCCACCTTAGAGTTAAACATCACTGCTTTGAACCTACGTCCGTACAGAAAAAAGACGCCTTTAATTTAAAACACTCAATATTCCTTTTGAGACATTCATGATTTATGAACAATCCCATAAACTAAATTAGGTAAGTATTCGGAAGCCTCCTCCTAAGACCTTACACCTGTAGTTAAAAAAATCTAACTAATCATATCTCAGTTTTCCACCACCGAACAGCAATTTGTATAACATACTCTGTGTTTGAATTTCCCAGATTCAAAACAGTTACTGCGCCGTTACTTTCAAAAGGATGCTTCATCGGGGGACATGCATAAGTGCCTAACTATTTAACGACAGAAACTGGACGAAATCATTGTACGGGAGTCAAGAGATCTGGCGACGTTTCCATTTTTAAACGCCCTCCCACACTATTAGGTAAAAATGAAGCAGAAAAAAAGTTACGGTATTACAATACCTTGGTAATGTTTGAATAAATGATGTCGAATATAGCGAATACAATTTGTTCATAGTAGTAACTCAGTTCGTAGATCATAAATATTAAAGATATAATGGATTAGGACAAATTTTGTACCGGCGACATGAGATATTTCGCGGGCGCCAGGCCGCTAAGTCGAAAACTTGGTCTGGGCCGAAACTCGCCCTTTGAAATATTTCTTCCCGCCTCTTTTACTGCAGGGAAGTTCCCTCTGTATTTTTGATACGTTCCACTACACGGGGAGAGCGGCGCCCGGTTTCCGGAAAAGCTTGGCGCGAAATGAAAAATTAGAAAAACGTGCCGACGATCTTAAAAAATGACAAGGACGCTGGGCAAATAGCTCGGTCCAAATAGCGGCTTGCGATTCGAGGAAAAAGCCGGTTGAGGAGCATAATTTGCCGGGAACGCCAATTACGGTAGGAGGCGCGTTTTACCTCTTTAATACGGCCTAGGGTCACCTTCAGGACGAGTCCTAATAAGGCGGTGCTGTCGTTATCTACTCGGCCATCAAATCTACTCGGTCGGCTAGATCTACGGGGCAACAGTCGGGCGCGTCAATATCCATTAGTCGGTCGCCACTTCGGAGGCGAGTTTGGAAGAAAAAGATGAATTTTAAAAATAAATCACCACTCTCCTATTTGGTCTCAAGCTTTTGGATTTAGTTTCGTCGCCATCATTGTTTCCATTTCGATAGTAATAGAGTGGCAACTGTAGACCAAATACGGGAGAAAAGAAACAAAACTGTACAATAAGAGTGGTGAATTTTTATAAACTGGACCACCTTATTACACGCCATTTATGTATAACAGTAAAAACATAACAGTCTGTAAATCATTTCCTGTAATAAACGATAAGAGTCACTTATTTACATTTCTTAATAATTAAACCTAACAGAATGGAAATCATCTCGGTAAACGCCGCGTTAACAACCCGGCTGCGTATTCTTCGAGACAATAAAGTGATACAAGAGCGGAATACATTTCGACGAATTATCCTCACGGAAGCTAAATACGCCTTACGCCTTCGCAGACCACAACTTTCTCCGAGGGCCTGATGAGGCAATTAATATTTTTTTTCTTCTGAAACAATAGAGGGGAATACTGGATAAGTCTGCGATCCGGGAAGGATTACTAAAGCGTGTGTCGACATTTCCGAGGAACTGCGGTCGCCCGGCGCAGATGAGGGTTGACGCAACGTCTAGAGGATGATCGCACAGGCTATAACCGCGCACTACCAATACTTACCCGACCCGAGAGCCAATTACTCTCTTTTTCCATATCCAGTTCCATTCTCAAGGAGTGAAACGGGAATTTCGTTGAACATTCCCAACGACAGATGACACCAACATTATAATTATTATTATGAAATTGAAACATTCTTAAATGGATCTGTCTAATTCTAAAATTTACGGTAGCGCCAAATGTTTTATGTATAAAAACATCTTTTCTAAATTAGATTATAATTTGCTCTTGGGATCACTTGTCTCCATTAGACTAATTTTGGCTTGTCACAGTTGTGAGGACTTTACGCGTGCCTCGAAATTGATGCCACTATAAAATCGGCAAGGTTGTGTCCTCCGTTACCGTTCCTTTCTATGCGTCCGACCTATATTTCCAACTTGATATTCGCCGGCTAACAAGCTATTTAGGCGGACATCACGTGCCCCGGGACAGTCCCGCAGTCCAGTTCGTTAAGTATTCAGCGGCGATGAGAAAACGCAATTTTCCCAATTCGGCTTGGCGCCGTCCCGAAAGCGCGCGGGTACAACAGCTGAATGAATTGGCGGGACGTAATTTCACGGCCCACAGTGCCCGCCCCCCAATTCGATTTACATCACGCCAAAAAATCAGAGCGCCCCGATATTTCTAATTGTTCATCGGTCTGTGACCGCGTCTTTGTTTCCCCCCTGCTTACGCGTGCACCACGCCGAATAATTCATGGAGAGAAAAAATACCTTTTTTCTGGGGATTCCTAAATTAGAACTCTAAAAACTGAACGATGAAATTATCCCTAACGATGAAATTTACGAAAACACCGATGTGGCAATATGGGAATTCAGGAGATCAAGTCTCAATTTATGACAAGAACGTTTTCATTAAACAATTCGTGGTACTTGTGCCATATTCTTGGTGGAACAACTACAACCTAACAACATGTTAAATATGTGGGAAATTAACTTTAAAATAATTATAATTTCGTACTCAATCAAATTATTTGTTTTGGTTATATAATTACGTTATGACCTTTTATCGTAGTTATCTACTGAGTGAACTCAACATAACTTTCTAATACTATACAAGCTTTGATATATATATAGCACTCTAATTTGTAGAGGAGTACATTAGGTAAAAAAGAATTACAGACACTACCCTGTGTGAAAAATATGGGGGGCTGTCACTCAGTTTAATATTAGATGACCGAAATTTCTCGGCAATCGGTGGTGAACTGGTGGGCGGCGGCAACTAGGCCCGAGTTTCTGAAGGCCTCCGTACGCACCCTCTGAATAAATAACGGCCCCAGTTGGGCGCCACTGAAACGCGACACTGACGAATAAGCGATGCGATGGGACCGAAAGCTGCCGCACATACTCCACAACAGTCGTCCCTAAAACTTGGACCCGCGGAGGCATACTTCCTGAAATCCATCCCTACATACAGGAAACGCTGGACCGCAGAGGAATGCAATCAACTAGAATTAACGCTGAGAAATCAATCTTCCGTATATCGCCGATGTCTGGAAACTAATTCAAAAGCGTGCCGATGTAAGTTATTGCGCTTTGATTTATGACACATTGTCTAGAAATTGTCCCTGAACACTATTAAATACGCAATAAAAATTCTTTATATACATATCCATTGGACGGTTTATCTCTCAGTTCATTTTAATAATGAAACACTTAATTAACAAAATAATAGTTCATTTTCACACAAAAACACAACCACCACCCGCTGGTCAATAAAATTTAGCAGTTCCCTTTTTTTATTTTGAAAGTAATCGTGCTTTATTACAAGAATCGTGGGGGTTCAGACCGATTTGGAATTCGTGTACAGCAATTAAACTATGATTAATGCAATAAAAATCAGAGAATAACATTAATCGATACATAATACTGAATACTCCTATATTATATAAGTAATTTTTCCAACTGTGCAATATCATTAATAGGAAGGATGAAATGTGCACTCCACAAAGTATGTGTCGCAAGGCGCGAAGGGGGTAGGAAATAATAACTTCAACGTTCTGCAGAGTTATGGCGTAATCCGGGATAAAATTAATTAAAACTATTAAATTGATTGAAAACTCATTTCTGCCCTTCACCGAGAATTGAAACCCGGACCGGGGCGTTTCACTCCCGGCATAACTTCAACAAGTTATACACATTGCTCCGGTGCTGCAATTTCCACAAAAACTCTCCCGAAAAAAAACAACACAGGAGTGTCCTCGCAGTTAAAACGATTGGGCCGGGAGTCCCGGAGCGTTTCAATAAGTAAACCAGCGGGGGAATATCGAAAGAGAGAGAGAGAGAGCGGGCCCTGAGCCCGAGCGATTGACGTCCAGTCCGATTTACGAATTCATTAGTCAGCTCTACCCGACCCGGAGCACCGGCAGAGCACTTCCCTAACTTCGTTTCCTTCCGTCCTTTCTCGCACCCGGAAGGAGGATGCTGAAACGCCCCCACGCCCCCTACCACCACGACCCTATCCCTTCCTACCCCTTCGACAGAGACACGGGCGGCGAAAAATCAATTTGGCCAACATTTACAGCCTACACTTTTGGCTGTTTACGAAGAAAAGGTCTTTTAAACATTTCAAATACAGACGAAACTAGAAAATTAAGTACTTTAAAAATCATTTGAAATTGGTTCAACGAAACTAGTACTCCTTGGCTCGATAAAGAAATTTGTTTTTTCAGCACATAGTAGTATAACTCTAGCCTAAAACTATAAACGGCTACTAAGGTACACAGAACAAAATTCTGAAGGCGCAAGGAAGCAACAGTTGACTAGTCTAGAGCGAGAGAAGGGCCGAGCCATTGATTCGGCGTTTGTGAAAATTCTAAAAAAAGGGAAAGAAGAGGGAAATAAGGGAATATATCGGAGCGGGTATAATGTTGGGGAGGCGAATCGGCTGATTGACGACCGCCGTCCGATTCCGAGTGGCGTTCATTAGTCGCTCCCACCGCCGTTTCACGACTAACAGCAATTCCCAACCCCTTTTCAGGCAAAGTTTTCCAGCGGGGGCTCGGCTAGGCCCGCTTGAAAAGTCAATTGAGGCCACCGGCTCGGGAGAAAACTTCATTTTTCACCGGTACTCGAGGGCTATTCACCGCCCGTAAACATTAAATCACGCTTTAAAAAAAAAAAGGAAAACGTGAAAAAAGAGAGACCTAGAGGAGCCACCCCGGTATTATATATTTTGGCAGCGTGAAATAAACACTTCTAGCTCGCCCCACCGAACCCCCCTCCCACCGACGGGGCCGGCCACCATCACCTTATAAAATACTAAAGTGAGGAAAATGTGTCCCCTCCCTAACCGGAGCATGAATTTCAGCCAGCGTTCGGTGTTACCGCTAATATTTCATTGGTACGCCGTTTTTTCACCGGCTCCTTTATGAATAACGCTCAGTATTTTCCGAAAATACAGTCTCAACCGGCGAACGCCTTAATTGTAAAAGACCTGTAATGATAAACTGGCGATACAATTTACGCCGACATTATTATCGCCTAATTGAAAACCAATATTCGTGTAAAAACACTGGGAATCTGCCGGCCGCATTTATGACTCTATTGATCTGAAAAAAAGCAGGACATTACCCGCGCATTACGGGATTGAGATTAAGTTAAGCATATAATATCCACCAAAATCCTTTGGATGTTATCTGTAAGAAACACGTACACTCGAATAATTAATTAAAAAATATTATTTAGGCTACCACCGATTCTTATTTCCCGCATTATAAATTTTTCTCTCGGTTTATATCTATGGTAGTTCCAATATTAGGATACGTAGAATGGACTGAATTATTGCGTAACTAAACCTACATAAGACGTGCGGCCACCAACTGTCTACAAACGTATCTTTATGTATATACAGTTAAAAAAGGAGTATAAAATGTACATTAGCGGAGAATCGACACAAATATACATATTATGCTAAAGAAATCCTCCCTCTCTCATCACTCATCTGTATCAGAGCCCCACCCCCTTCACTCAGCCCTCCATCGCCGCCCACGTTTCTAAACAGACCCCCTCCCCCCTACCCCTGTCAGTATCCCCTTTCTCATGAATAACATCTAATTCCTTCCGAATCCCCTCGGTGAAGCGTTGAAATAAGGTTGAGCGTCTATAAGATCAATCTGTTTACCCTGGGGGCCAACCAAAAAAGTGGGAAAACAAAAATAAACAAAAGCTCCTGCGGAATACCATTAGGCGGGGCGACATTAGGCGAGGGTCTCTGTAAGCCTTTCTGCGGGGAGGCGGGCGGTGGGTTATTCAAAGTGGGCACGATTTAAACGGAGTCGGAAGGAAATAAGACTGTTAAGCGGTCAGATTTCTCACAGTGCGGGCCATGACCGAAGTACGAGAAGGAGGCGTGTAATGCTCCGGTCAGAACCAAAAAAGGAAACGGTCAAGGCGAAGCTCATTTGCATTGCCGAAAAGTTTTTTTTCCAACGCCCCTGCTAATTTTTGAGCAATCTCGAAAATACTATTCAGGTCCTACGCTATAACATTAATTTAAGAAACCCAGACTGAATAAATTCCGATTGCTATCCTACCTTAAAACCTTCGTTTCCTAGTTTCCAAGACTATTCCGATGGATACTGTACACAAATTGTTTTCTCCAACAAGATATCACTAATAAGACTTATTCAGTTGACGTTATTGGATGATCACATGCTATAATTTAAAGAAAAATGAATTTTTGAATAATGACAATCAGAACAAATTAATTTTTAAGTAAAGCTAAACAACACATAGATTGATTAATGCTGTATATTATGTAAGCATGGTCATATATTTTCGTTGGAACGAATTATTTACCAAAAGTAAGTTTAGACAAGGCTTCTCTCGTGAAATATAAATTAAGTACTACTTTTGTGATTATTTTAAACAATTAGCTAACATCTGTAAGATCAGCTCTGGCATTTCATACAGTAGAACCCAATTAATCCGAACTAATTCGGACCTAAACCCTTTCGGAATATGTTTACGGGCATACTGCTATCTCATTTGAAATGAGATGGACAGCAAGCGTTTCCTGGAATTTCATATTTTAGGAGGGAGCAACGCACCAGACGAGCTCACCTCAATGTCAGAGAATAGACGGATCCTGCTGGCTCCTGCTTTTTGGGAGTAATTCGCTGTCGTCTTTTCAGGGAATGAGTAATTCAGCTGTAAAGACAGCTGTACAGACCGAATTTCATACGATTTTGAGAACTTGGCGCAGAAAAGCAGCATCGGCATGGTTCGTGTCCCTTAGGCGACTAGAGTTCAAAACTCGACTCAAACCGAGTCGAAATATTTTCCAAACAATTGGCAATAGGGTTCAAAGGTATCAAGGATATCAAATTTGTAATTGATGCCGAGGGGAGTTCGTAAACTAATTATAATACAGTAAGATTACTTAGAATTCAGTCTGAGTTTTATCCTTAACAGCATAATGCCCCTGCTCTGAATACAAGTGGCGAGAGACCCTTAATGTGTGGTTAGAGCGGAACGGCGTTAACGCGGGTTCGAATTCCGGCGGCGGACCGAATTTTCCTTCCGGTCGTGTCGTCAGCGGGGCTCGGCCCTGGCGAAGCCCGACTGCTGGCGGTGCACATTGTCCGGGTTCATTTCATAGCCGTAACAAATCTAATGAAGTTAGACTCGGGGCTAATCCGATTTTGAGGGGTTCTGGGGGGAGGGAGGTAGGGGTGGTCCCTCCTGTAGCGCTGCCGACGCCGACATTTCCAAAACGCTATAATTCAACCAATTGAAATTTCAAGCTCACAGCCTGTCAGTCTGGTAGAGGGTGTTGCGACACCAGCGGAAGTCGCTGAGGAACTTAATGGGACGGGGGCTGACGCGAAGAATACGTACCTAAGACTAAGGGCATTTGGAGAGTTTCATTGCTCAAAACACCTTTGATTGAATAATTAATAATATACAGTAAATGTTTATTTCCCGATTAAGTATTTTTTATTTAAATCGCTTCTGTTATAAAATAACGGATGATGTTAATTTGCAGTAATATTCCAAAAAATGTAATTTACGTACCGGCCGCCAATTTTAAATTAATTCATTACCGATTTAGGCAGCTTTATTCTACTATTCCTTTTACCCGTGAGTTGGCAGTATCGTCAGGGTGTACAAAACTAATTAAACACTTTAATTCTGGCGCTCGTCATAAATAAAAGCCCAAATCCTTGGGGAAAGTCCCCTCTCCCCTCCCGAAGGGTCATCGGAGGGTGGATCCCTTAATTAATTTTCTCAAGACGCGAGCACATAAAATTAGGCCATTATTTAATTACGCTTAATTGCCGCGGGGCCGGTTGAAGGTTTATGGAGCACAATAATTGCGTTACTTAACACGAATTCCTGCAGTAATGGAAAACAGTGAAAAAACCTGTGCTAAATATGACCCGTAGGTAACAACCGTAACTCCTCGGAGGGTGTATAATATCGTAACGCATTTCCGGCTGGTTTTAGATTTCGCCGTCAACATCATTGGTGAGTCCCCTAAAAGTTATCTCGAGTTTGGAACTGATGACTAACTCCCACGAAATTCGCAATAAAAAGTTTTTTCGTTTATGAATAATTTTCCTCATTTTCAAACACAGCACGGAAATTCCATGCCACGTAGGAGCGTTCGTTCGCGTTGTCTACTGACGATGGGGGAAACCTCTCAGAAAGTCCAAAGGGGGGGGGGCTTGTCCGGTGATAGTGGATCGATAGGAAAAACCATCCTGAAAAGTGGTGTCGTAATAGCGTCCCTCTTCTGGCTTCATAGAAGAAACCCGGAACACAGTGATCCCATTCGTGCTCATCCACGCACGCGCACTTTCGACAGAGTACGAGCACCGTGGAATCTAAAGGGACGAAGCCGCCCCGAGGGCAGGTGAGTCAAAGGTGAAAACTGAGAGTGAGGAATGCTAGAGGGGAGTGGGAGAAAGACGGAAGTGCGAGCCGGAAGTTGAACAGTGAGGTGGGACGGGGCGGGGAGAACAGCTGGCTGAGGCAAGGTCGGGCCCACAGCCTACTCAAGGCCGGCACGTCAAGCCCCGCACTCCGATAGTACTCGTTCCGAACGCTCTCTCCCGTCCAATAACCATCGGACACAATCTAACCCGATAGAAACGGTCATATCACGTGCAGTCCGACTCGAATAAGGAAGAAAATCGGTAATATACATAAACAGGCAGCGTATCATACACTACATTATTTTGCCATTAAAATTTGCAATCGAACCGGAGAATCGGACTAAGGGTGTACCACTAATCACAAGAACTGTTTCAGACCCTAAATTATGAAAAGTAAAAAGTAAAATTCTGATGAGCGAAGATTTTGAGCATTTTAAGTTTTCAACTGGACTCTTGTTCACAGCGACATCCGCTTGTTATCCCAATCAAGAAAGACGAGAATAGAATTGTTCGGATGAATATTTATTCTTACAGATTAGAGAGTTTCATCACTCAGCATCCCTTTTCAAAATAACGATCCCTGGGTCCCCCCTTGCTTGTCATCAAAGGAGTGTCACCCTTTTGTACGGAGAGGGGGAAGACGACGTCGCGCCGTTGAATGAATTATATAAATATTATTTGAAAATCATATTTACACGATTGCTTCGTATTTATATATGTAACGGAGTTTTCAATAACGATTGAAAAATACCGTTAGCGTCAAACTCGTTAAAACCTACTCATCTGTCAGAAAAGAGACCGTCACGGCTTATATTGGCACAAATGGAATGAGATTTCTTCTTATCCGGTATTTTCATTTCGCCGCTTCATTGCCTCCAAACTGGGATATCGGAGGACAGCGTTCGCAATGTTTATTGCGTCACAATAATGGGAGACAAATTGCAGCCGCGTTCTTATTATAGACCGGTTCATATTCAGTGGAAAATCCCCAGCTAATAAAATTTCACGCTCTTCTAACTGCAACATTCAAATGAACATCCGAACATAGAGCGAGCTTACCGTCGAACAACGCTTTGTTTATTGGAGTTGAAGAAAACCAAACAAAGGCAAATGTAGAACCCTGTACTGTAACGCTCACTTCTTTTTCGTAAACACACGAACCTAATTAGAAATCGCGATTGCAAATATAATTTTCGCATACTCGTCGACCTGTGTAATGTTTCCCGTTGAATGAATTTGATTAGAATATCTTAATCGTTTTTTTAACAGTGACTAATTTCAGACCCCATTTGGGCATAAGGGAAGTAAAATTCCTAAGTGTAGATGCTCTTCAGCCATGTGGTACCTAAGAACATGGGCAATGATTTATTTCTTGGACTCATATCACACATTAATTAATTAAAGTTATAGTAACAACTAACTATGAAAATCTATCTGCGATAGCCACTTGCGTTTTTTGCCTTTGTTTAATCCTGTTGTCACGAATGATGATGTCATGTTGAATGATGCGATAACTAATGACATAGCGATTAAACGCTGGAATACAATGCTTGCTGGAGCATCTCACATCTTAATTGCTATATTTGTAACATATTTTCAGTTAAAATATACTAATATTTACCAGGTTGAATTAAGGGAGCCAATGTGTTTCACTTTGTAAAACCGCAACATAAGAAAAGGTTTAAAGGCCTTTATTTAAAAGACCAATTTTCTGTCAAAAAGTACAAACTGAAATAAGTCAAATAAACCTTCGAACCGTTTTAAGGTGAACAGCTTTTTTTAATCCCATTATAGTCCTGTATGAATTAATCAGTTCCAAAATGAACCGTTTCTCAATTGGACACCGAAGTTGCTCAACTTGCATTCCTCGTTCACCATACGCGGGTCGACCTTGACGCCCGTTTAATTGTTTTATATTCGTCTGCCATCCAATAAAGGGAAACCGGGGTGTAACCTTGTTCGGGAAAATTTGCATTTGCTTTTGCATAAAGTTTTGCAGGCGGCTGGGTGGTGTAACGCGGGAGCAATGCGCCCCCCGCCCCACGAACAACAAGTACAGACAGCAAACACGCAACTATGCACTGTACCTGTGTACTGCGGGGCCAGGGGGAGTCGACCCGAAATCTGAAATTATTGGGGCGTTTATGTCGAGGAATGCGAGCCTATATGGGAGCAGAGCTGGCTTATAGACGACCCGTCCCGGTAGGCCTTCCTAACGACAATTTTATATTAAAGCAGTTGAAGTTATGGTTTACCGAGAGCGCTGTTTTCCTAAAATACTGTCCACACGAACAGAAGCAGAAGAATCTTCTTAAGCACACTTCGCATAAATTCGAGCGTCTTTGGTGGTGTAGATCACTGTCGTTTTAATCCACACATATATCGTTTTAACTATTAAAAGTAAATTCGTCTTAAAATATCCTGAATCTATCAAAAATACATAAGGTTTTATTCGTTGTACATAATTAAGGACAGATATAAAAAAAATTCTGAAAGTAGTTATTTATTACACCTTCTTTAATATTGCATATTTTAATATAACTACGGTTTTAACAAAAACAGTGACTTTTCGGAACACTTTTCTTACTCAATCTGTCTTTATAAATCCCTCAAATTTAAGTAGTCTTTAATTAGATTTATATTAATAGTCTTTTTTAGAATTTCATTCTTTTATATTTTCTGCACAGAGTATTTCCACAGTGCGCAGGAGTCATCGAATACGGAAAAACTCGCCGTTAATAATTCCTTGCCACGAGGGACACAGTAGGAAGGCGGGACTGTGTAATACTTGTGTTAATAAGAAGTGTCGCGGTGATAGAGAGAGAGAAAGGGGAGCGCGGGGGCGGGAGGGCGCGGGAACATAAAAGTAAATCTGAGGCAACAATTACTCCGGGAGGAAACCACCCTCGGAGCGACCGGGAAAAATAAATACTATACGAAGTAGGCGACCCGACAAAAATAAAAGAGAGAGAGAGAGAGAGCGGAGGTTATAATATTTCCTGTGGGCCCCAGCCCGGTAAATGTGTCCGTTGTTTGTTGGGGCCCGCCCCCCCCGGCTTCTTTGTCCAAAGTACCAACTCCCGAACCCCCCGCCGGTACAACTCGTTTGACCCCCGGCGCCTTAAACCTCCTCCCCCGCCACTCCTCGGACAATGTCATCTCCCGTTTGTTCTGCACTTCTGTGTACAACCGCCAGGTCCAGGTTTAATGAAGAGGGCTTTACGGCCTCCACCAACCGCCCGCAACAACAGGGCAAAAGAACTTCAAAAAATTTGGCCAGCAAATTTCGACGCGTCCGGAAATTCATTAAGAGAACGGAAAACAAATTGGGAAAGACAAAATAAACTCGTCGTTTATGAGAGAAATAGTAACCATTATTGAATTGCTAATCATCATGACTGAATAATGTAATCGTAACTAATACAAAGTTTATGAAAGCCCCGTTCTACCGTCCCCCAGTCCAAACTTTATGACCGGAAACTATTGAAAACTGAAGACAATGCAAGTTGTATCGATCCACGAATTTGAGTTTGGAACTTATCGATTCTTCCTGGTTGGGGTTAGAGCGATCGTGATTACGACGGTACGCCCTGCTCCTCTACCTGCAATCAATCGGAGCCCGAGGCCAGGTTGCGGCCGGAGCCCTACCGGGGGGACAGACCCGGACGTGAAAGAGAATATGAGCGGAAGGGGGAGGATGGAAAGAGAGAGAATTCGATTCCCTACACCCGAGAGACAACTGAATTCCTGACGAAACGTTTCCACCATTCCAAGAGAAATATGTGGGGGACTTCTCTAGTTACGATTGTCCAACTACAATTTTCCGTTTATATGGCTTTCAATGCCTTCACTTTCGTATAGCCAAAGTTTAGAATGGTCATATTACAACGGAACTTTCGTTAGAATCCAATTCAATTTAAGAATCATGAAGTTACATAATTACAGTGAATATTGCAGCGATAAAACATGGATTCGCAATGAATTGATTATGAAGACCCAAAATTATCATATTTATGATATTTACTCATAGGAAGGGAACTGCGGCAATTGTTAATTTTTATAAGTGGACTCACCGTTGCAGTACTTGGTGTGATGTAGTAAACTTCTTACCTGCAAATAGAACATTCGTTATTAGTATGAGTAATTCATTTTTAAATTAATAAATTTTGGTTAAATTATACGGGCATATAATACAATATCGTAAACTAACAATCTTAATCTTTGTAGGACTGTGAATAGAGTGAATCAAATATTTAAAACAAAAATTGAAAATTTATGTAGTAATGTCTTTATCATTTGCCGTATATGTCCACTATGAATCAGCGGACATAAAAATGAGAACCCTGTCATCAGCAGAGTTTAACTCGAAACAAGAGCTGCTAACAATAAAAAAAAATCTGGCGGCTTCTTTAAGCGAATCAATCATTTGGGAAAACGTTCTGGAATTTGTCTGCATACTTAAATGCCGGTCGAAACTCGAGGGTAATTTGCATGAGGCTTATCTCAATTTAGAGTGGGCTTATCTCGCGAACCATTTATCTAATGAGAAAGCTATAAGTAATGGCAGTAATTTCTTGCGCGCTCCACAGTTTCAGAGATACGTTTAAAACAGCGTTCCATTTATCTACCACCGAATATCAATCCAAGACATTTGATAGTATTTGCAACTAAAATTTAATAGTCAACGGCTAATTGTACAGTGTCGGTTGCAAAAATAAAAGACCGAAATGCGTCACAAATTCATTCATAACGGCGTGATAAGAAAAATATTTACCCAAAACTAAATTATTCCAATCAACAGTAATACGGCTTTTGTGATTTATAAAAATTATTCCTTGAATTTTGAATCAAAATTAGACTGCTTTATTCTTAAGGTGGGGAATTATTTGATCTACATATATTATTAAGACACATATTCTTTTGTATCTCCCTGGAGCATCGCATCTTATAACTTTGACATCACACAGCTTAGTGAAATGACGTTCGGAATATTCTTATGTAAGGCAGAAATAATTTGTCATGGATAATCGAAATTATGAAGGTTACTTATCCTGTTTTCCGGAACTCGAATGTGAAATGTCGAATATAAGTAATTTATACTCGGTTTTACTTTTTACATAGTTTTGGGTCATCTACTGCGATTTCTCTTTTTTGAGGCGGGTGGCAGGGGACGTAAAACCAGGGGCCCGGTTGTAAGCCGGTTGCCGGGCCTAGTGGGGATCCTGAGAGACATGCGGCACACGCCTTTGTAGGGGCTTAAAAACTTTTTCGGGGCTTAACATGGGCGGTGACCCTGCGCGGGACAACAATGGCCAGGGGACATCACCCCTCCGCCCGCCGGCCTACTTGAAACCTTCGGCTTCCCCTACACTTTAAGTAGAAGTCTCCTCTCCTCACGAGAAACCGAAACTTTGGACTTGGGCCCACCGTCACCGAAGTAACATCTTGATTCTTCTTTCGGGACCCCCGTCCCCACCAACAACAACACTTCCCCGCCAACACTGGAGGTTAAACTTGCTTCCAGATTATTAATTAAAGTTAAGCCGTGGAAAATTGAATTTGTTGAGGGTCCCCGTTTCATAGAAATTAATTTATAAAACATTCCTTACCGAGAAATGTAAATGAAAAGTCCAGTCAATAATCATGTCTAGAGTTATCATTCTATTGAACAATTTTAGACTCTTTAACACCGTGTAATTGAAAACAAAAATTTTTCTGTTGATGACTACTAACTATTATTACTGTTAATGTAAGGTATTTTTTGGGAGAACTCTAGGGTTTAGAATATCTTTTTTGGTAAACCAGGCTGTTTTCTCTACCATTTATAGTCGGCGCATATTAGTATGTAACTGTTATATTATTAGAATACAAGAGGAAAAGAGAGATTAAAAGGCATTCGTAGTCACTTTTGCATTTGATAAAGCCGACGCCGGTACTGTTGATATTTTAAGTTCCGACTGTCCATTTAATTTCTCCTTTCAACGTCTCAATTCAAATTCAGTTCTAAGTCCAATATTTCCATCTGTACAAATGCGATACTCTTGACTATATAAAACGTCCGGGATTTTTTTCTAAGTGAAACACTCCGGCAGAAGGCCGCACTGGGCGAACCCGAGTTCTCATCCACTCAGTCCTACTAGAGGGGCCTCCTCTTCCTCACTTGCTCCATCCATATGTTTACAGACTCATCTCCTCCCGCCTCCTTCCCACAACCCCGCGTTTATCTAAAACTCTCCAGGATTGGGGAGCGCACAAGAGAACACGCATCTGTGAAAGTGAAAAAGTAAATTATTCTGAATACGAAACACGAGCCCCGTGAAAAGTTTCCTTTTCAAGATTCACCGGCGGAATCGATTCCATTTACTGTCGAACGAATATATTTTTGATATAATGGAAAACCGATTGTATGATATTTAGATGCAGTAAAATTATTATCTTTCAAAATGAAACAAAATTGTTCTGTCAGCTAGTCTTTTCATTTTGCAGCTCAATAAACAAAGTACATTGGGACCCCTTTAATCCGGGATTCCGGTAATTATAACAAGGTCAAAATAAAAGGGAAAGGAAAGAAAAATTGCGAAGAAATATGATTAAAATATAGCCATTCGAGAATCATTAATCATATTAAAAAAATGGTTCCATTGCTGTTGTTTGCCAGCCCAAGATAAATGAACCATGCAGTAGATGCTGAATTTGTGTTCCAAATTCTTGAAATCCTACGAAAGTCGATCTGTTCTTAGGAGGTGAATTAGTGTTTTACAGAAAAGGCAAGAGAATTTCTCCTAAAAGGAGGATCTGGCAGGTTCCGGCTATTCTTTGACACTGAGGTGAGCTCGTCTGGTACGTTTCTCCCTTTTGAAATATGATATTCCACGAAGAACATCCATCTCCATTGCAACTGTTAGGTTCTCGATAAACAACACCTACGCGTCAGTTGTAAAACATGTTTTCGCCCGGATATTCCGAACGGACCATAATACTTCGGATTAACAGGGTTCTGCTGCTTTTCTAAACTGGAATAAATACATTTTATTCTATAAGAATCAATTTCTCATAATTTTTAAGAGATAGCCGAATGAGGAATTTAATAAATTCGACCCGAATTAATATTTATCACAACAATTAGTTGAAATTAGGCCCAGAAAAAAGTTAGATAAATCATGTATACTTGGGGAATATGTCTTGACTATATGTAAGACTAAGTAGAGGCGCTCTGAAGTTTTAAGTCCTGTTTACGCCCGTCCGTAAATAAATTATCCTAACATTTATATTAATAAACTCGGCGCTGGAGGGGATAGAGACGAGCGTTCATCACTTTAAATAGAATTCTAGGAGATTAAACGACGGGACGAAGGCTGACGGGCACGGTTCATTGATTAGTTTATAGAGGATGTACTGTTTTATTACAGTGAATTGCTCTTCCAGGGCCGGCCATCAACCGACCGACCGGCTACAATTAAATACAAAGGAACCATTATTTGTTTCCTTCTTCTAACCAGTCCGATATTAGCGAAATTATTTAAGACGGATATCGCAAAAGATTGGAAATTGAGCCAAACGTTAAAGTTTTGTGGCAAATACTCAGTTAAAAACTGTCACTATTCATTGTTTACATAATTGCAATGAAATTTTCGAATTATTTCACACCTTCATACTGCTGCGCGAGTAATTGATACGAAAAGTTTATAAATTAATTTCACGGAAATACATATGTAATTTAGCTGCCTCGGTGTCTGTAATTATTATCTGTTACAATTAAGAGTGAGCTCAAAACCGGAAGAATAAAATCTCTAATGTACACTGAGATATATCATTGATTTAAGATGCCTGTTAGACGGGGTTGCGGGGCTTCAGTATACGATTATTCAGTAACAATACCGTGACAATGCCTCATTGTTGTCTACCGGCAACCGACATGTCCCATTAATCTGCTGACGGACAGCTACTAAAGATGGCGAGGAGCCGAAACCGGTCTAGCGTAAGGACAAATCGGAAGGTCGCAAGAGTGATGACAGAGCAGGAAGTCTAACTCTAGCGACCTGTATGTACCTGATTTTTAATTGGGTCCATAAAAAATGTAGTCCAATGCCAATATTTATCTGTTATATTATAAATGTTTATTGCCTTACTGATGTCGTAGAAACTCGTAACTCACTCACATATGTAAATCGAAGAGGCTGGAACTACATAAAACGGTTTAGGTCCGGGACTAGGAAGAGAAATCATTCTGACTCCTAAAAGTTGGAAAGTCCGACAAAATAATGCGCGAAGTCGACGGGCGATATTTCGTAATGCGTGTAATAAGCCGACAAATATTTCGCAAGCAATCGACGATAACATCATAGAAATTTTACCCAGAGGACGAATAAAATCCACAACTTTGGGATATTACCTACTTTACTGCAGTTTTAGTGTTAAAAATCAGTAAAGGGAAAGATAATAAAATACTAGGGAAAAGTAAATTTACTTTCTCTCTCAGGGCGACGGATACGCCCAGGGAAATCAATGGAAACGATGGACTAGTTCGTTTTTATTGGGCAAATTAAGGCAGACATCTAATCAAAGATAAACTCTGATGGTTAATACGGAACGTATGATAAGCACAAAACTATTGTGTTCAGAGCATAATTGGCCATTTATTTTCACTCTCTTTGTTTGTTAAATACTCTAAAAGGAGTGCTAATAATGCTTTAAAGTTTCAAACGAAATCTGTACACCGGCACCGGGTTGGGAGGGTGTACTTAGTATGATGTGATGGCAGGATGGGACCTAACAAGATGAATGTCGCGCGATGGGTCGCGCACCGAAAAAGTTTAAGCCGGGATATTAAGATTTAATGGACCCAGGGCGACGGTTGAAACAGGTTGGGCGGACAATAGATTCTGGCTAGGACCCGCCTTTTACACGGGCTAATAACTGTGCATGAAATGGGATAATTACGCGTTTACGCGCGGACGGCCGCCGGCTCTAACTCCGTGCAGACTTGGCAGTTCTCTGAACCGAAACCGACTGATGTGCAAATGAAAGGCCTCCCGCGCCGGCTTACAAGTTCTAAATCACTTTGCAGTACCTTCGCACCAGTACCACTGCCATTTCCAAACCATCGGTGATTCGTCTAACCAATGCTCCCCATAATACCGCAAGGCCGACTGGCAATAAATGCATTACAGAGAGAATTACGCAAGTGTAATCGTGATTACAGTTATTTGTTGTCATGACAAAATATGCGATAGGGTTAATATATTTGTTAACACCTTTTGTTTTTCAAATATTTGAGGTTTTTACCACTTGAATGAGTTGAATGACTCATTCTCGGTTCAACTCAATAAGGTTATTAAATTCCAGTATTTCTAACAATTTTATTTAGAATTTTTCTTGAGGAAATGATATTTTTGAAATCATAAAATAAATACAATTCTTGTTTTTATTCTAGGCTCAAAATTACCAGAAACAAAAATATTTATTATCCAATATTTTTTATATTTAAAAACCGTTTATCCAATTTTCCAGATTTATCCAAAAAACAAACCCATAAAACGAATCTATAAGTTATTTCTTTCGTATTTTGAACCAAAGTCAAGAACCTTTTTTCCAGCTGAACAAAATTCGATAAGGAATATTCACTTCGGAACTTTACATCAGTAAATAACATTCTGATTGTAATTGATAACATGTTCTTCATACTCTCGTTATTTATACACGATGCAATATATTTTAACCAATTGGCAGGCCAATATATATGCCGAATCATTCAGGAAAATTGCTGAAAATAATGGATGGGACGATCGGACCATTGAAACGGGAGCATTGTTTGAAGTGGAATTCAGCGATACTGAGCCCCCTACACCCACCGCCGCATCCAGCCACCATTCAATCAATCCCATATTTCCTATTCAAATAACGAGCGACCGGTTCGAGTTACTGCCAAAACCGCTGGACCTTACTTATGATAGTGAAAGTAACCATTTGGACTATAACAGCGGTCTACATAGAGGGAAATATTTGTCGAATGAATTGGATTAAATACAGTAAAATAAATAAGCGTTCCACTTACAAATTCAACAAATAAGATACATCACATTCGAAATGAAATAAACTTCCATTGTTTCACAAAGAACAATTCGTCGAGAATTAATTTCCGAAACGATTGCCGACACCCGAGAGTATTTTTGGACAAACAATATTGATGCCGCAGTTTTATGAAAATCTCATTTCCCAACAATTCTGTTACACCGGGCGGGTCTAATACAAAATAAACTAGGGGAAGGGGCGGCCCGCCCAACAGGCCGACACCCAACAGCGACAGACTCCGATGAAATTACGTCACAGCCAGCTGTGCGGTGTCTCAATTCCTCTTTCCTTAGAGTTTTTAAA
This sequence comes from Lethocerus indicus, assembly GCA_019843655.1. Taxonomy (NCBI): domain Eukaryota; kingdom Metazoa; phylum Arthropoda; class Insecta; order Hemiptera; family Belostomatidae; genus Lethocerus; species Lethocerus indicus. Next base: position 8,676,015 of record JACDQD010000006.1, read on the forward strand.
TTTACTCGGGCAGAAGAAATAGTTTAATAGAAGGGAAGGGACAGGAATAGAAAAATTATTAAATATCTTTATTCTTGTAATCGTGAGACTTTGGAATTACAAAAATTCCAAATAAAATTGAGCATTTGATCTCTTTAACCATTGTGAAGGTGTTAAACCAGCCAGAAATTTTCTTTGAATGTTCGAATGAAATTAGTTCCACTATTCTAAACCGGGGTGTTGTGACCCACGAATTTCGACACTATATTCCCAAAACATTCCGTTGATAGGACTATTATCGACCACAATCTTATCGCGGTTACTGCATAACAGATAGGTCAATTGAAAAAGAGGGAAATTAAAATTTATAAATCCATACGCAAATATTTGTATAAATTAAGTACGATCTGTAAGTAGGTAATAGAATTGGGAATTTAGATGAAGGACCATGTTATTTTTAGCGCAACTACCCGTTTTATTCAAAATGTATCATGTTTCCTACGGGTTACTTAATTTTCTCTTAATGATTTGGCACCTCATCATCATTTTAGAGAATATTGTGATTACCGCGTGACATGAAATATTTGCCGACATCAGTAGGACAATATATATCGGCTAATTGGTATTGATGATTGCCAATTATTAGAAAATCTAAGAAGAAGTTTACGGACGTAGCCGAGGTGTTTCGTTTTACACGAGATGGACTGACCACTAAGGAAGACAAATCCCCCATTACATACTAACTAATATCAGGTACCACAACCAATTAGGTTAGTACCTTGACGTATAGGAAGGCAGAAAACTACTAAAAACCATCATCAATTCCAATCCAGATTTATTTATCCACGGCTATTTATTCCCGGGGACTGCTACTCGCCCTCCTCTCACCCTCCCGCCCAGCCAGCTCGGCCTTTTCAATCCTCCGCCTTTTATCTCTTTTTCGCTCGCTCCACCCTTTTCTCTGTATCCTCTCTCTCTCTCTCTCTCTCTCTCTCTCTCTCTCTCTCTCACTCAGCTTTTATCATTGCCCGGGTGCTTTCCCCTCCGCCCAGTAGGTTAACCAGCCTGGGCGTGTTTTTATTATCCTCAGCAGGGCCCGGCTCCTCTCACTGTTTTTACACCGAACAGCCTTGATCTTGTACAGAGTGCCACGCCCTGCGCCCTCGCCCTCCTCCCATATTCTTTCGGCCCCCTTTCACACGGATTCAAGCGGTCCGGGAAGTGAGCTCTTCAAAAGAAGAGACAGTCAAGGTGTCAACGGACGACTTCCAGACAACCAGACGGACTGACGCTCAAGTCATAGAAACAGAAACATTCCCTGAAAAGGCAGAAACTTCCCCTTCTATTAAATGAGTCGAGTACCGCCGCTTATTTAAAGTGTCTGCCCATATTTCTATTCTTGGGCTAAAATGTGGATCCGTTTGGATGAAACGAGCGGATAGAACGCGAAAATACAATCGAGAGAGAAACACTTTCCTAAACTGAAAAATCGGAATTTTAGCGTCTCTTAAGACCAATAAATATATTCAATTCTCGTTAAATACTGCCTGGCGTATAAAAAATAAGGTCTGAACAAATATATTGCTTTTCCTAGAGGGTTTATTATTGCCGTTGGTTTCTCCCCACGAAGCCTCATTTCTGAGCAAAGCAGGCTGACCCTATGCCGCTAAACTGATTACAGTTTCTGAGTACGATTGTTCAGGCAGTTCGATTGATTCCTTCGTTCGCCCCTCAAAATTCCGACAGATATAAACGCTTCTCCCACGAAGCTGACAGCTAGAAAAAAACTGAAATAAAGGCCAAACTCGAGATTAGCACCAGAACTGCCTCCCCCACTGTGTTTTAAGAAGGGCTTTAAAATACACAGAGAATGGAGGCGGACGAATTGGGAGTAGGGCCGGGTAGAGCCAGGGCATTAATTAAATTATCCCCGTTTTCCCCGCCATTTCTCAGGCCCTTAAATAGGGGCGGGGGGGCGGCGGCGGCTCCCCCTTTGGCCCCTCGACCCGGACCCGGCCCCGGCCCCCAATCTCTATAATAACCCGGTCCACATTCTCCGTCCCTGCCCTCCAACCCACCCCCGCCGTTATTATTTAAATTAAACGAGTAATTAAACAAGATAATTGACGGCCCGCAGTCGATCAAACGCCAAGATTGCTACTAAGGCTACCTCTACTTTATATTTACACAAGATATTCCTCCAGTAGTTAACTAGTTTGTGAATTTATTAATTATTTGTTTTAAAAATGCATATAAATCACCATATATCTGTCTGTGTGTTTCGACCAATCGATCAGTGGTCGAGGTGGTCTTTAGTTCGTATGAATTTTCGGTACCCTTTACCCCGGATATGTAATCATCAGTGCAGTATCCCCAATCACTTATTATGTACAGGTAATAGCGTACAAGTAAACATTTATTTCGGGTTTTTAATTTTGCTATTTCTCCGAAATTCGTTTTATTGCATTTAAAGTATACCGTAATTAAATATCGCCCCCACATTTAAGGTGAGAATAATCTGTTCATATAAATACGTACAGTAAGAAGGTATTTCACACACCATTATTAAATATTTTATTTTTAAAAGTTCATAATTGATTATAAGCTGAAAAAAATATCAGCAGATTTATCATAGCTGCAAAACCTTTCTGTATGGAACACTTATCGTCTCAAAAATCATTAGAATTATTAATTTTAACTGGAAGGTACTTTAACTTTATTTGATATATAATTAGCATTAAATTATCTTATCAAATTTAAACCGATTTCTATTCGGAGAATTCTGATAACATTGCTATTACATACGTTAAACACTAAAGGAAAGCAAATACTTGGATGAACATTTCCTAGCAATGCGAGTGAATAAATTGCAATGCTTGCCTCGCTGGCTATCAGAATTGAGCCCTCAATCTTTTAAAATAACTCCACACGGGAATATGCACCAGAGCAAGAAATTATTTGAATTAACCGCATTATTAAACACGAAAATCATGACCTGTATTCGACCGAATATAATATTTTGCCTTAATGCTTTAGTCGTTCAACCGGCTATACGGGACCGAATGTCTAATACCAACCCTGTAGGTTTTTTCATGTAGGAAGGATTTTTTGAATAGTGTAGGCAGAGTATGATCCTTATAACCTTTTCTCTGACTATTCGAGCGGGCGATAAAATGTAAAGTTCGGAGAGACAAATTGGGGAACTCAAAGAAAATTTTCAACGCGATAACGTACAAGCAGTTTCTGTCAGCTCGACTGGAAAAGGCCGCCGTCAACACTCCGTCCGAGTCTAACATCTAAGCGTGTAAAATTAGTCAAATCTACACAACCTATATCTGGGGTTTCGACCGTGCCCCCCTAGCGGTCTAACGACAATATTTCCGTTCGGAGTGTACAGTAAGGCGGCGATAAATCAAGAGGCCCGGGGCCATCTCGATCATCAATTTAAAGGACTCAACTGACTCAATTTGGCACATCAGGACGGAAGATATAAATACGTGTTGATTTCACGGCCTTACCGCCCTCTAATATTTTAGATACTCTTCGAATGGAATTCACTTCTACAGATATTCAGAAACCGCGCTTAATAAAAGCTACTTGAATCGAAATTAGAGATATCTGCCTTTTATAAAAAACAAAATTTGGAAAAAGAATGGAGAAAATAGTCAAATCAAAATTAGTTATAATAATATTGAAAGAACATAAAATGTCGATTATAAAATACATAACAGGAACAACAAAATAGTTTCCGCAGTCTACTGAATAATGCCAAGAGAAAAAGAGTCCGTTTGTAGACAGTTGGAGCTGTTAGAGGAATGTTTAGGCCGTTTAGGGCGGGTGGGCGCTGGACCTCCTCGGGAAGCAGAAAGGGGCGCGGTTCATTTTTATTTAAATGGCTCGGTCTGAATGGGCGAGCGGACTCTTCAGAAAAAGTGGGCGATTGCTTTCTGAATCATTAAAATTTGAGCCTGGGAACATTTCACGGATCTTTAAAACGATAACGGCTCTCGGACCGACCGACCCCGGCGAAGCGAATAATGACCCACGGAGAGCTGGCCAAGGATAAAATCGAAGGAAGGTCGAACGTCTGACTGACCGTAAGAATTTAAAGCACGAGGACAGTTCTGAATTACGGATTCGGATATCCGAATATGTTCCGATCACTATTCATATTAAACAACTCTTATAAAAATGGGAAATAAAATTAACGGTAGTGGGATCCCTTCAGCCCAATGCGATAAAGATTTTTCCGCACCTAAAGCATTTCACCCTATCTTCCCCTCTTGGTTAAACAGTATAATATACTAATTGTTATTAATAATAGTATGTTATTACCGCATTAAATCTAGCATAGAGCCAAACAAGGGAGAAGAGTGATGGCATTCGGGATAATACAATAAAAGTTTTACCTTTGATATACTCATTATTTTATACTTCAATACAATAAGGAGTAGAATAAAAAAAGAGAAAGGTGTTTTTTTATATAGAATACCTTCTCGTTCCAAATCTACAAATACGCGGGGAAAGCGTTTCAGAATTTTCGTGCGTCTAATCCTAGCTGTCACTAGAAAGCGCGCAAAGGGAAAGCGAAAGTGGTGGTTTGTTTTATTCCACGCAACAATTATTAAATATAAAATATTTGGTAAAAGTTTTCGAAATAAATGGACCATGGCCGCACGAAGGGAACCTCCGGTTTTGCTGACTCTTCTTGCGTAATAAGGCCGCCAGGATATAAACTACATTACCGCCTGAAGCTTAGAGAAAAGTTATGGAGGACACCGGGCGTAAGCGCCAGGATTTGTGAACGCTCCTGAGACGGCCTTCCATAATTTTATCGGGCGAGGAAATAATAATGCAACGTTGAGATTCAATTAAATTTCAGAATGTTTATAGGCAATATAAGTAATTCCGCGCCGCTTATAATTTAGGCGAGCTTAACCGGAGAAAACGTGAATGCAGCTTCCGTAAGAGTCATTAAATTTATTCCAGTCATTCAGAATAGCAGTTTCGCTGTTTTACAATATCGTAGTTAAGAGTCAGCTGAGGCAACAATTATTTATCATCGGTAAGGTCATATATCATACAGAGATATTTTCTATGAGGTATACCGATATTATGGAATATCATTTCCTCTCTCCTCTCGTTTATTTAAAACTATGCCAGTCCGGGTTTGACTCGCCTTCTTCAGAGCGGAAGCATCTAGCCAGCACTACGACCACATAATTCGAAGGCAGACAAGAAATTTACGAAATTGTCAATAAAGAGGTATTTTCAGAGGAACTAATTTCAAAATGTTAAGTTCAATTTTCAAAACTAACAAGACGTATCGAGTGCTAAGAAATCCGATATAATTCTGTTATCACACGTTCGGATTATTAATCTTAAATTAGGCGGAAAGAAAAATCAGACAAGCCTTTAAAACCTTATTAACGTAAACTGAAAATGTCCTTTTTTTATACTTATCGGAGATACTGCGACCTTCAATAAAAATAACGCAATTATCGATGAATAAATAAAGTTAAAAAAATGACAAAAATCGATCAATATAAAGAACCGTTATTATCCTCGAGGGATTTTTATACCGTTTAAAATGCCCACATTAAAAATTAGAGATGGTGGGGGTGGTGGTGAGGTGTGGCGGGCGATTTGGTTAAATGACGCGGCTGTGCAATTAAAAGAAGGAGATAGGGCAGCCGAAACGAGTGGCCGCGAAGCAGCTCAGGGGTTAATCCAGTTTGTTTTAACAGTAGTTAGCAAACAAAAGGAATGCCTCCCCGGAGACGGGGCAAAAGAGACTACAGGTGAACAAACAACAATATAAGAGAGGCTACTAAGGGCCGGCAAAAGAAGAAAAAAAAGAAAAGAAGGATTAAATCAACAAGAACGAATTGTAACCACTTTTCATTCATTCATATAGTTTATTTGTAACGCTAAGAATGACGTATTTCAATTAAACACTGAAAATCCTATAAACTTCAAGAGCCTAGTCTATGTAACGGCAACAAAAATGTATTATTTATGTGTAAATCACAGAAAGCTTTGACTTGGATTTGATCCCAGACCGAGCAAATCACAATAATACTGTGCATTAATATTATAGTATTTAAAGAACAAAATCTTATACTACTGAACTTTGTTTCACATTAATTGTTATTGTTCATATTGTGTTTTGTTAGTTATATATGAATCGTCGTCTCATTTGTTAGTCATATCTGGTTATTAGATAGTTTTGTGCTGTATTTGTTTCGTTTCGTAGGATTGTTTAATCTGTACCGCTTAATGTTGTTACTGCTACGTTGGGGCCACTTATCTTTACAAGCTTCAGTGTAACACAGTAACACTGAGAAGTGCCTTGTGTGAGAACGTGAGAGTGTACCACGTGCATACCACCAGAAGTGTGGTATATCACAGGTATAAGGTATCTCGTCCCGTCCGAAAAATCTGAGATTGCTACTCTAAGTTGACGCTGTTATTTACCATTTAATTATGTTTAATAATTTAATACAACTCAAGATATAATGCAATGGCCAGACGCGCCAGGAAGACTTAGAGCTGACTCTCTACTTCATATAAACAGTATTGACACATATCATAAATTATTAGACGTTTCCGGAAGGGGCGGTAACTTCCTATTTTTTCGCTTCGACCCCTCCCCATTATATATTTATTATTTCCTTTTCATCCTCACGTCTCGGCCGTTTTCCGTCTCTCCGTCCCGCACTACGAACGAATTTTATTTTGACGGCTATCCCGCATTTAAGGCCGCATCAAGTCCGTTCGCTACTAAATCGTCAATACGAGTCGTGAAAGTTAAATAGGCCATCGTTAGTAAAAAGTTCAAAACGTTTTCAGGGCCCGCAAGTGAAATTAAAATGTTCAACGCAGTTTAAAATTGGGCTCGGGACACAATGAGTTTGCTCGTAGTTAATTGGCAACTTGTCCTGCTGGTTTTAAATATCCCTTCAGCGCCAATCTTATTTTTGATTATATAATTCTTCAAAATATTTACACTTTATTTTATCGTTTCTGAAGCTGTCATTATCATCTACTATAGGATTATTTTTTTATTATGTATTGTAATAAAATACATTAAACGTTCCATCTAACAACTATTTCCCAGTATTATCTTCATAAAATATTCCAGAATTACTGAGATTTTAACTTTAACACACCTAGAGTGTTAGAGCGTGATTTCTTAAAGTTCATTTTAGAAAATATTACACTACGTAACTCTGTGGGAACAAGATAAACATGGTAAACTACAAAACTGTTAACAAAAAACAAAACTAGTTTCATATCTACTTAGTATTTACTTATAGTATTCAAAGTCTTGTCTGATAATTGAGGATTTTGAATCATCGTTTTGCGATTTACTGTCTTCACTCGATGCTTCGAATTACGTTAACAGGTTCGGCTTATCACCATCTTCAGTCAAATATTAGAATCGTCCCAGATTTACAGGACAATTCGAAGGAAGCAGTCGCCATCAATCAATGGGCTGATCCGAACGAAACATTGTTTTCATGCCGACGACCGACAGGGAGTGCAACGCCAGCAACAAAAGGCAGCTCGCGGTCCCAATCAGGGGAGCAAGGATTGAGTACGAGCTTAGGGGGAGAACTCAATCAAACCGGGGCCCGGAGAGCTCATTCTTCATTGGGCGGAAGGGGTTGTCGTGGGGGAGGGAGTGGTGGTCGTTCCTCGTAGAACAGGGCCTCGAGAAGCAAAAACCCCTTCTTTCCCGGGGTCCAACCAATTAAAGGGACTGTCATAAAGGGAGTAGTAGAACACGGCCCAGCTTCTCAGTTGGGGCCGGCCGGCTTCGAATTGGCGGACCCTTTACTTACCGAGACCCTTAAAATGCAGGAGGAAATGAACACCGGCCACTGGTGGAGAGCCTCGGTCAAACCCAGCCCCGAGGGGAAAATAATCGTCCATTCAATCTCGGGAAATCGAGCTTCGTTAAGACTGTCGAATTCAAACATTCTTACATTCGGAAATCCTTTTTTCTGCGATTATTATAAAAGCGACTTAACGAATACAGATCAAATGTAGTTATTTTCAGAAATTATTTAACCAAAAGATTGCAGGAACTACGGTAAACAATTATCAAAAATGTGTGTTGATTAAAACCCATGATGTGTTTGAAAATATCTGCAAACACCGCATTACGACTTCAGCGACCCGTTAATAATCAGTCTGTAAATCTGCAGCTCGCGGCTCAATTGTTAGGACGTTGAATTGATTCATTACGGTTTCAGAAAAAAAGTATGCCGATTCACCGCGTTTTAATTTAAAATCAATTTTATCCATAATTTCCCGTGGTAACGTACCGTATGAAATGAATTGACGTTGATTTGGACGAATAATTTACTAGTAAACCTTTCCTCAAATCTAGTACCCGCAAGCCGGTAGTTCTCGGGACCTCGTTATTGAAATGTCGAAATTGTTCGCAGTATGGAACGTTGGAATATGGTAAGGAGTCTCGGAGTAATTTAAGGGATAAGGGAGAACAAAAAAAGTGGGGCCCAATCAGAAAATGCATGGGTGATGTAAATTGAGGATGTCGGTTGGTGAAGTTGAACAATGGCAAGGTTTTCAGAGAAGCATCAAACGCTTTGAACCGCCACTACGGGTTTTTACCATTAGCCTAATAAAAGGGGGTTGAAGGCGGTTTTCCCTCTTCTATAGTTAATGCGTCCCGTTCGATTAAAAATACAATAACGGGATTCATTCCATTAATTACACGCTCACAAGTTCATAAAAAAATTTAAATTTTTCATAAATTATGCATGGAGAAAATAAAATTTTCCAATATCAATGCCGCACCGCACATTTCACACCGCAATAATGCGTTTTCTAATTACTACCTTTTTCTTCATCTACTCTATTCAGTAACGCATGTTAAATGTTCCACTCTATATTTTAACAAGGTCAAGAATCTGTGATTACCACTAAAAAAATTAAACAATAATATCTGCTTTTGGTCTATTACTCATCAATTTTTATTAGGTCTATAACGTTAAATTCACATTGGGTTGAAAATCTTGCCAGAGCATCCAGGTTCACTCTCGGGGGTTTGCATTAATTGCAAAGTTGAATTAGAAATGAGCGCGTCTGAAGGGAATAAAAACAGCTCCGAGGAAATAAAATCTGTACTTTGATGCACGAACACATTTGCAAAAGCCGGTTTACTTTTAATTCCACTCATTCTGAGGAAATGAATGCGGCAATATCGGCGTTAAAACTGAAATCGTACGAGGGGCTCATTATTTATGCATACGGAATGATGGCATACAGTTCAGGTTTACTCTCGTTACTTACTTTTACAATTGTCGCTTACTGCAATCAACTTCGGAAAACATTCTTTTTCCCGTTTACGGCCCACACTTTAGCGGGTGCAAAATTACAAAAAGCTAAGGAAATAAGGGCGTTGCAATAAACTCGCGGCTTTGGGAGTTCCACAAGCGATATGAATAATTCATTAGAATAAAAATACCGAAACAGAATTGAACGAAACCATTTTTTGTGTTGCGCCTGCATTCTATATTCTGCAGCCGCTGGTCGGTTGCACCGGCGGGATAAAACAGAAGGCCAATTTCTGGGCTCCGCCTGAGCGTCAACTCGGAGCACTTTTAGAGTGATGAGTCGGGAGCTCGTTGATGCACTTAGCGAAAGGGACGTGCGTGCGGGAAAAAAGGGAAAAAACGGGGAGTGGAAGGAATTAACGCGATGAAATATAGTGTGTGGGACCACCCTCTCACCCAATCCCCCTCCCCCTCCATCAAAACCTCCCAAACTCATCATACAGTCACCAAACAACGCCCTAATTAAGAGTTCTTATTCTAATGAATATTCTCCCGGTCTTCTTCTGTCTTTTCCGAGCCGTTTCTGGCGCTTTTCCGCCTCGAGTCGTTTTGCGCTCAGCCGCAGTTTCGTTAGTTAATTCAGTTGCAAACTTTGTTTTCTTGTCCGAGTTTGAAATACCGAATCCCCCTCGCTCCGCCGGCTTTTATTTCCAGCATTCGTAATTATATCGCCTTTAGTGATGACGCTAAACGGTTATTTCTTTTTCTGAAAACTCCCTCGATGATTGTCATCCGCAACTTCGAACTCAATTTTCGCTCGCTAAAAGCAGCATTTAACAAATAAACACGTCGGCACTGTCGTTGCATATATTGTTGTCGTTTAACGCCTCTTTACCGTCGATTCGGCCCTGTCTTAGGGGTAATGGACATAATTACTCTCTAATGGCCCAAAGGAATATTTTTTCAGTATCTTTATCATAAATTTTAATTCTGTAATACTATAGTTGTTCTGTAAGACTATAGTTGAGCGCAATTTTCCCGTAATAAAATTTAAGCTGTTATATCGCAGTCGAAAACGTAATTTAATTCTGACAAAACGTAGGGGCTGCAAGCGGATCGATAGTCGGCCGACTCGTTAAAATCTACAACCATGATTTGGGGCTATTAATAAGTGAGGGAGGGAAGACGATGCACCGGCCCGTGGGGCTGTGGGATCTATTTCAGGGGAAGGGGGTGAGGAATTGAAAGTGTTTCTGAGGGAGGGATGGGAGGAGGGGTTGTGCGGCCGGTCCCACTGCCGGGGGTCAATCCTCAAGTGATTCCGTCCACCCTCAACCTCTCTAACCCTCAAACTGATAGTCGCCCCCAGTGCCCCGTCCCGTACAACGCCACCCTTCCCGACGGTATTAATACCGCCTATTAACCGACCTACGCTCGGGGATGAAATATCGCCGAAATGGGAGGGTTACTCGGATCGTTACGGGAATATAATACTTTTTTGTTCAATAAAATTGACGACAACGCGTAATTCTTATAATTTGACATTGAAAAAAATGCGGGGACTGTGAGTTCTATGTCCATATACCATGTGGGCGTGGCTCCACCATTTTTCTCATGAGACTATACTCTGCACTAAGATGCACATCCATAATTAATTCCGAAGAAAAAGACCAAGACCTTTTATAAAATATAAAACAAGCTCGATATATGTGTAACGTTTTTCTTCAATTTTAATCCACATTTATAATTAACCACGGTTTTAATTCATTTTAAGATTGTCATTATCGAGAGGTAACGGATTAAATAGGCAAACAAAAACTATGTCTGAACAAAAAAAGTTTAAAAAATGCCGACGGCCATAAAAAACGAAGGTTCGTTACAGTCGTTGACAATCATTGATATCTGGAAAGGTTTATGTACGGATGATTATTTTTTTAATTATAACATTTTGAAAATCATGTTCTAACACGGTTTTTTACATGTTAAAAAATATTGATTATTGAGAACACGCGCACCACTAGCCTAAGAATTTTTAATCTTGGGCTAAAGTGATTTTCATCCGAACGCAGAAGCGCTTCTCCGCGGTAATCGTTACTTTTAACTCAACAAAGTTTCCTCCCCTACTCAAATAAACCGGCCCGGCATGCCATGAAAGTGTGATCAAATGTGCGGGGGGAGGGGGCTCCACGATGAAATTTCGCGGTGGTTGGTCTGAATCATTGACTGAGGCGGGGTCGGGGGTGAGGGGGACTGGGAGGAGTCCCCCGGGGAAGTGAGGGGGAGCCGCCGGCGGACCCGATGGGGGAAGACAGATTCCTGACCATAAATTTTTTGAAACGGAACCTGCGAAATTTATGATTTCCAGGCTCGGGCTTTTTCCTCCCTCATAGAGACCTTAGGTCACTCCGAGGTCTGAGAGGCATAAAATCCCGAAGACGAAAACCGAATATGAATTCGGCCGACAAATATACGAATTCTATACTATACAACAAAATAATAGTACGAAATTAGTGTCTCTAAATAACTCTATAATTAAAATCGTAAAAGCTATTATTAGGACTGCTACTATATAGGTATTTAAAGGACGAAGAAAACGGAACATCTTGTACAAAGAAAAATAATATATCAGAATTTAAAAGAGAATTATATCTGAGAGGAATGCCTTTATGCTATAAGAAATGAAGATAAAAGAAACGCCGTAGGTAATTCAACGTAATTAGAATATACGCGAAGAACTTCCCAAAGTAATGTAAGGCGGGGGCAGACAGGGAGAAGAAAATAAAATCTTATTTTACGGGAAAAAGACATTCCCGTTAAAATAATTTAATTACAAAAAAGATAAGGTTAATGAAATAATAAAATAATTGCGTCGATGATAATTAAATTATTGCAGGACTAAATCTCCTGGGACCCGTCGAATAAACCCAAGAAAAATTCGTCGTCTGTGAATTCCCCCCAAACCGATAGATCGAACGTCCAGCGGGACCGCTGCTCGTATACTCGGTGCTTCGGGATTATCGGCAGTCGTTAGCATAGAGTTTGCATAACGCTTCCCCATTTGCATATTTGTCTTCCGGGCATTAAAAGTGTAATATCCCCTCCCCCTCGCCGCTACACCCAGGCACGCCCCCGAACCTTGAAATGGAGAGCTACGGCCGAATGCGAATTAGGGTGGCACAGACCGACGGGAAGTCGCCTACCGCCCCCGCCACCCCGAATATGACCCCTTTTATTGTCCCCAGTTAAACGCGTTACGACCAGTTCGGCTAATCACGCCTTTCAGTGCTCCAACTATCGAATGTTCGCGTTCGATTAGAGACCGATAACAATCTCCAATACTCTCAATTCCGAGTATTTGAGCCGACCGATCGAAACACTTGGAATTTATCCACTGGTCCCTTTTAATTTCCATCCCTCAAAACCGCTGGAATTCCAAATCAAAAGAGAAACTTTGATGATGGAAAAATGTCCGTATTTTTGTCCACTGAGGAAAATAAATTTCTCTATACTGGCCGCGCCCAAATATTACACGAATCCTTAAGTAGCACTAGGTAACTGTTCCTACTCTTCAATAAAATCTAATGTCTTAATTTATTTTTCAAATTCATCATAGGAGACGGGCAGTAAAATAGACGAAAACTATGATTGTACAACTCGGACAATAGAGTACACGGAAAAGGACAGAATTTAGTATCATGGTGCGCGCTCGCTTGAAGAAAATTACATTTCGCAATATATAAACTTTCCAGAACTCAGTAATTACATTAGTTTCTCGAGGACTCACTTTCAACTAGAACAACCGTAGTACAAACAATGGAGTTTAATTTTTTCTTCATCACTTTTTTTTTACCAGGCAGTCAAGCGACACTAATTGCTAGACAAAAATATTCACAGGTAAATATAAATGTTCCCACAAAATATTATAAAGTAAATTGTTATAAAATAATGTTTGACTATGAGGTTAATATTGCAATATATGTATTATACCTACAGGGGAAAAATGAATCTGTTAATCAATAGTGACCACCAGTAATCAAACTTAATTTAAAATAATTTTTGTTTCAAGAACATCATACATTGAAAGTGGTTATAATATTTTTAACTAATATAAATTGCAAGGGACTGTTTCTTTGTGGACGAAACATTTGCTTTAATTGGTCACAAACCGAAGAAATATTCGAATTTCTGCCGGTTCATCGGTTAATGAATGACTTCGTCCGTCTAAATAAGTAAGGGCGGTGACAATTCGGCGCGGCGAACGGTCTCCGGCCAAATCCGAAATCCGGTCGACATCCCTAATAGGTTTAGGCTCGGTCCGACTGGCAGAATCAATAGGAAATATACAGCGGGTCGCCGGAATTGAGAAGCGGTGTTTCATCGACAGCGAGCCTCAATCGGGCCGGTCGGCAGCGATAGCCGCCGCCCCCGTCACGGGGCCAAATATTCGAGAGGTAATTGCCCGGCAAAAGGTATTCGTTAAACGGGCATATTACATATGTCATGCAAATGCACCCCCTTGAAATTGCCACCAACTGCGTTTCATATAGCCCAGTTGGACGGCGGGGGGGGCAGCCTTTTTTCCCCCCATTAACAACAAGTGTTACGGAAAAGTGTCTATAATTTTGAACTCTATACAGGTTGTTTTTGTTTTACTCGACGTGGCCAATAGTGCGGAGTATACGCCGTAGAAAATAACCCGCATTTGAATTCTAAAGCAACGCGGTTATATACAATGTCCCAAGGGAATTGGAGCGAAAAAATATACTAAACTTGAACCTAAGTATTACGGGGAACTGAAAAGGAATATCGTTATTCACATAAAATTCAAACAAATAAATCTATGACGAATTATTTTTAATCAATGTATATACCCTCGTTTTCACTCTAATCTTAAAATATCTTTGGTTCTTTGAAGTACACAATCAGATGACAAATAAACAATATTTTAAATTACATTGACTAAAAGTGGTCACCGGTGCTATGTATTACTACTGAAGCTTTAAAATAAAGTGTACGTACACGCGTACAATACTGAAATGGATTCAATGTGTGAACGGAACTTGAACAAGTTCCGAGTTGCCATGTACACGATTGCCACTTTCAATCAATCTTCGCGGCCAGACTCTCGTTTGTACACTCGGGGGTATTTCGACACTTGTATCGGGAAGGGACTTGTACTTTCTGGACATTTAGAGAATTCCTCCGTTTGTGGAATGTTTCATTGTGCAGTCCTAGAAATATTCAATTACTACAACAAAATATCCAATATTTAACTGTAAATATATTTACAAAGCACAAGCAATCGGTGACATAGCCAGCTTAATAAAAATGTCGGTCCAACAATTCCATATTTTTCATATAGGCTGACATCAAATGGAAAAAGCAATATCCGGGAACTGTATAATGCGAATTAGCGAGGGGCTGAAATGAATAAAACTCTATTCCTTGGCAATATTGGTAGGGGAAGGGGATTTATTTTAATTAAAGGTATGGCGATTAAACAGAGGCCGGAGCGAAGTGGATGCTACCCGAGCGTAAATCATATTCCATCTCGTCCATCCCCACGGCTCACTGTCTCTTACCCTCTTCCAGGGAGGCCCCGTCCCCTTTTCCAATAAGGAATCCCAACAGAGCGAGGCATTATTATAACAAGTTACTCGACTCCTTTTCTATTGAAGGATCCGGTCCTCCTCCTCCCCCACCTCTTCCTCCTCCTCCTCCTCTTCCTCCTCTGCCTCCTGGGTATACTTCCTTTTATATTTGGACAATGCCGGTCGGTAGTCGGACCGCCTTTTCACAAAAGCGGTATTTCATAATCCGCCTGACCTGTACCACACTACACAACAGTGCCCCTCCCCCCCCACTATTGTAGTCAACACGGTGTCATGTCATTTAGGGGGTGAAGAACAAATGTTTTTCCCAGCCGCTCCCGGTCTTTTTATTTGAACAGAAACATTTTCCGGGGAGTATCCCTCAATAAAATCCGAAAGGGCGAGTGCTTCCCGATTAATTTTAGCTGTCACATTCATTCCACTAAGATTTCAAAGATTGAAAAAATAATTATTTATTTCAAGTAAAAAGACACAGTCTTATATAATTGGCTTTGGGCCGGATAAATTTGCGAACAATTATATTTCTAATATTTTTGAAAGTCCATCTGCCAATGAAAGCTCCTGAATGGTACTTGTTAGATGCAGGGTTTAAAAGGTACATAATAAAAAGAAAGAGTAATGAAAGAAAAAATAAAGAACAGACCTAATATTTCGTTCCTTAACGTTTCGGGTCCCGCCGACGACAACTGGCGGTAAACCGAAATGAAACCGGTTTAAACGTTTTAATGGGGGCGTACTTTGCCATTGTCTCGGTCCGCCACAAAATGAGAATAATAAATCTGCGGGATAACACGCCTATTTGAGTTACAGCCCCTATAATCCACTGTTTTCAGTCGGAAGATTAAACAATATACCAGGATATAATACTACATTGAAATATTATTAGCTGAAAACAAGAAATATCCATATAACTAAGCTTGGAAGATATTTGTTTTATAATTAATATCGTGTTAAGTGAAACGATCGTTTCTATCAATGTTATGCACGAACATGAAACCGAAAGATCTTCTTTCACAACATACACTGGAAAACATTCATGGATGATAACGTTACTAAAATTATTATTTTTTTTAGTATAAAATCAATTTAATAAACTGGAAGGGCTAATTATAAATTCAAAACAAAACAATTATTACTATTGATTACTATTGAAATTTTGTCCCATTTAAAGTTAATATTATTTTCCAATTTTAACAACAGGGAAGAATACATTCTATTAAAAGAAAAGTAATATGAGTTAACTACTTCTAATATTTTCTTGCTATTACAAATAAAACGTGTCATAGTGGAATCGTGTTAATTAGTGTCAATAATAAAATTAATAATAGACAAATTTATACACCGAGGGATGTAAACGAGCATGTAAAATTCATATATTTTAAAAACCTATAATATTTTTTAATGGCCGGAACGCTATTTGTCCTGACTTGAACAGATTTGGTGGTCACAATGGTGATTTAATCAATAGGGTTACATAACCAGTGGAAGGCAGCTTGCGAGCATCGGGCCGACATACTGCGGCTTATTCAGGAATTCCGACCGTACGGCCGTCAGATAACATTTACTTTCCACACCGTCCGCCCTAAAATATATTAAACTAAATTTCTCCATTAATCAAATTAGTAATTAATCTCCGGTATACGGTCAATATTTTCATTCGCTAATGGCCTTTAAACAGCGTACATCGCTTTTAAAATTGAAGATTATCATTTAAACCCGCGCAGGGATACACCGGCATGAATCCCTCTTGGGTTTATTGAAATTACGAATAAAATGCATAAATGAAACTTGCAATAAGTGTAATAGTAACGGAGCGCTACTCACTCTGTAATGTGAAGCCGAAAAATACCAACAATAGCAGAGGAGACCAAAAACACCTAAATTAATATCCGTGTTTTGCAAATATGCCCATAAATGTCCGGTCTACTTTCAATTTACGATCGCGATTCGACATACTTTCAATAAATGGCTGTCACGTTCGGAAGAGATATTATTGACAATATAAGAATGGTTTGATATTTAAAACGCCCACATAAAACCTCTATGGGAATATACAAAAAGAAATCGAAAAATGACTTCCACGATATTAGTAGCCAAAATATCTAGACTGTTGTCCAGTACGGACCACCTGTAAATCTGGGAAGGTCAACGTTACTCCGATGCTTTGGGACTCGCGATTGAAAGCCGGGACGACGGGTCACTATATTCTAGGAGCTATCTACTGCCGAAAAGGGATGGGCCTTTTGGCCCGAAATAATTGCTCGGGTTTCGTCGGTCGGCCATCTACTCCCCCCCCCCCGCTCTACTCTAAGCTAAACGGAAAGAGAAAAATAAAGTGGATTTAATTAAAGAAATCCTGGATTTGTTTGAAAGCGAACTGGAATTCAGAGCTACTTGAAAGTACACTTAAAAGTAACTAACAAAACTGCCTAAGCTGATCTGACATAGGCCAGTCGCGTGTTTCCACCCGTTCCGACTACGGCTTATCGCCATCGTCAAAGGCCTACTATCTCCTCCTTTTGATAACGCTGGAAGTGGTTCCAACGAAGCGTGCACGTCTGTTCAAAGCGCTGGAACTTATTTTAACTATTGAAGAAACTAATTAATTCTAACATCATTCTATATAATTGATTTCGGGATAAGAATTTCAGTGTTAAATTTCCCCAGCAGTTGACACCTCGAGTGTCCCAGGCACGTAAATTAGCAGAATTCCACTTACAACCTGCTCCTCTTAAAGATTGTTTTGGCAATATGCTTCGTATTCGTCACAGTAAACATAATTTCTTCCTACTACAAATGCTTTTGATAATATGCCGAAAGGAAAATTTACGAAATCCCTTCTTAAACTGTAACTAACTTATTTCAACAAACTTTAGTACTAGAGGAATTTAGCGTATTTAGAAATAAATAAATCATAAAAATAAAACCTTGGACCAGTAAGCCCCCAAACCAGAATTATCAATAACAACTTGAGAACAGAAAGTGGTATTTTAATAAAAACTTTAAGAATGTCCACTGCCGAAATGCGGGATTTTTCCACTAGACAACGAAGTCTAAATTTATCAATTTTGGCAGTCAAAAAGCGGGACTTTTAGCCGTTCTACGAGTCGGAGATTTTCCGTGAACCGTTCATTTAGACAATTCATCGCCCTCCCCGGTCTCCACCGTGTCCCGAATCATTATTATACCGGGGGGAGGGAAAAGGGACAATTAAAAAGAGAAAAAAAGGGGCAACGAGAAAATGAAGAACCCGGACTCAGGTTATTATAACTGATAGCGGGCGAGTCGTACATCTGTCGGTGGTGGGCCACCGGTACCAATCATTAACGGGGTTTTGTTTAGGCCCAACGCCCAAGCGCATTGTCAAGTGCGAAAAGCGTTTTGAAATTACAGACGACAATGAAATTATTGATTTCGACCCGGTACGCGACCCCTGCCCGCCCAACTGTCCGCATTTGACATAAATACCGGCACCTGGATTTTGTTCTCGTAAAAAGGTGTTCAGACGACAATGCCTCGTTTCACCATGAAGAACCTAATTAATGTAAATGAAAAACATGTAATAAATATCTAACCTTATAAACACAAACCTGGAAGAATTCGTGGGTTAGTTCCACCAATAAATTATCACCACATTCTTCTGTTTTGATAATAAATTACTGATGTTAATATAAATTATTCCTACGCGGGTGACAATTGATTATTATGTAAATTCATTTATATTAATATAAATAGGACTTTTTATAGAAATATTAATTATAATAAATAAACGTTAACCGTGTACGATATGGGTTTCCCGAAGATTTTTATTTAAAAATCTGCCGAAGACAATATTTATTATTAACAATTGATATCCGAAATAGCTTGTAATATAGCCGATTTGAAATAAAACGTAGATGAGCGCTCAGTGACGAATATAAGAATTATTTATAATTCCAAAATCAATCGACAGTTTGTGAAATAACAGAACGGGATTCGTTTTCGTTAACAGTTCATGTGCCAATAGTCTCCGGTCAAATGTTTATACTCGGGCTATATACAGAAAGGGGATGAATAGGAAGAGGGGAGTAGGGAAGGTTTGGACGACATTATCCCCTGGCGCTATGCCTGGAGGGCTCCACCCAATACCATGGGCTCACGCCACACATTAGCCATATGCTCGGTCACCGCCGTACGCACGCACACGTACACACACACACACGCACACGCGCACACACTCGAACCGGTCGCTCGACGCATTTACCGATAAAATTGGCCGAAACGAGAGGCCGTGCAATGGCGAAATGGTCCGCGACGCCGCCTCCGGATAACCGTTTAAGAACAACGCGCCCCGTCCGACTGACAATTAACGGGGACAATTAACTAAAAAGCTTTAGAGAAATTTAATGGGACGCGGCACTCGCTCCCAGGTGTAACACCAGTGCTAGCGCTCCTCGCCCTTACCCCGGCCTTATAGGACCGACGCTATTAAGGCGGTGACGCTATTAACTGTTTCACGGAAACTTTACAAGAAAATTTGCCCGCGACAGATCGCACAACACCATTACAAATTCTCCAGATGTTTACTGATTACAGATTACAAATTACAGATCTCTGATGTCAATCTCTAATGGCAATAAATAAATATTATTTCGAAGTTAATTCTACTGTATGAAGCCTAATGCAAGAATAGACCATAAATACTACTTACTGAACTGACATCTGACGAAGGAATCATATTCCATTTCAGGATAATTAGCACCCTTTTGTTCACTACCGTAAAAATGGTTGTTTTGATTATATCGTATCTTTTGTATCTCTATTCCACCTTAATACAGCATTAAGCCATTTTCCGCTACGTATCTCATGTATTCTCCGTTACATTCCATCTAAATTTAGATAAATAGTGGTCAGCTTATTCCATTTAAGTTCTTTGTTTGTTTTTAATATAATTTATAGTAATTCATTGTATTACGCGAATTTTGACAAATTAATTTAAAAAAACAGATTTTCAATAAAGAGCCGCTTGTGGTTAATGAAGTTATTGACGATTTAATTATAACGACATAATAGCCGAAAGGCTGATGGATATTATTTCCACTATGTTAAACAAACTTGAAACTTTAAGGCACAACAAGAAATTTCAACAAAGTCGCGTATAAACTTCTTTTTTACCCCTCTCCGACAGTAAAACCTTTTTATCTGAGCCGCAAGTCCGACCCCAAGTTTCATCCGAAGAGGATAAGCGCTAATTACAAAAACGGAAAATCTACCCTTCGCATCTGTAATAAAATATGACCTCCTCCCTTCCCCCGGAGCGGTCCCGTCCCCGTACAAGGGACCATTGAAATTTATACTTAACACGGGGGAAGGGACGGCACGAATTTTCCTCACACTCTAACGGCGATATCCTAAAAGGTTTATGGAGAGGCTCCGCCATGAATAACAATGAAACGAAACGAGTTTCTAGCCGAATTAGGGAAGGAGCGGGGAAAAAATCCACTCTGAATGCTTAAAACGGGAAGAAATTGTCCGCCGTTCGAGTATAACCGGAGAACTGAAAAACTAGGACGTAATTCGACGCAAAACGCTCCTTGGTGACATAAGCTCCAGCATTGAGCACGGTGACGCCGAGCCCAGCTAGCTAATTGTCACTAATTAACCAGATATTTCTCTTTAAACTTTGGCTTCCAGGCTCAACGCGAAAAACAACAGTAATTATATTGCGACAGCCTCAAGCTCGACTTGTGGTAACATGCGTGACGAAATGAAACATCAGAATGGGGCTTTATTATTTCTCAGCCATAATGATATTAGAACTGGGCCAGATCAACAGACAGAAAACTGCAAGTGATGGTATTATTTCAAACAGTCGCCAATCCTGTTACAATAACTAGCCCAAGGTTCGGGTTGGCGTCCATCCCACGTAGGCTGAAAAGTCCGTTTCCTCATCCGACGAATGAGAAATCGATCCCCATCACTAATCACGGGAAATGAAAATCACGATCACTCCCGACTCTGAGGGGGAAAAAACTGTATAAAACCTCGGTGGATTAGGAGGGCGGGGACGCTCAGTTTTAGGGCGGTGACGGGAACGCGACCAGCAAGGGGGAGTATTTCCAACTCCCGTGGGGCCATTCCACCTACTGCTCTGAAAACTAATTTTTCCGCTCGGCCCACGGATTTAGAAATTCCCGATTTAAAAGGGGAGACAAGGATTAATATTATTTTTTCTTTTTTTTAAATTACTAGAGTTCTACAAACGCCAACGCCTCCGACACTCCCGAGAGTAGCGCGCAAATCGCATTAAAATCCAATAGAAGTTGGAGACTCCTGAGCAAGCCCCGATATTCAAGTTCGGAAGCGCAATTGTAGTTATTGGAGTTGGAAAGCGCAAACTTTAATTGGTCCGGCATTCCACCGGCGGGGCTTACACGCACACACACATGCACACACGTCCTTTCTGCTATGATTCATTGTCGGCTCCGGATTTAGGCTTTGTAATGTGAAACCGATCGATTTTATCTTTTGTTTAAAGTAGATTCACTGATTCAGCATATTTTGCATTACAATATAATACAACGTCGATGCAAAAGTCAGATATTAATGGATTAATTAATAAGTTCAGTTCACTTATGAAATTGGCTTACCACCGTCCGTCAATTAGCTCTATTTGTTTTAAAACATTAAAACTCAAATAATACTGCAAATAATGTGCGGTGAGAACTTGTCTGACTGCCATATGAGGGGAATTCAATCATATTTTTATTCAATTAAATTTCAAATGACAACCTACAGGTCTAACTACTCTTCAATTATTCTTCATTATCATTTCAGTTTTGTATTGATTCTGCCCATAAATTAAATCTCAATAAATTAACAGCCATCGAAAATTGTGCTGCCATAGGGTATAAAGCCTGATCTCCGAATTCGAAAGAAATGTTATACTGATGCGTTGATGTGACCGTGCTCGCTATTTCTTGCTCGGATACTGTGACGGTGACTGATTGATGAGGTGGGTAAGGAACCGTCCGCCCACTTGTTTTAAGTTAGAAGCTTAAAATAGGTTCATTAGCTGGTGAAAGGGAATTAAATTCTCGTTTATATTTTAAACCCCACCCCCGTCATACTTTTCGAAATTTAACGCAATGTTGACACATAAGGATAGCGTAATATAAAGAACAACTGCAACAAATATGTTAACATAGCCGCGTAGTACTGCCCCATTTAGAATAAAATCAGCCAGGAAAACAAGCAAGTACAACAGAAGTTGCATAAAGGACGCAACAGAGAAGATGGGAGATAAAGTTGTTTCAAACTTTCCAACATAAATCTAGGCACTTAACTAGGATTTTATGACTGTTAAAGTGGAGATACTTTACGCGCCAGGCGCTGCAAATAGGTGCCACAAGGTCATGATTCATCAATTTTAATCGTATTATATTTTTCTTCTCGTAATACATAATTACATACCATTTTATAGCATTAGGCCTATTAAGAACAAAATCTGTATACACCCTATCGGTATACCAAACTGAAATAACGATGAATTAAAAATCATTAAAGGATTGGATATAATCGAAATATTTCCAATTACATTTACCGTTCATAATCGCACGTTACATCCTTAACACGTTAGGAATTAATTAAAATTACAACCCGAGGGTGGTGAGCAGTCATCCGGTAAACAAACTGTGGGGCGAGATGTCCTTAATTATAATTCTCCTTATAATCCTTGATACTATCACGTTTCGGAGTAAGCCCTAAAATAATAATTAAACTGCATATAGTTACTGCTATAATTAATTTTTTTAAACTCCAGAGTCCCGGCATTAGGGATAGGAGTTTTTAGAACAGAAAATTTTATTGTTCTTTATGTAATGGGAGTTGCATGAAACTTTTATAAGGTTTTCTTCCTTACATGTTACGCGTCTGCACTCCGGAGATCCATCCCTTTTACAGTCTACTCTAGAAGTAGCCCCTCCTACCGTTCTTCTAAGTAAGAGAGTAACGTCAGATACAGTTAACTTATATCTTTTATTAGGGTGAATTTCCGTGAAGAACTTGTAAAGTATAACCTGTTAAAAAACATTCTCTGATATATGTGCATGAGTACTACACTACGTACTAATTACGAGGATCCTCGTAATAAATACATTATTAAATCGATTTGACTGATCAACACAGAGACGCCGAGATTTGACTCTAGCGCCTATGAATGCTTAAGAATAAATATTGGGAAAGTAATGCTTTGAAGACGTAGAAACGTTGCACTTCACATTGAATAATAGCAAAACGTTATTCTTAATGAGGATGTCGATTAGCACACGGAGTTGTTAAACTTGTCTATTGTGAACACCTAGAAATAGAAGAAAACAAACAAAATTGTAATTCTAACTGAATAAGTATACGAGGGAAAAAAATTAGAACGGGAGAAGCCAATTTTCTTGGCGGAGAAGATATTCGAGTAGCGCCCCAGCCTCACTTAATCCGGCCTCTCCCCCGTTCTTATCAATCCGCGTGCCGAGACGCGCCTTAGCGCACCCACACACGCCGACGGAAGGAACGACTAATAAAACCAATTCTTTTTTCGTTAAACAAGGCCGGTGCGCGCAGGCCGCCCTGACAGCTGTCGCAGCTAAAAAGGCAATTCTTAGAGGTAAGGCGATGGCGGAGGGGGAAGGGGTCGCCGGGAAAACTAAGGAAAGAAAGAAGGAAAGAAAGCGGCGGGGGATGGAGAAAATAAAGTCCCGTGGGAGGGTTGTCGGGATGTAGCGCGGACGGGGGGCGGGCACCGGCAAAAAGTATTTTGTTTTTACAAGTCGGGGCCCTTTCATCCCCCCGGCGAGGGAAGAACGGCGCTACTCGTCCACCCTCTCCCTCCGCTGGGGTAAACGCTAATTAACAAAACAGAAAACCTTCCTCCCTTCCCCTTCTGTAATAAAATATCGCGCGTACACCCACCCCGCCGATCACACCCCTAGCGCCCGCCTAGCCGGGCCCCTCTGTATTCAATCTCGATGGTGGTACCAGTAAAATGTGTAAAAAGAAGTAAACCCGAAGTGTTTATAACATAAAAAGGAGTCTCTTCGCCGTTTTATTGTATTATGACTATTAACCGCGAGATGGCAATGAGATGCAGACCAATGATATGCATCAATTTTTCGCACTACGCTACTCACGGTGAGATACCTAAAGAAAACAATTCAGTGGTCGGTTGCAGATGTTAATTGAGTAAATTCATATTGTTATAATTCGTAGTTAGCTACCAATGTTTCCAACGAACAATAAATGTATTAGAGTATTAAAAAATGGTTTCCGCATTGTGGTGCCGTCTGCCGCAGCCGAGGTCGGACCCCAAAGGAATTATCATATATTCTCGGGACAATAAGGACAACTGTTGTGGCCGCGCACGAGTAAACGTTTACTTATTCAAATCACAGACGAACGGACTCCCCCGGCGAAGAGTTCGAACGGCAAATCCAGTTACATTTTTCCCCTCGCTCTACAACTGAAATTCAAAGCCGGGTAAGTCCCTATTGACATTTCAGCTATCGCACAAAATGTACAAGGGAGGGATGGCGTCAGCGTTTCTGCAACCTGATGTTTCACTTCCTATCAGTTCTTCCTGACGTATCTTCTGGCGGCGGCTGTGAAAGCGCATTCGCAGTAAAGTAAATACAGAATTTATGAAATATTCAAGAACTTGAAGTTAATTCTGAACTCGGTTTTGATTTTTCGTATCCGTACAGCCCAAAACGTCCACATATATCGCTAGCTTTGCCATTATAGGTCACACAAAAAAACACATGATTATGACGTTCCAAACCCGATTCTCTTCCACTATTATGATCATCATTGCATATATTTATAGCCCGTCCTATAAATTTCCCTCCCCCTTTTTAAAATACCCATTCCCGTGTTTAAGGTGTTCCATTCTCGTATACGGGTCCAGCGACCCCACGGCCCCAGCTCACAACACTAAACACCCCCTAACAGCGTCCAGAAAAATTACGTGTTATAACCATGTGATCATGTTGTTACTGAGAAAGCAGCACGACGAGAAGGCTATGTCAAGAGGAATGGAACGAATTAAAAAAAATCCAGTTTTTTAATGCACTTCATACAGACGTCGAATGCAAGAATAGCACCCCCCTCCCCCTTTTTAACCTGTTCAACGTACAACTGTTCAAATAAACGTTTAATCAGTTAAAATTAGCGAAAGCAAACAAACACAGTACAAGAGGACGCCCCACACGTCAACGTCATGTCTACAACAGCAGTGACATCCACTTCTTGGAACAGCAAATACTTCTCAAGTAATTTTTAACGGGCAGAAATTGTATCATTATCTCATTCGATATATAATTTTTTATAATCTTGTTTCCGAAGTTTCTGGGAACAATTAAACACCGATATCTCATTGCTCGCGATTGACATTTCATAAGGAACTAACGAATAATTAAATTCTGCCAATACCAGAAAATAATTAATACAAATATAAGAATCAAAATTTTATATGATAGAGACACATACTCTAACTGAATTAACACTTTCTAATTTAGAAATCGTGACGTTCGTGAAACTTCAACTTCATCGTTTAGAAGCGCACGACAACTACAAGATTTTGCTGTGGAAATATGTTGCATGCTAAGACAGTGGTAACATCATCGTCCGTGTAATGTATATTCCCCTTTCGCGTGTTTGGTCCTAGGCCAGGGCGGAATGGGCTTTTCGTCATTGTCACTAGAGGATGTCATTACAGGTGGCCGGTTCACGATGTATCATCTGTCGCTGTCAACGCTATTACGGCATTACGGTACAATCGTACGATGATATATATTATAATATTATTATAAAACAGTCAAATGATCTATATATATATATATATATATATATATATATATATATATATATATATATAAATTGTGTAATAACAGAATTGGATCAAAGACACAGATAAACCTGAGGAACGAGAACTGAAATACATAATGAGATTGTCTATTATTCAAGAAAGATTTATTATTGCCTATCTACTGTTAAATATTCGTAAAATTAAATAAAACATATAATATGTCCAACTTGGGGGAGAATTCATTATATTTTTCGGCTCAAAGATGAGCAAACTATTTCAAGCTTATAAACTTTTACATCGACAATTCTTCACACAAAGGTTCCAAACTGCCCTCAAGACTCTACACTGAAAATACACTGATGATCCTAAATATTCAGTTTATTCCCAGTAGGCAGAAACAGTTGTTATTGCACAGCTTTATTTTATTTATTACTACAATTTATTTTTTTCTTTAACACCATACCACGGGAATAATTGGCGAAAGACTATCTGTACAATGATAGGATAAACAGTATTATTTTTTGCGTCGGTAGGGGAAGCATGGTTGGAAACAGGGGCGCCGTTTATGAATAGGGCCGCCGTTGAACAATGGTCGGGCTCCTGGGCTAAATTAATGATCCGGTTCAGCCGGGACAGGAATCTGAGCGACGGGGAAAGCTTTCTGTCCGAAACGCTTCAATTATAATTAATAACCTCTAACAACAACCCCTCCGCCCCGCCACCGCCCCCCCGGTCCTACCCATTACCACCACACCCATCTAACCTCTGTTGAGGCGCCGATGATTCCCAAATTATCAGGGAGAGGACCCGACAATTCAGGCCTTGCTATGTTCAGATAATTACAAACTGTCTAACAATATTGCAGTGACAGTTCTAAGATATAAGACATATTAATAGTAAAAGGAGATTCAGGCGAATTTCATAACAATAATGTACGGTCCTCTAGGGTCTTGTAGGGTGAATGCAGAGTAGGGCCAAATTAATGAGAAAAGATAGCACGAGATGAAAATATTTAAGCTTAATGACCTAAGCTATCTTCCCGTAAGAAACTAAAATGGCATTGCATTTTTAGGTTATTAGGTCATTGATAATAGTATAAAATATACAAAGTAGAAGGAATGATTCGTGACTTTAAATGGTAAACGGATGAAGACAAATTGGACTGTAAGGTAAGAGAAATGGCTTCATTATTTTTCGATAAAATACGAAAACCCAATTTAAAAATTTCAGATTCTGGGAACAAAATGAAACGGCTTCTGGGTTCATTAAAACTGAATGACGGACGTACGGCTAAAATTTCACCAACTAACGAAAAATATCCGGAAATAGTACAGATTTCATAAGGAGAGGGAATCGAATCCGTACTAAAAAGATCTTCAAGTTTTTCAAGATTCAAAGTTTCGATATTCGAAGGAATATCGTCGGAGTCGTATAACATTAAACTAAAAAATAAATTATTCCACGTTTACATCATCATAAACGGCTTCCAAATCAGTCGACCAATCTGGATTGATTTTAAATTGCACAATATGATGTTTCACTATATATAAAAAGTAAATTACGTACAGTCGAGGGTTAAGGATCGAACATTGTGTCTCCCTCTTAACGACTGAGCGCTCCCAACTAGAGGTAGCAGTTACAAGAGTATCGTATCTGAATGTAAAGTAATAAGAAATAATCTAAATTGCATTACGTGGTAAGAACATCTCCCACCTTAATGGGAAGATCGTGCGTACCTCCGATAATTTATTATTGTATGCCGAGTTAAATCCTTAATTAGTACTGCATCCTACATTTCGCCTCCTAACTACTGGCTAGGGGTTCCATGCAGAATAGATTCTTGACACAGCCGAAACGATAAGCATAATTAAATTGGTAATATCATCACAGAAATAACGATACTATATTTTTTTAAATGACTAAAATACCAATATCATGAAAATGGGATAAAAGAAACATTGTACAGTATTAATTATACTGAACAGTATTGTGCATAACTAATAATTTTTGTTAAAAAAAAGTTGCGCATTTGAATGTTAAAACAAAGGGACCGTAATATTTAAAGAAACAAAAAAGAGGAGAGGGGAAAAGATCTACTATGTAAATTACTTCATTACGATTCAAAGAAAGTATGGGTGGGGAGACTGAAGACTGTTCAAAGAACAAAGTCGAATTTCTGTTTGTGAAGACACTCGGGGAGGCACCGATGATATGAATAACGAGCGAGACATTTTTCAGGCCGAAAGTTGAAGCGGTCGTTTCTCGTAGGGGGTGACAGGGAGGAGAAGAGAAGAGAAGAGAAGAGAAGGAGGGAGGGAGGGAGGAGCGAGCTCTTCTTATTAAACGAGACACCCCGCCCACCGCACCATTGTTTTTGCCCGTGGCGATCCTCCGAGAAACGTCCCGATATAAATTAGGAATGACGCGCGCATTAATTTTGCTTTAATTGTTTCCTTTCCGGTTCTACTAATTAGCAATTGGAAAGTGGACAAACGTTTCAATTGAAAGACGGACTCATTTTTTCTTGTGTCCCCCGCCAGCCAGGAATCTGCCAAAGTCCTTTTATTCTTAGGAAGAGCGCGAATTTAAAAATAGCGAATGTTTACAGGCACAATTTTTGTCAATAGTCGGGGACATCTTCAATTTACATTTGAACCAATATTTTCAGTTAAATGCAGGCAATCTGTTTCAGTACCTTCTTTGCGTACAAATATTATAAAAAGATTTTTTTTAATTTATAGGAACAAAAGAATAAGGAGGTAAGCAGAAAACCTTCCAAAATTTCGTGAACCTATCCAATACACGTATTCCAATACGTAATGTCTTCCAATACCGAGTTTCGATAAGACCGTGATTTATGGAGGTGGCCTCCCAATTTTATTTTTGAATATTTGCCTCGGCAGGCTTATTTTCAGTCTGACCCGTTGGTATCTTTTAGACCGAGAAACAATGTCGCAGTTCAGTGGTTCGCAACGCTGGGACGGACGCATGGCCCCTCCGAAGTGTCGCCTGCCGACTTTCAGATGCATAATGATTAGGGGACAACTCTACCATTCTGAATCTGGCCCATATACCTCAGTCGGAGTCTTTTGGTTAATCCGCCAAACTGAAATAGTATAAAATTTCCAATTGTCCAATTCCGTAGAATTGTGACTTGAATCAAAGTAGCATAAAAATAAAAGGGTAGGGTTTAGCACGATACGGAGAACAAAGAAACGGCAGAAGTGGAATACAAATGAAGAACAAAGTTTCTGCCGCAAGTGAACTAAACAAGCGATGTTATTTAATTACTGACGTTGAGTTATCACAAGAATGTTAAATAAGTCATGAGTGGGATTTATAAATTCGAATATTTATACAAACCTAATTGTTTAATTGAGTAAGAGAATTCGCTACGAACTTATTTCACCATGATAATAAAATCGATGCACCGCATTAAATCAATTTTTTTAAACTGTTTAAATTATTTTGTGACCCTTTAATCGAATAATACAATGTGCTTAATAGATTTTCAGTGCGCTAAAATTAGGTAGACACTAATACATCATGGCTTTACAATAAACCGTAAAAAGGAAATTGCCAAGATAAATAGTTTCCC
This sequence comes from Lethocerus indicus, assembly GCA_019843655.1. Taxonomy (NCBI): domain Eukaryota; kingdom Metazoa; phylum Arthropoda; class Insecta; order Hemiptera; family Belostomatidae; genus Lethocerus; species Lethocerus indicus. The sequence goes on from JACDQD010000006.1 coordinate 8,705,346, forward strand.
CTTTATCTCTGTCCGCACCATACGCATGTCCGGGCGTAATTAAACCGAAAATAAACGATCCCGTCGTTTGTAAAAGGACAATTACACAGTAAGTTTTCCCAGAAGCGAAATTTTGTTATTCAACCGAGAACACGAAACTAATTGATATCTCAGTCTAGTATAATTTACTCCCGGGGTGTAATTCATGGTGCACGAAATTATAAGATTAGGTTGCGAGCATTATGGATGGCATTTTGGATACTTAAACTTGGCCCCGCTGAATAGCGCCAGGTCTGTTTTCAAGACGAAGTTTCACCTTACATTAACCGGGTGCTTGAGAAGTTACAGGATAATCCATCGTAAATTATCGGAATTTCGAAGCTAGTATAAGGTTATTTAGCGAAACATAAATCTAAAATTATAAATACAGTAAAAGTAAGTATTAAATAGACTCAGAACATAATACTCTTACATTTATATATTATAAAAACTTAAATTCCCTTAAATTAACAAATTGTGGCAATTACAGTCGAGTGGACTAGGAAACGGTTAGGTCAACATTTTCAGAATGTACAGCCTCACATTATTAACTGCAGACCACCAGCACATCACCTGCCTGTAAAACGGTGTCATACGATTGTTCAGTAACAATCGACGGAGGGATTTCTATACGAAAGTGCCGAGACCGGAGGAATAAAAGCCGTGGAGTCTGTGCGGGACGTGGGTTGGCCAGTAACGGTTTGCGCACTCGCGGCGCGTACTCGGCATAACTCCTGTCTCTCCACCACTTGTCCGCGTTTCCTCTCCCATTTATTGGCCCCATTCCGCCCGCTCGACCGCCAGGTCCCCGGCCGTTCGGAGACTGTCTAGGGCCGACCGGACGCGATGCCGGTATACCCGGAGAAGCGGGGTAGGAAACTCGCCCCCCTTCTATATCCCTACTTTTAACCGAGTTGGGCCCCAGAACGAAATCTCGCGAGAACGAAATGGAAATTGAATTAGCCCGGGCGCTCGTCAGGTCGCCATGGCGACGCGGCGAATAAATTGAAAACAAAATAATTGACCCTTCCGCCGCCACCCGCCATCCCATCCCGCCCGCCCCCCGGATCCCTAGCAGTGAATTTAATCGGATTTGCATAGCCGAACAGAAACGTTCCGTATTAATTCTCAGAGATTTCGCCTTATAAGTTCTGGATTTAGGGTTGCCTCTGGATTATTTTTTAAATGGGACCGGGCCACATTTTTAATTTTCTTGAATTTAATAGTTTGAAAATGAAACGGCGATCTTTACGCTTTCATAACCAGGAGAAAATAATAGATCACTAAACAATTAAAAAAATACATTCCTATTACGTTATTTAATTGGACGAAACAACACCAGGGGAATGTCAAAATTTGAATTTGAGTCACATAATACTGTCCAAGAATAAAATACGTTATCTATTTTAGAAAGCCAAAAATAGTTATCTAATTAAAATTTACTTAAGACTTGTAATAGTGAATTGAAGATTATAATACGGTGTAAAAATAAGAAAATATTTCAACGGAATTGCACAGGCGAAAATGAAAAAAAATTAGTCTGAACAGAATAATTCATCGGCCGCGCAACAATTTAATAATTAAGGATTAGAAGTGCCAGCTGACAGCCGCAAGGCTATCGGCTTCAGAAAGTGACGCGTGTGTCTCCGCCGCATCCTTTTTTTTCCTTCTACGTCATCAACATTTCGGCCACATTTTTGTTTCACAAGATCCCGTCTCTTCGGGGTCGCGACGTGATCTACCAGAGGTAGATCTTCTGCCTTTCACCGAACCCGGCTCCCAGCAAAATCGGCCCCGAGAGACAACATAATAAACGGATGGCGTTAAAAGGCCGTGGCAAATCGTAAAAGAACAGACTGTACACAAAAGCGGCTCACCTCAATCGCACGGTTGCAACAACACAACGTTTGGCTCCCGATTTCCACAAGAAGACCACTCACCTGGAATAAAATTAAAACGTAATTAATTTACCGTGTCTGTTGCCATTAATGATATTAAGAAACGCGGCTTTCATCACAAACACTAAATACACGATGCAAACACAAATAATTGGTTGCCTATTTATATGGAAAATAATTAGAATAAGGTCTGGATTTAAATTCAGAATCGGCGATCAATTCGACCGTTCTTAATTCATTTCGTAACGATCGAACCTCCGTATAATAAACTGCGCCAGCGAACAGAGACCGGATAAAAAATCATGTCGTTAATGGAGTTCTAAATGCAGTAACTCAGGCGAGCTGCAGTTGCAACTCATCGATTTCAATCAGACGGCTAAATTAGATTCACCAGAAACTAATGCACTATTCATCAACCGTTTCGAACCTCTGCACCTACCCATAATCTAAACTATTCACCGAATATTTCTACGTACGAAATCAATCGTGATTTTACCACTTTTAATTAAATTGCAAAAATTAATTTTCAAATAGTTTTCTACCATACAATATAACAGAAACCGTGTTCAAATGTCGGTATGCACGACAGCACCCTGGTAATGACAGCAACCACGTAAGAGGTATTCTGTTAGTGAATACTTTGAGAAATTCTTTGAGAAGAATCTATAAGAACCGCTACATCGAGGTCCGTGCAATACTATTTTTCTTTATTTCTTTTTATTGTTGCAACTGTAAAAAAATACAATAAGCAACATTGATACAAGCACTAACTACAATGGACAGCAATGGAGGAGAAACCCACTGGTTTCCCCCCTTTTTAAAAAGTGGTTTGGACTGGGAGACCAGTAGAAGAGAAGTCTGAATTCGGTCGAATTTTCCTAGACAACGACAGAGGTCATTTGAAGGTGACCGGTACAATGTAACATCCGGACGACCTTCAAATGACCTGCGTCATTACTCTAGGAAAATTCGACCGAATTCAGATATCGCTCTATATTCCCGCAGCCCAGCCAACCACCACCAGTTCAGGACACTCCCTGTGACCCCAATATAACCAGACTTCCCCGTAAACGTCCCCCGGGTGTCCAGGTGCTCTCCTCACGCCCAGTAGCGTTCCGTTATACTCCGGTATGATAATATTTACCCCGAACGCCTCCGGTAGAATCGAGCACATTTCACGGTTGATCAATCCTGGGAAATTGGGATGGTCGGTTTTACAGCGACAGAAACGAATACTCAATTCCTCAAAGAGCGTTCAAGTCTGGGAAAAGCGTCGGGTATCCGAGTATTCATAAAGTTGGAGGGGGATAAATAAGTTTTCTGGGCTTCAACAAGACAGCATTCCCCAATTTAATTAAGTGCTCCCTGTCTCACTCTATCTTTCTCTCACTCCCACTCGCTCACCAGCTATCTCCCTCCCTCTCGCTCCGTCCCCAACCAAGTCGGAATTCGTAATTAAAATAGCCCCCACCTCCCTTCCAGCAATATACATACTTGAACTTATCCGTTCCGCAAACAAACAAGCATACATAAATTCATACGATAATTCATGAATGTTTCAGAATGCCGTGTCATCTGTGTAACGGGAGATGTCATCATAATAATACAGTGTAGAACGATGTGACCGCTTCTGGGTTTCATTTACACGAATTTCGTAAACATTTTCAACCGCGAGAATACATATAACATATAGTTAGTAAATAAGGCTGTCCATGACAGTCGGTTTCAGGAAAAGGAGCGATTGAAGAGGAATTCCGAAGTTACCGGCGACTGGAATCCGGTAGTGCATAGTGAGATGAAAATAATATATATTACAGAAATAAATGAATTAATTGCAAACACAAAACAGGAAAAAACTGAGGAAGAGGGTTGGGTTTACCATTGATACGTCTCAAGGCCGATGAAAGTGTTATGTAATATACCCCACGTGAAAATGCAAGAAATGTTTGTTACAAAATAAGGTTCATAAATAAGTAAATGATATTAGGGAAATATTTATCATGTTATAGGAGGGTGAGATGATCGATCTCCGTTCAGAATTTGGGGGTACGTACCTTATTTTCTGGGAGGGTGGACGGTTTAGTTGAGGATTGGGCTGATGTTTGGGGATGAGGGGGCGTAGGCGAATAATGTTGATTAGAGTGTAATCTGGGCATTATATCAAGTTAAGCGGTCGGCGTCATCGCGACCATAACGGCCCGAGTTCATACGCGCGACAGACAATCGCATTAACACGAGGCCCCCCCCCTCGCCCTTATTTGACGGGGATGAACCGCACCAACAACATCTCACGAGACGACGAACCCTCGTCAGGTCGATGAGGCTTAAGCGACCGGGTTTTGTGCCCAAAAGTGTACAGCTTGGAAAGCGCTCTCGCAATATTTTCGAACGTTTTCGTGCATCGTTCAACGATGAAACGAGGAACGAGGAAATATATCCCTATCCAAGTCGAAACAAACGGTCGAAGAGGAATAAATTAGTGCAGAAGTTAAGGTTGAAGAACCAGTCCCTGGGTACTATTGAGAGCGAAAGTTACACAGAAGGGAGAATGAACTATAAACAGATATGCTCGCGGTAACAGGACATGGATCAGTCAAACAGCGAATGTTGTAATTGAAATAATATTCTCATTCTACTAAATCGGGCTTACCTCTGATTCGAGGTAATTTGAAAGGAACTGGCCAGTATGATTTACGACCAATTTAAAAAGATAGGGGTAATTTCAGATTACCCCTGAAATTAAAAACTAGAAATATTGAAACCGTGACTTTCTGAAAATAATTCACATAAGAGCGTTCCCCAAATTAATTAAATCGAAATAACTACTTAACCTAACTACCGCTGAAAGACATCTAGTAATTGCTTTACTGACATTTATGAATTAATTTAATTAAATTCCCGTCGCGGCTGCCAACATCCAGTATTACAGGAATAATTTCTGCGGTCTCGATCTGTGTTTTATTATCGCGACGAAACCAGAAATGTTTGTCCAAATTTATAAATTTAATTTTTTATAAAGAGCCTTAAAAATAGTTAACATCAGAAATGTGGACACCAGAGTAAAATTAGTGCAGCACCTGGGCATGTCGGTCTCCTGTAATGATTGCTGAGTCGCTGCCTCATTTACCAAACCGGAGAGAGGGGAGAGATCAGTGACAGGAGTCCTATCTTATTTATATGAATATAGAGGTAATAACATTTAACGTGGGTAACCATAACTATCGCATAAATCATAAGCACTCATTGTTCAATTCTATAATACTCTCGATCTTAAAAAAATTAAAATATAGAATATAGAATAAAGAATTAAATGTAAATTATTTAAAGATATTCGATGTAAAGTTTATTGGATGGAATATTAGTTATGCATATTGGAAATCCGCAAATTTGGTCGGATCCGCAGAAAATGGAGAGGGTAGGTATGATGTAGGGGAATGAGCGGGGGTGGGAGCAGTCTGGGGTTAATTAGACACTAATCCCGGTATTAGATCAAGGGACAATGGGACCACACCAAACGGTGGTAGGCTGAGACCGGCCACAGTTCCCCCCCCCTCATGCCGCCATCCAGCTACCCCATCCCCTTATCGGATCCGGGCTCTAATCAACGCCCGATCCGCAACCGCAACGCCTCAAATACATACTTGTATCTAATCCAAGCGACGCGTTACCAAACTAGAGCTATCGAACATCATCTGTCTGCACGATGAGACAAGTACGCCCAACTAACAATGAGAGCAATAATCACCGTTTCTTCACATGAGTAATTATAAGGAGCTCGAGTGTCTTCTAGTGTGATTAGCTACGCAGTACAGCGATCTAATCATAGAAAATATTTTGTTTACCCACATAAAAATTATTTACATTTTCATATTCCCGAATATTGTTATCTCGTTACACAATAGCTTAAGTGTCAAATTTAAATGTGTAAATAGCATCCTATTCACAGCTTCCCGTTCGTCTGATATGCAGCCGAGTTTCTTTCGAAACCAGCTTTTCGAAACGAAATCAGTCGCGAAGAGGTGAAATCGTAGTAGCGAAATCCACACGGAGATACGAAGCGTCACGGGGAGGCATCATCGTCACTGCTGACAACCGGGAAATTGGAATCTGGTGAAAAAATTTCGGACCGACTGCCGGACGCAGGAAACTATCGAATTCAATCGACTCCGATTTTATTCTGTACGTAAAACATTCTGTAGGGCGGTAGGCATACGGATTTTAACTCAGAAATCATTAACGTGAAAAGGAGCACGGTATCCTACATTCCAACTGTAAAGGAGCTTACAAAAATTCTCAAAAAAACAAATCTTTTGAAATAAGTATGCTGGCGAGAAACGTTAGAACGCCACTGAAGGCCGAACAATCGGAAATGAGGAGTAGAAAAGAAACAAATTATAAAATGTTATTACGGGAGGGGAAAGATTGAATTCAATTTAAAAGAGAATCCATTAGCGGGGATGTAACACAAACGAATAGTCATTTGCAATACGAGCCGACGTCCAATTTTCAGTTGTCTTATCTCATGAAACACAATTTGAATGGGGGGCGGCCCGGGGAACTGAAGGAAAAAAGGAGGGGGGGCTCTTTCTTGGGGCGGCATTAATGATATTTGAGAATCATATTCGGGGGAAAGCAAACTAGGCTTATCCTTCCTTCCAGCATCCACTCTCAGCGTCGTTAACACGAAAAGAAGAGAATTCGTATAATCCTTACTACTTAGTTTCTGAGCGTATGTGCTGATCAGGCTCTAATATTTAATATTATAGCCATCAATACTAACTAAATAAATGAATACTACTAACTAATTTGAGGAAACGGACCTGCAATTGAACTTGTTTCCATAGGATACACATAGTGTGAGGGATTGTCCTCTGATACTCTTTCAGAATTCAATAAAATTTATACTACTCCTTCTAACTGCGGTCAGCATTTTAGAGCTCAATTCTTCATGCGAATTAGCAGTACACACACCGAAATATGTAACATTTGGCATCCCTGGTAGAGAAAATAATGACCATGGTAATACCAACGCGAGAAGGTAAAAACCTGACCGACTGTATACCGCGGTAGACATACACAGCTGTATACATATAGGTGGGGAGGTAGGAGACAAGCGAAGGGGGATCAGGGCAGCTGTGGGAACGCAACCGTACAGGGGAGCCACTCAATATACACCATTCTGCTTTTCTGTCCCGTTTCCACTCACTAAAAGAGTATTCAGTCCTTTCTATCTCATTCTCTCCTCCGCACACAGTGGAGTGGATAGATAAAGTGGGCGCGGAGAGACAGAGCGCACGAGAGCAAGAGAGAGACTACGTGTCCTCATCTCTTTTTATTACACCGAGAGACAATTTTAATATCGGTTCTCCCATCTAAACGTTCAATCCGAAGCTCTTTCCGGTAGCCTACGGACCCAGATAAAATATAAAAAAAGGAAGAAGGAAAAACCCTAGAAGCGAAAAGTGTATTAAAGTCCTCTATTTCATTGGGAGACACGTCCCATTTGAAAGCCCGGACCGGGGACGGGGTCCGTAGCCCCGCGGCGGAAAAAAAATGATTTTTAATACCGGTGAGAAAGAAGAAGTAAGCCGGCGAGGTGAGGTGAGTGTAGATGGAGTTGCCGAGAAAAACAGGCAGTTAAAATAAATGTTCTTGCCCCTTCCTTAAGTGCTGAAACACGCGAAGATATCACTGTTATTTACTGTGCCAAGGTAAGAATGGAGAGAGCGGGCGCGTCGGATTTCAGTTGTGTTGCAAAATAGTAAGTTGCTAATCGTATTGAAAACAGACGATTTTGTCATCTCGTCTTCCTTTTTGGGGTTTTAGCAGGCTTATGGAAGTTTTTATAATTTAACAAAAAATACAGCCGCCCCCGCCAATTTTCAGAACGCATTCCACTCCACCACTCCTATCCCAATATCCTTTCCAATCGCACGGAATTATTTCATCTCCAGGGAAGAACGAGGAGGAAAAGCACCGAAAGACTTAGGCCGATTCAATTTAAATATTAATGAATTATCCCACCGGACGACGTCTAAATTAACTGAGGGAATGATGGGAGGAGAGGGCGGTGGGAGGGAGACCGTTCCGACGGGAGGATAGGGCATAGGCAATAAAGTTAGAGAAGCAGCCGGGGGAGGAGGAGAAGCGAGGGAAAACAGAATGAAAGGCAGAACGAAGAATTCAATTTCCATAGCGCCAATATCCTGTCGCCATATCCTTCAATACAAGAACCCCATTTCCTCCTTGCAACGCTTGTTCCGTTCATTTAGAATAGAATTTCGGTTTAAAAGAATATTTATCTCGTTTCATCTAGCGCCAAAATGTAAAAAAAAGGTCCTTATTCCAACGGATCGGGAAAAGAACATTGGGGATTTGTCCCCAGTGGTCATCGGACATAGTTATATTTTCTTTTCCTTACACTTCCCGATAGAGCGAAAAACGCAATTAAATACTAATATATTTTTGTACGATCCGTAAAATATAATGAACACCATTAATTCGAGCTAAATGTATTTTACTAGTGATAATATTATGTCCACGTAATTTCATACTATGTATTCAGATATATACTATGTAAAATACAATTTTACTATGTAAAATACAATAGAAAGTGTTGGTTAAAGTCTCGGTTACGAAAAGGCGCTTGAATTTAATAGAGGCCTGCAATACTAAAGCTAAGTTCGAGTAGATAGTACCTGACCTAAGCCAGAGTTCAAGCCCCCGCGGAGGGCCGTAGATTAATCTTAGGATTTTCAGTAATAGTTTTCAACACGCCTGCATTAACAGAAGATTATAGTTGGCAACAGCGGTGAAGGACCAATAAAGTTTTCTGCATTACACCCAAGTACTAGTTAGCTCTCCCCTTTGATTACCCATTCGGAACTGTAATTATGTGACGATGATGGCCACGGGGTACTTCTCCCGTAAAATAAAAATAACCACGTTCGAACACTTACTGCCAAGTGCACTTCCTTTAAAAAAACTGAAAAAGCATTTTTGGTTTGTATAAAAGCAATCATACACAAACGACATAAACTGAATCTATTCAAATATTTAATAGTATTCCTCAATTTGCGCAATCAATCCGGGCCGATTGAACTTTTCAATTACAAAAAAGGAATTGCTAATTTCCTTCCACCCCTATACAGTCAAGGAAAACCCCCGTTCTATCGAAAACATTCTCTGCAACTATACAACACCTGGGTTTCGGCGGCCAATATAAATCCGAGCAGGGACCCGGCATTAATTCAAGTATGATGTAAGCGTGAGGAGCGTGAAGTTGGGCGCCGAGGGGGAAGACGTTTTAAAACAGGACCGGGGCCTGGCGGTTGTAAGAAGAAGAAGCAGGAGTAAGGAGTAAAGAGGAAGGAAGGAAGGAAGGATCCAACAACAACACCGAGTCCCTTATGAAATCCCCCCCCGCCCGCCCAAGCCACCGCACCACTCGGCTTTGGGACCGGGACTAACTCTCTCTCTCACTCTCCTCCCTCCCTCCCTCCTTCACTCTCTCTCTGTCTTTCTCGCTCTCACTGTAAATGACAGCCTTCAGGCCGACACCGATGACGGCTCCTCTCGCTCCTTCTCCCTCCTGCGCCTCGGGCCTCTCATTCCCTGTCCTTTGCCACGGACTCTCTTTCAGATTCTTTCCGCCCCCTCGATCAACCCAGGTTGCTATAATGGGAACATTTTATTTTCAAAACTTTATAAATACGGATAGGCAGGTGTCAGCAATCGCGGGATTTTCCTCCTCCTTCCGCCAGTATATAGCGAAATACAGTATGCAGTAGTAACCTACCAGAAATCTGTTATTGTGTAATAGATAAATAAACACAGTGAGAATAATATATGTAATAATATGTAGTCGATAAAATCGACTCTTTTACTTCGCATTTTAAAAAATAATTCAAGGGTTTAGAAGCGGGTATATTGATGGGAATTGTCCCAATGTCAACCATAGGATTCGATTCCCAACGAGAGACGCACTTTTCTATTTGTAGCAATCTGCAAATGAGTGGATATCAGTTGAATACCAGATTCCTTTACAGGAGATTTGGAGTTAAACCTTTAAAGTAAGTAGTAAACCTTGAATAATTGCACAACTCCGAGCGGCGAAATTCCTATAAAAATGAGCGTATGTACTATATAGAGAAAAACGGGTTGTGGTTCTATTCCCAACGAGAAGGAATCTTATAAAATTTGTATGTGCGTAAATTTCGCCCAAATAAATGTACGCATTTTACATAATTTAAAAAATATAGCAATATTATGAGACAGAAGATATTAAATGTCTAAAATGATTTAAAAAACAACAGATTTATTACACTCGTTAATGGCTAGATTAATGGTCTCGTGAGAACAAATGCCAGGATTCGCGCTCTCCACTCTCGCTTTCAGCCCCTTTCCAAGCTCCGGGTCCGACGTCCGTGAATTGCTTCAGATAAGACGGAAAGCGGGGCAAGAAACTCAGCCAGCGCCGTTATTAAGCTTCCCGCCGGTGTTTTAACCGCCCGAGAGAAAGAGCAGGTGAAATTTGTGGAAATAAAATGGAGGACCACGTCCTTTTAAAGCCCAATCAGTTGGCAGTGGAAATTCTCCTATAGAATCTCCCGGCTCCGATTAATCAAAAGAACTTTTTCTGTAATTGAAATAAATTGAATATCCCATCGGTTAAAGCCCTTGTAATTTGCGGATTTTACACCCACAGAGTCCTTTCCAGAAACTCAAGCCGTCTAAAATATTCGAATAATTTTCTCTAGAGCCATCAATTTTTAATTTATTTTTTATTATATTACGTTACGCTCAAGATTATTTGTATTATTATTTTTAAACTCGATGGTATAAAAGAATAAAATTCACATTGCACAGTTAGATTGCATAGATTGCCTTAAATAACACAATAGCCTTGTATACAGGGCAAACGTCAATTTAAAACGTTATGCCCTTCAATACTAATTTATTATAATCCGACATTAATTACGAAAAAGAGATAAATAATGATTTAGAATGAATGAGTATTAATGTACGCCGAGTATTCAACAGTTCCCTAGATCCAGGATCCGAATTTCAAAATTAAACTGGAAAACAAGGTTCCCTCGGTCGATACGAATAGCACACGCTACAAAATTAATGAGTCCGATTGTTTCCCCAGGCGAGGTTTAATACAAGCCTTTATTAAGGATCGGAAAGGGGTCGTAAACGAAAGCGCTTTAATGTACACTACCTCCATCTTAGGCAGTGTTAGTGAAGGGGTAATATTCGGTCTAAAATTGAAATCATAATAGAAATTTAAAGTTTACAGAATAAAACGCACCTCACACTAACCTCAAAGGCTCCTGAGGTTAAATTAATTTAATAATACGCCAGCAGAAAGTCCTTAGAATTAATTGAAAAATTCAAAGTTGAAATGATGCATACAATCACAGTGACTAATTTATTGAAGAAATATTGATGATATAAAAAGAGACAATACGATAGTATCTTAAAATGGCTGAACGATTTTACCCATACAATGTGCGACTCTGTGGAGCCAACAAATCCACAGCATCAAACATTAACACAGACAACACCAACATTTTAACACTAAACACCCCCCACAAATACCAAGGCACCAACAGTAAACACCTCAGGGCAACAGAAGGGTCTTGCCCAGAAGTTGGCAGTCGCACTGAAAATCAACCTTCTATAAATGCGTGGTCTTGAGACGCTGAGAAATCACGATTAAATGTCTAATTTCGTGACAATAAAGTCCTTAAATACGGAGATATTATAAGGACCAATTTATTCAGGAAAGAAATACGCGCGGAGCCCCCTCCCCCAAATTTAACTTCGGTTGCTTATAGGGATAGGAGGATACATCTTGAACTCTGTAAGAAGTGTCCATAATATAGGGAACAACAATAAGAATAGAAATATGTAATAAACAAGAATGAATTATCAACAGAAGAGTGACTAGTACCAACAATCATACGTTCGCTGATTCATGATCTTTACTCAAGTACAATCCTGGAGGAGCCCAGTCGGCGGAGGAGGGGCCGCTCGCCTACAAAGGTTGGAATTACTTCCATTCCGTCTGCTCCATTTCCCGGATGAGTCCACGAAAATCCGAGCGGGATCATTTGTATCAGCCGGCGCCTATAAGTTAGAGATGAGCGTGCGAACACAGCAGGAGGAAGCGATCCCTTTTTTTTCTCCCACTGCGACGGACAGGGGCTCGGGGCCATCAGCACCGTCCTCCTGGGATCATCCATCATAGGGCTGCCCGCGACATCTGCCGCCCGGCATTATCTATTGAATGACCGCCGGCGGCACTTTCATATAGAGAAACAATTTACGGAATGAACTGTCCGACAAACTGTTGTTCGGGCCGGCCACTAGTGCTGGTGGAGGCCCTCTCCCTCCTCCCTAACTGAACAGAAACCCGGCCGCCACTCTCTTCTATTTGTTCCCTCAACTTTATCTTCGGAGTCGTTTAATTCCTGAATTCCCGTACTTCTAAATATTGCCGACTGGCGGCTTACAATCTGGCATCCGAATCCCATTTCAATCGAATTTTTCATTTTTCCCGGTAAATAATAATAATGCTGTATAATGTAATAAAGTTTTTTTCTTTTGAAGTAGACTAGCGGGTTAAATTACCAAATCACTTAATTCGTGCTTTATTATTTCATACTATTAGTGCTGGTGTGTAATATAACGAAAATAACCATGTCCCCTGGTGGTTCAGTGAGGCATCCTAGGAAAGGAAATGTCTAAATGTCAGTTGGAGATAACAATTTCTTCATCCAGAATTAAGAAAAAGCCTAGACTAAACAAGAATGAAAAGCATGAGTCAATGTAGATGCAAAGAACTGTTGTATGTAGAGCCTGCTTTTGTGCAGGGAGAACTTCATTACTTATTACAAAAATAAATTGTCATTATTAAAAATAAATATAAGAACAAAAATGTCCTTTCGCTGATTTGATCCGTTTGTGGCCATGTTTGCACCATAATTTTTTTGGAGTCAATAAATTATACACCATAAATTATCTTCCAATACACAATATTTAATAAAACTGAAGGGGGGAACTTTTAGGCTCGGGCGAACGTCGAATTACCTGCAGGGTTAATGCCCTAATCCGCCATTTCCCTCAATGAATCCCTAATTTTCAGCGCCGAAATGTTATGTTTAGCCAGGAACACGAAGCAATTAGCCCGGGCTAATAAATCATTGGGCGGCTGCGCTATCACTACTCAAATTCAGTCGGTGTTATCAGCGGGTACTTTCGCTCAAGGTGACCCCCCCCCCCTTGATTGACTTACGACCCGAACATTGCTTTCGGAAAAAACGTTACTTTTTTCAAGGCAATAATAAATCCGTCAATTTGAAATTAACTGCACCCCCCCTAACCCCCCTCCCCACCAAGAGAATATTTATCGACAGCGAGTTCTCCAGTGGAATGGAGAGAAGCAGGATCCGGAATTTGAAACGGGCCGATACCGAATAAATAAAACATTTACTCTGTGCCGCCTCGTCCCCCTCCCACCACTCGCGGAGGGAAACTCGGTTGTTAAGCATTCAATGGGGTCTGACCGATGGTTGGGAACGTGATCTTCATTTCTAGGATTTGACCGGGGAGGCATTCAGCAACGCTTCGCCCGGTGCAACCCAACTTGATCCAGTAACTACCATATTAAAGGGATCACTGTCCCGAATATGTCGACCGTAATATCATAAGCAAAGGAAACATTTAATCTTATAATTCCAACTAACAATTCTCTTCTGCCTGACTGCCTTCCCCCCGATACCCTTTTAACAAATTAAAAACGAGTTTAATGAAAAGAGATTTAACTAGATAAAAGCAACTAAATTTATCTCAAGTAATAGTTTGATATATGCTCTTTCTTGAAATGCCATTCGGTATATTTTAAAGCCGGTTAACTTGACAGACACATACATCGCAGACGTGATATAGACCATTATGTGTGCATAGTTCTATCGAACTTTTTTCGCTTTTCTGTGAAATTGGTAGAACGCTTTACACAAAACCTGGGCCTACACTAGATATCACTGTACGCGTCCGGAAACTCGCCGCCGTTATTGACTGAAATGAAACCGGAGAATTAGCATACTCCGATCGCGTTCGTCGGTCAGGACGTCGGGTCGCGGATGTTTATGGTGACTGTTGAAGTTATGGGGCATCGGTGCCCAACAGGAATTGGGAGGGCGAATAAGGGCCGCCATTAGACTGCTTAAATGCCCTCGCATTTACTGTTCCACTCGGCATTATTTTCCTGTCCCTCTCTCCGCCAACCCACTGGCCCAACTATTAGTCGAAGAACCACCCAGTCCACGTTCTTGTTATTCGCATTTCCCTCCACTCGCCCTCTAGCGCCGTATTTTTTTCCAGTTTTATTAGTAACTAGACTCTCAAATATGGAAATGCACGAACCGGAAAAGAATAAATACAGATGAAACTTTTCAAGGCAATATAAACGCTATTTTATTTTTTCTTGATAAATAAATAAACCACAGTAGTATAAGTAGTAGAATTACCTTGTATTTTGTTGTCGAGTGTTTGGTCTAAGGCACATTAATTGTTGTGTGAACGGAAGGCGCCTAGTTACCCCATCAACGCAGCGTCTCGGGTCGGTATAAACTTTTACGATATATCGTAACTAACCCCTATATTTAGGTATTGACGATGGGGTTATGCCGAAACCGGTCTATCGATTTACGAAAAAGGCGAGTGGTGACAGAAAGGCTTTCCATTGATAATTTCACTAACCCTCGCAGACATTCCCATAACCATCTAAAATTTAATAATTCTTCTTTATAATAAATTAATCTCGATAAATAATTATTCAGGTAATTAGGGTTAAGTCGAACACGATTACTAAAAGGCCAACACACTCAGTTTTTGTTTTATAGCTGAATGTTTGTGCCTTTTTATTCTAATTCCAATAAAAATACCTGATTATTGACTGACGTATCCATACCTGAAGTAATTTAATAGTTACATAGAACAATTTCATTTTACTTCTACTTTTCCAATACGACTGCTATAAGTACGAAATAATAATTGGTCGATATTTGGAACCACCGAAATGATATTTGAAATGATCGAGATTAATGTTTATATTGCACTCGAAGATGGTACTGTATTTCAGGTCGAGGTTTTAGAAATGACTGGGCGGGTGGAGCCGTAATAGGGATTTTTGGGTTGAGCACGCCTCGGATCATATATTCCGAACCGAATGTTTGCCTCGAGAACCAAGCGGGACGTTAAAACCGAGAAAATAGCTCCGCCCCTTTCTGAAATATCCGCCGACCTATTTCTGACGCGTTGATGACCCCCAGTCGTTCGCCACGGGGATATATTTCGGCAGTAAATCTGAGAACCGTTTCGCGAGACACCGTGGGCAAGGGGCGGGGGTGTGATGGCGGTGGAGGAGGGTCGTCCCGTACCCAGGCAGCGGTAGCTGCGTATATACACCCAGGTGATGGCAAGTCCTCCAATACCGGGGTGTGGTTAGGCAGCCCCACCTCCGAAAAAGGTAATAAAGCAACGAAGATATACGCTTGGATTCGCCCCGTCACCTTAAAAACGCACAAGACGGGGAACGAGTTAAATAGTTTAGGTAGGCATAGTTATTTCTCATGTTCTGGAGTCTCTACTTTCATGATGTTTAAACTAATACAGACTAACAATTTGTAATTTAAGAAAACTGAGCCTTGTACAATACATTTAAGAATATTCTTTTAATCTGCATGAAAAGGCTTTGGATCTAAACTTAATTTTCCTTCCATCGGAAATTTCCCCTAATCAATGAAATCAAACGAGTAGAGGTGATTAACATATTAGATTGAACCTTCAGATAGTTTTTATGTCTGACTATACACACTACATTATATTAACCTCCAGATGATATCGAAATTAATCCCTGTTGTCACAAGAAGTTATTCACCTCTAATCCACGGCCTATACCAAGGCTCTATTGACTTCATCTCAAGCGTTGGGCCCTATCGATCTACTCCCAATCAGAATAGGCGAGCCTCGAAGATGTACATAGCCGAGTCGGCGATTCGCGGAAACACAGAGAGGGGAAGATTAATATTTAACAGATTATGCATCGATGTGAAGCCGGGACCCCGGTAAGGTACACATAATTGCATTATCGAGTGCCGCAGAACGGTTAGCGCCGTTTCAAAATTCAATACGCGAGGCCCGAGGACCGATGGCAAGCATCAAGGGGCGGGGGGGGGCGGTTGGAGGCTCAACCCCTTCCCGCCGAAAGGGGGGATTTACCAGATAATTTGGTAATCCCGACTGGAATGGCTTCCCCTTGGCGGCAATGTCACTTGACTCTACTCATAATACGATTCCCTTTCAATTTCCTATGCAATCCCAGATTCTCACCTTTATCTCAGCTTCATTATCGTCCCGGGCAGATTTCATCACTCGAGTATTGGAAATAATATACCTGGCCATATTGAAAATAGTTTAGACGTAGTGAAAAATTGTAGGAAGAAATTATTTCACAACTCACCAGAGAAATTTCTCTCGCATTTATGTTTCATACAAGAACATTTTCTCAAGTTACGTTTCTCGGGCGACTATTTGTCAATTTCCCTTCCACCATATTTTATCCGACGAAGACTCGAAAAGTCGGCCCCCCTCTGGATATCGACAATCATGAAATAATGCCGATAAATCTGATAAAAAATAATGCTACACAGAGGGGCGGAAGATAAAGGACCTAATTCCGTGTCAATAAAGGCGGAGCGTGACTCCAGTCGCCTCCGGTACCAGACAACAGAGAGTCGGTATCGGGCCATTTCATATTATCACGGGGACGATTTCCCGGATGCCGTCTTCTAATTATTATCAGGGCGAGGGTGAACCGGCAGAAATGAACTCATATCCGACTCCCTTTGCGGGTAACCGGCGCCGCCGCCTCCCCTCATCGTCGATTCCGTGAGCCGCTCTCTTCCATAATCTATGGCCTCCACGGCCGGTATTTAATCAGCGAGAACCTACAGCACAGTTTTGTTATCCCCGGTCATTTTTGGCATACGACACCGCGCGGACAAGACATGCAATATAAAATGGTAACAAAGAGAACTTTAATATCGTATTGAATTTTTTTTGAGGGATACCTGTTTGAGGGGGTTTGGAATACCACGCTTCCTGTGATCTGTCTCCGCTCGCCGCCTGTTTGGCATTTTGTTAAACCGGTATCCCCCACGGGCATCCAACATACCTAAGTGACTTATATAAAGAACTACAACTGCTGGAATGATACACATAAGAGTATAATCGAAAAATGAGCAGGTGCGGTGGATCGCACTAATTATGGTTGCAGTGTCATGTGTCAGTTGCATCTGCCAAGAGACAGAATGAGTGAAGAATCGTAATTAATAAAATTGCCGTTTGATTAAAGCCCAATTTAATGAAAAAAACGCTGTCACTTAGCTCGGATCGAGTCATATTGCTTCCTACGGAAACCAGAAATATGTCCGAACTTCTCGAGTTTATGGCTCGGTTTATTATGGGAGCCGGTGCGGGTGACAGTGGGCGGACGTGTCCGCGGCCACGTAGCCCCGGGGCTTAATTCGGGGGTGGCAGGGCTAAGCCGCCACCGCCACCGCCACCGCCCCGCCCCGCCCCGCCGCCCCGCCAAGCCCAGACACAACGTACGGCGGTTAAGACGCGCGCCAGCCCAGGGGGCTCAGCTCCCGCCGACCTGCCTGCCCGCACCCGGACCGACCGACATTGTTCGGATTAATTCAATTTCGTGGGATCCCGACCACTTCAAATGGGCCCCAGCCCGGGGGGCCCCTCCAGCCCCCTCAACCTAATTTACACCTGACAGTAGCTGCTCAGTGGCCGGCTAAAGGGTCAGTTTTTAATCGGCGGGCAAATTGATCTATAGCACTGAGAACGAGGCTGTGCTAGAAATTAATGACGCTTTTTTCGTGTAATTCCAACTCATTTAATATTGCTTTAAATAGAATTATTTTAGTTCACTCAAATCATTGGTTATCTACACAAACATTTAATGTGATACGAAAATATTTGACAAGAACCACAGTACATTGTTAGTATAGGTCTTCTACGAACCCAACACTGACCGACTGAGTATCACGTCTTATATCCTATTTTCCTTCACATATTTTATCGAATGATACTCATTTCCTATTAGTTGAAGCTGTAAAACTGTAAATAAATATAACTTGCGCGTTACACATAATTATAAGAAGTTCCGTTACATAAAGGTAGATTAGAAAACAGGGCTCGATACAATAAAAAAACGACCATAATAAACTGGCCATATTAAAATACTTTTAACGACTTCGGGGAGAGGATGATAAAAGTGTGATTGAAAACTAGACAGACTTTCGGATGCATAAAATCCGAAGCGTACTACAACAAATATAATAAATGATTCGTTAGTGGCGCGCCGGTGGCATAACAGGATGCCGATTATCCCGAGGCCGCGCGGCTTAGACTGAGAGTGTTCCGGTGTGCCTTGGAACAAGGTACGGGTTTTCAAATGGACAGGCGGGAACAAGAACGGACCACTGCTCGACCCCTGACCAGCACCTGCCTGTACCACTTGTTCACATACACACTCAACAGCCAACTATCTGAGAGTAGTCTACCCAACGACCAATCGGTTGGTACACATTTGAATGAGTTTCATTTCACGTTTCTCTGTAATAGGCACGACCATAACCATAAAGTCTAAAAATATTAATCCTAGTAGTATTTTACATAAACTGTTGTATTATATACAAAATGATAGGAAAAAATTACATACAAAAGCGGACCTCAGTATTTTTAAGCTAAAGAAGTGGGGAATAAGTCCAGTATTTTTGTGACAAAATTTACAGTTATTAAACACTGTTAAAAAATTACTAAACATAAACATAGAACAAGCGATTTTAATGTTCCATATCGGAACTGATACTACATAATGCTGGCACTTTGTTATGGTAACGAATTAAGTAAACTTTGCTTGTGCTTAGGTGCGACGTTGCCGAATGTTGAACTTCATCATACACGCGTTTACAGACATATATTTTATATTTGGCCATGAATTATTTTCGCGCCCCCTGCACTACACGCTATGGAAGCTGCGGAGTGCAAGTTTGTGTTGGGGGCGGGGAGCGGGGGGGGGCCTAGTTTAGGGCTGAAGCAGAGTGCCATTAGGAGCGATATCAGGCGCAATTAGCGCTTGCGGCTTCCAATTGGGGACGGCCCCTATCATATTCAGATGTAATCCCAAGATGCCGCGCCCGCATCGCCGGCCTAATACGCCACAACTAACCGACCGATAAACTACCGACACTAATATTTGGATATCTCCATTGGGGATGGTCCGATATACAGTGGGTGGGGAGAACTGGAGAAGAATTTGCGCCGAGAAAACAAAAACGGAGGATGTGGAGCCTCTAGAAATAAACATGGCCAGGAAATTGTTTCGTACCACTCAAGTTTCATTAAGCGTCCACAAGCATGGATAATCATGTGTAAGGCCACAGTGCCTTGTAATAATCAATGTCGCCTATTGCTCATTGTAAGAGAATAGAGCCATCTCGGGCAACACATTTTCTGAAAAATATTGGCAATACATTATAGACAATTGCAGATACACCGGAAAAATATTCTAGTCCCTAGGGATGACGAACTTCGAGAGATGTATTTTTATAGCGAATAAAAAAATGAATATCTTACTTGTTGCAGTAAAATTAGTTTTTATTCGTTCGGTTGATTCAATTCACCCCCAGCATAGAAATAAATGAGTAAGGAATATTTCACTTTTTTCGCGTAAATATTTAGATAAAATCGTTAAAGGAATGAGTGGTAGTGGACGAATTTATCCCATACTGCGTCTTCCAAAATTTATTGTCGAATTCGAAAATTACGTCGAAAAATAATCTATAAATATTTCATAAGGTAGAACGGGAGAATGAAACAAAAACGAAACGCCCCACTCTTTCGGTTTTCCGTGAAATATGAAATTTAATAGTTGAATAAAATACAACCGATTGTTTATAGTAACAGAAGGACGTCCATTACGGTTATTATACGTAATAAATTGTGAGCATTAAGCAAAGAAAGCAATGTTTCATGGGAAATCCTGGAGCGGCGGTAGCGGGGACCACGCCCAAACCCTGCCAGCCGTAAACAATTCAATTCCGACCAATAATTTTTGGTAGAAATACCGTTATATTTCTTTTCTTTTTTATTCACAAGTGAATAATGCACAAACGGTTCAACCGGAAGACTATTTGAGTTATGACGCAAGTTACGTTTCTCTAACGATTCATTACTGGGTGGGAAAAATTTTAAATTTCACTTTTATCACCGTCAGATATCTCATTTAGCCTCAGTTTAGGAAGTGGCAATTAAGCCCGGTTAATTTAAACTGTATCGAGCATTAACGGAATATGTAATTTCGCAAATAGAAATTCAATCACCTCCCATCTGAATGCACGCAATAACAATGGCCAATAGTAAATCGTCAATTTGACACAGCATTAAATTGGAACTGTAACTGTAGCCCAATTCCAGCTGTAATGCTCATCAAACAAAACAGTGGAACGAATATTGCTCACATCGTAATGTAAAATTATATTAACCTGAGAATATGCGTTACATTAGAATAGAGTAAGAATAAGTAAATAAAGAAATAGAGTACAATAACGTTCGCGAGAATTTTGCGACATTTTATAGACATTACTCTCTTTGTGATATGTGAATTTTTTATCTTAATTCTCTAATATTTTCACTAAATTAGATGCTATACGTACAGCGTTATTATAGATATAACAGCTAATTAATATTGCAAATACACGTATTATGTTGTCCCCAGTAACAGCGCGGACAGGATACCTAAGTGCCTCATTCATTTATTGATGGAATGCTACCGACGATGGCTATAAAATAAGCGAGAAGAGACAGAAGATCGCCAGAGTGATGATACATGTTTCAGCAAATCTACGCGGTTGTTTACGTGACGTATACTATCTTTTTCAAAGTTTTTCAAAGGAATTCTTTACAGTGGAACCTTTGAAGGTGGGCCGAATCAATTTACTGCATGACTATCGAAACGCCCTCAACACCGTGAGGGCAAAAAAGTTCAGCCTAATAGACCGGGGGCCCGAATTAAAGGAATCCCATCGTAATTTCCCCCCTTAGTGAATTTCCTTCAG
Source organism: Lethocerus indicus (assembly GCA_019843655.1). NCBI lineage: Eukaryota > Metazoa > Arthropoda > Insecta > Hemiptera > Belostomatidae > Lethocerus > Lethocerus indicus. Next base: position 8,726,464 of record JACDQD010000006.1, read on the forward strand.
GACCGAATTTCTTCAGTGAAGATTGACTATAAGGGAAGTCGGTGGACCGCAACGGGGGGGAGGGAGAGAGGGAGAGAGAGATACGAGCGGGGAGACAAAAGCCTCTGGGAAGTCACCGGATCCCCCTCAAGGCCCGGCACACCGGCTTCACAACACGGGCAATAATAATACCTCCTCCTTACGAGGGGGAGGCCCAATTCTAAGGCTCTCCAAAGCGCGGCCCTCTTATCAAACCCAGACGCAATTAAACTTCCGGCCGGCGTTGACTTACAGTCGGGGATAAGTACGTCCGGTATAAATCCTCCCGGGGCTTGCTCTCCGCTCATCCCGGGAACAACGCCTCCCCCTATTACAAACACTCGAAAGACTGTGGAATTTAACCGATAATAAGGTGGATTCGATAATGCTTGTCCTCAGGGGCATAATGGTACTTGAATTTCACATTTGTCTGAAATATCAAAGTTGAGGCTGAGGAATTTTTTAAATTGCCGAACGGAATTAAGGCAAACAATGGAATAAAGCACACTAACTCTATATTACATACGAAGCACATCGAAATGTAAATTCATAGTGCATAAACGTGAAATACATTCTTAGTATTAATAAAAACCGAATTATATGCAACCCACAACTCTCATAAGGAATCAAATCATTCCTGATATAGATCCAACTCGAACAAACCGTCCGGATATTAATATAAGTTAATTTAGTATTGGCTTCAAATGCATTCTGAATATTTTAAAGTACACTCACTTCATTTGGCACGTTCCATGAGTTATTTCAGTTGATTCATAAGTTTCTCAAGCTTCTTACCTGTAAATCATAAATTATGTATTAGAATTTATATTATTAAGATTTTAAATTGTAGATTACATGGAAAAAGACCGTCTATTAGACAGTCGCATGGAGTCGCAAAGAAATACTCTAATTATTTAAGACTTTATATTTTTGAAATTCTCGTTTTTTAATGTTCCTTTCCTCAAGTTCAAAGGTCTCCAGATACAAATAATTGGGAGTGCAAAAATTTCCACTATAAACTTTGTGCTCAACTATTAACGAATTCCTTTTCAACATTTTCAATGTTGGATTATAATTAAACCATTTAAAAGTTTCGAAACTGGAGGATAATTTCTGTGGATAATTTAATCTTAATTTTAGACATTTGAGGAAACAGAATTTTACCTAGAAAAATATTTAAAAAACTATTATTTGGAAACGCGATAATATTATTCCCCGATATCGGCCACAGGTATTATAACGTGCTTCCATTTAGCGAATTATAAGTTTTCCAGGCGGAACAGATAAAAAAATAATTTTTTCCATGAATCATTTACATGAACAATATAAAGGGTATCGATTGTGTGGGGATGGCGTTAACTAGTGGTAGTTATAGGGGCGGGCGTGAGAGGTCACCTGATAACGTGCAATAAATATAACTCAAGGGGGCGGTCTAATTTACCCCCAGACCGCTCAACAGTCCCCTCACACACCGCCCTTTAAATAGCCCATATTCCTCAAACTGAACCAGCTCGGAAAATGCAATTTTATGCTCAGTCTCCATTATAAATGTTTTCATTGTACGGTCAACTGTTTAAAATTTATACATTCAAAACTGATTGAAAACGCTGGTTGAATTGGCCGGCCTACGAGGATCGACGATTTAACACCAAAGAGTTGTTTGAATTTTTTTATTCTTTTATGACCACTCAGAATTCAGAAGAATGTATCTTAGCGCGTCTACCCATTCTGGGGAAGAACTCTCAGAGAATCTAGAATTCTGAGGGACAGTAACTCTAACGTGTGTACTGTTAGTACTTGTAAAGAATGTTATTCACTGTTATCTACTATAAAGCGGAGATAGTAAGTTCGGTTTAAACTTGTATGGAACATTTATTTACTATTGACTCGTCCAATTTTGGTTCTAGTACCCAGAAGGGTCTCCTGAGATGAGGGAAATAATCGAAAATTGAACAGAGAGCTATCGCGGGAGAGCATTACTCACTGCTTTGCCTCGAGAGCATACTCAAATGCAATTTTTTCTCACACCGGCTCCTCATATAATGGAATCCACCCTTCGCGTTGATGCCATTTACCCGACGATTGCCGGCATTCCACGGGGCGCATCTTTTCACAACTGAATAACTAACCCGGGCGAGCCGGGAGGGGGCCGAGGGCGAACATTAGGCGAAACGCCGGTTAAGGGAAAGGCGTCTCAATAATTCAGCGCCCCTTCCTAACGTATTCATGGCTATGAGTTATTACGGTTAAGAGCTCCCTCACTCCGGCCCGCAATAGTATATTAATCATCTGGGCCATTAATGCTGATATATTTTGTATGCCCAACAACTTGGAGATGGTCGGATTATTGATACTTGAACTGGCTCCTTCACACCGGATAAGCGGGAGGCCACTCAATGATTCCTTCAAAAGGGAATGGTATAAGAAATGTCCAATTAGATAGTATATTTTAATTTTTTAAATATAACTATAACCGACTTACAGTTCAATTTTAAAAAACCAATAAAGTGCATATGCCCCCCTCACAAATGAAAATAATGAGCAATTATAGAGTGAATTACTTCTGAGTGATTATTTCCTCTATATTTCACACAATTTGTTGCAATTATTTATGTAACGGATACATGTATGACTGTGGAAAAATGTTTGGACCAAATGAAAGTAACGATATCAATCCCCGGCGTTTCGAAATATTTCGATAATTATTTGTCGGCGGAAAAAGGACGTCTTAAAAATAATTCCTCAGGGACACGGGAAATATAAATCCGGCTCTCCTATCGCTCAAAGAGAAACTCATTAAAACGATCAAAAACGTTCGCTTTATCAAAGGATTTAAATAAAATGGACTTTTCTTCGCTATTTCTTTTAGCTTTACTACTCCCAGTGGAGCGGGGGGGACTATGATAAGTCGCACGAATGTACGGTCCACTTTCAGAAATAGACGACATTTCGTGTACGCGGTAAATTTCAGTATTAACCCTAAGGTATAGAAATATATGGATCTGTGATCCAAAAAAATGGATATGACCTTTAAATAAAACAAGTGTCCCACCGACGTAACGTGATGTCATTAACGCAAGGCTGGCTATTTCTGCACCGGTGACCTTAAATACCGCGGACTGTCGTTAAAACTGAAAACGAAACATAGGAACATAGCCGATAACGGAAACATATCGGAAACATTTCTTAATTTATGTATACGTTGGCAAAACTGAAGGGTAATAAAATTAATCGCCAAGCGAGGGAAATAACGTCCGGAATATGATAAACAATAGAGAAGAGATAGAAAAGTATGAGAGTCATTACGGTTATGCTCCGGAGTAATTCATCGGGGACGATGAGTTTCCAGACGCCTGCTCCGCACAAAGGGACATCACAAAATACTAATATACCCCCGGGAAGGGCGTGGGCGGACAACGACAAAATAGGAAAAGGGGTAGAAGCGAGACAAAGAGAGATGTCGGTGAAGGGGCCCGGGGGGTGGGCCGCTGCGAGCAGACAGATGCGTGGACATTAGCCCAATCATCAATCTCAATTCTGGCGCCCCGAGGAGGTGGACTCATGATAAGCGCCCGCGTAATTTACATGGGCAAATAGCCCCGGAGCCGCCCCATCCCCTCCTTTCGGCGTCCGCCCTTTTTATACTCTCGCCGCCCTTGATTAATTCCCGGTACGGCCGAGATCCCGTGGGACGGCCGTTCGTCGGAGGGAGCCGACCGCGGCGGGGACAGAAATTCAATTCTAATCCAATTAGAGCAATAACCGCCGCCGCCGGTAATGAAGTGCCGGACAGTGGCACGTGCCACGATATGCCGAATTTCCGACGTAGGGGGGCACGGAGTATTTACAAGAGGAAAACCGGCGGAAATAACTCCGGTTGTAAATTTGCGCTATCGTTAGGTATAATAAATATAAAATATAAATGTTTAAAGAACTGTTTTAACTCCCGGGGCAGCGACACGATTACGCGCAGAGGTGTACATGATTTAGTCGGTATTAGCGCCGAACGCAGGTGAACGAATGAAAGATTCATGAACCAATTCCTCCCACAGTAATAAACAAGTCAATCGAAGTTTTAATTGCGAGCGGCGGAGCTGATGCGAAGTAATCATACTTGGAAATTCGGTTAAGGTGATCCGAACGCCCCCAAGTTCGGTCGGGATACAACTTCCCCTCCGGACCGCACAAAAGCACAACAATTACTTTTCAATTGATAGCAATGCCGATATATGGACTTGTGATAATTCCAGAGATGGAGGTCGAAGGGAGTGAGTATAGAGGTCTCCAGTCGGAGTGGCCACCGACTGTACTGTCAAATTGATTCCGTAGCCCATTTCCTGGTCAACGGGAGACATCCGATTAGGAGAAGCCCACGTAGATTATGATTCCACCCATTTTAGGTTCAGTGAGCGCAAACGCCTTGCAATAACACGAATAATTCATAAAATAAACAGTGGAGTTCTTCCCGAAAAAAGATTTTTTAAAATTGACCTAAACAGGCTTTCCGTGAGATAAATGATCAAGGTTTGGACCTTAATCAGGGGCTGGAATCTAACGAAAAAGAACGGTTTAACAGATGACGCTAATCTACGTTACGTAATTATTACAACAGAGCATAATAAACGATGCTTCTTTTAAAGAAAGCCACGAAAAATATAGTTATCCGTGTTATTTTTCATAGAATGACCGTTTTTATGGAAACTTTGGTACCTTCAAACAGAACGTAAATCTGAACGTCTGAGTTGATTTCAGAAATTGATGTAGGTATTGGACCGTAGAAAACCTCATTGCCACGAACTAGATCACGACTAGAAAAGCACTTTCCAAAGCGTGGATATCGTGCTTTAAAAACTTCTCTCTTTCAACATTCATCAGTAATACTCAGTTCAGCGACTTCTACTACCCTGTGATAAAGGAACCTTGTTAGAATTAATTATCAGATAAGAAACTAGACTCCAAGTTCCGCTGCTCTTTATTACGTAAGCGTTGCTAAACCATTTCTAGGAAGCGAAAGAATAAAACGTGATGCATTGTGCACAGATTAAATAAATAAGAATTAAGTATTTTTTTATGTTAACAATAGTTAAAATCTTCCCGTAATTATTGTAAATAAAGATAAAACATAGGTTATGTCCTATTCCCATTAGGTATTACCATTTTCCCCATGTTGTTTAACTTTTTTTTAAATTATTGCACGCATTGGTCCTCTTCAGTAAAGTGAATAAGATTTATTTCGACATATCATCAAGAAGTTAATAATGATGATGGGTTTCCTCCGCATTATCGATGAAATAATATGTATAAATCATCTGCGAGCCATAAATCAGTGTAGTATTGATAATTTTTTTCTCCACTTCTGTCTTAACTCCTTCATACTCCTTTAGCCCGTTCTTTTCCGACAATTGGGAACCGCGAACGAATATTGTTCTTCATAAGGAAGGGGATTCCTCTCAGGAAATAACAGTAGGCGGTTAGGCGGGACTCAACGACTTGTTAAACGGGGTAGACTCCCCAACCCCGCCTCATGAAGTGGGCGGTAGCAATGCCGGTTTACGAGCCGGCGCCTCCCCACAGTCGGCCCCTGCAAAAACCCCACTATCATCCCAATACTACAACAACAGAGAACAAGCCAAAGGCCAACAGTCATTGCACACTTCAATTATACAAATTGATTGCACACAAATCAGCAAAGCCTAGTCAAGCATTCTAAGTTTCTGCTTCCACACGAGCTAACTCGTAAATGGTTCATCGTCCTTTTCTATCCTTTTCAATATGGTTTAAGTACATGGTGTAAATACATATTACAGAGGAAACGTTACTGACGATGACGAGAAGCCGAATTGAGTTAATATCATACCGTTAGTTATACGTTTTGTGGACAAAGTTTTAATAGTATATGTTTGCTTTCAATAGACGAATGTTTATTTCCTGTGTAATAAAAACCAACCGAAGATGGCGACTTCTAAGGCTACGATAAAATGTAAAGTTCCCATACGCCAATGACACAGTAAAAATGTAGTGGCAGGATGCCAATTGTACTTCGGTGCATTACTAATGATTATTAATGACGTCGACGGCGGCTCAAAACCGGTCGAGAGCTCAGGTGCAAATGTGCCAGTGATGTATCGCAAGAGTGATGACGTTCCAAAAACATAGCTGACCGCCGAACAAATTGCCTTAAATAATTTATAGCCATAAAGGTAAAAAAAAATTCCTAGAGTTTCAGAACTGTCACATTCCTAAGAATAATCGCCAACATTTGCCACAACTAGAGATTTTTAAAATTCCGCACTCCGTCAAAAATTAAACTAACTCAAACAACATTTCGGTAGAAAGGTGACGAAAATAGGGGCACCACAATTTATCGAAAGATAAGTCCATTTAAGAATACGCGGTTTTCATGCCTGTCTCTGAATGTAAACTGCGAACTAATAATTATAAATGTGACTACAATGATTACTGAATTTACTCCGACACCACAAGCGGATTTACTAACTCCCGGTGGTAACTTCCGAATTAAGTAAAGGAAGAAAAACGGCACTCTCAATTCTGTCCAAAAACCGAACGCTCCAATTACTGTGGCATTGGCTCGCCGAACGAAATGACGAATACTGGAAGTTTCAGTTTCGTTCCGGCCGCAGCATAAAATTGGAGCGTATATAATTGTGACCGACTCAGAGTGTAAATCCGGCGGCCGACAGTCTCTGTTCCAGCTTTAATTAAAACTCCAAACCCGCCCATATGTATTCTCCGCCACCCTCAAAATTGTTTTGTGAATTTGTTTCATCGCACTTCCCCCCTCCCCCAAGCACTTTTATTTGTTTGCCAATGTACAAATTTCATCTAAAATCATTAATCGAAAATTAACTTGAAGAATTGTACGAATACGTATTAAAGGTAATGAAAACGCATCTCCTCAATTTCGGTCCTTTATTTAAATACAAAAAAAATATAGGAATATTTGTAAGTAATAAGTAGAAATATATATTCATTTTCGTACCTTGCAATTTTTCTAATGATATAATCTATACCATTAAATAATTGCAGGGTTTGGTCTGCCAGAAAATTACATAAACTACAATTTATTTTATATATATATATATATATATATATATATATATATACATATACACACACATAGAATAGGCATAACTCAATTTCCCGATGAAATAGCCGCAGTCAAATAATAAGCTCCCGGTATTGAATTGTGTACTCCTAAATCACGAAACAGAATTCAAAGGACGAGAAATATGATGAGAGAAGCAGAATTTATATAAAGTGAATGACGTATGGCGAAAGAAACTGATAATGGGGCGCAAGTGGCCGATTCTAAGTTTGCACACTGGCCCCATCGTGCACAAAAAGCAAAGTACATTTTCACAGAAGGATTTCTTTTACGGTAAGACTTGAGGAACAGGAGATGTACGGCCTGGATGGATAACACGATAGAGACTGGAAATAGTATTTCAAATCCTATAAGATAGATGACAATATGGGTGAAGTTTGAACACATAAAGGATATAATGTTTGAGGGAGTTCAATGGGCCATAGAGGCCACCCACTCCTTTGTGCCTTTTTGTCTACATGTATGTCTATGTATGTATGTATATATATATATATATATATATATATATATATATATATATATATATATAGGCGCTTTTCCGTGGCTCAATAATAACATTCACCGTTGAAATATGATCCTAAACGTTTTACGGAGCCGACGAATCCGATAAATACATTCATTCATGCCCGTTATTCTTAAAGCAGAAAGGGAGGCCGATCCAGAAGAAGTAAACTGCAAGATATGAAGCTTTTTATAAGAAGAAATTATGTCTAAACAATTATTTGAAATAAAAACGTAGCGTTTTGTTTCCAACACCAGATGATGAAAAGGACAAATAAAAAGAAGATTCAGAAATTAGTTACCGCAGTTATAATTTTACTTGATTTATGTTTAGCGCTATAATCTTGAGATCAAGTTGCTCTAGGATGTAACATTCGCTGGTTTGTGTAACAACTAAATAAGAAAAATAATTCTAAAGTAACAGAGATATTTTGTGTTCGTCTATGTCTATGGACACATACTAATTCCCGTGAATTAATTTTCATTACCCTGTTCTTTCATGACCCTGTTTTTAACAACGACTTGCGCTATTAAATTGGAGCAACGAACATTTTAAGAAGGCCAGCAATTTTTATTGAAATGACTCTTATTTGCGTTCAACAAGTACTGATCGGAACTAGCATGAAATCCATTCAGCCAGCATTAAATGCATGCACGGTTGCATGACAATAAACAGAAATTCTAGGACGATAATATGGCACGATTTAAGGCCACAGTACAACGTCGATAAATATTTAGTTTCGGACAAATTTAAATATTTAATTTTAGATATTTAATTTAACATGTCCTCTCATAAATATGAGGGCTTGCTAATAACTGTTTTTTTTTTACTGCTGCTGGTTAATGCCTGCCTTTTTTGTTGTATCTTAATTATACGTTTAGCGTAGTGTAGTCAACAAATAGGCTACGTGCATTAATTTATGTTTCAGAATTTTCTAAAGAAGCGTGTAAAACATACAGCAGAATCAGGGACAACGTTACGAATGAATTCCGAAAATAAATATCTAGGGCAGTAAAGGATACGCCCTTAGGGGCGATCGGGGCGCCTCCATTAGTAAAACCAATGTCACAGAGCTATCAAAGGATCCGGGCAAAATTATATTTAAACTAGGAGGGGAAAATAAATTCCTGGGCAAAGTCCGAATTAAACTGAACGACTGAACCAAATCACCGTTCCCTTTTAAACAGACAATTTAGTCACTCTGTGAGGAAACTAAAAGTATCAATCAATCCTTTAACACTGACATATTTTAACTGAACGTGTTATTAAAGGCGCTTTATTACTTTCTATACCCTTTTATTACAACTCTGATTTTACAACTTATTATTTTATTATGTATTAAAATTACTATTATTATCCCTCCCGTGTCAGCCGTGATTCTGGTTTTCCGCCCACAATGATTTTGTACTATTTATCGGGTCTTCCTGGTCAATAGATTCATAAAGAATGAATTTTTTTTCAATTTTTAAATAAGATATCTCTAGTACAACATTTTTTAAATGTCTACTTTTTCATAGTATTTCATGTTTATTTTGAAATCCCACGCGACGAAATTTATTTCCATCTAGGAAATGGTTTTAATAGAAAAAAACGATGCATGCCTAAAGTAAATTGAAAGACATAAATTTATGCGGACGTAAATTAAATATTACGGCATACCGTGTGTCCTTCTAAATGCCAGTCGCACGCCGAGTTTAATCATCGTGTAGAAATCGCTGAATGCATTATAAAAGAAACCCGAAATGCTTGCATTCAATTATTCGCATTCAAATGCGTGTATACGCAAATATTAACTGAAAACACTTCAGCGAAATCAACATTTTAACCTTTACCGTGGGTAGGAAACCATTGGAAAGGGGCTCTTTATTTTTGTTTTTTAAAGTACTTCCCGAAAAAACGCCCATTTTAGTTTGAAGTTAGGACCCTTTCGATTTGTGTAACTGGAGTTATACATTGCGGAACACGGCTGGAAAGGTGGGCAATGGAGGGGCGGGGGGAACCACCACGCTTAACACTTGACCTGGACAAGTTGAATTGTGTATTTAGCTCGACCTCTCGGAAATTGAAGACGGAATCAGGTATGAATACAAATACAAGGGGTATTGAACGCCGGCTCCACAGGCTCTGATTGAATTATTACGCTTCGACTCTGTAAGGTGCTCGAGGCCGGAGGGAGGTGGGGACCCCTTGCTTCCCCCTTGATAGAGTAAGGAGGGCCGCTCGGGATCGATATGACCGCCTTCCTGATTATTACACCACGATTAGGGGGCAGAAAAATTTAATTATATTTTAATTCCGTGCCGAGAAGTACCGCAGAAATCATTCTCGACTTTCGCACAATTCAAAACCTCTTTTCCTTCTTCTTTATCGTCTTTAATACTGAAATTGGTTAATATTTTTTCGCAAAATTAACCATCGCCATCGATACTACGATTTTAAAATCGTCGTGAATATGCTAACCCAGTACAATATGCTGGCTTGCTCAGTAACAAATAAACACTCACATGTTTATAACATTTTCAAATTTAATCCAGCAATTGAAAATTAATGCTATTATAGTCGAGATCTGCAAAGAAACTGCAACACTAAGACAGAATTCCTGCTATCCTGGGGGAAAAAGCACTTCAAAAATGTACTTAAAAATGTACACTTTTGAGTCAGTTGTAGAGGAGGCTGCCACATTTTACATTTAATTTAGATTAACGAGTTTAATGGAACAACCGCGGGGGCACAATTGAATTTTAGATTAAATGTCAAACAGTGTTAACTAATTCAATTCATTGACCCCCCCCCCCGCGAAAGGTGAATGGATTTTATGTAAATTGGTACAGGTACAAAGGAGCTAACTCTCATGAGCGCTGAAAAGAGTGTAAATAGTAAGTATAAAAACCCAGGCAAACTATGTGCACGAAATTTCCCTTCACTCAATATACACATAAATGGGAGAAAAGGCCTGCTCCCATCAATAGTAGAAGAAATAAAGTCGTCGATGAAAATAAATTCTGCTGAAGCAACACTGCTTCTTGAATAAATGAATCAATCATATATTTATCCTTTTGCATAAAAACTCAACATTTATATTTATTGACGTCCGCCGAAATGGAGTTGACTTTTACTAGAAAATCAGTAAACCTGAATTAATTAACATGCAGTTCTATACCATTATCGAAAATAGTATAGAAGGATAAATAACTCCACTTGTCCTAAACTTAATTTGATTCTAATTCAACACATTTTTTTCTGAATTAATTTAACCATTAAATAATGCATTGTTTCTAGTGCCCTTATTCAAATTGATTCATTTACATCTGTTTATAAAGCACTTTCCAAAGGCTGCCTTGTTCGGTTATGAACATTAGTGCATCAGCATCAATTATTCTAGTCGATTCTAAATAATTTTATCGCTAATAACTCTAAACTTTTTAAAGGCAACCCGGTTGTTAACACGACCAATACTTTAATTATTTGATCAGTGTTTGCTGAATCTAACCACTGGCTCTAACAGAAACTAATTCAGACAAATACCATTTAGTCAGGGTACTAACACATGTATCAACAAGATTTGTATTAGGAACAACTTATTTTCCCAGGTCAGAAATCTTTCAGCGGAAGTGAGAGCACATAAACTTCGGCAGGGAAAGGATTATATTTGAAATCCCCCATTGTTCAAATGGGCCTGCTTTGAAGGGGAAGGGGGAGAGCCTTCGAATTTCTCGTCTTTGGACAACCAGAGTTATTAGGTAGGCGCGCCCCCAAGCACAATAAAGGGAGAAAGCTATGCCGAGACAATTACAGAGCTTCTTAAATATACTTAAGTCTACTTGATTTCTTAAAACTTACACTCTCACTATATGGTGTTAATCAAATAAGCTCTCGATGACTTTCTTTTCCCCTCCCTCACTCTAACCACGAGCGGTCATAAACGAAAACCTAGGGCGCAACGAATCGAAAGTGTAAATAAAAAATGAATACATAAGAAAACTTATTTCCGGGTCCTGAAACTGAACTGCCCTAGGACACATTAATTGCACCCTACATACAGAACTTACACTTAAATATAATAGTAAACAGCTCCCGCATATAGTAGGGGTTAATGGACACCAGGTTCAGGAATATATAAGTTAAGTTATCGATATCTTATTGGATAATTTTTTTAAATTTTAAATAAGTTGGCTTTTACGACTTGAAGGAAATATGCTGGCAAGAGGCCTGTGCTCGCCAAGAAAGAGGAATTGCCCGCAGCCTAGACAGTTTATTGGGAACAGGTAACCGGCAATCGAAAATAAAACGGGGACCGCGGCAACGGGGAAAAGCTTTTCTTCCAGCGGATTTACGAGCCTGATCTGCGAGGAGATAACGCAACATCGTACAAGGCGAATTGATTTTTCGCATTTTTTTCCCTATACCAAAGCCTTAACTACTAAAGCCTTTCGTGGCCAAGCCTTAATATACACACCGAGGCCTTAACGGTACCTTTACCAATGTTACAGAATCAGATCGTTGGTAGAACAAGAAGTTTCTTTCACGGTCACAAATCTAATTTCAAGGTGGAAAACGATTCGTTCAGATTGATGCAACTTTTATTTTAAAAAGAAATTCTACGATTCTACAACTGCTGACCATAATTTTAAATACCTACAATTGATGTTTAATTATAATAGTTCAAACCATGTATTATACCATACAACAATAAGAATATTCTAAAGTACCGAAAATCGTATATATTAATAATACCGTTTAATCGGGTTTTTTCCCAATTTCCTCGAGTCGAAATATGTAATTCACATCATTTAATAGTCAGTATAATTAAATTGTCCTCTTTACACGCGAGAGCCCCAAAACGGCTATTAGTTGTCAAATTTGCATGTTAACGTGGAGTATATAAACATTTCATGAACAAGTTCGTCCATACTGGGTACCCTTTCATTAGAGACTCAGCAGGAAAAAAAAACTTAATTTCTGCAAATAATATTTTGCAGAAACGCCAACTCATTCGAGGGAAGGAGATTAATAAATAATTTCCTGCATAAAATTTCTGAAAAATCGCCGCAAAACATGAATTTCAAAGTTCTTACGAACCATATAACTTTTGCTTCTCCTGTGTTGTGATAAATTATAGATGGCGGGAATTTCTCATTAGTTTTCCCCATATTTTCCCAGCATTAAATAGCTTTCATTTGTATAAAATCGTAGCAAAGGGTTGTCGAGATTTTTAATCCTCTCCTTTTTATTATTGTATGCCAACAAACGGTTTTCTGTAGCTCTGGAAACACCTGTACTTGAATCTGCACTTTCTACATCAAATTAAAACGTGCGTAAATATACAGCATTCATTCCTAAACGCAGAGACCCATCAGGGTATTTTTCTTAAAACGGCCCAAAAAGTAAGTTAAACCTTTCTTTTCTATTGAAAAAAAACGGACCCCGCGTAGCCGTCATCGCGGGAAATAATACGACGGTCGGAACGGGAAAATAAAATTGGGAAAATTTCCTAAATGCGGAGCGTAACTCGTGGGCGAATGCGGGGGCCGTTACCGGAGTACGTGTCCTCCGGGGATCCGGGGATAAAAACTGAACGGAGACATCTGGGAGCATTTATTGCCCTTTAAATTTTATACCGTACGTTTGTTGACTCGGGGATTGGCCGTTATAATGCAGGGTGGGTGTGGCGCCAGAAGAAGGGGGGAAGGGGTCGGTCAGGAAGAAAAGGCAGAGAAAGAGACCGGAGCACACATACCGTCGGCCCCGACCCTCCAATTACTGCACCAGAAGAACAGACATTTTAATTCCCGATTCCGCCGGTTTTTACCGGCAGTTATGAGATAATAGACTGTGGATGGTCGTGACTTTCTATTACCGGTTAGGATGAAAGTCTATTGACTAGGAACTTCCGGCCGTTCGAACTACAAAATGAAACGAACCGAAACGTGAGTGACAAAAGAACCGAACGAGTATCCTTTTAAACGTCTATTGTAGTGATGTCTGGATTGAATTTTCAATCAATTCACTTGCCCTACTCAGTGCTGCAATTAAAGCAGCTGCGGACGGAAAGCGGTAAAGGGGAAATAGATGGAAAAACGATTTTCGTTGCAGAAAAACAATAAATTAAATAACTATGTTAAATAAATTTGTAATAGAGGGGCCGCACATCGCGCATTAAGACATGCGTTATGTGTCATCAGTAGGGCTTTGACATCTATCCTTCCTTCAAGGCACTGATAGAATACAATTGGACTCATGGAACATGGAAATTGGAAACATGGATGTATCGTTTTCATGTAATACTACCTAGGGCTTAATAAAAATAAATCTAACACATATTTAATCAAAGGGTTAATAATTAAGAAAATTGTGAAATAATACCAAATTACAGATTTACGATAACAAATTTAACGTTTTATTAACGGGGAGAAAATAAATTCCTAGTGCAGTGAACCATATATTTTTAACATGCACCCCCGCGCATGCCCACATTCGAACGTGTCGGCCTCGTGAAGGCAATAAAGCCAGTGACGAGGAGTTAAAAACGCTCCGAGGTTTTACGTATTTCTGCTTTTAAGGTTTTTAAAACCTCGTTTTGAAGTCCATCACAACTCTGGATTAGAAATTACTGTCGGCCTGAACTGCTTGCAGTATTTACCTGCAGAGTTCATTGATACTTAAGAAGACATGAAACATTATATAAGATGGATATCAGGAAGTATAATAGAATGGAGCAGTACGCCTCTAATAAATTACACAAGGGTTATAAATCTTGAGGAAGTACAGGTATACTAAATGTGCCAAACGAAATATAATATAATAAAAACGAAATACGAAATATAATAAAAATGAATGATTGATACGTGATAATGTAAATTAAGTTATATATTTTTAATCACAGAGTTAAGCAGTCCAACTCAAGATTAAATGCTGGTCAATGATTTTCATGTCTTACTTAATTCTACGGAGACTTAATTCAACATTCATATTGAGAAATTGAACGAAAATTCGGAGTGGTCGAACCGGGTATTTTAATTAACCACTAAGCTATGCCGGACCCCAATCACCGGTGACTTAGGCCAACTCTCCTCCAATTATTACTTTTCGAGGAACTCAGTCTCATTATACAAGTCTCATCTTGCCTTACAACTTGTTCCACTTTAGTTGTTTGAGAACAGTACGTCGAAGTCGAGTTGTAAACGGACCGGGAACGGGTTGTAGCTGTGCGGCATTGATGCGTGGACCCAGGTTCGCATCCTGGGAACACGGACAATAATGTGTTCACTGTGAGGAATCCACGCAGTAAGGAAACTGACTGCAGTTAGGGAAAATTCTATTAATTGTGCGAAAGTGTTTAAAAAATTGGGCGAAGTTTTCTCCCTACCGAGCCTCCCCCCCCACCCCTACCACCCCGAGGTGAATACCCAACGACAATTACTTAGAAAATAAGTCGCCCACCCTGAGTATAACCAGGGGGTGTGTCTCCATTGTCAAGCGAGGCAGAGGCGGCGGCCAGAATTTATATAGGGCCGCTGTTTGCTCTGAGGCAGCCCCTTTCAGAACTTAAACAAGCGGAGTAACAATACCGGTAGCAAATATATTTCGCGTAACGATTTCTGCAAATTTATTTGTAATTTGAAAAAAAAATCACTTCCTTTCTACCTGATACACATACAGCGGCATATATGAACCAAATTAGTAGTGAATTACCTGTAACATAAATTAATAGGCATACGACATTCAGGTACACATGATGTTTTCTTGGACGTTTTCATTCCTCCACAACGTTAGTTTATTTGACCATAAATAATGTTCCTGTTCCGGAAAGTTGCATTAAATAAATATTAATTTTTATCCGCCAAAGATTTCAGAACCGCATTTTTAACATCGGCACTGCTCTTAATAAATACATTCACTACTTAAATATTGTTCTGCCATCCTTCTGTGCTGCACCGCGTGACAAGACGCATTAATTTTGTTAGGGCCCTGACTTACGGAATTATCATTCAATTCCCATCAAAAACCGATTAGTGGTAGCAACTGAAATTTATATTGTATTTCTACTAATTCCGCTCCGCTTAAACGGATTAACAGATCAACAGTGGCATTACCGGGTGGAAACACTGGCTAAATAAAGATATTACGCCCGGATTAAATAAAGGGAGACAAACGCAAAATTTGTTTTTAAAGGGATCAGGTTTAGAAATCAGATTCTTAAAATACACCATATTAAGTTACTAAAATATAAATAGGTTTCTCGATGTAATCTTATACGTCGAAAATTTGAGTTGTCAGTTGATGAGTGGGGCACCCCGACTGCACTGTTACAGTAGCGTCATATGACTCTATGATCATTCCGTAGTATATTTCCACAAATATTGCAATGCAATAAACTAATTTAGCCAAATTAACAATAAATCATCTCAAAACGACTTTAAATTACGGGCACAATAAATACCCAAGCGGTTTCAGGTTCAGAGAGCAAACTTTAGCGGAAATATTTTTTCCCGGCTATTAATTAGGAACGAAAAATTGTCCTTATTCGGCAGTAAAATTGTTTCGAACTAAGTACGAGACGAGTTTCCCGGGGTACGACCTGGAAGTGGGGGGGGGAGCACGAACTGAAAATTGAGGAAATTCGGGCGATGAAATTCTCGCCGGGCGGGAAAACAGGCGAGGAAAACCGAGTTAACCGAGTTAAAGAGGGGCCGGGACCCGAAGGGTTGAGCCGGGGTAGGGCAGGCTACGGGACGGGAATTCATTTCCGGGTGGCTTTTGTTCCTCGGCCGTCATTAGGGCAGCACCCACCCCGGGAGGAGGCCCCACCCACCCACCCACCAGCACCGCTCCTTTCCGCCCCTTATAACCTCCGATCGGATCAAACTAGAACCGATAGCGGCCCAATTTTTTGTTCCTCCGACTTCTGTGTGGGAGATCGTCTAGGAAAAGCTGTCGAAGAAACGGTTTACACGACGCACGCAATTTCATAACGGTTATATTCTATTTGTGTCAAAGTGAATCCGAAGACTTATCCCCCCTGGAATAGGAAACTTAGGATAGGAAACAGACGGACGCAAGAGTCATGATAATCCAAACCTCGCGGGCACCCAAGCAGTTGCTAAACATACCATTTACCAAAAATATTCTCAACGAGATTGGCTTTTGGAACAATCTCCAGACACCAAGTTTATAGATCCCAAATTTAATTTCCCGAGTGGAATGTATAACAGCAAATTCAGCCTCACCATCCTTGTTAAGGTAATGGGATCTATATAATATGGAATATTTTAAAGGAATACGGAGTAGAAAAGGAAGCCGGGTACACTGCCCCCGGGATATTCCAGGGACCCCAATGTTTATTGACACTGTCCCTCGGGTTTATTGACCAACGCCCCCCAATCATAAACACACAAGGAACTTCGTGGTTACGTCGGGAGTCAGGCAAACAGATGCTCGAGAATCTACTGTCGAAATGGGTTACGTAAAGCGTTCAATCCGATTTTCCAACTTTAAGTATCACCGAAAAAGTGCATTATTTAATTATGAAGTCTTAATTTCATGAGACACTTACACCTAAAATATTTTATTTTGTATACCATTTAAACGCTACACAAATCTACAAAGCGGCTTATCACACGCTACCGATTTCATAATTCAACTGTGAGATTGAATTTCACACGCCAATTAATATATATATATATATATATATATATATATATATATATATATATCCCCAAGAAACCAAGGCATTGTTAACTGCCTACCTCACATGTCAAAACAGCGAAATCGATATTAATCTTATTGATTTTAAACTATACGAATTATTTGATGTTAAATGCCATAATTATAATAAATAACCGCAGGTAAAATCTGGCTACAAACGAGATCTGTACACAAACTTTTTTACCTTATTTATGTGTCAATGAAGGATTTAAGAATAATTAATTATATACCCTTATAAATTATTATATACGGTATTATTTTATACCGTTTATAAAAGAACCAATTATGTTCTAGAATGAGTAGGGAGAATGAAGAATGGTACGTGTCTCAGAGTGATCCGGTGTGAGGGGGCAGCGGCGAGGTAAGGACAAGCGGTAACCGGGGGACGAGTGGAGAGGAGGAGCCCGATAAAAGTCCAGTGGACGGGCTCGTTAGAGAACAAACGGTCGGAGCGGAGCGGTGGAGAAGTTAATGCTAAGTTAGGGAGGCAAGAAGCCCCCGTCCCCAAGCAACACCCACACACACCCCAAACCCCACACCCCACACACCCTAAACCATCCGGCTAACCAGGTCCACTCAGCCGGTTCACACACATACACACACACACACACCAGGTATCAACACCGCCGTACTGTTTAGGCGCTAATTGGACACGTTTTTTTTCCTTTATTTCTGAATCCAATAGCCAAACGACATTCAGAGCTAAACGGTGGGCTACCAGCTTCTTAAATTTAAAAAGAGACCTCACAAATAATAAATATAAAATACTATAATACATTCCGATGGTGCTGTCTAAACTATAAAAATAAAAGTACACATTGCATAGAACAGTAGGACAAGACCCAAGGGTAAAATATAACAACTCAGTAGTACGGCTGCTAGCTGATGATTGGATCCAAATTAATTTATATCCTACGTTATTTCAATTAGTATTGTAATTTAAGTATATTTGATTTTATTTACAGAAGATAAACCATAGCGAATACTATTGCTGGTCCATGACCTTAATGATTAAAGAAATACTATTGAGTATTTGAATTGCGCGACAGTACGAGTTAGCTCTTCTGTTCGTCAGATATTTAAAACATATTAATTATCGGATAGATTTTTGCTTGCAGAAAAGGAGTTTAATGATATAGCCTAAAGAAACAGCTACATTTCTTAGCTTTTATTTCAATAGGATGTCCCGTTTACTTCCGAAAACAAATTCATTTATAGAGAACGCACGTTTTTTAAATAATCAAACAGTAGCTCAGAAAGGGAACAGGAATTCACCGACTGTCGGACCCGCTCGTAAACGATCGAACAATCGACGCCAAATAACTGTTGGGTCATTAAAATAAAACGGGACCGAAGTAACTGAATGTTTTTGTTAATGGAGGACGCCCAGTTCCCGATATTGGACAGTTCCCCAACTGCGCCCCGTGAATTTAATTCCTTAGAGGGGAAAGAGGGGAGGGAGGGTGCTCCTCAATCTCTCTCCCTTTCCTCCCTCCCTCTTTATCTCTCTCTCTCTCCTCTCTCTCTCTCTCTCCTTTCCTCCCTCCCTCTTTATCTCTCTCCCTCTCTTTACCTTAGACCCTCCCGCCCCCCGCGCCTTGACTGCCCCAACCTCCGCACTGTAATTAAACCTTAACGACGCTCGTAAAACGTACTTAACACTTGCCAGTCTACCTCCCGCCACCGCACCCCCTCCCTAACAACTACAACGGGGATTCCCCGGCCCCCGATATATGTGTACAATTTTGTGAGCGCACCGCATCCGGTTAAATGTCTTCCTCGAGTGCTCGAGTCTTCCCCGTTTCCGGGACGAAACTTTCCCCCCCGCCCAACACCACCGATTTTCAGACTTGTTTAGGACACCCAAGGGCGGGGGGCATTACCGAGAGCACCTATAATAACACTAGGTTTAAAAAGGCCACATTTTTATTTACAGTGTTTTTAAAGTCGACTCAAGAACTACATTACGTTTATTAGGAGCCACGTTATTTGACCCTCTCTTATCAATTAAGTACACAACATGTCCCAACAGTCTTATGTATAATCTTAAATTGACTTGGAAGCATGCAATTTGTTTTATCTCATTTATTTAATGTGTTGAATTGTTATTAATGTATAGTTAGTTTAGTTGGATTGGGAATATTCGTGGGGATCAGAATTTCTGAACAACGGGAAGAATCATATTAGAACAGTAATCATGCAACGCAAAGAGAATCTTACCAGGCGATTAAACGTGAAAGGAATTTTGTCGCTTGGAAATTATTTACACCAGTATCGTTGAGCAAACCTGTGTCCAAAATTCGTACGCAGATCGTTAAATAATCTGATTGAAACTTCATAGCCGAAACATATTACTTACATTTATAAAATGTCAAATTCTCATTCCGTCCCCATTGTACAACACGAAAATGTAGAGGGGTGATGTGCTGGAGATTGTCGTTAATTACTCAAAAGTTTTACCGCACTTCGGCAATCCGCTGGAGCTCCTCAAATCATAAAATGGGTACGGCGTTGGAGTAGCCCGTAATCCCGTTTGCCTGTGGCGCAATACGGAGCCGAGTGCGCCGGATTATCGTCCTCGGGTTAAATCTAGGAATCACAGCCGGCAGTATCAAATTCACCGCCCCCGGAGGCGGTTTGTACTAGAAGGTTTTACGGCGGCCACTCGTAATGGAACCGGATTTTACTATCGGTTATTACGGTCCCTAGGATCTCACCGATCCCGCCGGCCAGATGACTCCACAGATGAATACCGTTCCGAATTTCACCGGTAACGGGCAGGGAGAAACACCTTATTCCGGAATAAAAAACCCACATTTGGCCGAAATTTAATTTTTAATAATACAGTATGTAGAATTCATAAGTTACAGAAAAAACTCGGATACGATGGAGATCGATGTCACTTATTGAATATGAGACTCCCCTCTAACATAGCCTAGCATCGGAATTGATACATAATGGTAACTATAAAACACTTTCTTTTACGGGACAATTGATTAAATAGAATTTTTAACACCCGTAAATATAACACTGTTTCACAAAAAAATGGTTTTGACCAATTCAATAATACACATTTTAATTTTATTTAGCAGGGCGCACTAACCTCAACGATTGGCAAGAGCGATCCGAGTTGACTTGAAAAAATGAATAATTCATGCCAATTTGCGTCCACTTCCCATGATAGTTTATTATTTGGTTCTCTTTTATTACGCCTTATAAAAGGAAGCGTCGTGTCGTCAACCCCGTTAATGAGCGTGGAATGTTCGCAGAATCATTCCTTACTCTGGGATCTTTCAATCTCTGGCCGCTTTTAAAACAGTGAGTTCTCCGCATGCACACGAGCACCTAACAAATAACATAACTCGTCTGTTTCTCCGAGTTTGACTACATCTTCAGAGAAGTGGGCAGTCATTTGCTGCTTATGGCTAAGTAAGTTTCATTGGCATATCGCCATTAGTATTGAGCGCGGCGGTCAGTGAGAGGAATAATATTTTGTAGGCACGCAGACATCACTATAAATATCCTAAACTACTCTATTTAGTGGCTACCGAACTCGAGCGCCCCTCATTTTCGAATACTGATCGGCGTAGATGCTGAAAATTTAAAAATGTAACACAACTAATAAATGAATAATTCAAGGCCCGCACTTGAGTTGGCACACGCCGATATTAATTGGACGTGGCCGTTATTAACATTCCGAATTAATTACAAGAACCTGACAATTCTTCTTCAAGGTTACTTAATGGAATTAATTATAAAAAGGGGGGCTGAACGAATCGTCCCTGCACCGATAAACAAATTAGAAGAGGCGCGCGAGAGTTAGGGGGAGTGTGGAAGATAAGGGCGGAGGGGGGAGAGGGAGTTTATTGGAAGCAACACAATTTGATGCAGACGGGAGCGAGGAATCCAAGCAAATTAAACTGGCTGGGTCCCAACTGGGCCCTTTTGAGACCACCCGATACCATACAACATCTTAACAGAACCAATGCTCGGTCTGAAATTTAACACGCAGCCATACTGCCACCCCACCATACCGCCCACCCCTTAGAACTTAGAAACCTCAAAGCTTAGGCGGCTATAGAGCACAAAATTCCACTTAGGAGTTCAGCCTCGACTCTTATGGAGCGAGAAAACACTGCCTATAAATTCGGGTAAAACAGGCCCGTGGTTTTGAAATAGCTTCATTAATACGGGGTCGCGTTAATGGCGAATTCCGAAAGTACGAAACTGTTCTTTAACGTTTCCGTGATCTTCTCTTTGAGGACAAACTTCTCAATTAAACAATCTCCCAACGTCTTTCTACTTCCGTCAAAATTATACTTCGATGATAAATGTGTTTTACTTTACGTGTTGTGGGTTATTTGTTGCTCCCCCCTCCAGCAATTACTCTTAATTCTAAAGTTACTTTACGCCTTGCTTATCTATTACAAAACTGAAGAACTGGAATGATTACAAAACGAGTATTTACGTGGGCACGATTTACCTAATTTAAACAACTAAATAAAATAGTTTGTTTGATATGTAATCGTACTAATAAGAACCACACCGAAATAGTCGATTAAACAACAGTTTCATTTATACCCGGCCTGAAAATTTAGCTGGTGAAATAATTAGTCACTTAATTATTTAAATAAACACATTATCACATTAAATACCCAAATTGCGTGGACAAATCTTTCGTTAATTGAACTGTAGCGTTAGAGGAAAGAATTAAAAAGGACAGAGAAAATAAGAGCCCTAAAAGTAAAGGAGAAATAAATAGAAATTATTCGTCACGAAATAATAATTACCAGTCGGAGTTTGTTTTACGAAATTAACTCCGGAAGCATTATGTATTCCCGAACACAAAATAAGGTTTCCTGTTGGGGCGCATTCAAAGGGAATACAATTAAATCAGTCAGGTGGGAATATTTGTCGAACTGAACATGGGTCACCGGGTTGGCTCGAGGCTCTCTGGCTCCCAACAATAAGACATTTAAATAAACAACGCTGCTGTGGAACACTTCCAGGAGCTCGAACAGGGAGCCCTCCCTCTAAAAGGTAAATAATGTCCGGGTTTAAAATAACTTTCATTTATTTATTCCGGACCGTATTGGGCGGCCAAGGGAGTTCCTCACGCTCCCGATAATGGCCCGCCTCCCCGCCGACATTAAACCGATAGTGGAATTTCAAATTTCTTACAGCACCCTGTAAAAAAAGGAAGCACTATCACCGATACGCCTGCGATTATCCGAAAATGCCCTTAACGAAAACTAACCATTCTCAATTCACATTTTCCCGGCACAATTCATTATGTTATTAATTGTCGATTGCAGAACATTGGTATGCGTATGTGTACACCCATAAAATTGGTTTATCTGAAGCAAAATCATAAATTTAGGAAGTATATTAAAGTATGGATCGCCATCGGCCTCCTGAATACTGAAAATTTTCGTAATAAAAATATAAACCACGATTTGAATTATTTTATATTTTTGGGAGGAGTACATAAATGCAATACAATTTTCACAA
The DNA here is from genome assembly GCA_019843655.1 of Lethocerus indicus. NCBI lineage: Eukaryota > Metazoa > Arthropoda > Insecta > Hemiptera > Belostomatidae > Lethocerus > Lethocerus indicus. The sequence continues at coordinate 8,749,326 of JACDQD010000006.1, forward strand.
ATAAAAGTTCATAAAAGGACTAACAATGTTGGTCAACGAATCGGAAACAGAATCATCTATAGATTTTTTTTTCCTTGGATCCCTGATTCAAAGCCTTCTTTGACTTATTGCCATTGGCATTCTATAGAGCGCGCCGGGACTATAAACAGGCCCCAGTCGAATAGGAGAGTCGAACTCGGGTTGGGGCGGTGGGTCACGTAAAATATGCCCCGTTTACTGCCGCCAATGCTTTTACGGCTCGCCATTAAATCCTTAATGTCGTATTACACCGGTCCTAATTTCAGAGAGCGTTAACTCCCGGGTTTTATAAACCATCTACAATGGACCTGGTCGCTTTCAATGAATACTCCCAAAATCGATGCCCTAAAAAGGTGCTTACAAAAAGGTGAGCATCAGAATTAATTGCACACAGGATTAATTCAGGATCTCTTGAATTTTACAAAAATGTAAATACAACGCTGACTATTATTGCTTTATAAATCTGATTGAACAATAAATGCATAATTCTTATTCAAATCGGTTTTAAAGCATCACGAACCTACAGTATTCCAACCCCTCGCAGACCACAAAACAGGTATATTAAATTTAATTTTAGTAATAAAATATTTAATGGAAATAGTACCAGCTATAAGTAAACTCTCCAGCGAAGAGGATAGGAATCGTTTATTGTCGTGAACAAATTTCATTGGGACTAGTTTAAATACATGATGTTTGAATTATCAGAATCTGAAACCCTCTAACATAACAATGAAAATCATATAATGGGAAAAACCGTCAAATTTATTTTATCCGTCACTAATATAATTTTTATATATATATAAAAAACTTCAATCAAATACAAAAAAGTTTAATTAACTCGTAACATTAGTGGTTGAAGCCAAAAAGAGATATTTAATTAAAAGATAGCATCGGCTGTATAAGTACGGAGCATTAAAAGGACGTCGGAATCGAGCAAAGCGAAGGCTTATTTGCGTCACCGGATCGAAGACAATCGTTATCCGTCACTAATTCACTAACTCGTCGTGTGCCGCTAAACGACACCGTCTCGGAACAATTTCCTCCATGAATTATTGAATCTGGCCCCGGCCCTGCCCTCCAGCGGTGCACGATAGGGGCCGTTTTCCAATGAACTGCCGCGCCTCCTTCCCTCCTCACAACACGGATGAAATAACACACTCGGAGAGGAAAGAGAATAAATTTAATTTTGCCGCTAAGCAGGTAAACAATACGGGCAACCGGGCACTGCTTACACGCACGAAATTATTACCGCTAAAATTCTAAATTTCCTATCGCTGTAATCAATTTCATGGAGCATAAATTATTTGAGGATATACGTTGAATATTTCCCTTTTCTGTTGTAAGGGGGTTTCGGCATCGTCAGTAACTTTCATAATAACATTTCGCTGACAAGAGTAGCTGCATCCGACATGCGAAAATCCTTAGGTACATTTACTGGTGGAATGCTGTTGCCGATGGCAGACCCCGTATTGGATTTATTTTTAATGGATATGGGGGACGAGAGAGAGAGAATCGACTGGCGGACCCCCAAACAAATACCTCGGGTTAAATGTGTTATTAATATTAATTGTAATCTCACCGTTCAGTGTATCCGATCAGCTATTCCATTGGAAAAGAAGAGCCGCTTACCTGCAAATAGAAAAATCGTGTTACAAACGGCTTATTGTGACAACAATTCGTATATATGAGAACTAGACACTCCTAATTAATTATAAGTAAACAATACAAATTAGGCAATAAATTACGCTAATTTTATTTGTAAAATGTAAAACACACTGCCGGGTGCTTTTTGAGACAACATAAAGAAATAACTCCTATAAGTCACCACATTCACTAAAGAAAATATATTTCTCATTAAGGCATTTTTCCTTCTATTAAGGCTTTATTCTTAATATCCAGGTAAGAGGCAATTTTTAATAAATAAATCTGGAGAGACTGTGTCTTTATTGTTTGTTGTACCGATTTATTACTTGTATTTATTCATAAGCGATAAAAATAATTACTTGGAATCCAACCAAATTAGAAAACGCCAAGATAGGTATTTTAGTCGATTGTTGACCTGATGTCTGATGTTCAATAATATGTCTGATGTTCAATTTAATTATGTGTATTTTATCGTTGTCTTGAGAAATGTTGGCCATAATCAGATTGGCAATGCCTCAAATAAAAAGTAGTATTCAGAATGAATGAAACAACGTTCTGTGACGTGTGACCTGTTTACTGCGCAGAACTGCTGTATAATTTATACACAGCTGAATTATAAATCCAAATATCTAGATCGACAACACTGGACCCTGATTCGTTAAATATAAAGCGTGTGAAACACACGAGCACCGAATGAAAGCAATGTCACAGAGGACCGCGTTCGCTTGTGAATAGGTTAATTAATATAAGACAAATGGGATTGTAATGTAAAGCATTCTCTTTCAAAATAAAACCGCGTTGAAAACTTCTTGACATATACGTACATAAGATATTTTTTATTAAATAAATATATCAGAGCAGTAGTTAACGTCCAATACCAGAAAGAAACGTATACCTATTCAAGTGTAGACACGTGGAGTAAAGTTAGCACGATCAATTCGTGTAAAACACTTGGTGATTACAAGATGGTTAGAAGAGAAATACTGCAATCTACGAAAGTTAACCTTCGGACATTCAATCCTCCCGAGGTCCGGTCGACCGCTGTGTACACACGCATATTTTCAATAGGCCAACGCGTTCGGATTTTATAGGTTTCACCGCATCAAACCCGATTCCACTTTACGATTTAATTCGAGAATATTACTATATATCAAAGGCACATCGATAAAAACAAACATCAGTTTTTGAAAATATATTAAAATCCAGTCGGATGAATTAAAGAAATATATTGCACGACGTTTGTAACTTTTTCGGCAATTTCAAAGCACCGAGAAACATTTTTTTTACTAACTCAAAGCTTATACAAGTTGTATCAAATCTTTGAGGTTTTGGCATTATGCTTCAATCAGTTTATATTGGCACTCTTCCAGTCAACGGGAAATCCGGTAATAACCGCTAGGTTAAAAAATTATTATCTCCTATTATAATTTTCCATTTTTAAAAATATGATAATACGAATTTCAGCCACAAGATAACAAGTTTTACTATTCCAACGTTTTTATGAAATGTAATTTTCAAGACCGGAGCCAAACTAAAGCGTCTGAAGAATCTGCACGACAGGCATTTAGTACCATTAATCATGTTAATTATTTTCAATCGTTATAATAAGGTCGTTATTATTCTTGCAAAATCATTTTATACCCCGAAACGGCGGAAGGGAATGTACACGTGCGAACACTAAGCGTCATGTTATTGCTGGTCTGTTTCTATTTTTTTTTTGACTTTTTTTTATTTTATGACGTATCAGAGAATCGTTGCAGGTCGCATGACGTGATCAGCGATACTGTTATCTGAGGGAGCAGTATTCTCTCTTGAACTATCGCCTCAGAGTTGTTCTCGCTCGCATTCCTCCCGGCGATGGCCAATAAAATGATGGCATCTCGTTGTAAAATAAAATCAAGACAACTGTGGTCCAGTTTCTTTAGCCTGGTCTCTCGTAATACTTTAACCCCGTAATGACATAAGCAACCTTTAATGCATTAGTATTCCATTCAGATAGAATGTACTGGGATTTCCACTGCCAAACCCGTTTACAGTTTACAATTTTACTGCGCTCTAAGATATGATAATGTTCGATAATGTGGTACGTTAGACAGACCCGAGATGATACCTTCCACGTGCCGTAGCCATAAGATAGAGAATAAAAATATAAAATAACTACTGACGAGGTGATACTGACAATAGTAGCGGTAATATATACGCCTTGTTTTCACATATCAAATCTCAACTATCTTTTCCTGGAGCGAGTCGTTTCTTTAAGGAAGGGAAAGACGAGTGGGGCCGGTTGTGCGAAGAGAGGACGTTTGACTGACACTGCGGACAGAGAAAAGCTGAGCTGGGTGACATTTTAGAGCTTGCAGAGGACAGGCATTTATGTAGGTCAGCGGTGGATCTTGCGATTGGACACGTATTAGGAAGGGGGCACTGACTGCTTTCCGTCATGAAATGATTCGATGCGCCGCACGGAAGCAACACAATTGCGAACGATCACAATAATATATTATACTGCTCGAATTACAATTTAAAATATTACGCTACGACGTTTTTTCAGGTATTATTGTTGGGTTAAAAAAATGGAACACCGGGTCACGTACTCCAAGTCGGAACGTGGAGGTCATCCGCTAAATGAATACGCCGATACCGCTATGGCTTTAAAACGCTCTTATTTTCTTTAAATGGTCGTTACGACCTTCCCTATTTGTTGCCATGCACAGTATTTTCAGTAAGAAATTGTTCGGATTTAGTTTTCCTCAACTTCAAATGACCATGCGGTTTTTAAATGTATGTAGGATTAACTATTTTTTTTAAATTTAAATATATCTTCCCTCTGGAACATGTTACTGTATTATCGGCCAACAAATCTTTTCCCAACAATCGTAATTTCTTTCTTAAACAGTGTTCATTTCCATAGTATTTCGAATTAGTATTGTTTGTATTTTACAAAAAGAAATTTGTAGTGACAATTGTGCAAGTTGTAAACCAGACGGTGATAAGAAGCATCTTTAAAGACAAGAAGATATGATTACGTATCAATCACACAGGGCGCACGTTTCTTCTCTGTCGCCGGATAAGCGAACTCTGGGTACAAAGTGTTTACGCCCACGTCACCCTAAACACAATCACGGGGCCTCTACCACCGGCAACTTTGAAATGATTACAAGAGAGGGATTCATTACCTCAAATCGACACAATTACGGCGTAGTCTGTTCCTGAAGGTTGCATTCAAATGAGGAAAGAAGGCTCCATTAAACGGGAATGAATGACAATGGATTCTAAATAGGGAAATCGGAGAGCGGCTGCGGGGGCGCGGACGGGGAGGTGTCGAATAGGGGATGGTTGGGGCGCTCGGGGCAGGTAATTTGAAGGGCGCCCCTGTGGTGGCTGACTATAAATAATGCGATTTTGTTGTAGAGAGAGGGGGCTCATCATCATATTGGGGCCGGCAGGCCGGGTCTAGGGGGCGGCCTGCCGTTGACGGAGACCGGCGCCGCCCATGAATCATGAGCCGCGCGTCTCCCCCTTCAATCAACCCAACCCAGCCCAGCCCTTCACCTACCCCCAGACCTGCACTCAATCCAATACCGTTCATGTCTGCTTCCGACGTCCCGCCTAAACCCCGGCCGGACCGGAGAGCCGACCGTCATAATAAATAAATATAACACCGTTGTTTCCAGGCGCCCCGTAATGCGAAGATTACTTTTGACACAATTGAGACATTATCATCGCCCCGAAGATCGTTTACAATATCTTACAACGGTTCGAAAGAATGGTCTCGGCTCTGAAATTCGAGACCAAGACGTTTAGTGCAGTCGTAAATATAACGAATCTGAAGGAAACAGTGCCTATCGGTTATCTAAGGACAGAGATTGTAAGTGTAGACGAGGGTAGACATTTTAAGTGACGATAACAATTCACAACCTGCGTGATTAATGCCTAAGTCGGTTAGTGAACACACAAATTTATTTTTGGAATAGTTCCGTCCCTTGTAAATCCTGAGTATGCGCAGTATCTGTATAAGTATAAAGTACGAGTCATTTACAAAATTATCTATTAACGAAAGCTTCTGTCGGAGGAATTAAAGTTGCGACCCAGACACTTTCAGTCGGGAGGGCAAGCTCGGAGTGGGTGACTCTGTAATTCGGACAGGCTGCACAAACTGAACTTTGCACAATGAACAACGGATAATCGGGGATACAATACGCCAATGAGTTTAAACCGGGAGAGACCCTTGCAGGGTGAGAAAGGGAGGGGTGGGATAAGAGAGTGAGAGGGTTGGGGATGGAGTGAGAGCGGGCAGACAACAACAGCAACGGACTCGGACAACCAACAACGCAGAAACCCGCACAATTCCTCCTACCTTCAGACAGTATAACCAAAACTAGTTACAAAACAACGGGCCGAATGAGGAAAGTAAATCGGGTTTAAATTCGCAAATTTTCAGTAAGAAGAACCAACCTCGTACAAATTCGAATAACTAACCCAGGATCTTGATATTCGTTATTTATTAATGAGGCGTCTAAATTAATGGATCAAACATTTAAAAGGAATGAGAGGGTTTCTTGAAAGCATCAGGAAACACAACCACCGGTAGCATAAAATATGCATGAACAAGTGAATTACCGAGGCCTACTGATTTTCAGATGGAAGTAAAAACCTGCGGGTTATGTGTGGGGTAAGTGTAGTAATATCTGAGAAAATGCTATGTCGTATAATGCTACAAGTTGTTTGTTTTGAGGTACAATGTTAGTGATATATGAGAATAATTTTAAAAAAATAATATTAGTCCTTTCGTCTACCGAGAAGTTAGATCCTACCTCTCATAGGTGAGGTTTTAAAAAATACATAGTAAGAGTTCAATATCTTCTTTTCCTCAGGGCCCTCAAAATATGAAGGGGAAGCCGCGGACGAAAGTACTATCGGAGAAAAGTTCCGAACTTTGTTTAGCGGCGCCCGGGACCCCCGCCGAGATTAGGTATTTCCTAGGGTGGGGCGGGGCGAAATTTTCGAATAGCCGACCTCAAAAAAGGGAAGAGCCAGAAAAGAAGTTATTTTCTTAATGACTCGCAGGACTTGGCAGCTCCGGATTGGGCTCCTGCTACAATTAGCGATAATGACAGCCGCGTTGAAATAAAAGTAAAAAAAGGCGAAAAAAGAAATAACAAAAAACAAAAAAAAAACGATAATTGGCGAACATAAACTTCTGCTTCTCTACGATTTGCAAATTGAACTCCTTTCTTATGCAAATGTCCCCCTTATTAAATCGGTCTGTACGAATGTTGTTTTTCTTTTCACCGAATTAACCGAGGTAAATGTAAATTCTGTGTAAGTCTTCGAAGTGAACTTGGCTAATTCTTGAGTTTTATGACTTCTTCAATTGAATAACTCTACAGCCCAGGCAGCCCGCGGGCGTTCCTCCCCGGTACATAAAAGATTTAAGGTTGGACAAATATACATAATGTAACTTTGAATGTGGACATAGAAATGTTTTACCGGTTATATTCAAAACTCAGTGAGGTATTACTGACTGGTTTACTGAAACTCTTGACAGTTGCATAACTGGCAAACAACAAAGCTATGTGTAACATTAATGCCACAGAACTAACAGAACGATATCACCGTCACCCGTCGCGGCGGGTATATCTGTATAATGCGACAACAGATATTGGATCCTACATTAACTACAATATCTGAATCTGAACTGTAAAGGTTTAATTTCAGTGTGCTGCGAAATTTAAATGTAATAAATCTTAAGGCAGAAAAGATTCCAAATTAGAATAAAAGTAATTACAGTTTTAATATTCGCGATATCCGATTCAGCGGCTGTTAAGAAAATTAGTTTATCAATCGTAGTAAACAATAACCGGAGCTACTGAATTCTTTATGGGGTGTATAAATAATTTATAATACCCCAATCCCCTAGCCAGAAGAAAAAAGAGTAGAGGCGAAGGAGACATTTGGCAAACAGGATAGAGATAGAGTCTAAGGGCGGCATTAGGGAAGGAAATAACGTCGGGCTGGGATGAGTTACTACCGCCGGGAGCCACGCGAAACGTTTTTCCAAAATAAATCAACCGTCGACAGCGCCATTTCGCGATGTTGTCCCCCTCCCCCCTCTTTAATTAAGAAACTTCCTTATCCGAGAACACCATCCGCTAAACGTTCGAGTTGATTTTATTCCAATGAGAGAACGACAGAGGAATGACAAGGTGAAGGGGAGGTTAGAGGCTCCGGTAAATAACTGCCCGAATGCCAATCGTATAACTTGGAAACAATCACCTCGTGATGACTATAGGCTTCACTTATTTAGTACTTCGTTCGAGGGCTCGTATTTAATTTTTGTCTAAGAATAAAACGAGGTAAGAGAAGCGGCGATTATACGGGTCTTACAAGAATGCACGCCACCAAAATGCTAACGGAAGTTGGATTCTCTGCACGATCTTGGATATTGAGCTGGGGGTTCTCCACGTGGACAAACTTTATTTCTGAACGGTGTAGTCTCTATAAAGAAAGCAATGACAAAGATCGAAATCGTTTCGAATATTAATAGGAAAGCAAATTACCTCAAGAGGTGATTCTGATTGAACGCACCGGACGAGCTACAAGTGGTCTAGAAGATAAGTGGTTCTTAATAAGTTAGAAGAGTTAGAAGAGTTATATTCATAATTCATTCAGGGTTAAGCATATTTCGGTTAGATATGAATCGATTAAATATTGTTGTCCAGGAAAATAGAGCTAAAGAGAGAGCCTTAACTAAGAACTAGTTTCCTACCTTGTCTATAATGTGGTCTGTGTGTATAAAAGCATTGCTCACAACCGATTGAGCCGGATCACCCTTCTATGAAAATCTCTACGTCGTAAAAAACGAAGCCGACAACCCCCAGAGCAAGCTATCCCTTTCTATTTATCCGGGTGCTTCCCCCGACCTAAACTCTAACGAAATATAATTCGAAGGGGTCCAAATTTAAAATAATAAAAAAAGGAAAGGAAAAAGAATATTTGCAATTGTAATGGACGGTCCCCGGCCGTGCTTGAGCCCGGTCTCTTTCGGGCCCGACTCGGAAGGGGAAGTTATCCGTTTCAATAGAGGGGTCTGCCTGCCCCTCGGCGCATAACTTAAAAGAGTGGCCCGCCCTCAGGAAGACCGGTCCAATGTACTTTGTCGAATTCATGATTTTATCCGGTTGAGGAAAAAAAAACTTTCCCTGTGGTGAAAAAGCACTTAGAAGGCATCCTAGGAACAAATTTTACAAGGTTCCTACTCGCGAAATTACTCGCCACACTGAAATTGATCTTTGAATGTATATACTATATATTATATTTTAAATATAATTATTTCAGGTATAAAACGGTCTCTTAGCAGCTCTCTTTAGTTGAACTCTTATCACTCATTTGTCTAAATATGAGACGCTTTCTGTGAATCAGAATCGATATTAATGAGCGGCCGTACCCCGGCGAAAACCCTAGGAAGAAAAAACCCTACGAATAAAAAAATAAACACTCCATTGAAATGTAAATACTGACATATCAATTAATATTTTATACTCCAAAAATTAATGATCACAATCTCACTAAAATCGTCCTCGTTCTGCACAATCGTTGTAATAAATGTCTAGTTTACAGACTTAAAATAAACAGCGTAACTGGACAAAATATACTAATGGATTTGTTTTCACACATTTTAAACTTCGTTGGATTCGAATTCTTAAAATCCCCGTGCATCCATCATGGAATGCGCAGCTGACTTCGATTGCCGCGTTCCAGCAAATTCCACACCAAAGGCGCCGAACAGAAAAGGCAAGAGTCAACAGGTGTAAATACCATTTCGAAACTCATATTGCCTTACCAACAGAAAGGTAAAGGTCAGTGAAGACCAGTGCTTAACAATCTGCGAATGACTTAGAATGTTCGACGCGACATGCAGTATGCTGTTTTAAAAATAGGGGTAGCAGGTAGCATTCCGAAACCTCTCTTGGACCTTCCTCATACGTATCATAAAATAAATAAATATTTCTTAACAAAAACAATTTTAATTATGTTGGTATACTTTGCTAATACGAGGGAAGAAATGTAATACCTTCTACATGGAGGAAAGTTTATATAAATATTCTCGCAACTCCCCCTCCATTCGAGCCGAACGATAATTAAAGTTTCCTACCCTCCCCCCCACCCACTATATTTTATTTATTCCCTTTTCGTCGTCCTGCATAAACAACGATAAAGCGGTAAGAAGAGTCCACTCGGCCGTTAGGGCGGATAAGACGATGAAAAAGAAAAAGGGAAGAAAGGACGGAGGGGGCGAAGCGGGCTTTAATACGGCGTAATGACACGGGGAAAAAATTGACTCACAACCAGAGGGAGCCACTCCACCCATCATCATTGTATAACTATCCACGCAGTAAGCCCGCTTCAATATCGCTCTCCCATGTAATTTGGTTTTTAAATTATTTTTGGAATGCGAGGGAGGGTCAATGTCTGACACACACAGGCCTACTCAACTTACATACATTTGGGAGGGAGAAAAATGAAGCCCGGAAAAAATGTAATAAAACCATCCAGCTTTGACGGAAGAAAACAAAAATTAATAACATCCGGGAGACGATAAATTTCATATTCCATGTAACAATACAGGAATGAAATTTCATTTAACTTTTTTCAGCCAGTAACCATTTCAGGTAATATTTTGCAATTTAATAATATAAATGAAATATATAAACGTGTGTACATTAAATATAAAATGTATCCGTCTGTGTGTCTGCAGAAAAAACGTCAACTAGGCCCACATGGTAAACAAGTATCACAAAATATCTTGAACTAATCCTGTTACTACTAACTGGCCAAATGAAGAAGCCACGTTTTAAATATAACATGATAGCGTTTTAATTCATTCCATTCTGTTTGGGCAGGGACTACTAATTAATCCTAATTTCTAAGTGTCCGAAGAAGAAACATTAATATAAAACACATTTTCAGCGCGGCCTCCACTTTCGGTGCGAGGGGGAGTAACACTGAAGTGTCCGCTGTTGCCTTAGTACTCGTGAGGGGGTTGTTTAATGCTATTTGGGCGAGTAATTGTTCTGTATTAGGGTGCAGTCGGTGTGAGCTCGTTGGCCTTTGGGTTGTTGGAGCCACACGCCAGTACACCTCCTAAGCGGTACCTCGCAAGGAAATTCGATATCCGTATTCAATACTATGCTGATCTATAAAATTCGATTGAACTTAATAGTCCAGATTGAAAACTAGTCATCAAAGCGTTTATAAATTATTTAACACCTTGAAGCAAAACAAAAACTGATCAAATATATGAACAGCGAAACTACAATCGCAACATTGCAATATTTTCTATTTTTTTGTAGACGTTTTACAAGCGTCTCCGTCTTCCATGGCCACGGTCGGATCACGACCAATCGGTAAAGCGTTTCTCGGCCCCGTGAAAAAAAAAGTGCGTAGGAACTGAGCAATATATTATAAGTCAGGGCCAGCCGTCCGGGGCTATACATCAACCCGTTATCTGAAATGCGCGGGGGTGGAGCGGTGAAGAAGAGCGCTCGTTGTCGCCTCCCTTCCCTTAGAAGAGAAAGCTCCGGGGGCGGGGTTGTTAGGACTCGTCCTAAACCGCACCACCCTACGCCCCCAGCACCTAGCTAATTGTCGTCGGCCGGCAGATAAGTCCGGACACGGTATCACCATTTATTTCTACAGTGAGGGTAGACACGGGCGGAGTCGTCTAAAAAGCATGTTGTCGGGTAGGCGCAGGGGAGGGCCACAGGGAACACGGTAAATCTCATAGAATGATCGCAGAGTAAACACCAGTGTAAGACTTTTAAGAACAAGTGCCCGAAGAAATATTTTGAACAAGAACTATAAGTAATCACGAGACACTGGTATCAAATTAACATAATGTCGTTTAGGTTGTTGTTTATTTATATATTATTTCTGAAACAGGAATTTTAAACCAACATAATCATGCAGAATACTATACACTAATCTAAGGGTCTTCGCTAATGCGAATTCCCAGCAGGATATTTTACAAGCTCGAGTTTCGTTCTAAAGCTAGACCGATGTCAACCCAGTCATGATAGAAAAACAAATGTTAGCAAAGGCACAATTTAGAGATGTTCTACCGTTATAACGCAAAACTAACTGGTGGTACAACTGGTTGCGGAATCTGGTCGAAAGGAAACGTGAGAGGGGCCAATACCGGAATGAGAACGCGGTTTTACGAATTAAACTGCATTTACAGGGGAGGAAAGTTGGGCGGGGCCTCGGGGGGTTCGCCCGCCGCTCGCTCCTCCAAAAAACCGTCCCCCCCCCCCATCGACAAAATTCCCCGGTTTTATCGTCCAACAGCCGGCGCCAATTATCGACGAGATAAAAGTATTAAAAACTTTTTTTTTAACGGCCAAAAACGAAGGGGGAGGATTAAAATTACAAAAGGGGAAGAGGTTGTCGTCCAACATTTACAGTTCCTGGTCTCCAACCCGCATTATCTAATTGATACTTCATACAACTGAATTTATAATTAGGATTTATTAGGTCAGGGACTCAATTTCGACCGATACAAATGTCGACAAGCAATTAGACACAATATAATATTAGTCCTTTATGAGCCAATCTAAGACTATTCCTTTTTTTTTTAATTTCACGATAAAGGCTGTCAGAAATATCACAATTTATAACAGACGCGTACTTATTACATACATACTGCACTGTAGGGAAAAATTGCCTGAAGATCATGTTCTGATCTACAAAAATGTTATTTTTAATTTTATAGGACGCTATAATCGAATTAAATTTGTTTTATATATATGGGGTACGGAAATGAGTTCTATAAATTCATACAGAAATGCATTTCATATAAAATTTTTTTCTGTGTATTTCTATAGCCAACTGTACCTTGGTCGATATGCACTTTCTGTGATAGGAGGGAGCGCTTATTTCTCCCGTCACTATCCATACCATATATAAGAATAAGAAAAACTATATCTCTAATAAAAAAAAGATTTATTATTTATATCGCAATTAATACCATAAAACATTTATATTACAATAATTTTTTTATGTATAGTAATATGTTTTCCAATAAAAATATCTGGAATTGGTGAACGATCGTTTTAAAAAAAACTAGGGAGCGAAGCAAAGAACACAATAACAAAATAAAGAGAACAAGCTAGAACGATTCCCGATGTTATAATCGCGATTAAACTGTCACAATAAATTAAAATTTAAGCACCGGTACAGGCGTTCAATATAAAACTGGGAAACGAACAAAATAACAACGACAACAAAAAATGGATTCGGGGTTTTCCCTTAATTATATTCCCACGAAGGGCTCATTTTATCGTATAACGACACCAATTATCCGTGAGATAAAAGTTTACCCAAAAAAAATACATATTTTGTTTCAGGAGCCAGGCATAAAGGTTTTAACACGGTCCATTAGCGATGCGGATTCCCATTTCCAGTTCTTTTCATTAAAAGTTTCCGGCGGGTTCTTCAAATTAATATTTTATCATCCCTTTACATTTACTCGCCACTAAAAATAATAGGTACGCTAGTTCCATCAGAAATGTGTTAGTTTAGAAATGATTTATAAATGTGGTGACGCAGAAATCATTTCCATATTGATCAATATTAGTTTGTTCCAAACGAATTTGGAAGTTGGTAAATTTTTAGGAAATTAATTCTTGCGACATGAAAAATGATGTGGGAATGTCGTGTACAGTGCGGCGAAAGTTTGCACACGGGAACCAACGCCGGATCGCCTTTCTCAACGCTTCCAAACAATTCGGAAGAAAAACTGGTTAACCGAAACATACTAATGAAAGGTGTTCCGAGGCGAATAGCAGTATCGAGTTATGGGGTCCGGGGAAGTAAAGACCTCGAAGGGAAAGTAAAGAAGACATTAATCTAAAAACTCGTCATAACGTTTTTATATCTGTTGAGTAAGTAAAAGTTCCCACCTCCCCCGAGTCATGGAAGTGAAAACATAAATCCAGAACAAATAGCCCTGAGCGAGCAGTAGTCGGTCCCTTTAGATGGGCTTTCCGAATATTTGCACTTTTTCAAAAATAAACAACAGAGGAAAGACACGACTCCTTTGACTTAAAAATAATGTAAACGAACCTTTGAACTGAACTGAAACCATGACATGTTCGGAATCAGAAGTTTACAAAAGACACAAAATAAGTACATACGTCAGAATCGGTTGAATTAAAGGAACATCAGAAGAGGATTTATCAGAAATAAAGATATTTTGCTCGTACCATAATAATAATAACAAAGATATTACTCCCACCAAAGTGGAATTCCGACCCTCAGTTTTCCATTTGCAAATTAAAGATAAGTATGTTTGTAAAATTACCTGCATTAATAACACCCATTCCGTTTGACTTATTTGCCGCGTGTGTACACTCCTGAATTTGTTATTTTATTGGACGCGGTGCCATTTTAATTTAACATGTTTCAAGTTTCTTTGAGAGAAACCGTTTGCATATTGAGTCGCCCCTTCCGGAGGAATTAAAATTCATATCTCCACAGTGAAATACCTGCTAAAAGCCATAAACAAATCTATCCCCCATGAATCAATAGATTGCATGCATCGCAGTGCTATTGACAAATTCAATTTACAATCGCCAACGGACAAACTGTCCAAAACTAACGACCCGACTGAACGAAATGGAAGAAAAGGCCGATAACGAATAGTAATACAGATCAATAGCGGTTTATCGGCAGGAAAACTATAAGGATCGCTTAAATTTTAGTACAGGATCCAGCGTACAGCATCAAACGACACGTAAAAAGTAATCTTTAGTACAAATCAATAGGTGGAAGATGATCCCTGATAAATTGCTAGCGATACCTGGTATGCGAATAAACTATTCAACGCTTTTCTAGTTTATAAAGAACAAAACTGAGTTTAAAACTATTGTTGTATGTGTTATAACATAAATATACATCCAGTCAATTGTTTTCGGGAGTTAACTCAACAGCGAAATAATACTAAAATCCTTGTACAAAATGTTTCCCTCTTGTACTAATGCGTAATTCCTCGTCAGATTTGTGTCAGATGTCGAATAAACAAGCCGCTTTCCTGTCCGATAGCCAAGTCTGTGGCACGAAGTTCTGACAAAATAGAACATTTCACAACGTCCTAGCGGTATTACTTTTATAATAATTCTGCAGATATAGTATCCGCAAAAATAATTTAGTAATCAGATGCCAGTTGAAAGATATTTGATAACGGAAGAAGGATACTTCACAGTTGAATGATTGAACGGATTGCAAGTAGAAGGACCAACTTTTCCAACTTTCTATTATTCAGTCCATTCTCTATTGAGTTTCCTATAGTTTTTTCTATGATCCCCATACTGTTCTAAGTTGGTTTATCACTCTGGTGGACTTTTAATGTGCTCCTTACAAATGTGTGAAATCCGAAATTTTATTATACAACTGGAAAGAATCAGATAGCTTTATACACTACGAAAAGGATGCACTATTGAAGCATTTGATAGTCAAGTAGTAAGAAAACGTGGAGATACTGTTCGTAAAAAGGATAGGATAAAATGTTCCCCGCTACAACAAAAAATTGAGATTTTAAAATTCCAGATAAATACCAAATCCGCCCGGCGGTGGGTAAAAATACCTGAGGAAAAGCGGGGACCGCTGTTAAATAGACCTTATAAGGTACGCCCGAGTGCGCCCGTCTCTAAAGTGCTAATAACATTCACTCAGAAGACGCTTTTGAGTAGGGTCGAATGCTGGCTGGTCCAAGGCGGCGGTCGTGAAGGGGACAATTTGAAAACCGCAGGGAGAAAATCCGAGTATCCGAATGCCGCCGCCGGTTCTGGGAGAGGGAGAGAGGCAGAGGGAGGGAGGGAGGGAGGGTGAGAGGGAGGAAGGGAGGGAGGGACCGGCGGCTCCCTGAAAACACTCACTCCCGGCCTCTCACAATGGGGCCCACTCACTAAGCGCCTCTAATTAACTGACTGCTCCAGAAAACCAGACGCTCCGTTGACTCGCTCCAATTAATTAGTCAAAGTCCATTGTCTGCCTGATTAGTTCAACTCCAATGTATTCTAAACAGTTTCGCTTTACCCCGCGGAATACTTAAATAACCGGATTACGACGGACGGTCCGCCGCCACCGCGGCCAGAAATAAAATCACCCAAGAGCCGTTGGAGGTCTAATATTGAAATACTTGAGGTTCCTAAATAGTCATTTATCATTACTATTGCCTAGAAGACCGGCTCTGTATAGAGAAGGTTTTTACAATTTTTTTTCGTTGTTGTTCATAAAATTACAATATTTAAATTATTACACTGGCTTCAGAGAATAAAAAAAAAATTCTATTTAATTTAACGCACAACTCCAAATGTTTATATACATGAATACAATTTATACATTTTTATGCGATGTATCTTTCTGGTCATATATAAAGTATGTTCTTTATTTTAATTCCTATACATTTAATTCTGTTGCATGTGTGCGACTACATAACATGGTACTGGAAGCTTAAACATTAGGTGCAAAACAATATTTGCAGTTATGCATTTTTTTTGTTGAAAAAACAGGTTTGTAATTAGCCGATAACTAGTTTCAAAAGTTCGGATAGTGGAAAATAAATTTTCTATTACGCGATCATTTCTGGAGATTGATTTCTTACGAAGTTGACTGGCATCGTTGATTAATGCGCCGTTGGCGTGTTGAATATTCTATTGGAAAAAATAAAATATTCATTTGTTTACAGCCCGTTCTTCACTTCCGTCCCACTTAAGGTTTTAAAGGCCAGTCCGCTCGGTCCCTCAGCATTTATTTATAACGCGCCCGGTTTTCAAAGTACAATAATATGTCTTTTTTTTAATGAATAACGGGGGGGGTAAAATACTAAGCAATGAATATGTAAGTCCAACACAGGAACACACCGGGTGGCGTAAACTACATGATAGGGCCAAAAGACGAAATCAGTTATAATGAAGTAGCGATTGCAATAATATTTTGTTGCAATAATAATGCAACTAGACAGCTATTACAGAACATCTTTAAGGTTAATTCTAAGTAAATATGAAATGATTAAAAGTCAGGATTTAAAATCAGGCAATGTTTAAACAAACAGGAACAATAAAAAAAAACAAATTGGCGTTCGCCGGTTGAATAAACGAGTCGCGGTTTGTTGAGGAACGCCGGGCGGGTAGTTCAATTCCCAGAAGAAGCGTGTCATCCGGCCGCAACCCCACAGGAGGAATTTCTACTGTCTCACCCCGCACTTTAGCATTAATCCCCGATGGGGTCCTCTCGGGGAGGCTACACCATTAATCCACCCCTGAATTGGGATCAACATTTCACCTGTATACGCCCTGTTTTCCTTTTTTTTTAACGAACGTGCGTTTTGAACACTCTCCTTGCGTTGGTTGGCGTTAAACAAACGCGTACGAACAGTGTGAGACGGGGTATTCGGTGGTTTAATTTACGGGAGCTGTAAACTTGAGTTAAAAACTGAGATAATTTATTTTCTTTGGACGTTTTATTCCCATTTCATGAAATACGGTTCCGAAAAATAACAACTCCATTTTTTCAACTCAATGTAGGAGAAATATACAATAAATATATCTTGAATTGTTGATAATTCCACTGACCCGTAGGGCAGGTTAGATTTAATTTTTATCAAACAAACCATCTAAAGCTTTCCCAATTTTGATAAGGAAACAAGTACTCCATAGTTTTTGCAACAGCAGAAATACATTTGAAACATTACCTCGGGAAATATGAAATAAATAATATTCCATTTCCATTACTTTTATGAAGGTATGGCCCGAGTGGTAAAATACATAAATCCAAACGTTCTACAAGGGCTCGGAATATTATCAGTTTTGTAACTTTCTAAACAGGTGTCCAGGGATGTACTGGAGTACAGTGCAAATATACGAACACCAAAACAATTAAAAATAAAATGCTACTGCTCTTCTTAGATTCGAAAGATGAAGCCCGAAGAGGCTGCAAGGCCGGAACAATAAGAAAGTAATAATAATTATAACACCTCAATCAACTCCAACCCACACAAAGCAGGTCGTGCGTATTTCCAGAGGGGTCTATTGTAGCAAGTTTTAACCGGGCCCTATACGACTGTGTACGTTTCATAATTAGTCAAACACGTCCCTCCAGCCGAGCCGTAGATCAACCCCCCACCGCCTCCCACACACGTATTTCCTAAACAACAACACCGCCGGTGCGTGCTGGTACTCATTGTCTTCGGCTGGTCCAGGCTCTCCGTTTTCCCCGTTCATTCCCCCTCCCGCTATTCCCCGCACCTATCACGACTTCCTTTTCCTCCCCCACTTTCCACCGACTCGCACTCGTCCGCCGCACAAACAACAACCAAGTGGGTACACAGCGGCACAAGACCTACCCCCGCCCTCGGCCCCTTCCCGCCTCTATTGCTCGTAGTCTCGGCTGGCGGGGGCGGATGGGATGCATTTGGCAGTTTCGTAAGTAATTACAGTCTCGAGTGCGTGGCCGGGTGGCTCTGTTGGGGGCGGCACACCACCACGTGCTATATTGATCTACCAGCGGCCCCTCCCCTGCCCCCCGGCACCATAACCCCCCCTACTACTCTAGTATTTGAATTGCCTATTTTTACGAAACCGTCACCGCCTCCCGATACCCGCACAGTTAATGAATGATCGATACCCGGCAAGTAAACCGATCCACCCGCCCCTTTCGTTCGTATTAAAATGTAACATCGACTCTTTCAAGATACTTATGGGGCGGTTCCACGATATCGCCTCTCGTGTAGTGAATAGTTTCGGCTTCTTGCCATCAAAGCATCGTATGATACCTTTATAATGAGTACAGTTTGCAGTGACAGTTCTGACATAATGTCATCGTGTTATATACCAGTATAACTCCATACCGGGATATTTGCTCTACTATATTAAAGTGCAAAATGATATTGAAATTTTCAGCGGTGACATAAACCGACGATGACTCCAGGGCAATCGAATGAGGACCTCAGAATTTAGCAGCCCTCATCACAAAGTTGGAAAGTTGCAAAGTTGTGCCGGTAGCGCCTGAGAGGAAAAAGGGAGGGACGTACCAAGCGCCCCTAACTACCGGTTCCAATATATTTGTTCTTTTTATTGGTTTTTATTTTGGTCCCGGATATAAAATATTTATTTTTATACCATACCGCGCATTCATCGTTTTAGAAATAATCCCTCATGAGGGTCGATTGAAGCGATGTCGGACAAATAATTTCGGTCAGTATAATTGCTTATTGAAAGGAAATAAATCAAATCCTAATGCCTAAAGCCCCCGGTCGAGCTCTTCCGGACAGCGGCCAATAAAGTTCCGATCGCAGTGATGATTGCCAACATCCGGACCGATAAAAAAGAAAAATGCTTAAATTCAAATCCATATGTCTCCGAGGCATCATAATTACGTTCAATCTCAGCGATATATTAACTCTTTCTGCTTAGAAGAAGTGAATGTTAAAATAAAATGCGTTGGTATTTTTTTATTTGAAAAATCTATCTATAAATTTAACACATGCACTTCAGTCATTTCTGTTGTAGCGTAGATCCTATTCTGTGTATTCTAATTATTGAACTGAGGATGTTTATTTCGTGCATTCCTTTCTATTATTAATATTTAATTAATTTCTTACGATCCTCCTTATTCGCGGATTTGTACACTTCCTAGATTTAAAATTGAGAATTTGAATGTGTTGAGCATCAAGAATACGAACTGATTGTCCGCGTACATAATTGTAATCATATAAACAACTTCAAATTCAGTTTCATTGTGCGCGTCAGAACCCAGTTAATCGAATCCATATAAACAAAGGAAAACTGACAAAACCGAAAAGCTTGTGGTCACTAAAATCATACATTCGCTACTTCAATTGTAATCGTTATTTCAATTGTGACCAAACGAGCCCCAGATAGAATGGGTATTTTAGAGAACTTTACACGCAAAAACGCCTACATTAACCCAATAATTCAAGGCAACAGATGAATCCACACGATAGATGAAAGATCCGGTAATTTTAATTCAATCATAGAGATTCTGAAGGGATACTCGAGTTTGTTTAAAGGTTAATTGCGCAACAAAATTCGTGAT
This sequence comes from Lethocerus indicus, assembly GCA_019843655.1. NCBI lineage: Eukaryota > Metazoa > Arthropoda > Insecta > Hemiptera > Belostomatidae > Lethocerus > Lethocerus indicus. Next base: position 8,769,102 of record JACDQD010000006.1, read on the forward strand.
TACTGAACGCCAAAACGTACCGAAAGGACGGTGAACTGAAAGTTACGGCGATGCGGTCGCGTGGGGGAAATTGGAGCGGGCGACTGATTTTGAGAAAATCGCGGACGGCCGGTGGCTCGGGTGGACGGGCAGGGCGAGTGGCGCCCTAACGAGCCAATTGGGGTCAGAGCGAGAATATCCCCCTCAACCCCCAACCGGGTACACAACACTAACAAAGCGGTGGACGCCGCCCACCTAAGTAAACCGGGGAATTTTCATCCCCGCACTGGCCGGGCCCGAAACCGTATTAACGCCGCCCGGCTTACAGCGAATCCAGGAATCGTGTACGTCCCGAACACGTCCAATCCCTGATTTAACTAATACGCGTTTTCGGGTGATATCGCTCCACGCCGCGTTACAAAAACAACTGAGGCGTTCGTATTAGAAATATTTTGATTTTACCTCAAAGTTTAAAGATGCCACCTTTCCGGAATGAAAGGCACAGAAACTTCGTTATTGACTTTTTTATAACGACATATTTATATTACTTCAAATATGAGAATACCATTTCTGCCCTAAAAGTATACGGTCTCCGGTCTTTTTAATAAAACTATAATTAAGATCGCAGGCCGCCCGAAGCGAATAAGCTTCAGATTTAATCGCCGATTTTTAATTAAAAAACGAAATATATTTCGACTTTTATATTACACCGGAAAAATATTATATTGAGGTGTGTAGGACTAAAAAGCTTTGATAAAGTGAAAGATATGAACAGAATAAAAGCGCCCGCTCAAACCAAGGACTGAGTGGTAATCCTGAATTTTATTTTGAACAAAAATGCCCGTTAATATGTTTTGTTGCAGTGTTGTCAGTATTATTTTAGTCTTGTAATATATATTTATACTGTTCATTCGCGTCTGAATAAAACTTGGACAAAGAGGATGAAAAAAGGAAATATTCCATGAATACAGTATAATACAATGATTTTAATACAAATTACAAAGACTATATTGTTCTCACAATATGCAATACATTTCTATTATTATAACAGGAAACTCTATTCGCAGGAAATATAATTTTAATTGGAGAAATGTTATATTTGTCAAAAATCCGTGCGAGTTTTCCGGTTTATCTTCACTTCGTAATACGAATATATGAATATATATTAAAGGAAATATTAATATACGAAAGAAGTGGGACCCCGACAAGAGAGATCTTTCTATCCATTCAATACATATTGTTCAATAGAGCGTCAAATAAAGGAAGGAAACTAAGCGAAAAAGCGTAATGCAGGCAGGTCCACCGGTGTTGGATTACCAGAGGGGGTCCCTCGATGCACGGGGAATCGGAGGGGGATTCATAAACGGCGGGGAAAGGGAATCGATTAGGGAGAGCCCCGCCTAAAATATCGGCCCCGGGAAATTGGGTGGGTTTATTCCTTTTCTTTTTTTCAGGAATTCCCAATATGCACCCGTAATCAATTACAGGAGCCGGTTGGAGGAGCGGAGGGGAGGACTACGTACTGGGGCGTGACTGATCCCGGCGGCGAGGGAGCGCCGTCCTGGGCTTCTTTCATCGGACGAGAAAAATGAGCCCCGGCCCGGCAGCCGGGAAAAACCGGCGGGGAAAATGGAGAGAAGGAATTGGAGCCTCCAATTTCGGTAGACTTGAGCGATGATTTTAAAGTAAGGGTGATCCGAATGTAATCGTGACTAATGGGGATAGGAACATGAGATTTAAGCGGTGGGAACATGTTCATGTGTAAAGTATATTATTAGAAAGAGATGTAAGTAAATTGTAAGTACTATCCTTAATTTCACCAACAATTTTCTAATAACAATAAATTAATAACAACAAAATGCGTAACATCATTACACAAGAATAACATATGCGGACAGTTCTAGGAGTTGAATTTATTTTCACAAACCGCTGAATTCGTTGGAACTATTAATTCAACGTAATGGCTGTTACTGCGGGGTACTACCGAGTCGGCTATGGGGACCGTACTCGAACGAAATAAATTGGAAACGCGCTTAATGAATGTTTAAAGCCTTCTATTTGCACAAGCGGAGGACACGGGAGATTTTTCAGCAGGACCCAGCGGCCCTAATCAATTACCAAACGCGTTCAGAGGGCGCGTGGTCCCCACACGCAGAGGGGGAAATGGCTTCTTTCATCGGGGCCGTCCAAATCTAGCGCCTGCCGCTATATCTGCTGGGTATAACCCGAGAGTGGGCAGGGAGGAGTGAAACCGGCCCTGCGAAAAAGGGGGGAAAAGGGCGGCGGCTCCTCACAGGCCCCGAGATATAATACGAAATAGGGCCCGCTCTGGCCCTTGCCGAGGGGGGCCCGCCTCCACAAAACTGCCCCCCGCCGACCGGAGGTGGCCGCCCCGCCTTAAAAATAAGCCCATTCACCGGGGCCCAATTATTTCCTACAAACCCTCCCCCTCCACCCCACAATACCCCTGTCTCATTTGGGCAGCCTATTTATTCATTCGCAAAAACTTTAATGGCAAAATCTTTTCCGACAAACGCCCACAGTGCCGGCCGACGGCACTTTTACTCGGATCAATGTAGGATGAAATAATTCTAATGAGCATGTAGTCCCCTTGCCGAAATTAAGTAGTCTTCGTCAGAGCACCCCACAGGAAAATGCGCCTCGAAATGTTTATGCCAATGCCAGAATCCGACTTGTAAACCGATCCGGAAAAAGGGCCCGCCAGCTTCATCACCGGTAGAGTAGGCCCAAGTTTTCGATTTCGAATTACGGAACAGGCTCCCGAGGCGGTCGGAATTGGGAGTCCCGTTTTAAATGCGGAGCCTCGACGCCGCCCCCGGAATACGGATTCCGGGAGCCAGCCCGCTCCCCTTAAATAAATAACTTTTACCGAGCCAGCGCCACTTCATAAGATGTCTTAAGACTTTCACCCTGCGAGCGTCTCCCTCTCCCACCCCCACCCCCCCGGCCACCCGCACACAACCGCTCCCACTCTCATCTGGGCAGGCCCCATTTTTCATCACGGCTATATTCCCTCGGTGCGCAGATGAGACCGCTTAAAACGAGCAGTAAATCTCGGGGCCCGCGCCGTCACCGCCCCCCCCCCCAAAAACCGCCACCGACGCCATTGACACAGTTTTTACTCCTCGCAATATGTCCGAAAGCTAGATCCAACATTTTAACACCCATATTCGTTACCCGACTATTGCATTTCGACGGCCGAAATCAACCATCAATTATTCACCAGCAAGCAGGCGAAGCAGAAGAATAGCTCACAAGTACACAAATATAGAATGATCCATAAAAATATATTGAGAACAAAAATGAATATTTCTTCGTTATTGCTCAAAATGTACTTGTTGGTCTAACATACTTTATCGTAATTCCATTTCAATTAATCATATTTGTTCATTAAAAATTACATTTTAGTCAAACACTTTTGTAAAAATTGCAAATTATTTGAATATTATCACTCCCGACAACCAACACAATGCTAACCTAATTAAAAGTTTTTAGGATAATACATATGGATAATTATACAATTTTTTAAATTAGTACAGCCAATATAAACCAATAGGGTACGAAAATAAGGAGGAACGTTGACGTCGGCAAGACATTGCTGTATGGAAGGCCTTCAGAATAAAAATGTTTATTCTGAAGCGCAATATCTGTTATATTCAGGTACGAGTGAGCTCATTTTATTTTGCAATCTAATTATAACGGATTGTCAAGATGTTGACACAAAAACAAATAGTATTTCTTTAAAACTGCGTTAAAATTTCATAAAATGCTAATGCAGAGGTAAGAAATACTCGATACCAGTCCTTTAATTACGATCAGTACTGCAGGCTTCCGCGGGGGCACTTTACCCGGCTCCCTCATCAATATTAATGAACCGACACCCATCCTCAGGTTAAGTTTAAAGCATTTTTTATACCCTATTAGTCTAGTAACCTTCAGGAGAAGCCCCGTTAGGGAAAACACTAATGAATTTCAAAGGAGTCAAGAACTATTAGATAAAAATCATCGACGCCAGATAAATATACTTATAAACTTCCGCTTGTTTATCCTGCAGAAGTTTATATATTGATCGCCGTTGTTAGGCTAATTGCCTACAATGGCAAGACAATGCCCTAGTAGGCAATTAAGCCGGCGGCTTAATTGTCCCGGTTTGTATCAACAGATGTACTCTGTAAACTTCCACATTTGTCTAATAACCAATACAACGGCACAATCTCTGACTTTATATTTCGACTATTGCCTTGTGTAATTTTTCCAGCCGTGTTGCGTCGCAATTCTGACGTTGGTATAACGGGCGTCGACCGTGTGGAGGAGAATGCGTTCGATACATTTTTGAATGGCAAAGGAAAAACGGGAATAACGCGACTAGCCCCGTAAGATTTTTTTCCCGCCGAAAACTACTCCAGGGTAAGAACGAGCGGATTATCTGCCGGTCATCCCATTGTGGGAAAAAGGCCGGTTTACAGGGAATCGACGTTGCGGGATTACTTTTGGCCGTGAATAGGCATTCTTCGGGCGGTGGCACGAAAAACAGGAACCCGAGGGGTCAACGGCGGTGGGCAAGGACGCGTGGGGCCCAGCAGGGGGCCCACTCCCTCCCTCTCCCTACTCCTCTCGTGGGAAGCACCTGCTTTCATTCAACACCAGGGACCGCAAGGCCCCCACAAGTTGAAAAGTGAAATTTAACACTCGCCCACAACAGAAACAGCTTGAAGCGAAACGATTTATAAGCAGGGTTTAAGATTCACTCGACAGTAAAACTGAACTCCTAATACGTTAAATTATAAATTCCTCATACAAACAATATTTCAACTCACCAATGTTCATATAACAATTGAGTGAAACACTGTACCGTCGTGTGCATATTACTCTCAACAAAAAACGGCGTAAATTAGAAGTCCAGAATTCAGAGTTCTCATATTTAAGGGAGAATATCACTACACGAACCCTTATATTGGAACTGTACATGTTCAGATTCATTCGACAAGGATAAGTAGGTCCCAAATGTGTTACCAACGGTTAGAAGGAGCGCAATTTTTACAATCTGTTACTCATTATCTTTAATAAAGCAGAAACGTATTTTGTATGAAACGGTAATTTTCTGAACACGCGAACAGTAGTGGAATATATTATGTCGCCAACAAGTAAAATAACTCGGTAAAAAGGATTCATATTCACAAAAGAAATATCAGATTCAATCACAATTCACTATCAGATTTAATCACGGTATTAATAACTCGATTAATATTATTATGACATATGATTCTCTCTATAATTAATCTACTAATTATATCACTATTATAACCTGTTGATGGGTTTCAGTAAATTTCATTCTTAACCAAGGCCTAACCACAAAACTTGGAATTCGATAGAAGTAAGTTACGACATTAGTAAATAAAAGTACAATCCACAGATTTTCAATATACGGTAGATATTTGACCAGGATCGTCATTGGGCGCCAGCGTGTAGACGGAATGTCCTGTACAATGCGCAAATGATTCGAACATCGAAATTCCATTACGGCACCATTTTCTCAAGACCGAGATATAAAAAAAGTCCTCAAGCTATCTGCCACACGGCGATTGCTCAGCGAGATTACAAAGAAGGGCCCCACTTTACTATCTAGGGCGGTGTTGAAGTCCAACTCGCCCTACCCCACCAAAACACGATGCAATTAGCAACTAGAAGATAAGTTTGTTGACTAAAAGCCCGGAGTAGGAGCAACTTAAAATGCTTCAACTTTTTCTATAAAGAATTCGCTATTCACCGCCATCAATTACTTTTATCGAATTCTCAATTCTAACTTCATGATAATAGAGTTTCTGAGTTGTTTAATTGTTAATACGTACTCTGTACAAAACATTGTCTGGACAAGTCCTAGAATGACTGTGCATATGCGACATCCAGCAAGGCTAATTCTATTTATAATTTTTATCCGTTACACATCCAAACTTGCCACGGTAATGAAGATGTTACCAAAAGATGTATAAGAACCCCTTTAACAGACCAATTGTAGACACTTGGCAGATTATGAACGGTGATTATTTTATATTTCATTATCCGAACTAAATGTGAATGGATTTAAATAGTTGGAGGGACTGGTGTCAGCTCCTTCTTCCAGCTTTGTTACTATGTGGGGAAGTCACATTTACATTTGGGTATACCAATATCCGGATCTGCTGTCAAAATGTTTGTTGCTATCAAACTCAGATAATTGTGCCATAAATTTTATTTGCTAACGGAAAACGTAATATTTTTGCGGTCAATTTGATAAAATATGATTCGGTATCTGGCCTCAGGCAATTTTTCGCTCGAATCGCTAGTTTAATTTTTTAATCAGGAGTAAAACCACTTTCTGCCAAAAAAAAGGAACAAAGCCCGTTCGGAGGTGGGAAACGAGAACAAATGGGCTATTGAAATTGGTTAACCGGGCGGGGAAGGCCGGGCGGGAAGGTCACTAATTTCGGGGGATGAGAGGCGGTCTGGCCAGCGGCGAACTGTTACTTTATTTACCCTAGGGGCGGAGTGCGGGGGTGTCACCGCGGGGATCGGGGCAGTACTAATAGTTTAGTTGGTAGCACATGTTACAAGAGGAGGAGTAACAGAAGCGACGCAGAGAGAGAGGGGGGAAGGACTCTCTCCGCCAGTAATTAGAGACAAAATGGAATGCGTCATTAACGGGGCCTCTCCCTCCTCGCCCTCCCAGTACCAGGGTTCCTAAACTGCATCCCTCAATAAATGAAATCCGAGCGGTGACGTACACATGCCTCTAATTTAAGGTTTATTAACGTAACGCGGGTTAAACTTGCACAAAGGAGTCGTAACATAATAACATTTCCCAACATAAATATCCTCTCTAGTGTCGAGAAACCTAATTTTTATAAGTATTCGAAAGACATATTTTGTTATTCAGTAAGAATGCACACACTAGATTCATAATATTCCTCCCTAGATTGCCACATTGTACATATACCACGATATTTTTAACTATGATAAGACATATTGCCCGGACCTGTATCTCAAACTTGAAATTCAGTCAATCCGCATGACTAATGACATTCAATACTACTTGTATGTTACATACATTAATAATAAAATAAAAGATTAGAATCCATGGAAAACTGCATACTAAAACTTTACAGCGAAAGAAACAGAGGGAATGGAGTTTAAAAACCAAAACGATCGGAGGTGGGCAAGAGATTCGACCCCGGATAGGAGCCGATATAAGCCATATCAGATATTTACGATCCCGTCGGCAAACAACTCTCACATTGCGAAACCTTTACAATACGGGAAGGCGGGGGCAGGGGGCAGAGAGAGGGTGCGCAGAACTAATATTGTTTCAACGGAGGCGGCGATGGGGGATGAGGCGGTTTAGCTCTGTTCAGAAGTGGTTAGCCCCGGGGCCTGGGAGGCCGCCCCCAATATAAGGGTAGGGGCGCCCGCCAGCCGCCCCCGGACCCCCGATTGTAGGCACCACTTCCCATTGTGAATCCCCGATAACGCACAACAGTCCCTGCCCCCGCACCGCCCCCATACACCGACGAAAGTCCTTTCGGGGATCCGAAAGGATAGTAAAACAGGATTAAATACTCGGGAAAGGGACAAAAGGATTTGAACCAGTATTGAACCCACGCGGGAGTCTCAATCACTCTGTCCCGAAGGGTTCCGACATGATTTTACAGTGAGAAATTTAAAAGTAGAAGCTTTCTTCGTATGAAATGTAGAAATTGTCGCTCACGTAACCAAAAAAATAAAAAAGTTATTTTTAACAGTTTCGTGTTCCTAGCTAAAAAATAACGAATATTCTGGGATGAATAAATCAAAAAAATAATTAGTATGATGAGTTCAGCGACAGGATACCTCAGGCAACCAATATGTCTAGGTGACTATTCAACCTATTGACGGAACGCTACTGAATTATTCGGGTCAATAAAAGCAGGAAAAACTACGGATCAAAATATGATGTATTAGTTTCAATATTCATTTTTGCCAAATTTATTCTTGGACATGCTTCCAACGTTGGAAAAACTCCTATTTCGAATTTTAGAGAGATAATAAACCTGAAAGTTAATGAGGCCTTAATTTTCAGACTACATTCACGCGTTAGGGCGCATAAAACAACATATAACAACAGCACAACTACGGAAGTAACAGGAAAAATCGTTATGTAACAAGTATACATTTTTATATTACAATTGACTCATTAGGGAAGCATGACCACTACGTAATTATATCTGGGTAAAATAAAAATGAAAATCAAAGTTCCGAAAGCAACCGTTTAACACATTTTCGTTGAATAAGAAGTATTTTTGCCACATTATGCTTTTTCCTTTCTCGAAATTTCTCTTCGGAACGAGGCACTAGGTTCGTACCTTTCACTAAAAGTCCCATCGTAACACCATTAGAACTTCCGTGGAAATGAAAAATAAAAACTGCGGGAACAGTTAGGAGAAAGCCAAAAATAACAGTGGGCTCACCTGCCTAGGGAGCTACAATTTGTAATCAACAGCACTGAGGGTCTCCGAGAAAACTCACCTGCAACAGAAATTAAGGAGAGTTAGAAATTAAATACACACATGCTATTTTATAAGGACGAATATGGATGTCAATTAAGAAAACTCCATTAAATAAGATTAAAAAATTATATTATGTTTTATTAATTAAAAAATTACGTAACCCTATTTTACATTCTAGTGGAACTTACTCTAGCTATTTTCTAGTAGAAGGTTAACTCGCCAAGAGTCTGCGGTTGCTTTCTATGAGATTGCAAGCACATTCTGTTTCCAATACCAATTGTGTAACATATTAGATATAACTATAATACCGATATGTAATTCGAAACGCCTGAGCACTAACACGGCATCAAGGGACTATGAAAGGTTCCGACTCACATAGGTAATTATAGTGTACCATATATGCAAGTCTTAAATAACTCTTAAATAAAAATTCATCTGTAACTAATATCAAAACTGCAGATTAATTGTCATTCATCGTGCATCGATAACAGTATCATTGGTATTTAATATTACTCAACTTTGAGAGGGAGTAAGGAAAATTGTATAAGAATTAAAGCTACATTTAATTGTAATTCAGTAGACCGGCCCATAATTCGGTTTAAATAAGTCTGCTTTGCTTTAATCGGGTGGCCCCAGATTTTAAATAACATGAGTTTTAAGATTTGGTACTACGCTAGACCGCTCTTGATTTCTCGCCATCATCGCGCCATTCGAGTAGTAGATTATTGAGACAATTAATCATTTCTGTTGTTGACGTAAGAACCTGACTGCACTGCCATTATACTGCTGATGAGGCAGATGAATCACCGAATGCTTGCTATAAATTTCCCTAACAATCGAAGTAATTTTTTCTGTTACTAAGCTTATTCCATGTACAACTGATCATATTCTAAGAAACCTTTAATTTCGATACAAATTTCACTAGGTTAATATCACTAGGTGTTTTACTGCAGTCGCCAAGACTGTAGCTTACGTACAATAGGACTGAATAAAAATTCTATTGGGGGAATTTGCAGGGTAGAATTCTCCATTATCTAAATAAAGGAGTTAAGAAATAAAATAAAAGTTTACGCTTACTGCGGACACTGCGCTACTTTGGCGCCTTCCGTTCACAAAACAATTAATTAAACGGAGGTACTGACGATTGCGATTTACCCCAATGGATTTGCCAAAATGCTATCGGGAGGCAGAATTCAATATTACCGAAGCCGCCCCCAAGCGGTTGATAAAGGGCCGGTTGAAAACCGCGTTATCTTCGATCGGAAATTCGGGCCAATAATGAGCCCATTGTAGGGGCGGGTTTGGCCGTAGGAGATATGTCGGGGACAGGAGGCTTTGTACCAGACCGCGGGGCCGGCCCTTTAAAACTGGCCGCGGTATTGTATTGTGGGCGGCGGTAAGCAAAAAGCGGAGAGATTAAAAGGCGGCTTCGAATCTTATCCCTCCCGGAGGGCCGGTGGACGTGGACCGGTCGGAATGCACCAGGCAGATGCCGGCAGTGGCCCGCTATTTGAGCCAACATCAGTCAACCAAAATGTGCCCGCCACAGGCTGCTCACCCAAATGGAACATGACATGTGAACGACAATATATTGGGTCAGATATAACATAAACGGTCGTACACGTACTACAGACCACGGCAGCTATACAATATCGCCCTAACGTAACTATAAAAATAAATAAATGTTATTCTTTCCATACGCAATAATGCACATAAAAGAATATGTATTAAAGCATTCATGGTCTCCCTAAAAATAAAGTTACCATTCGATAGGTCAGGTAATTTCAAATAATATGAATATCTGGAATAGAATCGTCGTTAGGTGAAAGACAAAGTTTGATAAACAAGAATCAAATGAGTAATGGAACTTAGGAGACTAATGAACAGAGCGATGACTCGACAAAGCTTATAATTTCAGTCGGAATAGCCAAGGAGAGTTGGAAGGGCAAAGATGCATAAATGATAAAACGTTACATGTTGGAAAACACTCCAATCTTAGAACTGGCGAGCAGCACATTTCAAAGTTGCTCAGTCCACACTCGGCCAACCCCTACAGTTTTAATAGGATTGGGAACTACAGCAGAAAACTAAAAAGAGCGGCAGCAGGTTGGCTCAGAAACTGAGCCCCAACTTTCTCCCAGAGAAACACTCACCTGATATAAGTTTGAATAGAGCCAGCGCTGAGGGAAACAACATTAACAGTTAAAGACAGTTGTAAAAACCTACTTAGGTTAATGAAAAAGTTTGAGAATAATTTTTAATTATTCAAAGAAAGATCTTTTCCAAAGTCCGTTTTAAACATTTCAGAGGCCTAAAAGGATTAAAAAATTAAAATATACCTGTTTATTTTTATTTACGGAGACGCCAATTTTCATTTTATGAGCAGCATTAATAACACGATTAATATCGGAATCTGTATACCCGTATAATTCGGTTCTCGCGAGCAATATACATGGCCGGGTATGTACACTTTTCCCAAAGTAAATAAACGCTTTATAATATCGACCTTCCCTCCGCCGTTGCCTCTTCGTGGCAATTTTAAATTTCTGTGCCAACAGGAAGTATAGATTCAAAGATTAAATCGTAATTGATTCCAGTGGAAAAACGCCCCCACACGCTGACATTCGACGGCAATCGATAAATTCGGGCATAAAACTAAATGTGGCAACACGCCATAATAAAATATTGAATCTCACCGGCCAATATGTTTCCTGCACGGAATGATACTGAATGTTAACCCCGTAGCCCAACCGATTCCCAGGTTAAACCACAACGAATTTCGGTACTGTACGGTGTGTGGATTTATTTAGACCATCCGAAATCAACTCGGATTTTATTCGCCGATTTTATTATTGAAAGATGAACTAACTAAGATGAGAAATGCGTCCAGGTCACAAAGTGGACCAAAACGTTTCCTACAAACCAATGATTATTATTATTATTATTATTGCTGTTAATACAAAGGTCCCATCAGAACTCTCGAAAAAGTTTTGGCTGCAGGAATTGTCTCAAATATACTTAAAAGCACAATACAGTACCAAAAACAGTACATTTCTCGCATTAATTGCGACACTCCGGCAATTGAGAAGACTAAATTTTAACAAATTGTGCACAGTTACGGTTGTTACCAAAAAAGCGTAAAAATGGGAAGCTTTTGAAACAGGTGGCAGATCCATTTTGAAAAAAAAATGTGGATTCGGGTGCAACAGAAAAAGCACTTTACCCGAAAATACCGCGCGGGATGAAATAATGCCACTAGCGTTTAAGTTAACGACATTACTAAAAAAGAGACACATGTGACGTCTGGCCGGGACCCTTTCTCTTTCTTTTGTTATTTTTTTCATTCTTTTTTTTATCAGCCTCCCCCACCCCCCTCCACGAACCGTCATAGAGCCACAATTTGAATAATGGCAAATTGAACGGGCCTCCTTGAATACCAAAAAGGAGAAGGGTTGTAAGGGACTCGGAAACCCGCACCCTCGTAAAATGATTAAAACTTTATTAGCCTCCGGGCTGCCGGTCACTCCCCCCGCCCACCTATGAATATGCGCCGGGCGGCCGACGACTGGACTGTATTTGAAATGGATGGCCGCTGTTCATAAAAATACCAGCCGTCCCCAAGTCAGCCCTACTCCCCGCTAAAACTGTTTTTCTCCTCCAAAAATTAAGGGCAGTATTAATTCCGGAACTCCTCCAACGGGACACTCCGTATGATCGTGTGCACGCCACGAGAATAGGACCGAATTCAAAAGCAATCACGATATTATCGGCCGACTCAAATCCTCTAACATTATTGCCTACGTTTAAAATTTCGCAGAAACTGTTGTTTGTTCTCGATCTGTCGGTACTTCAACCGAGCTTCTGCTTTGTCAGAGTATAGTGAAAGTGCAATAGGAAGCTATCTTTCGTATGAGTACAAACACTATATAATAAATGCGGCCTAAGAAAGACAAGATAGGCCGCATAAATAAATGTTTATAACAATATGCATTGGTTTTGAGCAATATTCCTTAATAATAGTCTGTACAAATGATATAGAAGTAGTACGATCGTTATAAATAAATCAGAAAATCCTCGATCATAATTTTAATTAAGCGGATAAAATACGAAAAGGAATGCGCGGGCAGAGTCATCTGCGAGGTAAAAGAAGTGTAAAAAATAAACAGATTATATTATTTTCGCTAAACACCGAAAATGCTAATTCTTAAAACGCTCTCTAAAATATTTGAGACCTCGTAAATTTAAAATGTCAGACGGTTAAGGAAAATTATAAGGATAGAAAATAAATGCGAAAATTGCATGAGACCTAATTCTCAAATCGCTAGGAAACGTAAAACGTACGTTGAGCAAGCGATGTTTCATGCTTGAAATATTAACCGAATCATCTATCCGCTAATATATTATGATCGTTTAAATAATATACATTTTTAGATGATGCGTACACGTTTTTAGATTTAATTTACAGTGGCAGAGATGATAAGATAAATTGGAACAGTAATAACTTTTTAAATCGGACGATTAATGGTACAGAGAGTTCATGAGATGTTCATATTTCCAACAGAGTAGATTACGAATAATTAATAATGTTACAAATCAAACAGCGAGACCATTAATCAATATTATCTGGGTGATATATCGCCAAAGTATTCATATCTGGTCTGTGGTTAGACCGGTTTCTACTACGTTAGCAAACTTCGGTAGCGCGGAATTTAAAGGCCTTACTTTCATTTCATCTCTCACTAAACTGAACTGGTCGTTAACCAATAAATTTAAATTTTAAAAATTTCCTGTTAATAATGTAAATCGTACACAAATCGAAATATGTAATATACAAGCGACAAGGGGGTGGCGTTAAAGGCATCTCTAGCGAATTAGTAGAGATATAATAAATATAATTAGGGCCATCATAACTTTCGGACCTTATCATGTGACAACTACTTAACTTATCGACGACCATATCATTAGGTGTCGTGGAGTTATATCACTTCCGTCCTTATTAAAAATATGACTAATATACAACATTCCCGTTTTACTGTTGTTTAAAATAATTTAAAACACAATACGGTGAGCGTACTCTTTGCACTGTAATTTACTGGCAGTAATGCAACTGAAGATTTCACGGGAACATAAAAAGGCGGAGTTAAACAGTAATAATTCTAAGTAAATAATAAGTATAATTCTTAAATTAAATTACCAATTGAAATGCATACCCTACAAGAACACAGTTTGTGGGTAAATAAGAAAATGTTAGTGCCGCCCAGTGGAATGTTCTCTCCCCCTGTCAGCCGGGCCAAATACGATTATCTTATTGCAAACACGGTTCTTTTAACCATCACAATCGGAAACGGGACCAGAGAAACGGGGCTTATTTCTGCCTTGGGCCTTTGGCCCATCCCAAACGTCCGGTCGGGGCCACGGTCTAAACGAACCCGGGAGCCGGGGCCCGGAGTGAAATGTTTTTTCGGGGGATGCCCAATCACAATACATTGGGCCGGACGAGCGGCGCGCCCGGAATCCCGAAGCAGCCCCTACAAATAACCGCCCTACTCCCTCACCGGCACCGGCCACACTATTGATGCCTCCGACAACCGATAAATTTTTAGAAATAATGGAAAAACTATATATATATATATATATATATATATATATATATGATATAGGGCAGCCATTATTTCATCTAAGGAACATTCAAGCGTAAAATTCTTCATATTTATTCCTTCAAACTCGTTAATTCCCGAAGGTACGGACCACTTTCAGTTTAAGATGCTTATTTATATGATTAAGAAGTCCGGATTAATTCCACTGTCCGGATTATTGTCACTGGTGATTTTTGTTGGAAATTAGAGAAACACGGAGTGTTGGCGGAAGTATTTCAACTGAACTACAATAAAATTGTGCCTTTAAGAAATTCAACTCCCCCACTAATCGTTAAATATACTAATGGACCGGGAGACGTTGGCTGGCGTTGAATACGAAACGGGAGGATCAGGAGACACGGGCGTTACGGGTAACGTAGTGCACTTTCCACTGCAGTACATGAACGGAATGTTATCGATCGGTTGCCAGGATTGAGGGGGATCTAGCCGTAGGGGAAATTGCGGAACGCGGTCGGCCGCCGCAGGGGAAGACGATGGGGAAAGCGATTTGGTCCCGAGATTAATGGATCTGGCATTGAGGCCGGCACGGAATATTATGGACCGATGATGACGGTTAATTGAATTAAACTGGTAGCAATTAGAACAGGGAACTAGGTACTAAGCTATATATGTGCCCGGCTAAGATATATGTGCGTGTGTGTGTATTATAACTTTTATTATGACCAGTGCATATTTCCTCTGTACTACATTTTAGCATCGCCTTTGTTATCATAAATTGTTTTCCATTTGGCCCACAAATTTTCTGTTCTAACTTCCTTCCGAACATTAAAACGCATGATGATTCTTTTTATGACGATTCTTCTATGTTATGAACACAAAATCGGCATTTAACGCTCATTTGGAAACAGAATTTCAATTTGGAATAATCGCTTTGTGGCCGAAACCGTTCCTGCAAAACACCAAACGAGATAAATCTTGTCATCATATGGCTTTAAATTTTTTTGTGGTTTATAACACTTGTAAATACTCTTCGAAAAAATTCATAGAACTGTTCTTCCCCGATCCTTTTATTCACACTGACGCGTACTAAATAAACAAAATACGTGATTAGTGTAACGTCTTGAGGGCACTACGCTGGCCGCTAATCGCCCAATGTAAACATTCGTGTGTCGTATGGAAATGACGCCTTATAAATCGCACTGGGACCGTCGGAGGGAACCGGATGAACCGTATTTGAAATTCTAATGCCTTGTTCGACCGTATTCCAGTCCCACCGTATCTGTTAACCGTTCGTTTGACACGCAGTCCGCCGCTGATGAACTGTTTAATTGAATAAATCTACTCGGAATATTCTCAAGCGTTTGTTTTTGGATTTAAAAACACCGGGACAGACCCCTAAAATACCGTCGCAATTGTGACTAAATAGTCGAAAGTGTTTAGCAAGATTTCCAAATGTCTATCTAAGAAATGGTTTGACTATGATTGATCATACGCATACTCTATATTTAATAGGCATTTATAATCTTGAAAATGCAGTATAATAAAGAAAAGAATTAACATCTTACATATATGTTATGGGAAGAGTTACAATTTTAACCGGAAGTAATAATAATATTACGGTCTTTTAAATCGGTCTTTTGATCGAACTCTCACCTTTATTTATTATTCAGGCTATATAGTATTAGCGGAGGTCACGCTTTGTGGTAATGATATGCTGCTGTTTATGAAGTAAATGTATCGAAACCACAAATTTACGTTCGTTTAATGTAAAAGCATAACAATCCTAATCCAAGTACTCTTTTGTTCAGAAGGTTTTGCTACGCTCGATACCGCTAATTATATGCCGAATCATTAATTTCCAGGTCGTCTCCCAGGCCAACATAAGTGGACAGAAAATGGACTCTGAAGCCCTACTCAGTTGTTACAAATCCACCAATTTGGATTTGATTGATTTTTCTCTAATTGGTATTTATTCGCGGATCAGCAATAATGTTAGGTAAACTTTTCACCCCCTGCAATTGAGATAGAAACCGGCGAATTGGGACGCCCCTTTCCAATTGTCGGTGAGTAGTTAATTACTTCAAATGATTACAGAAACAACCTGACCATTCTTCCTTTTCCGAAGAGCCTTAATTGTGTGCACAGACTTCTTGATAATGTAATATTTATCGCGGCTAAGTGAAGATTCATATTTTCAATAAAATTCACTAATTCCAAATTTCATAAATGTATTAATTGATGACGTTCATCATGAAATTATTACCACTGTTTCAGAATATCCACTTCAAATAACTTTCTCGTAGGCGCTAACATTAGGAGCAGACATTAGTTACATCAAGTATAACATATTTTGGTTATATTTTAAATTTCCGGATAGAATAAACTACAAATAATGTTAGTTGATAAACCGATATTTCGCGTATATTTTCCATGTACTTGTAAAGGTTGAAACGTACTGTTGAAAAAACCTGCAAAATTCTGCAGATTTCAAGAAGTGAGGAATTTATAAACTGAAAATGCGACATTTATATTTTACAAGAATCGTAATAACAAATGTAATTAAACAAAGATTAATCGGATCGCCTGCGAATACACCGATTGGGAGATGAATATCTCTAGATCTCGATGTCTTGCTCACTAACTAAGTATCCTTAGGTTTTCCACTACCGATATCAACAATAAATGTTAGTAGAATTACGCACTGATGTTCAATAACTAAACAATAATATTTTCATTCGATCACAGAAAATACAATTCGCCCTTTTAGTACCGAAAAATATAAGAAGAACTCAAATACAAGAGAAGGAAAATAAATTCCCTGAGATTTAGAGGAAGTAGTAGGACACAAAGAAGTAATATGTGTCGATATATCTAACGTTAATATAATTCCAACAAATAATACAATATCTTCGTGGTGTTTTATTACAGAACCTGCTGATATACCACTATTATCTATTCCATGTGAATTAAAATGCATAGCAATTGTGGGAATAGGTGGTCGAAAACCTTGAAAAGAAAAATTTATAATAATCATTTTATGACTATTTTGTGCCCAGTATTTGTCCAACGTTTATGAAACAAGAAAAAGCCCTAGTAGAAAAAACCTTCTTCAGGGTAAGTATTAATCCGTAATTGGTGTTTCAGTCAGGCCGATCGTGCACGAAGTGTAATATAATTA
Organism: Lethocerus indicus; assembly: GCA_019843655.1. NCBI lineage: Eukaryota > Metazoa > Arthropoda > Insecta > Hemiptera > Belostomatidae > Lethocerus > Lethocerus indicus. Next base: position 8,786,396 of record JACDQD010000006.1, read on the forward strand.
AAGGTAATTTGGGAACGTCGAGAGGTTCTCGCACGTTATCATGTGGCGAGGACTTAAGTTATCGACGTTAAGATAAGTAGATTACCAGTGTTAAAACATAAGTCTATAGAACACCTAAGAAGGTGGAAAATGGTAGAATTTAAACTATTTTAATGGTGAAGTATATCGCAGTTATAAGGTCCGTGGCCGGTGCTCGGCAAGGGGCCGGAAGAGGACCGGGGAGCGAATTAAGAAAAAACATCACACTCGTCATTAATTTCTTCGGAATGCTTTGCCAGCGATCCATATGGCCGGGCAGCAGGCGTGCATCTATCTTTTTTATGTCCGAGACAACCCAATTGTGAATGGATGACGTCTCTTAAGGCGTTGGATGACGAAAATATTTAGACCGTTCTGAATTGCAAGGTACTCGGACGTTAAACAGACGAGTGGGGGATTTTCTCAGTGGGAGGCCGCGGAGCGGGCCCACAAAATCTGGACTTCACACAAAATCGACCATAATAATTATCTCCTAACGCGAGAACATATGAGTGAAAAGCATAACAGAGTGCGTTCGCTAAATTGAGAAAATTTCAGCCTTGTGTTTCCACGCGGAAGTAAAATTGATGAAAAGCTTAGCGACATAAACGCCGTATGAAAAGTGTTGAAAACAGTGCCGGTGACAGTTCCGGACAGTTTAAGCGGAACGTTTAAAACCTTTCCAGGTCAACACACCTCGCGAGTTGGGAACACCTGGAAGCCCGGTATAATAATGGCGAGTGAGCGGCCGAGGACAATTAGGCCGGGATGCTTGGAGTACTTTCAGACCTAGAATTGGGAAGTTAAAATGGGCGGAAACATTTAACATACCGAAAGGATACAGAATGGTGTGAACCACCCCCCCCCCGCGAGTCTAGAAAACTGTTCCCACAATATTTTAAATATTTTACTACGATTATCTATATAGCTTAGTTCGTCCTGAGACGCAACCACCTGTGTTGAACAAACAGATGACTAACCATTACCTTTATCCTTAGGATTACTTATCATATATTGTAACAGAGTGATCATTAAACTAAGTGGCCTGTCGTATAATTATATTTCCCTTCTATTCCCGTTATATTTTAAACTAGTTGTAGTTTGTAAAGACCTCAGATGTCATACTGGACATAAAATCTCAAGGAAAAGTGTACAACTGGTGAATGCAGCCAACCTTCACAACTTTTCACGAGCTCAATAGTTCAAAATATATTTTGTACTTCTATCAATTTCAATAAATTCAAAATATATCGGAATATAACAACATTCGAATATAGTACTGGCAGTGAAATATTTCGTATTGCATGGCAAGTATAAAGGAAGTAACTACATTTGAACGAGCAACAAAATTATGATTTACATATTACTAAACAATGTGTCCCAATTCGATACAGGCGTGTAATATTATGGGCCATATATTTTTATACCAGTAAAACACAATTTTATTCCAAAGAGCCATCCCGAATATAAAGCCTAACATTACTCACGTCGTCACTTGCCAGGCCCGATATTTACGATTCATCTCCTCAAAGGGACCTTTTCGTCTGAAATGCTGAAGCCGTACTTTTCCGGGGGAATAAGATAGACCCGTGTGCCCCTCAACGTGCACCCGAACCCGAGCAAATTTTCAGAATGAATAATTACGCCGAGAAGGCGGATTCGATTTATCAACGGACGGCTCATTTCACCGATACGGGGGGACGGACAAAGAGAGATAGAAAAAAAACCGAGAGTGCAACGGATATGGACTCTTAAGACGAAAATATTTCCAGGAGGAAATCGATGTTTTACCGGTGCAGGGGGAGGAGGGTGAGGGGGAGGGAGGACCCCGCGCTCAATAGCTTTCTCGGTGACACCAACAAATTGGGAGGGTCGGGCCTCAGGCCACACAGACCGGCCGGCCCACAGCATAATCGATAAGGCAACAATTTTCAAAAGAGAATTAAAATTTTATTCACAATATCTAGAAAACACATAATAACTTCGAGGAAAATATTTATTTACCCCTAACAACGTATATTAAAATGGTATTGCACCCTGAAGTAGAACTTAGAAATAAATAAAGAATAACGAGACGTTATATTATAAAAAATATACAGCAGTTAATGAAATATTGTTAAACTATTGAACTACTACCACTTAAAAATTAAAAATACATATTGACATTTTTATATTTTTTGACTTTTTTTATTTAACATAAGCTGATTTTAGGTAGTATCAGGGGCAAAATATTTTAAACCTATTACAACTGCCTGCAATATTTTCTACTATATCAATTATGACAATATTAATAACGCAATATTGTACCGGAACTGCATAATTTAACGTCACTGTCACGCTGATTAAAGAACACTAACGAAATGTTCTATGGAGTACTCCATAGTGTATCAGTTTTGTAACCGTTCGGATCAATTTGAAAATTCCAGTAACTTAAAATTTCCATTAGTTGAAAATAGGTCCGATATCGTATATTACTTCCTACTCCGGGTTTCCATACTGAATAATGGTTTCAGATCACGCACTCAACAAAGTACGGATTTTATGAACCAAATTTTAAAATTTGCATTTTAATGCAGTAAATATTCCAATTTTTATATTAACCGATTATCCATTTCCTGTATATAACTGGAGTGACGTGCGAAATGTATAGATGAATTCTAGGCAGTTAATTACTGCCTGAAGCAGAAACTAATTTTAAATAAGGATATTCTGACAGTTGAAACCAGTCTCCAAACCGCAGATGCGGATGGCTGTACACATGGAAGGATATTAAAAGAGGTGTATTTTCTATAATTTTCTTATGATTCATTCTATATTGTTGGCCGTGTGTGTGGATGTCACCTACAGCCAATTAATACAGGTATCTCCCACCATCAATAGACAACGCGGAATCTACTGCACCACGTGGGCATAAAGTCCATATGCCTGTTCGGAATCGAGGAAAAGTATCGCTAAATAAGTTCCCGCAGAGAAACCGGCAGCAGGAGTGAACCTACGATGAAGAGGAAATCAATTAGTTCAGACCTTCATATTTAAGAAACAGTCGCCAGGCACTTGGAGAGAAAATCATTCATCGATGCCAACCAGACGCGAGAATGAACTAAAGAAAAAAAACCTGCCACTTAATCCTGATTCTCAGCGGCTATAGACAACATTTTAACAAGACAGATTCACAGTAAGGCTGCCAACATCTGGGTCTTTCTCAGAGACGATGTGAATGGGGCCTTAGTTCACCGTTAATGCCTTAGTAAGCGACGTTATTTATAGTTATATGTTGGTGTTTAATTGTTATGCATGCAGGGTGTTGTTAAGGCGAGCCAGGGCCGTGGGGTCCATACACCACAAGTCAGAAACGGTGGGGACGTTACTCGATGGTCAAGAACCGGTTTGCTAGCTCAGTGGTATCCATTACCCCGGGCGGTACGGTACCTTCTTTTTAAACCCTGACCGGTAACAGGGCTGAATAATATAGCAAACACCAATTTTATCTTTCCAATGTGGCGTAAAGGCTGGAATACAAACAGGAGGATATGGCCCATAAATGTCTCACCATTTCTCACCGGGAATGACCCGTTTGAATGGCGGTATCAGACGTCATCGTTTCTGCTCACCTTCTGGTATATGACGCGATATTTATTTGTTTAAATGAAATTATGTAATTATTAACTGGTCCTTATTAGAATCCGCTCTGAGGTAATAAAATCGGAAGCATTTATAAAACACATGCAATCTGTAAATTAGAATATGAGAGGTATTCTGAATGCTGACTTCTGTGGTTTCTCAACAATTTAAGTTATCTGCAAATTCCTTCATAGAATCCCTTAATGATTTACTCATAAATATTATTATTATGGGAATTACTTTAGGGAAGCCCTGAAACTATTGAACAAAATTATATAAACTGCCTGAAACCAGATATACATTTGCATCAGTTTAATATTTATGCTACGTATTAATTGCTCCAAGGGCTCGCAGTGCGAAATGGATATATTCAGTACAGAGCTATCAACGATTTTATTACACAATAGTAGAATATAACCTACATATTATATAGTTTAATCTACAGCCGCAAATCGTCCTGCAGACATCCCCTTTAGTTGTACAAATATTTGTCACTAATCCTTTACATTGCTAGTTTATGAGTTATAAAAAAGTTATTATAAAAAAAAACTGAACCCACTCGGCGGACAGCGTTTACTGTTTGGTTGTCCGGCGGCCGGATCCAAATCAGGCAGTTAGCCGAGGGTGGCCGGGCAAACATCCATCCTCTAATGGCCGAATCGTGTTGTTGCCGCCTCAAACCCTGTTAGCCCTCTCTCCAATTTGAACTTATCCCCTGCGAAAACTGTCTGAGCCACCCCCCCAACGCACCGATACTCCTCCCTCCCCCACGACACGACCCAACCGAACAGCCTTATGCCTGGATTTTTAGCCATTTTTTATTTGCTTTTTATGGGAGTGCGGCCGGGCCTTTTTATGGGTGGAATACGGCCTATCACCCTTATCATAACCTACACACTATACGCGGCGACGTGAAAGTATTGTTACGGGGCCAATTTTTTTTTTATTGTTTCCAGTTTACAATGGATTCGCAGGTTTATAGGTGGTCTCCGGGGCATTTATTATATCATGGCCCCTTATAGTACATTAATCTCCTTCAAACACCTGAAATATAAATTTTTTTATTACGCTAATTTTTTTCATTCTTAACCATTAACATGTATTGCTAGAAATATTATTTTTCGCCATGAATTTATATTAGAGTATAAATACTAACGTATTACAATATTTATTATCTCTTGAGAATAAAATAAAACGAGGAAGGTGCTTGTTTTCCAAGTATAATCGGGTTGTTACGTCAATGTACCTTAAAAAATGGACTATTATTCCAATTGTATTCGAGCGATTTATATATAAGTGAAAAAAGACTGGGAAATATGAAATTGGAGTCCAACGAACACCGCGAGGCGGAGAATATTTTAGCGGTTTTTATCAATAGCCATATATATTAGGCTGGGGAGGAGGAGGAGACGTGAGTACACTTACATATTTCTCTTTTATAAGCGTATTATGTATTCTTTAGAGAGTCTTAGGCCCCCGCCAGGATAAAAGACACATGCAGATAGAGAGAATTTCTTTTCAAGTCGGAAGGGCCTTATTAACATTTTTAAGGTTACGACCTCTTTAACTTTCAAGATTCTGTCTGGCGCGCGCCCTCCTCCACCGCCCCTTCCGCGGGATAACTTTATCTTTGAGCTGCGGGCCCAGGCTGCCGGCCATTATTGGGGGGCGCGGTCCCGGCTTATTGAGATCTCTCTCTGTCTCTCTCGCTCCCTTGTTGCCCGTATCACTCCCTCCTTTTCTCTCCTCTCTCTCTCTCTCTATCCCTCTTTCCACCACGGGCTAGGAACATCAGAGGTCCGGGGTTGTTTGGGGAGGGGGGACTAAACAATAAACCCGCGGCTGGAGGGATGGGCGTCACACTTGTGTACCGAACGCTCCATGAAAAAGTTCATGAGACGAAGAAGTGGGGGCGAGGGGGGCCTTTTTAGCCCGAGGGTGTAGAAAGGGAACAATCGCCTGAAATCAAGTGCTTCAACTTTCCTCGCTGACGCTAATTAGCAGGCCAGTTCGAATAACAATCATTTTCTTCGAATCCCAACTGAACAAAAACGGAGGGATCGAATAAAGTATGTTTATCGGGGAGGAAGTTAATAAAGCAGCCATATTATTGTTTCGTTAATTAATATTCTGTTACCTCCTAAACTAATTACATTGCAGATGATTCTCAATCACTAATTGAGATGGACAGATCAAACGAATTGCGATGTTCTGTTATTCTCAACTCATAGATGATGTAGTTTATGTTCAACTGAATAACGGAATAGATAGATAATTATATGGCACCAATTCGTTACAAAACTCTGAACGGCTATTAAAATAAGACACATAAATGTATGTAAAATAGGTTTATTATTAGCTCTACAAAGAAATGTATAGCAATAACATACAGTAGGCTGAAAAGGAGAAGAAACACGATTTACTTTTAAATTCACTAACAGCAATCTGTTCCAAATAATTTACATATTTTGGTAAGAAAGAGTAATACCTAATTAAAAAATATATTGTTTGTTTGAATAGGGCATCTAGCGATATTCTGTCATCGGTATATTGGCTACTTCTCTATGCTTATGACTTTTTGCAGCAGTGGCGTCGATAAAATAAAATTTTTCCAATGACCAATGATTCTCCGATAACAACGAACAATCAAAATATTATTTTCCTGCAAGGGACACGTCGCCAAACAATCAAAATAGAAGTTACCAGCTAAAACAAGAACCGAGTTGGAATGAGAGGCAGAATTGATAGGTAAAGCCTAAACACGGCCGCTCTCTTAATTGAATCAGGAACCGAATTTGGACGGACACCGACCCGGTTATTCGCCGCGTTGTTTTTACGCTCTCCAGGCCCATTTGACCTGTCTGTATTTTTCCAATTGCCTCGTCGTCTCCCGTTCGCCCTTTCGTAAATAAACCTTGGCAATTTTTCAGGAGCAGAGTGTATCGGTCCTAAAAACACCGGGGAGAAAAATCTCCCCCAAAAGCAACGACATAAAGGAATTAAAGAGAGGCGGAACTGGGAGTGGGGCCCCAGCATTCTCTTTACACTCAATATCGCTGATACGGGTTAAATTCCCGCATGATGAAATTGAACCCAGGCCGTTTGCGCGGCAGTTTTCCAGCCCGAATCCCTGCAGTCGCAAATTCTTCAACCGGGAGCGGCTGTTCCCGCATTCACTGTAAAATGTACAGTAAAATAAATTTAAGAACTGAAAACAGCCTTTTCAACCTTTCATCTTTCACTGCTCTCCCCCTTTTCATCCCATTAATACTTGTGGAAGTTGATTCACGAATAACAGTGGAACATTATGGTGATCAATTCTTAATATTCTAAAAAAGAAAAAGCTCTTGTAATTAATATAATGGACCCCCTCAGCCACACATCAAATTTTTGATAATGAAAAGTTAAGCTTTCGACTAATATACAAATTTTACCTAATACGGTTAAAGAGTAGATGCCAGTCTAAAAATATACGTGAGTAACAGGAGAGTCTGGGAATATCTTATACACAATACATAATATGGCGATAAACATAACGGAATTGCAGAACGGCGAATCAGTTCCTTTATAAACTTTGGTTTTATCTTATATCCCTCAACAATGGGAAACTGCGAAAACGGCAACGCTGTAAAAAGTTGAGAACTCCGGAGAGGGAAGTGCCAGAATCTATTTTTATTGAATCGCCTGGACTGAAAGGAAACAAGTGCATAATGCATAAGGCATATAAGTTAGGAAGTTAACTCTGCTGGATTGGTAGTTTTCGATAATACGTAAAAGCGCTGGTCGGCTCCGAAAGATTATAAAACTATACTGAGTGAGGTCATATATCTCCATATTGGAACGTGGAGTTAGAATAAAAGAACCCAAAAACGGAGAAAATATGACAGGAAAGGAAAAAGAACAGCTCATGACTGATAAAAGATAAGTATTGACATTTTACAGTAGATAGTAGAAACCCATTAATCAGGAAACGGTCCGATCTGAAAGTCAGTATTAGCGGAAACTGTTTCATATATAAAATTATATTTTTCGTCTGAATTAAACAGTACTGCAACGGATCCTCATAAAACGGAGGGCAATAAACTAATCTATTTATTACAAGTTTGTGTCAAATTAACCCTGTATAAACCTCTGGTTTCGTTGTTCAAATTATTTTCGGCAAGATCTCGGGCTGGATTCAACTTGTCAACTTACCGACTCTTGTGTCAACCAGTATTCTGATATAAATTAGTAGATCTTCCAAGGCAATCCAACTAAATATAATCCAGCTATTCCCACAATAAATCGTCCGGATTAAACGATAGCCGAGATTAGTAAACGGACGGAGAAATATCTGGAATTTCTAATACTCTATTTGACAATACAAAGTTATCATTAATTGATAAAATTTTATATCCCATATATTTTTCCATGAATAAAATTTGTAGAAAGTGGATATTAATAGGAATGATTTTCTTCCTGTTTCTCTGCCCCGCTCTACGTGAGTTCATTATCCCTAATTTTATAAATAAGAGGGGGATGCTTCAAAAGAATGCTTTCACTTGCTCGAGGCAGAGCGGCCCGCCTCGACACTCAGGGGAGTACCGAATAGAAAAAACCCCGGGCTCGGGCTCAAAAGGTAAAATTTAATGCTGCGACTCGCAAGTTACAGGCTCCACTGCAAAAACTAAGGTTAATTTGTCTCAATTTAAGGGGGAGAATATTTTTGCCGATGCATATACCGCCGGCGAAGGTGCCACCAGGAGTTTAGGGCCGAGTTTTCTCCCCGTATGGTGTATTTAAAGAACCGGAGCACTACCCTAACCACTATTAATACTTTGGCCAAGTATCAAAGCTTGGACGCAAACGCCTATATTTAAAAAGGCCGGACGTAAATTTTTCATCCTGCCGCCCAGCCCCTTTTATTGTCCGCGCCGGCTTCGACCTCTGCTCATTAACGAGCCCCACTCAGGACGGGGGCGTAACCACTGAGAAATGTGAAATATTAAAATCCACCCCAACTGATCTTCATAAAATTAATTTCATTCCAGTGGTCTGGAATCCAAATGTGGACTGGGCAAAGCACGATCTGCAATTTATTCGTTATTTTTAATTTAATAATTTTTGAACACCAATCACTTAATAAAACCGCCGCCACAAAACAAAACGTCAATTTTAATGAGAGTAATGTAATGAGTTCTTAAATTATCTTTTTTAAGATTGCATTATTTAAGAAATTAAGATTGCACGATGAGTGTAGCATTTGTATAATCAAATTATGTAAAAAATTTCATATTTTTTTGTTAATTATGCAAAGCAAATTTTTCCTGTTTTATAAGCAGTTAATGCACGGTGTAAATAAATCACTGTCATACTATCTGCGTATAGTGGAACTGTGAAATAGTGGCTCAGGTTCAAGTGAGTGAACCTACTACTAAAATCCCTCCACTGAAGTTCTTTATTGGATGATCAATTAGAACAGAAGTCGTTGCCAACATTTTTTCTCAGATAACACTATTTTAAGAATCGGTGGATTTAGACTCGCACGATTCGTTGCGTAACTCTATTCTTAACATATTGTCGGCATGGTTGCACAGCGTCTATGTTACTGGAAACTATAATAATGACCTCATCGAAAAATGATTTTTTCTCTTATTACACTAATCGTTACATTTATCCTAAAGGTTATCAATGGTGAGGGTCGTTCGCATTGGGGTTCTCACTGTCCTGGATTTCTCTGTGCAATTTTAATTGATTTTATCTATACATTCTCGCCCATTCAAATGGTACCATGCAAATTATCTGCTTTGAAATGAAAATCAGGGATAATTAAATTACTGTGTAGGAACACTATATTAACTAGATTTCGCCCCTGACCCCCCTCCCTCTGGGACGAAACCAAGAAGCCAAAACCGATAATTCAAAATCAGTGAACGCAGACTGAAAATTGCAAGGACATCACAAACAAATATTTTAAAATTCAAGTGTTCAATATTTATGAAACATCGTCGTACACAGCAGTTGAGTTTTAATTGCGGGAAATACAGATTCCATCGTTACACTTCCCCGTTTGACAGCAAATATTATGATAATATAAACTCGAAAACCGGGTAGATCGACAGTGTTAAATCATTAATCGAGTTCGGTTACAGTAGCCGGCGATTACATTCAGAGAGCTCATCGGTTAATAAAATAACAGCAGGAATTAGAACGGGACGGGCGGAGACGAGATAATCCGTGGATTATCACCCCAGGGGCCGAAACCGAAATTAGAGCCGAACTCAAGTTGGCCGACCCGACGATTAAAGGGATCAGTTACCGTGAGGCCGGCTTTTGTGTTTAATACAAGAGTCATAAGGATGGCCCCCGTGGAAATGGACTTATAAACGGGAGTATTGCGGCCGGTGGGTGCATTTGAAATGCAGATGGGTCGCCGCCCCCCAAAGACCCCGGGGCGACGGCTCGGAGGGCCCAGTCCCACCGCGTCGATACGATTTCGATTATCTGCTATAAATCAAATTATATAGGAGCGTATAACTTGGGACCCGATGGAAAATCGAAGCCTTTGATGGGACCGAAAAGGTCAAACGATGTAATATAGATATATCTAATTTAAGATATCTGTTCGTGGGTTTTGGATTATCTTAAACTCTTGCGATCTTCTGTCACCACTCGCCGATCTGAATCGGTTTCGGCGCGTTGGTCTTCTCGCGTTACGCCATTAAATTAGTGAAACCGATGAAGCATCGCGAACTGCCATTAACGCAGGCGATGAAAGCCGGTCGGTCTTAAGAAAGAAGTGTTAAATCGTTAAGTGAACCCGATTAAACTTGCCGGAAATTACATTCGGGTGATTGATTTACAGAAAGCCTGGAATGATCTAATACAGATGTGAACATCTTATTTCCGAAGACCACGTCGAAATTTGGAATTTATTAAACAACAGTGTGATCCTAAAACTTGATTTGTTGGCCAGAAAAGCAAGTTAAACACAGGGATTACATCGATATTATAAAACGGTTATTTGAGCGAGAACGGATGGATGGCCGGGTGGGGCTCCGGAGTCCCCCATCTGGTGACCGGCGACACAAAACAACACTTGTCCCCGAGTAATGGATTAGTGCCGGGCAGCCCCTCCCTACTGGGCCTCGGCCCCACTAATAACCCCAGGCCTAATCGCGTGTGTTGTCCCAGCGAGCGGGAGACGGAGCGAGTGCGGCGGGAGAAGCGGAGCGGGTTGACGGCGTCCCCAGGGGCCCGGAGGGAGGACACCCCACCGAGCAATTAGTCATCGGTAAAACGCGGGATATGCTGATGCCGCAAATGGGGAAAATCGCCCCGAGACATCGCCCGACCCTCCTTTTATAACGGCCGGCGCATAATTTACACGCCCTCATCAATACGTGGACCTAGGCCGGCCTCTCCTCCCTTAACGTGGCCACCTGCCAAATCTATGTTAAGGGCTAAATGATTCCACGAGTCCGTCAACTACATTCCAGTTTATACATCCCAAAAAATAATTTCTAACACATTTAAAAACCTGCAAATAACGGGCGTACGTAGAATAATAATTAGAATCCTGCCACGTCTAGTTCATGCCCGAACGCAGATGAACAAATAGGCGGTATGAAATCGAGTCAGACAAGTGCAGTTGGACGACAACCAACCGTCGCCGCGGCATTGAAACGGTATAATTTGCCAGTAGCGCGGCCACAATAATCGTAACGAACCGTATGAAAATATTTGCACGCATTGCTAACGTAGGAGAAAACAAAATAGTGGGATTATTAAACAAGGCATGTTTGTCTAAGTGTGTTATTATCTATAAAAGTGACGAAAACAGACATGTGTAAAATAATGCTTCGAGTTAGGAACACCATACCCGATGGTAATGGAATTCCGAAAGTTACAGACAACTTTGGCACAATTAAGGAGAGGAAATACAATGCAATTTTTAACGATAATATTTACAATTACTGCTTATATGTTTTATGATTTATATTAGGTTTTTAGTTCTGGTCTATCACGCTTACTGAACGTAGCAAATATAGCGGTGAAGAACGCATAAATTCTGTTCAAAAGAATGGAGGAATTCAGAGCAATACAGATCAAAAAAACTAAACGCGAGTATATCTGCGCGAAAAGATAGTCATTTCTGATTTTTTTTCTGAAAATATCATTTGCGGTAAGTTAGTGGCAAGATATTTTTTCCATGGTGATGTTTAATAATATTACTTCATTTTTTCCTGGAAATAGTAGCTGTATACAGGAATTCGCTGGTTTAACGATGAACCAGTTTCAATAACTGAAACGAAAAAAACAATATATTCATATTCGCATCTACGCCAAGTTCATGCTTTGTTTTATTATACAGTTTGTAATTTAATACGACAGCAGAAAGGAACACATAAAAGAATAATTTTGTATTTCCTTTTATTTTTTATTCCACCTAAAAACTCGGTGTGGTTCGATTTTTGTCAATTTGACCCTGGAATTCCCCGGAAACAGTATCAGGGGTTCAGATCGTGAATTGGAACTTAGGGGGAAAGTTCATTATCGCGTGGTACACTTATGCAAATGGGGAGGACGATAAACAGTCGGCTACACGGTGGGCATACGTTTACATTAATTTGATTTGCCCCAGTCCAATACATCTGTGTCGTCTGTCCGGCTACCTGAACGTAATTATAACTTTCGTGTCATGGATCAGCAAGCGACACACTGAATTATTATGTTAAGTTCTCGGAGGATTGGCAAATTGAATTTCGTTTGACACGGCGTATAATAATAAATGATGGTGTTTCCGTTTATGATTAAAGGCTTACCGTGAAGGAAAATTGGTTTTAAATTTATTTTGTACTTGCAGTTGTCGTAATTTTCTTATAAAAAAATCATAAATATTTTATAATAACCTAGTATAAAACCGAGAACCTACTTTATACTAGCCATACGTTTTTTGAAAAAGCCCTGTGTACATGGATATTCATTTCCTACGTGAACAGTTCCATTGGTGGTTGGTGTCCGATTTATGGTGGCACTGTTTATGGAGTTTATGACCACCGTAATAAAATATGATTTTCGGTTTTGGACCACCAGGTCTCTGACCGAAGAAAACAATGGTCGCCACGATTAAGTAATTACCCCCACAAAATCCCTTCCCAGTCGCAGGGAAGCAGGTGGGCGGGCTCTCGACGCTCTGGCAACTAAGAATTTCTTTTCGAGGAGCGCAAAGCCCCCTTATTGAAGGGACAAAATCCTTTTCATCATCCCCTGAAAAGGATAATCGTAAAACTCAATTTCTCCGCCCTTTAGCCCCACCCCCACCCAAATAGGCCGACGCCGCTCCCCAGGGATGAATTTCTTACACTTTGCTTGTCGGAAAGGAAATTTTATCGGATATTTAATCCATCAGCTCCAGATTAAACATCACTCGGATCGATGTAGCATTAATTAAAGTATTTTAAGGCCGATCGCAGAAAGGTCAGCCCATTTTGGCGCCGGAGTTCTCCCAATCATACAATCCAACACAGCAATTTCTTGTACTAACATCAAATTGCGCAAATCAAACAGTTAAATTCGGTGTACACCCAAGAAGCTATGATTTAGGACATAAATCAATAATCGAGAGTGGGGACAAATAGCAGGAAGTTCGTTAACCGGGATCGTGAAAAAAATCCCCTCCCGAACAAAATCCAATTTACCGTGATGGATTAAGACGGAAACTAAAAGGAAATACAACGGAACGGCCCCCCCGAAAGGAAATCGCTAACACTCGTTCGAGGTTAAGCGTTATGAAGACGAATTGGCCGCGCTCAGAAGGAAAGCAGGCAGGAAAAAAGGGACAGAGGAATTAATAGGAAACGTTTAACGGACAGTTGAAAGGCTGATGTCGGATAGGGTTTCAAAATTAAAAATGAAGAATCGACCGAACTGGAAAAATCACAATCCAGCCGTTTTTATTTTCAGAACCCAAATATATCAAAAATATCAAAAAGTCTAACATATCAACAGGTTAGACTGCCACTTTCCAAAAACTGTTATAGTTGCAACAATTTATAGTTATAGATTTATATTTTTAATTTAACATTCCTTGAAAATAAGTTTAAATAATTAGCATGGTAATAACATTACGGTATTTTTTTCATATACCTAATGCCGGCAATTAATTAATTTTTTTAAGAGAAAATTGGAAGATTGAATTAATTTTTTTGTACCCATTAATGACTTCTTTTTTAAAGGGGGTGGGAGCAGGTCTTTATACGAAAGTCGGGAAGCCAGGGGATGGAGGGCGGGATCTTTACTTAATGCCACTTACTTTTAATTAGAAAATATTCTGTCTTATTAGACGTAAATGAGTAATTTGGTTTCTAAATTATTATCACGGTGAACGGGTAGCAGAAAGGAGAGCGCATGATAGAATATGAATAAAGTGTAAAGTGAAGGAGAGACGAGGCGCTTAGGACGCTTAGGAATAGTAGCCCCGTTGAACAGACCTATAATTAATTTAATTGAACCGAAACGCAATATATATTTAAGTATAATACGCAATTTGTTAACAATAACTTGTAATTAGTGACGTGAAGCAAGGGGAACGAAATCAAATGTGGGGCGAATTCGCAATAGTGTTACATATAGCAATAAAATACTCAGTTATCAAACAAAAACATAAATATAAAATACTTCCCTCGTTCTTCCTTCTGTTTTGGTGTTCGTGCTCAGAGTTCTGTTACAGAGCAATTAAATTACCTAATTAAAACAAAATCACGGGAGTTCGATATGCAGTAATAATGCATAATTGCATGGCCGTATTAGCCTCATGAACCTACATCCTCTCTAGGCTATATCGGCCTCGACGGGAAAACTTACGGTAGTTTCTCATGGAACGTTTAGGAAAGGAGAAGTGACACATACTTGCGTAGCTATTTCCAAACTTAGAAATGAAGTAAATTAGAATTGGCGAGACAAATCTTGGGAATTAGATATCTGGAATTTAATCAACGACCTACCAATATCGCGAACTGTATACTGTAATATTGGCATTCCAAAACACTACGGCTCCTTCAGTTAACTATTACACAATTACTTATAGCTAAAAAACATGAAGGAAAAGATATTTCTGTAAGTACTAATGATATTGTTATAACAACAGGCGTAAATTGCAAGAAAATTCAAAACATTTAATAATGTTTTTTGAATCATTAGCAATCAATTTTGAATTAAAGACACAACTGCTGGTATCTCAGAAAGCTATTATTTAAAATACATACAGCTGAGTAGTATAATTAGGATGTACATCAAATTATGATCTGGGTTTTACACGAACTTTTATGAGAATATCTCAGCGGCTTATTGCGCTCAGAAGAGGGAATTTATAAAACTTTCAGTGGCGCTCAGAAACTGAACAATGTTTCGTTTTTTTATTCCGAAGAAAACAAAAGAGACCCGTTAGCCCAAATAATAAAGAACGGAGAGCGGGAGTCATTCGGAGCGGTGTTACTAAACAGTTAAATATCGATTCTAAATTCTAAATCTGCCAGCGCCTATTCGGCTCCGGCCGCCCCACCCCGGAAGTTGTTTCCAAAACTGGATAGCCTTAAATTAGAAACCGAGCCCCTATCCATAATTCTTTTTTTTTAACGAACACCTTACTCCATATTGAGTTGCCGAATCGAGCTGTAAACGGTACGGTAAAAATAAACCGAGGAAACGCGAGTGACGGTACTCACACACAAAAAAACACAATACCGGATATAATGTAATGGAGACTGGTCTTGAGAAAACGGGAATCTGCCACACTACTAAAAATGTACTGCTAAAGAACTTGTTGCGAAGGCTAATAGAATTGTTTGTCGTCTTGTTTTCAATTTAATTCAATTCAATTTCATCTTAATTTCAATCTTATTTTCACATCCTAAAATCTAGGAATCCGCCCGGTCTAAATAATTTTTTTTCAACGAATCGTTACACTGCGAATTGTGGAAACCAAAGGAATCCATTCAGCTGTTCAAAATATATTGGTCCGCAAGTGTTCTTGAGCCCCAACTCACGTGTAACCTGAAATGGCCAAGGCCAGAATTAGAAACGCCACATCTCTATAAATGTACGGAGGGAGGGGGGTGGGGTGGGGCGAACGAACCGGTCTAGATTTCGCGTGACGCGAGGAAAAATCGAACTGTGCCCGAAATCAGGGAACAAAAACCCAGGACAGCGAGTTGTTTAAATTCTCAACGCGCTGGAATCCCTCAGCGGCGGGAGCGTTTAATCTCCAATAAACAGTCGGCTTTGCCACCGAACACAGGCACGACTCAACTGCCGGATTTTGGTAAAGTTTAATTCGCCTCTTCCCCTCCCTTTCAAAGAGATTAATTCCTTCAGATTTTTCAAACGGCGCTTGAACTAAACCAATCAACCACTATATGATCTGTATATTATATTAATAATCAAATATAATTTCATCCCAAATGAAAGGAATTTGAGTTAATCATATTATAAATTTAAATTTAAAACAATTGAAAAAGTTTTCAATTTTTAATTCAACTTCAATATTAGATTCCCTATTTTAGTATTTTTTCAAATCTGAAGTCTTTTATTCCTTTGTTTCCGTTAAATTTTTATTTACTTCCTGGTTTTTTATTTCTTGTCATAAATAGCTTCCAATTTTTATTGCATTAATATGAGAACGATTCAAACCCAACTCTAACTCTCTACCTAAAATGGACATGCAGGGGAAAATCAGTAGTACCAAAACAAGTCATTTATACAACATTGTAATAAATTTTGTAAAATTTTTGTTATATTTGTAATATTTGTAATAAGTTTTTATAATGTTGGAAAATGTCAGTCGCCGGTAAGAATATTCTTGTTATGCGCCCTTATTTCATATAAATTATATTTCAGAATAAAACAACCCTAGCGGAAATATTGAAGCGCGTCCTTCCGAAATAATTCGATAAAAATTCTTTCACGCTCCTGAACACCGGTAATTTTCAAAACCGACCAGCGCGGGCTGAAATTGAATAAAAATGACAAAATCTCCCCGTGGATTATAATTTCTCACGAAAAAGTGTCATGATCTATTCTCATATAGCTAAAACATAACCATTCAAATTTTTCATGATCTTGAGGGATTAAAACAGCTAAGTAATTATAATATTATAATTAATTTAAATTGCCAATGCAAAATGTTTTGTAGGGATTTCAGTGTGAAATATAATTTCGAAATTATATCCTGACAATTGTTCAACGACCTACCGAACAAATCTGTGCCATATGCCCCACCAAAATGACCGTGAAAACGTGATTATGAACTCTTTTTTTAGACCCTTTATTAATTCTCTGGATGATAAACATCCGTAAACAGATAGTGTCAATGATCCAATTAATGCCGGAGGTCGAAGTTAAACTCAAATATGATATTTCATTATTCTTCTTTTTAAATTGATATTAATCTCATAGGATTAAACATAGGATTTGAGTGTTTATAAAGATGACATGGAAGAGATAGGTACCTGGAAGGACCTCAACCCTTGTATAAAGATTATCATGCACAATTTGATTTAACGCCAGGATTTCCTATAATAGATATTGTAGAAACGATATATTCTTAACAACAAAAATTAAAATAAAAAAAAATTTACTAAATTATTTCATGCACCAATAAAGTATAAAGCACGATTATAATTATTGTTTTGTACTATTGTTGCTTTTTATACTGTTAACTATTTTATTTGTTGTTTCGAGGCAATAGAGCAAGAGACTCGAGTTCAGTAGAAGACTAGAAGGAACGGACAGCAGAAAGCAGATAGGAAGACAATTTAAATAACAAAAGGCCGAATAATGAACAGCACACACTCCGTTTAGCTTGAGGTCACTGCCGCCACGATTCATTCTGTGACCCAAAAAGGAAAACCTGATAAACGCTAACGAGTTCGTACATTTTCAGGACAATAAAATGGAACTTTTAAATTTTAAACTTTTGCGCATAATATCCACCAGCAGCTAATTGCGCTACCAAAGTTTTAAAACAATGAAACGTGACTTCATAATACGTCCATTTCTCCAAATATATAGTCTGCGACCGTGCCATTATTACTTTATATGTTATTTCTGTTCTAATTTATTTTATAATATAATACTTGGTAAATTATTAAGATTAAATTAGACCTACACACTGACCATACATTTTTCAAAACAGAATAGATTCCGAAGGTATTTTTTTTTGTCAATTTCAACGTTGGATGATATGCTGGCACTATCGCATTTAAAAATTAAACCCTGGAAGAAGAAAAGTTCAATTTAGATGGTAATAGAAACCGGGGGCATCGGAGCGTTTTGTAGGCTGCATTATTTCTGAAGGGGACGGGCGCATCCCCCCCCTTAACCCCCGACCCGCCGTTTCACGCCGTCTAATTATTAATAAATGTGACTCCCGATTTCCCTCCCGGCCGTCGCATACCGTCAGATCCTGAAATGACGGTACTTTAAGTAGAACCTGGACGCGATTTAATCAGAAATGAATCGATTTCTGAAGCCTTCCTCCCGGCCCCTTATTAAATCGGAATTTACTTTTATCGTAAAATACCTGCGGTATATTTTCAATGAACCAATCCAAAGGGGACTGTGTACACAGTAGGAATTTGTATGCTATTAACGGTCAACCTTGTGCTTTAATTGAAAAATATTAATATTAAAAATTTTGAATAATAAAGGTTTGTATAACTTATATTTTAACGACTCCGGAGAAGTCTGGAGAATATATAATAATTTTTCACCTTTCAGGAATGTTTATTTTACGAGGACGGACGAGGACTTTGTCTCGTTCAACGTTCTTAGTTTGCTGCAGGTACTAATGACTTTTATTTAACGGGGCGACCGATGCCTAATTCCCTTTTCCATGAAGAAATAAATCCTGGAAACATTTCCCATTCGACTGCGATTTCAGATGCTACAAATTGTGAGCACAATTTTAACCGGAAAACACTGATCCGGGCGTTGTTAAATCGCGCATGAATTTTAATCAGACAGGCGAGACTACCGTCCTGCCTAAAGTACGGATGACAGTAGACAGCTGAAATTGTAGTGAACTCTGATTATTCGACGGTAACAATGTACGATGATGGGTGGGGGAACTACAAACGACGGGTTTTACGACAACTTTGAAAACATACTCATTATGAAAGTGCTCCTGTTGATCATGAAACTCATTAAATTGAAAAAGCTTTTGACAACAATTATAATAATTTGTCAGAATTATTTGTCAGAAGTATAAAAAAGTGTTCATATTTCTTCCATAAACATTGGCAAATAATTTTGTTACCATTCAACAAAATGAAAAGGAATACGAAATGAATCATTCATATATATAGTTATGCCTATATAAGATCACTCATACTGGCTGATTTATAATTGCGCATACTGAGTTATGACTATAAGGTTAAAAAGACAAATAAGATACAACTCTAGGTTAGTTCACTTCCAATTAGAAAGCAAGAATTAAATCTGTACTTGATTAATAAAGTCAAAACTATTCATTTGTTTACAGAAAACTTACCGCTGTACTGATTTCGATAAACTAATGATGAATTTCGTCAGACTTACCTGTAACAAAAAAAAGAGTGAATTAGCTTGATCTAGTAATTCATGAAAACTTTACAAATCCGTTATAAATGGGTTTAAATGGCATTTATTGATAGATATTAATATATACGTTTAGTAATATTAATATAAGAAGTATCGAACCGGAATAATTTAATTGATATTATGAACTCTAACACGGAGTGCACTAAAATTTCTACTCGAATAGAAACGTAGTCTTGTATAAATTTATTTTGAGTAATTCTTACCACGAAATACAATGAAAAGTGATTAAATGTTGTTTTCCATTTTAGTTCATAGGTTTGCCAAATTTATCAGTAAAAACATTTCGCACTATATATACATAGATTTTAAATATTTTTCATCGATAACGTTATCACATGTTAGTTTGTACAAGTTGCTCACAATTTATCTCATACCGCATACAGATAGGGGTTCCCCACGAGGAAAAGAACGAATTAAAAGAAAAATAACTAAGTGAGGCTGTTTTCCTATGTTAAGACAATCAGAAATCTGAAACTGACTGGAGGCTTCAATCTTAATGGAAAACGTATTCGGAGGCGCAGGAACGAACGTAGTAAACACCAAACTATGCCAATCCGCGTTACGTGTCCAAATTAAATACTCCTCCATTAAAATGTCGAGTGCAACTTGAACTCCTGAACACTGTAGGAGAAACCTTAGCTTCTACATTTCCGTTAGCGCTTGCCTAATGAAGGCAATAACAAGGCGACGACTCCGGACAAACGAGAGGCTCGGGGATTTGAACAAATTCCCTCAGGGTCGTTTTCACAACGTCCGCACAATTCTCAACAACACAAAACTCAGAAACACGAGAGTGGGCCGTCATTGTGGATTGCGTTTCTACAATAATTTCTCCGCCAGTCAAATTAATTTTGAAAGCTGTCAGCAAAGTGTCAGGAAAAAAGTCAACCGTTATTCTTGCGATATTTCTCCACTCGCTGATTTGGATATGTTCCAGTACAGTTTCTCGCAATCTTCAGTGGCATTCCGTCTACCTATTAGGCACCCTTCACATTATTAATTAACTTACTCTTAAGTGAGGAGGGGTTAAAAATTAGTAAGGTGGTACGACGCAGGTGACTATGTTGAAACGATACGCACTAGTTTTTTTCCGTCCGAGTTATTCATGCTCGAAGAAGTCACTATACCGTATATTCACGGTCAGAACGTACAACGGTATAACGGTAATTGGGATTGACCCCCCCCCTCACTCTTCTCTCCTTTATTTTCTTCTTTACGATCCACGCTCAAGAGCACCTACTACAGCTGTTCGACCTCAACCTGAACCTGTTAGACAGTGGAGGGGAGGGCTCTGGGTACGGTCAGGAGCTGCGGTAACTCTTAGTTCACTAGTTCTCTCCTTACTGCCACTCACTTTTACTACATTTAAAACCTGAATTCTGATCTCGTCAGTTCAGGTTTCTGTAGTTAAATTAATTCAAATCAAGTTCGATCTTTCATGATGAGTCTGAAAATTTTATTAAGTGTACCATAAAATTCAAGAGAGCACAATGATTCTCAAAACAATTTGAATTCATCCTATTTTAAAAATCATCTGTTTTCTGAATTTTCGTCTGATTCACTCAATCATGAATACGTTCCCCGGTAGTAATAAGTATATTGCATCATTATAATAGGCGATCACTGCTGTTGTCATGTTGCATAAGTTTTACGAGAAAGCCGCGATTCCAATTTTCCCGAGAGAGAGGTTTGTGTGTGTGTAATGGAGGTTGCAATTATTTCAAAGAGGAAAAGGCCTTCAATAGCGTTCCATAGCGCAGTGAATTCTAAATAATCCTCTCCTTGATCGTTAACAAAATTTATTGCACCCCATTTTCTAAACAGGGGCCCGCGCTCGTATATTACTGGCGGGGTTGGGAATGTGGGCCAACGGGCCGACGTTTCCGCGTCCACACACGCAGACACGCTCAGCCGCGGCCTCCCACACGACACGCACACATCCACCGGCCCCTGTCCGTCATAGGAAAGAGTTATTAGAACCTGACTAGCCAATTTAAAGACAAAAGAAATTATAAAATTGCTACTATGTAGATCCTCCCAGCGACCACGGATGACTGAATCAGGTATTAAATCGTAACGCTCTCGAGCGCTTAGAGGTACATTAAACGTTTTTAGTGAAATGACCGCAGACCATTTTATACTTATTTCAGTAGACTGGTCAGTTCCCACATATAGCGGAGAGAACGTATAAATTAAAATCCGGATATTAGGATGTATGCACATATCGTGCATGCCTATTCAACTGTCTGTCTCTTATAACTTAATAGGTACAATCCTAGACCGATCATTAGTGGGCCCTTGATACAGCAATATAGTTAAGCATGTTCACTGCCGACGATTCGAACTGATAAAAATAATACTTCGCTGTCTATGACAAAAATAGCATAAGACGAGACGAGAAAATCGCAGAGTTATGAGATCATTGGATGTTTGTACTCAGGGTTCCAGTCAAGGTTGTGTCCCTCGTTGCATAAATAATACCTAGACGTTATAAATATTGCCAATGTTGATGGACACTAATGGCATACTGACATTAAGACTAAGTAATGAACATAGATTAAGTACAAAAACGGTTAGAGAATGTATGGCTGCATGTATTTTGTTTTCCTATTGTACAGTGTGTGACCTACGCTTGAGAAGTTCTACGTATAAAAGTACTATAAAAACTTAAAAATTAATAGATCATCTAATACGAAGAGAACAAAATCTCGGTTTCCTAAAGGAGAGTATTCTATTTTAATTCCACATTATTTTCATACATTTATATGAATAAAATTTAATATATCCTATTAATATACTGTACGATGCTACATTTTGAAGTCGAAGTAAAACTGCTCCTGTATAAATTAAAGAAGAATCCAGACGCTATATATTATTTAAGCACCTACTCTATAATATAAGGGTCCAGGGTTGGTCTGTTGCCGGGGCCCTGACTCAACCTGAATGGAAACAATTCTTTCTTATTACGGTCAGAGAAGTAAGTATCGGGAAGAACAAATATGGACATCCCCATAACGCACCGACCCCTCTTTCTCTCATTTAACGTCGAGCACTGGTCCCGGCTATGGGACCCTAGTTTCATTATTTTTGTTTGCTCTGAAGAAAGCTCACAGGTTCAATTTCCGACCTTACAGGGGGGGACAGTTATTTGTTTCCTATAATTAGTTATTTTCTCGAAATTGTGCGATATACGAAAATGACAATGTTGGAGAAACTGATGTGACCTCTTCACTGTTGCGTTTTAGTGCAATATTTATATTAACGTTATATTAGAATTATCAACCGTGTTATGAAAAAATTCTTTTTGTAAATCATAGTCACAGAATTGTCTCTACTAAGAGATATTAAACCTAAAACGTCAACACGAAAACACAACAATAATAAAATATATATTCAACTAAAATAACAGTTTTTACACAAAACAAGTATTCGTGCCATACGATTATACAATTAAATTTTCTTTTATTATTCTCGACTTCAGTTTGTCAAAGGATTATATGGACAAGAAAGGGGGGGAGAAAAGCCAAAACCGTCCGAAACTAAGTAATAAAAACAGAAATTTTACTTGAGCGGTTTAGATTTCGGGATAGCATCATCAAATATTTACACGCTATCCCCGTGTAGCGGAGGGTTCCCCGAGCGATAGGGCGGCGCTCGCGTTATAAGCTGGCACCCTTCGTTTTAATTAAGAGGCCGGGGCATTGTGCGCTAGAAAGAGAGAGAGAGAGAGAGAGAGAGAGAGAGAGAGAGAGAGAGTGAGGAAGAGAGTGGGAAGGGAATAGAGAGAGCGGGGGCGGGAGGGAGGGAGGGAGCACAGTGCCATTTAACCGACTCTTTTCCACTGGTGTTCCTACCCTCTCCTACTTCATTTAACCCTCATCTTCCCCCATACCGACATAACGGGACCGCACACACAAGCACACCTACTAATACCTACCCGCCGAGTATGGCACAGCACAGACGTCCCTCCACTCCACAAATTCCCAACCATAATTCCTTCCTCCACATCTGTAAGATTCCGTTTTCGCTCCTTAGCCTTCCCCAACAATTTACCGTTCGTGGGTTTTCAATAGACGATGCGGTTGTCGGAGTAATGTGCCTTTAAATTTAACAAATGCAAAACTGAGACAAAAAACAGCGAAGGCATTGGCTCAATATGTAATTGATATTGAACGAAATAAGTTTACCCGGTGCTTTTCCAAACTGAAATCTATTGACGATTTCGCAGTAAATGTTTAATTATCTGAGGCCTAATAATAATAATAATAATAATAATAATAATAATAATAACAACAAAATTACTAAAGTAACAATAATAATTAAACGAAAGTTTCGGATGTTTCGCTAATAAAGTAATAATCCTGTTTAATTAGACTTAATTCAATAAAAACTGATTGCTAGGTACCATTCGATATAAACATTGGAATTTCCGAATCGATAGCTGCCCACAATGTAAACCAGGAATATTTAAGAATATGTCCAACTGTAATCTGGACGAAGTGATACACCGTATCATCGATTGTCTCTAGTTTAACCGTAGATGACCGCATCCTGTCCCAGAAAACACCTATTAGTCATTAATATGGAGCACTTAATGGCGCTCTGCTTTCTAAACAATGCGCTAATTATCCGGCAATCCCGTGTTCATTTATCGTGGTAATTAAAAAAAATGTAATTACGGATAATTTCATAAATTAATTACGCGACACGCTAATAGTAGGAGTAATACGGCTTATTAATGACACATTGGAGTACCGTATTCTTCGTTTCATGAGATAAATCTAAATATGCTATTACAGTGGAATTTAAAAGAAAATACGTCAAAATAGTAAGCCGTATAGAACAACACTTCAATCCCAATTAACGTAGGATTCGGTAAACCCTATAAAACGCGAATATGAAAATATATTAGACCAGGATTCATAAAAGAATATTCAAAGAGTGATCAAAAAATTCCTTTTCGAGCTGACTATACGAGTATGTCTAAAAGCATTCTTCTTCTAAAATCATCTTGAGAATATTAGAACAATCACATTATATTGAAATTGTAGCATTACGCAAATCCTCCTAACCTATTCAAATTACTAAAGATACTAAATTAGAAATCAGCTACAGGGGTTCGCAAGACAGAAATCTATAAGAGTATACATTAATTGGTAATTTGACGCTTCAATTAACATTTAATTAATAATTCATCATTAATCCCTCTACTTATCTTAATCTTCTTCATTAACCTTAAATGTTTAATATGTGTGTTAAGCAATATTTTTTATAATAATACTTACACCGATAAATGAATCGAATAGTTTCAACGAGGCATAAAAGTAGCATCTGGAATGGCGGTCAATTATAAAACAAAAATGTGGGACGCTAATAAGAAACGGGTGACTACCGAACCCATTAATATAAACCTCTGCGTTAGTCGTTCAAATGAAGGACAATTTTAGCCCCGATCATCCGCAGACCTCGTTCCAGATACAGGGAACTGAATAAAAAAGAAAAACCATTGTACACCGCCGACTACTATACGGGTACCATCAGGCCGCACAACCTATCGGCCTTGTCTCTATAATATTTTTTCTCCATTCGGCTTACGTTGAGCAATATCACTGTGGAGGCAATTAAAAAATATAGAAATAAAATACGGAAACGGAGCAAGGCATATAATTATCGATTATTATTAACACGGTTTGATGTCTCAACCCCATTTCTGTAATTCACACTTCACACTTCTACCAGACCTATGCTAATAAATCACAAGTTAATACTATCGGCCATACACAAAGGTTCTTAACATAATTTCTCACTTGTCTCGTTCCCGGTCACGGCTTATTTCGTCGTAAGTAGCCTTTCTTTATAAATATTGTAATGTACCTAGGTGTCAAGAAATCACACCTAGCCAGCAGGCCTAGGTCAGCAGTAATAGCGAACATTGTTTTTCAATCCGGTCCGGGTTTTACCGAAATCTGATATTAATTAAGTTCTTAAGTATTTGTTTAAGTAATTTTATTTTTAAGATTGAAATGTTAATGAAAATAAACTTTAGTAAGTGCCCCAGAAATAACGGTCGTACTATGAAAAATTGAAGACAGAGACGAAAATTAAACCCACGTTAATCGCCCTTATAAAAACTTGAATAATGGAAGTTCAAATCGTTCGGCGTCGACAATTGGTGTTTTTTCTCCTTTTGTCTGGCAATCGGACACGTCTCTCAATCTAACAGCGCAGCTGGTGCTCGCAGGACAAATCTGACGGTGCACCTGGTCCCGGCAAGGTATGTATTTCCCTTTTTTTAAGGTCAACTCACTGCAGATACAGACGGAGAGGGTGTGGGGAGAATTGGTAAAAAATATGTATCTATTCAAGTACTCTGATTTCGGAGAACGCGCTGAAAAATGAGCGACCGAAAATTTTGAAAACCAGGAATTCGTGACACGAGGCATGAAATCCAGTTTCATTGGACGCAGCGAAATGATTATTTTAAAGCATTAAAACGTTTTTTCATGCAATAAAAAATAATTCAAATACTAACACTAAATGAAAAGTTCTAATTCTTTTCTAATGCATATGGGATAAAGATAGGTCCAGGAATCCAATGTAGTTTTTTCCGAATCATCTTCCGAACTGACATATTTATATCACAATAACTAATCCAGGGTAGTTTTAAATATGCCTATATAAATCGCCTGATGGGTCTTATTTTCTGTCCACTAACGCCAATACGACTAGGGCGAAAATACCGCCAATCAATTTAGTTTCTCGAAGGAATCCAAACATTGGCAGAGGTCATCAAAGGCTGCCAGTCGAGTGATAGCCCGGGGGGCTCGGTTAATGTTTTAAAAGGCCCACGGGGGATGGTGAGGGGTTTGGGAGGGGGGGTTGTGTCCGTCCCGCCCTAATCGATGGCCAGTAATTATTCAAGGCTCACGTGATATGCCACTACTCTTGGGATTAACCGCATATGATTGCTCCCTCTATCTCTCTCCCTCTCTCTCACCCTCTCTCTCTCTCTCAATCCCTCCGGCGCCGGCCACCCATCTCTCGTCCTTTTAATTACCGCCCGCAAGAACACCACTCGTATACTCGGGCCCCCTGCTGTTGTTATCTGGATGTCCGGTTAATCTACGAAATTGAAACCTCGCCATCAGAATGGAGGGCGGGGGGCGCCTTCGAGAAATGCTGTCATAATTAAATCCCTAGCACATATGAGGATCTTGTACAGATATGAGAAATATTACGACATACAAAAAATTTACAGATAGCCATATAAATATGTTAGTAAATTGCAACCTAATTCTAGTCTATTCCCTTAACAATGCCAGTTACAAAATGTACGATACATTCTAAATAAAATGATTCGGAAAACAGTCGAATCATTCATGCAGAACACGTAGAAATGTTGACACCAACGATAATCTCAACTGACCATGACGACGGGTACTGGTCAACAAATACAAATATAATTAAATTATTATTGAACTATGTAATGATAGCAGCGACATAAATGGGTTTTCTTGGGCTTCGCGTATGGGCTGAATTACACATATTACGGACATATTTTGAATAAGTGCTGCAATAACATATAATTTGTGAAATCACCGCGTTATTTTCAAGTCTAAATCGCAGTAAATACTGACACTCCACAGTTCCAAACCGACAGGTATGCCATTATAAAATATTCCCCTACCGAAAGGAAGAGTGCCGATTTATTTAAATGCGAAAACCGTTTTAAATGCACACGCACAATTCCCCGCGCAGGGAAGGGAAGCAGGCGGCCGCCGCAAGTCATTGAGAAGCCGGAACACGTCTCAGATCAAACTCCCGAGAATGTGAGCGGCATATTATCGGCCCGGAATACTTACCGTGCGACTAAGCAAATCGGAAATTAAGGCCCTACAACTCCTGGGCGGGGAATTGTACCGGGCGCTCCTCCCGTTGGGGGAAACCGAGGTGGGCGACAGGGTGGAGAAGGGTAAAAATACTTTCTACCTCCAGCCCGTTACTCTAGAGGGCTGGCCGTCACAGT
This sequence comes from Lethocerus indicus, assembly GCA_019843655.1. NCBI lineage: Eukaryota > Metazoa > Arthropoda > Insecta > Hemiptera > Belostomatidae > Lethocerus > Lethocerus indicus. The sequence goes on from JACDQD010000006.1 coordinate 8,813,679, forward strand.
CATAAAATAACCACTGCTGTACTGTTATTCTAGCCTTCGACAACTCTAGGGAAATACATATACTCGCCGAGGCGGGGCTTCATCTGACGTCCAATCTTCCGCCTCGGACTATCTTCCCTCTTCGGACGAATAGTCATTTCACCGCTACGAAATGTAAAGGGGATGGCAATCTTGAAATGCGATCTCTTTTATATTCCGATAGACGTAGGCAACTCGCGAGACATCGTTATCGATTTATTAGAACAGATTGTTACACAGATTTCGAATACGTTTTACGCGGCATTAATTCTTAATCGATGAGTAATTAATCACAAAACGGGATTCAACGGATTGGAAAGTCTTGTTAAATTTTTTACAGGCGCATGAGTTGCGATGACATTTATTTATTTACGATATTTCACAGCATGTACGATTCCTATTAAAGCACGCAACTCATGACAATCACATACTGTAGGAAATGCCCACTATGTTCACTGGACAGGATGCTTCATCGACTATTTAGGTTTTTCAGAATTTGTGTATATTGTGTTATATTTGTGCAGTGAATAATTGCTATAATTCAAGAAGAGACTCAATGGGAGTATGTGTAGTGGGAGTATAATAGTATACACGTAAGTCTAATGTATCCTGTGTATGTACGGTAACTATGCTGATCACTCAGCGGATAATACAGTAACATACAAGAGGTGCCCATATCTCTGTCCGTTGCGCTATTCGGGGCGTACGAATATCAAGCAATATGTTCAGTACGATCTGCGGGAACAATAGGCAAACACGAAAACCCATTTTCTAATTTCAAATATATAAAAGTACCTAAATGCATAGATGTTTTTAAAAGTGGCGTTAATTGTATACCAGGCTCTAGAACAACCCAGTTGGATTAGTTGTGTTTATATTTTTATGTATATTTTAATTGCAAGACATTTGTAAGTATAATGATGGTAGTGAAACCTCTGAAAAATTATGTAGAATTTCGCCTAAAGGAACCAATTCGCGAAATGAGTTAATAGGATGTGGAGGAACAAATAAAATAGGGAGGGTACAAGGCCCTGATATCCCGTTCATTTTAATTTAATATTGCCTATTTCGAACCTGGACGAACGGTAAAACTCGATGTATATTGGACAATAATATATCGAACAGTAATAAGCGTTATTAAGCCTTCTCCCTTCAAAAAAATATAGCCGAGCGATTAGATATTGCCTTATCTTAATGCTGCTACGAGGTAGGTACTATCGGGCTGGAATTACAAGGTTCCGAATCGTAAATATTTACACTAGGACACGACTATATGATTTAGGCAAACATATTGGGACTGAAGCGACAAGCGATGAGGTTTTTATTTGCGAACTGATTTATCCTTACCTTGTTTAGGGTTGTACAATTACGATATTGTAAAGATTTATAAATGAATTTGATCTAGTTAAATATCTTCGGGATGAAAACTACGATGCATAAGAGTACATTTTGCGTACAGAACTCCCGGAAAGTGATTATTAATTACATACAGAACACTATATCGATAATTAATCGACACGGTCGTAAAATTGATGAGAACGCAACATTCAAAAACACTTTTTATTAATGGATTAATCGTTCCACTGAGGGTCAGGAGAACATTAAATACAACAATCGCTGTCAGAGAATTTTCCGGGGGCAATTTTCTGGAATAAAACGAAGAGTTGTCAATTTTTTTTTTAAAACCGGACAAGTTTTTAACCACGCAGATAATAAAAGAGTATAAAACTAAACAGTTTCTGGTCTCTACCCAGGGTTTTTGTTATATAACCGTCCATACGTGAATGATAGCCCGTTGTAGGGAATTTAAAAGAGTTGCGAACCGATTTTACCCCTTGAGCTTGCCAGTATAAGGCAAACAAACACTGGCTACGATGAAACGCATTGAAAAATACACCTGAAGGATAAAGAGGGATAATATATACAGTTGGGGGTCAGCGGTGACGAACTGGTCACACCACTCGGCCACCCGTCCAATACCCCGGGGGAACATCTGTCCCGTCAGGTATACATTCTCGGCTACCGATAGTATTCAGGTTATAGTAGCCTCATGACGTACACATAGTTGAACGCCAACTCACAGAACCAGTTACGAAGCAACATAATCCCCCTTAACCCTTCTTGGACCGTGGTTAGATTCCCATGTAGGGAAACGGCCCAAAATATTAGCATGAATGGAAATTGAACTGAGGTGATAGATTTAATCACACTGTTATATTCGTTGGAGAAACAACAAACGCTTCGTTGGCGTTTATTCTTCGTATTGGCAATATCCTGTATAATGCAACAGCTCTTTTTTTTGAAAGCAATAACCGCAAGTGATCAGAATATTACCACCAGTAGGATATACCGGTTCCGCTCTTATTTTTTGCCTACAGACTGGAACGGTTTTAGTTTTCACAACCAATTTAAGTACGAAAAATAACAAGGTTACCAAAAAACAATCTAGGTATACATAAACTAATCTGCAAACGAGCTTAAATACATATATATATATATATATATATATATATATATATATATATATATATATATATATTAGTTATTTTTAAAACGGCAACGCTGGAGGAACAAAGATCATCCGTTCGACATGAAAAGGCGCTTTCAATTTTCACTTCTGTACTCCGAATCATATTATAGGATAGTACACAATCAAAGAAATTTACGATTTACGGGTTTGCAGGATTCTATGAAAAACTGTACTTGGCTCTGTTCCATGAAAATCGAAGTTTCGTAATACTACCGTTGGATGGGGGCAGAATTTTGTTGGTTGATTCATGCACATGATTCTGGATAATTTCCTTTAATTGCTACCTGGGCATTTTTGTTAAAAGTGTATTTGTGATGTCTGTAGGACAATCCGACAGAAATTTCTTAATTAAAATACATTAATAATGATTGGACGATGGAATGCCCCGATGAAGGGACGATAAATGATGTTTTATAAGGGTCGACGATTCGTAAATAAATTAAAATACAATCCGAAGGTTATAATGAAAAGGTATACTGTTCCAGTCACGGACCGAACGAGATTAAAAGTTATATGATAAAATGTGACGACCCGTATTTAGTACGGGTATTATTGCTGGATAGAAAAGAGCCGGCCAACCAAACTAGCTCTACTTCTGAAGTGCACGATCAGAACCAATTATTGAATTATCAAATTAGCGAGGGGATAATAATGGGAAGCCGAGGGTGTTACGATAGGCCATAAATATGGGGCCGTCAAAGGCGGAATTCATTAAATAAAGGAAGAGGGCCTGTAAACTACGATAACGATTTTGTAAATCCGGACACGTTCAAACCGGGGGCATTTATAGAGCGGAGAACCCCCCGCCCCCACAGTACGCGCCCCGCGACCAATCGGTCGGCGGTAATCTGGCCCCGGCCCGCACTTTGTATTTATAAACCGGTTGATAGAGCGCTTTCCATTGGGAACGACAGCAGCACCCCGCGAAACGAACGATTTGTAATTATTACTAATAACGACATCGGTCACTACCCGCTCGGGTCCGCCGACTGCAATTAATAACGCGGTAATTGGTTATTTACCGGAACGATAGCCTGGCCGACACGCCATTCCTATGCTAATTCGGCGCTCGAGCACCGGCTCGGGGATTTTTATAAAAACTGACTGAAAATGAGACGTTATCGTCGTTTCTTCCCGTCAGGTCCTTCCGAGACTGAAGACTTTCTGTAATTTTCAATACACCCAACCATTACACGGTCCAATGGTCAGAATGACTAGAAATTAACGTCTTGCTCTATATCCCTACCATAAAAACTGAAATAGTTAGGCTAGTTGCCATTAGTGAGGAAATTGTTGATATAATTAACCATATTGAACAAGTTTACACCATAGGTTTTCAAATTTCGAAGTTTTCTGTCTCGCTCGCTTGGTCCTACGCTAGTCAGTAACATTCCGTTAGGAATGCGGAGAGCCAGAGCTACAGAGTGCGTCGGCTACCCGATGAAGCTTTCTATTGTGATTACCATAACTTTTATTCAGACGAGATTTTGAATCTTTGTAGACAAATCTATAATAATCTTAACTTTCCTACATTATCTTATGACGAGCATCATACAACCGAGGGCTACTCGAGAAGAAATAACGAAAGGAACGGCAACACAAGTCTACCGTAGGCCGTTCGAAATACTCGAGACATTATTACTATCTTATAAATTACAAATATTGTTATACTTTCTTAACCAACGTTACATACGACTATCAAATAAATGCATGTAGGACGATTGCATGATTAACAGAAAAAGGTTTAATTACGGTGTTAACAATAAGCAATTGCAAAGGACTGGTAGGCAGATGAAATACTAGATGTAGACTGAAATCAATAGACCAAGCAGCTCCGGAGGAGTTCCTATTAATCTAGAAATTAAATCTGTTTCCGTTCACACTCCGGAGGGAATCCACCCGCCCCGCAGTCAATTTCGTTAATCAAATTATAACTGTATTCACTTCTCAGAGCCCAATTAAAACCGGGCTAATCAAAAGCCGAAAACGCAGCGAGAGAGGGTTCTCTCAATCTTCAGGTAAACTGAGACGCCACGGTGAACATTCATTAGGCCAACCGCTAGGTGTAATTCCAGTCGACTGGCGCAACCCCCCCGTCACAGCTGTTTTCTTCACGACCCTACGAAATCGTTGTCTCTAACGCATTCGCGGAAAATTCATATTTTACGACTGATGGCGTAATATGTAGTCCAACATACTCGCAGGGAGGTGAGAGCGCCGAACAGTATTCTGAAGTGTGTGTCTAATGGAATACGCAAGATCGTTCACAGCCATACGAAGTGTTGAAGTTAAAATGCGTTTTTTGTATGAAAATATGTTTCTACGTGCACCGTTTACCTTCAAATACTGTTTAAAGCAATCAGTTTTCGACACTTCCAGGGTCAACAAAATTATATAACTATCAACTGATTACACCTGAGAAATATTTGACCTCTAAATATTTGTTCCCTAAAATTGTTTACAAACTGTTAAAAATGAATGCCGACAGAAATGCCAACAGCATACTGGCTTAATCAAACGAGTCTAAGTAAAATTTCCCAGCTTCAACGCTGGGCCACACCCTTAACTGCCGGCTGTTAACGGGCATACGGTTGGCAGGCCTGCGCACGGTTAAATACCGCGCTTACCCGCCGTTGAATTAACAGGAAGCCTCGTGGCGAGGGACGAGGGGCCAATCAAAAAAGCGGCAACCAGTCTTAACTGACTTTCATTAAATCTATTAGCTTAATGTCCAGGTCGCATTGTCCCCACTGCCTCCCTTCATCAAATAAACGCTTGACGCAAGCACAGATCTCAACCAGCATGGGAACTACAAACTCCTCATTATTACATAAAAATGTCAAACAATAAATTTATACCATTGCTGTACTAAAAATTGTTCAGAACGGAAGATTAGAAAGAATGCTTTTGGGAAGTGTAATTGAGGGAACGTACTATTCATAGTTAAGCAGTGTAAACTATTTATAAAATAGTGTAAACGGTGTTTATCCTTCATATCGTTCGTTTTGTCATAGGAATTTTCAGTAATGAGAATACTTTCACCATAGCCATTAATCATCGGTAGCCTACGCTTGGGACTACTTTTTTACATACCACTTTTTCCATATATAGCTGCTAATCTGTTACTAAATACCAGTGCAGATTAGAATAAAGACAATTCCTTTAAAACAGTTTAACATTCTTGGTTATATTTATCTTAAATTTCTATAAATGTTAAGCCAAACACTATTCTTTCATTCTTAGCAATGATGTAATCTCGTTGCAGGTATTTCGGCCTAATGATAGAAAGTGGAGAACCATTAGCCCTCCTAACAATCGTACAAAGTTTCGTTTTACAAATTGCAATTCAACGTTGGCATCGAAGAGCGAGTGAATGATTTTGAAACGGGCTTTGCCGATCATATCCAGTGACGTAGTCACGGGTCTAGTTTATCTTTGGGAAATTGGACCCCTATTCAAATGACGTCAACTTCAATGCCTCCTCTACCTGCATATCAGCACCCCAAAATCTTCCCGCACAACTGCCAGACTGACGGAACAGTGTAAACAGCACACATTCAGCATGTTCGAAATAGGCAAACCTAAAGTGTACAAAGTAATTACGGCGAAGTTACAATAAGCGAAGTAATTCAAGCATCGAAATCTGCATTCACAAAAAAATAACTAATCACTCAACAACTTATTGAACTAACTTCTCGTGAGACTACATATTAAAATGTAATACTGAATCCTTCACGATAGTTGTGAGGATAGTTATATGTCGAGCCATGAATCGTTCGTTTGGTCATATATTAGTCCATTTTCGGCCTGTCGTCACTCCGTTAGGGTGACACACTCATATTGGCTGCTGATAAATCAACTTGTCTGTACAGTTACTATAGTGCACATCAGAATAATAGCAATTTTAGTTTTGTTTTGGCGAGTGGTTTCCTTTATCCCCGAAAGTTAAACCAAAATTTAGCATAAGAGGGGAAGGAGGAAATACAGATATAATATTCCGCTCTCGTGTCTCCCAAGTAATATATTGTATAAATTAAAGAACCGCAGTCTCCGGTTTAATAACCGCCGTTCCCAACCTCCCTAAGCATTAATCATTATTACTGAACATCGATTAACCTTACAGGGGGATATGAAATACGCCCCAGAATGCAAGGGAGGGAGTCTCAGTGCAATTTCCTAGGTAACAAGTTAGGCCCCCGCCCCAGCCCCGGCAGGCAGTTTCGACACAATGAGAGGAGTAAAAACCCCTCTCGCCCAATTCCGTGGAGGGCCCCTCGAGGGCCGTAGAAATGCCGCCTTCTACCGTTAAGCGGATTCCTGGGAGCACATTAAGCAAACGACCATCCAGCTCTGAGAAGTTACTGCCGAGCCGACCAATTTCTAGCGCTTCAACACAAGAGCTGGAGATACTCTCGGAGTGACTATCAGAGGGAAACGCGAGAGTTCCGGTCGACCTCAAGGTAGCGTACAATCCGGGAGGTATCACTCCGTTTATACCGTACGTAGTTCACAGAATCAACAGTCGGTATCTGAGCTTAGATCCGCAAAAAATATTAAAGTTTTTCTCGTAGTCCAATACGCAGAAAGTGCATCGACACTGACGTGCAGACAGAAGAAATTACATTATACAGATTAACATTTGAATTACTAATGACATAGCATAATATCTACTGTTATAGTATACCATACATTCACAAAAGCCCTGCTGTATACAGTAATAATTCCTCAGCTTCACCATCCAAAGCGAATATCCTCCCGATTAATTCAAGTTTTCTCATAAAATATTACAATACTCTTATAAAACTTGTGTTTTCGTGAGAGACAAATATAATACTTTCTTAGCTGTCTTTTTCAGATTTTCCAAAACCACGAGCAAAATAAAGTTATCGTAAAATGAATATGACGAGGGAGGGACAAGACCGGTCGAATGAGAGGGAGTGAGAACATTCCTGGTGGAGAAGCCGGTCGGGACAGGATGAGTGTTATTAAATCTACCGTAACTTCAGTGTCTGTTGTGGGTTCAACAGACCGACGAGCCGACCCCCAACCGCAAACTCCCCCGTCTAATATAAATGTACTTCACGCTATCGCAGAATACAATACATTTCGCGCTCTCACGAAGATAAATTAGTACCACATTAACGTGTAAATTGCGATGTCTATCTGGGCCAAAGTTTTATTGCATTGCCGAGGCGACTCGGACGGATTTAATACAGATGTAACTTGCCCTATCCGATGTAAGCCCATCTTGCATGATATTGTGTGTTTTGAACTTCAAAATTATGACAATAAGAAGGTGAGTAATGGGATGTGTATTGTGGAACCATAATAGCCTTTCTCGGACATATTTATTTCTACCCAAATTAAAATCTATTCCATGTCAGAAATCAATATTTAAAATAAGTAACAGGATAAACTGTCCAAATCAATTAATACTTTAGTTTGTTTAAAAATAAATATTTTTTAGTACAATATATATATGTGATTAGTTATATTAGAATGAAGTGAGTGCTTCACATCGTCTTGTCTCAGCAAAGTAAGACAAGTTTTAGAACATTCGAGTTACAAAGTAATTTTATAAACCCGGCGTCTCATAACTGCTCTGCGGCTAAACTAGTGTCGGTGAAGTCCTCGGAAATTAAATGGGGAAAAAAACCTGAGAAAAAAAACGTGAATTCAGACTCTGAGAGAAATAAGTGTAAATGAACTGGGCTGTCACTGGCGGCCTGCGCTCGACAGTGGGAAAATTTTTCTTTCAAATAAACAGGCCTTATACCGGACGACCTGACAGGGCTTAACACAGACCCAGGGGTGATATCATGATAATCCTAGAGTTTCCTCTTTATCGTTTTTAATGACGTGAATTTTACGACACGTTTCATAACTTTGACCTGCAAGTCTTGAATTGAAGTATATACAAAGTCTACGAAAAGGGTATTCTGGACATTTGGTACATATAAACAAGAAAATGTTAGACTTATGCTTTATAATCCATCCATGTCATGCATTTTCATGTGAATTAAGTTACTCCAGGAGTCAATGTGGAAAGATCAGGCTCAGAACGGTACAAGACATATGTCCTTAGTCAAGGAGACAAGCAAATTGGACGAAGACAATTTGGAATTATACGGCCGTGACGTGAATGCCCAAATCCAAGAACCGACATCTGGGGGGGGGGGGTTCATCCTGGAGCTTAGAACCCGAACGGGCAGTGGTAAGCGGACATACTCGGTACGGTCAGTGAACCTGTCCACCGGCCCTCTTACCACTTAACTGGGAAAAGAGTGCTGGAGAACACTGTAGCCTTTCAGTGTTGATTGATTTAATTCGTTTCATTGTATAAAACGAAAGAAATTTAGAACCATTTTTACAAATTCGAATTCATTTATTACATTATATTAACGTATTCATATCGACCGACCTAAGACCCCCAAAGAAGGTTTAATACAAAGAACTTTCGAGGTTAAGGAAGTATTTCCTATACTGTCCTATTTATTTCATATTCAGCTATACTACAGCAACAATTTGCTGTATTCCTTAATTTGCTATTGCAATTCGTTTACAATTTGCATGCTTTTCAAAAATGCAATACGAATTGATATATTATACCTACAATTCTCAGAAGTTTTCATCCTAAAGTATTATAACAGAACACAACTGGTATATTAGAAACAACTGTGAAGTCTAAGTCCCCCAACATATAGGTAGCCCACGAAGGCACCGGCGGCGGCTGTTTTTTTCGTCCTCCCATGTAAGAAGATAGCATCGACCGTCTTAATCCCCACGTAAGTGTTGGGAACAGACCTCTAAACACGGCCCGTAACAAACAAAAAACAAGAAAAAACAACCGGCTCGATGGAATCACTAAAAACATAGGGGCTAAGTCAGAAACGAAGAGAGAGCCCAAATGTTTAAACAAGCCGGTCACGCGCCTCCCAGACGAAGCGAGTATACCCCGGGGAGAGGAGAGGCGGCGACACGACCAGAGTTAACGACCTTGACCTTGGCCAAGGGGAGAGGGGTGCACCTTGAGCCAGCGGTCAACTTCCTAGCGGTGAATGGTGGGGGCCACACCAACGGTAGGCCATCATCCGGACTCGCGCCCCACTGGGCTTTAAACTTTAAAGGTCGAACGACCGCTCCTGACACTTGCACCTCCTACGCGCAGTCACCAGTCACCATCTTTAACTGACGACCGCAGGTGGTCACCCACGGAATTCCGCTGGCACCTTTGGCACGTAAAGCTTGCAAATACCTAGGATTTTGAAGCGCCCCATCCACGCTTTCTCTAACAAAATATGACGATTGGATGTGACACTGTAATAGGAAACTTCATAGTCAGTAATGCTGGTCAAACCAATATAGGTAAGATTTACATTGTGGCACCTTGGGTATATGAGTTACTTTGGGAGAGCGGAGAGAGTCCCGACAGTCCCGACTCACTGGAGTTTACTAGCTAGATCAAAACCTAATGTATTATATTTTATCTATTTACGTACAATCACTTACACATTTACATTATACATTAATTTTTTCAATCAATTAAAACCCAGTCAGTCCCAATGCTAATAACATCGGTCTGGATGACATCCAAGCCTGTTTTACGTGATGCTTCATGCTACATAACACAATTCACTAAAACAATATTTGGTGTACATTATGTTATTCATACATAAAGAAGATAGAATAAAGGAAAATCGTTTACTCTTATAGTTTATTATGAAAGAAGAATTAGCATAGCACCGAACTCATAGTGCCAAAAGAAGATTAAGAAAATAAAGTAAAACCTTTCTGCACGGATGTGATAGTCTATTCAGTAACCTCATTTTAATGAGCGAACCTTACTGTTCTTAACTTTTAGTATTGTGCCGAGTAGAAGTGTGATAACATTTCTATTTCATACTGTGTATTCCAGTTTTTGCATTCATAAATTACTGGTAATGGATTCCAGGGATAATTACTGTTAACACTATGTTGTTGTAAAGACAAATTATACTTCAACAGGAACATTCAAACACCTGGAGAAACTGGAAGTACCGACATTTCGACTCCCCCAAACGAGGGAGGGACTAATCTCCACAGCCGCAGTCCGATAATGGGGCAAAGACTTAATGCCTCTGTGAATTACAAGATTTGGATCCTCCAAACGCCTCCCCCTCCCACCGCCCCACCAAAAGCGAGAGTAGGGCGAGGGCGTTAACTAGGAAGCCGGGTTACGGGAGGGGGCCAACCATCCCAATTATTTTCCCTTCATCCCTTTTTCGCCGAATGGGGAGGGACTTTTCCCCAGAGGGGTGAAAGTCTTCATAGACTCTGGGAATGGACACGCAGCCCTCCATTAAAAGTTTGCCCCCCCTTTATTTCTGTCTTACTGTTCGAGTAATAGCCGCTTCGATGCCCGAAAAATAGAAACACTTCGCAAACATCCAACTTTTGATCACAGGACATACGCACACCTTTTTGTAAATATTCCATTAATATAGTTAAACTTACTTATCTGAATATTAAGGTGACTAATATTCGGTTAGATTTAGAAACGAATTGCCAAAGAATTATTAAAATGTATGTAAGTAAGATATACATGACACGCCGAAAGAATCGGTTATATTTATTATAAAATCTATTAAATTTAAATTCTATTAAAGTTAATTTGATTAATATCTTATTCAAAATTACGTCTGGACAGCATAATTTATCACATTTCATCCACTAATGCTCCTAGATCTGACACAAGACCCTCTCTGTTCCGAGGTCTTAACTTCCCCGCTGAGGCGAACCTTTTCATTCCCTCAACCAAATCGAACTCACTTCCATGCTTTCGACTTCACAGATTTAGCCAAGGGCGCAAGCAGGATAATCGATATTCGGATATTAAATATTCTTTAAAGTAATTCAAACGAGAATAACCCGAGGCTAAAGAGCCCTGGCACGTAGGTGGGCGTAACCGTAGTGAGAAAGAACACTTTCTTAAATTAAAACACGCAACATACCTCCTAATGAGTCACCCATGATATTTATTCCACAATGGTCCGACAGTCACTCCGTCTATATAAATATCCTTTAAGCGATAGAACTCAGTTTGACCACTTAAGCTAAGATTTTAATATTAAATTAAAGACTTCTTGGATAAGAGGATTTCGTAGGATTTTATGAGAATAAAAATCTCCTTAAAGTCTTAGATATTTATAATTAGAACGTCGTTGCCAACATTTCTATTAATTTGATTAAATTATTATATATCACGAGTTGTTAAACAGATAATTCATAATATATTTTCAATATAATTTCAATAATTCAGTATTCCAGACTTACGTCGCTAATTAATGGAACTGAAGAAGCAAAACCCCCTGAGGAACCAGAGCAGTTTCACCCTGACGTTTACGTCGGGACCCAGTAGTACGACTTGTTTACACCGCATTCTGGGCGATATAAATTGTAAGTGTGTGGACGTTATGAGGAAATAACGCTGAAAAAAAGCGAGCCGATTGCATCTGCGAAACACTACTGAGCAAGGCAACCTTGTAGAAAGCCAGACGGAGAAACGTTCAGCATAGCCTCGCCGACTAAGGCCGCAGCTGTCATGTGTTAAGGTCAAGCGGCACGCGAAAAAGATCAGAAATATCTTCAAACGTTGAATATTCTCCGAATATCGCTCGTACATTATTATTTTCACTTCCATAAAACTGAACGTTAAATACATACGTGCCTTTCGTGCAGTAACGGTGCTATTTCTATCTGGCCGGAAAGTTTATCTGTGACAATGATGTGTGATAATGATATCGCAATTGACGAAATAACTGGACCGTAAATATTCTTTGCGGGAACCGACGAGGGGATGGTAACAATAGACCATGTTGGTCCCTTATCCTAGATTACAAATAATCGAAAAGAAGGTAAATACACTGAAGAAAATTTGAGCGACGTTCGAAACATTCCTAAGACAACTGATTAAATTGAAATTGACAAACGGGAGAAAAGAATGCTGGCTGCTTGTTGTTAAACTATTCGGATATTAAATTATTAAGTCTAGGCCCTCAAGGAATTCCCATATACAACTAGCCAGTAGTGTGTCATAGTTGGGCATTTATGTATCGATCTATGAACTATGAATCTATGAACAATTACAAATAAATTATACTGCTACGTTATGTACAAAAAAATATCATGATTCACCTTAAAACATGAAAGCAAGGAAATGAAACCGTTGTGAATTGAGAATTCAGTGGTAAAATGTAGCATTATGGAATTTTCTTGTTTTGAGCCAACAATAATAAATTAATTATTCAGAAAATATTGGTTAGAAAATGTGCATATCCCACATTGTGCATGTCCCACCCACATTGGTTTATTACACGGGAGAATCCGATTAACATCATCAAATATTAATTTCAATGGCGATCGAAAATTTAATTAGTTTCATCGCATTTCGAGGTTCAACGCGCTACGGCCCTCTTCAATAAACAACGTAAATTTTATGGAAAACATTTGTTAGAAGACTGCTTCAACGCAAAACAATCGCGGCACGCCGTGGCATTTATCTTCAATATTCTAGTTGATATATTTGTTCTTACTAGTGAGAAACTCCTTGAATATAAAACAATAAAAGTTGTTGCTGGGAGTTATAACCAACAAACGGAACACACTTGAAACTAATACTGCCAGTCTATATAAATGATTAAGAATGAATACTGTAACCAGGTAGCGTGAAACACAAATTTGTCGCAGCCTATTCAGCTCATGGAATTATTATAACCGTGGCCTTCCAATTATCTGCCGACAAAGTAGATATGAAGGGACGGATAAAAAATTCAATTCCGGAAGATCAAAACGCGACACGATACTGGAACCAGTCCGAAACGATAGCACAGCTGTAATCTAGTCGTATTAATTCAGATAAGCAGTTTTAATTCTTTTAGTGACCCAGTAAATCTTTTCAGGATTTAAATCGGGTTTATAGAGAGACTAAGGGGATTAAAAGAAGGAAACTTTATGTAATGTTTCTGCACTGAATACTCATCGCAAAGCACGTGTAATTTTAGCCTCTATCTATAAAAGTAGATTATTAAATCCATGATGCTTCACTATTTTCAATACCTTCAATATTACAATATTAATATAAACTGGATGATACAGTATTTCCAATTTATTTCAATTTCTAAACTATTCTCGAAGTGGTACATTCTGTGTGCAGGGAATTATTATATACGCCGCATATTCTCAATTTGCTGCAAAAGTACAATTTCTTCCAATCAAACAGCATAATAATATAGTCCAATACATTATCTAAAGTGAACCAGTTCGCGGATTTAAGCCATTGGACTAAACCATTCGGGATATCCTTAAATGTAGCCCCATTTTGTGAGTTTATAAGACGCAAACTGCACTGCACTCAGGCATTCACTTCTGCCCGCCGTTTGGTGAAGGCAAATGTGCCGAGTTTAAACTGTTTCGAAAGGGGGACGGTAAAAATGTTATATACATTTCCGTTCCAATTTTTACTCGGATGTCGAAAAATTGAAAGCAGTGCGCTTCAAAGATAAACTAAAGTAATAGTTTTCAGGCATCAATATAGACAGCGCGAAGCAAATTAGGGAATATTACTCTTGCGACATTCCGCCTTCACACCCGATGGTATCATCAGTTGTATCACCACGATTGTCAGTTTCATTCTGTCAGTTAAAAAGTGAGACATTTATGCATGTCGGTCGGCGGTGAAGTTTCCTGTCAGTTCTGTCACTGTTATAAATTACACCGTTTCAAATCAAAATCGACGAGTGGCCGACTAGTAATGTACGTAGGGGCCCATTGAGCGGCAAGCATTGGGACGAGATTGCCCCGAAGGTCCTTTCGGTTCCCGCAAATAAGGAATGTTACAGGAACAGCAAAGATGAAAGAGGACAGGCCCGAAAGTGGACGAAAAACGAAAAGCTGAGATCGGAATGCAAAATAAATACCATTCGACTTCAATAAACCCATTTACGATTCTTTTATTGGGAACCCGTCCGAGCAGTTATACGAAATACCTGGTGTGTAAACGGACGATCGCACAAACCCCCCATACAAAGAGCTCTCCCTCACAGTTTAAGCTTCCTTGACTCAGTTCAACAACACGGATTTGCTAGATATTTCTACTATTTCATTCGAAAGGCCTTAACATTAAATTTCATTCGTTGTATTTCATTTGTTACATGAAAATCGTAGTTAATGATTTAATCGTAAAAATTACATACGGGAACATATTAGGCGGTATAAATAAACTATAGAATATTGTTTGTTTTTCCAACGCTCATATGCTTTAAATTTCTCGAACGTGATTAAAATTGGAGTCACAATATGCTTTTTAAATACTTATCCTTCTTCCTCAAATCTATTGGAAAAATATTGCCAGTATGGGGACTGGAATTGTCAAATTCAGCCAAAAAATCGCGACAGCGCGAAACGAAACTTTGTTATTCCCTAAATTTTATTAGGTATTTATTGATATACGTTTATACCTAAACGTTCATGAAAATAAACAGACGCCAGTGCGAAGCAATACGAATCCATGCAGAACTATTTCAGAGACAATAATGGGTAACGACGAAGACCACAATGGGAGATATGCTTACGCTAACTAGTTAAACACACATGGCGACCAGTTGAATTAATCATTGCAAAATTAATTACCGACAACAGTAATAGGAGCGTCGCAATTGAATAACCTCATGTTGATACTAGCTCTTTCATTAAAATTTAATCGCGCAAGAACATAAAAAATAATTGTACCGTCATCATGACCTTCATAGCTATATGAAAGTTTCATCCAGTTAGAATCGCATAAGATAAATCGTCTTTTGATCATTTTTAATGGTTTAAAAACAGTTTTTCGTCACGATTCAGAAAGTGTAGTCATTTTCTCCTTGAGTGTAATGAAATTACAAAAACAAATTAAAAACAGATACTGAAGGAAGTTATCTCCGTCTAACGTCGACTTGAGAAATTGTTATGCATAAAAATTCGACATTAACCGCCGTTACAATGCTAACCTGCATTGCCTAGACTGCCTTTAGAATTGCACATTTTAAAAAATTGAATAGAGGAGTGAACATTTTCCTTGGCGTTAGAAATAACGTGAAAAGTGAGGCAGGTAAGTGAAATAAGAATTTAGCGTGATTTAATGATTCAATAAGTCTTAGTGCTAGTCTCTCAATTCTTCCCAGTACATAGTCAGTTCAGTGTGGTTCAAAATTATATTAAGTAATATTTATAATAACTCTCCCTATCAGATTTTAATTGTTTTTGCTTTTTACTCAAGAGTATTTTACTAAATATGTTAAGCCAATAAATTACTTCACTTGGAAATAGGCTGCTATAAGTTACACTAGTCCTACTTAGCTGAAAAGATGGCAACTTGAATTGATTTCTAAATCTCTCTGCTTACGTTAGTACTTAATTCTTATACATTCACATACTCGGATTATTGTAAATCCGTTGTTAAATATATACAAGCAGTTAGTTCTGCTGAACTCGTCTTTTCACAAGCCTCTACTTTATACGCTGCGTAGTTTCTCTTGGCCGGACACCACCAAAATAAACAACATTTCCGAAAGCAAGGAATTCATTATTCGGGCTCGACCCCTGCAAAATAAATTGTGAAGTAAATTCGACCTTCCGTTCGAGCCGTTTATTGGATGAGGAGTAGGGCCTTTTATCTAATCGGGAGAGCGACGCGGGCCCTCTCTACCAACTTAAATCCCCTCCGCCCCGAAGCCCGGGCGTTTATCGGTCGCGCTCCGCGAGACCCCCCCCTCGTCCCCCCCCATTCCCTCAGAGCCGGCCTCATAAAAGAGTTCAGCATGAGATGCCCGCCCCTCTCGGGACCTCGGCCCCGGCGATAAGCCCAACCGAGGCCCGATAAGGGGGCCCGCAACAGAAATACGCCCGCGTTTGCCGTGGAGTTGCCGCATTAAAAATAGGCAGGAGGGAGACAGCCACCGCCCGCTCAACCTTGGACACGGCTCGGTGTGCCCGCGGCTCCTCTTCTGAAGACCCGCTAGCCAACGCCAAACCCGAATATAAATCCAAGGTTAAAAATAAACGACACCCCCTTACATTGTCCGCGTTAATAACATTTAGCGTAAAGCCTCCACTGCAACAGTCGGATTGGCAATGAATGCAGAAACCGAGCTTGGCAGCGACGACATCTTTGTTTAATTAATAAAGCTTTCGATTGTTATGAAGAATCCTAAAACAAGCATACTAGCATTGTACTACACCTTCACTATTGTCCATGAGGCAAACACTAATAATAATGAAATACCAATTCGAATGGACGACACTACTTCGTTCAGTTGCGTGATGAGACTGTCCACACAAAATAATTATTAATCGTATTTTAGATGGAGTTCTACGAACTATTGGTGGCACTGTTGTTGAATCGATATGCATGTATATGATATTTCTGAAATCTGCACCATTTACTGGAGGATAAACGTAGAAGATAACATTGGAATGTGTTTATTATTTTGTTTCCGTGTTGGCGATACCTTAAAAGCGATGAAGATTCAACTTCAATAATTTGCAAAATTAATCTTGTACCGATGCTATGCAATGCCTCAGTATTGGATCGGAGATACTGATACTTCTGTCGCAATTATAGAAGCATCATTTCGAGCCAGAAAAAGTATACGTTAAAAATACAAAAGATCTAACTGCCGAGATTTAGAACCGGAAAGGAGATGAAATTCCAACGGGGTAACAACGAAAAGCTGAAACAAAAAAATCACGCGTTCTTGAACTCCTCGCTACTTGGCGTAAAAGCAAAACGTGCATTGCAGTCCGCGGATTGGGCCGGGGGCCAAATCAACATTCACTATTTAAATTTCACACGGGAGTCAAAATACTTTGTGGTTACAAAACTATTGCAAAACTTGACGAAACAACTTGGGAATAGGTTTAATAACATTGTAACTGGGAACCGGAAAAAATCAATATCCTATAAATTCACCCAATGGAATATTAAGAGTTGCAATATATGAGGCTATATTCAGATATAAGTAATAAATAACGGCTCGTAATTATTATCATAACAACTCCATTCCCTCGCCCTCCCACTACGAAATTTTCGCAGAAGTATAAAACACTGAATCTGCATTCCCTTCTAAAGCCATGATTTATGACCGTTTCGACTCCAAGTTCGGGGCGAAACTTTACAGCGCGATAACTTCGTTTTTAGAATTTATAAGACGCTAGGTAGAGCGAAGGGAGCAAATTTAAATCCATTCGGTATAACGTTTATCGACATGTAACACCGAGGGGCTAGAGAGGTATGAAATCGAATGTTTTAATTTTAAAACTGATCGCGGCCGGTAGATAAAAAAGGTGACATCATTTTATCCGCCTGCAGGACGATAAATCAATGAATGGGGACCATTATCTATAGGCCTATAATCAGTTTGTCATTTCAAAATATGCAACTATTGGGAAAATGTTACAAAATTAGGGCCCGTGATATGTAACAGTCGCTTGAAATAGTATATAAAATTGCTTGAAATAAATCAGGAACTTATGAAATAAACGTAAGAAGTATAGTTCGGTGTATTCAAGTTGATAAGCCGAGCTCTGCCTCATGCGTAAGCGTAGAAAGTGCGCGAGTTGGACAGCTGCCCGAGCGCCACAGAAGACAATAAAATATCGGATAGCCTCCAGAGAGAGAGAGAGGGAAAGAGAGAGAGAAAGAGAGAGAGAGAGAGAGAGGAAGGGGGAGAATGAGAGAGAGAGAGTCAAAATGAGTCTCCATAAATTCACTTTATTTTACCGAAACTAATTGGGTCGGCCTAACCGTAGCGCATAAATTATGCCGAAGTCAATAAGAGAGAGAATATTCAATGATAAATAATAGATGGATTTTATCCCTAATACTGGCCAGCAATTCTATATAAAAGTTCCCACTATTTGGATACGTAATACGCGTATTCGTAACGAAAGTTGCCACAACCTCATAATCGTTATACTATTCCAAATACTACCACTTACCACTTACTAAAAAAAAAATTGATTCGCATTTCTATGAAGCTAAATTATTAATGATTAAAGAGTTAGATTCTTTTTACAATTTCAACAATGATCTGGGTATCCGGGAACCAGTGAGTTTTTTTTCTGTAATCGCGTTTCTGTCGATTCGACTGTACCTAATTACTGCATTAATATATAAAATATCCTAAACCAAATTCAGCTTTTTAGAGTACAAATAAATCTCAATATCTGTCTAGTGAGATATGCCTTCAGCTTGGAGGTAGGTGAGGGAGAGACAAAACGATTCTCAGACTTTTAAAAAGGATTTCTTCGGAGAACAAGGGAAGAGATTGATTTCGGGCGTCTGTTGCCAGCGCTATTACCGCCGCCGCTGCCGTCTTGAACAAGGAGTAGACGTGACTTCAATGAAAACAGTGGAAGCAACACGAACCAACCTGTTTACAAGGGACAGAGAACAGAACTAAGGGAGGGAGAGAGCGATAGAAAGAGGGAGGAAGAACGAGAGCGACAGAGAATGAGCGGGGTTTAGGAGGCCAACCATCCCCATCCCTGATTGGGCGGAAGGTTCCAATATACCCGTAAATTAAACCGGCTACCAACAGGCGGCCCGCTAAACACTAAAACTGTGGAGTGCACAAACAGCCACAATTTATTATTGCACCGACTTCGGCGTGTAATAACGCGTTCATTAGTGGTGGCAAAACGGATCGTGATTTAGGATTTAATTTCTAGAAAACAAGAATTATGCTACATTATATCACCGATTAATAAACTCGTTTTTATATTTTCGTAGACACTCAAAGCATCATGGCAGTGCTATGAAACCCTCCCCGTATTAAATATAAAAAACGTTTATTCGCTTTTCATCCGAGCGTTATAGGCAGCCTAGGATAATTTGAGGCAAGTGTTGGTAAATTAGAACTTGAAAATAAAAAAATCTCCATTCAATAATTTTCAAAATGACATGCTGCATTAAATGAAGAAAATTATAATTAAACGAGAGAAAGCAGGAACAGGTTTACATTTGAATTATAATTTGCCACTTGAACTAAAGGTTCATCATTGCTTCAACAAGAATGATGAGCACACTGGAGTTAATTAAATGGTACTAAGGGCATTCAACACCGGCGTCTTAGGATTTTCGTGTCTGCTTCAATATAAATTCGAGATCGAGCAGGGATAAATTTTCGTCTCCTTATGCTATCGTGATTTCCTGAACTCGAAAGCGTGCAGAGGCACGGGGGGCTATCGAACGTAGGTTGGGAAGGAGGCTAAAAACGGTGGGGAGAGGGACGGGGGCTCGAAGGGCGGCGGCCGGTATTAATCAAGCCAACGGATTTATATCCCAACGTTAATTACGTTAAACTGCAGGCGCAGCCCCCCAAACCCTACCCATCCACCCTTAATATATATATCCGCCCCGTTACCAAACCATATTCGGAACATTCGTTACGCACACGGGCGCACTTTTTTCCCTATAACGAAAAAACAGCCGAGGGCATGACGTCGGTTGGGGAGCGGAAAGGGAGGAGTTTTCGCCGAATAAAAAGTATTACTTTATACAGCGATATTAGCGGTCGGATACCAAGCCTTCAATAATGTAAAAACTGTGTTAACTTCCGTACGCGTTCGTAATTAGAACCGTTGAAAAAAAAAAAAAACCGGGGAGGACAAAAATCATTTTGGGGGAGGTTCAATGGTCAAACGGTATTGCCGGCGATCCCAATACCACACCGTTGCCTGACCGTTTCATATCATGGACGCCCACCGTTGATAAATCAATTACACCGACCTTACAATAAACGGACCGATCAACTGCAATCCAATATCCCATCATAATACGAAATACCGTTGTACAGTTTCGCAGTATGGCACTAGATTTAACAGATATTGGGAATACATTTCACAGGAATTTTCTCTGTTGCAATTTTTTAGTAAAGCCTAAATGAAATGCATACCTGCATGCCTGATGTCAAATAAATATTTTTTACTACATCACCATAGTGTTTATAGTTAAACCATCACTATATATTTTATACTACATATACGCTTGTACAAATACAGTATATCATCGCACCGAAGGATCAAATTCGATTGAATTTAATTCAAACTAAAGTTTTTAATATATTTCCTTAATAGACTCTTTATTTTCCTTAGATCCCAGCTTTTCCGTTCCCTATATTTGACAGTTTTAATATTTAAAATTTCCAGGGTAATGACTACACAATCCTATTATGCTCAACCTTTACGTGACGGAAATTGTTTCCGTATTCTAAATGAGTTGCAATAGGGAGGGATAAAAAAAAATTGTGGCGTATTTCGTGACACCGGTCGCTACGAACAATTTTGTTTTAATGGTAAATAACGTTACGAGTACTTGGACTAACTCTTTCAAACTGCGTATCGTGTTAGTGTTCCTAGGCGTATCCTACAATCAATATGTCAACATCTAAATCGAAATGCTGTTGTAGTATTTCAGGTAACTTAAATACCACTCTTATTACAACTGTTTGCCAATATCCAGTAAAAATATAAAAAACTGAATGCAATATAATTTTGTGTAGTAAGGCTGACTAATGGGAGCAATTACTAATAAGACTGAACGAATTGATTATCAACGACCAGGGAAAACATCGAATGTAGATGTTCTTATTTGGTCAATCGGTCATGCATCTAAAAATGTGTCATCCGGTCGACTGGTCATTAAACAACCCTTTGGTCAGCGAATGTGGATAATACGGGTGGGGAAGGCGGCTGAAGACAAACAGGACATTAAACTGGACCAAAGAAGCCCAACTAACTCGAGGGGCTCGCGGAATTTACTAATTCTCGAAAGCTTTGATAAACCACACAATTTTCATCCTTTCGAAAACTGGGTTTTCGACGCCCTAATCCGAGCCGTATAGTCGTTCTTCTTATTTCGTTTATGTTAAGCCGCCATGCGGAGGCTTGAGAAAGCGTTCGTAATTATACTCGGTATATTTCTTCTGAGATAACAATGTTATCGCGTACGCAACGATGTCGTTTCGCGGGTTACTTCGGCGCGCATTTTTCATCGGTTAATATATCTCAAAAACAAGGCACGAAAGCATAACTCGGTGGTTTCATGTGAAAACGCGATCCACAAAATCGTACAACGTGCAAGCAGCGCTCGACAACAGACCTTACTGGCACATACTAACATAACTCACTCAACTATAACTTTTACGTGGGTACAATTATTATTGCAAATAATTTAATTTTTACTTGGGAAAAATACCGCGTTTCTATAGAACGGTAACAACAGTAAAACAATAACCCCGGAACAAAAAGAACTATAGTTTTTAGTCCATATAAATTATAATTATGTATTTATTTTACCCTTTATAGATTATAGAAATCTCGTAAAAATATATAATACCGGGTGAGTTTAGTACCGACAATCATTATCAAATTCAATTTACTATTACCGAAGATATCATAGACATTATATCAAAGACATTATATTGGAGAATAAAAGATGGAACAAAACTGGAACTGAATAAAACAATGAGCAACAAAAACCTCTGGTGAACAGCGCGTTTCGTCCCAGCGTTCGTCGACAATTTTTTAGGCCTGAACTTTAAGGCCAGGACAGGTAAATTATTCATCGAGCGGGAATAATGCTGCATTATTGAGACTCGAATTTTTTTCGAAGAGCACAAGGGAAACTTACACTGGAGTTTTATTGTAACCTTATCCGGTCTCCGAAGATAGAAGGTTCCGCAAACCTTTTTTTACGAGTACGACGAATCGATAACGAATTGGGTCTTTAATTTCCAGAGTATATAGAAACATGTATGGAATAGATTCAGCTGCATATTAACATCATTTGCTCATCGATGATACATTTGTGATAAATCATTCGTCGGTCTCACGGCGGAACATAATTTCCCAGTATCCCAAATATTAGGTAAGAAGTAAAATGAGTCCAAATTAAAGTTCCACGTAAATATTTCATGAAAAACTGCAAAGGATTTTATTTCATCCGTCGGTTTTAATACAGTGATATTTAGAAAATTCAATTACAAGCTCCATCTCAATTGTTTACACGATACCGATCAAGTAAACGGACAGAGTTCCAAGATGCCTGCACGTGTCTGTACAGGAATGGATAAAGAAACCGCCCTTCACAAAAAGGAGTAAACAGGAAAAGCGCCGCCTACCATAACGTCAGTGTACAAATGTTTCTGTGTACATGTCGACCAATTTAAATCGAAATGGAAACCACTCAAAACGGACGCGGATAAAAAAAAGGCAAAAAAAGCATTATCGAGTGTTCATTTCCATCCGAACACTCAAGTGTCTGTTATTACCGGGTTGCGAGTCGTTTTATTAACGACCGTGCGGCCGCTCGATTAGTCCGCTCGACGGCAAGATATACGCCCTCTTCTATCTGGGCATCAATTATGTCCCATCAGACACCATATGTGACCCCGTCACCGAGCCTTCTATTTTTTAGAATTTTCTCCACTTCTGATGCCACTTTACGGACTTTAATATTTTTATATTTTTCTTCATATCAAAAAATGAAATATAAGTATCCATTTAAAAAAAATCCACGAAATGTATGCGACCAGGAGCTATACCATACTATTGCACCACAAGAACAATGCTACGAGTGTTAAAAAAAGTTAGAACCGACAATACTGTTCGGGTATCAATAAACATTTAATTTAAGTACGAGATTTGAAAGGAAAAAAGGTTTATTTTTATGCTCTTCCAATGGGGGAAGCCAGTACGACTATAATTCTGAGTCCAGAAACGAAGTATCGACGCGTGTAAAACATTCAGGCCTCCTATGGGCGGCTGACAGCCAGGCCGCCGGAACAGTTTCAACGGGAAGACACCTCGGCACAAGTAAGTTAATCCACGATTTATGGGGCCCTAATGGGGCGGGCGGGGGCACGTGTAAGCCGTGTAAACAGACCTTTGCGCCGGCTACAAACGACACAGTAAATCTCCTCGGGGGCGGGTCACTCGCCCGAGCACCTCAACGGAAAATAGCACGTGCCCTCGAGCCACCCCCCTCCCACCAACACCGGCTTCACCTGTGCCCCGTCCCACCGCCTTTAATCTCCCGGCTTCGACAAGAAACAGACAAAATCGTAATATTGATACTCTGGCGTCATTCCCAAAGGGCACATCAGACCTGGAGTTAATCTGTTAAAACGGTGGGAATGAATTAGGCCGTGAACACTGTGCTTGGATTAATACAAATATGTTAAAGATAATTTTAACATATAATGACGGAGAGTTTACCATGATATTGTATATTTATTGTTAATCTAAAAAGGGGACGCCAGTTTACCATTTTGGAATCGTACTGTAAACTGAATTTGTTCTCCCTACAAACGGTGGGGAAGACAAATACAGGTAAGTAATTAAATGGAATTAGATTACCGCATTTATACAACTATTATGCTTTGAGACGAATTCGAAAACCGATACTGGTCCGGACGAATAAGGGGCGCTCCGCTAACTGGTACCTGGCTAACACCGAAGGGAACGACAAACAGACAGGTTGTCACATTCACATTTACAGACTGTAAAACCGTAAATGTTCTAGCCCTTTGTACTTGTCCCTACCCACCTTGGGGAAATCTGGACGAATGAAAACTGCGAAAATGAAGAGGCGTAATAAAACAATGGCCAATTTCCAGTTTGGAATCTATCGAAAACAATCGGGGCCGGTACCAACAATTGATTTGATTAGGGACCGAAGTTGGAGTTATCAATGATTAACCCCCTTTCCCTTTTAGTTCGCCACTGGGGCTCCATAAATCCGAGATTTCCCTGACACGTGTATAATCGAGCGTCCCCATTTTAGGTTGAGACACCGCCCTGTGAATCCGCCACTCACAACTGGCTTGACGCCAGAAATTATAACACGGAAGAAGACTATTAGCTTTAATACGTACACGGGTTTACTGTACACCTGTCCCTGATATTTGTATGGGGCGTATTGAGTATCTACAAATTAAAAAACCGTCTCAATTCTTATTTTCTTGGTTATTTTATCTGATCAAGGGGCAAGGGAAGAATTGTCTACGGTGGGCACACCCGAATAATAGTGATCAACAGTACCGCGATAGACAGAAGAGCGAATGTTCCGGACGAGAGGTAAAAATTGACAAGGAATCATTCAGCGCTATTTAGACTTAATAAACTCGTCCCTTTATAGCCGTACAGAATTAAATCTCCAAGCGTTACAAAGAGACGCCCACATAAACGCCTTCATGCTCTCAGATTAAATTTACTGGGCATTATAATTCCTTAAATAATATTACAAAAAATTATTCAGTTCTTATCACATTTGTTCAACTCATGCAGGTTTTGTTAGAACGGCATGCATGCAGCTTAACTACAAAATTAATTTAAATTTTGTGGCACAAAATATACGAAATGACTTGAGATTGTATTTCGTCGGTAGGACGATTCGAAAGCATTTATATGAGGGACGTTCTTGAAATGTTGACTTATGTAATTTAACTAAATCTGGAGGCTGCTATGCAAAATATTTGAACCCGGACAACATTCCTAATCACGCATTCATTACCTTCATTTTCTTTCATTATACAATGAATCAACCAGGTGTATTTACAACAAAACTGGTGTTGTTCTAATAGAGTTTTCAATGGTGAAAATATAGCTGTTGATTTAAATATACAATCAGTGTTAAATATCTAACAGTACAGGGAAGAAGAGGAAAATTTAAACAGCGAGGTGAAGGTAGCCCGTGCCCGTCACTGCTAGTTAGTTTCTTTTTCGAAATGCATTCTGAGGACACAATGCTTTTTGAACAACAATGAAAAGCGATGGCCGCCGGCCTATCTTACTGACAGTAACAATTGAAACGAGGCAAAGAATGGGCCCCGGTTCGGATATTCATGCAGCTTCCAGTTTCCCATTTCTTTTTTACTTCCCCACCGCCCAAAAATCACATTCCGCAGCGTATCCATGAACTGCCTCGTCCGTGAGATCACTTCCTACTTTTTTCTGTTACACAACAGTGCCGTATCATTTTTTTTTGAACCGGGGTTTGTGGTCTGTATCTAAAACTCCTACAAAAGAAAAACTACAGTTCAGGCATTTTTAGAAACACAGTGAAACTTAAATTAATATTAAGTACCATGAACGATTTTTACAAATTTGCTCATAATGCCAAGATATATGTTCAATACTGTAGGTTCGTGATGTTTCTGTCTTCTCTCGCTGGTTTGGTCTTTTGCTAAGCCGGTCTAGCAAAAGACCAAACCAGCGAGAGGAGACAGAAACATCACGAACCTACAGTATTCCAACCCCTCGCAGACCACATAACAGGTATATCAAATTATATATGTTCAAGTAACATAAATTGGTCCATAAATATCTCTTGTTAAAGGATTATGCAGTGACAGATTATTTATTGTACCATTGTACAATGCTGCACTGTTTAACTCTTTAACCTAGTTTCCATTAGCATGAAAAACACCTAAAACTGTGAACTTTGTTCAAACTCTTGTCCACAAATCATAATTTATTATTATTATTATTGTTGTAACGACAATTATAAAAATTGAATAATAAGTTTTTTGTGTTTTGTCCACTTAACAGAATAAAAAGTTCCACCAATATAGGAATATGTGACAAATTGATTAGTAGCTGTAAATGTAGTATGCCGGGGCTAAATAATCGTACCCCTCTGACAAGACAAATTTACACAGTGTCGGGTTTTCACCGAGCGGTCAATACTAAGGAGAACGATTAAATTTGTTTAATTGTTTCAGCCAGACAGATGGGGGGGCAGAGGGGGATTCAATTTGCGAGTGACTGCAAAGGACAGTTTGTATCGGATCACATTTATTAAATAAATATTTGTTCCGGGGAAACATTGTTTGGCATTTATATGTTTACTCTCGATGTCCCCCGGTCCTTCTCTCCCATTCGCCCCTCCAGCCCAAAAGGGATAATGCTTGAAACCGCCCGGCATTTGCTCGCTTTGGGTCCCTCGTTGCGGAATAGCTGGGACCAGGGTTACTACAAATGGAGTATCGGTTACAACTATACAGCAAGAAAAAATACAGCCGTTCTACACAGCCAGAAACGGCACACTAGTCCAGTAATAAAACTAACAACAGTATAAATGCTCTCATCACGCTCAGGTATTCGATGAGTCAGAAAGTGAGAAGCTGTGATCTTACCTAACCTGAAATATTTACTCCGAGAATGAGATATTATCGAATATATTAAAAACTCACACCGAACCACAACATTAAAGCTGTGGCGGACCGGAAACAAGAACAGTGAGCCAACGCCCCGAGAATGTTGTCGATTTACTAAAAACAACCGCAGAGACAAGAAAATACCAATAAGACTAATAGAAGAACAGAGGAATCATGAAACAGTAGAGCTGTAAAGAGTAATCTTGAGTTATTTGAAATGCACTCAGAGTTTGCAACTGGTTACAAGTCCTCTACCAGGAACTGAACCCAGAAATGTTGCTGATAATCAGGTCCGATTGGCTTTGATTGCCGGCGGTGAATTTCTAACATTTTAAAGGGTTCCAACGCTGATTACATAGGAGATCGGTATCTCGTAAATGGTATTCATTCCATAAACCAAGTAGAATATATTTTGCAAGTTTCATTCCCAGCGTTTGTTCATTGGTAAAAATAAAAAAATTTCCATTATCATTCACCTTTCGGCATAAAGATTATAGGTAGATTGACGGACAAACAAAAGGGTGAAATCGCTTATTTGATCAGTTATTTTAATCGAATTTAAGTCGTTCCTTATTATCAGTTTACAAAAACAGTTTCATGTTGGCAGAAATAAAATAAATTTAAAACAAAACATGCTGACATTGAGGGTCAATTTATCTACAAACATTGCAATGGATAGCATGTGTTTTAAAACCACTTAAATTTTAAAATTTAATTATTATTGCCGGTTACGATGTTCTTCTTCTCGGCTACCAGCCTACCTGGTAGCTAATAACTACCACCTTGCAGATCGTCCTAGTTTTCAAATCAAAACCAAATCGTTTTCAATGAGTTTTAAAATACTAACTCCTAAATGGCTTCTCTCTTTGTTGTGCCCGGGACAGCTCCACCCCACTAAGCTATTTCCCCTGAAATGCGGCTGGATCTGTTTACAGTGGAGCCGCCCGCTGAGCCACCACGTGTCCGCCATCCCACTTTTAATATCCTGCCGCAGCTATTATGCCGAAACTTTTCACCGGGCATTTCTCATTTAACCGCCGTTTTCAAAAAGGATTTCAAACATCTGGGGATATTTCTGTTAATATTCCTGGAATGTACGATTATTAAACAGGGGATCGGGAAAAAGCCTAGGATTCGGAAAAAGCTCTAGGAAATTATTGGAAAAAATAAAATTGTATCGGCTACAAGAAGCTGCAGTGAAAAACAGACGAAAACAGTAATTATTTTACAGTAAATATTTTCTAATTACCGTACTACCCTTTTTTACTTATTCTTCAAAACCCAAATTCTGAGTAAAACATTAGAATGTTAAAACAATCTCTACCTACAGCTGTATTGAGTAAAATAGACAAACTACACGAAAGAATATAAACTATACAATAAACTGTACAATTAAACATTTTTTATCATTTATTTATGAACACTAAATTTGTTACTAATAATACTCTTTCCACACGAATTACGGTCAGTCGGGGTGGGGACAATTTTGTACATAGTTTGGATAGGTACGCTGAAAACAAAGTAAAATTGTGTGCATTATGCAACTGTACTAATTAACACCTTAATGACGAGGAAGTTAATATTGCGAATTCACTGATTACGCGGAATGAGCGCTTTCACATCTGTGGGAATGAAGAATGGATGAACATTTTTTTGAAGCGCGGAGATTCATCGATCCGACTCGGCTCGGAATCGCTTCTGTATACTGTAGTCCTGTACCAGTAATACTGGAAGAACTCAATTTCAATAACCAGTTAAAACAGGGTAAGTTTAATTATGAATTATTATTAACTTCATTCGATTGATTCAAGAGTCGGCTGTCACTCATTCATTTAGGAAATAAACCTAAATCACCTATCCTGCTTATTAAGTATGGACGAAAGCCAGTAGCAGTTCCAAAATAAAGTGTTTACATTCGTGGAACAAGACTGTTTTCAGAGAAGAGGCAGTCGAGGTTTCTGAAGCACAAGAAGGTTTTCGGGCCCTGAGGAAGTAAGCTGAGATTAAAGCTGGGCCCCAAGCTAGTGGAAAATCCGCCGGGTCCGAAGCAGTCACACAACGAATCTATCATTTCAGTTTCACATCGTCGTCGGGTATGTTCCATCTTGGCCTTTTGACCGACTTACACGGTTCGGGACCGCAATAATGGCGATATAATCCGTCTTAAAATGGTGTCACGAAAAGAATGAACGGTAGTATACGCGTTTAATTTTTATCCGATTTACAGTTCGCGAGTCCCTGAGTGATAAATGTACAACGTGCACAGGCGCATCAGGTTTTATACACAGCAGCATTTGTACAAAAAAAAAACCGTCGTTTCTTTCAATACGAGGAGTCGCGCGGTAGTCATGCTCCGGTGCCACGCCCTGATCAACCGGCTTCTCCCGCCGGTTTCGAGGCCTGTTTTCTCCCGAACCCTCCGCCAGACGAAGTAAGAACCAATAAACAAAATTCCCTTCTGTCTATTTACAGCACCATATGAAGAATGGTGCAGAGTTTAATTGGTATGCGATAACATTCAGATCTGGACATTCATAGCCGGCAGTCACATCTTTGGAAGAAGAGAAAAAAAAAGACAAACTCACGATGTGAATGAGCAAATTGACTGGTCTCGATCGATTTCCGCTAATTTAAAACGGTGTCTAACCATTGAAATACAATAACCGTCCAAAAATTTAGTATTAATTAGGAAGGACGCAGTACAGATAAGGAAGTTGCATTAACAAGCTATATCAAGTTGCGAATAGGGGCATTTTCTTTCCTTCAAATTGGGAGACTACAAGTGTACAAGAGTGAAGGTAATGGAAGCAGGATTGAAGGTGAACTGTACAATTACACCGCCGACAGCAGCTGCGTTACCTGGGTCAATCGTACAGCGACGTTCGAAAGGGTTAACGAGATCAATTTCCGTTTAGTGGGCCCGTTTTGATTCCGGTCTAACAAAATTGGAGCGAACATTACTCTGCCATATGGATCCGTTCGTTCGACATATGTTGTCTCAATTCTAGCCAATAATGTTTATTCGTTTTTTTTCAATGGTTTTCTTCATCTCCTACGTCGGCCGTAAACAATTATTGCAATAGTTCATTTACAAAAAAAATAATATCTGTCTCGATACGATAAGAGAGAATGAAGGGCAGGCTTATCATTTGGGTTGATTGCAATCGTTAGCACGCGATTCGGTTTTTCAACAGCTGACACATCACTTCTTCATATTTGAAATGCGTACCGATTTAATCATTTACACTGGCTGTTCAAAATGAATTTAACAGTATCCGCTAGTATGTCAGCTCTTATCCTGGCGAAGGTCCTTTAGACATCGCGTACCGGCAATGAGAACGATCGTTTTTTCGAACAGCAGGTAGGTTTAATGACATTTACGATAATGTCAGCGATTTAAAATGAGGCTGATTAAAATTGTTTCCGCATTCAATTTACCTTCTAAACTAAACCCGGCATGTCAGAGGAGATTCTTTCATAAGTATGGAGGAACAGGCGATTATTGGTAAGTAGTGTACTTGTCCTTAATTAATTCCCATATACATTGTTAAAGGCGCCTACTTTAATGTACGGGAACTGAGGTTAGAAAGGGGCATTCAACTCCTTTATACATTTTAATCGGCAAGGTTCAGCATGGCTTCAGAAATCAAGAGGCATGGAATCATATAAAAATACTGGGGAATGATCTTCGTCGGAACGTGACTGGGCAACAGGACGTGCGAGTTTCGTAAAGACTATTGCGATGCGTAATTGGGCTCATTGTTTTGTGTCCGGTGTCAGGGAGCACGGTGCCAGGGCCACCATTAATGGTTGCGGTTCTCGTTATCGCCATAATGGTTGGTTTTGGAGCTGGCCGACAGGACAATAAACAACTGGCCTTTTTACGCACGGGCTGTTGCCAGCAATTACAGAGGACATCTCGGCTCCTCCTATATTTAAATGTTGCCGGGCGATATACGAATACTTGGTAAAGTACACGGGTCCCGCGCCAGACTATTGACCGAATTTCGCATGCGTCATTAGTCCTTAACGTTCGGGCTAAATGATGCTGCGGGACTAGGAACGAGGGGGCGAGGTCCTGCTGACGCTCGCGACAAAAGAATTATATCCCTAATAATGGCCCCGTGCCGCCTGAGTACAAAGGCCGTCTGAATATGAAGTGGCCTCCTCAGAGATCCACTTTTATTAATGGTGGTGCGCTCAAAGTCGAATTCTGAGTAACGGTTCCAACCCTTCTTCAAAACTCGACTCTTTTGGAAACCTCTTTCTTCTTCCTCACTTCGGCCTTCCTGAGGAACTTCGAATTTCTATTTTTTATGGTTCTCCTTGGCACAGGGGACTAAAGAACAATCGCCGGATTATGATAAAGGAGGCATTTTTGGGCAGTAGCGGAGGTATATCTTAGAACATTCTTTCGTAAGAACACAGTTTTGATGGTACAATTTAATTTAGCAATAAGACATATATTTTAGTATTTTGATAAATACAAAAAAATTTTCAGTTCACTTAAAAGTTGTAAATGAATACGAGAAAAACACTCTTATACTGTATATATCATGACTATAAAAGTAACGAATAATAGAGACGAAAATATATCAATTACATTCCAGTAAAGACAACTAAATTTCGAAGCTCCGCAATCAATTTTCCAATCCTATTATGAAATCAAAATAATATGTAACAATGAATAATTATCGAAGGAACTATAGATTAAATTCGTATTTAAAAGAATCATTTTAAATATCATTTGTTAGAAATGATAAACGTTTATAAATTAAATAATAACAAATAAAAGTTACAAATCGGAGGATCCATGGTTTTTGAGACCCAAGAATTTCTGGGAAAGGATCATCTGGTACGCGTTATTTTACAATTGAGCAATCTTCCGGCCTGAAGGCAGAGACCGAGGGTGGTGTGGGTGGTTCGGTACGCTTCGAAAATTCCAACGTTGAATTTTTCGATCCGCGAGGCGTGCCGGGTAGGCGGCAATGGGGGGCGGAGGGAGGGTTTGAGAGTGTGCCCGAGAACAGAGGAAAAAGATTAAATCTGGAGACGGGGGCGGAGTTGCTGCGGTGACGAGTTCATTCGCGTTTTAAAAGATACAACCCGAGCGTTACCCCGACAGAAAACTTCAATTCCTTTTCGACATTCGGCCGTCCTTTCAGGGTTTAACATGCCGCGAAACGTTCTGCCCTTCCAACTTCAAGATAATTCCTGCCGTAGTTGGATACTTGTTCTTAAAATCCATTAACTGTTCAATTCTTTTTTTTAATTCCAACGATGTGATCATGTGTAACCTCGTGTCAAATACCTCGTACAAAGAAATGTGTGTTAATACGATATTGGCCCAATGGCTTACTGTGTGTCATCCTCAACATAAGTTATAGCATCAGTTTCAAAAACTGCATCTGTAATGCAGTGAATCCTAAATGTTTTTCCAACCTGACTCGTCTGCAATGAATTTCAGTAGGGACTTTAAATGGAGCCGTCGGCGTTATTATCGTCATTAGAGGATTATTTGAAAATTACATCTCCTTCCCTCGTCCTTGTTTTTCCAACGCGCGTTTCCACTAATTGTTACATTAACGGTACTCGGTTAGGAAAAACTGCCGTACAGCGGACAGAACTGGCACACCACTACATAATAAATACAGTATTATTCGAGTTTTTCTTGAGGTACTAAAGGCTGCAGCTGGTTAACAAATGGATTTACTATCCTGTAAATTCAGTATATTACCGTAAACATAATTAATACTGGACATATTAATGTTTTTTAATTTTCCATCACTAGCAGACAAAGTTCGTAATGTGATGAATATTTAATTCAGCTGAATTAAACGTTGAACAGTTCAACGTACCGAATTTAATAACAAAACGGTCACGGGAATTTGATCACAATGAGCGATTTCGACGAAGTTTTTTAATCGCAATTATTATATACGGCAAAATTAATTATCACACCGCGGTCCATAGGACACGATTACGGCCGGATATCAGCAAAACCATTATATCAGAACAGTAATAGCCTAACTGTAATTTATGAGCTCCATAAATCTTCTACCCAAATAGGCGAGTGGAGAAAATCGCATGACTGACAATATTCCAGTTCAATTTTGGCTACTTTTTAATGTAGGTCGGGGTTTCAAGAAAATTCAGCAAAAACTAATTATTTTCCGATGAAATAAACTTAAAACGTATCAGACACCAGTTCGGTGTTCGTTCGGCCACAATTCTTGAAATAATTCAAACCGACTGTTGGGATATAAAAAGCACGTATTTTATTTTCGAAAAGCGAAAAGAGCTGCTGAAAACAGGACCCGGTCCAATCGTAGGTCTTAAGGAGACCGACAGAACACTCAGCGGCCACGAATTAATGAACATCCTGCTGCTGGGCTTCGAGTCAGAGGAGCCGAAAGATAAATTGAACTAGGATGTTGCCTCGTTTAAAAAAATTAACTACAGCCTATAGCACAGATCTAGATGCGGTAAAGAAAAGAGTACACGGCTCTCATGGCTCATTTTACTAGGTTAGAAATAATTAGGTCCAATAGATTTTAGCGTTATACTTTACATTCTTAGAGATATAAAATTAAAAACGTAGTTGACGTTAGTGATTCGGTCACGATGTAGATGATCATAACATGAAACGCTCGCTAGTTTCGGCTCGTCACCGAAAACCGTTCCATGAACTCTTCGCTCATCTCGAGCAGGAAGTTGAAATGTACGGCAATTAACGAATAAGCAGGACTATTATAACAGAGCAGAGCCGGCGGAAACGCGTTCACGAACGATGCCCAAAAAAGTTGTTGCCAAGAGACTGTTTCCTTAAATGTCAAATCAGTCGCAATTAAGCTGTCTTTCACAAATTCTATGAGAAGTACATATACACTCTGTATCTATTATCTACCTGTTATAATTAATAAGATTTAATGTACTCGCTCTTAATAGTTAATAGCCCTTTTTAATTAGGGATGAGTCATTTCTGCGGGGCGAGCCCCAGAGCGTATACCGTTCCTCGTGGGAATAAACGGGCAGGGCAGAGCTGGGCGCTTCATCATCCGCGATCAGAACAATTCCGGACGAGATAGGGGGAGGGGGCCGGACGCCCCCCGGCACGCTCACTTCCGCCGCGACGCCTCCCGAATGAATAATCGAACGGAAGCCGATTCGAGCCCCTACAACCGCCGCCGCCCATTTATCGCCTTACATTTAATCGTCGCCCGACAGAAATTTAAAGCGCCCGCCGAATATCTGGAGACACTCGACAATGGGCCCCCCCGTCCATATTGGACCGGGGAAACGACTGTCCACCGAAATGCCCAAGGTTCAACAACCCACTTGAGAACCATGCCCATGTCCGATTCGCCCGATTTTCCCACGCCCGCCGTCTCACACTAGTACATATCTCTATCGCGTTTCAATGAAAATAAAGCCCATTTTAATTTAAGACCCACGAAGATCACGAAACTTCACAACTACTCAACATTTTAAAAGTTGACGTTACCACTTTTCCACAAATTCGACCATTTACCACGTCACCATGCCTGTCGCCATGCGCGAGAACTAACCTCTTCCTTAGTACCTAAATATTGTTGTAGAATTATGTTCTAAATGCGCGACAAGTAATAATAAAAACTAACTCAAAAAAATTGTTGTCACTCTATCTTCAACTTTCACTGAATTTTAGGGAACACAATATACTACCATACACTACGTATTCTGATTTAGTTAAAACATGGGAAAAAATATTTAAATTTCCAAAGCTAAGGAAATATAAACATTTACGCTGCATTCTCCTGACAATCAGGTCGTTACAGGTGGTAATACTAACTAGATTATTACGCTTATAATTAAATGAGTATTATTCCCCTTATTCTATTGCCTATTGTAAAGTTGTAATTGTTAATGTTTGTAATTGTACTCACTTGGCTGTACACCATGCCGTTTTAAATTAGTCAATACTCAAATGGAATGGCCGGAACATCTTACCTGAAATAGAAAAAAGAAGTGTTACACATATGAATATTACAAAATATCAGAATCAGGTGATTAATTTAAATTATAATTCGGCCCAAACTGTATGAACTGAAATCTTTTTTAGAAAGTGAGTTCGAACATTAAACGGCGGACGAAATTTCGATTAAACCTTACCAAGTTGAAGAAGTAATTATGGTTAGGGGCCTTACCCACTTGAGTTTAATAAGGTGCGAAATTTGGCTGAAATTTTAATGCAATTTTATCATGGATAGATGCTTTTAAAGTTATAAACCTAAAAGCATTAAACGTAAATGCATCAGAGGCCGTCTACTTCATCCCGTTAATGTATGCCCGCATTTTGCAACGACATTGAACCCATAACCGCCGACAGCGGGTCATAAATTCAACACATAAAATTTGGATAATTTCGATACCAGTGACGTTTATAGCGAGAGGCCTGACAAAAAAAAGCAATGGTAGCACCAGCAGGCCTAGTTCAGTAAACAGTCAAATTAAAAAGATAATAAAATTTGACAATTATTTAGTGCTAAGTTTAAGAATACATGTGTGATCCATATGAGGTATCCTCAAAATATTGTAATAAAATAAGGCACTTTTCATAAGCCCAACTCGCTCTCATAAATATAGACAAAATTGTTAATAATAATAACGAATGGGTAATCATTTAAGTCCCGGTTAAATCGGGAAAATGTTATATTTGAACAAATATATAGTGCAGATATTATGTTCTTCACCAACATAATTTTGCCACAATGAAAGGTATTACATATAAATACACAGAACAATAATGGAATAATAGAGGAGTGGAAATAAGGCCATAATTTTTGTATATAGGTTTGGGAGTGTTTCTGTAACATTGCATTATTCAACATGCCAAAATGCCTGACTAATTTACTGACGGAAATGACGGAGCGCTGCTGAAGATGGCAAGTTGAAACAGGTTTAGCATCAGACCAAATTAGCGTGTGTAGACAGAGGTTGCAAGATTGGAAGCCATAAATAAGTCTTATACGTGGAATATATTCAGAAAATATATTAATTCTCAAGTATGTTACACAACCGTGGAGTGTTGCACAATTTAAGCGGTAAGAAGCGCAATTCGCCTTAGCAAAATCGAGGCGCGCTCTGCACGAGTGGCCCCCGTCAACTTGTTCCCCGGTAAGGGCAGCCCTCGCTCTATAGAACTATTTCATGACGCAACAGACGATTTATTATTTCATCCTCGAGCGCGCCCAGAGAAGGTGGCGGCGGAATGACGAACTTCGGTTTCGGAATATAGACCGGCGGAAGGAGATAGCAACTTCGTTGGCGAGCGATAGGAGAATTGTTGGCGGAAAGAGATATCCGTGAACCGAGGAAATCTATGAGCTAGAAAAACGGTACAGAACTCGGGCCGCAAGCTCGATTTAATTCCATTTTATTTTTCATCGTAGTTTCCCATGACATTTCGACGTGTTGTCGAAGAATCGGCAACATGCCTGATGCCCATATGAAACGGCGAAAAGTCAGGTTGAACTTTATTAAAACCTTGAAACTAATGCTATACATTCATAGTTTTACCTTTCTAAATTCCTCAAGAAGTTATTTAGGAACATTTAATCATCACAAACTGTAACAAACGTTGCCTATAAACGGTTAAATTCAACAAATAAAATCATCCTTTGGATTCATCTGGGAGTCACTGCTGTTGCGCTGAAAGCGATTCACCAAACTTCTCATTTTGCCATTCTTTGACTTTGAACAAACATATACTCGGTATTGTCAGTTGTTAGTTATCGCCGAGAATGGAGACAGCGGTTGAAAATCCCCGAAAATTGAGGTAATTTCAACTCGAACCCAACAAGTTCTTAAAGAGAACATAAAAACGATAGCAATGTCTAGCCTACGATGGTGGGGAGGGTGAGGTTTTAATGGGAACTTTTCATAATTAATAGAGCACATACCGAGTTGTCGGTGGCTCGCAAATTATGGCGAAACTTGAAGATTCTTCCTGGCACGTTACACAGGGCAAGTTATAATTAAATTGCCAGAGGCCGCGCCGCTATAACTCACGCCCGGGACGATGACGGAACAAGCGAGTGTTTCGAAACGTTGGAGCTAGACACTGGTATGGCGAAGAACAAAATTATTCTTCCATGCATTCTGACTGATCAAATTTAATTTCGTTGCGTTTAATTATCAATGCGATAGTAGAATAGTGGAAACCTACTCTCTTATATAATTTCAGAAGAATTCAGGAGCACCATGTGGTATGCCTATGGCCTGATAGTTAATCCATTTATTCTGCGAAATAAAACGTTCCAGAGTTCAATGTGTGGACGGAAGAAAATGTAAGCAAAAATGTAACCACCGCTCTTCCTGTTATTCGATGGGATATTGTTTACATCAGCTCCAAGACTACAGAGTCGGACAAAGTTTCAAACACTGCAAGTAAATTCCGGAAAAGTTTATTATCAAATTTCAATTTCATGAATTACATTCATTAATTATGAATTCCTTGCTCGTGATGATACACTGTTAAAGCCGTTATTAATGAATGTCGGTTTTTTTTCTCCTCGTTCTTCTTCGAGACCTTCATTTGCTTAATTTACGTTTTCCGCCTTCTTACGCAGTTCCATTTCTTTCAAACTCTGAACTTAATACTCTTACTTTATAGACTTCACCTCTCGCACAATTTTATGGCCGACGGTCAGAGATGGTGCAGATGCCAACTCTTCCCTGCAGTACTACATCACAACCCCATGTCGCCAACTCCAAAAATGAATTTATTTTGGACAGATCAAAAATATTATTCATTCACATCAATCCATTTAGATTTTGAGTGTGTACAACGATCTGTACCAAGTTGATACTTATTAGGTCTCTGAAATATATCCACAAGGAATAACAGTAAAGATCAGGCCAAAAAATGATGGGCTGATTCAAATTCGTGGCAATTTCATAATCTTACTCACATAAATAAATGTTTTACCTTGTACGTCAATATGCTAGTCCACTAGCTAGAAAAAAATAGAGATAAAAAGAAGATTAAATATCGTTTTTTATGAACTTAATGATATGTGTGAATTTGTTTCGATTTAAGTAACTTCTATGTTAGGTTTTTTCCAGAGAGTAAAATCTGTAAGAATCGAGCCCTGCATAACAATGTTTCCCGAAATCCAACATTCAATATACCACTCGAAACATTTATTCAAACAGTTTAAATGCTAAATAATACTAGCCTAGATAAAAAAAGGCCAATGATCATGTGAGAAACAATCGATATTAGAATAAATGTTTCCCGAGTCCGTCGACGTTCAATAACCCCACAGAACTGCTGATGGAACTCATAATTGTAATACCGCGAGTCATTTGAGTGAGAAGAGACTTGGATGTTGGATGGGCCCGGCTTTAAACTACAACAATAAGAACTGAATAATACCATAGTATCCGTGGGGAGCTGGGGAGGCGGAAAAGCTCGGGCACAATTGAGCTTCCCTCTTAAATTGTATGAATTAATTAACCGCGGAGGGGAACGCACTGGGGCTCGTAATCACAGGCAACTTTCGACCCCGGTCTTCCGAACTCTCCGATCGTTGCCAAAGTCAGCGCACTTTATTATGATTAGACCACCTTCGGGTAACCTTTAGACTACTTGACTTGCGGATTAAACGATAGCCTCTTCTACCCGTTTGTGATTCTCAAAAGTATCATATAAAATCAGTTCCAAAATCTGAGATAAACTAGGAATCAAATACGTAGAATTAAAATTTTACGTATTAATGACATGCCTCTATATTATTACGCTAAATGTAGGACCCAATTCGCCAGTATATTTTCAAGGCAGTCACATAAATAAATATGTAAATTTCATAACAAGATTATATCATAATTTAGAATAATAAATCAAGTATGAAACAGAATGTGCAAAACCGACATGGTACATTTCCGGTCGATCGAAATTTTACACGAACCGGTCGTAAAATATCGAGCGGATAAACCGAATAATGTATATAATGATCTTTTTCTTTTGGTGACCGCCCAATGTTCAAAGTGGTCAGATAAATTATAATAAAGGTAGGGTTTCCGTCAACGAAACAGCGCACGTAGTCCATTGGTTTTCAGCGGATCGCCCGACCATCGAAGGCCGTATGTATAATTTCGCCTGACTAACTGCCAAAGGCCACAATCCGGCAGTGACCCGTTAGCGGAGACGAAACCGAAAAAACAATGAAGAAAAACGACTGAAAAACAATCCGTCCCGGAACAGAAA
Source organism: Lethocerus indicus (assembly GCA_019843655.1). NCBI lineage: Eukaryota > Metazoa > Arthropoda > Insecta > Hemiptera > Belostomatidae > Lethocerus > Lethocerus indicus. The sequence goes on from JACDQD010000006.1 coordinate 8,852,713, forward strand.
GGCACATGACGGAACAAACCTTAACAGAAGAGGACCACCTTGCTGAAATACAACTTGTTTGCCACATACCCTTGAGTGTTAGGAGATTTTTTCGCATTTGAACGGAAACGGTATTAAATTAAAAATTTCACAACCGTAAAATCGGTAATACGTAGACGAAACAGCACCTACCGCACATGAAGTCACTAAAGCGCCCTGAGGATTTGTGTTTTATGTATGACATAAGAGTAGGTGAAATCGTACACCTTTTATACCACGGTCAACCCAATAAGATCAATATCTATATGTTTTCCACGTGCTTTGCTAATAGCACCCAACGTTTTATCCGGGGATATCTGGGCTTTCTACTTCAAGGAAGCGCTTTTAGGGAGACTCAAGTATAAATCAAAGAAACTTTCAAGTTTTAGTAATTTTTGTTCACACAAGAGCCAACACTTTCCCCAAAGAGAAATAAACAGAGCCCAATAAAAATACACAAACAAAAGGAAGAACGAGTTCTGAATTCTAAATTTAAAACCGTAACAGAATTATAAACGAAGAAAGTATGCGGAGAAAAAAGTTAGTAAGTATAAATTAAGCAAATGAAGGATTCAAGGAACAAAAGGGACGAAGGAAAACAAATCATTAATGCGGGCTTTAACAGTTAAAAAAGTTTCTGCCGTCGTAAGGAACAGATAACCAATTGGAAAGTAATTAATGAAATTATGCCCCGGGAATAAACTTAACGCAGAGAAACTTCGATTAGGGCGGAAACTGAAACAGCGACATTTCTGGGGCCTAATTAGGCGGCGCTATTTTCATTCAAAAAGAAGAGATAAACCTCGAATGGATAGCCTCGGGCCGGAGTATGTCGCCAACCCTGGCCGGGACCCGGGAAGAAGTTCGATAATTATGCGGGGTCGGCCTCCAGGCTGTCGAGTTTTGCTAACAACTGGGAAATGCAAGGAGAAGAACCAGGCAACAATAACAGAGCGTTCGGACGGCTCCTCTCCGGGGGGTGGGGGGGAAGGGGTAAACAAAGACAGAAGGCCCTGGTTCCATAGCGGCATATTACCAGCGGACGTTTCTTGTCCTCCTGTAGGAACTTAATAATTTGGCGGCCATTCGTCGCGGTGATCCCGCACGTCTCCGCTCAACTAAGCCTGCGAGATGTCCACTTCACCCGCAGCTCTCATACCTGGAGCGTTTCACGGACTAAACGCACTTCCGGCAGGTAAAAAGAGTACCCGCCATGAAACGAGGGCGGACGTTGTATGGGGCACATTTGTTTTTCGGTTGGGAGAGCCGCGCCTACGTTGTTTATCGCCCGGATGCACGATATCTCGGGCTTCCTCCTTAAAAGCGAATCTTTTCGACATGAATAAACAATTCTCGCAGTGACGGAAAACAGAAACGGGATTATATGAACCTAAGAAGTACTTCAAACGGAGTTGTTAAAATAAAATAAATAATAAAGTCGTCATTCTAAAATCATTTTTATATCTTAGTAAATAGCAGATTAATATATTTCTGCAGACCGAATAAATGTTGCGTGTAGGGTTATTTATTCGCAGTACCTATCTACCAATAACCTAGAAAATGCACACCAACAACAAAATTTCCAACAGAAAATTTTAAAGATGCCTACATACATTTGGCCTGCAAGTAAAACTTATCTCTGACATTAGTCCATTTGGAAGCATCGGAGATATAGTAATAAGACCTAAGAGCCTCAGCTAATAGTATGCTCATATATATAATTTGTGACTATTAATATACATTAACATCGGCTAAATAATTGAAATACTTTCTGATAACTAAAATGGTACTAAAATGGCAGACCCTATATAATTTTTATATTCGGTGCTAGCAAAACTTTCTTCAATTCCACAAGAAGGCGAAGGGGAGTGGCAGGAAAACCATCATAAACGGCAGACTGGAAAAAAATACTCTATTGAAAAAAAGAAGAGGTTATTGGACCGCGTTTCGGGTCGGAGAATCCGGAGGCACTTCAAAGGGAGTTTCTCGAGCGGGGGGCTGTTGAACACGTCCCGGAAATGATTGGGGCGAAAAGGCGCGAGCGCCGACAACTCCACATGTCGGCCCCAATCATTAGGACAATCGCAGAAAGGGGGAAAGAACGGCAGATTCGCCAGAATACGGCACTCCAATCGGGCGTCCCAAAACGCTGAAAATCCTAACACCCTACACATCGGCTTCATACAGGATCAAAAAAACAATTATTGTAATATAAAAAACCTTTGCACCCCGGTGGACGACGAAAGGGACCGTTATTCCCCGATTTAAATCGAAATAATATTTCCGTGTTCTGGTCGAGTGAACCGAGAAGTGGCAAGGTCAATTCGAGCCCGAATTCCATCCGTGAATGGCTCGGAAATTCTGACTTTCGGACAATGAGAATATTAAAGCTGAGAGAAAACAGATTATTATTATACATATTTTACAACTACAAAAAAACAAATAGGGGTCAAATAAAGGACATCAGGGTGGGGGTTACAACGTCATGGAAATAATCTTGTTTCATAACATGAGAAATGTAGTATCATAAACCTTATTTTTAATTACGCGGATCGTATCGCATGAAATAAACTTTCGTTACACCTCCTTTTTAATCTTAATTGAGGCCAAAGTTGTTCTACATGGTAGGCGTGGATATTTTGTGCACTTGCGTGTTCGTTCTGTTTTTTTTTTTTTAAATGGGTCGGACTGTATGAAATGTTAGGAGGCAAGAAGAGAATGCGGATGAGTGCGGAGGGTTGGAAGGCCGGACGATGGGGCTCCTCTCACCCGTCAAAATAATGGGGCCTCATCCATCGCTGGCCCACCGCTCCTCTTTAAATTGACTTGCGCAACCCCGCCCCCGCTCGTTACTGTCCCTTCAAACGGGGCGGCCCCTCTACCAAATAATCGGCGTCCCCCACCCACCTCCTAAACTCCCCATTCCCCATACTATTTTATTCCCATAGTAAATTTAACGGTTTGAATTGCCGAAGTAATTGTACCGCCTCTCCCTTTAGTCGAACTTGTTTAAGGGGGCATTATCTTGCTATTTGTCTCCTTTACAACAGATGGGGGCGGGGGGCGGAAGGCGGAAGACAGATTCAGTGCGAGTACTTGGCAAGTTCAACCCCACGTTCAGAGTAGCCGAAGTATAAAACTTTACAAGAGACCCGGCCGATCTATAACTGAACTACTGTCCCCCAGTATTCGAGCATTCAATCATACGAAATTCGACCTCCGCAGTTGTTAATATTGTTGTGATAAACGGTTTCCATTCTTGCCCCAGCTTCAATTTGAATTTCCACATGACCGGAAAATTGCTCAATTCAACTGACGTATTTCGCATCACTAAATATACATTTCACCAGTAAGTACCACGAATGTTCTACCGAAAGAAATGAGATTAATATCTTGTAGACAAGGAAAAATGACGAATCTAATAACAGAATTTATACTTTTATACAGGACAATAATAGTGGCGCAAATTTCCAAAAAATGTGTAATAAACTTTAGCGCTGCCATTGAACGTTGAGATTCATGTCAACCATAGAGATTATAATGTAATTTGGATTGGTCCTTAGATGAAACGACGGAGGCTGAAATAAATCGGGCTAAACCACAGTACAGCGGCCACTGCCAGGAAACAACAGAAACTAGTTCCATCCTCTTTGTTATATCTATCCGTTCCCACGAAAACGATGATAACCCACATTACCGAGATTAAGATGATTCCGACCAAAGGACGCCGTTGCGCTGTGTGCGAACGGAAGACCGAACTCAGACTGAGCGGTAGCCGAACCAGAGGAGAGGAAAAATGGAAGGACGAAAGGGAGAATGAAAAGAAATCACGTGTAAACAAGAATATTAACAACGCCGAGGGATCCTGGGCCAATGCTGAGGGGGGCCCACCGGACTAGATATACTAGTCGAAACAAGCCACTAAGGCAGGCCCACTTAAGCACCCAGCTTTTGGCAGCCCACTCGGGCACGGGGACTCGGCCCACAGAAATACTTACACACCAGAATAGATTACGGAAGTGGTATTCCAGCAGTGGACTCTGCCAACCGAGTTTCCGAACATCGCATGTAAAAGGGAAATTTCACGGAACGGCACAACAGGTAAGATGAATAAAACAAAAGGAAGTAAATTTGAAAATCTATATCAGACTCTACAAAATAAATTGCACTAAAAAAAGACGAGGAATTTTAATGTAACGTTTGATGTAAATTTTCCTCTGGCAAAATATACATTCAATGGATATAGTTTTAACGTGAAATTTATAGGCATATAAGCACGGGTGAAAACCCCATAAAATCTGGGATTGTGAAAAACCATATTACCGATATAAAAGCAAAAAAAAAATAGGAGTATAAACTTCACACGAGACCATTTGTCGTAAACGTTCGAAATTTGTACAAAGGATTCGTAAACCCACTGTACTTGACCAATGTTAATTCTGGATGGAACTATGGTTTATAATCGGTATTTCAATACTGCGAAATAGTTATTCGTTTATTGCACGAAGTAAAAAACCTTGTTAATGGCCTACCATTACGGACAATTTCTTTTACTGACGTATTTCTTAAATTACTGTTCATTATTTGCTGATACTATGGCATTATTAAGTGTGCGTTCGGGGACAGAAACTCGATACCTTGATCGAGCAATTCATCAGAGAACAATACTGACGCTTGAAATAATTGGTCAAGAAAATGAAACTGACCTACAGTTGATGATTTTGGATGAATACGAGAGGGTTTGGATACGTTACTGCGGTGATGTTTTTGAGGTTATAAATAATATTCTTCTCTTTCAATAGAAATGTTCACTGTAGGCTGAACATAGCTGATTCTATGGTTTAACCGTTCATTCTTAAACGTTTACGGTAATCTCCCGATCAGCGTTCTGTCGACACAATTTCGGTGAAGTTGGATAAGGGCAGGTATTCGTTCGGCGATCCTGCCGCCTCAAGGAAACGGCTTACAGCGGTCTCATCTCCCAGCGAGCATCCGCCTACCTTGCATATCGATATTTTTCATACGCCGTCGAAAAGTTACAAAGAAGAAAAAAACCGTGGGGAAGACTCCTGTGGGATTTCTCTGTAGGACGGAGGACTGGAGCAGGCGGGGCAGATGTACGAGTGCCAATTAAAAGGAGTAATTGGGTAGTCCAGGCCCAGATTTAATTGGACGCCCCTACCCCCCCAACCACCACCGCCACTTCAACCGCTCTCTTTTTTCTTCCTCTTATTTTTTTGTATTTTTTTAATGTTTCACTCGAAAATAATTTCGGACAAAACAGAATGCGGTTTTAAAATTACAACGGTTTTCGCCGCACCCGGACACACAAATTCCAGGGGAATAAAATGAATATGGTGCCAACATTTTATTTTATATCGTAAGCCATGTCTGCCAAATAAATAGATTAAAACATAATCAAGCGAACGCCACGAAATACGAGACTAGAAGTAATACTTTTTTGTACTTTAATATTGTAATTTTGAGATTATGTTATTATAATAATGAGTGATTTCGTCTTCTCATTATCGTCAATAATGTTCGTAAAAGAATAACACTGCCGCAATAAGGTTCGCAGAATGCTTCCTTCAACTGGAATTAGAATGAAATACAACTAAAATTGGCAAAAAGTCGACCCCGGTCTGGCAAAGAATCAAACAAGCGAAAGGTGATATCAAATTTCACTAGGGTTGATAACGTATTCATTTAATTTCATTTGTATTAGCTAAATTATTTCATTCATTTCACTGGATTTTAATTCAGCGCATATCGAGGAGGTCGGTTAAATTTGAATTTGAGACACCATAATAACTTTATACTGACTCCACGATCAGATTACAAAAATTACCGTTCCGCGAACAAAATCTGATAACATTCAAAATATAAGTAAAATCTCGGGAGTTTCCCTATGATTACAATGATTACCTGGGGGGTAAAAAAGAAACAGATATACGTGACTCTCCCCAGGGTGTTGTCTCTGGGCGCCGGGGGACCGACCGAATGGCCGTGCGACAATTTTATTAAATTCGCACACGGGGCGAGCCTGGCTTTGGCTGAACCGCACGGGACCCCACCGCTTAACTGATAGTTATCTGAGAGCTCTATCCGCACGATAGGGTCCCCACCCCCCAGTCTAATCGCTAACTACCTTCCCTGAATAATGCAATAAACGGGGACTTTCCAAAGTACTACGGTGTTTAACATCTTAATAACAAACGTCCATCAGTGGGGTAAGGCCTCACAAAATGTCCGCTCTCGCTGTACAATTTAACCAAATATAAACCTGTGGTATCGAATTTACAATTTTAAAGTGTAATCTAGAATGTGAGAATGTTCAAAACAGTGAAACAAATTACACTTCCTCTTTTGGACATGAAATATACGAAGAATTTATTATTTCCACAATACGCAAACTGAAATCAACAAAGGAGGACAAAAGAGTAACGAGGGACTCCAATAAATATTCATAATGCGCAGTAGCAACCCGTCGACTAGAGGTATTGAGTTAATAACAATTATGAGGCGAAATGTATGACATGTATAAGTGGAGTAGCGAGAATATTAACAGTTCACGCAGTATATACAACGTGCTATCTAGGTCTAGGCTTGTAGAAATGCCTAGCGCATGAATGGTTTCTCTTGCTGCAAATAGCGGCTGGCCCCCCTTTGGTTTAGTATAATCTAGAGAGCAGGCATATTAACATGATTGCCCCCAAACCATATGCCCACAACAGACCGGAAGTGGGACCCTTCCCGCTCGCTTTTCAGGGACCGGGAGAACCCCCTTACCGCCAAGATTTGCCCTGCATGTAATCGAGTGAAACCGGTTTACAAAATGACAGATGTTCCAACGCAAGTCTGAAATCTGGTTGGCGGATACTGAGCCTCCTGTTCCGAACATGAGAGTACAAGAAAATCAGAAAATGTGTCGTGAAAATCTATTAAATCTTGGTTTAAATTGGAAATATAATGATGGCACAAGTATAGGAGCTATATTCTGTCATATGGTGTTAGTAATTCATTGCAAATATGAACCAACATAATCGTGTTCGATTAGATCGGTTTAGATGTAATCTATAGATGTTTAGATAATTTGAAATATAACTCCACCTGGCTTCTATCGAAGGAAGACGAAAATACCCGATTGTGAAATTAGCATATTCCTTGTAAACCTAGACAATTTTCTAGATGACCGAGCATTGGCTAGTAAAATTACTTTACCATTATCTTGTAAGTATTTTGGTAATCAGTCAACAAATAATAACACTTTGCAAACAAGTTTTACGTCGATTTACATCGAAATAAAAAATAATAACCAATCAATTAACACCTGATATTAATATCTACCTTTATTAATGATGGAATATCTTTATAATTATATTCAATATCTATTATTCTAATACGACATTTATTTAGTTTAACTGCATTCTTAATGCGACATTTAAAATTTAACGTTTCATCAAAGAGTTGTTACATAACTTATCAATGATCATCGAGCAACATCATCTTAAGCCATTATTGCACAATCAAGTTATTATGCGCAGAATCACAGCATTACTGAACAAAGTTTCCTGCATACCTCAACAGCTGCTGAGTTGTGTTATGTTATTTGTAGATCGTGGATTATATTCCGCTGAGAGCTTAAAGGTGCTAGGGTATGCATTTCGGCTGGGGTGGAAAACCAATTTCAACCGATTGGCGTATGTCCAGCAGTGAACGACTCCGAGGTATCGAAAGGGTAAGTGGTCCTGTCCAGGATTGGACTTATCGACAGCTTAAGCAGTGGACGGGTAAAAGGTTTATTTATTTACTCTGGATCCCCGGAATTGAAATACGCTATAAGAATATTTTTTAAAATGTGCATATTATAGTTTTTATATTCAATAATATGCTACGCCATTGAAGCATTATAGTATTCGTAACGAACTCTTTCTCAAGGTAATTGGTTTTGCACCTAACATGGAATGGTAATAAACGGCAAATAAAAATTACGTTGAGATGTAATGTTTGTGTTATCTTGTAAATATGAACTTATTGCATGTGGATATTAAATAACTTTTGAATATATAGCACGCTATTGATTACTTAACTAATAATCCACTTAAATAACAAAACCCCAAGTTCAGATCAAGAGAAACTTAGGAAAACAGTGAGCCGGATAATTGTATTATTCGTGCTAAAACATAAGAAGAGGTCGGGGATCCTTAGCAGATCGGAGTGAAGGGGTAGGGGACCCTTTTCACCCCCTCCCTCCCTCCGTTTATTATGGGGGTTGGCCCCTCATAACGCTCCGGGCAGCACACACCTCTCTCTAGACCGGCCCACAGGTTCAATACAATTCGCGGCCACTTCCTCCTTCACCTCGGCCTCAGCCTCCCGCCTTTGAACCGCACGTGGGCGCCGGTAGACACGCCCCTGTTAGGCCCTCAGCTAATGCAATAGCCTGCGTCTGCAGACGCCGCGCTAACTCTATCAGCGGCGCCGATGCCACCCGCCCGCCAAGGCAAACACCAAACCCCCATAAAGTAAAAGTTAAAAGACTCGCTTCCAGTAAATATACAAAGCTGAGGGACCCCAACTTGAAAATTTTGCACAGTAAGTGAAGAATTATTAACGAAAATTATGATTTAATAATTAGGTAATTAATTATTTATTTATTGACGGTGGGGGGAATCCGGTTGGGCCCCAAGTAAGGACGAAATCATCGACTGGGGAAAGAAGTTTGCAAGAATGGACCCTTGCGAACTCTATATACAAACTATAATATAACAAACTTTATATAGCGCATTATATTTGGGTAGTTAGGTTAATATAATGGTGTTCGTTGTAATCTTATTAAAATTGGTTGAAGAATAAGAGAATTGTGATTTGAAAACTGAAGGGGGAGGGAATAAGGTTCGGGTTTATTTGGGGTCACTATCGATATTGAGTGCATCAATATTGTCACGAAAATCATTAATGAAGTGTAAAACGCATTTAGATATTTTCTGTTGGTAAATATCACGTAAATGAGATTAGATTACGTAATCTAACCGAATGACTAAAATGTGGCCAAGATTGTCACGTACGCGGTATTCACAATATCAATCGTATCAATTTCTGCCTCCTCTCACTTCTTTTTGTCGTACTCCGGGCATGTTTTGGGTCTCCATTATCGTCATATCGTCCATAAGAAAGTGGTTAGTACAAGCGAGAATAAATAATGGAAAAAAGAAACACACACACACACGAATTCCGATATTCAAAATCTTTTAAATCAAATAAAAAATTCCGTTCTATATTTTCTATTAAAGGAATAATTATTGATAAGATAATTTTCCGTATAAAGCGGCAGCCATTGGGAAAATGTTGGCTGACTCAGGTCTGCAATGGGACGAGGGACCGACCGCTTTACTTGAAACCGAGGGAGTTGCCCACGAGCCCCCTGCTAGTTGTCGCAGATTGGGGCCTCGTAAAGTCAGAACTTTATCCGGGTTCACAGACGCCAGACAGTCTCAGAGCGGTGTGAGGCCGGTGTTGGTGGGTAAGCCGGGGCGGCATGTTCGGGGACCGCCCAAACTGTTGTGCCATCAGATAGACAATTTTCATGCGGATTAACCCGATGTTTGTGACCGGTGTAGGGACGGAAATGGCATTTTCGTAGCACTAGCATTTTCCTTTCCAATATACTATCCGGCATTGAGTAAGGCCGAATTCGAGATGTCGACGCCACGTGGTCTCGTACGGAATGCGTCTTGCAGTGTAAGCAACTTTTCGAAATGCCATCTAGAACTGTATATTTGTGTTTGTCTGCCTGCGGCCCCTTTATGGCCCTTCCAGCGGTGCTGTAATAATATTCAGGCTTGCTGACGCATATTCCGTCGGTTCATAAACGCCGCATGATCAAATACAGTTCCTGCTTCTATTTTCCAACAGATCAATTAAAATTGCAATTTCTTCAATTTCCTCCAACGACAGGAGCGTCATTAAAGGAAGTAAAACCAAAACCGGTTTAGAAAAGAACCAATCTCTAGTCTGAATCTTAAGTCGGAATCGAAGTAGAAAATAATTGGAAACGAATGATTTTTTTCATACCAGTTCAGATGAAGAGTATTCTACCTATGTTGAATTATTCAATGCTAATTCCTAGATATCTGCCTTAGTGGTGGATTAATAATTTTATATGACGGATAATTTTGTCTATAAACTTTTAAAATTCAAATGTTTAAGCTATGAGCGAGTTTTACATATGAAAACATGATAAAAGTCGTGAAACGCCAATTAGTAACACCTCGGGTCAGCCGCCAGTCCTGTTATCATGGCCGCAGCGAAGCAAGGACACTAACGGTCCCAAGTATTGTTCTACAGTTATCTTTCCTGCTTGTAGCGGCTATCCGGGGGCTTTCTGGGTCCGGGGTAAACAAACGGACCGCGGGCTAGGCCGCCCTCTCGAAAGAATACGAAGCAGACCCATTTCACTTCGCCCAGTTGGCCGCAATACAAACACCGCTAAAAAAAATGTTACCCCGAAGATGTTTCTACCATTTGCGCACTTGCAACACGCCGCCAGTTTAATAACGGTGTGACCAGAAAAAACACATCGACCGCCCCGATAGTACACTAACCAGACAGCTCATTGCATGTACCGTCCACGCCGATTAATTGTTCAGCATTGACAAAAGAACCGCGAAAATATAAAATCCGGGACTCTCCAAATGTTCACTCTTCCCCTACAAACCTCGTGCTTTTCTTTATACTTTACAAGCATGAGTAGAATCCTAAGCAAGGAATTATTTTCTTAAGACCCTCAACAATAAAACACCCGAGCCCCATTCTAAACAACAGCAAGACTTCCTTGTAATATTCAACTAGCTCTGACACTGCTAAACCGACAAGGTTGAATAACGACCCGATAATCTAACTGAACTCTTTTCCTCAATCAACTGCTGTTTTCAATAAGCACAGATTTTTCTTCCACGAAGACTATTAAGAAGGCAAATTATTTTTTTGTGCTACTATTGGTTAATTACACCCGCTTTTAACTTGTTTGGTATTATACTCATAAATGTAATAAATGAAATTAATTCCACGCAATTTCGTGTGCCAAGCAAGAGGAACATTTGTGTTTAATAATTTATAGAGGAGATCAAACGTAATACATTAAAATTAGGCTCTGTGATTCTTTGTTTTTGGGGACTCATTGGACCAGAAAACTGGGAGGCCTTCACGTCTGACCGTGGGGCGATAATATACGACGATATCCGGCCCTGGACGGAAATAAGCGTTTTCGGGTAGCGCACTTGCTCGCACGAGCGGTGTCAGCGGCCTTGACAGATGGCCCAGATATGGCCCTCGACAATTACAAAAGCCACCTTGCGTCCTCGGAGTGGTCGGGTGTGAAACCCGGCCCATTCACAGGCCCTACCCCTTCGAGGTATACCTAGTAAAACTTAAAAGAAGCATAACATAACAGTTTTTGCCCAATACATATCTCTTCAGGCTTTTATTGCACCCTGCACTTCATGTGATTTACAATGGCCCACAGTTGTTACTAGTTTCGGATGTTTACAACTCTATTCCCAATAGAATCCGGCTACGAATGAAATCCGACTTTCCTTATGAAGATTTGTTCAGAATATTTTAGAAACTAACTTCAGTTATAGCTTCTGTGAATCATTCTGGGCAGGGGTGTGATAAACAAACCCTGCTAACGCTTACAAAGATTCTTGGAATATTGAACAAATTTAATTTCCTTTCAACACGTCATGTGAAGTGTACATTAATTGGAACCGAGGATTAATAATTGGTGTTTTGTTAATGACATCCTTGACTACTCTTTTCAAATGAAATGAATGCCTCCAATTACGAAATTGAAAATAATAATTCGTAGTTTGAAAATATTGAGAAAGAACTGAAATGAGAAATACTGTTTCTCTACATCATGAAAAAAAATTTCGTTTGCTTGTAAGGTACAAGAAGGAAACGACAGAATAGACTTATTAATGAGAAAATACATTCAAGATGAAATTTTGAAGTATATACTGAAAAATACACACAAAATCCACCTCCCCCGCTGTAAAGTTATTTTACATTTCAAAACCTTTTTAATTGAGTTGAATAAGGCTCGGATAAAAAAGACCATAATATTGACATTAGCATTGTTGAAAACCTACCATATATTTTATCTGTTGACATTAAATTTATCTAGCTTCTACTCTGTCAACTAAAGAAACAAAATGTGTATTAAAAAGAAATTTCTAATCTTGAAAATAACGCTGCGAAAAATAAAGCTAGCTCTTAATGTCCTGTTAGCATTAACTCGTAATAACCTGGCAAACAAGAATATTACAAAAGTGACAGGATGTTTTATCGGCAGCCGACTTCTCATACCCTCTGTATTACGGAACGCTACTGACGATGGGGGAAAGTCGAAACAACCAATTTGGTATAAAATAGGCGAGCGGACACAGCGTAAATGTTGGCAATATATATAAATTAGATTTTAGTCTTAGTTTTAGTATTAGAGTTTAGAGATAATAAACAACTATGAATGGTGATATTTTGAAACCCATCTGTCGCCGGGCCACCAAAAAAGTAAATGAAGCGACAAAACAAACGCGATAGCACTTTCTTGTGTACAACAATCGCGAGCTATTTCTGAGAACAGTATTTCGGGAGCTAAACTAGGCTTGAGTTCGACCGGGGCAAGGTCGCCGAACGAAATTTTAAAAAAGCCCGCTAAATGTTGAATAGATTGTAATCGCCGATTCGGCGCGTAACTTGTGACTGGTGGGTCTCGGAGGGCCTATTTTTGGCCAGACGTGAGACCCGGGCCGTGAATTCGCCCCTGCTTTTTAAATGGACGCGGCGCCGGCCAAAACGTACATCCCCCTCTCTTTGTACGAAACACAACGAGTTACGAGCGAAGTTGGACTAGTCACAGGGGTGTAGTGCGCGGCCGTATTTTTCAACTGCGAAACGACTTCTCGAGACTACTTGTTGAAAATAAATTGTTTTCGCAACAGTGAAAACCAAGAATAATTTCTACGGCTGTTTCTGTAATTTTGTAAGTTGATTTATTCGGCACATTTTCGGCACCTCTGTAAGAGGTTCCTTCACATGTCGAGACTTTCCCTTGACTCACCGAGGAGCCATAATCGAGTTTTCCCACTCCTGGGCAGTTTTAAAGCGGGGTAAAACCAGCTGGTGTGTCGGTCAGAAGACCGACAACTTGGAGCAAATCTGGGCCCGAGGTTCGTTAGTCGCCGGAGGCAGCAGTATAGGAATTAATCAATTGAAGACGTACCAGTGTATGGGAGGGGCCTACTATGTCTTCGCACACAAATGCAAAGTTAACAATAACTTTTTCCAATTTCTAACGCCTCTTCCACTTCAGGCCAAAGAAAGAGTTACAAATCACTAGAAAACAAAGAAAATACTTAACGGAGTAAGGGTGTTACATACACAATTGACACATCAATCAACGAAGGAGCATACCCCCCTCACGCCTGCTGCTATTGCGAACAACTCCTTTCGGTAGGTTAGTTACGTTGGATTATATGTATTAAGTAATAATGTTTATAAGTAGCAGTAAGTATTGTTTGAGGACGACAATCGGATAGCATCGCTTGAAAATCATGATTATAAGACGGAATGAAATAAACGCGGAATTTCATATCAGCAGACAGGAGCCGGAGGAATAAAAGAGTCACGAAGAGAATATAAAACTTTAAAATCTTTCTTTTTAGAGGGCTTCCGGCAAGCATCTTCTTTCTCACTGCGCCCCAGCCGCGCGAGGACTTATCTGCGAGACTCTCGAGCCTATCATCTCCGCCCGGATTACATATCCGATTTACATCCATTTTATACCGAGCGGTAGTGGTAGTACCGCGAGAATCCTAAGTACCCAATATAAAACCTGGACCGGAAAAGAAAACGAAAAGGAAAAAATAGCAACAAGAGGCAGGGATTGTGTAACGCCGTACAAAAGGCACTCCGCGGAAGGAGAGCGGGAGCTCCGCGGGGGCCCGAGGTACGTGACAAAAAGTCTTTCGAATGGTGGAACGTGGATGGGGGAAGGGACCGACAATTTCAAAGATCTACGCGGCCAAGATAAATACGAGGCTCGGACGTTTTCCGGTTTATCTTCTGCCGAGGGCCGGGGGCCGGGGCGGGGCAGGCAAACAACCCCCACGGACGGACCGTAAAGAAAACACGCGGAGGAGGAAATTTTATCTTACGTTCCCCGTATACATATTCCGAACGTGTAAACGGCCCCCGGGGACCATTTAAATATCGAAATAAGGCAACTGCCCTTAGTGAATTTGTAATTATACCTCCCCCCACTACCGGGGAAATACAGGGGGAGTACGCACGGCGAGGGACGATTAAACGTATGTCGCAATGCACCTGTCTAAAACAATAAAGTGTTCCCGAACGGGCAGTGCAAACCATCCATAATCAATCACTACCGGCTTCATGGAAGTTACCCCATTAAACCGGAATTTTAGATACTCAGGCATATTAAAACGTAAAGTATTCAGCAATTAAGTTATATTTACATATTTTAGATTCTCTCCAATCCATCGTCAAAATAGTACAGAAATCACCGCTCAACCGCCGAATATTATTTCAGTTATTCGAATTGAAACTGTTATTTCATTTTACATTTTACAAGGTGTAACAATCTCCACGCAATATTACGAACAAATTATTTTTTCAAATGCAATTCAGTAAAAAATATAGAATTTAAATATACAATTATAATTTTTTCGGTGATGGTAGTTGCCGAACTCACTCGGTCGCTAATATCCTCTGTGACTAACAAAATCGTTATCTCGTCAGGAGTTAACGGCGCATTTTCACGTATTCAGAGTAGAACAAAAAAATAATGCACGCAAAACTTGTACGTATCCCATATCGGACAAATATATTACTGCAATTCCCCTCTTATCTGCAAAAACCCCAATTCTGTTCGGTGAAATCGACTTGCAGGAAATCCCAATTTATTGAAGTGCGCCCATTTCAGAAAGCGTGATGTAATTTTCCGCAATCACTGAAATTCGTAGAAAATTTTCTCATTCTCTGCAGCTTTGCTGAATTGTTAGTGCAATTGTTTAAAAATGGTCAATACAGCAAAAAAATAAAAATCGTAGGATCATTATCGAGACCAGTTAACATCATCAGAACATTAACTTGTAAATTAAAAATTAGTAAATATAATATTCGATTTTGTTCATACGAATACTGAAACGTTTCTGTACCACCAAAGCACATCGATACGCTAACGGTTTAGATTAGGTCGCTTCCTTATTTCCCCTTTATTCAATATTCCTTCAGGCATTTCCTTTTATACACATCCTTACTAAACACACTCGGGTAGATCATATGAAATATTTTTGAGATCTGTAACATAGTTACATCCAAAGAAACAATAAAATGTTCACGAATTTACTGTATTCCAGTACGCCACTCAAAGAAAGACGAAGTAGTAGGTGCTCTATTGGCAACCGATTATAACGTTACTGTAACTCTACTAATGACGGAGGCAAGAAGTCGAAACGGGCCCAGACATAACAAGCGATGGAAGACATGAAAGTATATCAAATGATAAACAAAAAAAATAATAACGGCAAACATCGGACAGACGGTATTAGCAGAAATGTATGCTATCAACGCCACGCGGACCCGCATGGGGGCTTTCTCCCCACCAAAATCATGCTCAGCTCAACCCACTCCCCTTATCATTTCAACTTTATCACCAGCGGTCTGTCCTTGCTTGCTAGATACGCCAGCTGATTCACCGGTTTATATAAAACACAAAAGAACATTATTTTTAATAGTAATCCTCGAACGATACACAGACCGAATTTACAAGAAAGTATTGATAGCAGCGAATTTTCTCCCAGAAGCTTCGTCAAGCCTATTATTTAGTATAACCATAGCATATAAAACCAAATGAGAAAAAGCTAATGCTAATTTGTCGCCTCCCTTGTCCCGCCATGAGAACTAGTCGATCAATCCATAATATTATGGCCTTATGTCGTAAAACAGTAATTGGTGTCAACTAGACTCGTCATTGTATTGGAATTCAGCTCTGGAACCAGTCTGTCTGTTGTTTTCGATTCTGTGACTGAACATCAGTACTCGTCAGCTTGTCTGGTAATATGCTTTTGGCGTCCGGGAGTGGTAATAACAAGGACGTATTACTGTGACGCTCTAAAGGCAAACATCGGTAAGAAGCTGAAACCAGTAGAGCGTAAACCAAAAAACGGGAGAATAATTAATGATGCGCGTAGTAATGTTTTCTTAACTAAACATTCAAGGAACAAGAATTAAGAGGATACTTTAATAATGAAAATAAGGGAATAATATGGGATTACTTATATAGGGTTACTTTTTTCATTACAAACCCATTACATGGACCATAAAGGCTTATGTATTCCAACATATTTACTACACGTGCCAAGTTTAAAACAATTAAGTAATTTTCTTTGCCATCCATCGGTACTTAGAACATGCATAATTCTCAGTGACTGAATATGTAATATTCCTCCAAGTGTTAAAAATACGATCGCATTAATAGGACAACCCAAATAAAATCCGCGGTTTAAAAATACTAGTCAGTCATCGGTGTCCGGTGGGTATTTATCACAGGAATGATGTACGATCGTAATTACTTTTTAAGCAGAATAGGAGAGTCCCGGATTAACTCCGGAATAATTCGTTGGCCTCGAGAGTTATCTTTAATATCCAGGTACTCCTCCACGCTCCCAAACGCGAACGACCCCCACGAAAAGCTGTAAAGCCGGGCGTAAAGAGGATTTAAAGAGTTTCCGTGGGACCATGCGATACCGTACGCCCGGGCCACCGCCCCCCAATGCCACGCCCCCCTCGTCCCGAGCCCCGGGGGCTAGGTTTTCACTACGCCCTCCGACAGTCAACCCTCACGCTAAGCCGGTGCCTTCATTCCCGCTAAACAAACGATCGGGAATTGCGGAAAACTATCCCCTCGAAATTGTGGCAAAGCGGATAAACATAACTCCGGAACGTGTTTCCCACCAGGAACAGAGACTGAGGCCTTTGTTCACAAGATATTCCAAATTGCACACGATCTTATATATATATCACCTTCCGGCTACCGATAAAAGTGGCATATTGAAAATAAGTGTTGTATATATGAATACCAATCACGTTTACTATTATTCTTTAATTAAAAATTGATTCGGTGTTTCAAAAGATAACAAGACAAACCTAACCGGAAAACAGTATTTAATATGTTCACAGTAAGCTGTGGGAGAGTTCAGAATATCAGTACTCGCCCGCTAGTTCGGTAGTATGTATGCTAGATCGCTTTTGGCGTCTGGCCAAGGCGGCATAAGGTCCGCGTTATAAGGATCGAGTATTTCCAGGAACTCAATTTTCGTTCGACTGTAAAAGAAACTGGAAATCGATGTATATATTCTAGCCAGCAATAAGACCTTTAAAGTTATGTAATGGAAGCGGTATAGGGAAATAAATAAATGGGCGCACAAATTAAATTTCTGACCCGATTCAGGGACTCTGTTTTATACTACTTTTTTTAAATTGTCTCTGCCAGTTATCTCTACGTTTAAAACTCGTAAAAATGTTGAATTAATCGGATGATTTATGTTCTCGGTTTTTGTGGCAAATACTTTATTGACCGAATTACATTAAAACTTTACGATCGTAGTTCTAGAATATAGGAGAAAGCATTACTCTACTAGAATAATGCATAGGATTGCAGTATTGATCTGTCGATTGCAGGGATCTGAAAATCGAAGGGGGAGGTCCGGAGAGAAAGAACGGCCGTCGTAAAACACTCTGGGTTTGTAGTAAAGGCTGGTAACGGGTAGGCGGGGGCCCTGATTAAGGTTGGCCTTCTTCAAAGGGCACTGGGCGCTGGGGAACGTGCCAGCCCTATCGCATGCCGCATGCGAATTGGGCCCGGCCGCCGCTCTCTCTCTCTCTCTCTCTCTCTCGGATGTCGCTAAGCTAAATTGCCGCCACGCATAAGACATTAGTTGCCGCGACAAGTGGCCCACCGCCACATCGAGGCCAGACAATTTACTCTGCCATCGCTTGCAAATCATCGCCGTCCTATTGTTCCATCCCAACTGAAAACAATTTAACGGCTCCGCGAAGTCGCTACCGACCGCTAACGCATCGTCGAAGAATTGAGCACTCTCTTCGAACATTTCACCAAATATTTGTTTATTTACAGCTTAGTATTATCAAGACCGATACTACATTCAAACTTCCAACCGTGGGTGCGACCATTTGGACACAAGAAGATTCTTCGAACTGTCGAACCTGAGGACAGTTCGTTATAAAGGACATCGCTAAATACCGTAAAAAATATGTCAATACTTATTTTATAGTTTGTTTTCACTAATAAAGAAGGTTTCAGAACGTTTACTACTCAGTCAAGTATATTCGTAGGTGATACACGACGTTTACATTTTAAAAATCGAAGGCCGGATGTTTCATTTTTTAAAATATTGTACAATGTACAAGAATCTTGAAGGCTTTCTGTTTACGGTCAAGATTAACAAATGTGCTGAAACTGGGCACTTTTGTCTAATAATCCTAGTTTAATATTTAAGGTTGATATTAGTATAGGAATAAATCACAACCCTACTTCTAGCCTGAAATTACCTGAATTGCGTACATTTGTACATTAAAATGCACCGCGAGTCACGACGAGGGACTACAATTTGATTTGAATATATATATAACGTCCTAGGTTGAGGACCTATATCAAAATTCAGAATAATGTTTGAAATTACAAGTTTCGAAACTTCCATGCACTGTATCCAATATGTTATACTAAGAACAAAGGGTCTCAGTAAATCAGTAGATCTGTATTTCGGAATTTCGTCCTTACCTGAAACTGGCTACGCCCCAGTCTAGAGGGCCCTTCGAAAATCAAATATAATCCAACCGATCTTTCCGAACTTACGAGCCTAGAACAAGTTATTTTCCTCCCCCCATTGTTTTTTTGTCGCGCAGTCTATTCAAACATATGGCCGAGAGGACAAAAAAGGGGACTGAGGAAAGAGAAGCGTCTGCACCGCTCAGAGCTAAGATAACTTTAACTTTCAGGGCCACCGTAAATTAAAAACTGGAGCTCGAGCACAATTACCGGGCGTAAATTGGACGGCAGTTCTAAATTGCAAAGGCGTTTGAAACGCATCCAACTCCAAATCGGTTATCGGTTCGCAGGTCGGTACGCCCCTCCCTGGCTTGAAGGTGAACCTATACATTTCGGCAACCTTGACAGAACCGCTGAAAGTACAATAAGTCTTCTTACGGTTCTTAAACACTATTTTCCTGGGAAAAAATACGCTAATGACCAATAAGCAATATGTGAATGAAAATTAATAATTAATGAAATAAAAACCCGACGGTTCAAATCCAGTGACAAGTTTCGGTGACCATTTTAACATCTAGTTTGCCAGTTAACAGTATGAAGCCGGAAGGTCTAAGAACAGAAACAGGTTTATCTGTACAAATTTATGGATAAATATTTTATAATTCTAGGTATGTTCATTTTACAATCGATCATAACCGATCGACGACGGCAATATCGAATTGATGTAATATTAATGCATACAAGGCGGAAGATGCAAACGTTAATGTGTTCAAATCAATTTCCGGATGTCTGATGCATGATCTGTGGATCAGCGTGTTGGATTAGTTCGCTGGCCTACAAATAGTGTGGGGGCAATAAGAGATAAAGGCAGTCAGTTGAGTTTCGAAACTTTTTTAAAAGTTGAAATGATTAGAAGTAACTGTATTCCATTAAATTCATTTGATCTTTAATACAAGTGCTGCACGGAGGACTGTCAATAAAATGAATAGAGACGAGGCGGTAGAACGATTCGTGACATCATCACCATCATTACACAAATAGGCGGCACACAAAACACTGTAAATCATCCGCCTAATTGCTTCTTACTAAATGGAAACAACAGGTCCTACATTTCAGCTGGATCCGATCGGGGTCGATATCCATTGACGAGCCGTCCGGTTATGATGGCTATTCCTCCTATTAAAATTATTCCACTTCCCAACATTTCCATCAGTAAGAAACAAGGAAGCTGCTTACAATCGTTGTTAAAATAAACATTAAATTACACTCGAAACGATTATCCGAAAAACCAACCCAGTGTAACTAGTTGTAGAAAATCAAATTTAAGATGAAAGGAACTAAATATTTTTGATAATACTTAAAGTTGTTCCGATATACCTTCCTTTTTGTGAAGACAACAATAAGTTCAAGATCATTAATCCTTACACCTGAAAAGATACTTATATTAATTTTTTGTTCTCTAGATTTCTCTGCAAAACGTAAGCAATACGTACATGTGTGTGTGTGTTGGGTCAAGGGAATAAAACAAAAAAGTAAAATAATACTTTAAGCGTCCCATATCCGGCAACTGCAGAGAGCACTTTTATTAAAGCCATTGTTGAGATGACGTAAGGGTGAGAGGGAGCTCTTAAAGGGGGGGCGTGGTGGGCATTCCCTTATAAACAATTAACGGTTCCCACACCGAACTTGTTTGTGTTTAATCATTAATCCGTCTAATTTAATTTTATCGATTTAGAATTTAAAATCTGTATCAGTTTAGCACCACATAGGACAATTTCACCTAACACCAAAATCCATAAGAAAAAGCTCATCTGTGTATTAGGACACTGAAATACGATATCGAAAGATACCACTCCTTCCCGTTCCGTGAGTTCTATTTCTTAATCGGAACTATACAGATCCGCCAGGAGATATCGACTACCAGACGACAATACATAGACAAATTATGAGTAACTGTAAATCTCGACACAGTAACGAACACACCGCACGAGAAATTCGAACTTCCCGTACATAATTATTGCGACACAACACTCCGAAATTAATAACGGCGAAAACAATTCCGGCTAATAACCACAAGAGAACAGAGGCAATATAATTGCAACGTTTAACATATAGGCGGAACCCGACAATCGACACTGACTTCATCGCTGGCGGACAACACAACCGCGACACAAAATCAAAAACACTAGGGGCAGATATCCACTGGCGGGCTGAAGACGCGAGATAAACGTGAGAGAACATACCTGTGTGTGTCCTGAGATGTGCCTTCAGGTGGGAACTCTTTCCGTAGACTTTGGTGCATCCGGGGTGATCGCACTTGTGTACCTTCCTGAAGACGGAGCGGTTGTTGTTGTTGGCGGGCGCCTTCGACTTCCTGGCGGCCGCCCCCTTCCTCAGGTTCCTCCCCGACCCCGCCGTCGCCGCCTCCGCAACGTCCACCGTCAGCACGTCCACCGACTCTTCGTCTTCCAGCACCTCCAGTTCAACTTCTTCCGTGGGCACAGGTTCCTGTTTGATCTCCGTCAGATCCGTCAGTATCCTGGCCACCATGTACAGAGGGGCATTGTCTTTCTTGGGTGAGTCGTCGGCGACGGTCTCTTCGGTCACCTCGGCGACGAACATCCCGTCTTCGGCCCCCACCGACTCCACTATCACCGCCTTCGTCGGCTGTCGGTCACAGATGAAGTCCAGCGCCGCCGATTTCCGGAGGTCGACGGCCGACGGCCTGAACCCGTCCAGTTTGGCGTGCGACATCTCCATGAGACATTGGGCGGCGAAGTTTATATCGTGATCCATGACCAAACCGAAGTGGGTGGGGCAGGGGTCGGTTTTTCGCGGGACCAAAAAAAAAATTCCGGTAGGACCGGATCCGTCGGTTAGCCGCACGAATAACGCCCTTACACTGAAAAAACGACTTGGATCGGGTCGAGATAACGCGTCCGGTAAATACGCGCATTAATCGTGGGATCGATCTAGGAGCGAAGCCCTCCCCGAGCACGACTGCGGTATACTGAAGCACGCAGCTGCGAATGCCTTGCCATGTGTTATTGTTGAATGTTGGGGGCTGCAACCCGTATCAGCTATCACGTGATCAAAATCCGACCAATCAGTGGCGTCACTCTCTCCTACATTCGACTGCCCATTGGTTGGTTTTCGACATGACTGCGACATCTCGTGGCCGTTTACAGTACTATTCCCAGGTACCCCGCGTACTTTGAATGCTTTCATTGCGGTAACCGAAATGTTTTCTTAAGCCCTGACTTTTAAATGAGTTGACACCACTCAAAAACGTCGACCTTTACTATTTTTCATTAAAAAATCGCGCATAAATCAGTAAATTACTAGGCAGTTTTATACCTTGTTATTAAGTACACAATTCAGAGCTTCTACTATATGCCCTGTTAAAAATTAAAGTCAACAGAATTCTTAGATCTCTTAGATAACAAAAATGTCGCCTTAAGTTGAAAAACTATACGATATTATTTACAGAATGCTACTGAGGATGGCGGGAAGCCGTACGAATGAGGATCTTTCAAACTATCATTTCATTACATTAAAATTTGAGTAATAATTCCCCTTCGAACTAACAGGGACAATCGAACCAATTACAACAAATGTATTCGTTTATTACGTTCGCGGTAATATCGTAGCTCAATCAAGGCAGAAATTGCTTTCATTAAAAAAAAAAACGCGCAAGGAACATTTCCGGAATGTTAATGATGTTGGTATGTGAGATTATATGTTGATAGCTTTTTAAAATAGTTATTAGTTGTTATATGTGACGAGAAATGGTTTCGCAATATTATTTTACTTTCCCTTAAGTATGCATTGAATAGTTAAATAGTTCGATACAACAAATAAAATTGACCGTACTATTATTCTTTTAATATTATAGGAAACATCCATGGGTTCAAAAAATTGAACACGAATAATAATCATAGCAATTAGTTTATAAAATAAGGGATAATTATTAAGAATAAAGTTCGTTCGATTGAAATTTCCACGTAGAATAGGATCCTTTGGATGTGTACAAAAATTGTACTGAAATGTAGATTATGGCAATGAAAGTATATTATAATTTCTAACTAAGTAGTTCCCCCCTCCCAACGACGCCGAAAAGGTCCTTAAAGCCGTACCGGCCTCTGGCGGCCTAACACGGGGGCCCCAACAATTATACCAACGATTCTTATTAATTACTCCGTTTATGTGCGATATATGTTTATTTTAATAAATAGCTTTAAAATTTCAGTTTCAAGGTGCTTAATAAGAACACTATCCCAGTTACTATCAGTCAAAAGAAGCGATAGCATTTCTGGGAAGCTAGAGAAAAAAATCTTTAAAAATGGAGCGGCGAGCCAATTAAGTTCGTGAAACTAGTTTAAATATATAAATTACAGCGAAAAATAGTTGCACAACAGTATCACTTACCTTGTATTTGTAAAAGACAAAGTTAACTGCGGCTGCCAGGTCTTATACCGTAGTACACATTTCTCCTAGTTGTAACAGGCCATTAACACATCGGAAACGACCACACACACACTGTAATATGTTTATGACACTAAAAATAACGATATTATTTGTGTTTTAATGTTAAAACCGATTTATTTTAAACGCGAAACATTTGCGAACTGCAAATAGAAAATGGGCGCAAGACTACTACCTAATACCAACATAACACGAACAAATCATTTAACAATTCCATCTAATTTCAACATTTACATAAATAATGCGTCAGTTTTTATTAAAATTGTGAGGGTAGAAATAAATAATAGAGATAGGCATTTTAAAGCGATGTTCAGATATGTTTTTTAAATATTATGCTTAAAAATTTAAATTTAAAATCGTACGTTCACAAAACTTGTGACTAGATTTATTAGCGTTGCCTTCCTGAGATAGTACATGCGCTCGTTGAATCAAACCCTAACCTTAGTGAGGAAGGTTTCTGCTTGTTTTGTTGTGTGGATAATTTGTTGCAGGATGGAACAAGTTTATTTAAGGAAGCAGAACCCTGCCGTTTCTGAAAACGTTTGTTTCAGGGATTTTTTCAAGCAATATTCTTTACATGTCTTGTCATGTCAGATTAATCCAATTAAGGGAAGGGGAGTGATCAAAGCCCTCTTGGACGTTGACGAATCCGAATACGCGCCGCTCATTAAAACATGCAAGTGAGCATTGCTTTTGTTCCGTAATTACCTAGTTAAATGTATATTACTTGCTGATTCGATAATATTATCGTGAACCACCGCTGTACCCTTCGTTTCAGCCCACACATTTTATGTCCAATGAGACGTCTGCAGCACAAGTGTAAGGAAACCATCAGAGGTTTTCGACCGGGATTTAGAATGCACGCTATACCAGATAATGTGACGGAGTTAAAATCTCTACAGTACTTGAGAAATAGAACTGAGTCAGAGAAACTGGCCTTAAAAAAATCCCTGAAATACATTGGAGAAATATCACTTGTAAGTGTTGATCGCTTTGAGGCTTTACATTATTATACATTATACTTTACTTAACCATGCAAATTCATTTGCATTGCATCCATTTTGGTATGTATATTTGACTATTTTATATTTGTGGATCTACAATATTGAATGTAGCTGAAACTTAATTAAAACATTTTTAGGACCCTGGAGCTGATGTCATTGATAATTTCACCAAGCAACAATTAGTTCCTTATAATGAATTTGTGTTAACTGTACGAGTCTACATGCCATGGAAACACCGTTCTATCGAAGTGAGTAAGGCCAAAATGCCTCAAGTCAGTCAGGAATTTTTAATACCTGGCAGTATGACACTAGAGAAGCTCAGGGACAGAATAGGATGCCCAGAAGACTATCAGGATATTACTCCAGATATCAGTGAATCCCCACTTGAACATACTGCAATTCGTTCGGGAGTCAGTATTTATAATTGGCATTGCATTTTGTACATTTTTATGAATTATTCTTTAGTATTATTGCTATATTTTTCCTTATTTTTCAGGATGTGTATAAATCGGCCTTGTTTTACATAGGCAACACCTTCTATATTGACACCAGATATGAAGGTAACTTAGACTATAGTGAGGTTATTAAAAAATGGGGAGTGAGAAAAAAAATAAATATGCACAGGACAGAAAAAATGGAAGATACATTTGTTCATTCTCTTGTCTGCCGAATGGGCTATCCATACGTATACATACATCAAGGTTGTTGTGAACATATGATGGTTATAACTGATGCGAGGTTTGTAAAACTTTTGTTTTAATTATGTAATTTGCAATTACATTGAGTTCATGAACATGAAGATGATTTAGTGAATATGTTTAGTGAAACACAGTAACTGCCTTAACATTCCTTATTTTTAATTTCATTATTATATTATAGTTAATTATTATAGGACCATTCATAATTAATGACCTCACCTATGAACTGTTAGAATAAATTTAATAAGTAGTGCATGTTGTGTCCCTATCAACATATTAATTCACTTTCTATTTAAATGAAGTTTGAGGCATATACCATCTCTCTAACAGATATAAGAATTTTTCAGAGCCTTAATTTGTAGTTTATCCCTGTTGTACTGGAAAGTGAAATGTTGTAAATACATTCCAGTAGTACATTTATATTTAATATATGAAAATTTAATTCTATTCACTCACATGCATAGTTATTAAGAAAAATTATTACATTGTACCACACTTGATGATTATATATTTTTTTTTAATTTCAGACTCCTACACCCGTGTGATGTTCGTATCTTGGATGATTACCCAGTCATGATCAGTTTCAGTGCACTGAAAGGAAAATCGTGTGACATTTGCAAAACAAAAGTGGCCAAGTAAGAGAGTTATTTCTTGGCTACAAATATATGTTGTTTGTTCATGTTAAATTTTTTAAATAATGTAAGTTCATCATTGTTGCAGGTTCATCATTTGTGATAGTCCAATTTTAACATACGATACCGCATATTTATGTAGTTCCTGCACCTTTTTATATAATTACATTGGAACACTAAAAATTACAAATTTCAAAATGTATAAATACACTGACAGGCTGGCTGTGCTATGAATTTACTTTGTCAAAAAATATTTTGTGCTTATATGTGATATAGAAGTACGTAATAATTTTCTGTTATGCATAATTTATAATTTACCAGTTGACTGTTATAAATATCATCACTTTTGTGATCTGTTTTCAATTAATCTGAAGCTATTCTGGTTTCAGCTTTTATCATCAACATATAGCAGTATGTGTGATGTAGCACACTTGTCAGCAGTCTATCCAGCAACCTGTCATTGCACTTCTACTATAGTTACAATAATATTGCTAACAGGAGAGCGGCCATCATGTTTAAGTACCTGTAATACTTATACATTTACAGTGTAAAACTGCCACTAATGATGGGAAAAGGTGAAACCAGTATCTTAGGACCAAACTATAAGAGATAAATATTACAAGGATGATGACATTTTACTTGACTTATAAATATTTATATGTTTATTAATTTATTCAATTTACTATTTTAATTAGCCATTAATTTGAATTTGCATTATTAATTTCCCTGGTTTGTTTTGAAATGTTAGGACTACTTCAATTTGCTTATTTGAAGTTGTTAATATTTTGTATAGTATTTAGTTTCCATACACAATTTTGATTGGTAGATTAACATTTTTTTCAATTTTTGTTCCTGCAATTGTTCTAATTTTGTTCAACTTATGTGACACAAGTGTTATAGGAGTAACAGATATTTCATAGGAGGATTATCATATAAATTACAAATCTGCAGCTATTAATTTAATCCAAAAAACTCAATGTAAGTAACAGTTCTAAAATGACTGAGCTTTTGATTTCTATTTGACATAAACACACTGAAATTTGGGAATTTTCTTCTCCTTCTATGAAAAACTAATATAAGGAAAATAAAAAATGTTTTTGTATTATACACTGGAATAGTTGTTAACATATATTAATTTTTCTCTTTTGTCTAATTTGAGATCTTAGTTATGTTCTCATGTTTTGTAATACATTCATAACAAAAGTTCCATAGGACAAGAAAACAGTAAAGCAATGCATTATTGGCAATGCATTTCTATTTATTTCATTGACTGTTAATATAAATGTTTTATTATACAGTGTTCTAATAAGAATTAACATATATAAACCAATAACATTAAAATGTAATTGTTAACAGTGAAATAAATAAATTTATAAAAATATAAAATTAGAAAAATTCAACATTGTTATTTAGGAGTGATGGAATGTTTTGTTTCAGTGAAACATCATGAGTAACATGTACCAATCAAGTAATATGTACCAATACTATTGTAATATTTTAAAGATTACTCTTATTGAGCATAATTTCATTTTTTATTAGTCTTCAGAGTATTATCTTTAACCAATTAAAGAAAACAAATTGAGCATCAACAGGAATAAACTGTTACAGCAAATTTAGGCTGATAATGGTTCATTACCATTAAAATTTTGAGATGACATCTCAGGAATATCATAAAGTTTTGCTGTTCGTATATTGCTTAAGGTATCACAGTTCCTGCTCATTGCCTTGAACTCCAACAGCTGACTTCTTAAATTTCTGATCATGGACTGGTCTTCTATCATTTCATTTTTTTCTTGGCTCATTACATTTGCAAGTCTGAAATATTCAAATGAATTATTTTCCAAATTGAATTATATACTCAACATGATAAACAGATTGTCAAATAATAATTTAATAAGCTTACATATTTTTTTGAGTACCAAAAGGTCAACTTATGTATGCACTAACCCTAGTCTATTGAGTTCCTCCTTGTTCTTCTCTATTTGCATTTTTATTTGCTGTTGCTGTTCTTCCTTCAATCTATGTATTTCCCTAACTGCCATACCCCACTGCTCTTTGAAGAAAGCTTTTGAGTCTAATGCTGCTTCCAATTTTTCTTCCAGACATTTCTGTCATGAGAAAATTAAACATAGTTAATGAAACTTTGTTCATTGCTAGGAAATGAAACCACATAGGACAAAGTTTCTTAATGCCCACAGTAAAATATTATATATCTATATAAATGTTCTCAAAAATAATATTAAAACAAAATATTAAGCATCTAGAGCAAAGAACTATAATTACTGATAAGATGACTGAAAATAAGACAAAAAGATGATTTAATGTCCAATACATTTATTTTATTACAGTATTAGTAATATATTTTAAACCTTTATGGTCTTAGATATTTGATTTCATTTACAATTAAATTTAATTTGCCTAACTAAAAGGGGGATAGTTTTATTATTTCAACATATTTTTTTGAAAGTTACCATATCCATGATGAGATTAGCTGTTTGTTCACTAGTTAATTGATTCTCACATGACTGATACTGAATCATAGCTTCTTGCAACCTTTTATTTTCTTTTTCCAAAACTTCTATCCTGGCAATTAGGTCTAGTTTTTCACTTTTCACAATACCAATCTAAAATAATAAGAAAATATTTATTATTGTTATTCATTATAGGGATTTTTCATGCTTCATTTGTGTTAACCATATACTAAAAACTAAAAATTAGTTTTAGTACTATTTCTAATCAAGGATTAATGCCATAAGGGTGTAAGTTAAACTTTTGGTTAATACACAATTAACTCCTAAATAAATACAAGTGTATATCATTTGTTTAAAAATTACTTTATGTTCCATATCTGCCTGATGTCTTCTTGATGCTTCCCGGAGCTCTTGAAACTTTAGTGTATATTGTCTATCTATCTCCTCTTTAGCAGCAGTCAACTGAAATTGAAATAATTTCAGATTACCAGATGTAATCAATTACCAAACCAAAACAAAAATAAAAAATGTGGTAAGTGTTCAATAAACATTAATATGTCAATAATTATAAACAAAGGAAGGTAAATTAATATTACCTCATTTTCTTTTTTAACTATGAGATCTGTTCTAGCAGCAAGCTCTTTTGATGCCTCAGATAAGCTCTGTGTCAACTCTTTGCATTGTTCCATTCTTTTCCTGAAGTCATCTTCAATTTCTTTCTGTCTTTTCAACCACTCAGAAGACAATTTTTCCATATGCCTTTCAGATTTCTTTTTGAGCTATAAAAGTCAGTTTTATATGACTATGTAGGAAATCTTAATTTAAACACCTTATATACGATTTAAAAAAGTACCTCAAATTTGAACAATTCTTGCTGTTGTTCTTTCCAATCTTCAAGTTCCTCACATATCCTGAGGGCAGTTTCCCGAGCATACTCTTTGTGGTTAACAATCACATGAGCATCTAATGTGTTTAACCCTGAAAAAATCCACAAAATCTCATTTTATATGATAATAAACATCAAACAGAAACTATTCAAAATAAAACCAAAGTATAGATAATACAAATGAGAGTAGTAATGTCATTAAAATTAATTATTATTATATATCTAAACTTTAAGTTTACCAAGTTCACGTTTCTTTTGAATTGGCAATATATCAGTTTCAGGTGCTGCCATTTTTTGGCTCTCAGTATCTTCTTTGTAGTCTTCTGACACAGCTGTTCCTATACCAGAAGTTGGTAGATCCTTCTGTCCCCACTGTAAGTTTTCATAATACAGTGAACACAATTTTCAGATTCAAAATAACTGTTAATGTATTATATAATGTTCTTAAAAGTCAGTTTTTCACCAATACAAACCGACTCTGAAGTTAGTTTCTCAGCCACTGAAGTAGGGTGAGCAGGACTTTGTAATGGACTATTAGTCAAAGTACACAGAGCTGAATCTCTGTTAGGTGCATTTAACTTCAAGGACTTATCGCTTCTCAAATGTTCTAAAAAAAAATAACTACAAATTGTGTATTTAACATATTCATAAAATGAATATGATAAGTTGTATACACTCTGATACCTGGAGGGAACACTGGTAAGACTTCACATTGATTTATGTTTTCCTGATGTGTAGATAAGTCTCCCTTGTAAATTAAACTTATAGATACATCGATATATGGTTTTAAAGATGTATCATTAATAATGCTTGATAATGCTGGTATCCCTTCTGCATTAAGCCTTACTTGTACCTTTGATTCACTTTTAACAGAGTTATTAACAAATGAAGATAAATCATCTGTAGGAACCAATTCCTGTAATCATGATGCCACTGTATCCATTATAAAACAACAATTAAATATGTTTTCTTTCATAAAGATGAAATAACTGAAACTAATCACAACCTTCACTTCCATGGAAGATGTTCCAAAAAGTTCATCCCCACACAATATTTTAAAGTTTAAGATAGGAAATTCTTTAAAATATGCATACAGAAGTTGTAATTTAGTTCTCAAATGAACAGTAATATTTTCTCCTGTCCCCTGAATTTCTGATAAGCCTTTTGTGTTGAAACTTGAACCAAAAATGGAAAATTGTAGTCTCAATGCAGGAAGATGGGACAGTTGATTCTGTAACTAAGATACAACTATTAATTAAGAACTTAAAAATTATAATAGTTTAAAATTGGAAAAAGTATAACTAACAAAAATACTTTGAATAAATGGTTTAGGACATAAAGAATTATGATGTTCTTTAAAAGCAAAAATATTTAAACTTAGTGACACTAAGGGCAAACTATTGTATTTTCATCATAGGCAAAAATCGTTTTTTTAATTTTTAACATACTGTATTTAAACTAAAGGCTGTAATCCGAATAGATAACTCGAACATCTGTGTGCACTGATCTACAGGACCAATTTGAATGATATTTGAAGTCTGAACTGAAGGCTGAGACAGAACATCAACATCCTGATGTTTCAACTGTTCTTTATCCTGAAAATATTCATTATACATAGATAACACAATGCATAATTCAATAACATCAACTGATAAAATATTCTTTATTATCACATTCATGCTTACTGAAATAAAGAGTGGCTCAGATTTATCAAGATATGCTTCTTCAACTTTCAAACTTAACAATATCTCAGGATTGTGGGCCTTGGCCTCTGTTCTTATGCCCAACAGCCGGTACCAACGTTCTAGAAGCTAAGACAGGAAAAGTAAAATGAGTTAGCAAAATTGTATTAATCATTAAGAACAATGAAAAAAATTAAAACTACAAACTGAATAGTTTTTCTGCTAAATAAGAATTAAATTTACATAGCCAAAACCTTCAATGATTAGAAGCCACCATGGCCCAATTTATTTCACAGTTAAATTATTTTAAAGAATTGAAAAGGATAATCTAATTAATTATAATCAGATAACATATTAATATCATGATTTCTACACCTAATATGCTTTGCAAATGCTATATACAAATTAGCACTGTGTGATACAATTAGGTGTCATAAAGTTCTGTTATGATTATATATTAGAAGATATAATAAACAATCCTTCTTAGGATAGCTATACTTACATTAATATTACTTCCTCGAGGTATTATCTGTGCCTGCTTTAAATTTAGCAATATATATCCTAACTTCTCTCTTTTCTGTTGGTTTACAGCAGTGAAGCACTCGATTTTCAAAGGAGTGTTGGCACTTCTCAACCTACATCATATAATGACATTATAAAAGGTTTATAAAATACGACTATAATGGTCCATAGGAAAATGTTAGAATCACCTTCTGAAAAATTTTTTATCAGCTTCCCACACAAGTTCTGTGTCGAAATGAGGGTCTGGGGATGATGGTATACAGTCTGTTTCCAATTTGTTATTATTCAATCCTGCGACCACAACAATTGGATATGAAGTAAATCCAAACCCAGATCCTAGAATAACAAAGAATTAAACAAATACAAGAGTTTGTACAATGCAGTTCATACGCGATAGGTTATGTTAGGAACTCGTACCTATCTAATAAATAACGTATAATTTTA
Source organism: Lethocerus indicus (assembly GCA_019843655.1). NCBI lineage: Eukaryota > Metazoa > Arthropoda > Insecta > Hemiptera > Belostomatidae > Lethocerus > Lethocerus indicus. The sequence continues at coordinate 8,884,429 of JACDQD010000006.1, forward strand.
TGAACAGAATTGTATTCATTTCACCTTCTTTAATTCCCAATACGACTTGGAGAGTAGATGAAGATAAGCTATCCATTAAATCACTAACAAAATAAAACAATATGCTATATACACGTATATACTCTGTTTGTTTACATAATCATGTTTCTATGACAACCAACAGCTGTGAACTGTGCGTTTAAAATTAACGTTTCAAATCTTTCTATCGCTCCGTCGAATAATTTTGACAATGGGCATTAATTAGGATAAGAATATAGTAAAGGTTACATAAAATTATTTTTACAAAACAATAACATCACTTAGTCAGAGAATATAACATCTCATTATACGATATTTTTTTTCGTAGCTTGTTAGAATATAATGAACAATAGTATGAATCGTATTAAAATTAAATATTCTGGTTTTTATTACGAAATGCTCTAATTTAAAATAAGATAAAAGAGTATTGTATACTTCGCCAAAACCGCATGCACCACATGATATACATGAGCTACGGAAAAACGGAAACAGCTGCTACCGAGTAACATTCATTGTGTTTGTCGTCCGCAAAATAGTCCCCAGTACAAATGTTTGTAGAAAATTTTCATCCGATAGGAAAGTGATTTGTCGAAAAAATATTAGGGTAATTATATATTTTTTACTGGTTTTTCCAGCATTCGATACTTGTACGGTCCGTGTATCGACTTTAAAATATTATGTATCCGTCCGCGTGTATGTTGGTGGGGGCCTTAGAGGCCTAAGAAAATAATGGAGGTAGCAGTACGTTGTCTTCTGTCTCGGATAAGTTCGGTCTAAATTGACACTATGTGTATTATTATTGTGTCGGAGGTGGTGTGATATTGTGAAACTAGTTTTAACATGTGTGAGTGTGCTCATGGTGATGACTTCTTTTTTGTGATCGGTGTACACGATGTTTTATAGAATCTTTTGTAGCCTGGGCCCCGGGCCTACCTGTGCGAGGAGCAGCCATTTGCTCTTTTGATTCGTTTATTTTTTATTTAAACCGCTGTAAACAGCATGCAGAAACGCGACGGTCGGGAAAATAATCGGGAGAAAGAACTTCGGGACGAGGCTACCAAAAGGGCTTCGAAATCGAGTGGGGCTTCAAGAACCAATATGCATTCGAGTCGGCATAGTGTTTCCAGTAGTGCCGGAGTTTTGATGGTCGGGCCAAATTTTAGAGTCGGAAAGAAAATAGGATGCGGCAATTTTGGCGAACTCAGACTTGGTAAGTTAGATTTTCATTCCTAGTCCTACTGTATTTCTTGTGGAGCTAACGAGAGTAGGTAGATTGGAGTGCAACCTACTGGTTGTGGTTTCAATATTTACTTCTATTTTTGCATTAATCTTTACCTCATAAACTCAGTTGTTATTTTATTATTCATTTTCCTTAGATATAGAACAATTAAAAAATGAGCTTGTTAAAGTAAAAAAATAATATGTGCCTTATGTCATTCGGAATTGACTTTGTTCAGTGCTGTCGTAGCATAATATTGTAAAAATGTTATATCTGAATCTGGTGTAATCCTATTGTCCTATATTGAAAAGGTATCTAAATGTGTATCTTGTTTACTTCTTTGTAACCACTTAATTACTGATAATTTTATCTTGTCCTTTATTTAATTTGTCGCTGACAATACATCAATTGATGGATTACATTTATTAGTCCGTTTACAGAGATGTAATTGAGGGTTTGAAATACAATGTATCATATTTTATTTAATTATAAGGAATATAGCCTGACACTAAGGTCATATTTATTTTACATGTGTTTTGTTGGTATTCTTAATAATATTATTAATCTGACAATTAGCTGTTTCTTTATGCAGGAAATATAACATTAGTTTCATTACAGGAATAAAAAAGTAATATATTTTTAAGTGTACATTAAGGTTTCATTGTGAGTCACACATGAGTGTGGGGCTCACATTTCCATGTACTATTTTATTGTGTTTATCTTATTTAATTCATAAGTTGTTCCAGGAAATGAAAAAAATATAATTATAAATCTATTTGCTCAAGTCCATTTGTTTCAGAAATTATTAACTATTATCTTTTGAAATTTGAAAAACATTAATTTTTTGGGGCATAGTATTAAGATTCTAAATCAGATTTTTAATTTATTGGTAATATTGGACAGTTTAATTTATTGGAAGATACATTCCAAGATACATTCCTTTTTGGGAGTCACTTGCTATTTAATAAATGTTTGATTTTTTTTTAGTGATCAAATAATTAATCAGAATTTCCTGAGTGAACAAAAACTGAACTGTTTTTGAAATACCTACTTCTGGGAATTAAGTTGACTTTTTTAAGTTTCATTTAGTCAAAGTTATAACTTTTGTGTATAATATATTTTTTTTACAATAACATGAAATCTTGATTACAGTGATATATATACACACACACATATATATATATATATATATATATATATATATTTTTTTTTTTTGTGTCATTCTATAATGTGATAATGGATATTAACTCACAATATAAGGATTAAGTAAACAAAAAATAATTCATTGAAGTGATGATGTTTGATGAGGAATGAAACAATTTGATTTTTTTCTGACTACCATTAACATATTTTATTTTGTTAAATGAAAGGTATATAAATAAAATAAAATGTTAGTAGTTTTAAGAGAAATGCATAGATTTACTGTATGCCTGGTATGAAGGGATGTTCATTTAATGTGGCAATTGTAGCATGAGCAGGAATTCATTGCAATGTATTTAATTACACAACCGATGAACTAAAAATATTTGCTCATGTAGAACTGTATAGTAAAGTGAAAATATTTGCTTGTGTAGATGTGTATAGTAAAATTTTTTTTGTGTGGTCTATAGATCTATATATCTGTACCTGCTAGGTCAGAATCTCCCTTTAGAATGACATAGATATTAATCTTTTCTTCCCAGTTAATTTGAATGGCAACTATTTCTTTTTTTAATATAAATATTTTTATTTCCTATGTGGGTTCCTAAACTTGAAACTTGAACTTGTTTTCATCCTTCCTCTGTAATTAATATGAGTTCCTGTTACTGACTACATTTTTCTGACTAAAGTTTAGCTAAGTATTAAACCAATATGGAACAAATTCAATAACAAATGCTTATAAGAATTAGATACAGCACGCCAGACCACGAAAAAAATACGCGTTTTGACAGAGGTACCCCATAGCAATGATTTTAAAGGTATTTCCTTCACGTGCATTTGGAATAAGTATATTCTCATTGGGATCTTAGCAAATTACACAGTGTACTTTTGCAGGAGATATTTTCATAAAATGAACATACTTTACTCTATCGTAGTTACTTCAGTGGGCATTCGTTTTTCGATTACTCGTCTCTCAATTTACGGGCTATAGTTCTCTGGGAATTTATCGAGTTGTGTTCTAATGACACAATTATTTAGTATGAAGGGTAGTACGATTTTTGTTAATATAATGCAAAATGAAATTGGAATATAGATAACAGAAAAAGACATCTTAAAAAACCCTTACGAATATATGCTAGTCACTATTAACAAAGCATTGGATTAATTCCCGATACGCAGGTCTATTCATTGTTGATATCGAGCAATCTGTGGCGTATTTTGCGATTTGTAGCCGGGCAGAAGATTAAACAAATTTTTTCGTATTCAACATAACTTGGTTCCATAGTTTGGAAAAGTTGTGGCGAATAGTGGAACCGGGACCAAAGTTTTCCTCAGTGCTTAAGATTTACATTTTGGAGTCGACAGGTTGCAACATGCACGCATGGACCCGGACCCCCAAGAGTTTGACTTATTCTTGTTTCAGTTTGGCTCTATTATCTTTCTGTGCTGTAAGACGATGGCTTTTTAATTTTTTTCACTTCCTTATTTAATTAGAAAATAATCCCTAGAGGCTGGAAAGTCAAACCGAAAACAATATCCAGATATTGGCTAACCAGTTAGGCGGGTATGCTACTGATGCGAAATTAGTAATCTTTAATGGCGTTTTTTTTTAAACTTTATGAACATTTTTGGCATTAGATCGGACAAGGTATTGAGTTGTTACTATTGGTACTATAATTTTGGAAACTGGATCTTCTATTCTTTATCATACTATCTATCTTAAAGAATGGAATGGGTGTGAGTTGTGTAGTGGATTGTAAGGTTTTTTCCTGTCCAAGTCAAATAAATTAGTCGGGAACTCACAATTTATATTTTTTGAAAGGACATCCATAGGACATGTAGGTTCCCTTTTTAATTGAAGCATGCCTCTACTGCCGATGATTTCTCTTTGCCTAAATAGTTATTTAAATTGATTAGATAACTTTCAAATAAAAACCTCTTGTGCTGCGACAACCGTGAGCAACATGCGGATGTTTGAAGGAGGGGGTTTAGGCAGCCGGTGCGTGCGCGCATCAATCCGTGACTCACGGGTCACCAGGTAGCGCACACCCACGCACACCACCCGCTTATTTCTCTTGTTGCTCTTTTATCCCCATCACGCCGTATTCCTTTTCATGTATGTCCCATCCCCTTTTTGTAGAGTGAATTCTCTCCTGGAGGGGAACTCGGCTGGGGGTCTTGTGATTTTTGTATGAACCCCTCCCTGTGGCGGCGAAAAGCCCGCCGTAATTTCCCTGTCTCTTTTTACTGCCGTCCTTCCTCCTTTCAACTTCTCTTACTTGCTGGGAAAGATGAGTTTTCTGTCTCTTGTAGAGAAAATTCAGTATCGATTTCGTATTCACTTTTCTTCAATTTTCTTCGACATTCAAACACAGTGGAATATGACACCAAGGATGTAATACGTTATGAGACAAATGCATTCGGTGAAACGCAATGCTTTCCAAAATTTATCACTGTCCAAATTCATTAAGAATATCTACATCATTATATCATCTATATCATCAACCTCAAATCGAAGCAATTAATATTAATGTTAACGAGTGCTTTATTTTTTTATAAAATGTCTGATGTAATGATATCTAGTGATATTTATTTCTATTCTTTAATCGAATGATGAAACTAAAAAAATTCTTGTGACATGTTGCAGTTATTTAACAACCGTATTTTATAACGTGGATGGTTCGATTAGGTTCGTTTATTTCAGCCATTGTCTCATATTTATCTCCCAACAGTACCGAAATGTCAATAAAACCCTCATGATAATTTTTTTATTCATTATGGACCTTAAAGGCCACTGGGCTTTCGAGGACAGTTACTGAAACAATCTACAGATAAGATGTTTTGTGATGTTTTTTGCCGCAATAGAATTGTTCTCTGAAATAGATCGATCGAGAAGCGATAATTTCGTTTTTCCTCTCATGCACTTCCTTAATGCCGTTCCGGTATTAGTGAAAAGGCGATATCGTGAAAAGTTTTTCGATTTACAACCCCGTCAGCATTAGCACAGCCGTAGAAGCGAATCAGATGAACACACTGGGAAATCACGAACGTATTTTCTGCATCGCATGTTCCACAGAGCGAGTTAATTTGCACTTTAATTCTTGCAGTTAATATACTCCAATTCTGAAAGTTTAATTCCGGAACTAGAAAAGATCCAATGTACCTAATGCGTCAATAATAATATATTAAAGTTGCTATCCCAAGCTGGTCCAGCAGCTTTCCTTGGACCTCGGTAAGGCTCCGCCCCTTCACATTACTTTCGCCTGGAAGAGCTGCTAGTGATAATCAGTTACACTAATGGTATTTAAAATAAGAAAAATCATATTAGTTTAATATACCTGTTTTGTGGTCTGCGAGGGGTTGGAATACTGTAGATTCGTGATGCTTCTGTCTCCTCTCGCTGGTTTGGTCTTTTGCTAAGCCGGTCTAGCGAAAGACCAAACCAGCGAGAGGAGACAGAAACATCACGAACCTACAAAAATCACATTTTTCGATTCACTGTCTGTCTTGCCCCACGAAAATTCGAACCTCAATTTTTACCTCACCCTTCCTTTTTCGTTTCGTCGTAATTGCGATACGATGAGGTCGAAAAAGTAAACCTAATAATCGTAATCCTGTTCCATTCGCCCGGGCGTTATTATTATTAATTTCGCCAGGCGTTTTAGGGTAATACGGGCGACGGCTGGATACCTCAAAATTTATAGTCGATTTTCTTAATTTATCCTGCGGGATTTATATTGTAATTGTCTGAAAAAACAGGTTTACCCTTCCTCTTTCCTCAGCGCTTGTGCTGAAAACCCAGCTTTGCGATTTAGGCGAAAGGAATGCCTCTGACGTCCGACCGAATACTATGTATGGCCGATTAAAAATCGTCGTAGATACCGTTATGCGAAATTGAGGTTATATTTGTTTTACTCACCCGTAGTTGCTTTTACGCGTTGCAATATTTGAATGAAATAACCATCACTACCCAAAATCGTCTTTTCTTGTGAGACACGTTCTACCCATACTTTAACACACGAAACAATAAAAATACAACTGTATATTTTGAATAACGATGGATAATATGCAAAACTGCCTAGAAGATCAAGGCGTTTTGGCATGTATTAGGTTGTACCACGTGCGTCATAATTTAACAAGGAATCGCCTCTTATGTTCCTTCTATCTTAGAGAAAACAATCTCACTCTGGTTTCGCCGACATCATTATCAAAAGAGAAATGAAAAATCCGGTTCTTCGTAATCGCTTTTTTTCTGTTTTATCTAAGGTTCTGTTTGAGCGATCACCGCTATATATTTTTATGTTATTTGGGGTCTGTACAGTTTTTAGACTTCTGCCTGGTTCAGATCTCTCTGTTTTCGCTTGATTTGGCTCATTCTTACTTTTCACGGATTGCCTTACCGGAGCATTTCTTATCCTACCAGAAATGTTTTTTATGCGTGCACTGAGCATTGCTTAAGTTAGCGAGAGATCAAACCGGACTAGCGGACACAAAATATCGCAAGTTGGAAGGTTTCATGAATTAAATTTTCGAGATTTCAAACTGATCGGTTATGGGTTTCTGAAAGTGCGATTTTGTCGAAGTGATTTTACAATATCAGGACGCGTTACGTCAAGCTTGTAAAAGATAAAGTCGAGTGGTATAATCGTGCGTTGATTACGGTTATGGAAGATGGGCAAGTTCGGCCATTAGTCTCCGCCTTTTTAACGTACAAAGGCTCAGTTTTAAATCACTTTGCCTAACCCACTCTGTACTATAAGTACTTGTTGAAATATTGACCCCGTCTAACAGGGGAATAAGGAAAACGACCGGCTGCTGTCCATTACGGAAGTTATCTCTTCCAATGGTCGATTAACCAGTTTAATAATCTGAAAACGGTAATGTCGCGGTATTGAGGTAGCGTTACCGGGTGAAAAATGATTTGCGCCATCGTCGCTAGCACTTATAAAACGCGTGGCATGACCTAATTTTAATTTATGCTCAGACGGCCTAATCTTTGTTACTTCGTGCGTGTCGTCTTACGATGAGCATATTACATGCGGAAGTACAATCTGTTTCTTCAATTATACCAATTTTATTCCGATATCTGCCGCGTTATAATGCGTGAATACAGATCAATACAGTTAAACTGTTTATATTAATCACTACAATACTGTTCATTATTTTTCTGCTTTAGTCTCATCTTCCTCCTGTTATTCTTGATTCTTTATCCTAATTTTATTGTCGCCTGTGAAATTTTATAGTAAACTGCATGTCCGGAGATAGTGAGAGAATTTCTCCAACTGCGAAAATTAAAGCTAGTTTAGCCTTCTGTAACTAACTGTACGTGTAGAGGTGGGTAAGAGGGTCTCGAATAATTTATGAAAGTAGAAAGAAGGTTTTAAAATAGTGTGATTAAATATCCCTGCTCCGTTAGGGATCCATGAAAACCTTTTCGTAATTTCGATCACGCTCCGTGACGCGCTACGTGGACTTTCATGGCCTCAAGAACCCACTCCTGAAACGTTTGATGACCTAAGCCATTATTTATAAACGGATGGAGATTGTTCATTGTTCGACCGACCGGCGCCTTCGACTCCACCTGCCATCCTAATTCCTCACTGTGCCACTGGATTGTGGGCGGGAGAGATCGGCCAGGGTGGGGCACGGTAAAAACTCGGAATTCTGGTTCGCTTTCAGCAACGGGTTTTTAAAACTTATTCTAAAACTTATTCGTAAAAATAGAAATTCTATTTTCGTTGGTTTTCTGAGCAGTTGTTTGAAATCGGACTTAAGGAAATTGGGATTGCGGGTGAATATCTGGGCGCCGTGGGAGGAGGACGTTGGAGTGAAGAATTTACAGCCGTCTGTATAGCAGAGCACGGCGCTAAAAAGGCCCAGCGCCTGTTAACGATTTCGTTTACTAATCGGGACACGTCTTGACGCCGCTCGCTCCCAATCGGGTAATTGATGACGCCTTTCCGTCTGCGCAGCGACCGCCAAATTATTGCTATTTGACTCCTCTGAATCTGCTGAGCCGGCCGCGGTTGCTCTTACTTAACTCTCTGTACTCGTCTTAAGAAAGTTGCGGGCTAGCGCCGCTTCGGTTTCTACCCGCTCTAACTGCTATTCGATTAGAGTGACTGAAACGATTAACATTTCGAGATGCCCTACTGCTACCACTGTAACAAGAGTATGGGGGCTCTTCGTCGGCAGTTGCCACGTGGACGAATTTATGATTCATAATATTCTTACATCTATTAGTTGAGTGCATAAAATCGTTATCTATATCTGGCCTTAGTTTCCCATGTGGTTTGGCTTCTGTAAAACCTTCTTGTGTTTTCTCTTCTATCTTGCTTCCTCTCTGGACTTGGTTTTAGTATTATTTATATGAAGACCTCACATACCAGTCATATGAGTGGGAAAAGGGTCTGTGGGTATTTCCGTTTCCTTATTGAATCACTCATTTACCACTGTTCGTCCAACGGAGACAAACGCTGAAAGAAACGTTCCTGAATATTGTAATTATTAAGTTTATAATTTCGGCCGGCCCTATTGGATTCGATTTTCCTTCTCAGTATATAGATTCGCCCAAAATTCAGAATCGGTCCAGAAGTTGTAACATTTTGATTTGCCAATGCATTTATTCATAGATTATAATTCTTTCCTCTTTTCCTGAAGGAAAAGTGTTCCTGAAAGTTGTTCTCTATTTATTCTTTATATTTGTTTACCACGCGGTTGATTGTGACTAACTACGCTATGAGTATAAGTATAGAGGGATGTTTTTACCTGGTCAACATCCGTATGTAGACGGATTAAACAGCTCATCTTTCTCCGCGGGGATTTATAATCGAATTAGTTGTGATCGGGTGTCAGTTATGGGGCTCCTGAGTCCGAGGCCATCGGCTGGGAAACGACCTCTTGTCGAGCGAACGTTCTTTGTACATTGTACTGTAAGAACGGGATAAGTACATTGCCGCCGGAACAATGGTTGTCACAGGCAATCAAGTCCTTACCGTCGCCCCGTCGTGATTTCGCCAGGAGCAGGATTGTTGAATTACCAAAATGGCTACCGGAATTACCGCTACGTGACTTGCGTATTGTGTTCCATTTGTCACAAAATACTTCTACTGCAAATTGAAACCTATTGTAAACATTCTTATTAGATTCTGTAAATTAACCAGTTTCTTTCCTTCTCATCTGTTGGGCTATATACTTGCTTAACTTACCGTGCCTTAGAATAAGGGAGAACAGCAGCAGTCGATATTTATTGGACAGGCGTGTATTTCCGTCCTCTTACCATAAGCATTATATAAGAATAAATATATTTTCGCTAGGGGAAAATAGGTGAATGAATTTGTATACCGTCGCATATGTATTTTATTTTTAACTCAAGGTTATATATCTATTTTAGAACATGACCTGCAGAACTCAGCTTCTAATTCTTCCAGTATCTTTTACCTGGCTTCTCTGAGAATATCGGCTGTTCGTTGGCTTTAATATTTCAATTTTTTTTATCCCAGTGGGGGTTACGAAAGAAGTTGTCCAGGACTTTATTTTAGTAAAGAGTTTTTGTATGCTGCCATCTTAATATCAATCTGGATTTAATATTTTACGGCAAATGTATATCCAAAACAATCTGTTAACAGTATACTGTAGTTTATTTATTTAATGGATATACCAGCTGTTTTCAATTCACGATCACATTTGAAAGAAAAGACGATTTACGATTGCTAAGAATGCAACCGAGACCAAACCCCTCGCTGGAGCCCTGTGTACGGGATGACCAGCAATGGGTCCTTGCAGCGCCCATTTGTCTGTCTATTTCGCCATAGAGATTGCATTTTATTTGTGGTCTATACAGGAAAACAATTACCGACACCACCTGCTATAGGGAAGCAAGAAACCATCGAACTGATGAAATCCCCTGTTTAGTCCCAATCAATTGAGGTCCACCAGGTTTAAATTCAGATGGGGTTGCGCTATTGTAATGTTTAGTCAACTGTAGCAGGACCATTTCCGCATCAAGAAAATAAATTTAAATTTACGAGGCCCCCTTCTCTGCACTTGGGATAGAAGTGTTGCTGTGTTATTTGCCAGTGGCCATGACTATGCTGTAATATTCCGGTAGTAATTTCTCGTCCCTGCTCTCGAAGTAATGGGCCGCCACGCGTGTCTTGAGCGAGATAGGGGATATTGCAATCGTGGGATCACGGCTTCTTCCCTCGCATCAACCGCACTCTTCTGGACTCGCTGTGGGAAAATCTTCACAGAGTAAAATCGTATCGATGCCTCCCTGCGCCCTTCCACCACTATTTTTTAACGAGTCCAGATCTAGGGCGTAGTAGTAAGAAAATATTCTTCTATCCCGGCCTTCTTTCCTGGGGCTTCCCTCGCGATTTAGGATAGGGGTCGGGTTTTTACCCCCTCTTATCTATTGTTGTAGCACATCTGTTTGGAATGAATGGGCGTGAACGCCCCCTCCGGGCCCAGACGACGAGAACCTTCCTTTTGTTGAGCCAACAATAGAATAGTAGAGCATTTTGTGCGGCCCGACCGAAAATATTGTTTCCCCCTCTTAAAGAGTTTCCTGAGTTTCATATATACGTGTATGTACTACAATATATGTAATTGGTGTTCCTGTTTATCCAGTTACATTATTGTCCCATAGGATATTGTAAGCCCTATAGTCCCAGTTGTAAGAGTCAATTTTCAAAAGGAAAAACGGAATTCAGAAAGAAATGGGGCCCATTTGCTAAACCACCCGGGTTAAGGTTGGTGCCCTACAGTCTATTATCTCCCTACAGTTTAATGGGGCGGTCATGCAATGCTTCGACCTCTCCTCGGGAGGAAATAGCGGCCTTTGCCTTTTCTTTAAGGTAGAAACAAATTTTTCAAGCTCAGTTTGAAAGAACATCCTCCTTATTTTTATATACGAATCTTAATTCGTTGTTTCTGTTTTTATTTAAAACATGTGTTAAAACATATGTTTTGCTGTACAATTAATAGAGAAAGGGCCTGCACGCGATTTAAATCGGTATGATCCGTTAGGGTAGGAGGGAGGCAATGTTCCGTTCTAAATTTGATATCGTGTTGGCCGATAGCCCCTTGAAGCGAGTGAATGTACTGCTTGGCGTAAAAGTAGTACTGCAAACGGGACTCTGAGCTAGCGATTTTTCCGTGTATTTTAGTTTCTTCAAAGGGCCCCTACCTTCCGAATGGGATTGAAAACCCTTTTGCGACGTTGCTCCGTTCCATGTTCCACTCGCATGTATAATAAGAGCTGGTGGTAGTTTTTGGAATCGCATTTTAAGAACTAAGTTTTGAACATTTCATGGGTCTTCTTCAGTGATTAGTATAATGTTAATGGATGTTTCATTATTTTCAACAAATATTAGGCAATTTAATTACGCGTGCTTGTTAATATTTAACAGTCAATACATTTTAATTTCTTCACGTTGTAAATTAATTTCTTTTAGTAAAATATCGGATAGTAAAATATTGATGTAATTGTTCTAAAACAATTTTCATTTTGTCGAATTTTGGTGGGGTTATGTGGCGACATGAATATAGAACAGCCGGTAGGGTTGACGGTTTGGGAAAGACCCAAATGGAGTATGTTGCTCGAGGCAGAATAGCTTCGGGTGAAAACCTCCCCCGCTATGCTCATCACTCTCCTTTTGTTAGATCCGGTTTTATTCCCGGACCAATTGAATTCCCTTTCTCGTGGGATACATCGAGACATTGTTGTAAAACGCGCTTTGTTGTAACCGACCTTTAAATACATTAAATTTTCATATTTCTGGAAATTATTTCGCCTCATTGTTAGACCCCTTCTTATGTACGTACAAGATATTAAAATATTATTACTTTATAAAATTTTATTGTCCGTTAAATTCACTGCGAACTTCTTAGAATTATCGCTCGTGCGGTGAAACACAGAGGAAGGCCGAATCACAGTTTTGACCGCAGGGTCTGATTGACGTGTTATTTTACTCTGGTAACACTCTTCTACACTTAATAATTGTATAATAGTTTTAAAAAAAAACCATATTCGTGTGCGGAGTCTCGAGAAAGAATAACTGACATCTTTTATGCCATTCCGCGTTTACCTTTTTATCATATTTTTATAATGTGTTTGTTTAATTTAATATCGGAGTATCATAAAATCGAATATTTGACAGTATGTCTTAGGTAGATATTAAAAGAAAATATATTTATTAAATAAATAATTAGAAGCTTTTCGTCATTATCCTTTTATTAAATTCATTAATAATTCCAACTTTTATTTGTTCTTTGTTGCGTAAAATTTCGTTTCTTGGGACCCGACTTGTGGTAAATATTGTGAGTACAAATTGCCTGTTTCTCATTCGGCTAATTGAAAGATCGTATGGGTCACATTCTTTTCTGATGTCCGCGCCTTAATTACTGTTCTCATTCTGTGTGGATGTTCATCAGTTTTTCTTAGTTTATAACCAAGGAAAAGCTCGTTTTCTCATCCAGATATTCATAAATGTTATAATGCACAAGTTGGCATGTATGCAATACTGTGCGTGTAGGGAAATGTTCTGTAATTCAAAATAAAAAATTTGAATACTATATTGTCCCAATTTACTTTCCGATGGTCTCAATTTCTACTCGATGTCGAAGAATCCTTACACAGCTTTTTTAGAACTTATGAATATGTGAAAGTGAAATGTGTTGAATTATACTTTTGTACTAGTTTTCTTATATCCCATAAACTTGTAACGCTTTCAGATTGTACTAATTATATTATCCTATCATCTAAGTAGGTTCTTCTTTCAGAAGCAATTTTCAGTCGGATAGGGATACCAAACAAATATTTCTACATCTATTAAATGACAAGGTATATTTCTAATTTGATGAAGATCTTTCCTTTAAGAATCGAATTATTTCTTTCAGTTGTGAATGGATATATGTAATTATGTAATACGTTTGCTAATGGACACATCTTTCTTGGAGTGATATTTTTTCTCCGGTCTGCATCAAATTCTAGCTCATATCATCTGTACTAGTCGGTTGGAAACATCGAGTTAATTGGTTCAAATAGGTTGTTTCGTGGTGTGGGGCTGTTCAAGAGAAATGGGGAATTCGTTCTGGGCCATAAATACAGTCCGTAAGTAATGGTTTTTGTAGGCCGGCGGGTTGGAGGGAGGGGGGTCACCCGAGTGTAGAAAGCCGCCCCCCGGTTTGGTGAAAGGCCAGGGAGGGGTCCCTCCCACGTTTCCTGTTGCCGACTGTCAAGGACGTTCCTAAAATTATTTCGGAGGAATGCCTTCCCAAGGAAAGCGCGGGTCGTAAAAGGAGGTCCGATAGACGGTAACAACCGTCCAGTCTGAGTCCACGGAAGACCCACCCGTGGAGCAATTGTCGACCAACAATTGGTTTGGGTTTTCGCCTACAGCCATTAGGAACACCCCGGACCAATTCCTATCTTATTAGTATATTCAGATTGTGAATGTGAGTCCTTTAAAGCCTATTTTCGAAGGGTGGGGCCGATTCGTGTAGGAATACAGGTAGCAGGTATAGATAAATGTATTGTACTACTAGGTACTACTGCTATTTTCTGTACTTATTTAGGTACCAACAAAGGAGGCAGGACAACGGTTTTATGTACCTTTAGTCTACAGATTTAGTAGACCCGCCATTGCTCTAATTTATAATTTCAATTGTATTAGTAATTATACAAGAAGCCCGTCATTCTCGTCCTGATAATGACTGACGACAATAATATTTCTTTTAGTTGAATTATTTCTGTTAGTAAACCGATGTTTAACGACCAGAACCAGCAAAATTTACAATCCATCGATTGTATGGGATATAAGGTGTTTAAATTATTGTTCTGTAACAGAAGTTACGGGCAGCTATGTATTTTTATCTCCCGATGAAATTAGAATCGTGAGAAGGTTCCCGTATCTAAACGAGGTTATGACGGCTTACGCCGGGTGACATGTGTCTGTCGGACATGCTTCGCCGAAGTCGATGTCGGATTCGACCTTGCTAAGTCAAGCTCCCGCGGGGTAATACATTGTCTCTTGCTTTCACACCCGGCACTTGTTTGTTATCGTCCACCCTCCCCCCCATATGCTCTTTTAATGGTGAGCCAGCCGCAGGTTCCTTCCACTGGCGCTACTACTTTAGAACACCTTCGTAAACAACCCCGTGTCTTTACATACTGAGCGAATTTATAGAACGACAGAAATAGTGTAAGAAGTGCAGAGCATAGCTCAGATTATCCGTTCTCGGAATAAGCTGTATTTAAACTTAGAATTAATGAACTCCAATTAGAAGGATTTATATTAATAGAGTTAATTTAAGAATTTTACTAGCATTATAGTATCGTAAACTATTATTTTTAGCCTTATTATTTCCAGTCAGATTATACCAGAGTTGTCCCATTAAAGTGCCTCGGAGAAATGATTTCGCAGGTGTTCCCTGCGATAGTTATCTCCGGATCATAGGTTAATAACAATGGCACATCCTGGTATCGGTCCCTGCCGTCGAGCTACCGGCTCCATTAGGGTGATCGTAGCCGCGCTGATAACCGCCACAGTTCAATAAACTGAATTTACTGTCGGGGTTCGCGCGTTAAATTGGCTCCCTAGGTAACAATTGGGAAACGATTTTGTTTTGTTTCCGAATCGTCGGGTTTTTTATTTTATTTTTCCTTTCGCTCACCCTATCGATCCTCTTTTTATATGTTCGGCTGACTTCTGATCAGCCGAGGTCTTTTGACATTGTCTTCTAACATTTTTCAAAGAAGGGCACAATTTTTCATTTAATTTGGTGACATGGATTAAAATATTGGTATGGTAGGTAAATTATGCGTGTAAAAATATTCAGGCGTACTGTAAATATTATTTACTGTTCGATTTATGAATAATCAATTTTTTTTTTAAAATATAGCCTCGCTAGCTTCAAATTATTATTTAACTTTATGAGAAATAAAAAATTGCCTAAGGTTCAAACGTTTTGTGCTTCACAGAATAACGCTTGTAGAATTAATAACTGGTTTAAATATGTATACATTATACACATTAGTTAGCACGGTTATATTATTTGCGTTATATTATTCTGATATAAAGGGTGTAAATCGGTTGGTTGGAACCTAACATCATTTTTCGGGCCTTCGTCAGGTCTGAGGTACATAACTCGTTTATTCCCCTAATCTTCGTCTTGAAAAGCTTTAAATCGTTTTCGCCCCCATTCGCAGCCGTTCCTGCCTCTAGAGAATTTTTTGTCGGCCATTGAAAACGGATAATGCAATATGTAAGTTGGGCCGGGCGTTGATGAGGCCCAGCCTTCCTTACCCCAGAAAATCCCCAAGGGCGAGATTTTCACCTATCGATCCTGGCCGGAGCGTGGGCAAAGTTTCAGATCCCTCAGCTCTCGGGGCCTCCTCTTTTCGTTCAGCAATTTCAATTCTACAGACCCGGCATTTGGGGGAAATAAAAAATTTTGTACATTCTAATTACGGTAGTTGAAATATTAACTTATTTATGTACACTAATGTATAGAAAATCGCTTACCATTTACATGGTAATTATTCAGCAATAAAATTATCTTTTGGTGTAAGGCAGGTTTGGATGCATCGTTAAGTGTAAAGGCAGCCTAGGTATTTATTCCTTGGGTCGAGCAGGTATAATTTGTAGCTGGGAATCTGCACTTAAGTCTCATCTGTCGTTGATAAAATGATATAAACTTCCATTAGATACCCACTAGACGCAGGTGGTCGAACATTTAGAGCCCTTCGCAGTTACGAACCGGGCAACGCCAGAATCCTTTGTTCAGTTATTCGTGATATATTCGTGATAATAATTTTTTTTTTGGATAGTTCTGATTCTGTTATTCATATTGCAGCCACACAAACTAATTATGCAACTAAGTTAGTTCTTTTGGATCACCATAGGTGCTCCGTGCCAAGAATTAATTCACATATATAAAGAGAGTAGAGGAACTTTTCTACATCGCGAGGAAACTAGAAAATGATGATGGCCCCACTCGATTTACTGCTTAGTGGAATTTCGTACTGAGATAAAAAGCCTTCGTTAGTGCGTTCTTTTGAATTGTGTCTGAAAGAAATGAGTTCTAATTTTCCGGCTGGGATTCTCCTCCTCCCATTTTTGCTTTGTTAATTACTTAATCGATGTCCACAGTAAACTCTTCTCTTGCGGGTTTATTTTGTACAAATCTTAAAACCCCGTTAATGTAAACGTGAGTGGAAGTTTATTTTCAGGCGTTTTTCTAGCTTCATTTGCGTTTTAATGCCCTTTTAATGTTTCGTTTAATAATCCAGTTAATTTCAGTACTCCGTCGGTGTTGTAGGTAATGATAGAAGAAACACGTTAGGTCAAAAACCTCTTCTACGATTAAATTGAATAAGCCCGGAAATGTTAATATTTAGCTAACAGCTAGATAATACCACTACACATATCAACCAGAGGACCTGAGTTCGAATCCTGTCGAAGTATATGTTTTCTCTGCATGTATATGATCGGAAAAAGGAGGAACATTTTGTCTCCATGAGATAGTTCACATCTGATGAGAGGGAAAACACACTGATTAGACGGTCGGTATCGATTCTCTGTCCTGGTTGAAAACGCTCCACGCCCCACAAGTAGTTTCATCGGAATCTAACCGGCTAAACAACTCGATTAGCCACCGCAAAAAAAATAATGAAATATTTTATTATTCAAATAAAAATTACTTTGTTTTTAATGTACTAAACGCAAACATTTTTTTATAACCTTTTTACATGTGATCTACTTAATACTACAATTATATACTAACATTGGTGGCTTATACTATTTAATGATAAATAGTATTTAATTTAAATGTGTAAAGTGTGGTCAGGAATGTGGCAGGATTTAATTGGAGCAGTGAAAGTTTTAGCAGAGTAAGTTTATGAATGTTAGGAGAACCCGATTCCTTAAGTTCACTAATCCGTTGGATTTTTTAATAAATTCTTACTTATTGGACACTTGCAGGTTAAATGAAGTATAGTGATCTCGATCTAAATAGGATTTGATAGTTTTGTGTGCACAGAAAAGATGATTGTATATACCTTGTTATTAATTCTTGTAACTTATCGTTTAGCGATTGTTCCGTTCTTTCTGGATTATTTACCTATTATTACCTATTTCTCCAGTAATTATTTATTTCTCCAAACCGGGACCGAATAGGTCCCATTGGGAACAACTCCGCATTCCCGAAGTTGAAATTTCGCGATGTATTTTACGACGTATTTCTTAAATCTCGGGAACCCTCATAAACAAGCCATGTTTACAAATAGTCGGCAAACTGTGTATTTCGTTTCAGTTTATTTTCATTTACGTAGAAGGCGTAAATTTAAGATTTGTATATTTGCACAGAAAGGCAATTATCGTTTATCATTGCGAGTTTAATCTGGGATTTTTTGTTCTTGTAAATGCTTTGATAAAATTGACCACAGCGGAACAAGTTTAACTTGGTTGTTTAAAATTTTTCCATGTTCAGAGAAGAGTTCTTGCCATCGGTACTCTTCCGTTAGTAAAGTAGGCAGGTGATTACGTTGTCCGTTTGCGAGTTCAGTTCTCTCATTGAATATACCCTTACCTTACCTGAATGACCCTAAATAATTGGGATCTACAGTGGAGCTTGGAAAATTATTACAGAATATTGCTGTTCAGATTATAATTGTTCGTGTTTTAATATATTGCAGAACCAATAGTGCCTCATTTTACTTTTATTATTGACGTAATTGCTAGTCGATCGCGATTTAACGTGTATAAAACCTACAACGGTGGCCACGCGTTGGCAAGGCATTATCTCCGGGACGG
Source organism: Lethocerus indicus (assembly GCA_019843655.1). Taxonomy (NCBI): domain Eukaryota; kingdom Metazoa; phylum Arthropoda; class Insecta; order Hemiptera; family Belostomatidae; genus Lethocerus; species Lethocerus indicus. The sequence goes on from JACDQD010000006.1 coordinate 8,902,624, forward strand.
AATATAAAAGGCTACTAATTTTAAACGGTTATGACCTTCTGTTCCTTTGTCGCTGGGTTATATCTACGAGTAAAGGTTGTTGGATATAAGTCCTTGTCTGACGGTAAGCGGTCTACTGGCCGCCGGCTGGCCTTCCCCGCTCTTAGGAGTTCCATATTGATTTCTAAATTACACTGTCGGGACTATTGTTGGAATATCCCAAAAATACTTTCTTTAACTGACTTCTTTTACCGAAAGGAATTGTCTAGATGTGTGGAAACTTTTTTTTTTATACAATAACGATTTTATATCTGCCGTTCTTACGAGTGTTATTCTTTAAATTGTAGTTTTGATGTATCTAGTAAAGTTTATTCACTTGCGAGAGTTCACATTTCAGTGAGTTAGTACATTAACATAGTGCCTTGAGAAAAAGGCACTGAAGAAAAGTGCTATTCTTCAAATCATGGCCGAGAGATGGTCCAGAAAGGCCCAGGGAGCTACACATTATGTTTTTCTTAATTCTTCCTTTTAGATTTCCCTTAACAGAGAAAACATGAGTCGAATGGGAGAGTGGATGAACGCGATCGTTGTAACACAGGAATAACTAATAAAGAGCGCTCTGGGACGGCGGTTTTGTCGGTTGGAAAGAGTGGAGGCAACCCGAGCCATGCGGGCCCCCATTTTTTATCCTCTTTTATCGCGGTCGGATCGGGAGCACGAAGTGACTACCGGCCCGGGGAGAGACAGCCGGCGAAACACCTTTGGGACCTTGTTAAGTATGTCGGGAGGAGGACCAGTGTCCCGCCCGTACCCTCGCTCTTATCCTTGCTCCAGCTACCAGTTCAGAAGCGAACAACACCGAATAGGCTTCTTGGAATAGCCCGCCTTCACCTAAATCTGAAGATTCGAACGAAATTGGTTTATGGAAAGGCTTCACCTAAAGCGGAATAAATTCGATAAATGATTCAGCGGACTTGTTTAATTACTTTCTTTTAAATCTGCAGTGGGTGGCTGCAAGTAAACCTGTGTTGTATTAATTATGTGTTCAAATTTTGCAAAGTAGCTTGTTGGAACAGTCTGTTAGTTGTCGGACAGATATATTGGAACTCTGAAACGGTAGAGTGTACGACCGGATGCACCAGTTTGGCTGTCCCAGCGCATTATCGACAGTTCACTTGTGAAGGTGTACTGCTGAGAGGGGCCCTCCCAGTTGTTTCCCCCGGCCCCACTCTGAACTGGTCCTCCTGACCTCTCGGTTCACACAGGGTCCACACGACGCTACACAGACATGCCCCGCTACGACAAAAAAACTCTTCCCGGCCTGTAATTTACCTTCTGCCTACCTGAACTGGTTTTAAAACCGTTTTTTTTCATCCCTGAATAGGGTTCTCCCTTCAACCGGAGATATAAATAGTATCGCTATGTTTTCTTATCGGGTCTTTTAGATTAGACTTAATGGAGTTGGTAGCTGCAGTGCAGATGTAATTGAATGAGTATGGTCGGACAAATGTTACTGCAAGAAATATTCTTCACTGTAATACACGGGAAATTGTCCTTCATTACTTTGGAAGGACATCGTTACTTTTGTTTTTCTACGACCTTATTTCTTGTTGAATATAAAATGTTTTATTAAATTGTTTATCGATTTGTAACCAGACATTCGAGAGGATCATCCGATCCTAGCAATAGACAGTTTTGCCGTCAGAAGTATGTATTGTAGCGAGGCGCGTTAAAGGAATCTCCTTGGGTATACAGTCAAAAGGAAATGCCTGGTCCCTACAAATTTAGGATATATACGATATGGTGTTAAATAAAAGGCTGCGTCCGAGGCTTATGGAAAAGATTAATATCCATAGCTGTCCATAGATATACCGTCCCTCTAATCATTATATCTTTTGTATGGTATTGAGAAAAGAGTGGTTTGTATGAACTATTTGTCTGAAGCCGCTGCTTCTATCTTTCGTATAATTTTCTGTGTCAGCGAAACCATGAGTCAGTGGAATTTCCGTTATGCAGAACATTAAAAAATAAAGAACGCTGTAACCTAGACCAGTCATGACAAGATTGTGACTAGACACAGAACAAATATTTCACGTATACTATGTGCTAGATTGGTAGAGCTGATGGTTATTGGCTATAGTTTTGTAGTTATTTGGATAATACGTTCGATGTCGTTATTCTGAATATCTTACTCATTACTATTTTGGCTCCAACTGGCTGGTGTGTTAATTGCATACTGGGATTTTATCTGTACGTCCATTTTCGAGCTGGAAAGTCCGTGGGTCGCGCTTCCTCCCCGACACGATAAGTGTGTACGGCGATGGCGGAGTGTGGGTGAACGCTTAAGAGAGCGCTTTGAACACTTGTTTTCAATAACTATTTCGAGCGTTGGATAGGCGTGTGGGCATGACAGGGAAGGAGAGGAGTGTGAGGGGACACGAGGAGAGAAATTTAAACAGAGAGAGGGAAAAAAAAATTAGAAACCATATGTTGGTGTGGTGGGCCGCCTCCTGGGGCGTTATCGCACCAGTCTGCTACTCATCTCTTCTGTATTATTCGGCAGTAAGTGCCTCTCAACAAACTTCCCCACTTCAATATTTTGGATCCTCTGACATCGTTTGTCGCCACAGACGCCGTACCATGTCCCCGGTGTTATATTCCAGTCTAATTTAAAAAACAGCCTGCATCCAGGCATTTTGTGTATGGATCATGGCATGATTTAATTATTGGTTGTAAATTAGGATTTTTTTATTTCATTTCGCTTATTTTGTCCTCAGTAAAATTAGCCCTTTGTTCTCATATTTTCTCTCCATCGTCAGTAGCAGTACGACACTTCGATGCATTTACGCATATCGGTTCTAAATGAATGATCTGTCAGCACTTGTGATCTTGTGGTGAGCACACGAGCACACGAAATTCGAATGGGGATGTGTGTATGTTAAGCTAAGTGAAACTTAGGAACTGTAATCTAGGTTGGACCCCATATTTGATAGCGCTTGGATACTACAGGTGGTATCATGCTTTCTTTTTATAGTCCAGTATTTGTGGGGATAACGCTTGAGAATGTTTGATTCGTGCTGAAAGCGTCTTTAAATTGATCGAGGGGGTTTCGAGACCGGGCATGATACGACTGACTGTGGTTCCGACCTCTTGAGCTTCGGGCCGATGATTCACCAGCGCCCGTGGAATTAATATCTGTTGTTTCCAGCTAGTTCACGTTGGCAAGCCGCAGAAAATAGTCCTTCCTCTTTAAATAGTATTCCCAACATCTGATAGTTTTAAATTTAGATTAGAGTTGGCAACGTTTTGAGTCCTGTATGTAAATTTGTGTCAAACGCGTAATCCCTTCGTTGACGTTATATTTCTTTTTTTTTCTCCTGACCCAGATTGACCTTGTTGAGTAATTCGCTGTAGTTGGTGGCATTAGGTATTCCTAACTGGGAGGATAAATTTATATGCCCTTATCATCGTACTAGTTTTACTGCGTATTTTCCTGTTAGAATGAAATATATATTCCATGTTATTGGCATTATTTCAGTATTCTGATTTAATTTATGAGATTAACTGATCAATACTTTTCCATATTCTTCATCTTCTGAGTGGTGTTACGACTCTCTAATCAACGGTTTTATGAACCTGTTATTTTTGCCAGGTGTTCTGTCGTAAGTGGGTGGTGCACGATTGAAGGAATGAGCCGACAGGAAACGTGGCCCTTAGTGGGTTCGTTACCCTTGTTGGATCTGGTCCGCCTAAACTGTTAATTGATTTAAGTGAGAAGTGCCATTAGGCTATGGCCACATGAAGCTCCGCCTCGGGCTCCCGTCGGGCGTTAACAGCTGTCTGCCTTTCTCTCCTTGTTGGGGCGGCGGTGGGAGGAGGAAGGGTTCTCTGTGTACCGCGTTGTGGTACAGTTACTTTATACGCCCGTCTTCAAACGGTCAGGCAATAAACAAACGGAGCCCCTTTCTCAAGTGCCCTTACACCGAGTTGGATCATAGTTCATCGTAATCTTATGTTTGAGCAAACATTTTGAGAAGGCGGCTATTGGAAGTCACGCTATAATAATATATCACGGCACGCCTATTACTTTTAACTTGAATGTTTTCAACCGCCCCTTTGAATATTGCGGCTTGTGTGTTAGCGGTACCTCCAATATTAAGCGTCCCGTTTTATATTGCGGCCTTTTACCATTGAAGTTATTTGACGACATGAACCAAAAAATGGGAGGCGACTAATTTACTGTTTCTGCAACCAGATGAATAGTTGGTTTTGTTGGTGTTGTGTTGATAAATGATTATGTTTTTACATTAATGTACCTAATTACATTTTAAAGTATTAGATGCTACGTTTAATATGCTTTTAAAGTAGTTATTCACAAGGCAATAGTTGTATGTAAGAATGTGTAAATAGAATTATCCACAGGAGTTGATCTCGAGTTCATATTAAATTACATTTATTCATTTTCAAATGTAATACCCTATATTGACGATACTATGATAATGCAGTGTATGTTGGGACTTACTATTATCATAGTGAGTAGTTTTGATGCTAGCCCGGCGTTTATAAGCCATAGTAAGAGGGAATGGAGTTCACGGCACGCTATACTGCCGCACCTGTATTCCCCCTTTAATGTTTCCCTGCCATGCAACCCCCTATATATAATAACACCCAGTTATATCTGCTGTTAACAGAGTGGCTGGCTGCGAAGAGGAGGGCCGGCTGGCGCCCCCCGTTCAAATACTGATAAGACCAACAGGGTCGGTTAACACTTTCTGTACATGCTGTTAGCTTCACGTATGACGCCGATCATTGGATAGTTTTAATAGCTAATATTCTGTCTATCGTTTAATTAGCGCCCATATTTAAGCGTAAATTATAACTACCGTTGAGACACGCGACTGTAATTATGTATAGTTCCTTTTACAGTTGATTATGTAGGGTATGTTATGAATAAATAGGTTTGGAGATTCGATTCAATAGATTTAAATTCTGGTTCTTTCGATGAACCAGAAAAAGTTCAAGAATTAAGCAATAATTAAGTGCAATTTTCATAAAAAACAAACGTCGAACATGGATGTGGATCATGCCGAGCGTAGTTTAGTTGGCGAGGGGCACCCCTGCGTGCAATTTGATGGCTTGGGATCGATAGCCCTTTATTTCATCAATTACAAATCTCAAGTAGGATAGGAGTCTATTTCAATTAAATTCCTCGTTCGATTTTGGCTATATCTCTAAAGTTTGATCGGCTATAATATTATTTTCTACATTTGTAGTTAACTTAATACTTTGTGAGTTAAGGATAACTTTTCTTAGAGGAAACTGGAAGTTTCCAGTTGCAATCGATTTCCCGAAGTTTAGGGCTACGTACTTTACCAAATGCGCCCTTTTGACCAAAAGAAAACTGGCTCTCGCTTATCGATCCTCTCCGGTAATAGACAGACAGGGAACGGTACAATAATTCATGGTCCTTTCCCCGCGGCCTGCCCCGGAATTGCAGTTGGGCTAGTTCAGAAGCTTTAGGGATACAAGCTAAATTTCCGTGGGCATTCTGTAGGCCGTAAAAACTCGGGACGGCAGAGCTGTTATCGTGAGTATAACTGACGTGTGCCCCCCTCCCCCTACCCCGGGGCTCCGCCTCCAGTCACCGGTGATGAATGATGACCCGAGACGGCTACACCCTCTGTGGGGTATTTCATATTTCACTCCTCTTTGCTGCATAACCGAATTGGGGACGTATAATTCTCCACCACGATCTAGTAACTTGTATTGTACTTTCGGCAAAATTATTACTTTCACGTGACGTAGTCATGAAAAAACAAGCGAACAAGTGCGAAGAGGCTGAGTTAATTTCATTACTTACAAGTTGTATTTTGTAGTCCTTGTTGAGCTAAACAAGTCCGTAAGTGTCATGGAAGAAATCACCTTGTCAGATATTTCCCAAATCGTAGTGTTTTCTGTACCCCTGGGTTAGGTTTCCTCGTCCTGGCTATCGATGCTTTACATTAACAATTTAAACTGACATAGCTTGAACTAAAATACGGTTTCCTCTTCACGATAGGTCATCTGCAAATTAGTTTTACCAAACCGGAATTACAAATATACAATATGGATGATAGAGGGTTATGTATCCAAAAAAAGAAATCCGGTTTACAACGAATTTATTTCTCGATCTATGAGTGCAATAATGCAGATGCTTCTGTGAACAGATCATCTCATGATAACTGAGTCATCGAGCGCCTTCAGCCGCACCCATCATTTACCGATCTGTGACTTTCCTGAATGATGTTATATAAAGGAGTTGAAGAAGATGTAGAATAGTAGTAGAATACGGCGTACCTATAACACTAGTTCATGTTCTGAAAGTGTTGGTGACCAGTTTTGGTCAGTAGATAATGGAATTGAGTGATGAAAAACTAGAATCATGTATAAAATTTATAAATAGAATGGCTGAAGTCCGGAAGATAACCGGGAGTGCAGAGAGAGAGGGAGAGATAGAGAGAGAAGTGGAAGACTTGTTGCCAAGCGGGTTGAAGGAGGAAGGGAAGAGAAGGGAAGGGAAGGGCTTTGGGCTCGGTTGGCTGTGCCCCTCCTCCGGTCATTTGCCCGACACTCGGCAGCGGTCAAGTCAAGTCAGACGGTCGGCTCGTGACGACATTCCCAACCTTTACCGGCCTCTGGAGAGCGGCCCTGCCTAACCCTATACCTCACGACATTTTGACACGCCGCATTGTTTCCACTATTCCCCCGTGTCAGAGCGGTCTCGTGGTCTCGCGCTCCCTCATCCTCCCTATTAAATTCGGCGTAGTCCGAAACTTTACCGTCGCGAAACTTGAGCCGTCGGCAGACAGTCAGAGTTTGTCGGCCGTGACCATCCTGAATACTGAAAATATATAACATTCCTCTAAATCTATCCAGGAATAGGGTTGTCAAAGATAGGTTATCTCAATCTTCAATCAGCAGAATGCTCAGCATATTTCTGTTTGCTTGTTTTTAATTTGATGTTTGGCGATTATATGTATTTGTTTTCTGGCGGGATCGTTAAACAAAAATTCTGATAATCTCATTGTATAGCTCTCTTTTACCATATCCGTGGATAATGGCCTAAATCATCTTCAAAATTTGTTAATGGAGTAGTCTTGCAAATAATTCTACGATTATTGATATTATAATTAATTGGTATTGGTCGTATACTGTTCACTTCCGTTGACTCGAGTCCAAATAGCAACGGATGGGGGATGTCAGCGACGTTTTAATGTCGCTAGATTTCCGGGAACCCGCCGTCCCAGACATTATCACGAATTCCAGCCGCTTGCAATCCTCCGGCCGTTTCCTTCGCGTAAAAAAAACGCCGTCCAAATGAATTAAACCCATTACGGTGAGGTTTATCCAATTTGGCGTTAATCTTCTGCTAAACGCTCGCCGAAAAACTCCACCGACCCACGGTCGCCGCTTTCCCGGTTGGACAACTTATTACTTGCAGACGGCCTTAAATATTTAATGTTGTTATTCAGGTTTTAATTGCGCTAGGAGTCAACGTACTCTCGTCCTTGATGCAACTTGGCGTTCTACCAGCCAAGGTTCCTGGAAGAACAGAGCAATTTCACTTTTGTCTTTTTACAATAATCTTCTGGACTATGCCTTTTGAATTCGCAGGTCGCCTGCATCCTTAGTGTAAATATATTCTGTTCGTAACTTTAATAAAGCGTCAGGCGTCATATCCTCGGTTCACATAAGCTGTGTTTGGCTGAGAGTATAATTGTTTTACATTCCCATTTAACGCCTTGAAATTTTCATTACCGGCAATTCGGGTTTACTGACACAATAGAGCAAATATATCAGGGCGGGGCTTTCAATGGTAATTAATATCTTCAGTACGTCACGCAAAATTGTTGAAATACGGTTCTTTTGTTATTTTAATTGAATTATTTTGATACGGAATCAACTTTTAATCGAATGACCTGTGCCATATCTTTTACTGTGTTATTGAAATGTAATAAATAACTCCCATCCGTTGATTGTACATTCAGTTTGTTGATTGGATATTTGGCCACGTGACATACAGAAATACAGGCATTGGATCACTCAATTGGCACTCAATATACATTTACATTTATTTTTAGGTTTGATAACAGAAATAAATATGCTTGGCGCTTGGTAAATTTCAGGATACAATTGGGACATTTGTCATTCTTTTTTCCAAATTTATGTTTCAGGATAATTAAAAGAATTGGTTTTACCGCTTGCTTAATGCATTGCGTGTGCATATATTTTTAAAAATCAATCCTGAACTATAAAACTGGGTAAGTGGTCGTCTTGTAAAATAGAAAAGATCTTGAAAACTACATTTAATGGTTAATGGAAGGATATAATTTGTCTTTGTTGCCTATATGAATGGACAACAAATGTAATTCCTTTTTAAATGCTTGCATTTGCTTTGGAATCTGCGCTTCCTTCATGAATGTTTCAGCCCTCCTGTTCAACCTACTGTCTATAGAAGTGAACGCTGGCCATAATGGATTCCCGGTCGAGTAGTAGACTGTAGGAGATTTTCCATTAGGAAATTGGAGCGTGGGGAATAGTCCGGTTTATACAAGGGCGCTAAACGAATTAAGAACTTAACCACAATTGACTCGTAGGGAGTTTTGTTCTCTCAATAGGAATGAGAGTGACTGCTTTTCAGAAGTCTTTATTGTTATTAATCATGTCGTAAACGTCTAGTAATTTTTGTTGTATTTATTCGGTTTGAATAACAATCATTCGGTTTCATAAAACGTGCGTTCAGTATTTTATTCCTGCTATTATCCCTCATGCGATATATTGCGCCAGTGGTGATAATCACATATTTGATGATTTCTTCATTTATCTATTGGCCTAAAAATCAGCATATTTATGCACCCTGAAATCAAAATGTGGGACATACATTTACTGTGGTGGGAATGTTTCTGAAAAGTTACAGATGTTCGACGTTAGAGGAATTTTATCTCGGGGCTGACCCAATAAGACCCCAACGAATTGATCCTTCCCTTGCCTTCGAACCCAGATAAATATTCGACCCTTAAAACATCTTACTTAAAGCGATCAAGAATCGGTATCGAACCGAATATGCTATTCGGGACCTTTCTCTAATCGCAGTTGGTTTGGAACTTTTCCCTTCCTGCAGGGGTCTGGAGTTCGATCGTCCTTGTAACTAACTGTTCTTCTCCATGTTTGAAATGTTCTGCTCTAGTTTTATAGGGACGTAATAATTTGGGTCAAGCTTTGGTGATGTTGAAACCTCTGCCTACCGTGATAAGTACTGTCAATTGGTTTTCCTTTCCAAATTCTATAAAATCTTATTGTTGTTCTAAAGTGTAAAATTGTGCTAAATCAGCATTTTATATTAAGAGATTTAAATTTTCATCCAAACGAAATGACCGTGTCGTGACCCCGATAAAAGCGTTGCAACATCATGAACGATGTTTCGTCAAAGACTGGCGAGTTCACGGGGGGAGAAGTTAGAGATGCAATTTGAAATAAACCGGATTTATATATATATATATATATATATATATATATATATATATATATATATATCTTACTCCTAAGGGAGGATTTGAAATGCAGAAATATAAAAAATAGATGCGTATACTAATGCCCTCTATAGAAAGAATTTGGTGTAATTATTTTGATAGAGAATGAATATTGTCGGGTTTTGTGTTTTATTTTGACTCTGGGGCCAGAATTATTGGGAAACATGGACATCATCTCCCTCCCCCCCAGCACTCAAAATTTGTAGCGGCGGCCAGCCATAAATTATGCATTAAAGTAAAATTTATTTCGCCGCAACTTGTCGACTCGGGGTTTTATCGTCCCTTTGGGGACGTCCCAATCGGTTTTCTTGTTTTTTTTTTATATTGAAGCGGTCTAACCTCGATAACGATCTCTCAAAGGACTGTAGAATGCTTTCAGACCGGCCGTCGGTCGTTTTCCGTCAATGAACTCTAGAAAGTTGCTGCGGTGGCATTTGTATCGTCAGCAGAACCTACAACATCGTGTTGTAGATATCGGAGCGTCGACGCGAAGAATCCCGATCCAATTTAGGCTCCCATTTTATCTACGTCTGTTTAAAAAGTTTAAAAAATGTATGTGTGTAATGTTTTATGTAATTGTACTTCAAACAAACATCGTCATCCGTGTCCAGCAACTTCAAAGCATGGTGGATGCTCCGGCCGCATTGTCCAACCTACAAGGCCTGTACAAGTCCTTAATTTCCGTCATAATCCAACTTTGTAAGCTCCTCGTTTCGGTAGAAGTTACCTGAGTTTAGGAACCCGAGATTCTGACATGTTCCGAAATATAAACTTTACTTAACCTATTTGAACATTTTAGCCGTCTGTCGAATTTATTTGTTAAATTTAATAATTCTGTTAAAAAATGTGGACAATTATGTCCAAAAACGCTTTGCCAAATCTGAGCTACACATAATCAGTTTTGCTGGTAATGATTTGTACTTTTATTTGTTGGAATAAACATTATCTCCACCTAGTTTGACGATAAAGGGGTCAGACAAGAATCGAATTTAAGGTCCGTTGGTCACGTGTTATGCCGAGTAGTTTCGCCTGTTGGCCGTCGCTTGCATGATGCGAAATTTCTTTTGGGCCTTTGAATTAAGTATTGGGGCGAGTAATGTCATTATTGCCGCGTGGCCCTTCAAAAGGAGGCAGTGACACAGCCTAATAAGAGGCGATTGTCGGTCGGTGCAACGTAAAAACTACTGAAATTAAGTGCAAAATGAACCAATATTTTGAAACAAATATTAGCATTTTTCTGAATTAGAAGGATCGGGTAGCTTTGTCTATTCAGCTTGGCTACCTGCTCCCTCTCATTTCCATTTCCTCTCTACAGTTATCGTCGAATACCCTGTATTTTATAATTTTACAGATATCATATCTAGTCCTCTAAATTCATCCATGTCTTGTTGAATCATTTGATATTTAAGTTGTACTCTTTAAAAATAATTCGAATATTGTATTTCTGCAGTTTTGCAGAATAGCATGGAAGGAAAATTGCACAGTCATGAGCAACCCATATTTACCACCCTTATTGATTCCTTGTCCAGGCTGCTAGTCTCCTCCTTCCCTTTGCCATTCAAAACTGTTTGCTAAATGAAATATCTGATTTATCTAAATTAAACAAACGCTGTTGTATCCATCTTTTCGAACAAATAATAAATCAATCGAAGGAACCACTCGAATCGTGTGCCTACAAATGTATGGCGAATATTTCTCGTTCAATTTATCCAGTCGGATGAGCGCAGCCGGCTGGTAATCATCGGCCCGAGACGCTTTAAAAATTCAGGAGGATGAATTAGGAGGTCCATTATCCCTAGTCAGGGCAATGCCCATCATGCCCTCTAGCTTTATGGAAGACGCGCACAAAATTCCTTCTTCACTGGAGGAAAATTCATGTAATTTAAATGAAGCAGATTGTATTGGCATCGTACAGAGTACATTTATGTTATTGAACTGTATAAAATATTGAGCCACGTGTACTAAATATACCTGTATGTTTAAGTATGAAACGAGTGGAAAATAATTTCAAACAATTTATTATTTATACTGGTGTATTAATAAAAGTTAGTTAAGACAATCGGAATTTCTGATTATCAGTTGATTTATTCATTAAATGATAGTATCATAGTAATAATAGTATTATGGTAATTACAGTAATAATAAAGTTTTAGCGTTATGTATTTAGCATCATAATAGATTAGTTAGTATTCGCGAATTCCGATTGAATTTTCCTAAAAGAAAATGTAATATACATTTCTCACTAACTGAGCGAGCGTATGTATTCAGGCTACCTTATCATTGGTAGGTTTTATTGAACAAAAGCCGCTGTCCATTCTTTTATAACTGGAAAATAATTGCAGTGTTTTAGAAAGGTTATCTACACAAGCAGCTGCGTCAGAATAACCGTACCGGAACTTTTTAATGAAATGCTAATTCTTTTAATCCCCCCCTACCCGTATCGCATTCCATTATCATTATTATTTGAGACTCGCTTACAAGTTAAATAGTTTCTCCTATGGCAGTGGCCGGCAAAAATTCTTTCTGTCCTACGAAGGGAACGTGTAGTCTACACGTGGACTGAATTTTGTAACTGCACTTAAAGAACGAATAAGGTTGGATTGGTTGGTTGGAATGGTTTGATGTTCAAATGTAATATTCAAAGAAATCCTTCATCACCGACTTTTACCAATATGTTAATGTGATAAGATCATCCTCCGTTCTGGTTTTCATTCTCAACAATTTCACTTTTGAGTACAAAATTTGAATTTGAAATTATTTCTGTCTATTTGTGTACGGCGCTCAGTTTTTTTTTGTGCAGGAAAATTAATCTTTAAAGGTTAGCCAGCGCGAAATGGCTTTCCTCGAATGTCGTGATGGTCACGGTTTCACACTAACGTTCTGAAGTCACTGATTATAGCCCAGATCTCAGCGTTCCGGGAACCCCATATTTCCTCTCATCAACGCCGGCCGGATGAAAGTATCGCCGCCCAGACTCTGCCCGCGCTATACTAGGTAGGCGGGAATTGGACGAAAGCGGAATTTCCGGTTTCGAATAACAAGGAGAAGGGTGGGACCCTCTACGAGAGAGGGGTCTTTTCTTTCACAATTCTCAGTTGACGGGATTGCAGCGTGTTTAGCACTAACTCTCGACTTTTCATTTGATCACGGGCGTCATTTTATATTTTTATAATTTAGCGATACGGACGTATTGAATGGGTTCGACGATAATGGGTTTTATACCGCCACTTGGGAAGGAGCGTGCGCCGCCGAGAGAATGGAGCTTTTTATGCGGGGGCGGCGGAGCGTGTCAACTCTAATTTGAGTACGCGCCGGTTTAATTATTTGGGGGGCCCGCGTGTAAGAACATAGAAGACGATGCGGTCGGTGGTGGTATTAGTCGAGAGGGCCCGAATTTAGCCCGGTCAAGATCCTGTTAACTGAATTAAAATCGGGCCGCACCCCTTCAGTTATCTTGATCCTGTAGGGGGGAGGGTGCTCCGCCTTGTTAAATTGGTGTGTTGCATTTAATTTTCCGCCCCCTCTCTTCGGAACGCTTTGAAGTTAAATTTGCATCCGAGAATGCATCATACCCTGATTACAACAGACTTCATGTTGTCTAAAAAAGTGTACAAGAGGCATATATCTATTGAAAATTTAAAGTGGTATTCCATTCTCCACTATAGTGCTTTGAGAGTGCTATTGAATATATCCATAAAACTAGACCGCAAAATTAACACTAATTCGTGTTCTCTATAATTCATTTGTTGCTATTATGTTTTGTTTAAATTTATTTGTTAATTTAAGTTCAGTATTACGTGTAATGTACAGCGCTTGATTGAGAAATCTATGAGAATGTCCTCGTGTAGATATAAACAGACTTGTGACAGATGAGGCAAAGCAGAACATGTTGTATACATCTGTCTTCCCGTTTTTGAACCCCCCTTAACGACTGTGTATATTAGGGTGGAAGGGATAGGGGTATTCCTAACTTTCATGTCTATCCGTTGCTGGTGTTATTGCGTCTTACTACATCATTAAAAATTGTAACCCGCGTCCAAATTTGAATTGAGATAAATATATTTAAATTTATCCGTTAAAAGAATTGAAGAACCGAAAAAATTATTACGTAAAATAGGAAGGTAAGGCCGCTTAAATAATAGTCGATTGGTTGTCGTGTAGTCATGGGTTTTCACAACCCTCCTCACTCTCTTAAGAACTTAGAAGTTTTAGTGTTGATGAAACAGGCATGAAGCGAAACTAACAACTAGACCATATCGGTTACGCTTCTGTGGAATATCGTCTAGTAATGCGTATATTTTAATGTAATCGCACCTTAATAATTTCAGTAACCAGTATAATATTTTCGTGCGTTATTATAGTGTCTTACTATGGAAATTGTGATGTCTCTACTGGTTTTCATTTAACCGTTTTATTCCTGACTCGTTCCGCCGTAGTTATTATTACGTTTACATCTTGATTTATGCTACCGGTTAAAAATTTTCTGTAATGAATAGACATTTTAGAAGGAATATTACTATTGTTTCGATTCATAAACTCTGTTTCATTTGCGAATTATTATTATTCATTGCGAGTAGAATGGCGATTGACCTTAATATCCCTTAAGTTAAAGTCACATTTTATGTTGTGAAGTGATCCTAATAGGCGTATTTGCTCTTGTTTCAAACTGATGCGTAAACGATGGTATGAGTAGCTTTATCGTTGTGCTATCTCATCGACTTAATTATGAAGTTGGGAAGATAGAGTCAAGACGTGGCCCGTGCCTGTGCTCTAACCCAGACTCTTAATGTTTCCGACCTTGCAGCCTCTGTGTACTCTCTGTTTGCTCTCCTAAACCTATGAATATTTCCTCCTGCGCTGTACCCGCTCCATTTCAAAGCTCTGCCATTAACCTCCGCTAATACTCCAAGGGGAGGACGGATAGTCATCTACTTATTATTCGTTCTTTGGTCCAACATTCGAAGGCGAATATGAATTATATCGTATACCAATCTTTGTTCGACTGTATGACTATTAGTGCTAGTCGTTTATAGGGTCTAGACATATTTTCCTTTACCTCTAGTCATGTAATCGGTTTACAGATGACTCAACTTTTCTAATGCAGGCATCTTAATTTGGACCATGGCCTGCTAATTTATAGTACTATTTACTTCTAAGTGTTTTTATTTTTAAGTTTTTATTTTATTTCTATCTCTAAAAGACTGTTATCTTTATTTTCCAGGTAAGTTGTGTACCACCATAAACTGGTTTAGTAATCGACTTGCAGTCAGTGTGAGCAGCGCATGCAGGTATTTACATATTGAAATTTGTTATTTATACTGGCATGAGATACTCATAAGTCTGTACCAGTGACTCTCAACACAACCATGAAAATAGTTTCAGTCTAAAATTGATTTATTACTACTAGAATTCAGTGTCAAACAAGTTGAAATTCAAAGTTGTAGTTACAACCTTTATTAATTTATAATACCTCTGATACCAATGTAATAGCATCTTTAAAAACAAGCTACTTATTTGATATTTGTTTTTTTATGGCTTTATTTTACATAAACAATATTGGAGTTGAGTTAAAAATGGAAGTGGTTCGTAACGATTAATAATGAAAAGTTGAGATACACTGGTCTGGATGTACTTGATTTGAATGAAATTATGAAGGAGTGAATGTTTTGATCAGTAAAGATTCATCATCTCGACAATATCTCTTGGAAAACGCCTTCGAAGGCCAAAATATTTTAGGTTTTAGCAGTGGCCATTGACATCTGAACTTTAAAACCATCCCGGGGGTCCCCTCCAGCTTTTATGATTGCGAAGAATGCGGACCGGAATACATGTCCCGCCGGCGGATAGCTTATTTTCGATAATTCGATATGTCCTTCGCCGGCTCCGGCCATATTAGATTACCTATGCCCGATGTCTTAAGTGGATTGTTCGGTTCGATGTTTGGACGAGGTTCATTACCCCCTGGGACCTCGGTGGGAGGATTACTCAGCCTCCCGAATTAGAGCCCGCTCCTCGTGAAAATATTCCTGTTCCCAGTAATTTCTGGAACAGTATATCACTGGCGGTTAAGTGGGACGCATGATTCCTCTGGGCCTGCTGTCAGGCAATGAGTTGTACCGTTAACAGTACAGGCGACCCATCGGATTATTGGAAATATTCGGTCTATGAGTGTCCCATTCGAATCTGAGTACGTTATTACAACCCGAAAGTGTAAAAGCATTCTCCAAAAAAACAATGATGTTTTAAGAAATTAATAACGCTTTTCCCTTTCATATCTCGTATATCCCAATAGGGACTCTGGTACACGGCTGTATTTAAAAGAAATACAATTTTGGATGTGACTGGCTAGTAGTTGGTCGGTGTCAACCGACGGATATATTGTTCGATATAAATTCTGTTAATCTGATATAAAAAAATAGAGCTTCACGGTATTCTAAATATGTAATCGCGTTGCGTGGGTCGAGCCCTTAGGAAGGCGATGGGAGTGGAGACG
Source organism: Lethocerus indicus (assembly GCA_019843655.1). Taxonomy (NCBI): domain Eukaryota; kingdom Metazoa; phylum Arthropoda; class Insecta; order Hemiptera; family Belostomatidae; genus Lethocerus; species Lethocerus indicus. Next base: position 8,918,665 of record JACDQD010000006.1, read on the forward strand.
TTGTTGAGTGTTGCCGGTGGGAGGGCGAAGTTGTCTCGGGCAAAAACCAGCTTTCCTCAGTTGGGCCGGGTGATCGTACTCCGGCTTTATTGTAGTACACTCTACAATATCAACGCCTACGCCAATATTCTTCGCTTCGTTCGTAACAATGTATTTCTTCCTTCCTCTCTCACAGTACTTTTCTTGCATAACCGGTTAAGGCATTTCGATTTGTCTTTGAATCAAACATATTTTGATTCCAGTTTTGTTTAACTCTATTTAAACGTTTGGTCGTCCCAAAATTAACTCAGTGGTGTTAACAAGATGAGGTGGAGATTCTTTATACCGTAGTAAGCGGTTCTATATAATTTAATACCTTCCTTCTGAATCCGGTAAGGCATTAATCAAACCGATTAAATTTACATCTTTTATTCATTTTCAAACTATGAGGTTTGATGTAAGTTACTAACACTTTTATCGTAAAAATTGGAAAAATCGTGATTTGGTATTTATTTTCCTCAAGGTCCCAATTAGGGAACGTAAAAACAAGCAATAAAGATTACTGTATATTTTTTCTACTGTTCGACGTAAGGTGAGCCGTAATTACACGGCGCTAGCTCATGACTTACAAATAAAGGAAAATTGCCGGAAATATTAATGGAAAAACGGCATTTCGACACTGGGTTTTAGTATATTCTCATGAGTCTGTTTCAGGATTTTAGAAAAAGATTGCACCACGATCCTTGCGCCGTGTCATTTGTCGGTGTTTAAGGTCCCTCTCACTAATCTTTATTTACGGCATTTATTTCTTTGCCCGGGCACGTAGAAATTGCAATGAAATGTTTTTCACCGAAGTACCTCAACGCTTTTAAAATTAGTTTCAGACATTCGACTCGTTGCATATCCCTTTTTGGTTTGGTCATATGCTAGACCGGTTTCGATTTCAGTCGTATTCGATCTCTTAGTGGTGAGAAGGCTAAACACGTCTGTCGTATTATCAGACAGGATGAGAAACCTCTCTGAGTATAGCTCTTGTACCTTATATGGAAGGACAATTTTTTATACAGTGCTTGTTCATAGAAATTCGTTCTATTTAACCGAAGAACCGTTTGGCCCCTTCGACACGTATTTGATATTCCAGTTTCTGTTAACCGGTTCAGCTTCGGGAAAGAAAAAGAGAGACCTTTCTTCAGTGGTACATTCACGCGCTCCTTGCCCAAGACATTTACTGTAATGGCCTCCTTGGGACACGTCCTGGCCTCTCTCCACAGATGAACCTCCACCGTCCCTTCACATTTCTGGCTGAATTGTAACCGAATAAGTGTTGTGACGAATTCTAACGATTCTATTATTATCTATTTTTTTGTAAGAAATGTGAGAAATTCTTGAAGACCGTATAAAAATATGGCGAAATACTTAAACGTTAGCGGAATTTCCGCCGTAGTTATAAGGAAAGATCATGGTGTATTCTGCTTTTCAAAATATTTTACTTTTACTTTATTTTATTTTGGCGTGTAGTACTGTAATTTTATTTGTATTTATACATTTTACTGATAGTGCTGTAGACACATCGTTGATGTTGTAATTCATCTTAACGCAAAACGGTATTGTATGACAAATGACAGTTGCGCATTGATTCGCCTTCTGACAGTCTGTTTGTACCGATTATTTTTAATGTTCTTAATTATTTAAACCGAAACGTCTCATGCGTTGACTCGTAACGCTCCGTTTGATAACGGTGCCGGCTGGTAATACAATGAACGGCCGATGGCTTTTCACTATGCACTCGTCCGCTTTGAGTTTCTAACGGTCGGTACATTTTCATCACAGCGAACGGTTCTCACTGATTTAGGTTTTACTCTTACTTATATCAGTAAATACGATATTGATGTATTTTACGGATTTGAAATGTTATTTGGAAGGCCTTATTTCCGATATGAAAACTCGAACTGGAATCGGACCAGGTGTGTTTCCACCAAATTCAATTATGAATGGAGAATAATGGGTTGTTATCTGTATGTGGTGAAAGTTTCTGTATAAAAATTTCAATATTGAAAATTAAGTTACTCTTTCCCTCCAGCTTTTAGGGAGAATACTACCCCAAAACTATGTAGTCTCTGGTTGGCTTTGAAGGAATCTAGGTGGTTCAGTGTAGTGAAGACAGTCTAACTGTGGTAAGAAGATGGGCGTTAGAAAGCTGGACTGTTTAAACAAACCTGAATTAAAAAATGTAAAATGATTAAACGTAATTTGCCTTCGTTGGGACGTTGCCGTGTGGGCGTCATCTAAAGAGGGAGGACCTATTTTCATATTTAATCCACGGCGTTCTCAACTGTTCCCCTCATTGCGGCGGTAATGTTTTTAGTGGTGGCACGATAACCGCGTCTCGGCTCACTTCTGTCGACCAGTTCTACAATTCAATTATATCCTGAATTGTCACTGTGGGCGTTTGCGGTCTTGGATTGTCCTGGAAGGAAATTATTTATGGAAACAGCGTTTTCATCTAATTAACTCGACCTTGTCTCTTTAGTATATGCTGGTAATTCTGCCGGTTCTTCCTTCAGGATTGAAACAGTAATCAAGATTATTATTGTTATCTGTTAACTGTGTAGCTATCTTGAACTACAATTTGATATTCTATTTTGATGTATTTGATAGGTCCGAGAGTACAAATTAAGTGGCGGAACTCTGGAATGAAATCAGTTTCATCGATTTCATGTTCTATCATCATATTCTTATTATTAGACGATTCTATTTAGCGCCCGTTTATTTTTGATAGGACCGTAAACCCCAAAAGACCGAAGGCTGTATAAAAGTGGGAAGACATTGACGTTTTTGGTCAGCTTCGATCGTCGCTGAATGGGACTTGGTCAAGCTCCGAATAAATAGCTTTCATGTATCTGATTAACCGGGTTTTTCTTTCTGTCGGGGTCACGGGGTCAGTTCTTACCTGAGGTTTTCGCAAATACTGCGCGCCAAATCACGCGATATCGCGGTTCTTGGATTTCGTTGAGAATTGTTCCTGCTTTACCGCGTCCCTACTGTTCACCGAATATTTCTTTCTTTCAACTTGGTTAATTTTACAATTTGATTTTATGTTATGATTATGTTGCTTTTCTTCATGAATATGCAGATTGTAAAAATTGTCTATCATCATTGTTGTCATGAAATAGTAATAAAATATTTTATCTCACTTTCAGAAGGGGAAGTTGAATAAAACTGGTTGTAAAGAACTATTAAGCACCTTTTTCTTATTTACTTGCTATTCCTATCATATTTTTGAGTTAATCGTCTGTGTGAATTTTCATTCATTCGTTCATCTCTTGTTTTTATAGTTTAAAGATATACAGACCCATTTACGATAACATCAAGATAATTCCCAATAGTTAACAAATGTTTTGTTCTATTTTCTTCCTCATAGCTAGTCTCATAATTGTTTGAGTTTATGAAAAGTTTATCCATCCTTGAATTTTCATTGTAACCATTAATTTAAATATATTTTTAATAATCCTTGAAATGGCGGATGCACTTTATAAAACTTTCTCTTTTTAAAATCTAATATTTGATAAAGGGTATCACACATCCATGTTTGCCACATGCTCATTGCACGCTCTGGTATCTAGTTTTATGCCTATGCTCAGACTTGATTTCATGGCTATCTCCCAGCTACTGCGCCAAACTTTTTAATTTTTCTTCTTGTTTTATAGATACTTTTATGTCCATTCTGTGTAATTCTCAGATTAATTTTACGTAAGCGGTTTAACTGAAATTCGAGTGGAGAGCGTGACTTTCATCAAATGCTTTTAATATAATTGAGATAACTTGAGGTGACTTACTGATTGCCAGTCGTCGCTGATTACGTAAATTAATGTTTCATTAAATTAAATAAAACAGTATTATCAGCGCGTAGTCAATCTCTCCCCGCTTCCCTAATACCTTTTATTGAAGTTTGACATTCGGTATTGATACTTAGTACTACACCAACTGCCCTTTTAGATTATTGATGTTGAAAATTTCGGAGGCTTTCATTTTTGTTCAAAACTTGTTATGGCATAATAATACTGTAGCGAAAACAGTGAATAAACTGTTCTTTAAACTTCGAAGAAATTCTGTTGCCTTTCGGTTTTATGTTTAGTATAGCCGACGATAAATGGGTCAGTGCTATAATTAGGTTAAGGGTGTTTCGAACCTGGATCTAAGGACTGGATTAAGATGTAGCGCGTCAGTTTTATTTATTTACTACTTTAGACCCAAAGGCCGGGTGAGTGTTTGGCCCAAATTCAGGAAGATGGTTCGACCGGCCGAAAAACAAAAATTAATTTGCCCGCCTCGGCTGGTATTCAGCGGCCGTGTTTTAACGGGTTTACCTTACCCCCCGTGGTCGTTTGTTTGCTCCGCCGAGAGTTGCCTTTTTTTTTAATTGCGTGTCTCCTATCTCACGGTATTGACTTTTTACAAAATAACCTTGGCAACTCCTGTCCCCGTCCCTTCTAGTCTAGCCGGGGTTATTGAAGTTTTTCCACCTCCAGTGTTGTTCGGGGCTGGCCGTTGATTCAGTCCCGGAACACATGAGGGCTCTAGCTTCCGTATATAAGGAATAATCAGCCTGAAGAAACATTAATACTAAGAACTCCTTAAAAATCAAGAAGTAACCCAGTGTTTATTTTATTCGGAACCTTTTCTATTCATATATTTCTGGACATAGACTGTACAAATGTTCAATTATCAATTCTCGACAAACTGTTTTTGTAATATGCGGATTTATACATGAAATTACTTTTAAATGTTGCACCTAATCTATGATGGCGTGTAAAGATGCATATTGTTATCATTTTTCAATTTATGTGAATGTGTACTCTGGTGACAAAATATCCAAAATTACGTTACTTCGCATTTGTTTATAATTTTGGAATGCTGTTTCCAACTGCCAGATGTTGCTTATGGCGAATAACCCGTCGAGTCCTAGCTTTAAGTGAGCAGTACACTCTTGTCAGATTAACAATTAATTTCCCAACTTTTAATTCCTACATTAATTGTCGATCGTCGGTTAAAAACGGGTGGAGTATTCAACTTCAGAACGCTCAACTGATCTCTGTGTTGTAAATTATTCGTTAAAAATATTACATACATTTAATTCAATTGCTACAACGCGCAAATATTAGTGCAAATTAGTCCGATATTATTTTGAACTGCAAAAACAATAATGAATATGTAAGTAAATTTCAGAATTCTCCAGGCGGTTTTTCCTACGCTCGTTCGAACGAAAGTTTCCCTGAAGGAGCCGCGATTTGGTCTCCCTCAGTGTCACAGTGTTTGGTCAATAAACATTTTCTGCTATTTGCTCCTCATTGTCTGCCGGGTGAATTTATCATATTGCCGCGGTTTTATCTTAAGCCCGGCCTCAATTTAACCTCCCTCCCCATTCACGGATTTAGTAAAAATTAATGCCGTTATAGCTGCTTTTCTTGTCTTTTTCACGCATGATTTTGACGAGAAGTTGCTTCGTTAATAAAATCCCACGATATCGGTAATAAAATTCCACAATTTCCGATTATATCCGGACCGATTTGTATTGCACTGCTGTTAAACTAATTGATATGATTGGGTAGGTACATTTTATACCCGAGTCATTTATGATAGCAGAATGTCGTTACATCTGTCATAGTTTTTGAAATATGTGGCGTTACACATGATTTCCCCCAAATGAATATTGTCCCCAATTGGTGACATTGTAAAAACAATGCATTGACACTGTCCCCCTGTCTACTTCCCAATTAAACCGAATTTTCACCATCTAAAATTCCATGACATCCCCGCATTTCTGAATGCCTCAATCAGGTAACGTGGCAAATATAGATTTTTAGTTTGCAATTATGGGGATCGATTCTGAAAGCAGTTGAGACCGCAGCGACTAAAGCCACGCGATTCGAATTTCAAACTATTTTCAGATGAAAGAGCAGATTAGGGAGGTTTTTCATCATATTCACTTAATATTAATTATACAACATGAAAGGTCGACTGTTAATGTAGAAGAATTTATTAAAATAAGTAATATAATAAATTACTCGTTAAAAACTAGGGAGTATGAACTCTTATCATAATGTGATATTACTATAATACGTGGATTGTTCTAAAACGAGAATTATTTAAGAAGTCGAGTTAAATACAAAGTATCCGTTTTTACCATTAATTACATTGAATGTTTTAGCCTGAATTCGATATTCGATATGGAATAACGTTTTCGCGTCGGGAGATCAGATGGTCAGATTCTGCAGGATTGAATCGAAATGAGAATGGGGTATAAGGTAGAACACAACGATCGGCATATTCCGCCTGTGGTTGATGCCTATTATGACGTCAGAGTGGAAGCCTCTCACGGGTGGCGAGGCAAGCTCCTCTGCGGTCTGGGGGCTTCCCCTGAGCCCCTCCTATTTCGGAACCGGCAAGGCCACACAGAGAAGCCCCGTTTGATAGCCACCGTTACGTATTATTCCGATACCATAAGCGTATGCGAAAATTTGATTAAACTCGAACTAATTGTAAAAAACGGCTTCTATTATTTTACGAGGAATGTTTTATTTTTCATATTGATAAATATGCCAATCATATCTAGGCCAGTTTTAGGCCGGAGTCCGTAGTGCTAATGCCGAGCAGGAACTGGATAGAAGGTTTTTGAGTTTCTTTATTTCTTTTATATAATCAAAAATTGTATATAATAGGGCAATATGTGGAACACCACCCATTCCCCCCTATATTCTTCGAGATAATTCATTCTCGAGAGTTTGGAGTCGGCTCTACGTCTCCTTTGCCGGGGGTGTATTAGAATGTCAATTGTCTGCGGGCGAGTTGTCCCTCGGTTGTTGAATTCACCCCGAGTTGATAGCGTTGGTTCCTTTTCATGGCGGCGATTGCTTTTCTTCCCCCGGGCGGTCGCTTTAATTCCTCTGGAAGAGGGCTACCCTCCTCCGTTGCATAAAACAAACGGTGGAATTCCCAATTCCCCCCTCTCTCTCTCTCTTTCCCTTTTTTGTCCTCTTGAAATTCTTTGTTTCCGGTCACGAGTCCTAGATAGTGACAATCCGAAATAGCGGATTGGAGCCGGATCCTATCTAAATTATGATAAAGTTAATCTTAGTAATTATCTGCATTAGGTCGTTCTATTCTCTCGGCAGGCATTTTAGATCTGTATTGAATTTGAATTAGGTATAACAGAAATTAAGCCGCTCTCAGGCTCATGAACCTTTCCCTGACTCCTTAGTCTTAATTGTAAAATTATAAATCCATTTCATTATCTAGTTCGATTCAGTAAGTACCTTCCCTAATCGAGGAAATCCGTCATTCATATTTTTACTGTCTTATAAAATTAAATTATACTTCCGAATAGGCTCTTATCTTAAGAATGTCTATTTTAGGATTACTCAGATCACTTAAACGATTTTAAGCCTGATATCAACATAAGAATGAGATAAATTATACTAATCTATCTTAAATAACCTTTATATTCGTTTTAGGAATTTCATGGTAACGTTGATTTTGTGATGAATCGTAAAATCTTGGTTTTTCCTCGCTATAAAATGAATCCTCGTGTGTATTTATATTTCGTCATTATTCCCTCGGTATACAGAATTCTGGTGAACGTATAGAGTAAATCCTTAACCTTATTAACCCAGTCAAATTATATTTTCTTAAATGCACTAATTTCTTAATTGTCAAAACGGCATACCGCTTCAACTACGGTTCCCAGAATTTCAGCAACCTTTCGTCTCACTGTTTGCTCATTTCGTATTCGTTTTTGGTGATACCGATGTTATCGCCACTCAGCTTTGAGTGCGATTTCGCAATTTAGCAGTCAGCACACATGAAAAGAGCAACATTTTTTTCCATTCACTTGCGGACATTAATTGAATTAATACATTATAATTAAAATTTGAACGCAATAAATTATTAATTTTATTCACTCTGCAATAAAAAATTAGGAGGATATTTTCAAAATGTAAATCTCCAACAGATTTTCTCATCCGCAACGTAGGTAATTGTACATTTGTGATTAATTATTCCGGTATATGATAAGTTATAATAATTTATATTACAAAACAGCGTTTCATGATAAAAATATAATTCTTTTTAATCTTTAACAGCGTAACATCTCATTGTGTTTCTATGATGCATGTTGCACGATTAAATTATAAATCGCATTTTTACCAAATTAGACACCGTGCAATTGTAAATTAATGGGTATTTTCTTAGCTCATAAGTGCAAAATGTAGATGGTCGCAAGAACAACTGTGCTTCGGCCATTTGAACTTGTAAGCGGTCAGGGTGCATTGCCCCCTCCACGGTGCAAAAAATGCGCCTCGATGCTGTTCATGAAAACGTGATTATTCCCTTCTTTTATACGCACTCGGAGCAAAATAGGAATACGTTTCTGTAATTAGTGTAAACTCCAGGAAATTCGCCTCCATTGATGTATGTGTGTGTGCGTGTTGGGGATTGGGGAGAATTTCATCCTCCACACTCTTTGAATTATACTGTCGGCCAAATGGAAACTTTATAAAGTGGAGATATAGTTGGTCTTTGAAGGGTGAATGAACCTCTTGCTCATTCATGCTCGGTTTGAGGCGGCCGGTTCGACAGACCGGGAATATTCAGTCGATTGCTCAATCTGCGTTCGGCAGCCTCGGCTTCTCTCTGCTCTTCCAATGGTACCACGTTGGGCACCGATTGAAACTCAATACGCGTTGATTTCTTTGAGAAGGGAGATTATGAAATTAAGTGATATTTCGTTATCATTTTAACTCTAAGATATCATAGGCGCTAATGTGGGGCAGGTTGCTTTTTTCAATAATATGAAACGAGGTCACTTCGTGAAAGTAAGGTGCACTTAGGTCTTTCTCGATTTAGTTACTCGTTATATGAGTATGTTAATAAATATTCACTAATTCCTTGTTTGTCCTTATGACTTTTATGTCTCCTGACATGAAATATAAATCTGTGGTATTAAGTTTCCTTATTAGATTCACGTGAATAACATTGTTCTTTACTATTTTCATTCTTTAATTTCTAATGAAATATATTTTGTTGGTCTAATAGATCTGAACATTATTTTGATTAAATTTTACCCATTGTGCTGTATTGTTATTATTTGTAGAGAGTAATTAATGAATTTTATTTGATCTGTAGCGAGGGATCAATACTAAATTTACGAGCCGATTTCGAGGGTTGGGTCCTCACGTCCCGCATTAAGAGCTCTGACTCAGGAAAAATGTAAATGATAAAGGCTGTTATAGCTACCATGCACTTGAATTATGACTCCGACTTCTCGACTTATATCAGTATTTCAGTCCACATCTGAAGTGTCGACTGCTTATTCACAATTATCGATCACGGATATTTACGATCGGTTTTATAGTTGTTTGCTCGTTTTACGATCCGACTTCAAGTATAACACCGGCGTTATTTACTGTACCTTACAAGTCTGCCGTAAGAAAATTATTAGTTCATCTCGTAAATTTAAAGTTTTCTTTATCATTTAATTACATAAACACATAGTTTGCGTTTCATAATCATGTGGTCTTCATACTTCCACTACTTTCAATCCTGCTACTTTCAATTGAGAAAATTAAATATTCTCATTAAGCTGTGCAATAATGAAATACGTTTGTCCCGTACAGTATGAACGAGCTTTATTTTTCTGAACCGGTCTGTCATTCTTCAAACTCACCAATAAATCGATACGCAAATACATTTTTAGTTGATTGATACATACTTTGGTTTTTCTTTGCAAAACGCAGGTATTCAACACGAATGTGAAAATCTGCAATTACCTAAGTAACGGTATGAATTTATCACATTTCCTTGATTAATGGGTTTGTTCGTTGACATCATGAAAGCAGCGAGTTCAGGTCAATATTATTGAACGTTTCAAGGATTCTGTTGTCATCTGAACTAGTTCATTTCAACTGACGATTGAAAATTGATCATTTTCGACGCGCGCACGTACTGTTGAACGGAATCATTAACAAAACTGGGCTCTTAAAGAATATCTCCTACGGGGGAGTTTTTTCTCGTAGGGTTGAATCTAAATTAATGAATTTCTCTGTACCCTCATCTCTTCTGCCCGAGTGTAGATCTCTCCAACCCCCAGAGAGGGAATGCATTTACGGCCGAGCCGCCCCCACGGCCCTCCCCCATTCGGACCAATAAATATTTAAACTGTCGCCGAGCCCTTTTTTCGCACCCAATTAGTCGAACCTGGGGAAACACTAGGTTTTCTCTACTAATTGCTTCCTCTCCTGACCGCTTTTGCTCGGCGCCTATATCGGATCCTATTATTACTTCCTGTAATTTATCAGTGGACTCTTATTGGTTCTGTCCGGACGGTCAGACGTTTCAGACGATTGCAAAATCATTATTCATTATCTCGATCGTTTGTATTTCAAACGGGAGTACAAATTATACCACGATTGGTTTATCTGTGGCAATTGCTTTAAAGTACCGACAAACACTTTTCTCCGTTATTATTTATACGGTCTGATGTTTGTTTCTTTGTGGCCACTATCGTGAACAAACTATAAACTATAATACTACATTTTGATACAATTTACATTCATAGTCTTATTTATGGATTGTTTTCAGTCAACCCTAGAAGAATGTCCATTTTCATTATGGAGATAATAACCTTTCATCTCCTATAAAATAATGGTGTTGCTTATTTATTATTTACCAGATTACTCAGTCCCTTACTCTTCTGTTTTCTGTGCCACGGGTCCCTAGTGGGCCATTAATGTTTCTGAACCGTCCCACCATATAGAGGTGTTGAGAATATTATTACTGTCCCATGGATTTGTGGGAAATATCTTTAAAAAAGTTTAAGTATACTTTTAAAACAGTTCCTCGCGTATTATGTAGTCCTGTACTGTAATTTTGTTACATGATTTAAACGATTTTTATGCTATTTAAATTTTTTTTACAGTCTTAGTCAGTAGTGTAATAACTGTGTATTGACCCATGTTCTTAGGAATTGTGTGAAATCCGAGGAATGATCCGAGACATAGGTACGTGGCCACACCCTTACTATGTCAACATTTAAATGGTTCGTGAATATCGCATTAAAATACTATGACAAATTGTGCCACACAAAGTTAAGCAATTTCCTTAGATTTTGTTTTCTTTAAGGCATCGAGAAACTGTAGGTGGCCACGCTGGGGTGTATTGCTCCGCGTCAGTGCACGTAATTTATAAGCGAAAACACTTCATTTAACGGGCAAGTTTCGGCCAGCCTTTTTGGTTGAGCGCGGGGCGACTTCTCTTTTTTTCCCTTTGCCGGAACCTAAAAAAAAATGATCGGCGAACGCCGGTTGAATTTATACGCGCGATAATTAAGACGGGGAGCAGCTGTCGGGTGAGGCCCTGTCCGGAACGCTCCTCGTTTCCATTTTGTCCGCCATTTATGAATTCCCTTCAGGTTCACGCCCTGACGGCCGCGGAGGCCTGCGGCTATATTCACTCCAGCTGGCAACCATCTCGCTCTACGTCCCCTGTTCATCGGATCACAGTTGAAAAATATTATTTTGCCACTTTACTTCTATCACTTCCGGTTTTTCGATTAATAAAAGTATAACAACATTATAATTCATACAGGGAGTCGCAGATGCGCTATCAGTCAACATCCATTGCATTTTTATTATCAAGTCCAAACCGATGCATAAGACTAATATTTGGAACATTGTTTCGAAACATATGATCATATGTGCTCCTTAATTTGATTTAACCGGTCATGGATTCAAGCGCACGAATGTTATTAGATACTCCACGACCTAGGAACGCTATTGTCGGTTCAGTTATTACCATCATATCCTCGTCTTATCTTCATTATGGGTACTTTTTACTTTAAGGAATAATTGTATTCCACATTTATTTTTCAATTATTTTGTCTTATGGCGTGCATTATCTATTTTAAACAAATTTTGTCGCTCGCGGGGAAACCTGTGATACTTGATTCTTCAAATCGGATCAAATAACTTTTTACTTGTTCACACAGTTTTAATCACCACCATCAGTCAATTAATTTGAATGTTTTTCAGATTCAGGGTGACAATAATGTAATAGTACTTTAATTTTATTAATTGGACTGCAATTGCTTTAATTAATGAGGTGCTCCCCTCCGATCGTATTGTGTAATTAGAGTGTGATTATTTGAGTCTTTATAAATTGTGGCTCAGTGTTGAATTAGTGCCGGACCGATGGGAAAGGTGTCAAGGTTTTGGTGTTGGATTTATGTCAGAAAGAATGTTGTCGCAATAACAGTTTTTTTGAGAATTTTCCTTTCGTTATTGTAAGAAACATGCAGTTATTGATTTAAATCAATTTTACATATCAGAGAAGGATTTTATAATTATTAGGGAATATTTATTCTATTAATTGTGGTATGGCTGTGATCTTAAGTATAATTTTGGAGGAGAACTCTCAATGAAATTGCCCTCAGTGGAGTCCGGCTGTTCTTGTAATCTAGTTAGACCTACCGGTTACACCTACGTGCAATGCAGAGTTGATTATTATAACACTGTCCTAGCTGGACAGGCCCCTTGGTTCTGTTCTTTCTTCTCACACATCTCATAAAGTGGACTCTATTTCTGGACTCAACAACCATTTCAGACTGTTATAGAATAATTCAAATAATTCATTTCTTTCTATTTCCTATTGTTGAGCAATGGCCAATATATCTCTGTTCATTTCTCGTTTCTAAAGTGTTATAAAAAATTAACTTTTGTGTTTAGCTAAAATAGGATGGCCGCATTATTTTATTGCTATGCAGGACGAAACAGAAGAGTAAATAAAGAAAAAACGTTTACTCCGAAACTGTGGTAATAAGAGTAAATAATCAGTTACTTCAATTCGCGGTTGTTAGTTTCAACTCTGTTAGATGTATGTCCCTATGGTAGTGAGAAACAGATTCTCGGAGTAGGCAAGCTGTCGATAACGTTTAAAATGGTGGTTGGCCCTGCGTCGGTCCAACCCTTGTGTGATGCTTTGAAGCGGCCTGTGGAAGCGGAAAGTGTTTGTGGCCGGGGCAGTATGCATGCGTGCGAATGTGGCCCCTCCTAACAAGACGGGCAGGGGGCCACCGGGCTGTTTACAAGCAGAGCTTTGCCCGACCTGAGAGCAGGGAAAGCCATGCATTGTCGCGTGAATAACACTGGCCCCGCCGGCCGGACCCCATCTAATAACGCCCACGACCGGCGGACCCGAATAACAGTCTGCTCTTTGGAAGTGCCCTACCGCGGAGATAGGATGCCCCCCCTTTGTCCCCTACCATTTTACCGACCACATTCCTGCCGTTTCCTACCTGTACCATTGTCAGTTTTCTTCGCTGTATCGAAACTTTTCCTTTTTTCTGGGTTATCAGCTAACAGTCGGCTGGATTATTAACTAAATGTGTGATACATATTTTAGGCTCCTTAATGTAAGGATCCAATTTTGTTCCGACAATACTTTAAGTCAAAATTGTGAAATTGCTTGTATTGACTTTAATTATATGTACTATTCCTGTCTTACTGACATCGGTGTTGTTTTTTTTATATCAAATAGGAATTATTCGAAAAATCATTACAGTGTTACCACTGTACTTGATAAAGTTTGTACTGTCCGGCACAATTGTAGACGCAAATTTAATTATTATTTACCACGGAAGTGTGTAGAATTGTGTATTCGATGGGTGGAAGACGGCGCTTCATTTAATCGTATTAAATATATAGGTAAGGTTCGATTCGCATTTATATCTGTCGGTCGGTGCCCTAGTTGAGGGGGATGCGGTATCTGCTGCAATTACGGGCATCGATCGGGTGTGTGAGATTCCTGGACTCTCTTGGGGCTTTAATAACTTCTTACTAGGTCTCACCGGGTCCCCACTTCCACCTTTATCCGTTTTATAAATTTCGAAGCCTTTCTCTCGATTGGTCCGAGTTTCGCTAATTCACGTTTCTGTCCCAAATTTTATAATACCATAGATTTTATCTCTTATCCTATTTTGTAATACATTAATTCCCTACGGCGATTAAAATTTGATAATCGAATGAAACTTGGTACCTTAATAGTCAATAACGACTATAGTTGTATCCGTAGAGTTATAGAAAAAATAAAATCGCTTACCTAATTCGTATTATTTAATATTTTTCATAAAATGATTCTTATGTTGTAGGTTTTTTTTTCTAAAATCTGAAATAGGTCAGTTAGGTTGAAACTCTGTTTGAAATGGTTTCCCATGACAACGAGTTCTTCACCGCGAATTCGTAATTGAATTAGCATAAGCCGACACCGACACGAAACGTCCATTAGTCATTTAGCCCCGTCGGTCTAACCCGGGTCCATCCCCCCTCGAAATGTCTTCACCCAGGTCGGTCTAACGCCCCCGCTGTTGCAACACGCTGCGTATTCGACCCGCGAATAACTTCTCGGAAGTTAACCCCCCGAGGGGGCGTTATTAAGAAGATGGAACCTTACGGGAAAAACTGCATTATCTTTCTTCTACCGTAACCGTAATTCAGCCGGTTTATTTTATGCGGCGACGTGTCTGCGGTATAAATTCGGTCGGCGGTGTTACTTCCTCGAATTACGGCCGGCCCGTTATGATCTACAGGGGAATAGCTTTGGAGAACTGCAACTTGTTAATTTTAATCGAATTTTACACCCTAGAGTTTCGGCTCTCGGACATCAATTTGATGCCCGACTTGAATCATATTATGTAACGCTGTACTAATGAACATGGACGAATTAAATTTTCACATCACGTTTCATTAATCCTCAGTAAATTAATCTTTCAATTAAAAAAAAATACGTTTTGCATGAAATATGTCATTAACGGACTTTTATAATTACTTTTTCATGTTGTTAGGTAAGGTTAGATCGCTATAATTCTTTATAGTAACATTATATTTTTGTATAATATTTAGTATAATTCGTAGATTTAGTTTAGTTTTTTATTCTAATCATTACTGGGAATCGTCCTCGGTTTGATAATGTACAACCATGCTTGGTATTTTACTTAAATTAAATGTTCAGCATTGAGACTGGGATCTAGGTTATTTGAATTTTGTGAACATTTAACCGACGCGAATTACCGTCGGCTGTTTGTGCATGGGCACGTCCGGGAGGCTGGTTGCGCCCAGACGTCGCTAACATATTTATAAATTGTCACTTGTCTGTTGGGACGGTGGTAAGGGCGGTCACGAACAGACCTAATGCTCGTCCCGTCGCGACCTCCTACAGGACGAGAACTCCTCGCTCTTAAGCATTTCTCCTTTGACTTCCGGCGTTGAACTAGCACGCAAATTTGCATATACCCAACTTCTCGTAATTGGAATTTTCCATCGCCTGGTCCTCATTTGACCTACTTCCTCTTTGGCCGGGACGGAAATGTGTCTATCTGAAAATATCTGGAAACAGTAGAGAAACGAATTCGTATTGAGGTGTGAAACCAATATAACCGGTCGATATTACTTCCGACCTTCTCATGGTTGTCCGAACAGTCAGGTCACCGACAGGAATTTAATCTAAAAAAAAATTACAAACTTTTTGCGAAAATGTTAAGCCCAAAATTCGGACCCGGTTCATTGTAGGATTTGTTCCGTCGCAAAAGGTAGTGGTGCATCATCTGAAAATAGTGAAATGATACATTCTTAACATTTCTTCAGTATGCTTTAATGATGCAAATAATAATTTTATATTTGTTTAATTTCACTGTAAAATTATCACTATTCGTCATGGTGGGGATATGTAGTTGTAGCAAATAAGGTATTGAATGATCAGATTTAAGAGTAGGTGGTAAAACTGGTTCTCCTGGAGTTCAGTCGGTGTGGGTCCAGGTTTCCGGTACGCGGCGTATTTGATGCATTTGAAATTTAGTACATTATTTTAGCACCGTAAATCCATCCGGTGGGATCCTATTCTTTCAATGGCCTTTTCGGAATGTTATTTTCCATGCGAACTAAAATTTCCGTATTTGGAGTTTCTTTATTTAATGGTCGGTGGGACGAAAAAATTTAATTTTTCCGGACGCTCGCCCGTCTCTATTCAAACGGGTTTATTCAGACTGCCGGGTATTTGAAAAAAAATACTAAACACCGAAAGTCATTCCCAGTGGGCGTTCATTAACATGGCCATTGTTTTTCCTTCTCCAGTTACCATCGAAGTCTCATTACCATAGTCCAGTGCTCCGGTTTGAATGCGTCCGTTCCCCAATATGAAAATTCAATTGACTCGGCGGTCGACTCTACGCCGGTGTCTACCTCAATTGAAATCCAACCGGTCGGTCCGGTCTATGGGCAATGTCAATGGTGTAATTGTTTACAAATCCCCGAGTATTGTATTTAAATTAATCCTATTTATTAAATACTTACTATATCTAGTCCACTGAAATAACAATGAATCCGCTGGCAACTGAAATCTAACGTTGGATGTTCCCGGTAGTCAGGATTTACTGTACCCATTCTATTTTTTTATATTATAAATGGATTTCTCAACTTTTGTGGCTCAGTGGACTTTCCGATAGATATTAGGTAGTATATTACTTAAACGTAAATTACCGCTATTACTTCTCTCCTTGGAAGTCACACTATTTAAAAATGTTCAGTTTTCAAATGTTATTCTGTAGTTGTGTTGGCCCTGTGGAAACTGCTCGTATTGCAGTTGCATTTCTGTGTCGCCTCCTTGGTCTTTTGTGGAGTCGAGCACCGTCGGTCGCCCGGCCGAACTGGTTTCACGGTTAGTTTAGTGTGGAGGCCCCCCCGCCCCGCGGGGGGTCTGAACCGAGCCTATTGACGGCCCTGTACACGCCCACCGGCCCAACGGTAAAACCGGTTGGGGGAAGGACTTTAAACCATGACCGTACACATGTCCAATTCGACCCTAGTACCTGTATTCAACGCTGAACGGTTTTTGCACCCTTCAGCAACATTTTCTCGAATGTTCCCGCATTATGGTTTCTTGTTATTGTATAATTTTCATTGCTCGAAGTATAAATACAGAAATGCCGCGCGGAGTGGTTATTTCGCGCTGTATCTACCTGTATCATTCGTGTGTTTAATAGATATTTTGTATTCATAATAGAAGCGATTCGAAACAAACGAAAACAGCGAAAAAATATATCCTCTGTACTACACCGTCCCTCCCCATTGATTGAAGCCACACGAGAGTATGGCGAAGTTACCTTCAAATGAGGTTGTGCGGTGAGTGTGCGCAATGTAATGTCAGCCATTTAGTCCATGCTCGTTTGATTATCTCCGTTGATAATATTGATCCAGCTATCACTAATTTTACTTGTTTATCCGTTGCATAATTTTATGTAAACGTTGTTAGTAAATATGCAACAATTGTACATCTGCACAACTTCTGAATGTATAATGGTAACAGATTCTTTTTGTTGTATAAGTATTTATATAAGGCTTCAAGTTGGCGAATGTCATATTATATAAACGATTAGCTACCAATTTGTTATGACAGGAGCAGAGTACTTTTTGATCAGATTGTGATGAAATTTATTTTCATGCCTTTATAATAAACCCGACACTCTCCTAATCTCGTCGCTGGAAAATGTCTCTTGGAAAACGCTGTATCGTCGTTTTAATTAGGACGACATTTTTGCGGTTGATAGGGGTTATCTTTTTCATTTGGAGGGCTGGTGCCTTAAGATGTTGGATTAAGGATCGGAGGGGGCGCTCATTACGCGGTCCCTGTCAGACCGCTCTCCCCGACACCTTCATCCGTCTTTCTTGGCTCCTTTCTTTTCTCCTCATCCCTCTGGACAACATTCTCCCGTTGTTTAAGATTTAATTAACCATAATGTCCTCGGGTTCGGTCTCCAGAAAATTCATTAAACGGATGTATTCTTGAATTATGGAAAAGAGAGAACTTTCCCAATTTGGTGCCTCCAAATAACGATAATCCTTTTATCGGTAATCCCGTCCTGTGTTTTATCTTTATAAATTAGTTCTCCTTTAGGCTATCTCACCTTTTTTCTTTCCCCCCGATTAATTAAAACTTTCCTTGCAGTTTTTGTGGAGCATTTGGAGCTCTAGACCTTGCCTTAAGTCCTACACTTGTCGAGATTTCCCCTCTTTCTTTGTTCGCCGATTCAAACAGTGACCCTGATAATCTTTTGACTAGTCTGTGAGTCATGTAACTATCCCTTGTTCACCTTGAGCTTGAGTTGAAGCTTCTGAAGTTGTCCGTTTTTTAACATCTACCAACCAAAATTTATCTAATTAACGCGGATTAATCATATTTCTGATTGAATACCTTCGCGAGGAATGTCTAATTGTAGTATACGTTTACAATGTGACAGCTATAAATGATGAACATTCCGTTGAGGGCTACACTTGTGTTCTGTCATATGTCATTTGTCTTATTTAGCGTTATTGCGATATTTTTATCTTGAGATTCACGATAGCGGTTTTTTCGACCATCTGTATTTGTATAATTCTGTTATTTCTCCGAATAAGATGACGGTTATTGTGTTTTATTCGAAAGTACCGGCATTTCTGGCGACTCTTTGCAGCCTACTCGGCTTATAAATAGCAAGCGAACAGAATTTTTTTTTATTTTTC
Source organism: Lethocerus indicus (assembly GCA_019843655.1). Taxonomy (NCBI): domain Eukaryota; kingdom Metazoa; phylum Arthropoda; class Insecta; order Hemiptera; family Belostomatidae; genus Lethocerus; species Lethocerus indicus. Next base: position 8,937,243 of record JACDQD010000006.1, read on the forward strand.
GGAAAAATACGACACGTGTCCAATAGACCCGCTTATTCTGGAGACGTCACCAGGTCATCCTGACGGTTTCTTCAATTGATGGACAACCGTCTTCGATACGACGCCAGTAGTTGTTATTATTAACAATAAAATAGTAATACAGCTCAGTAATAAATCAGTTCAATTGCCATTGGTTGGCCCTGTCGTTTTATCAACAGCTAGTCTCTGGCCTAGATTGTGCGTTAACAGTATTCCTCGACTCGAAATTTAAAATCGGGTCGTTTCATTTAAAACGCTCGAAGTGAATGCCGGGAGGCTGAACGTCATACTCATTTTTTCAGTCTCGAATTACAGAGAATTAGTACTCGGACAGATACGAGTATACTGGAGTGTAACTAAAGCACGGGGGGACAGTTGTGCAATTCGATATCCTGTTGCGCACTCCTGGTAGGGTAAAAAAATGAGCTATCACGGTTGGCGGGGATCGAACTTTCTCTCTGCAGTCTCTTACTCTTACATTGAAATTTTACAGTTACTTCGACAGCAAACCTCTATGTTCTCCCAATCAGTATTGTCTATTATTCAAAAAACTTATCATAACGCATTAAATTATTAAATAAATATTATGTTCTATTCACAGTGGAACTTATTAATTACAACTATTTGCATTCAAAAACTTCTGTTTTATATACGCCTTTCAACCGTCCGAATTCGTCCACTAGTATAATTCAATTTTGTTCGACTCTTCTTGTCAGATCATCCTCATAATTATCTCATGTTTAACTGGGTCAAATGAAAAATTCCTCGCGGGAGTTCCGAGTGAAAAATAGCTTAGTGAACAAAGGCCGGTGGTAATTATTCTGCCGTACTCGGCTGGATGAGGTCGAATGACGTTCTAAATGCCTTGAGTCAACCGACGGGTCTCCTCCTCCCTCGCTTCGTTTTCACCCTTACAGATTTGCCCTTTTCGCCCAAATGTTGTACTTAATTTACTGCTAAATATTGTTAGTGAGGTGAACTTTGAGTACAAATTTAAAAATTAAAACTTGTGCATGATATCATGCTTCCTGATGGTAGTTCATGAAATTACGGAACTTTAACGTTACACGAATATTTTTACAAAGTATCTAGTCTATTCACACAAAGGAAACATTCACCAGCATTTCATATTTAAGTACCTATTTATTTGAACCTTTAGTGGTTTACCTTGAATTCGTCGTTTGTCTGGTTGTTTAGTCTAAAATATCTGGAGGAATACTTCATAGTCAGTTGAAAACATTGAGGGATCTGGTGCGTTTTAGAAAATAGCGTGAAATTAATTACAGTAAATAATATTGTCGGTCATAATTAGCATTGGACTTATTTTAGGTCTTCCGTGCTGAAATATCACAGAGGTATAGAGTTGTTAGAAAACAGCACACTCTGAGAAAGGAGTCTGGCATAAGACACGAAACAGACATGTTTGGATCAACAATTAAAACATGAGGGCCCTTTCTTTCGAGATTCACTCTGCAGTGCACTCTAGGGAAGCTCAACTGATAATCAGTTGAGGTAATATCATTTTCAGAAGCATTAGTGATAGCCTAGAAATGTTAGAATAGGTAAATAATTTTTTAAAAATTATTAGTATAATCGTTCTGACTTTTCTTCGAGTGTACAACCGATTAAAGCGGGTGAGGAAATACACTTACGAAACTAAACTTCAAGTAAACAAGCTACATAAATTTACTGCGTGACCTACTTGCTTTTTCCTCAGTTTCTTCTTTTTAGTGTCCGATATTTATGATTGTATTTTTATTCCCTAGCATTATTTATCTGGACTACTCTTGAATTTGAATTCAAGTGTTAGTTTCCTGAAATTATAAAGGTCGTATTTCTTCTAATAAAATATCCGCCTCTGGACATAAATACGGTTATAATTAAAATTTATTTAATAAACGTAAAATAATAAGTATTAATTTTGTTTCATTTTAAGAACTGAATGACTTTTAATTCTATTGATATTAAAAAGATCTTTAGGAACAACATGCCACTTGCGAGGAGGAATGACTGTAAGATTATATCAAGTTAACGAAATGTGTATTTTAAATGTAGTGTTTATCGATCTGTGGAGTGTGCTGAATTTTTTATTGAAAAAAGAAATGAGTCAAAATGTTGGGAAGAGGGGAGAAGTTGACTTCGTCTGAATGTTTCGAGGGGCTATCGGCACCCTAATTAGCGGCTATTTAATGGTCGGCCTAGCGGTTTTCTTTCTGTGCTGCCCTGAAAAGTACTCGGGTCCGATTCATACTACTCCTGAATTAAATATACGCGTTGTTAAACTTTAAATGTAATTTTACGAGTCACTTCACTTTCTCTCTTCGCCCACCGATTGTTTTAATAGGGGCGAGATTCCTTTCGGTTATCTTACTCTCCCAGTCTCCACTGAATTGAGGGATTAGTCTATCAAACGGAATTAGAATGAAATCTTTAGCTTTAGTTTTCTTTGGTCTTAGTTACGTGTAATGGTGGTAATATACATTTATTGTTATGCTAAATACAAGGATAAATACAAAAATAATTAGTTTTATATAGTGATGATGTTTATTTAAATGAAATTTGTAACTCGTGTGTAAGCATTTTAACACGTTTGGTTGATCAGTATTATTATCTCGCTATTAAATTCTTATGTATTATTTAAAATAATTTATTTGGGGAATCCATTGTGATTAATTTTGTTAATGTGCGGACATATTAAACGTAAACTTTCCTATTTTGGTAACAGCTATTATCTATTGTTCGTTGGCAAGTAATGAAAATGAGAACAATATAAGGGAGACCATTCTATAATACCACCCAATACAATATAATTTAATTATGTACTCGTCTCTGGACTTATTACTTATCTAGAAGAATAATGAATATTTTACTACCCTATGAATACGTTCAGTATAAATAGATCTGTAGGAGACGCTCGTGTCCTTAGTCACAGAATTAATACAGATCCCGGGCTTGAACCCAAATTCCTGTAATGGGATGCCTAACAGTTAAAATTAACAACGTATTGCCGTTTGGAAACAAGTAATAATAATAATAGACTATGTTTATTACATTGGCTTGTCTGAGATTATTTGTTAAGACTGGGTGGGGCAACAGTTATCTCGGACCTCAGATATCGGGGTCATTGTCAGGAAGATGCCTTGCAGAGATTTGAAAGAAATACTTTTCTTCTTGTATATTAGGGACACAATGTAATTTCTATACAACGAATCCATTAAGTTATTGTTTTCCTTGCTTCTAAGGAAATAGCGCAGGCTTATTTGTTAGTAATTATACATTTTTAAAAATGAAACCGGTTATTTTATTTATAGCGGTATTTTTAATAATTATATTAGTAGGTTCCACTAATAAAGTAACCTTATATGAGGTCTTAGTGCGCTCAATAGTTCGTTATGTCTTTTATTAATGTATAAATAATTCAGTCATGTCGGGATTTGTTATTTCAATCGATTGATAAGGTCGTGCGCTCTAGTTAATGATAATATTTATGATTTCGTAAGGAGGTATAATTAATTGAATTGAATTGGTATTGATAGCGTGTGTCATAAATATTGATGGCCACAGACTGTAATTAGATCCTACTGCGGTTTATGATTCCGCGATTGGATTATATTACAGCCTTTTTAATGTCACTTCAATATCGAACTCGAAGGGGTGTGTAGAGCACTGTTGTGTTATTGCGTTGTGTCCATTATAATATTATTCATTCGACGGGCGTTCAAAATTCCGACTGAATATTTTTTGTTTTCCCTGTAAATATCACCCTCGAGTTCACTCTTAGGAGCCGGGAGCGAGAGGAATCGCTGTTTTCCTCGACATTTTCGGCTGTAACAGTATTGGGTCCTTATCAAAAATTCAAAATTAATTCGGAAGCCTAAGACTCCTGACGAATAGGTGAGCCTGCGGTTCGGGAGTCGATACGAGGGGGACAAGCAGTGGCGGTTGTGTTTTATTCAAGACACGGCGGTGGTGGGTCACGCGACCCCAGAGCCCCGTCCCCTGTTCAATCACTGTCCGCCCCTCGGCCCCCATTTTTATTAGCCCTCTCGCCCATCCAACCCCCATTATCTCGAACACATTGTCTCTCTCGCGCCGGCCGACCGGCTCCCCCGCCACCTGGCCATTATTCCCAACTGAGTACCTGTGTCTTGTATTCATTTGTCTTCGCTAACAGATTGGTGCCTCTCCTCCTTCTTGTATAATCTCCCCGATTTTTATCACCGGCGCCCCCTCCCACATTAAATAAAATTTGTGTACCCTAGGTTCCCCAGGTGTTTCTGTCTCCTCTCGCTGGTTTGGTCTTCTGCTAGACCGGTTTCGGCTGCTCGCCATCTTCAGTAGCGGTGTTAGTCACTGTTGGCACTTTGGATGTTTTTCGGGAATCCTCACTGCACTGTTACTTTCACTTGTACTGTCAGCAAAAGACCAAACCAGCGAGACGAGACAGTAACCCAACCCCTCGCAGACCACAAAACAGGTATATTAAACTAATTAAATTTGTGTTTTTTGGAGCTCCTTCGACTTTAGAACAATAGCACTCATGAGATACAGTTGCAGCTCACAGTGGACTTCTGGATATTAGTATTAGACCGTGTACTATTGGTTGTTGTGGTGCAACATTTTTTATTTTGAAACATAATTTGTACAGCACATAACTTGGGTTGTCTACTTTAATCTCACTAACGAGATGAAACGCCTATTCTTTACGGAAAATCTAAAAATACATTTTAATTTTTGTATGCTGCGACATCGATGGGAAAATAAGCGATAGCCACATTTTCCCTCTCTCGTCGTTATCGGAAGTATTATCCTATCGATTTAATCAGTGTAAATGACAGTTGTGTATGCCATCCGTTGGTTTGGTTTCCTCTCGGTTGTGACGCCATTCGGGGTTGCACAATGCTGTTCAACCGTGCCATCCCTACCTGTATTCAGGATCGATCCTCCTTGCCCCAATTAAAACGTATTAATTCGAGCCGATGTATTCTCCGCGCGAATGCCACATTTGATTGACTGATGCTGGTGGAACAAGTGACATCCATTGAAATAATAATCGGCACGATTTCGGTTTTGAGCCGTTATTGTATTACCCGCATGAATGGCCACGTTATTAGGCCCGATTCCATACAGCCATTATTTCCAATTCGCTCTCGCAGTTCTAATGTGTAGGTCTCACAGTCCAAGAGCAACAAATTGAAGTACGTACATGCTTTGCGTACATTGTTCGAATCCCTATACTATTATTTTAATGAAACTAGACATGATTATCCAAGATTAGTTAGTTATAAGTCTTTATTGAATGCCTTAACGTTTCGTTTAACATCAAATAACTTTTAAGAAAATTGGAGTTAATTTATATAAAAAATATTTTAAATTATAACAGTATAAAACATGTAAATAATTGCCCATTTTTGTAAATATCGTGGATATATATTGTGCCATTGTCTGCAATTCATGTTTGGTTTTATTACTGTTTATATTTCTATCCATTGTCAGTTCGAGTTGGGCCAAAATGTCGTACGCCCAACTGCAAAGATACCTCTTCCCCGTCTATATTAATACCGAAGGACTCGATTGTACACTTCTAAAATAAGACTGAATGAGTGTGAAGTTTAACCTTGTAACTAATCCTAGAAATAGAATTTCACAATTTATGTTTCAATGTTTCTGTCTATACTTAGACTGTGACACTCAGTTATTTTAAAGTCCGAATTCGGTCCGTTATTTGACGGAACGCTCTAACGATTTTCCTAGACCAACGTAAATCATTTTGTCGTTCACTGGATTCGGGCACGCGACCCCGCCGGTGTGAGAGAGGAGTAATATTTATTCCTAGTACATTTCTTGTTTTATTGGCTAATTCTTAAGTCGTAGTTGTTATTTTTATTCTTTTGAAGTCGTAACTTTTAAGAACCAAAGTTTTATGACTGATTTTTGTTTTTAGTTCTGTTTTACTAATTTCCGATTTCATTTTGTTTCAGGGAAAAATTTATACAACAACGAGCATGTGGCCATCAAAATGGTATGTATTTTGTTATTACCGAAGTTTTAAGTCTATTTTACTAGTAATAAGCTAATTTAAAAATGTATGACTGCAGTTTGTTAGGAAATTATAAGCCATTAGGAAAACCCTTTTTGAACAATCAAGTAACACATAGTCATTGTATTATTGTGCGTTGAGAATTTGTGATATTACGTTTAAATGAAAAAGCTGATGTCCCTTTTAATCGCCGGGTGAGTGTCCGAGTAAATACTGATATGGTCACGTAAACACGTGAAATTGAAATGCTGAGATAAAAAAATTGTTGATTCGCTCTACATTTGTCGGCGTTTATTTTTCGGATAATGTGTGAACATTTTCTTAGTATTTATTACTATCCTGTCATTTCTCTTTATATTGGGTCAGTTTAATTTTTATTGATTAGAAAATTTACATGAAATACATAACCGGAGTCTAATAACACGATTTCATCGTGAAGGAATCGGTAGCAAATTGTGTTCCGTATTGAAATTGAAATTCAAAACTAAACCCCATATCTTGATTCTTCTGCCTTCGTGACGTTGAATTCGTGCCCGTTAAGCTATTTATAGTTTAACATTTTTCTTCCTTTCACTGGAGAACTGTTCCTCCTAACTGTAATAGAATATTTCGTCTCTTACCGGTTGATCTTAATAGCAGATCCTGCATTCCTGCATTTACCGTAACTGATGTTTTCTTTTAAGGAGGACAATTGATTTTATGCTTGATATCAAAGAGGTTAAGAATTAAAACTTGGTATGTAACCCTTCTAGGTTCCTTATGCCGACCTATTATCAAACCACTTGTTTTATTCCGAAATCATTATGTTTGTGAAATTATTAAAAGGCAATAATTTTTAAAAATCTTTTTTTGTTTTTCTTTTTGAACATTCAATCTACCTTGAATACCTTCAATACCTTGAATTAGCTTACCTTCACATTTCGTTATATACTTTGAGACAGAACATTCTATTATACAAGTCCTGTAGTATTGAACTCTTGTTTGTATATTTAAATGTAATAACGTTATTATTTTAAAGGATCAGGGGTATGTATTACATGTCGAAACATGTGGGTAAAGTACTGTAAGATAAAAGTCAAAGTTACAGTTTCATTTTTTTACAGCAATACACCTTGCTCCTTTTTATTATGAAATTCTCAGCCTTGCCGGTTTGATTGCCGCGAAGTCTATGAGCGATAACGAGGTCACTCCCTCCCAGTGAGAGTTTTCCTTTCGTTTTCCAAAGTTCTTCAGTCTACCACTATTACAGCCGCATTATTCGGCTTGTTTTTCTCGTTTCGAACTACCCAAGTGATAAGACTTTGATCAAGAAGTCATTTAACAGTTAATTACAACATTAATTATAACAGATATTTATTCACTTCATCCTAATTGTAATTTAGTTAGAAGAATTTAAAAAATGAAGATGAGCTGATTTTTAGAGGAATTAGAGGCTTTTGTAATTAATTATTATTAAAAGTTCATGATTGTTACAAAATTATGTACGGTTTTGAATTTTAAAATATCTAACAAAACGTCATTTAATTCTTTATAAAAATACACACACACATTATATATATTTTTAGTACTAAAGAAATACGAACAATTCGGGAAATGTAATTAATACCTCCGTGATAATACCTACGCTTACATTTACGCCGGTTTTTTAAAGTTTTATGCAAATATATAATGGCAGACCGTTCATAGTTCCACTGTGGAACTATGTTCATTGTGTCTTCCAGTGAGCATTTTCATCTATTTTTGTGTTGCGCTATTGCTATCAGTTAATTATTATGCTTAGTTATTTCCACACCGCAGAGTAGTTTTCCTGAATATAAACCTGTGTAAATAGGACGGTTTTTTACCCGGCTCCCATTTATCGCCCTGGTTGAATATGAAATTCACTAGGCAACTATTCGGGCTGTTTTATTATCTCCGGGAAATATTTCAGAAAACACGGAGATGGGGGCAATAAATTTTGGTTCCACCTTTTCCACCTCACCTTATTGGCTTTATTGTCTAGTCAATGTCCCCTTTTTATTTATCACAAGTGCTATTCTTACTTTCTTCCCTTCGTCGACGCGAAATGTTTTCCTGGGTCTTATCCAAATTATAAATTTGTAAATTTCGGCTTGTCACGCTGATTTTTATTCGTTTTAAATTCGTCTGAAATCGTTGAACTGGAGCAAGGCCGTGTCGAATGGGTCTGATGGGCAGCTGACGGGAGGACGGTGTTCTTATTCATTCCTACTGTAATTGCTTTCTCGGTATCTACTTCTCCTTCCCAATAGCTCGTATTATTCCCTTTATATTTTGCTCCAACACGGGCTCCCCATTGTGTCGTCCTTTTGTTCGAAGAAGCGACCATCACATTCGTCGAGACGCTTAGCGCGTTCGAGTCGGCACTGAATTATACCTGAGGGTTACGTACATTTTTTTCCGCCTTCTCTATTGTCCAAAACCTAATGTCGCAAGGTAGAAAAATTGGCGGAAATTGCTTTTATATTTCACAATTTTTAAACTTCCTTTAAGACGTCACATTTTGTAATTTCCTGTCGTTGATTCTAATCATTCTAATCTAAGATAAACGGTAAATTATTTTACAATTATCGTTCGTTTGCTTATTTATCATTATTCATTTTAGGACTAACAATTATGACTTGAATGAAACTATCACAAGGGATTTTTCTATTATAAGAACTGTTTAATCGTTTGGTAATGAAAGGCGCACTACAACAATGCGTTCAGTTTTTGACGCGAAGTGGGCGCTAGATTTTTACTCCGGTTACACCTGGGCGTGGTCGAAGTACTTTTTCAGCCTGGATCTCCAACGCTCCTCCTAAGATTTCTCATAAATATTTCAGTTTGCGATTAGAACGGCGTGGCGAGTAGGGACCCCCATCGTTCCCATATCCGGCCAGCGTTGGGTACGGTGTCTAATTAGTGGTTTCCTGGACACACACTGCTGTTTGGTGTACTTGGCATTCACTGCTGGTACATTTCTATTTTTCCTTAACCGGCTGTGTCGCTTGGCCGGGGATTTCGTCGAGCTCCTCTCTCCCTGTCTCTCTCTCTCTTTCGTCCGCCTTCCTTTCGAGTTTTTATCGACGCCCCTTTCGGTCGAGTGTCGGGTAGACGTTTTCAAGTAGTTTGAAGAGGTTCGAATGCCTCTTCTTTGAAAACGAGGGTGTTTGAGTTGAGAAATCGAGACTTTCGTATTATTGTGTAATGTCTAATTTTCGGTCGTAAGTTTTATTTTGCTAGAAACCTGCTACTGTATTTTGCCCTTATACAGCTACATTTGTTAAAGCTCCTGTGATATTTCTTTCGAGGTAATTTTGTATTTGTATTGTATTTTTATTAGACCTTTTTTTGTTTCATCCTAAATAATATTATCTACATACAGCCAACTTCAATAACAGGTCGTTTGATTTTGGATAAATTATCGTTTATTAGCGATATTATTTGATTTTAGCATTTAATTTGCTATGAAATGACGTGTGGTTTTAATACGAGATGTTGCGAAAATGTTTAATATGTTCCCGATTAACGACTATTTTCTGTGAAACGTATTTTATATTTATTTTCTACTATCTATTTATATTGTACGTAGAATGATAACCGTGGGCGACGTTGCAGTTCCGAAATTCTAATTTAAGCAAGTATAACGTCACTCTGACGTTGCCCAGAAACTGTTGTAATTTTGTAGAGACGTGTTAATAATAATTAGCGCTTGACTATTAACGCGCCTCTGTAAACGACCTGAAAAATGTTCGACGTTCATTTCTGTTCAGTGTTATCATTCATAGGATATGCAGTACCATTTTCAAAAAATGAGTTGTTTTAAACCGTTTTAGGATTTTGTTGCTTAAACTTAAAGAATGATTAAAATTGATGATAGTACTAGAAAGTTAAACCGTATTGAGCAACCTGTGTGGGAGGGTTTCTATTAACACCGTTTTGATCGTAATCTAGACCGGTTTCTCACAATCTTCAGTAGCATTATGTCAGCAGAGTGGACGCATGCCCATTACCGGTAGGGCATCCTGTCTGCATAGTCGGTGCACTGTTACAGTTCACTATTACCTCACTAATCTACTAATCTAAGGCTATTAGAAGCCTTTTAGTCATTCCGTTATGTATCACGTGTTAGGCATTCACCTAGACATTAATTAATTTTCCCTTCTTTATGAATCGATCAATATTAATTTAACAGCAGCATATATTGTGATATGGTCCGAACTCATAGAATATATCGCTTTTTTTAATTATTTAACAATTGTTAGCACCCTTCTAGCGACTCTGTATTATCCACTGTATTATTGGGTCCTCGTACAATCACGTAGCGCATGCACCCAATCTTCCGATTATTGACTGCAGGCCTAATCCGCGCGGTCTGACAAGCTGGGTCTGTACGGATGTGCAGGTGTGACAGTAATCCATGAAAATTTATTGTTCACGTATATCTGTTGCTGCTGTAGAAATTGATCCGTGCAGTACAACTATATGAAGGTAGAATGTTAACTATTAATGTTTATAAATTTAACTAAAAAAAAAAAACAAATTTAGCAAACGGGAAGTATTTTGTTCTTCCTGTTACTACCCCGTAGTTATCAAGTTTCTTCAAGTACGTCATATCGTAAACGATCCTCAGTTTCGTAAGTTATATTTTTTATCAGACCGCAGACCATTCCTTGCGTTACAACTTTCTGAAGTGTACGATCCATCAAGGTCATGAAACAACGCGAAAATACAAATATCATACTGGTTTTATATATTCCGTAAGAACAAAAAATTTAAAGCATTCAAGTAATTTTTATGAGGTCTTTTTTTTGTGTTGTATTAAGGAATGAAATTTTTCCCACTCCTCCGTCCCCGCGCTTTGTAACTTAAGTCAGGCGAGTAAGAATACCTGGACAGGTTTTTCCCCCACCCCTCCGGTTTTTGTAACTGCTGACGTGAACGTCCCTTACGCTGTTGGGCAGTTTTACACGGCGGCGGGGTGGGACGGGCTAGGGGGTGACTTATTGATTGTTGTGGGCCACCCGACGCCCGAACCTCTCAGATAAGGAGTACATCGCCGACTTCTTTCAGTTAGAAAAAAAGCTTATTGCCGCCTGTGATTCATTTGTGAAAATTACAATAATTAACTGTAGTAACACTGTGCACTGAGGAACTTTGAGTAAATTCGCTTTTACATATCAAAACAAAAGTACTGAGTACCAATTCCACTTAACTAATAACCATAACTGATTTGATATATATGGTACAAAATTTAAATACCTCACCGAAAAAGTATTAACAGATGTCATTTTCAATTTTTACGATACTTACTATTCAATAACTCACTGCTACCTGTCCATAAAGTGAATCCTTTAATGTTGAAAAATGCATTTCCTGCGATTATTGCCACTTACTCCTGCGGTGAACTTGTTGTTGATTGCTTTAGGGATCCAGGTTAACCACAAGGCTTCATTACTCCAAAAATTCATCTCCAAGTGTTTTCACTTCGCTAACGTTATCTGCGGTAACGTTTGGCATCCAGGGCTCCGCGATTTGCAATTTTTATGACATTTTTTCCGGATTGTGCCGTTGCAAGTGTTTTCATTATGTTGACGATATTAAAACCAAATTGGACCAAAAACTACAAGAAGTTTGTATATTTGACTTGAAATACGGAAAATGTTTGCTATTGCTCCAGTATGAGATTATTGCCTTCAGTTGACTCTGCTGGAGACCATTATAGACTGTTTACTATAATGACAATATTTCTGTTCAAATATGCAATACATTGTTTGAAGTAGCACCGAGTTAGGGAAGAGGTTGGTCTCCTTTGCGACGTTTTTGGTCAGGGCTTAGTAGTGTTAAACTCTATTCGACAATAAGTAATAACAACTATATGTCAGTTAGGTGTGTGATAATTTTTCACTTTTATAATATTTTGATTATGAAGGGGTTTATTTTGTATTGTACTCATGATTAATAAAATATATATATTCCCTCCTATTTATTGTGCCTATATGAATTTAATATCCCGCAGTTTTATGTGTATCAGTTTCTAGGGGTATTATTTTAGATTTGGGCATGTTTGACTTTGAGTTAGATATATTTTACCCATAGAGTCGGTGTGGTGGTGGAGGGTGTGGCCACTCGACCCTGGGCTTGAAAATTTAAGTTGAATGTCAAGTTCAGCTCCTGTTGGAGTTTGAATTTTGAAGTTTTATAATGTCACTCTAACCCTGTTATGTTTGTGTGGATCGTGATGGGGTTCGGTGGATATTTAAATTTATTATTTATAACGATAAAAGTAGAGAACGGACATCATAACCGTCGAAGTTTTAGATTAGGCAAATGAGATATAAGCACATTTATATGAATGTCTGCAATGATATGTAAATGATATTCTCAATTGGTAATTAAATATACATAAGAGCCCATCAATTGTGTATAATAACTTTGGACCCGATATAATATGGGTTTTATCATAGGTAAAATTAGAGATTTCGTTATGCTTTGTTATGCTTGTCTTATATCATGGAGACTGGAGCTGAATCAGGAGCGTTTTCCTGTTTGTTTGGGGACCTGTCATCTTGTCAGGATGAACACCGGGGTCGGGGTCAAGTGCGCAAGAAAGTGCAGAGCGCCTTTTGGCGCATAGACAGCATCAAAAAGAGAAAAACCCCTCAGACGATCGATCGACCTTTTCCGTACTTACCTTTATTTGTCTCATTCAATGTTTGATTCGTTTAGGTACTATTCTAGGATCGAAAAAAGAATGTGAACTATTTTTATTACGTATTATTCGTCTATTATTACCAGACATCTATTATTATTATTAATACTATCCGAAATGAAACAATAAAAGTATTCCTATATTCGTTTTCTTTGGCATTCATCGGCATCTACCGTCTCTGTAGGCCGGGTTATAATCTGTTGCGGCAGCGGAGAATTCGTGATTAAGTTGCTACGAAGGGATCTCAAATATGAATGGGAATTATTTGATATATGTTTTATGTACAATATAAAAGTACTTACTGTACTGTTCAATTAAGATGCCTTTGACAGAAGTTTTCATTTCTTAGAGTTTCGAAACCTTTTTTCCTGTTCTAAAGGTTTTTGGCCACGTCAACATTTTTGAAGGCTTGACCCCTTTGCACGAAGGAAATTTGATAATCATTTTGTTGCGCAAGAGTGCTCCGCATTTCTTGCTTTCATGAGGTGGGGAAGGTCCGGATATTAAATTCTCCTTTGTTTTCCAACCTGTCATAATACAAACGATGGTTTTTAACGAAATTAATAATTTTCAGATTATATAAACTACGAATAGTTTCAATTTCGATCGGATAACAAGAATCTAACGGATATTTTAAAATACCTGTTTTGTCGCGTTATTGTTTGTTCTTTATATTACCAAACAGTTTTAAGACTAGTGTGTTTCAGAGGTCTTCATGTGACATTCTTGGCCACCCGGTGCGCTCCCTGTTAGTTCTGCCCATGCCTTTGAGGCATGGAGAATGTAATTTACCTTCTGAAAATTACCCTGTACACCGGTGTTGTGAAGTTTCTCTTCAGTCTATATCTAACTGCAGTAACACTCGCATTTCGATTTCAATATGTTAAAATCTTCCCTGGCCAGGTGAAACAATCTCAGAATAACCTATTTACCATTTGTTCCTTTCGTGTTAATAATAGATTGGCAAGTGAGGGTTATAAGAGAACACGGGTGCGATGAATAAAGAATTAAATAGCTTCGAAAGACCCAAAGAAAAAACGGGGACTGGAAAAAGAAATCTTTTCAAAGTTTTAGAGACGCTATGTTGCTAAACTAAGATTTCTTTGCAAAAAACATCTGTTAATAGAGCAAGCAAAGAACGTTAAAGTAGGACAATATGAAGTTATGCTATCCTTAGAAGAGGAACTAAAATTATTCCAGAAAAAATCACTGTTGACTCACACCACATGTTTCCTACAACCCTCTGTTTATTGCAATTCGTTTTGATTTCGATTTAAGGCATGCCCTTGTATCTGTTACTTTAACCATGTACCAAGTTGGTTGTTGATGTGTGTCTTATGATTATTACAATTTGTCAAATAACTTGATATTTCAATATTAATTTTCTTTTCTTATGACTGTAATAAACTAAATTAATTTTTTATCTGTTCAGGAACCGATGAAGTCGAAGGCGCCCCAACTCCATTTAGAATATAGGTTCTACAAACTACTAGGAGCACATGGTAAGCTAAATTACGCTCAATTAAAATGCGTTTATCACTTAATTATTTACGCACACTTTGTACCTTCCGACCCAATTATTTAATTTATTTCAATTAGCTATGCCGCCGTTAATGTTGAATTACTGGGAAGTTTCTAAGGTCTGCGATAGGTATAGTAACATGAGGGAATATCCCTTACTCCCTTATTTCCCAACTTCTCGATTTTACTTTTGTCAGGGTGAGATGGAACCTTTTAGATTTATTTAAGCTAGAGTACTCTATGATGTCCTTTTCATTATTTATTTTTCATATAGAACATATTCGTTACATTTTGGACGTATTAACAGTCTACGATTTGAATCCCTTTGTTTATTGTAATGTAAAATTACAAAATTCGTCCTTTGATAGAAGTTCACTGGACACTAATTGAAATTTGTAATTTTTCATTATTACGTTTTGCCTGTTATACCGCCCACTATTGTTTGTTCTGTCCGCACTAATAAATTGGGACTTCTCTGAGACTTACTATTCACGAACTCTGAGAACATACGGTTTATGGTTTTTTACATGTGTTGTACTACTAAAAAATCAAAACTTATGATTCTGGGATATTCATTCCACAAATTGTCCTCGACTTTAAATAGTAAGGCTACATGTGAAATCATATAATTGCAGACATTTTGATAAATGGATTGTGTACAAGAATTTTATTTAGTTCGTGTGTTAGCCATCGGCTGCGTGCTCTCGGGACTAGTGTTACGGTCGGTCGCGGCTTAAAGCCGAGATTTGGTGAAGCATAGGGCGAACTGAACAATAGAAGACACAAAATAGTACAAGTGATGATGAACTGAAACATTCCTGTGAATGCGTTGAAGAGTTTTTCACGATCCCAATTTATAGGTGTGCGGGAACTTTAAGAAAACGGGTAAAATCAAGTACCTAATTTGGTTGTTTAGGTGGTGGGGCCACGAATTATTCTCGGACGTTGTTCTTTGTTTGTGCATTCGGGTCGTGTATATAGGTTGGTTAGGAAATTAATATTTTATCGATCCAATCGACCGGGCTGTATTTTCAACGGTTCCGGCGGGCGGATTATTATTTTTTGCCCGGCGGAAGGGCTCATCGGTATGCAGATTGCGATCGGGCCCGCCGACAAAGAGAGGAGAGGAGGAAGGAAGCCGCTGCGGTGGGTTTTTTTTGTCTGGCCGTGTTGTCTTTCGAGAGGAGAGGGAGCCCGTAGCCTGTTACACGGGCAGGAGGAAACTGTAAAAGAGAAATGATGGAAGCCGGGAGTGGGCGCGGGGACAGCTTACGACAGCCGAGGGAGCTTCGGCCTCCGCGGAAATGCGGGTGGGGCCCCTCCCCGACAGTCTCATTCCTATCCGTTCATCCTGTGTACAGATTTTATTCAACCGGCCATTTTATTGCATGGAGCCATATAAATACGGTATTATGACCTATTTTCTTATATAAAAAAAATTGTGGTTGTTTCTTATATTCTATTATAGGTCTACTTTTCTGGTTTTCGGATTCAAATCAGTGTGACCGCTGTTGGGAGTCTCATTCTTTCTATGGACATATTAAAACCCACAATTTCTGTAAATAAGGGCCCACTGTTAAATGGAAACAGGGTTTGAAGTCTAGGCCTTTGGTTTGCCTTAGGAAAAAATTCATTAAACCCCCAGGGAAAAGAACATATATCAGCGATTACAAAAGGGAAATTGCACATTTGATTTGTTAAAATGAAATTTTCGGTTAGAGAAAGGAAAGGGAGCCGACGCATGTTTCGAACTTCCCTAATTCGAACCCTATTAAGCATAAATATTTCATTTGACGAATGGGATCAACGTGTATATCGAATTAGATTATAGTTATTTTAATATAGTCCGATCCCTCACGAACTCGCTCATAAAACACTTAGAAACTAAAATTCCATATCTTGATGTTGTTGCTTGAGCAGTTTGCCTAATATACATTTGTATTCAAATAGGATATTCAAAATGAGTGTAATACATCGAGAGAATCTTCACTTGTTTCTCCTTTTTATCGGAATTATTAGTACATTCATATTTCAAGAATAGATAGGAAGTCTCTCACAAAAATAATTCTCTGTATTAAAATTAGTGGATATTACATCGGTGGACCAATTTTAATGACCAAGAAAATTTAGAACTCGTACGATACCCTTCAACTTTTCACCTTTGACCTTTAATTTTACCAATAAACGCACGAGAGCTCCATTTAAGGCATTTTATTTTTATATATTGGTTAACGTTCATTCATTATTTGTAACTGGCTGGTGCTCATATAACATCAGTAGTTGCGATTGCATGAAACGCCAACCTATTTACTCTGTTGTCAAATATTTAAATTAGAATGCGTGTGAATCTATTTGAGAGAAGAAGGTTGGTCAGCGCATTATATTTAATTAAATGTTGCGCATTTTGGTTATCGATTTTTCTAAAAATATAAATTCACAATATGTCTTTTTCAAGTTATAATAAATTATTCAAAGAATTGTTTTTCACTGCCCGAACTGCTCGATGAATTCAATGTTAAATTGCAGTTTGTATCGGAATTGAGGTTTTATTGACACCGACAATCAGATGTCGAGGCTCTTTCATGATGGAACAGTGAGTCTTGCATATCGGCGGTTGTAATTTAATTCCAGAAACTGATACAATATACTTGTACCGACATATTAAACTTTCGTAAGCCGTACATTATTTTTTACTGTGCTTCAAGCTATACTGTCAATCGGGGTGTGTTATGGCGTTTATTTTATGCAATTTTTAGGGGACAAATAAATATTTACACAGTAGGTTACAGCGCTGTCTATAATTTCATTGACCACGACGTGTTTTTCATTAATTTCAGGATGTAATTTTTGTCAATTGGTCGTCACTTACATTTTTTGAGTTATTATTTCGTTCAACGTATAATTCGGACGGCCCACGGTTCTGATGAAGCCTCCCTACTTGTCGGTTTTCAACTAAGTTTAAATATCAGTTGGTCCCCTCAATAAATAATTAATTGGCACACTTACTCTTTTCGGGCCATGAGTAGGAATGTTTTGGTAGCAGATAGCAATATGATAATTGCTCACTGCGACCATTCACGACCATTATTAGTGTCGTTAGTTTTTCTGTAGTTGGCCAATGTTGACGATGTCCGAGATGGACCCGATTCCTGGCCATATATCGCTACTACCCATTTATTTCCCCCCATCTAGGAAACAATTCGAAAACAAAATTTACCTGCGAATTAGTCCTCCTAGTTAATCTGTCGCAGTGACCTCCTCGGACCATCCGGTTGGCATCCCCGAGGTGTACTACTTCGCCGGCTTCAAGCAGTACCACGCCCTGGTGATGGAACTCCTGGGGCCCTCGCTTGAGGACCTCTTTCTCATATGCAGGCGCAAGTTCTCCATCAAGACTGTACTCATGATAGCCATACAGCTTGTAAGTCCTCCTTTTCCTTCAATCCCCTGAAATCAGCGTTTCCCAAATTCTCTCCGCTGTTTCTCCGTAAATCCATCTATGGTTGAAGAATACCTCCAGTCCAGAGTCCGAAAGAAAGTTAAGAGCGTTTAAAGTATAAACTTGAGCGTTTTATTCAGCGCCTTGTTAACAAAATTGTAAACCCCTGGAAAAAATTTCTTAATTTTTATTTTGGGAAACACTGGTGTAAACCGTTCCTAACAGCGTCCTACCAATCCGTAATTGATGTCTCCTTTCCTATTTTGCATACCAGGGGTGGACGCCTTTTAATGTGGTGGGCCTAAATAGCCCCAGGTACTACATAGTACTTGCTGAGCATACGTGGGTCATATGGACTTAATAATTACATACGTACAACGTAATACATTTATTAAGAATCAATGTAACACACTACAGTTACATTATACTAATTATTAACGAAAATGGTATAAAAAAAATTATAAATTAAAAAAGAAAGTCAAACGGAAGCGGCTCGAGGTTGCCCACCCTGAATATCTTTACTCTTTTCCTTTTCAATGAATGAATATATTTTGACCCCATTACTACTCATGTATCTATAAAACGTATTAAAATAAGCTGTTTCCTTCCTTCTATAAGTCTAAAAATAACAATTAACTAATAGTAAGTTTTAAGAGGTAACAATTTAAATAAGACTACTGATTAAACGCTTGTAATGTGCCATAAAATCAAACAATCGCAAGTTAGATTTGCTTCATATAATTTCTCAGAAGTAATGTAACTCGCGTTATACGTTGTCTGGATATTTATTAAATTAGAAATTCGGATCGTTACATCGGTATTTATTGAAAAGAAAATAGCATTTTAAAAATAATACGTTTCTTCGAAATCAGATCCTTTATAACATTAATCCTGTCACTCCTGATTTTCCTGTAATATTGTATTACACGTGCACCTGTATCGTTCATTACAAATCGTGAGTTCTACTGAAGCATGGAGAACTATGAAGACATCATTTTGTTTGTTGATTTGGAGAAGGCCCCCATCAATGTCATATTTGTGGTGCTTTCGGATTACGAGTATTCTCAATTACCTCTTCATCTCTGGGTCATAACTTTTGGTCAATCAGTTACCGTATTGTTCTTATTTCTTTCTTTTCATTACACGATTATTTTTAGCACACAATAGGTTCTCATTTTTTTTTAATCTCAGACATTCGCAGGAAATATTATACAGTAAGATAATATCAGTCGATTGTTCTGGCAATTCATCGACCTTGCCATTTTCTTTTCACAATTGTTTATAGTGAAAACACAATACTTTGACCACTTGTTGGTTTAGGCATTTTTTGGTAAATGTGTATTACGTAAATTGCAGTGGCGTGATATTTTATTTTTAAATTATTATCTTCAGTAATTAGGGTCAAATTCCTGTGTTCTTTAAGTTCAAGTTTTCTCTTACTATAAAGATAACTATGGGAATAATAATGAATCTTCATATCTTTACTTCTAGTTAATTCTATTCCGCTGCTATTAGATATTTTTTTATTAGTTTGTAAGAATAAAACTAATTTAATGGAGTTGTTACTGTAGTTAATAGGAGTTCTTTGCTAATATTTATAGAATTAAAACTTATGATACATGATATAATATATTTGGTTTTATTTGATATTCATGACGTTATCATCACTTGTACTATCTTCAGTTTTTGGTCCTAAGATAGATGGTGAATGGTGTCACCACTTTCAATAGTTTAAAGGTCTACAGTCGGTGAAACTTTTTCTCGTACAGGCACTGCAATGTTACTGTTTTCTTATTGTCATGGATGATTGTTATAGATGAGTATTTCAAATTTCATTTCATTACCGATCGGTTTTCTATCAGTGGACTTAGGTCACGGCTGTGTCTTGTGTTTACTTTCTGTAGAAGCCACAATCTAATTCCAACCGTTTGAAAAACCAACTAACAAACAATCGTAACTGCCAAACTTCGATAACAGTAAAAATGCGGTTGAAAAGTAATTTTTAATACAAAAAACGACAGACTTCCACATTAACAGTGTCGTGTGAAGGTACTTCATTTGCTGCATACCTCGGAATGCTACTATACACGTCCAGAAGCCGAGACCGGTCCGAGCCAACAAGAAATAAAAATTAAGCCTTATTCAAGTATCCCACTGCCGCATTTTAGTAATCTAATAATGTGTTGAATATTTGGAGATTGTTGAAAACAGCGAAAAATGTTTGAGGGATGATTTATAATTTTTCTCCAGAAATGAATCTGGGACTTGTTTTTTGGTGGCGACAAACGAAAATTTCTTTCGCCTGACCGCACAACAAAGGGTTGGCTTCCGTGTTGAAAGGGGAGAATTATGACAAAAAACTGGATCTAATAACCCCTACCTCCCGATTTTTTTTCGTGTATGCGTATTGATCTTGTCAGTACGGGAAATCCGGTATAAGGGACCGCCTAGTCGGGGTCGGAGCTGTCCCCCTTAGAGCCCAATGACGTAACGGGGCGGCCACTTCACTTCACCGCGTTTGAATAATAATCTGCCCACCTCTACTCCCTGCCTATCTGCCTACCTTTCTGCCCACCTTTCTTCCTCCCATCTGGGCTTCGCTCTCCTCGACTTCCTTCCAGAGCTTTTCACGATTTGAAAAAACATTACAAACTACCTGCTAGTGAAGAAAGCAACAGATCTGTCAATTCTGAATACAATTTACCGTAAACTTATGCTGCGCCTTGGATGAGTTAATGAATATTGAGTCGTAATGAGTTTATGTGCTTCTCTCGTGTTCACTTGAAATAATTTGAAATTGTATGTACGAATACACTCATACTGTAGTATTGTTTTTCTTATATCCACTTATAACTCGTTTAGTTTATATTATACTTTTATTCGTATGTTATTCGTTATTGCACAACTATTTCGTTATTTTTCTTTAGATTCCTGGTTAGACCTGGTTATTTGACGAGGTGCACTTCTACTTCTAAGAATGATAATTATTATAGCTGCTGTTCAATGAATGCATTGACGGAATTTATCGTATCTCATTTTTACGCTATTTACATTTTTAGTAGCTTAAATTTGTTCCACCGATGTTTTGGATCCTGAAACTATGCGAGGAAAGGTTCGCGTAGGGAAAGTAAATCGTCCTTCCACCCCGGATCAATAAGGGCTTCCCAATGCGCGGGGGGCGATATTTTGTGGACTTTCGCACTTTGTGGACATTTGATACGAGTCCCGAAGCTCGTGGCTCGTTTTGGATATACCAGAGCACGTTTTCGGTCGGACGGTTATGAGACTCTAAATCGAGCGCGTAGTGTACTCCCCGTGCTCTAGTCCTTATCTCTCGAAAGCCCATTAAAAACGGCTTTAACGAAGTTGAATGCCCTGCCCCATTACCCTAATTGTTTTTTCTGCTATTTGAATTAAGTGGACTAAATGAAATGTCAGCCTAGTGACATATTGCTACAAATTCTGAATGTGCACGCTTGAATATATACAATGAATATTTTTTGTATAATAGAAGGAAATAGACAATGTGAGGTTTGGTATTCATCATGGTGTTCAACGGTTGTAAAATCCGGTCGATCGGTACCTTAATTAATATTGGGAGGCTCAAGTAATAATTATATTCACGGTGTTTTGACGATATCGGTATGATGAATCGAGGACCTGTCGAAACGAGTGGGAAGCTGGAATTTGCGGAAGTGTGGAATCGCAAACTCTGGTGGATGACTGGATCGGCCTGTGTTCTAACCCGGTACAATGACACCGCTTCTCTCCCTTGTCAAATTGCCTTCTATTGTCCCACTTCGTATCGCCCGTTCACCAATAGGCTTCCCGCCTCTATTATTTTACAGGGCTCCCCATTATGCATGGCTGAATTTGAGCCGGTTGGTTAATTAAAATTATTGTGTCTAGGATTTGACCTTATTCGACATCGCGTTTTGTGTGCGGATTATTAGTAAGTTCTAGATGGCGTGTCCGAATATCGGTCGGTGGGCTTCAGAAATGAAGACGACGGAGTAGGAAGCTTTTTGTGCACAATACGTTGTCGAATTTTAATTTATTCAAAATTCTTCCTAATAAATAATCCCCCCCCCCCGAAATGTCTGTCTTATACATCTACTTCGATTACGACCTTGGAGTCTACATTCTATGGTCTCAACCGTCGTGTTTCCACATCGGCCATTCGACCTACGTTTCGTCACTGTCATGGTTCAGCATTCGAGACTTATCGAAAATAATATTATTTTCTCTAGCTCTACGTGGGATAATGAACCTTTATTTTTTTTGTCTAAAATAAAAACAAGAACTGACTTTTAAATTGACAAGTTTTCCTCCTGTCGAGCACCAAAGGAAGCGTGAAACTATCCCTACGAGATAAATTATAAACATGAAAATATAAACAGTTTTTGTTGAAAACTATGATGCCTACTGTAATGAACTAGATCTGAACAAATATTATTCATTGTTGTGACTGTTTATTAACGTTTGCCTATTGGTTCCCCCCGTCCCTTTGCCGACCCGTCCTTGTTCCTTGTCCCGCGTTGGTTGTGTGTTTAGAGGGCATTCCCGAGGTGTATTATTTCGGTCCGTGCGGCAAGTACAACGCCCTCGTCATGGAGCTTTTGGGGCCCTCGCTCGAAGACCTGTTCGACGTATGCGGCCGCAGGTTCTCCCTCAAGACTGTACTCATGATTGCAACTCAACTTGTAAGTTCTCACATACCATACACACTCTAACCTATTTCAAACCATTATCCCCGCCCCAGAAATCTGCACAATTTATTTGGTTTTTGTTTGTACACCTTAACCCATGGTGGTCCTCTTCCCTTCTTGGTTTCAAGAACTGCTCACGATACTTCATAATTAAACTTTTACTTTATTAAAACGATCGATATTTATTTTAAGGTTTATCGGCATTGGAACACTAGAAAAATTGAATAATGTGAACTATTTTGATTTTTTGTAAACAACGATAATTAGTTTATTCGAACTGGTACACAATCTGAGCTTTTATTCAGATAAATATTAGTGTTTAGTTGTAAAATTTCTGATTAGAATTATGCATAAGTTAAAACACTAAGTATGTTTTTTTGTATATACCACACTAAATAAATTATTTCCTTGTGTTACTAACTTCTTAGTCCTACTTTCTACCTTGTCTGTTTTCTTCCCACAGTTACATAGGATAGAATATGTTCATGGGAGACACCTCATATACAGAGATGTGAAACCAGAAAACTTCCTCATCGGAAGGACTACCTCCAAAAAGGATAAAATTATTCATATTATAGGTATGACAACATTATGGGTATTTACTAAGTACAAAGAAAATACCCTTAATTAAATTATACGTATTTAAAATTATGAAATATAAAAATTATAATTTAATTTCCTGGACTTAAACAGCCTATTTTAGAGTATTTGTTTTCCTAATTTCAGATTTCGGTTTAGCAAAAGAGTATATAGACTTAGAAACAAATAAACACATACCATACCGGGAACATAAGAGCTTAACTGGTACTGCTAGGTACATGAGTATCAACACCCATTTAGGGAAAGGTATGTTGTATTTGGTAAATGTTTTATGAAAAATACCAATTACCAATTATTCATAGTTTAATATTATTTATGAATGAGCATTTGAAACAGTTTAATAAGCTAGCAAATAAGTTAAAACACATTCATAAGACCAGAAATAAATGATTTTATAGAATTTTTTGGAATGCTAATTGTAGTTTTATAACATCTTAAAGAATATACTTGCCTCTATTAAACCCCCTTACTTCAATAACGTTTCTTGTTTGCAGAACAAAGTAGAAGAGATGACTTGGAAGCTCTGGGTCACATGTTCATGTACTTTCTTCGTGGATCATTGCCATGGCAAGGTCTTAAAGCTGACACATTGAAGGAAAGATATCAGAAAATAGGTGACACTAAAAGAGCTACACCAATTGAAGTACTCTGTGAAGGACATCCAGGTAAATTTTGACAGTAGTTTAAAAAAATATTGAATACATTTTTTGTAAATCTATAGTTTGTTTCACTTTTGTTTGAGATTAATAAACCTTTTATATTTCAGCTGTGTCATAAATTATGACTAAAATTTACTTAAATGGATGTCTAATTTATGTCAAAATATTTAGTTTATTAATTATATAAAAATAATAAATTTGGGTTGATTCTTGAGACTTTGAGAAGTTCATATGCAAACAAAACCACTTAATTACAAATCACCATTTAATTTGAAAAATATTACTAATATCTGCACGTTGTTCCTTGCAGAAGAAATGGCAACGTATTTGCGTTATGTGAGAAGGCTAGACTTTTTTGAAACTCCAGACTATGAATATTTAAGAAAACTCTTCCAGGACCTGTTTGAAAGGCGAGGTTATGTGGACGATGCAGAATTTGATTGGACAGATAAAACCATGGTAAGGTGAATCTCAAGCTGAATAGGCTAACCTGTGCTTTTGCCTGATTTGGTGGAGGTCAAAACAAAAAGAAAAATAGAACCACATTAAATCCCATTTTTCATTTCATTTGCAGATGTTCATATTTGTTTGCATGTTTAATGCAATAATAATAATAATAATAATAGGGTTCAATTTTTTTTATTTATATTCCAACTAATAGTTGATTAGATCTGACTAATTACTAAAATGAGACAATAGAGGCAGTTACTGTTAAAAAAAAGGATAACTAGATATTCCTAATGTAGAAGTGGTATGTTCATTACAAAAGTATTAATTTTCTTTTAATGTTGTTGCTAGAATCAAGGATATTAGCTCTGAAAATTCAAGAAGTTGTTAATTAAAATATGGTGGTGTCCTGTTGTTACTCCTGGATGTGACTATAATGTTACTGCTCATTGTTGCTTGTCTTTGTTCTATGAAGATCAGCTAATCTAAATATAATCATTTGTACCTTTTAAACAATATAACAGTTTTTGATTAGAATTTACATTCATTTTGTTATATTTTTTATAAGCATAACTCTAATCTGTTAATTTATTTTTATATAATTAATTAATTAAATGTCTGAAAACAGAGTAAAAATTAACGCTTGTTAAAATTAAATAATTTAATTGTAATTTGTAAATTTGCAATTCATAGTCATTAATAAATATCAGTGGAGTAATGCATGTGATTTTTATTTTCTGCTTTTTGTGTGGCATTAAAGTTTCTTTTTATGTGTTTTATACTCTAATGAAAAAGAGTATTAACTGAAATAGCATCATCAAAAATGCAAATAACTAAATTAACTGATCATACAAAATATATTTGTTTGTTTTACTCGTGGCCTTTGAGTCTTTATGAAAATTTGCATTTTTGAGAAGTATTGCTGACAATTCACTGTATGTGTAAGTGATGAATCTGCATGCTGCATGTTTTATAGCCAACTAACTTTGAAATGTACCGCATCTTAAGAAAAGCTCCGCCATCTCACATTGGAAAAACAAAATCTGACAAGGTATGTAAAACAAAGTGGAAGATATAGTGAATGAATTTCTCAAACTTTTGAAGTGTAGCTTCATTGAAAGGCTAAAACCCCCATTCTGTGTATTTAATCAGTGTGTAGTTCCTGCATAACAGTTATTAATTTTTGATTAATGAGCCAGTTGAGTGCATTCTATGTTGAACTGTTATATTCAGTTTAAATGTTAAACCCTGCACATTACACTTAGAAAAATATAATTGTGTATAATAAATTAATAAAAAATAAAGTTAACCCTCAGAATTAACTTTTTCTGGCTGCATTAGTTTTCCCCCAGTTAAATAATTTCCATTACTGTAAAACAATTCTGAAGACTCTTCTTCCTTTCTAAAATAAATGGCTTGAAATTTATTTTTGAAAAATTAAATAGAAATGGAGATGATAATAAGTAGTCATGCTGATTTAAATGTTTTATACTTCTAATTATTATTTTGTCTAATGACTCATTTTAATGCTTCTTTTGTAAATATATTTGGCTTCTTATGTTTCAGTACCATATGAACCTATATTGTTACTTTCTAAAGATTTTTCATTATTAATTATGGTATTATTGCAAAAAATATTTCCTGTTAGCAAAATTAATAAATGTAGAATTCTATTTGTATCTGCAAGTATATTTTTTTTTAGGAAACTAATTTTAAACTATGTTTTCAGTCGACACCGATTGGCTCCTTACAAACTGGTCATGAAATAGTAGTATCACCAAACAGGGATAGGCATCCTACCACCAATAAGGTATGTTTATTTATTAATTTTCTTATATATTATTATGTAATGTTGATATTCCCTTATATCTTTGACAACTAATTAATACTTCTTTTCAAAATGTTGATTTATAATTATAAGACTATGTTAGAATTATCTACAGAAATCTAAATTGAGTAACATTTTATTTCCATGGTCAGCATTATATCAAAACCAGGTTTTTAATTGTTTGTGAATTTTTTCTTCATTTGCTTTATTTTTATTGCATGATGAGTTTTTGCAAATTGGGTAATATAACCCGTTAACTTCAATTTGGGACCTGTTTTGACAGATGTAGAATGCAATTGAATTTTCTGCTTTTAATAAATAGAAGAAGTAAATGCTTTTTTAAAAACAAAAAACTGCTTGAAGAAGCAAATTGAATGATAGTTTGGCAATTTAATAAAAATTGTAAGAAAAATGTAAAGGTGGCGAGGGACCCACAGTGTATTCTATTACTATTGTAAAAAACTAGATTGAGCATAATTAATTACAAAGCATTACTTTTACACATGCAATTCTAAATTTATCTCACTCAGTTACAAATTTTACAGAATATATTTTCAATGAAAACTGTTAATTATGATGTTTCTTCTTCGTACATCCACCCAGGATGCAGCAGCTTGTAGCAATAAGATTATATAAATTTTTATTGTTTGCATGCACCTAGTATGATGAGTACATGGATGACGATTTCTTTGGCTCCAATGATGATATTATGCTAATGTCAGAGGTCAGAATCATGTGCCCCCTCCACTATATTAGATTTGCATTTCGTGGTTTGAATAATTGTAAAACCATTGCATCGTTAGTAGGAAGTTATTAAACAATACTATGATTGCCCAAGGTAGCAAAATGACAAATTTGTTGTCCTATATTTGTTAATGATGTAATTGATTAATTATAATTATTAATTAGAGGTTTAGAACGTAAGTAGAAATTAATTTGTGGATGTTATCATAGATTAGGGACATGAACAAATTTAATGTGTATATTTCATATAGAATACATTTTGTTTTAGCCTGCCCCATTCTTCTTGTCTTTGCTAACATCAGAAACTTACATATTAAAAAAGTGTATAAACAGCATTCATCTGAAAATTTTACTGTTTGCTTTAGTTTTCATATTCATTTCTTCACAATTATTTGTATTTATTTGTTACTTTTATCCTTAGACAAGCACCCCCAGCAGTTATGCTTATACCATTTGTGTAAAACAAATGTAGACTGTCTTCAGTTCTTAATTAATGTTGTCTAATCCATTGTCTATAAGTTCTTGTTAGTATTCGGTATTGTAACATGTTACTCCTTTTAGAGTAAATCTAATATTCTATATTTTGTAATATATTTCCTTTTTATTTATTACTTTAAGGTATGGGTTATCATTTTTTCTGTTGTACCCATCAAAATTGAAAGATAATAGTTATGAAAGATAATAAAAAGAGTGTGGTATGTTTTTGTGAAAATGAATTGTAGCTGTTAAGTACACATACCGAATCCATTAGAATAATAATGATTTCTCTGAATGACAAAGTTAATTGCGTTTGGGAAGTTACAATGGATGTAACTCTGATGTAGGAATGTTTGTTAAACGTTCAGGGTGGTGGGGTGAAAGGGGTGACAGCATGGCCAGATATCTCAAAGCAGACCAGCCACACTCTAGGAAACCTCACACCGGCTGACAGGCACGGCTCTGTCCAGGTAAATACATCAAACCTTGGGGAATACAACATCCAGTAATGCATAATTATAGATATTTATAGCCTCACTATTACCCATTGCCCTGCCATCATTTTCCCAATGTGTTAAGGTTTCTGTTCCCCTAATGTGCAGAATAATGCAGCTTTCATTCGGTGGTAGAAAACCTTCTTAACAAGTTAGTCTAATAAACAGTATATCCTGGTTGGTGACGGTGAATTGTTGTGTCCAGTACAATGTTCTTGTATTGTTCCCATACCTGGTGCATTTCAGTAGTTGTTATTAATTGGAGGATAATGTTTGTTTAAGTGCCCATTGGCTTCATTATAGTTAAATAAATAATTTAATGAATGAATGTAACCTTTTATTTTATTTTACAAAGGATTAAGTTTGATTCACTTTGCACTTATATTTAGCCTGCTATTTTGCACTCATGTTTCTCAGGTGTATAAAAAGATAAGTTAAATTTTCTAACATGAATAATTTACCTTATCAGTATATATATTTGCTTAAGGAATTATGTAGTTCTTGTAAGATACATGTCTCAACAAATTGCAGGGCAACTTTATAAACCTTGCCTAAGGATGGTTATAGTACTAATGTTATTATAACATATTTGGGATTATAAACATGAGAGATACTCAATGATGCAATTATATGTTCAACATAGAATTAAAACTAAGAAATCTGTAAAAGTTTTATTAACATTGAAAGGAAATCACAAAGTCATGAGAGTGGTATGGTTGCAAGTTTTTAGACAGGTATGTTTGAAAGGAACATTGCGTGAATTATATTATGGAAGGAAGACAATAATTGTTATACAACATTTTCAGATATTTTGATGAGAAAAGAAAAAATGATAATGAAGAAAGTGGTACAGAATTCCCATCAGATAAAATATTTTTTAAGAGAATACATATTTCTCTGTGTAATATCTCAAAGTAATGCTATTATGATACATTTATTATATAAAAATGTATAAAGGTACTTATTATATATATATGTGATAAGGAGCACTATCAGATTAATGTTAGTAGCTCATATTAACAATTTGGTTCTTATGAAATTGTGTTGACCATTGTAAGACCACTTAATAGTTTTGTAGCCATGTGCCAGGGGTATTTAGAGTCTTATGTTATCTGAGAAATGGACGGTATGCAGGAAGGAACACTGAATTACTGCAATATTTGGTGTGAATTGACATTCATCATAATTAAAATATAAAACCATTATAATAAAAATATCAAGAACAACAATTTTTCAAATTTTTTTTCAGCAACATAAACATTTAGGTTAGCTGTATGAGATTCATCGAACTACACATAATTCACTTTGCTTGGCTTTTTTTAATTTTTTTTATAGTGTGGTAGTATTAACATTCTGATTAATGCACTATATAATTGACCTTTTTTTATTTATGCTTGCTGTAAACATGCACCTCTTTGCTTGATGTCAGCATTCTGTTCTTACTTTATTTTTTGTTTTAAGCCATACTTCATATTTTATTGTTAAAGGAATATGTACAGCGTGAAATTTATTTTTGTAGGTTGTTAGCTCAACAAATGGAGAGTTAGGAAATGATGACCCAACAGCTGGTCATTCAAATACCCCAATCACTGCTCAGGCAGAAGTAGAAATAGTCGATGAAACTAAGTGAGTAGACATTTTTTTCTCGCACCATTTTATTTTCTCTATATTTTATAAAATATTTTAATCTCTACCGAAGTTAATTATTTCTTCTTCACATTAATTATTAGAAATCAAATCAACTTTCGGCATTTTCGTATCAACTCATGTGTCTTTGTGTTATCACAACTTATTGTTTTTAATTAGTTCAATCCAATTAGTTCATCAGTGTCCAAAAAAATTATCAAAATTTGTTGAGGTGACCATTAGTACCTTTTTTCAAAAGTCATTCTCTCTGTGGAATGATTGTTGTTATTGTTAGTACTCTTTATTTGAAAGAGTAGATAATTAGCTCTTTGAGCTCTGTTTCTACAAAATTAGCGGCTTATTCTGAAAAAGTCATTTTCCCTCCTCACCTTAGAAGTAGAGTTAAGAATGTTATTGTAAAACTATGTTCAAGAATGTGCATTTTTGGCATGAAAGAATCTGTTCCAGGATTCAAATGAGATAAATGTTTCTATATCCCCTTTAAAATTTATGTGTACATAGATTTCTTTGTATTACTGCCACGTATTTTTAGAGTTCATTCGTTTAGCGACTGAATATTTTCATTTAAACAATCTTTAACCGTGTCATTTCATATCTGTACATAGGATTCATCATTTAATCACTTATTTTTGTACCTTCTCTAGACGGTGTAGATATTCATTAATATTTCCAGAATTATTTTTTTGCACACATGACTACAAGTATTCTGTGCGCACTTGATGGAATCACAAATTAAGTGGTGATTGTTAAAAATGATTTATTGTATTTCAGATGTTGCTGTTTCTTTAAACGAAAGAAGAAGAAAGGCGGGCGAGGGAAGTGACTAGCGGTAGTTCAGTGCAGTCCTGAGAGGGAGGCAGTGACCCTCCTGCATGCGACCTCCCAGTCAAATTCGCGTGACAGTGTCCTCAACCCGGCAGTCACTTGAACTTCTCTCCTCCAGACCCAGCCTCGTACCTCACCACTCAGCATGCGATGCGTCGTCTGTCCATTAAATGTTAAAAATTTAAAAAAAAAAAAAATGGAAAAAAATATCGACGATTCTAACCCTGACAAAGAAAATGTACATAATCCCCACCTTTCCTTTCCTGTCCCCCTTTCCCCAATTTCTACACACTGCGTAATTATTTTTTTCTCATACTTTTTTTTATAAGTTTTGATCTTTTAGAAAACCTATTTCAGTTGTACTTCGCTCTGAACTGTGGTGCACATTTCTGGAACTGAGCTACACGAATAAAATAAAAATATAAAAAAAATCCCAAAAAAACTTGACTGCAGTATCATTGGTAATCTTCACTTTGGTATATTCTGTAACAAGTGGGTAACAGCATTTCATATATTTGAATGTTATATTAAAATTGAAGTTGAAATTTTTCTTTTTTGTTTATTATTATAATTTGAAATAACTATTCCCGTGTCCTTTTTTTATCGTGTTGTTTTCTTAGGGCACTAAAATACTTGTGTTTATTATTATAGTTTTGTGAATTGCTCTTGTCTAGTTGTTGCATAACCAAAGTTGGAAATGTCTTCGTTCGAAGATGTATACTTGGTCCATATTTTTATACATCTTAGCTCACCTTATATTGTGTAAATACCTACTGTAAGCCACTCAATAATAAAATTGTTATGTTTATTGAGTCATTCGGTTATTAGGTAGGTTCAAATTGATTTTAACTGTAATATTTCAACAATTTTTATTTGAATGAAATATTTTGAATATTGAGAGGTGTATATGTTAGATAAAATTGTCCATTTATTATTGAAATAACTTTATCCTTAAACTATAATTGTTTAATTATCCGAATGAAGTGCTAACAGTATCTATTTTGTGGCTAATAGCATAAGGATTGATGTGTACATGCTCATTACAATTAGGTTCATTTTGAAGAAACAAGCATTTTCAGTCATTTTTAGTATTAGTTTTTTCACTACGTTAAGACATTTTGTAACATTAATTTATTTTATATCCATATTAAAGCTATGCTTTTGCAGTGGTTATTTTAAGTGCAAAACTGCATTTTTACCCTTGTGTGCATGTGAGAACAGTTAAAAACATACATTATCTTTATAATACAGGGTTTGTATGGTTCCAAAATTGTGTTATCGGTTGACTGATTCTGAATATAGGTGGTTTGTAATAAATCATAGTATACATACAGCAAGTGTGATTTTAGAAGCAAAGACCAAATTGATGTGTAAAAAATGCTCTTTTGAGTATAAGATATTGGTGCAGATTCACACCAAGTTCCTAATTTGAATCCATCAGGGAACTAAAAAAGTGTATCAAATGTGGTATCTCAGTGTTAAATTGGAATGTAGATATACTGCGCATATACAGACTATTGTTTTTCTTTTTGTAAAAAGTTGTTGAGATGTGTACAAAATTCATTAACTGATTTGTCATTTTAAATTTTTCACCAAGTATGGTCAAAATATAGGCCAATATTGTTACTTAAAAGAAATTATAACTTAAGTCCAGTAATAATCATACCCTGCCCTAGTTTTATTTTCCATTTTTATGTAATTTATTTATGAAAATATTTATTATTTTAATGACAACTGTGTTGAAATGATTAATTCAGTTTACTAGTTAATTTATTGTTATGCGCCTTATACAAATAGTGCAAAACCTACACAACATACCCCTAAAATAGAAAGTCCTTAACTGTTTTTGCACATTGTGGTTCACTCTTTGTTTAAGATATTTTGTATGGTTGACCTCTGTATGCATGTATAGAGGTCGCATAGCAGTTGTTTCTTTCATAGATTTAGTGACATATCATAGAAAAAAATTGCAAAATTTCACTCTTGTAAATGACACATCTTAATGTATGCCTTTAAAACACAGTATTGTGCAATTGATGAAAATCGAAGTTTTAGAAAATTAAAGGGTTAAGTACCATGTTACAGTCGTTAATAAGGAGACATTTTTGAATGTTGTACACTATATTGGGCTACATGAATAAGAAGACTTCTTTTATAATATACGCTTTCAAGGCAATGTATAATACAAAAATACATTTTGTGATCAAAGTGAACTTAGATTAAATTTAACATTTAATAGGTGTGTAATGTGTATTACATATTAATTAATATATATCATATTGTTAAATCTATGCTTTGTCTTGTTTTAAAAGATGAATTAGTACCAATAATGTAATCAACATGAATATGAAATTTTAGACAAGAGGCTCTACTGTTGTGTAGGCCATTGCCATGCCATCCTGACGCTGTGTGAAATTGTAAATTATTGTACATCTCTGCTAATATTAGGTTATTTATATGAAGTATTTTGTTTGTACAGGTCATCGATTCTACCGCATTTGTTTTTCTTAACTTATGGTTTTAGATCAAGAGATGAAACACTACATTTATCATCCGCTTGACCAAAATATACACTGGTTATTTGAGTATATTACTTGTGAATTTGTTAATAAATTTTAAACAATCCTAGAGACTCTACTATTATAATTTATAGTTCCAACATTGGTGGAAGCATAAGTATCATCTTATTGTTATACTCTCCATGATATTACATTAATAAAATGATAAAAATGTATTAAGAACAATGTATTGATTATCTGAAGGCAATGAGGAAGCGTTATTAAAAAAGCAAGCAGCTAATAATGTGTAAAAACCAATAATAAACTTTTATGAAATGAGTCAATTTGTTATTTAGATTCCTTCAAAGTTGTTGGCTACATCATGCTCCTGTCACTTCAGTGTTCTATTTCAATTGGCTCTGATCAGATTAATATCAATCTACATAGAAGACAAAGAAGTTATCCTTAAGAGATATTTCAATTTGCTTCTTAGGATTTCTTTAATGTTTTGAAATGGGATAAGGAACTGTTTAAATTTTATATGGTATATGGAACTGGGATAAGACTGTGCAGCTATTTATTACACATTTGATTCATTTCACATTCCTCCTAAGTAGCCTAACCCATCTTTGTTTGTCATGGAGAGTATAAACCATTGCCAACCATCAAATTAAATTATTATTCCTATATTCATAAATTACAATAATTTTTTTTTTGAAAATGCACACCAAGGTAAATATATTTATCTTCTTTGAAGTTGTCACTTTGGAAATATTCAGTTGTACAACAGAAGGATTCATTTATGATGTTTACAAAAAAATAGTAAAGGATAATTTTTTACACTGGGAGGCAATGTTCAGAAGTCTCAAAATATATTTCAAAATTTTAAAAAGGTTCTAGTGATTTAAGTATGAGTATATTGGTGGATGGAGTATTATATATATAGGTCTGACTCGGTCAAATTTGTTAAGGGGTTTTTTATTTATTTATTATAATTTATCACTTGAATGGTAAGAATCACTGGGGTATAATTTTTTCAATTTGTATTGGATATTAAGGCGATCATTATCACATCATCGTAGTGTGGTGTCACGAACACCACGACGCTAGCGCCCCCCTGAGGGTGGCGCGGAGATGCACTCAACTAAGTTCGTTTGGTGTACAAGCACCTTGTTTATATATACACGACAAACAGACAACCACCACAGTACAAATGACAGTGCAGTGAGGATGCAAAAAACATCCGAAGAGCCAAAAGTGAAGATGGCGAGCAGCCGAAACCGGTCTAGCAAAAGACCAAACCAGCGAGAGGAGACAGAAACACATGAAATCTACTGTAAAATATTAATAACAAACGTTTAGTTGAGAATGATTAGATTGCCCATTCTTTTAATATACACTCAGGATCAACTTTGTTGGTGCTGCCTATTGGTTAACTGATTTGGGAATTAATCCTGCTTGTACGTTGTTCTGTCCGTTTTAAATGGCCGGAACAGAGGGAACAAAGGAGCCCTCAGGTAGGAAACATCCTTAGCGGTTTACAAATGTCTCCCCCACCTCTGGTCACGTTTCGTGCCTTGTATAAGCCGCTGCCAATTGGAGGAGGGTTGGGCAAGGCCTGTGGACCGCGAGCAGTTTGTTGGAAGCCGTCGGCGCGTCTCCTCTACCACTAGTTTCACAGGTCACCCGTTCATCTCCACTTCAATCAAGTGAGTACAAGGACCTCTTAACGACCCTCTTAATATCAGATCTAATTTGACGCTCTAATGTTACACTTATCGAATAGACCGACAGTACCCTAGATTTACTGGCCTAATTGCCTAGATTCCGGCCCAATAAGCCGAACGAAAATAATTGCCGTGCATTTCTGCCAGGTGAATGCACATAGCGTCAAAGGTTTAATACAAAGAATATTCCCACAATATTTCAGTTAAGCTCTTTGACCGAAAACGTATAGTACGCAATAAAATGTTTGCATTTTTTGGCATAATTCATTCATTGTATACTTCAAAATAAACTCCAACCATCCAACTGATAGTTCTGGCCTTCTCATTGAACTGAATATTCTTGGCAAATATAGATTAGTATACTTCTTGCATTACCTGTCTTAGGTCGAAGACTCAAATCGAACACTTTCTATTACCTTTTCACTTTTAGTACGCGATCATTTATGTCATGCGTCATCGTTTTAAATAAAATGAATTCCGTGTCGTTTTACCATATCCTGGAAATTATGTAATTGAATATCTATTCACTGGTACATGACTGAAGACAATGGAGGATTAGAATGATGGAGTAAGCGGGTCGTAGAGGTCGTATAGGACGTAATCCTAGAACTCAACGTTTCTGAAAGAACAAATATTGATAATATAGTTTAAAAAAATTAGAACCGGAATTACTTGTTATTCTAAAAACAAAGCCAAAGGGATAATGTGGTCGTCAGTATTCAAATATTAATTATGAGGCAAAGCTCAATGGGTAGCAATTTTTTTTGTATTGAAAAGTCCAGTAAACCGTATAATAATTTCAGTAATCAGTGGCGGGTAATGTCTTTTGAAAGTATTTCGTTATAAGAGGTTATTCACAGTGTGTTGTAAAGGAAACGTGAGTGCAGTTGAAATAGGAATATTTTTCAGTATGCGCGAGTCAGTGACCCTCGTCGAATTTGTTTTGTTGAATAATATTTTGCGGC
The DNA here is from genome assembly GCA_019843655.1 of Lethocerus indicus. Classification (NCBI taxonomy): domain Eukaryota; kingdom Metazoa; phylum Arthropoda; class Insecta; order Hemiptera; family Belostomatidae; genus Lethocerus; species Lethocerus indicus. Next base: position 8,972,593 of record JACDQD010000006.1, read on the forward strand.
TTTAGATAAAGTGAATAATTCAGGCAGCTGCTTCCATCTGTTATTTCTATGAAATTTAACTGACATTCCCTCCCAGTAGTGTATTCAATTATAATATTTTCATACATTTTCGGAAGTATTTCTAACAAAATGATCGCGTTTGAATTTTTAGTTCGTTGAGTGTTTTTGCGTACGTCTTTTCAGTCTGCAAATACTGAAATTATAAACGGATATAATAAGTAACGCGTACCTTCTTAATCGCGTTTTGTGCCATATCTCAGCAGAAATTCGGAGCTTTCGGTTTAATAATATGGATTAAAAATATAAAACTCTATAGATGCATTTTTCGATCAAATCCTGTTCACCTTTCTGAAGAAATCAATTAGTAAAAAAATATATAAAGCTAGTATATATTACAACCCAATGATAATGTTTAACCACCACCTTCTGATTATATACATACCATTCTAACATTAAATCGTCATGTTTTATATCTCCAAAACTTATAGAGTATTAAAGTCGGAGTTTTAAGTCTATATAAAAATGTCGAAATATTTGAATTAATTTGTCTCTGGTTGTTTGCCTTGTGTTTTTTTTTTATTTGAGAAATATATAAGTTTATTGGTTTTTAAAGACGATTTCCTCAAAATTTCCTTGAGAAATTATTGCAGGGTATTTCCGGTTTCCTTTAATATTTTTTTCGCCATCCGGACTGAATATTTAACCTAATTTACGAGTTTCAGATTGGCTCTTGGCCCGAAATGTCGTCGATCCTCTGAACTCGGCCAATTATAATGATATTAGGAACTTTTTCTTGCAGTTTTAGTCGGCGCTTCCGGTTATTTTATTTGCCCTTTCCATGAAGGCGGCCCCGTTGGGGTCAGGCCACCCTTTTGATCGGCGCGTTTGGCAACGAAAAGGGCTCTTGGCAAGCCGAGGCCGGACCAGAAGCCGAAGTTCACTATTTTTGAAATCGGCGGACAACAATAGAACGCCTCTTTCGAAATCAATTTCGGGAAACGAGCGCCGCCGGTAATTTATCAACGTTATTTTGTTTACCCGTCCAAAGATGCTGCTTTTGACGCGATACTGAAATGAGCGAGACACCAGTGAATAACGATTTATACTTATCACACTCATCAGTAAGTAATCTAATGAGCTACGAGGTATCGCCGATAAGAATACATAAGCAGCTCGTCCTGCTACTAATCTAATGCTGTCAGTGATGAGGAGAGACTGGAACCGGTCTATAAAGGAACTAAAAGGACCGATAATGGAGTCATATTAACATAGAAATTCAAATGAGGAACAACTCAGTTATCCGAGTAATCATAAGCGCGTCTGTTGTGTGAGGAGGTACATTATCCTCCAACCCCGCTGATTGACTATCTCATCTTAGTTTGGCAAAGGGAGAGATCTTGGCACGACAGGACTTGACAACAGTTCTTACTGTAAGAGGTTCGCTATTTTTAACAACGAAGTGGGAAAATACAGGCAATAAAATGTGTGTAACAGTCGATTATAAAAAGGAATTGAAATTTTTAGTTGTAAAACCAGTCGGAACTTTCAATATTACCTTTTCTTAACTTGGGGTAAAGCGTGCCTATGAAGATTTAACACAGTAACCACAAAGTGCCAGATTTAAATTAGGCCGCTTCGATTTCAACTGTACCATAAGATCACGAGTCGCCTCTCCCGCCACCTTGTTTCCTAATGTATTGAAAATTAAGTGCGCTTTGCAAGTAAAAACAAATTCCACCTCTCAGTTTTGACCCTATGCCACATTGGCTTTGGCTAATAACCATATGTACAGTTATTTTTCTCGGATATTAAAAAAATGTGCGCGTTCCTGGTCGGTAGAATTTCTAAACTCTGATCCCCTCACTTCAAAACCAGTTTGAAATTATACGGTGCCTCTTTATAAGCTTCATGGAGAACGATGAAATACACTTTTAGAAAATTCAGATAGAATCTAGATGCATTTTATTACCTTAGAGTCTGGTCTAAGTGTTGAATTGCCCGTCTTGTTCTATATGTATAAAAAACATGTTGATAACTGCGTTATCGTTATTTTCGGTGATAGCGGTTACTGGTCCGCTTGAATAGCAATTCAAGCTCCCGTGCTCAGGAGTAATTAAAAGCGAAAAATCAAACAGGAGCGAACGGTCAGGATCGTAACTGTAGTATTATGTGGAAGCTCTCATTGCTTTGGGCCCGACAATTGTGCTGATTTCATCTGTTCTCATTGCCGTTCTATTGACGCCGTCCGCAGTGCTTCGAAATACCGCCTAGGCAAATCTGGACGGAAACGACATTCGAGAATGGACGTCTCATCCTCCCGATTTACAATTTGAACGCGGCTTTAAACAGTTCTCATCTGTGTTTTTAACGTTTCTTCACACGATGGCCTATATCGGTGGCGGAATTTTCTGTTTTTTTTATCGGACAATTCTGTTGCCTCCGTTCGGTGTACTGTGCCCGGAGTACGGGAACAATAGACACGAGAGGCGAGAGTGGGCCACGGCCGTCGAGAATAGACGAGAATGCACTTGGCAGACGTGCCCCGGTTTTCGCTCCCCTGTCGGTGTTGTCACGCGTGTTTTGCCATTGTAAAGTTCAGTCGAAGTTAAAACGGCGATAACCCCCGGCCCGTGACATTCGCCATGCGCCGGAAGTGGACCGGTTTTAATTTACCGGCACAATCCAAAACAATAAATATTAGGGCGCCGTTTAATTTCGACCAGCAACATCTGATCGATCTGATACAATTGAGACACGCTATGTAAATTAATCACCGCCTTATAACTTCGCAAATTGTTAACACTTCCAAATTGTACCATGATATGTGCCTTATTTGTGACGTATTCTGTACAATTGAGAGCCCCATGATGGGGATATACGGAGACAATGACAAATTTATTCTATTTCCACGCCGCAATCTGAAGAATGTTTTTTCCAATTTTTCATTTTTATAAAAGAATGCATTTATAACATTTATTTTCACCGGTCTGTATCTTATTATTCGGAGTTTCCTCCCCCGTCGGTGAACGTACTCTATTTACTGTTGGGCAAGTTTTGGCACGCCTCGTTGTTGCCCAGTTCTCTCAGTTAGCGATGGTAAACGCCTGGCTATTTCTAATTAGAGCGGATCAAACGGCAATAAGATTAATCAGTAAATATATACAGTCCAAAATAGGATGAATGGAAAATTCGGGACTACCTTACGCAATAACCGAAGGGGATGTTGGATTTGGAATCTGTCGAGAGTACAGTATCGCCGTATATTTTGTATTTGACGTAATTTGTCTCTAGGAAGCTGTTGAGCATTCTAAAAAAAATTGGGCCGCTTCTGACGACTCGAAGATATGAATTCTTTATATTCCAAGGAGTAATCTGTAGTTCAAAGAGCATGACGATACGAGCTGGTGGTACTAAAGTGAGGTTTAAAATCGAGCCCGCTGAACGCCGGGCTACTCGAGTCATAACCCTTATCATTTATTTATCAATATCCGATTGTGGTTGGAATGTTCTCATACTTCCGGACGGGAGGGACCAAGGAGGTGTCATTTTCTATTTGATTTAAGGTGGGACAGGAGCTTACCTTTAGGTAAGCAAATGACACAATAATAAATTAAGTTAGAAGCACTTCACTTCCATCGGGTAACAGTCTGAAGTTCATTTTCAATCTAGGAATGTTACTCAAAAGTGGGCTTTTAGTAAGCAGGTTTAAGCATTGGTTAGGAGGTGGGTGGGGTCAGTGACAGTAGCCCACTAGTCTTGGCACCTGTGCTCAGTACTTAGCTTCGACCGCCCCAAAATAGAAACCTGTCTACAGCGAGCGGAAATCTGCCCCAGGTTAATGAATGTCGAACAGCCTCCGACATAGAAAGGTTTTCGGCTGCTGAACGCCTAATGAACAGGAAAAACGACCCGCTAAATTTGGCTTTTGTTAGCCATTTCTGACAGATTTATTTTCGCATCGAGATTGTCAGGAAGTAGATGGTTATATAACAATTAAATGGGCTGATAAACCAACTATTATTGAGCATCCTGAGATAACCACCCTAAACAACACGTAATTATCAAACTGTAATAAGTCACGCTATAAAGGGCCCCTAAATGGCTTACTGGACCTAAAAATAACCGAGAACAGATTCCTGATGACGGGCTGAATTTAAAGTGGCTAAGGAGGAAGAGGCCGATATTTTTCAGTGTGATTGTATCTCGTGTTACAATCTTAAAATTCAGAAACAGCCGCAGGAAAAGAATTCGCAAACTTTCTAAAGAGGAAAGTAGGTCACGCTAAATTACTTCTCTTTCCGCAGGATAAATGCTAAATACATTCAAGTCATGTATCAGAAACCATAAAATCATTTTTGCTTCGTTTTTGTTGAACATCACAAAGAAAGATCATTTAAGGATGAATGAATTTAATCCAAAACACGGCATATTATTCTGACAAATCCACTTTTTGTGGAGAGAACTATTCTAGTGAATTACGGACTTCTGATGAGTCTTCAGACGAGTTCATAGGAAAAAGGCAGGTTCACTTTAGTTTGTTCTATGAATTTGTCAGTTATTGATCAGAAGGTTTCGAGTGGATAAGTCACAATAACGTGTGTACTGTATTACATTAATTTACCTTTTTTTGATCTGTTATTTTCAATGTTAATTCCTCTAAAACGAAGCAAAAACGAGCATATCTCCAAGAGAATTTTGGTCTCAGTTTTTTTTATTCGGCAAGTATTCTTTCCAAAATGTGAGACGTGTGAAATGCACTATAGTGAACAAGATATCATAGTGGCTTGTGATATATCTCTGAGTTTCCACTCTTCACATTCTCATCTTGGAGTATGCAATAATTCCGACGCGTTATTTAATGCCAAGCAAGCTCAAGGTTTCAGCGATTGGTGGGGGTCGATCCTGACCTTCTGCATAACTTCAACGAATGCGATTTTCAGCCCGGTAAATCAAATTCGCTTTAATAATGATAAACAAACGGTAAAAAGTCAGTTCAAAAATATCTTAGAAATTAAAATATAATATTTCTGACCATTCAAAATGCGGTTTTTATTAAATATTGACAACCCCGTTTTAGTCAGGGGCCACCAAACGCTTGAAATTTTAACGTTAAGCGCCGTATAAATCTTGAGCGCATTAAGCTGTGAAGACCTGGCCGGTGTCCACTTTATTAAGCATTTCTTTGACTCTCTCTTTCAAAATAACTCTACAAATTCTCTTAAAATAACCCCGCTTTGTTTACTTTTCATGCGGTACGTCGGGATAGCCAGACAGTGAAATAGACCCGGTCATAAACCGCTCACTCTTTCCAACTGTTCCCAATCTTAATATCATTCTAAAAATAATGTTTTCAAACATTCACTCTGAGTGTTTTATTGGGGATGGCTCTGTTGGGAACGATTTCTGTTCCCTCCATCTTCGTGATTAGAGGATGCCAGTTATTTTCGATCTCAGATTGTCTCTGACTGACCGCAATGTGAATCACGCTCAATTGTTGCAACATTCTGGATGTTCCCATGCTTAAAGAATCAACATCATTATATTACGACATCCGCATATTTTACCTTGGGCTATGATTTTATTACAATATGGAATACAACGAGCGTACATGTTTATAAAACTATTCCGGCGGACGAAATAAACTTAATTACTGAGTTGATTTTTTATTAAATTAATTTTATATAACTGGTTGTGTTGCATTTTGAGATATGCAGGGAAAGAACAAAAATATATGCAAATTATCCACACTACGATTACACCAAAATGGGATTTTCTAAACTTTGACTTTAATGTTTTTGGCATAAAGCACTTTATAATAATTTGTACGCGGCCAATAATAATGAGCCGCAAAGAAGCAAATTATACTTTCGGTATAATTACAGACTACAACTTGATGTATTCCCCTTCTTGTTGTATTTATAACATCAATTTCCATGGTTGTGTGCATTATGAAAATTGGTATGTAAGTGTCAGTCCAGTATAAGATTCCACTGTGAGAACAAACACTGTCATCGTTTTCTGTCTTTTACAGCACGTGCTCGGCAGTTATCGGCTTTACGTGTTTTATTGTACCATACTGTCTCTTGTCTCTTCTGCAGAATTGGAGGTTTCACTGGAATATTGCATAATGTCTGCCTTAGGTTAGTTCAGATTATTAACAATTGTAACATCGCGTCTCATTATAAGAGCCACTTATTATTCGAGCCAATATTATTCTTTTCCGGTGAAGTAATTAATTAATTTAGTAATTACAGGGTCACACACGCACACACACACAGAAATAGAGATAATTGATATACATAGACTTATTTCATGGTGCGTAGTTTCGTTTCTGCGTAGACTATTTTAAATACTGAGTAGAGTAAGTTCGTTACGCCAGGGTATCATAATCGAGTTATGAGAATATAATCGGTTAAGGTTTTTCCCGTCCTTTAGAGTTAATAGGCAGAGGACGATCAAATGGCATAAATTTGAGATTGCACGTTTATCATTTCCAAGAGACCGACGTTAGTGGCGTAGAACTACCATATCCAGAGTATTGTACTGCGCATTGGCGGAGTTAAGACCGCGGTTTTTTCACGTAGTTTTTAATTTTCCTGATTATTAAATGAGGCCAACTATTACTGTAGATTAACGTCGGGAAATATGCGAACCATGTTTCACCAGACATATTTTTTCGTTAGCCCCATTGGAATATTGCGAATCACCGTAGAAGGTTAGAAGCGCCATCTACACTAATCGCTTCAGGCCCACTGTCTACAACTAGCGCCCCCTCTTGGTCGATCCAGGATCTTTCAATAAAACGACCTTAGTATTTTGAAGTGAGATTCACCTAGTCCACCGAAGTATCCGAATTAAGTTGCTGACTAATATATGTTTTTTAGTACATACATTAAATTTTGACGACTTTGGTAATTATTTTAGAAAAAAATCACCGCAGTTTTTCCTTACTTCCCTAAAACATGCGGAGTCAATAAAATGAGTTTAATTTATAATATATTTATAGAAAGAACCGCTTACGATAATCTAATTACTAATTGATACGAGATATTGACCATATTAATGTAAATAACCGATAAGGGTACCCGTAATTATACAACAGTAAAATATATATAGAGTGAGACTAGCCAAAGGAGTTCTTGTATAAATTTATTTTAATTACACTGACGGGTTCTAGTTGAGTAGAGTAAATTGGATGTGAATACTGGAACTGGTGTATGTTACTTGGATGCTGCGATAACCGGTCGTGACTGAAGTGTGATCAATGAATTAGAAGTGATAATGGAGACTGTTGAGGTTCAATGAGCTCCAGTCACCTCTCAATTGTTTCGAAGCCCGCAGGGCCACCAGCCCTTTCATCAATAAACGTTCGTTACTTCGTGATTACTTGGAGCGGTCCCATATCTCATCTCTATTATTGGAGCACATACTTCAAGCACTGACAGCTGGGGTACACTTAATTTTAAATAGTAATGTGTCAAGTATGATTGTATTGAGTTATAACGGTATATATTTCCATTGGACTCGTAAATATAAATTAGTATTATAATTAAAGGAGTGAGAGGAACTCACTAACTACAGCTTACTCATTTTACCCCAGTTAGTTACTTTCCGGTTCAAATATACAGACAACAACCGCGAGTAACAACCACAGCTGCCATAAAATATAAATAAAGGTTAAAAAGATCAAATAACTTGATTTTATTTCGGTATCTATAAATAATTTGATATATAAGTTGGCTAATTGCACTAAGCGTTACCCAATTACTGAGAAGATACGCTTCGCTTGAGTGTTGCGAAGGCTTCGCATTAAATTAATTAACGGTATTTTTCGTGCGATTCACCTAATACCGGCAAATGTCATTCGAAAACGTATGGGCCTCAAAATACACAGTCAGGCAATAAAATTGTTATCGCCGGATTAATTTACAGCGCCCTTAATCGCCGAGATCATTACCATCAAATCCTTTGATCCGCTCTGCACTCACCTAATAAAGTGCAGCCTTGAAAAATGCAAAGTGTGGCGACCGGGAACTGTTCAAACAGTCGTGAATTGGACAACTCTGAGTGGGCCATGGACGGTTTACAACGCGTCAGATGTTTAACAGGCACTGCTTTCCGAAGCTACGTTTTATTACAATATGATAATTACAGACTGACTATTAGTAAACAAAAACAAAATTCATCCAGGGCTATTTTTCAATTGAATGTCGACCGTTAGCACTAGCGCCACATTATGACGAGTAGATAGGGCCCAACTTTGGTCTGTAGAGTGGCCGTCTGCGGGCTAAGCCCGGAGTTGGCCAACTCGGGGAATGGGCAATGGGCTCTCTGTCGCCATTTACCAACTGCCGACGGCTAAACCGCTGAGTGGGTGTTACAGGGCTGTGCACTAACACTGGGTAGGGCCCTGCAACTGTTTCGGCACTAAGTGGGCGCCTCTAGTGGGTGCGATAATGGCCCAAACCACCCCGTATTGCAGAAAATAAAGAGCCATCTGCTGTGCACATTGATAAGATTTAGATCGGCACTAAAACCTGGTTTGGGGGAGGGGGGGCGCGCGTTGAAATATATCGCTGCCTGTTGGAGACCATTTTACCCGCCACCGAGGATTTCTCGGAATATTATGATTCTGTGAAAATAACTTACTAAGTCGGAGAATCTATTTATAAGCTCCTGATTAGTGAGATACCATTGAATTGTACCATAGCCAGCGTGGCCCAGTGTTGGAACAGGCGGCATGAGTGAATCCATTTTAATTTCCTTTGATTCCATATGTATTTTTCACTTTGGCAAATGACATATATGTCTTTTTCATTATTAATTCCTCAATAAGTTATTATAAAGTCGAAAATTTCGTGCGTTTCTGACTCCTCTCGCTGGTTTGGTCTTTTGCTAGACCGGTTTTGGCTGCTCACCATCTTCAGTAGCGGTGTTAGTCACTTTTGTCACTTTGGATGTTTTATGGGGATCCTCACTGCACTGTTGTTACTGTCACTTGTACTGTGGTGGTTGTCTGTTTGTCGTGTATATATACACAAGGTGCACGTTCACCGAACGAACTTTAGTTGAGTGCATCTCCGCGCCACCCTCAGGGCGGCGCTAGCGTCGCGGTGCTCGTGACACTACACGACAGACAACCATCGCAGTACAAGTGACAGTGACAAGGTGCAGTGAGGATGTCCAAAAAACATCCAAAGTGGCAAAAGTGACTAACGCCGCTACTGAAGATGGTGAGCAGCCGAAACCGGTCTAGCAAAAGACCAAACCAGTGAGAGGAGACAGAAACACACGAAATCTACGGTATTCCAACACGTCGCTGACCACAAAACAGGTATTCTAAACTTATTATAAAGTCCTTTATATAACCTCTCCTTATATAGGTCCTTTATAGCTCAAAAATCGGATTCATAGCACAATATGAATACTTGGAATCCCAGACAAGAATATAAAAAGTAAAACCAAGAAACACTAACGAAATACTACTGATCGTGTAATTTTTACTGATAATTATGCCAAATATTTGAATGCTTCTTGGTTTTACGCTATTTTTTTTCAATGTATTTCTGAGACAATTGGCCGGAGGCCAATTTTTCATAATTCAGACATGTTCGTTTCTCGTGTCGAGCATTGCCACTAAAACGGGCGGTCACAAAGTTCGGATTTAGACGCCGGACTCGTAGGCAGGATGATGTAATTCGGTTTAGGGCTAGGTAGGTCTAAAGATAGCGGGCTTAGCCGGGTTGCAGTTTTCTGAATCACCGGGTCTATTCTAGAAAACGGACGGGAAAGATTTTGGTTCGTGGTGGGGTCGAAGGTGCACCGGGCGTCTTGGGTATGCACAGCCTAGAAGTTGGTTACACTCCGCCATCTATTTCTGCCGAATTACATTCAAACGCAGCAGCCCCCCCCCTTGCATCTCAGGTATGTGATCACAAACATTTGTCCTATCCTCTCAGTTTCGTTTGAAAGATTTCGTCTTCTCGTATACGAGTTACTGTCGGCAACAGTACGATATTCGCAAGTATCTCATATGCTAGGAACGATGAGGATAGGACGAAACCGATCTATCCTAGATCCGATTCGTTTACAAAGTGGAATTTCGTCCATGGAATCGAGGAATAACATCCCGATATTTACTTATAATATACTTACTAAATCAACCTACTAGTACTATTATTGAAATGTATACGGCCACGTGTAAGAATATTTCTACACCATAGCATAAAGGTGGTTGTTGATCATCCGGTGTCTAATTTGAAAACAAGAATCGAGAAATAATCCACTTTCAGACAGCGAGTGCGCCAATAACATGCTCGTTCCGTCGTTTTCGTTTTATTTGTAAATACTTGTAAAAAAAAATCAACTGATCCCCGCATTTAAAACCGATCGCTCCCGCGCTCCTATCGTGGAAAACAAATACAGTTTCGAATATAAACAACAGTAATAAACCAGACGTCTGTGAGAAAAAAACGCCGTTTCGATAGGGGAGCGTTATCTCTGCTAGATCCTTGACAGTGACACTGTTATCGGGTGGGGCAACAGCCGGGCTATTTCATTAGCCACGCTTCTTCATTTCCTCTTTGCTGTCAGATTGCAGGAGAACAGCACTTGGTTGGGTTGCTGAAATTTCGATAAAAGCCGATCGAAAACTTCGCACTGGGAGCGTTTTACCCATAATATATATTATACGGAATAATATATACGGAATCTTATGTCTCATGTCAATTTGTCGAAATGAAAAAAGTAAATAATTGAGCGCATTTGAATTATGTATACCTGTGACACTACTAAATTTGAAAAGGGTTTAGAAATATTTTCCGACGAATGTGGTTAATTAATATTTCAACAATTCCTGTCAAGAATACTTTGGTTCATGTTTACGATTTAGTTACTTAAATGTCATGCAACACTATCTGGGCATGTTGTGGCTATTTATTCTAACCGGTAGTTCCTATTATTAAAAAATTAATTACTCTGTAATCGCAGATTACGTAATTTCTTGATTGGAGGTTTCCTTAAGCGCGCGCGGAAAATTAATAAGACGACTTCTGGGAAATTAATAAGCGTGGTATTGTAGATTTGAAAAAGAAAATGGGAAAGATAGGCAAATTAATGAACAAAGGTTTAATCGGTGTTTTAGTGTACCGGCGTGTGTAAATGTAACCTCGTTCTGTATCAATTTTAAGCAGTATTACAGAACTGATAAACTGTTATACTGCGTTGTACAATCGGCGTATAAAAATAAATACTTTCCGACTGAATATGAACAGTCCGAAGTTACCAAAGCGGCGGTGACTCAACCGGTAGGTATCACGGACAAACAGACATAAGTTCTCGGCGGCATCAATATGTTTTATTGTTGCGCCTTCGGACATTTATCACTCCCATTATCTCTTTCACCTAAATGTGCCTGGCGGGCCAATTTGTTAAAAAGAAAAAAAAGAACGCTTTAGAAAAATACAGGTTGAGAGAACGTTCAGCCGTGCTATATATTTTTACTCGGAGCATGTCTGCAATTATCACCGAACCTGAGTAGCGAAAAGGTTATAATTGGGTATAATCGTTCCATGGAGAATAAATTGGACTTGTCGTTTCTTGGAGGATTTTAACAAGCCCCGTGACTTCCAAATAATTATATTCATAATGCATTCCACGCAATCACACACGTATGTCGACATATATGAGACAGTTGTAACCAACTATCAATAATTACAAATTTCAACAAAGTGTGTCAACACAATGTTCTAGGCGGACATAAAACTAAAAGACGTTGTTAGTGAATAAAATGAAATAATAAACATTCACAAGTAGGCATAATTTATTTGTGTATTTGAAAAATACTTGGAGGTATTTGAACTAACGCCACGATTTAAGATATTCTTTTCAACATTTAAACCATTTAAATGGAAAAACAAATCGGTGAAAAATCAAATTGATCATATTGTAACAATTTAAAAAAATTGAATAGTTTATAAGCTTATAATGCGTAAATCGTCCGTTGTCTGTGGCATTCGTGCAACATTTTCGTACGTACCACAGCCTCGATACGCGTGACATAGGTTCGGCCGTACGCCATGCGAACCAATCAATACGATTTTGCCGCCCCGGTGTCTGTGTACACAGAGTGTACGCGTACGATTGATTATAAACGACAGAATATATGATATCGACCGTGCGTAGAATCGAAGCGGTTAACAACCGCGGTTAACCGACTTACATATGTGGGCGTTTAAACTTAATTGAAGACGCCCCTTTCCATAATGAGATGTCAGTTCGGGCGATCGATCAATTGTATCGGTCGTTATAAACTGTTTTAATTCATTGTTCAGCTCCCACTCAGTTAATATATCGATTATATTGGAAATTCAATTTACCCCTCATGTATTTCCAATATTTGTAATTAATTAATTACTATTCTATTGATTTCGGTTATGTAAAACACAAATGATGAATTGTATTTCTTATAATATTACAACTGTTGCACGTGGTAAAATAAACAAAGACTAAGAAATTATTATAAAGGTTTTAGCCCTTCCAAAATAAATTTTTAAGCTTTACTCGATAGTTAACAGGATAAATTAAATCTATAACATAAAGTATAATATTATCCTTGTATGTTGGGGTATTCATTACTTCATTTTTTTCGTTCTGATGTCACTTTAACACCAGTAGGCATAAATAACTTTTGTGTTCGTAATATACAATCCCGGTTGAACACGCCAAAATAGCCGCTGGTATTTTTGTGTGCATATCATGTTATTTACAACCTATTAAGGTTATCGCTTCTTAATTTTTACTATTTTTCAGCTGTAAGTTACTCGAAATAATCAGCGGTTTGTTTATCTGTTGTTAAGAAAAGACGTAATAATCGCTTTAAACTTGTTCAGTTAGTTTAAACTTGTTGGGTTCTTTTTTCTATCGATTTTTTAATGGATATCTTCAAATGGGACGATGTCGAGTGTATTCTACTCAAGCATCAATACATTTGGTTGTACAATAAAAGGAATATTAAAAACAATTTGAAGAAATCTCCACCATTTGTCGTTTTGATTTCAATATGAGGAAACGACATGCATTAATTGTTTATATTATTATATAATGAATTTTGATTATTTTATAATGAGAACAATGTGCCGGATTTACAACATCATGAATTTATATATCACTATTTTTTTCAAGTCCTTTTATAAAAGAGTTAGTATTTTTATTTGAATTTAAAAATTGAACATACATAATCAATTTTCTCTGCATTTATCGGTCAAAAATGCTAGGTTTCTACAATTAGTTAGTCTATATTATTTTAGAAAAAATTCTTACTGGTTATCTCTTTAGGAATTTACTTTACGTAAACAGTTTTTACTGTATCGAAGCTTATTCCTATACTACCTTGGTATACTTCCGTTAACTCTGTGTCACTGCGGTAAGGGTGAATTCTGTGTCGACGAAATAGCCGTCATTATTCCGCGTATTTGAACGGAAGCGGTTCCGATGTTATTGCGAGACGGTGACAAATCTAATAGTACGGACCTTAGTAAGCTCTTGGCTCTTTGGGGGATGTCGCAAGTCAAAACAGCCAGCCGGGTGTGATTCGTTTTAATTAGAGGTGTGAATTATCGCCAAACGTATTTGTGCGAGCGGATTCACTCCTGAGTTTTAATAATAGACGGACGGTGTGGGGGCATATTATTTCTGTGTCCCTGTACTCAACCGAAATCTCCCTGTCTTTTCATTGAACGGATTGCACAGTAGAATTTTTGAAAATGACTTAAATAAAGGTTTGGAATTGTTACAGGAGTAATCCCTGTGACCAGGACTAGAAACCCCCATGTGCTTTCCAAACACAGGAAACATCCGAGCGTGGGGTCTCTACCCCTTCTAACCGAGGTTCTTCATCACACATTACTACGCGATCCCACCGAACGTTAGTTACCTATAGATGTAAATATAATTAATCCAATAGTCACGAATGTAGATAATTTTCTCGGTTAGTTCGGTCACTTTTTTCCAAAACGCATGGTCCCTGTGTAGCGAAATTTGGGCAAGGAGCGATATAAACGCGATTAGCCACTTTCATCCTCTAAAACGGAGTTTTTTCTATTTTTAAAGATGCACGGTTCACTCAGTTGGATGTTTCTGTGGGCTTGGGGCCGGGTCCCGAACTCAGTCGACAGTGGTCCCCACTGTGAGACGCACTCGCCCTACAAACGGGAGATGAAAATCGAAAATTTTTGAAATTTCAAAAACGTTCCCGGCGTTTACCGAATTCGGTCAGATTCGGATAAACCGACCTCACTGAACCTAGGCGATAGGATTAAGAATAAATGAAGGGGCGGACGCGAGGACGGGTTGAAAGGGCGGAGTGGATCGGTAGGGGCGAGAGGGGCGGGAGGGGCGGGAGCGGTCGCGGCCTGAGAGTGAGGGGAGTGATCGATAGGCGGGCCGGCGGAGAGCCCAGTAGGCGGCCGACACTAGCACCGCGATGTCCAGCCAGAGGACTAACTTCTCCCAATACCTGTTCACCAGGATGGGACCGCCGCCCCCGGAGGAGCCCGGCCCCCCGGCACCCCAGCCGACACGCCCCCGGCACCCCTGCCTCCACTGGGCTAAGGACAACGCCTTTCTACTCTGTACATTGGCAGGAGTCGCCGTAGGAATCGCACTAGGTAAGTCACTTACAACTATTCGTAGATATATTAAAAATTAATTACTCGGTACATATTTTGAATTATTTAGTGAGCTACTGTAGTGTAGCATGCACGTACAATTATACTGAATTTAATTAATTTAAATTTTTTTAGTATATCGGCATGTTAGTATATAATTTTAGAGGGATATATTCCTATATGTATTTTCAATTTTGTATATCTAAACTGGCATTTGTGTAAACCGATTGAAAGATAAATAATGATTTATCTATCTATTAACTCAAATATATCGTGTTTAATTGGCATTAGTATAAACAAATTAAAAGGCTACATTATCTCTATTATCATGTTACTATCCGTTCATTGTTGGGCTTCATTGCCGGCTGCCGGTACAGCGCCATGCCAACACCATCACTATCAATATACTGTTACTGAGAGTAAAAACCGAAGTGAAAGGAGTATCAAACGAGTATCAATTTCCAAAAAATGGCCATAATATGCATACTCGATAAACAGTAACACACGTGCTCTCTAATCCTATCTAATAGCCATTTTAATTAACTGTTTGACTACCTGACAATAGCAGGATAAAACCAAAGACAATTAAAAGGTTTTTATAACGGAACAGTGAGCTTGTTCTTTGGGTAAATGAGATGAAAGAGATGGTATTACGTTTATGTAGATGTTCGCTGGATTCATGTTCAGGAACAACAAGATGCAGTCGACAATCAGACAAGGCTACACATCTTTGGATGGTTAATTACATTCCTTACTTTTATTTTTGTAATCTACATGTAATGTAATAATTTTACATAAGTAGCGTTTGACTACCGTCCGGCTTAGCCTGAGCCTGCGAGGACCCCAATGCTATGCTATTTCTGTACACACCGCCTGCGTTCGTTTTTTGCTAAGGCCAAGGCCATTTCCCTTTGAATGGCTTAACGCGTCCAGTCGGCTTCAACTTCTGCATATCTCCATCAGGCTTGCTAATTTATTTCAATCAAGCAGACTCGATGGCGCTCTCATCATAATCCACCCCGGATCCATTTATAGTTCAATCCCATATCCCTTTGATCCCTTTGCCGTATCGATGATTTCCTTCAACACTGCTCTACACTTTGCCACAGTGATGTGCGCTACTGAATTTTCTGTTTGGACACTGGGTGTCCAAATTTTAAAACATTTTGAAAAACTTGACTTCTCAACTAGGCTTAGAATAGTCTTTCTTAGCTGGCGGGTTGTTTCGGGGCACACCACGCGTAACATCATTTATACATAAACATAAACGGGAAGTGGTAAAATGATCTCATATTAAATTGTCGTCCTCCATTACTCACCAGCTTGAGTCGCGTGTGGGCGATATCTGCGACTGTACGAAGTACACAGTGATCTCATATTACTCGTATATATCTGACCATAAACTAATTCAATTTATCTCCGTCAAATATTTACACTCAAGCTTCGCATAAACGTCGCTTCAACTTTCTTGCCGTGCTTACATGTTACATGTAGGCTATTTTAGTTTATGCTGTACAATTAACTGTACGCAATTGTTTAACTGGTTAGCGGCCGCGATGCGGTTTAGAATCGAAGAGATAGAACAGTTGACTGTCCCACGGATGGGGGTCGTTCCCATGGCAACGGAATAGACGCCGCGATCGAAGCCTGCACCGCAGTGGATCCTTTGGTCGGCTATTCCAATTCGTTCCTGCCCATATTTCTGCACCATATTTATTATCTATTTCCTTGGGCCTACTCTCGTTCATTCAATGAACTTGGAAAACAGCTATAATTAGTTTAGAATACCTGTTTTGTGGTCTGCGAGGGGTTGGAATACGGTAGATTTCGTGTGTTTCTGCCTCCTCTCGCTGGTTTGGCCTTTTGCTAGACCGGTTTCGGCTGCTCGCCATCTTCAGTAGCGGTGTTAGTCACTTTGGCACTTTGGATGCTTTTAGGCATTCCCACTGCACTGTCACTTACTTAGTAGTATTAGCGGGGCGAATATAGCATCACTTTGGGAATTTATTTTTTCGTTTATTATGTTGCTTTGTTTGTCATGAAATGATCGTTTTTAACGAAAGTTCGTTGGTAGCACATGCACCGCGACGCTAGCGCCCCCCTGAGGGTGGCTTGGGGATGCACTCAACTAAAGTTCGTTGGGTGCACGATAACCTTGTGTATAATATATAGACACAGGCCAAACAGACAACTACCACAGTACAAGTGACAGTGCAATGAGGATGCCCAAAAAACATCCAAAGTGCGAAAGTGACTAACGCCGCTACTGAAGATGGCGAACAGCCGAAACCGGTCTAACAAACGACCAAACAAGCGAAAAGAGACATGAAAGCGAAACACATGAAATATACAACAGTCAGAATTATTCCTTTGGTTATTGGAAATTATTAAAACACTGGCTTATTTAGTGTTCAACATTGGGCTTGTTATCAGAAGCACGTACTTATTAACCGGTTTATTATTAATTAGACTGATAGGACAATCTATGCTAATCGAGCAGTTGTTATTGCCGGTATAAATGAAGCCATTAATGCTGGGACAATGACTAATTCCAGGGCTCCTTTTGTTTTGTTTGTTTTATAAGCTCTTAGGAAATTCAAACCTTGGATTTTGATTCAAAATGTCGGAACTTATTGTAGATTGTCTAAAATTGGAATATAAATTAAGCCCGCCAGGATAGTCAGAATTTTCAGAAAGGTTTGGGACTTTTAAAAATGAAACCAATTGCAGATTTTTGTACATTCGACGTAATCCATCCATTCACAGGCATATCATAATATTGTCAATAGTCAAATTGTACTTTTGAGAAAGAGTGGCGAATTCTGTAGGCCTTTGAATGGGCTGCCGCGTTCGCTCGAGCTTTGATATACAGCCAGCTTTACCACTCCCAATCGTTTCACGATCATTTCAGACTCCGAAACGCCTCCCCCATAACGGGAGCACTTACATCTGCGCCCCCCTCCCATTTAAAAGAATCTCTTAGAAAAAAAACCCTTAGAAAGGCTCTGAATACCTGAAACCACCAAATCAAAGCCAACTACAGGCCAAGAACCGGGAAGCATTTGGTTCGAAGACAAAAATCAAGTCTGTTAAAAAAAATCAACTATGTTTTCGTCACATATTAATTTTAAAGTATCCCGTTATTTGTTGTAAATATTTTCTTATAGCCTTTTTTGACAGTAGTACTTTCAAATAAAAATATAGCAGTAAATTGTTCATATTTGTTAATTCTCTTCCGACAAGAGTTAGTGGTGTACGTACAAATAGTTATATTGATAAGGATAAGTAATGTCTAAACTGGTAAAGCGATGGTAAGTCAGTACGTATATGCATATACCAACTTTTGTTTTTCTTTTATAGCGGCCATAATGCGATCGGTTGATTTGTCCTCCGTCGGTAAATGGTGGGAAATATTCTTCAGAATATAATAACGAATTAATAAATAATATATAATTAATAATTTGACCCTAATCTTTTGGGAAATCTAAGAAAAAACGACCATTCTAATTGTTAATGTATGCTTGATTGAAATATAATTGCTCATATAAAATACACGAGGTAATTATTTCTCAGATGACCTAAAATAAAAGTGATCCTGTTAACTTTCCTTGATAGCGGGATATATGATCACGCTTTTTAATAGTAAATTTTGAATTACTGAATTACTACTGTCCCCAGTTGGTTTGCCACTCGGCAGATAGATCAGACGTTTCGTGGGAAATCCAGTTAGTATTTGTTTTACTATATAATTATTTGTCGAGACGGTCTTGTCGTACTGGAAGGCACCGGTGACGGCCTCCAGTCTTCCAGTACTTTTCCACTGGCGGGGACCGTGCCAAACCGGATTTCCTTGGGGCGTATCGTTCGGCCTTTAACGTTCGCGCGTTTGTCTTGTCGCTATTTTTTTTATTACCGGCGAACAACGGTTCTTCTATAAATATTTAGACCGACGGATAACTTGCTACGTTCTAGAAACAGTGCTCGGAAAGCATTAGTTTCTGGTTGCCAAATCGGGAATGTAATCTAAGAACTTAAAAAAATACTGATAACGCGCTGATACTCAGGCCCCTGGGGGCCCGATATAGCGTTGCCATTGATGCGGAGTCACCAGCTCTCAATCTACTAAACATTTACTAAAAAGAGTCACAGTCCTGACCATACATAACTCTGATGAATCGCCTAATTCACCCAGAACATAAAACGAGTTTATAATGACCTGGCGAAAATTGAGCGTAATTCCGTTGTTAATATCTTGAAGTGCCTCAGTCTAGAGATGAAGGCGGTTGGAATAGGTGGAAGCTTGTACCTGGTTGAACGCAGGTTCAATCACTGAAAAGCAAACGAACAAAATCCCTACAATGTTCTTAGTAGACTGAATATTCCACTTGATAAAGATTTACTTATCAAGGCCAAGTTCACTTACCGCGTTCGAAGCGACAACGCCATCTCCCGACTAAAAAGATGGGGTGATTCTTAAATGACATATTTATTATAACATTTTTTTATTTTAAATTTAAATTATATTCAACATTTATTTTCCCTTAGGGCTTAACGAGCTTAATAAGTGCTACATTAGACTCGAATTGATGAAACGGTTGCGTCGCTTCTTCCGATTGGTCGCAATGGATGCAACAACTCGCTGCGTACAGTTCTGTAAATGCGTAGAAAATGTCGCATTCTAAAATGGGTAATGTGCCGCCAGTAATTATACCCAGTGAGTTGCTCAACAACATGTTTGGTTTGGGACATATTTGCATATTGGCCTTTGCTGATCGAACTGAGTTAATAATGATAACGAGGCTACAAACAAGGCGTACGTTCGGCAAACGTGCGATTATAGGTATACTATATTAACTACGGACGCTAGAAACCTAACAATGGCCAGAAGGGGCAACTTGATCAATAAACAATAAAGCATCGGTGCAGTTGGTTGTGATAATTATCCAGGAGCTAATTATGCAGCGTGCTCAATAGTTACTGAGCTGCGTTTCAATCGAGAACAACGTTGTTTGATGTAAATTAATTAGGACTGTATCCCATATATTTTCTGCAGTACCGGTCTCAGAATATTATCACGGAAGTAGGTTGTCAGAATAATAGTTTTAGGTTGTGGGAAAATAAGAATTTACCCGAGTCGAAGGGGGCTTCGTTTTCGCTTGTATCTCAATTACCTCCCGTAGTTATACTTAATTATATATTTTTATAATTCATTTGTGATTCATGCGCGCATATCTTCAAAATAATAAAAAACTATATATATTTTCAAATCCCAAGCCTTAATACGATTCGAAACAGTGTTGTTGCTTAGAACGGATATTCGTCCAATAACGAGTTTGATTTGGCGGAACGTTTTTTTTGCCCCGGCAGAAGGAAGCCCTTTTCTGCCAGTCGAATTAGTTTGGTTTCTTTGGACAGTGATACTGCGGGATAAATATGGAAAGTATAATCTTTTGAGGTATCCTGGAGCTCGGAGTCTCATGTATTCATTTATGATACACATGATTGATCTCATACATTATATTCTAGGCATTCTTATATTATGTCGTGGAACCTTGCTGTAGCAAAGTCCGTGCTCAGTAAGTCCAAAAAGCATCAAACCGTCCGTAATGTAATGAGAGGGTGCCAAGTAGTTTCATTGCTTCCGAACGGGCCCACATAATCCAATCGTCTGTTTCCCATTCCGTATTAGGGATCTGCTCAATATTCCCTCCTTTTAAAATTGCTAATTTTCCCCCAGTACAGGAGAAGAGCCTCATCCCCGCCCCTCTATTCGCCATAAATATGTATGCGCCGACGGAATACAGTGATACATATTAATGGAAATATTTTCGGTGGGGCGAATTTCGGCTAGCCTTGTTCAAGAAATAGGTCCAAGTTTCATTTACATGCCTCCCGTATTACTGTATACCAAATAGAATTTCCATTAAAATACACGGTAACGGTAATAACCAACTTATAAGTTAAATTGAGATTGTTTGTTGAACAAATACACATACAACACGGAATGAGACTACAGAATAATTTCGCACAGAGTGAAACTCCGTGAATTGTTTCGCATGATTAAAAATACATAAAAAAGCGTTCAAGGAAAAGGGGGAAAAATATCGTAGCCAACTGGCCGTTATATTTGCGATTAAAATTGATTGGGCGAAGCATTTACATATCCGAGACGAAGTATAAACGATAATTTATTATAACCAATTTATTTACGACATAGTCGTAATAAATTCCTTGTTTCCTGAAATCCGCTAGCCATATTTCTGTATGCCTGTTTATTATTTACTGGCACGATGTTTTCAGATTCGGTGCCAATCCAACATAATCCACAGCAGTGTCCTGTGACGGCTATCCGTTTACAAAATATCTTTTCCCCCGTCGCCGGCAGGAACAAATTTGGCAACGGCGCTCATTTGAACACAATGCACTTCCCAAGCCAAACTTCGTTCGGAGCTTAGACACAGCTTATCGCAACTCGACTCTCGTCTCTGGTACTAGGCCAGAACGGTTTCGGTTTTCCTCTTTAGCCTCCCGTCAGCAGTATAACGGGGGCAATTAGGTACCTCTACTCTCCCCATTGTATTATAATTTATAAATGGTTAACGAAATAAAGGGGGAGACGGTCGAGTCTGTCTCAGACTCGAGGCTGGTTGGTTAGTTGACGGTAGTACTCCGAAGCATATTCAATTATTAAATCCTTCTTCCAGACATTTCATAATTCTGGCAGATTTTGACGAAAAATGAATTGGATAAAAAATTACCGGTTTACTGGGCGAAACAAACTGGTTCGCAGCCATCATGGAGCACCAAACGAATACATCCAATTAAAGGGAACTATGTTTCGGGTTGAATGGATGGTGGAATAAACTAATGTTTTGACCGCCCGTTTTTGTTTTTTCTTTAATATCTTAGCTCCTCCTAAAGGGCTTGGACTTGGCATTGGGTTTTCCGAGACGGTCGTCCCATCAATCTTCATCGATCTTCATCAGTCTTTATGCGACGAATCGCGACTGTTCAGCTTTCTCCCCGATTGGCTTTGTTGTGGAGCGGAGTCATTTCCCGCTACTATCTTACTCTCTTACTAAGTTTTGATCATCTCAAGGACTCGCCCTCCCACTAAAATAAAAATAATACGATGAGTCCAATGCAGTTTTTGAATGTCCAGGAGAAAGAGGATAGATAACGTTCATTATCTACAGTTTAAAACTCCGTCATCTTGCTTTATAACCCGAGTTTTTTGGGTAACACAGAGACCTGAAACGCCTATTTGGGCGTCCACTGCTATCACTAGTTATTAATACGTACCGTCAATTTATTAAACATGCTGATCCAGCGGACTGGTCGGTGTAAAATTAACTTAATTGGCACACATTATTTAGAGTGGCGTGAATTATAGCACTATTGTGTAGTTAAAGTGTGCAGTTCGCACATTACTTAATTACATTGTTGCTGATCTCATTCATAGGATAAATACGTGATTTAAGCCCGGACAATGTATTGGCGAGTGGCGTTCAAACGGGGAGACCTTGGACGTTTGCCGAGAAAATTCAAGACTAATAAAACTTTGGCTGTTTTCCGCTCTTTTGCCGAGCGATTTGACCGCTGTTGGAAGTCGCGTATTGCATAGAAGAAACGTTCGTTCCAATTATAATTTTGCGCGTGCATATTCCACGAGAGGTGTCTTTGTTTGGAGAACTATCTAATATAAACTACAAATGATTTACAAAGGTCTACAAAGGTGTTCACTGCGTCTGGAGTCTTTCCTTATATATACTGGGACGTAATATATATTTATATCCAATTAATTCATGCATAAACGGGCAAGCAATACACATGTCACTCTTGAGGCGGTTCCTTCTTTGCGAATCTTCCTTTCCAGGTTCCAGGAAGCTAAAATGGAGGGAGTTCCAGGAAGAAAATCAGTTTTGCATATTTTTCTGGCTCAAAGAGTCAATCTCACTTATATCTTCAGGAGACCCGATTTTTCATACAAGGTCCGATTCCGATGACTCGTACAATTACTATTGTTAACTGTTCAATTTTGGAGGACGTGAATGGCCTCCGGCACCGTATTTCGGTCAATTAAAATAGGTTGTTATAATTATCAATCTATAATTAATAGGCGGGAGCGCACGTGTCTGCGCGTGGACGCGGCGACCACCAGAAATCCGCCGAACGTCTATTTAAAGCTCTGAATCGTGTTCGAGAGTGAGGGGGCACTCGAGCGGCCATCTGTTGTGATTCCCTGCCCCATGACCACTCTCAGTGCGCCCACTCTTGTCCCATCAGTCTCCTCAGTTTTGCCAAGCCTCGTTGTTGTCTTCTCACGAAGCGTGGACTGTCGTTCCACCTCCGTGTCGGTCGATTAAATATAATTTAGCATGAATTTCGCTTAGTGGTGTTAACAATCATTCTTAATTCCCATTTACCATACTCACCCTATGCGTTAGATTATCTTAAGATAACTGTATAGGGGTCCCCGAGTATTTGATCCAATTTTCTTTAAATATATGTTCTTGGGAGCGGCCGTACATATATACATTGTTTTTGTTATGTGGTTGTTTTTGTTTTCTATTTCGGTAGCTTGGCATTTGATTTGGATGCTTTGTCTCTTGTGGTTTTGTTGTGTCATCCGGAGATATTTGTTCGTACACGAGTGGAGTATTATTTTTAATTTATTTCAACGCCTATTATGTTTCTGCACGTATTACGTGTTTGTTTTGAAATGTATAGAGCGCCAATATATCTAATGTATTCACTATTTTATATCCGTCACTGTGGCGGTCTCGTGTTTAAGAATGAAAATTATAAACAAATAATATAATTTGTCGATATTTTACTAGAACGAAATTGGATATCCGTCTGTCCACTATAGGGCGTATCTTAGTTAGGGATACTTTTCCTCGTTTCCGTGCGAAGAACGGCCACGTGTTTGACTAACTGACGGTGTGAGGAAACTCGCTGAGGGAAAACGGTGCAAGGAAAGCAAACAGAAGTGGCTATAAAAAGACCATTCGAGCAATCGATACTTCACCTTATGTATTATTTAATACGTGACAGAAACATCAACGCAATATCGGAGTCAAACTATCTAATATTTGTGTTGCGATTATTTTTGAATGAAAGTGACGTTGACGGGGTTGCTACGCTTGGGCTGCAATTACGGGGACTCGGAAGTAAACTTCCGCTCTCTTTTTCCATGAATAAAATTTACTTGTGGGAAATTAAATATCCCAAGATGAATATTTTCTTCGCTTCAATTTCGTTCGTTGACACGACGAATTAATCTGTTAAATTTTATCGCAATGCATAAAATTACTGCGATTATTAAAAATATACATTTGGTTATGAAGGTACGTAGATGCAATTATGGACAATCATTTAAAGGATACAGAAGATAGTGAAATGAATTGAAGTGAACAATTAACATACATTTATATACGGTAATAGGTATACCTAATTCGACTCATTTCATATAAACAATTCCTCGTAATTAAAATAAAAAAAGCCAGAGTCGCGCCGATTTCAGTGGCTAGCAAAATAGCGGAGCAGAGGCTTACAGAGAGAGCATCTGGGGCCAAAGTTTATTTCAATTCCGTTGTTTATGATCCAGTGCGAAATATGTTCGGGCGAATCTTGCAGTGTGTATTTTTAGACGGTATATAATTAAAACCCTGGTTGGCCGCATGCTGATCCCCGAACACGGTTTCTTAAACGTACTCCCGGGGAACACCTGTTGTACGCGTCCACTATAGAATTGGCGTTCCATTCGCTGTCGAGCGTCAATTTTTATCAGTCTATATCCGGGAAATTACGGAGTGAATATCTAAATTAAGTAACGTTGTAATGTCAGTTCGTAAATTTCGAAAAATTGAACGATTGTTACGGTATAATTATTAACTGCTCATTGCAAAATTAATCCCAGATTATAATAAAGAAAATAACATATTCTTAAGGAAAAATAGTTTTTAATTAAACCGGAACTGCGTGTATTAAGATTTTACTTTATTAATAGAAGTAGTAGAAGATTGGTTCTGCTAAGCGCTCACTGTGTATTCGTCTTTGTTCGGACAATCTTATTTCTGGGATAATCGCTATCAATTCTAACTTTAATAAGGCCAACCATTTTCAAATCTAAAACTAAATTTTCAGATCCCGTGGTGGTTTTTCTGCACCGGAGTAGCCAAGACCTCCAAATAGATTTGGCAATGTGAATATCCCAATTTTTCTGTATTGGGCCGGACGGTTAAAAATCGTTATTTTTAGCCGTTCAAATCGGCCGACACAACTGCACAAATGTGGGCCATCCTTTAGGTGTATCAAATTTAAGTGAGGAATTCCGGGATGATTTTATAGACTTACTGATCATAATAATATTTTTTTTCAATTCCTGTTGTGAATGATGATGTATCTCCAATCAAACAATACTTATACATGAAATTGTAAAACAACATAAGTAATAGTTAGAAAGAAGTGTTTCGACCGATTCTCTTAATACTAACAAATATCTCGGGTATGATAACATTTAACAAAATCAACAATCAATGATTAGCACAGCAAGTCGCCTAGACTTTGTTCTAAGGCTTTACACAGTTTTGTAATATACTTACTAAGATCCTCGCGATAGATACCGATTACGATGATACTCGGGAGTTGACTGATTCTCGTTCTTGTCCTACTCATGGTTATTGTAACGAATATTTTGTGTGCATATAACGGAGTAAAGATTTAAAATTTTTATATTCTTACAGGTTTGGAATGTTGTTTCAGTTTAGTCTGCCCTAAAGGCGTAGGGGAGTAATAAACGGTATCGAAAATTTGATCGGTTAAATCGGTGGTATTGAATCATTCTAGTGGGGAGCCGACCAATTGGCCTCGGGAACGACTAAGGGTCGGTTATTCTGAAATATAGGGGTTGGGGCTCGGGTTTTCTCACGAGCGTCGGTTACACAACCGGCTCTGAGCTAACTGTTTTAAATTGGATAGTGCGGTAAAGCCACGACCAGGAAAAGGCCCCTCGCGGAGGGGTTCAATGTCAGGGCCGTCCCAGGGAACCAACAGTTGGGGCAAACAGTTTTTACCGATAAGAAGAAGAATTTCACCCTTATCACCGACTGAAGAAATTATCCCAGCAATCTGATTGGGGGCGAAAAAATATTTCAAAAATTCCGTTCACAATTTACTTAAATTGGTACTTCGTTTAAATTAATTTTATAATTCCCTCCATCTCTGTCGTGGTGAAGCACACCTAGAACGCCGTTCTAGAGGAATATTTGTACGGTGCAATTTAATCAAGCCCGTTGACAGGACTTTAGCCAAAACTCTTGGCGAGGGACGGACATTATATGGCGGGTCTGCGTGATGCGGCGGGATGATAAAGAATGAATCATTGAGCAAGTGACAAAATGACGGAAGCGAGCGGCGGATAATTCATTTCAATGATCATTCCCTTGCCAAGTCATTCCAGAGGGGAATCTTTAAATGCGGGACAATAGAGAGAGAGAGAGAGAGGGGGGTGAAAAAGAGAGAGAAAGAGGGCGATGACCCGTGGTCTTGTTATTTTTCTAAAGCGTTATTTTTTAGAACGATTTAATTTATTTATAACGTAGATCAAAGGAGCGCTTAAAAATTTTAAATTAAAATGAGCGCAGTCTGCTTTAAAAACGCATTAAGCCTAATGAAGATTTACAGATTTAGATTATATTTTCTTAGCAAAACAACAATACAAACAATCTTATGCTAAATAGGTTTTACAAATTTACAATCACCTATATTAGAGAAAAACATAATAATTTTTACGTTTAGAAATTTTCCTTGTCTATCCTTTTCATTTGACATTATGGCAGTGATAATACTCCAATAGTTTTTTCTGCCGTTCCTTTACGAAAATGACTTTCGGTATTTTACGTAAAGATCGCTTATTTTAGACTGGATTCACCACTATTTTAGGTGTAGAATTGAAGAAAATCCTTCTGTTCTGGCACGGAGGCTAAATTCCTCTTCTCCCACGCAAGTGGAAACGATTATAAATAACAGTTTGGCTTCAAGTTTTGATCTGCGTCCTGCCCGTTGTCAGCGTGCCACGACGGAATGCTCTCTCAATGAAAAGATTTATTGAAGTGTGTTAAAACCTGTCCGCTGCACTTCTCGTCTCAACAGTTCCGTCTCTGAACAACAGACGGTTCGTTCAATCCGCAGTGTCGGTTATGTTGCGGATCGAAAGATAAAATTTCGCTCCAAATCTAAAGATCCCGGGTTTCGGAAACGATTGTTTTCGGCGTGACTTTTTCAAAAGAAGCCGCGAGAAGAGACAGGGGTCTAATAAGCCGACTAACATAAATGTTATTCTCTACTAACTTATATATATATGATAATTTCTACAGAGACAAATATCATTTGTATGCAGATTTCGAAATAGTTATTTGAATTTAATTCAAATTTTCCGCTTTCAGGTTTTTCATTGAGACCGCTTAATCCTTCGCCGGACGTGATACTGCTCATATCTTATCCCGGAGAGCTGTTCATGAGAGTACTGAAACTGATGATTCTGCCTTTCGTAATATCGTGCCTCATTATTGGTAAGCTGTTACTGTAATGTCTGTAAATTACAAAATTGAACGAGGAGCATTTCTATGTCACAGTGACCTAACTGGTTGAATTACCAATTTGAGTTGATCACGGGTAGGATAATCACCTAACCAGAAAAATTTTAGAGATAATGAATTCGCAAACGGAATGCGTTAGAATTAATGTTCCGCTCATCAGTCCTAATGATTCACCCGCAGGGAATCTACAGTTAATACAGGGAATGCTGTATGGCATTAACTTCATAAAACATACAGAACAATTATTACATATAACATTAAACAATTTCCCCCCACAAGTACTAAGGCATTTAACAGATTTAAAATACACTATTCGAAATATGTTTTCTAGTTCATAAGGAGCAAAGGAGCACTGAACTTGAGTCGAGGTTATATCCGGAATTACAAATTCGAATTGACTGCTAGTTTAATATAACATATTTTCAATTTTCAAATTTAAATTTTCAGGCCCTTGCCCTCCTGTTCAGTTCAATAATGCTCCTATTCCCACCCAACAGCAGGCTCACTACCTGGGACTCTACATAGCCAAAAGACTCACGTGGAACCCCCATACGCGACTCAAAAGAACAGTCCTCAACCGCAAATTTGGACTGCTGAGACCTCTTTTGAAAAAGACATCAAAACTGACAGTAGACAACAAACTTACAATATACAAATCCATTTTAAAACCGACATGGACTTACGGAATAGAGCTATGGGGTTCCGCTAAGAAATCCAACATCGCCCGCATCCAGAGATTCCAATCAAAAGTCCTTCGTACCATCCTTAATACTCCCTGGTATGTTTCTAACCGAACGATCCATAATGACCTCAACATACCGACAGTCGACGAAGTCGCAAAATCACGCTTCCTTAAATTCCATTCCCGCCTCTCTCCACATCCAAATCCACTCGTTCAGTCCCTTTCCTCTCTTACCCATCCATTATCTCCCCCGCGTCGGCTCAAACGCCACTGGCCCAGAGATCATCTTAGCCCGAAGCCATAGACTGTTCATGTGGAAAAAGTGCCATCATTGGGTGGTCTCTTTTATCGAGACATTCATGTGAAAAGAAAACACTCACCAGTTGTACACATAACTATACGTAGTTGATTGTACAAAAATTAAACAAGGTTAAAAAAAATTTTCAGGCACGGCGACGTTGAATATAAAGAAGAATAAAAAAATAGCCGTCAGAACAATAGTCTACTTCGTGACTACCTCAATGGTGAACGTGGTGCTCGGTCTGGTTCTGGTTTTGAGCATCCACCCGGGCGATCCGATGGTCAAGGCGAGCGCGATCGTCCAGTCGCATGACGTCAGGAAAGTCAGCCTCCTCGACGGTTTTCTCGATATGGGAAGGTCAGTGCTTCCTACGGTATTCCGTATATTGCATGTAGTTATATATAAAAAATAATTAATAATCCGCTTAACTCATAAAGAACAAAATGTCACTTTTAGTTACTTGGGACTAGAACGATTTTTAAACGAAAATTTAATACTTTGTTATATGTGTAAATCGTTTAGCTCTTAACTAATTACTTAAATACCTCCGCACCGATTGGTCGAATATCGTTTTTATTTTCTTTAAAATAAAACTCTATTTCCGTCGGTTGAATGAAAATCTAAGAGAATTCGCGAAGTAATGTTTGAGTATTTAAGAGTAATAGCGTTATACGAAGTTATTAGCAACAGTTTGTCACACTAATATTTTGTTCGACATCTACGTCCTATGTTTATAACTGTTCTGCAAGTGCATGCCTGTTACTGACAACAATAAGCGACAATCGTTAAATTTTATTCGTAACAATTTTTGAAACATCATTTATTTTATGGATGCGATACTTTCATAAGGCCTTATGAATTTAATGCTTGCTGCATTCGAAAAGTATTGACTAATTGTGATAATCTTAATGAGCCTAAAGAAATTAATTGAAAACAAACGATTGTTTAGTGCATTTTTTTTTTGTAATTTAACTGTTTATTCGCTGTATGAAATAATGAATATCCGAACAAATAGAATTAATGACGTTAGGGAAATCGTTAAACCATGAAAATATTTTTTTGCCACTTGTTATTTGGAGTTAGGTAGAGTTAATTTGTAATATGAACGATTTTATGGGAGGTTCTCCTCCTATTAGAATGGGCGTGGGCTGTTTTTGTTCCAGAAATCTTGTGCCTGACAATCTGTTCCAAGCTGCATTTGAACAGGTGAGCTCAGATAGAATATTTAATGTTTATGTATTCAATTCCGCTAACAAAATCAATGAGTTAATAAATATTTTTATATTGAGAATGGAACAATTATATGAACATAATTATATTTTTTGTAACTCACTTTCAAGAGTACGCCAATATATTTTATTTAGGATTTGACTTTTGGACGATTGGCCATTGGTTTTTGCAATCATGATTTCCTCAATAGAGTAATTGGACTTGGCGTTATCAAACGCCTGGCTAATTTTATATATTTAAACGTCACGTGCATTATTTACCCATGCTTCCAGTATTACCCATTTCAGAATTATCCTTTGAACTGCTTTACGTTTTCATGACATAGAAAGGCTCCCCTATATTTTCCCCTAGCCTATGGAACATACATTAATAATGAATGTACAATCCTTAATGGGATTATTAAGTGATTTCTTCCGCGGCATTATTATAGATATGTAAAATAATACATTGCATTGTATTCAGTATTTATGTCATTTGCTACATCCATAAACTGAGAGGACGCTAATAGAAATACTAATACACCAGCAGAATGTTTGCAAAAAGTACAAATGCGACGATTGGAAGGCTATTTCCAAAATTCCATTTATAAGTGCAAACATTTATAAATTATATCGTAATAACAAACACTTCAACGAACGAATTAAATATTCATCTTTACTTACACATTTTGCTTATACAGCGCAATCGGCAACTGCGGCTGTTATGCCTTTAATTGATTAATTACTTATGCAAATATTTAAACGTTATTATTCGTGTTTTAATTTATGGACAAACTACTGATTCAAATTTTGTTCTTTTCGTCAATCAGATCAGGCAAAATCGTACAAAATCTCATAGGCAACTGACTTGTACCCTCTCAACAGGGCCCAAATGTGTAACTCTAGGATCAGATTTAGATCATCTTCTGCCAGCACGATGGTTTGTTCGTATTGATTTTGTTATTTGAACACAATTAATTGACGCTGTTATTTGGCATTAATTGACGTTTGAATTGGTTCCATTAGTCGATACTAATCCGATTAATTATTCGTAATTATTGAATGCAATGCAATGTAATATTATGCATATTCTAGTTCAGAATACCTGTTTTGTGGTCTACGAGGGGTCAGAATACCGTAGATTTCGTGTGTTTCTGTCTCCTCGTTTCGGCTGCTAGCCATCGTCAGTAGCGGTGTTAGTCGCTTTGGTCTAGCAAAAGACAGGAGAGGAGACAGAAACACATGAAATCTACGGTATTATGCATATTCCTAATGTTACTGAGGTTAAAAATTTTCTTTTTCAATCTTAATCTCTCCCTCGCGATATAAATATATATAAAATTAAATATGACTATAATAGACTGAGTGATAATGGACCCCGAAACGCTCCACTTTACTTCGTTTTACTGTCAATTTATAATAGGATTATTAAACCCGCAATCGAAGTGTTGAGCATCTGTTAATAATAGTACGCCTAGGGTGTAGTTCATAATAAAGTTTAAAATAGAGTAGCTTCCAATACGTTGAACGTGGCGGAGTTGGCCGGGCGATGTGGACGTGGAGCAAGTGCCGGGTGCAATAACAGAGGAATGAAAGTGGAATGAGGGCCAGTGGAACAGAAAGGAAAAGTGGAGCTTGCTGAATGGAATGGCGGGTGGCGTATGTTAACTGTTGTGTGTACGCAGTCATCTCCTGGCCGACCCTTCCCCCAAACGTTGGAAACTTTCGGACTGCGATTAAATCAATTTTCGGCGGCCCGCGAACATCGTCATGTCGCTAACGGAAAAACAACCATTCGGATAACGTAACCAAATCCCCCGCTCACGTCCAATCCGGCGGCATGTTTCCATTTGACGTAAGAAACCGTAAAATTCTCAGCACTTGGTATCCGTTTCATCTTCCGAGGCTGACAATATAATGAAGTCGTTAATTTAATACTCTCAACATGGCAACCCAGCGTGATAAAATTAACATATTTCTTAACAACCCCTTTCTTGTTCATTCATTCCGTTTCTCTCATGTATAACAGTAATAATCCATAAATTTACCATAATTTCGTAATTCGATGGATTCATTTTATTTTTCAAAAATATCCTCGACTTAATATTTTTTGTACTTTCCTTTTTTTGGGGCCTGTAAAATGGTCAATCTGTAGTTTTGTCACTATTTACAAAATTTCATTACAGTGGTCAGTGTCCAAAAATTTACCGTCTCTTCTCAATTATTTTAAGTAGATTAAGATAAATTTAAGTAGCCGAAATATGTACTGATGGTGCGAATTCGTGGTAAGTTATCCATTTGTGATTATATCGTAATTTTAATTATATATCGAATTTCTAAAGTAAAGCCCCACGTCGATTCAGTACTGTTTTCATTTGTAATGTACTACAATTTGGTTAATATTATGTTGTTACAGACATTTACCGATTATGTTCCCGTGACATTAAAATATGAAAAAATCAAAAATTCCACCGACAACTCGTCGAGTTTCACCGTGCTTAATGACGCGACTGTGAAGAGACAGCTTCAGTTCAGGTAAAAATGTTCGATTTTTAAATTTTGAAATTTTCACGACGAATTATTCTGCAGAAGAACTCGTGTCAGTAATCGTCGCATAGTGGTAGATTATTACAATCGTGATAGTCGATGAAACGGTCGAATTCTATACATTTTCTTGATTTGAAGGGACGGAACGAACACATTAGGCATCATATTTTTCTGCCTCATATTTGGTTCCGTGCTGGGAACGTTGGGACCACAAAAGGTTGCCGTGATTAATTTCTTCAGCGTTGTGTACGAAGTTTTATTAAAAATGCTAATGGGAGCTATTTGGTGAGTCATCTTTTTTAAATTAATATGACGCTATATTTTGAAATCTTAATAGTGAAGGTGTGCGGACTGACTTAGTAGATTGATATTATAATTCTATATAAGGTAATTATTTGAATAAAGTCGAAAAGATTTACGATTCATTGATATTTGGTAAATAATTTATTTTCTTTTAGGTTTACTCCAATCGGTGTTGGAAGTGTTATCTGCGGTAAAATAATTTCTATCGGACAATTGTCGCACACGCTGACCCAGTTGAGCTGGTTTATTGCCACGATGGCCACCGGCGTTATCATTTACCAGCTGGTCATTCTCCAGTTGATATACTTTGTATTCGTAAGGAAAAATCCGTTCAAATATTACTTCACGTTCGGACCGAGCATCGTGACTGCATTTGCGACAGCATCAAAGTAAGAAATATGAAAATCAATAAGGTCATAAAACATCATCCATTGAAAATTAAATCAATATTAGGTGGATGAAATAGTTTATAAATAAGTATGTTCAATAATGTATTAACCATAATTCGCTCGGGTTTATTATCGCAACGATTATATAACCCATTTTGTTTTCTGTTTTGTTTTTAAATTACATTTAAATTGGTTTCTCCTTGTTATATTTAGATCAGCCGCAATGCCAATTACTTTCCAAATAATGGATGAAAAAGCGAAGGTTAACAGGCAAATAACGAGGTTTATTCTACCTATTGGTACAATAAATATGGATGGAACTGCTCTTTTCCTCACTGTATCCCTAGTGTTCATTGCCCAGATGAACAATGTCTATCTGGGAATTGGAGAAATAGTAACTGTGGCGTAAGTTTTATTTTATTTCTATTTAATTGTTGTAATAGTTTAATCTCAATTATTAAGTTTTAATAGTTTATATGAGCTGTCCTTAAATTTTGTTTAAAAGCTATAACAGAAAATACGTATCGTATATTTGAACTTGCTGTATCCAACATTTACTCCAATTATCACCCATCGTAATTATGATGAGAGGTTTCTTACCCACTCATATTTATAAACCAGTAATGTATACATCAAATTTCCTTATGGTCTACTTTTTATTTAGGCTGGCGTGCACAGTAGCGAGTATGTCTTCGGCAACAGTTCCCAGTGCTGCTTTAGTTCTGGTCCTTATGCTGTGCAGCACTATCAACGCCCCTTCAGAAGATGTGTCCCTTCTCTATGCTGTTGATTGGTTCGTGTAAGTAATTTGATCTTCAGCATCATTGGATACGGTGTCTACAATTACGTTAACACGGTTATTAATGCTTTAACCAAAGCCATTATATTCTTGTATATGTTCCGAGACATCGGAGACCCATCAAACAATATTTGTTTCAACAACAAACAAACACGAATTTTAAATAGATAAATTAGGCTCTGTTTATGGGAAATATACTGAATTAAATAAAAAAAAGTACGGGGCTTTAAATGCTATGGAGTTGATTCCTGCGAAACACGGAAGTATTGCCGGTTAGTATCAGCGCCGTGCATCTCATCGTGGGGAAATATTGTACATTTAGGACTTTGGCAGCGGAAGTGAAATTTTATTTTTGTTGTTCTTAGGCTGATAAAAGAATTAAATGAAATTATCACTAATGATATGCAGACGAAATAAAGAAATTCATTAATTAGTTTTATTAATAACTGATCCCATAATATATAATAATAATATGATAATTATGTATGATAATTAATTTTTTCTCCACTCCTTTATCTCAACTAGTTTAATTATACAGATTGTGTATTTATTTTTTTAGTGACCGCCTGCGTACAACGAACAACTTATTGGGTGATTGTTATGCTTGTGCAGTGGTTGAAAGTCTTTCAAAGAAAGAGCTTGGGAAAAATGAAGAGGTATTTTTAATTAATTCTAATATAACGTATATGTCTAATAATAAAAATGCTATAATTAATGATAGTATGGTTATATTGTTTTTTATATATATTAGCTTTTATATATAATCTATTGATAACTATGTTCTGTGTTATTCATTAATTTGTTCAATTTTTTCACTAATTGAATGACAGGATTAAAAGAGTAATGATTCATGTTTTTAAATAATACATTCTTAAATTATAATCAGAATCCTACCTCATTTTGTATGTGTGCAGATGACAATTTTACATATGATTGAGTCAAAGACTGTTTTTGATGGGTACATTTAGGGCAGATGGGTGTTCATTGAATTTTCTCTTGCCTTAACTAATTTCAATTATAAATGCTTTGGGAACTTTCAATGACCTTAAATTTAGATTTTTGCTACTAATATTTCAGATTTAATCAGAACAATAGAATCATAGCAGAATAATGAATAAGAAAGAAGTACTCTTCCATAATAATGAAAAAAATTGTAATTTTCTAATTGATATAATATTTATGAAATTTCTTGAATGAACGAATGAATCCCTCACCATATTACATCTGAATGTTTCAGGATGAAGAAAGGGGTGAACAGACATCTCTTACATTAATGACCAATAATGCTCCTATGGCTTTTGTTGAAATTGTGAAGAATGGCCATGCTGTAATTAAATAACATATTTAATTTGTTGAATATTGAATTCATATAGAATTTAGTCATAGACTGAAATTAAGAAATGTGAAACTGTTAATTCAAAATAATACTATACTTGAAAAACAATTGATTTAAACCCACAGTAGTCCTCAGTACATCTGATGATACTATATATACATATGTATATAAAGTCAGACAGAATATCTTATTCAAATATTTGTAAAGGCTTGTGTCCATTCAGTGGGTTTGAATTATGACAATATTGGATATCATCAGCTTCATAGGCTGTTGTATTTCTTTGCAGTATTACAGTACCTGTTTTTACAACCTATAACTAAGGATTCGAATGATCAATATTTTTGTTCAAATATTTTGGACTAAATTACAAGTGTATTTAGTTCTGGATTGAGAGTTTTAAAGCAACTGATATTTGAATGTAAACTATTTTGAAAAATTGTTCAAACAAATATTCATTGATAAAATATGATTGTCACACAATTGACTCCGATACTTAAGAATGATAAGGCTGTGTGATTCAGCATAAATTGTTTTGTAGTTAGATTTAGGAAATTTATATTAGTTTTTCCAGGGATTTTGAGAATATGGCACATGAAATGAGCTTTGTTGTATGGCTATAACAATTAACTTTTACTTTTGTAATGAATAGATAGAATAATTTCATTAAGGGCTATAAATAAGATACTTGTGTTATTGATATTAGTAAGTTAGTGTATTTAGCATTAAAAGATAAATCAAATCAAATATTGTCGCCAAATATCTCAAAAATAAGTCAAATATTTGTTGAAGATATTTGCATTGCCAGATTGACACTATTTTTAAAGAGATTAGGTAGTAAATGTTTTTACTAGGGACCTGTTAATAGTTCATAATGTCAATGTGCTGTGTTTATTATGATCTAGTTTAAAATTTGTAATTAATTGTATTGAAAATCAATTTCTTTTCTTTTTATTAAATTGACTGTATTCAATTTCATTATTTAATTATGACAAATAATTTATTTACATAATATGAATACAATACGTAATCAATTTGTAGAATGTGACATATTCTACCCTCATTGATATGAGTAATATTGGTTTATATTTGTTGAATCAGGTATATTCTTTCACTGTTTTGAAAACAAAATCTGTACTTTACAAACTGTGAAAGTGGAAGACAAATCATACAAAATTTTTTTTTTAAGTGAGTTGGTGTCAGACATTCAGAATGTAGTTACTGTTCATACTGAAGATCTATAATTTTGGTAACTGTGATTGAATTTTGCCTTCTTTATTAGAAATTTCATAGCATGTAATAATATTCACATTGAAATTGTAGAAACATCATTTCATTTGTATCTGAGAAACATGTTGATTGAAAGGATTTATCAGCTCTTACTTTTAATTATTTGTTATCCACTGTATTTTATATTCAATAGTGATTCTGTATTGAATATTAATTGTAATGTCTATTCTCATTACAAAGTGATCCATATGATTATTGCTTGTTAAAAAATATTTGTCATTACTACCACATTTAATTGTGGGAAAAATGTGATTAATATTATTTCAGACTATATGAAAACCCCATAATAAGACAGCAAAATATGAAAAATTATGATTTAGTTTGTGTAGGAAAGGTGCACTGTACTTGATTTTATTTATTTACAGAACAATAAACAATATTCCAGGGTATATTTAATTTTAATCATTTAAAAAGAAAATTATGTTGTTCCAAGTTTTAATATGTTTAGATATGTGCTGAAAAAACTTAAGAATCTGAATGACAGTTTTGTTTATGTTTAGTAATACTTTTAGATTTGGGAAATGAACAAGCATTTTATACAGTGCTGAAATATACTTATTTTTAATTTGTAATCCTCTTTTATTAGTGTTATTGGCCTCTGTATTTACTTTATATCGATTATTTTTGTAGTTATGTTTTAATGAATCACGTTTTTTTATTTATCTTGTGTGATTAACACATGGCCCTTCTACACCCATTTGATTAGTAACTTTTAGTGATAATAATATTCATGGCTCAGTAACATGATGTTTCCTCTCCTCTTCATATTAATTTTGGGTAAGTGTTCAGCATATAAACATTTCTAGTATTTCACTAAAAAATTTAATAATGCCAAACAACTAGTAATTCTTCTTATACTACGATATTATATTTACCATGTTGAATATTCTGCAATTGCAGCCATTAATTACTGTGAGAATAATGTAATAAGTTGGTAGAGTGAAAATAATTATGGTAATAATACCATTTTATTATATTACTCTATAATTACTGAGCTACCTATCCTATGGTCATATCTGATTTAAAACCAATGCAGGTCCCTCCAAATATTTATTTCTTAATTCTTTAAATTTCTTTAGACCATAATTTGCTATTTCAGATGCATATTAACAAATAATTTAGTGGTCAACGTTTTTAACAGGATATAATTCGAGCATTAAATTTTTTTAAACTGGCATTTACTACATGCTTAGGCTAATACATGAAACCTTAAGAAAATTTTAGTTTGAACATTTTATATTCATTCTAAATATTAGTGGTCACAGATGTTAGAGCACTAAAGTGGATATTTTGGGTAAGCCTCGACTAATAATTTCATATCAGCAAAATTTGATAGGAACAGCATATTGTAACAGTTCGTGACATTAGATGCAGGATAAATAATACGGAAATACACAATGGCCAATGTAGGCTGTAGAGAAAGGGCCGAACGAATTTTATAATACCAAAACAAATATATCCATCCACGATGGACAGTAATTCATTCAAAATTGATTCATTATAGAAATCTTTACTATCGGAACTGCGAAAAAAATATTCATATCAGTTTATCTGCCTGAGAGATTTAAAAATTGAATACCTTTTCAGCTTTGGCCAATCATGGACAATGCAAGATGAAATCCTGGTTGCCCAATGTCAAATTCTTCTCAGTAGGGACCTGGGATAAGAATCGTTTGCCTTGCAGCACGGACACTATCGTCTTTCCAAGAGACATTGAGCTCATTGTAGATATACGCCCTGAGCGGACATACTTCGGAGCGCCATCGGTCAACGGAGCGACACTCAAAATAAAAGAAATTGTTTTACCGAGGAATGGGGTAATTAAAATTGCCAACCTCGTCAATGTGGTCTTTTCCGGCAGGAAAATAGATGCTAATTGTCCGGGAGAAGGTAGGTACATTGTCTGCTAATTGCAATTTATGGTATTTAAGAGTCCCAATATCGTCCAGTTGGAGCCTGAATCCCGAAGGATCATGTTTATTGGTGACCCAATCGATCAATTTTCTCGCCTTTACTTTAATTAAGGTGATAACCATTACTCTCCCGTCGCACCTCGTCGACATTTAGTCATGTACTAGGCAGATTTTAATTGCTTGCCATCATCAGAAACGGAGAAGAATCATGTCTCTACTGACTCTGTCGCTGCACTGTTTTCGTTACTATAAATTTTCTTCTCTAAGGGTATTATGCCACAGTGGACGTATTGTGATTATTACTAACATGACAGTGACGAGTAGGTGATTAACTCGTATTGAATAAAATGTGAATAAAAGTTTAGTTGTATTATATAACAGTGGGGCGTACAGAGTGATGTGGATGGAGTTGAGTTGATAGTAGTTTGGGAACGGGGCAGTGAAACCGCGCCCACCTTTCTTGTTTTTGCGCCAGCTTCGAGCGTCCGCCTGAATGCCAACAATGAGGCTGGACACAGCGACGGGAGGAATGAAGGAACAAACGTATATTTGCAATCTGGGCCCGGGCTGTATGGCCGATATTCATCAGCCATCCCAAGATTAAAGGGACCCGGCCGTAATCAGGCGCCATTGTTTCCTTTTTTTTCTGCCTCCCGGTTCTGACACTCCCCGGGCTCTTATTCTGTTTGTTCTCGCTTGTCCGACCGCGGTTTTCCCCCCCTTTGATTCTGCCGTCGACGTATAAAAAACGACTGTAGCTCGCAGGATATTTCCTAGGCCAAAATCCCGGGGAATAAGAGTACTTTCGGTCGTTTTAAAATTGGACATTTTAATCACCGAATGTGATTCGGCCAGTATTATTTACTTCAGTACTCGGTATAAATGATAATTACTTTTAACTTCAGTACCCAATGTGGTGCTACGTTTTGATGTAATTTTTACACTTCTCTTGTATATCCACTTATCTCGATAGATAACATTTATCCTTTTACAATGAAAATAAAATAAGCGTTTGTAATTAGCGTTGGAAATGAGAATTCGATTATGACTGGAGCTCATTAGTGTTAAAAAAACAGTTCAGAACCTAGCCCCTCCGTTTTTCGGTCTTAGGAAATACTCGATAAAAAATCCTTAAATTTAACTTCAATTCTCATATACTATAAGTATGTCTTCCAAAACACTTGTTAATGTCAAGTCCCGTCAGTAATCTCCTTGTATTTTTTCAATCTCTTTCTGGGTCAATTCTATTATAAAAGGCCCTGCATAACTTTGCGCCACGCGTGGGGCGTGAGGCTGTAGATGCGATAACAATGTTTTCTCCCATCAAGTGAGTAAGAGACACCGATGTTTGCAGAAATAAAATACAAATGGAGGGATGTTCCCCAGTGGCTGGACTACGACAATTGGTCCGGTGGCGGGCCGGCGACCCCCCACCTGGAGCGAATCCCCTGCGTTCGGGACCAGGCACAATTCACACTCGATAACGACTTCGTGGTCCGCCTCCCGCCCGTCACCCTCGTCATCGGCCTACTGGTCTTGGATTCAACCGTCAGTACAAGTCGACAAACATATCATTTTGAGAAAGTGGCAATTATAAAATAAAAATTCTGCCAACTCGCGCGAATAGCCACATATTGTTATTACGCTGCCACAAGTTATGTAACTTACACTATAACTAGTGTTCCGAACTCACAGTATTGCGACTTGTTTGTGTCGGGGCTTAGTGAGCCAAATAATCGGCCTAATTGCCCTGTTTCCTAATAAATATTGTTTTCGATACAAACCTCATTACTTAGGGCGTTCGTGATCGGACTTTCATTTATATTACGCCTATAATTAAAATAATACCTATTCGACAGAAACTATAATGGTACGATTGCCAAAGTATTTCTCTTTGGTATTCTCACTTCTTCAATTAACTTAAAATGCTGGTATAAAACGGCCTTGAAAATATGTTTGCGTAATCAACGCATTGTATAATAAGCTATTTATAAGCCCGATTAAATATTTATTATTTTATATAATGAATTATGAATTCTGTACTAATCAATACGTATGGTTCAGCTTTATTACGGGGAAACGGCGGAGAGATTTCTGAATTATATGCCCGAATTCCTACGGAGTGATGGTTGGAGGGATCAGACTGTGAAAGTGACTGGGAATGCGGTGTGCGATGATGTGGAGGGTTGCGAATGCGGTACTGACCACCTCGAGAGCCTGGTCTGCCTCAGGAGGTGCCCGCGGCCGGCCTGTTTCAACCCCGTCAAGCCGCTCGGATTCTGCTGCCCGATTTGCGGTAACTCTTCTCCAGAAAATAGACAGTAAAATAGCCCATAACACTATATAATATAGAGGTCTTCAGTTTCAAATCTAAGGATGGTTGGGAATGGTCACAGCTTTTGGCGAATAGCCGACAGAACTAGTAAATAAATATTTTCCCATATATTAGACGTATTTTTCACGCAGGGTCTGGTCGTCTGCAAAAGGTATTCTAAGAATTCTCGCTTCGAAAATTATAATTGTTTCGACGACAGTTAGATCCGAATCATCGATTTTTCGAACGGATAAACGGCGGTTTTCGTTCGCGCCTTCGGTCGAAGAAAATTCCGATACACATAATTAGTGTTGTATCGTTTGATGTGCAAACTATTAGCGGCGGGGCGCATATTGATGCAGTCCCGGGCTAAATGGCGAGCTAACTGATATGCAAATGTGCCCTGGCCGTGCGAAGGCGCGCTCTCTGCCCGGCTGATTTGCATGGCGGACCGCCTGATTGGCGGACAGCAATAATTGTTCCCGGGGCGTAAGTAAGAAGCCGGTAGTCGTCTGCAGAAATGCATCGGAGAAAACTGGGATAGGACCGTGCCGTGGTATGGTTAGGTGGGGTTAGCACGGACGGTGCAACTAGGAGAAGAATTTTAGAAGGAAGATCCTATGATTGCACTTCACTATTGATTTCGTGTGTTTCTGCCTCCTCTCTAGACCGGTTTCGGCTTCTCGCTATCTTCAGTATCGATGTTAGTCACTTTGGCACTTCGATTGCTTCTTGGGCATCCACACTGCACTATCACTGTCACATGTACTGTGGTGGTTGTCTGCTTGTTGTGTGTATATATATGTTTCTTGTTATTCTGTTTTCCGGGATGTTGTTTGTCTTCTTTGGGTTGGGACGGATTTTGTTAATCGGCTTAAGTCTGTTGGATTATCGGTAAAAGGGTGGCTGCGGGTGAGGTTATTTAGTAGTATTAGCGGGGCATATATAGCATCACGTTGGGAATTTATTTTTTCCTTTATTATGTTGCTTTGTTTGTTATGATATGATCATTTTTAACTAAAGTTCGTTGGGCACATGCACCGCGACGCTAGCGCCCCACCGAGGATGGCGCGGGGATGCACTCAACTAAAAACACATGTATATACACACGACAAACAGACAACCACCACAGTACAAGTGACAATGACAGTGCAGTGAGGATGCCCAAAAACATCCAAAGTGCCAAAGTGACTACCACCGCTACTGAAAAGACCCAATCAGCGAGAGGAGACAGAAACACCCGAAATCTACGGTATTCCAACCCCTCCCAGACCACAAAACAGGTATTCTAAAATGATTTACTGTTGTACCACAATACAACTGACGATTTTGCTTATTTTTTAAAAGGTACAAATGGTGATTTCGTATTTTGAATTAGCATTCATAACTTGAACATTTCCACATTTCACTATGGTAATCAAAAGTTTCTAAAACGTGTATAAGTGCAAGGTTAATAAATCGAGCGATTTTTGCAAAAAGCTTTCCCATGAAAATCCACTTAACTGTAGTCTGTTGAATCTCATTATTATGTTGTATGATGAAAATAAGCAATATAAGATTTCCTCGGGTTACCATGACAATTGGGAAATTGCTCTTGGATCCAATTCAGGTGAGCCGATACTGGAAAGGATGCCGACCAATCATCCGCCAATTTGGGCGACATAAGAAAAGAACATACATACACACACTCACACACATGCACGCACACACGCGCGCGCACACACAATTCAATTCGGCTAAAAGCGGTTCGAGGATTAGAAGAGGAGATTTCCCTCAGGAGTTGAAATTTCTTCTCCCCGAAACTCTTCCCTACAAATCCTTTCATTTAGATTATAGCTAACTTTCCTTTATTCAATTTGTTGTAAGACCCCGCATGACTGGCCGATGTTTCGGTGGGCAGGGGGAATGTTCTTAAGCCCATTTCTCTACTTACTCCCATCCGACCTTCCGCCTCTGTGTCCCCGGTTCCCTCCTCGTCTAGTTCTCTTAATTTAAACATGGGGAGAACCATCCCGCATCCGGGAAACCGGCCCTCCTTCAGCCCTCAGGAGTGAATGAAATTTCCCGGCCGAATATAAAATATTATATATTACCCGATTATACCAACTGTATGTTCCGTATTAAGCAGGTTCCAATATTTTGTCCCTTAAATTATTATTCGGTTTAAAATAACGTATACAAAATGAGGAACCCCGTAAAATATAACGTAGATAAATAGATTTTTTTGTCAGGTAATAAAATACATTCCATTGAACATTATTTGAATATGAACCCCAATTAACGGTTCATTAAAATTTAATAATCGTTGACCGTCTATGTCCTGAGGACTTCTGAAGTCCTCCCGACCCTTCCCCTTTATAGGGTCGCTCAGATTTTTCCCAGTCAAATTGGGCGTTCCCCTTTTTTGCTTTCTTAGAATAGAAGGGCCGGTTTTGATCTTTGTCCCGTACTACAATCCCGGGTGATGGTTGGAACTGAAGGGGTGCGGGGGTTTGCAATTTCTGTTTAGTCCCGCTCGGCTGGATGTTGGCCGTCCACCATCAAAGTCCCCTTTGAATACGGGCCGGCGAATAGAACCGATTCAATTTCGACTCAAGAAAATACGGGCTAAGGTTTCCTGCATCATTAACGGCGGTTCGAATTCACTCGAGTACACGTCTCAAATCACTGCCCGACCGCGGTTCCGACCGATAACCGAACGAGGAGACCGCGCCAACAACTCGGTTATGCCACTAG
The DNA here is from genome assembly GCA_019843655.1 of Lethocerus indicus. Classification (NCBI taxonomy): domain Eukaryota; kingdom Metazoa; phylum Arthropoda; class Insecta; order Hemiptera; family Belostomatidae; genus Lethocerus; species Lethocerus indicus. The sequence goes on from JACDQD010000006.1 coordinate 9,015,676, forward strand.
TAGAAAATACGTATCTATTCTTGCAACCTTACTTCCAGCAAACGACTTCTTCAGCAGCCAACGTTCTTAGCTGACTCTATTAGTGACCGATTCGTTCCTTCATGATCTGTTATTTTTAAAATTTCAATCTATTAACTATGTAATTTCATGGTATAATCCGAAATAAATTATATAAAATAATAATTATTACTACATAGAATAATATGTATTTATTATTATAGTTCCCAGCTTTTGCTAGTTCGTGTCGGTTTATTCAACTGTGGCACAACATTAACAGTAAAAGTGTAGTGTTAGTGCAGACAGGATGTCCCTTGGGTAACGGATACGTCCAAGTCTCCACTGACGAAATACATGATATGGACTAGCAAAATAACAAACCGGGAATTATAAGAATAAACATATAATATTCTATATAGTAATAATTTTTTTTTATATAATTTATTGTTTTTATAGAAAACGAAAACACCATCTCCGCGGGTCTCGGTACTCCAGTCGGGCGGTGAACTAAGAGGGAACCGAAAAAGGAGTTCCCGATAAGCCTTCCTCCGACGCTTTTCCCTCTACTCTGAGTCTTTTTTAAAAAAATTCTCCGGGCGATATTCCGCGACGACCGCTCTATCTCGTCGGGATGGTGGCGGCTCCGGGTTATCGTCGGTCGGCCCCCCAAGGATACGCCTGTTGGGTTGGAGTTCGTAAATTTCCCCGCTCAAACCTCAACCCCCGGGTTGAATGTTGCTCGAAAAACCATCAACCATCCAGTCGACTCTCCCACGCGACCTCTCCATCAATTGGAGCAGTAGTGCGAGATTTCGTAATTTTTGAAGCTCGATTTTTTAATTTTAAATTTAATATAACTCTCATAACGCCCAGTTTCTATTTTTTGCATTAAAAATACAGTTTTTTCGACCTACACTTTCAGTTTTCCCATTATAATCACAATTCGCCGATGCTACAATTTTTCTCATGGCCCCTATGTCTCTACTCCGGACAAACATACACACTTTCATCGCTATGTATAAGATTTGTCGAATAAGAACTAAAACGGTTTAGAAATTTAAGTTTATATTTTTATAACAATACTTTAGTTTCTTCCAGCGACATAAATAATGCGAGACACCCCGTAAAGCAGCCCCAATTCACTCAGTCGAATAAGTAAAACAAAAGAAGAATAGTTCTTTTGTGCTCGGGCCTTTTGTCTTAGAACAAATGGGTTTTAATAAATAAAAAAATAGGGGCGGTCCTCAAAGAGGACTCGCGCTCCTTGAGTGTGTTTAGACGTTTGAATTAATAAATGGCCTTGTGCATGGCTATGCCTTGACCGGCGTCGGCGCTATTATAAACCGTAATGAACTCCTCCCTTCGAACATGTATCAGAATTGATTTGAATCGAAGCGTCGTCATAATTTACTATTAAGGCATTTAGCCATGTAATTGAATGAAGCCATGAAATCGGAAATTTAAAAATGTAGAAAGCACCGAGAGGAACACGGCAAGATCTTCTTAAATTGACTTTCAGGAATATCGCATGTTTCAAATCTGATAGCATTATTGGTTGCTGGTATGAATTTTTCTTTTGAACATACGACCAATCAGTATGAAAACATATTACTGTTTTATATTACTTTATCGTAAGAACGTTTTCACCCAAGAACTAGGAAATCTTGGAGGAATCTGCTGTGAGCAATGAGACCATGAGTTATATTGAAGTTAAGAGTATTGAAATCTGAAAATACTGAAATATTGAAATTATTAATTTGAAAGTATTATACTGCAGGCTAAGATATCGAATCCCCCTGTTCATAAGGATTATGTATACATTTTTTATAAGGGGCTCTGGTCTTTCTGCTGATCTGGTCATAAATTAATATTTTAATGTGATACTTGTTTCGTTGGGTGGATTGAATTTGATTATAGGTTTTAATCGTAAGTTGTTCATAGATGTCTGTTTGAATCTTCTCTATGTTATTTCCAAGAGAGAAGACGCACCAGAGACGAAGTAACATTTATTCAGAAAGTTTCCAAATTCTAAGATCGGGGAGAAGGCATTTGACGCACTCCCGACAACAAAGGGAGCGTGAATGCCGAGCCGGGCGGTCCTCGGACGGAAGAGAGTCTCGAGACCCCGCGCCGCCACCCTGAAATATATATTTGACTTTACAAATATTCAAACTGAGACGGGGAAAACCCTTTGTGGGCGGAGTCTAGTTCGGGGGTGAAAGATTGCAGGAAGAAAGAGAGAGAGGGAGAGGGAGAAGGAGACAGAGGTATATACAGTGAGAAGGAAGGCGCGAGGGGAGGATAAAGAGAGGGAGAGAGAGGGAGAGATACGGAGGGTAAAGATATGTGCGCGTCATAAATAAATATGTGCCCCGGTCCGCCCTCCCAGTTTCCAGCCCCTCTAGCCTCGCCCCGAGGTGTCACTCGTTAAACGGCTGTCTGCTTTTCTCTTTCATTCTCTCTCTCTCTCTCTCTCTCTCTCCCCGTCTCTCTCTCATCCTCTTCCTTGTTCCCTACATAGCTCCTTCCCATTCTATTTCGCTCAGAGTTGAACAAAACATCTGCACCTCGGGAAAACGCGGACATCTACCGGATGACTGTTTTTATGCCGCCGCCCTCTCTCTCTCTCTCTCTCTCTCTCCCTCTGCATCTCTCCCTCCATTTCACTCCTCCTCCCGTTATTTGGGTCTTTCGCCTGCCAGATACCGCCAGTGTCAAAACTGCACCTTTCAACCCAGCTGATCGGCACAATAACCGGCGTGACAACTACACACCTACATATAACACTAAGCCATTAACAGTTAGATTAGCAGTAAATGGCGTTGTCCATATGGTGGTAACCACTGAAATTCTGTACAGTGTGGTCCTGAGACCACGCTGAGAAATCCTGATTAGTGACGAAAGTATAGCGCAGAGTAGAATGGATTAAAATCTGAATTGTAACACCTCCAATGTCGACGATGGATTAGAACGCTTTCTTTGTTTGTCATGATGGCTTCTTTTGGTTATACTATAGTATTATATAGTATAGTGTTATATAATACTCAAATAACTGTTAAGGTTAAATTACAAACAAATTTCTGGTTTGTCTTACGAACTTTCGTTTACTGAAAATGGTGATCGGCTTGAGAATTTGAATATTTCACACATTTAAATATCTCCAGTTCATTGAAAACGTTATACATGTATTATGGAGCTGTTGGCTCGAACGTCATATTTTAAGATAACTTAACGGCCGCTAATAAATTTTCCGCAGCCCACTTTGTTGCTCAGATATTCCTGCACCCCTTCCATTCGTCTTGTGAGGCTTGTGTAACACTGTTTAACTATGCACCGATGTGCATATTTAACTCAATAGCTGCACCCCACATGACTGAGGAGACCGCCTATTGCCAAGGGGTGGAAATATTCTGACACAGTACCGATTTCCACGTGCTGTAATTAATTCATAATAGCGTATATTTGGGCGTGAGAGGGCAGTAATTTAATCTAAAATTGAAGTGCCACTGCGAAATAATGGTGCTTCCTGGAAAACACCAACATTTACACCTTATCAACTTGTACTGTTCTCAGGGCACGGATGAAATTCTATTGTGTGTGATTTTAGTATAACGGTCAATTCAGTTACCGGCCTGCAACTGGCGTTCACCCCGCTGTCGCCCTGTTCTGACTTTATTTCCACCACCGTTCACAATTTAACATTTATTTGTGAAATCCCATTCGCTCCCATTCCCCCGCCCAGCCCCGCGATTTTCCCGGTAATTCGTTCGAAGGCGGATCCAGCGCCTGTCGAAAACATATTTTCAACGCCATTTTCTATCCCGTATTTGCGGGCGGGATGAAAATGCAGGGGGAGGATTTAACGCACCAGCGGCGGCGGCGAATGTGTCCGGTCGCAACCGCGGCCATCTCATTAGTGAAAACCTCATTTGTACGAAAATGTACGTACGGCTATTAGTTCCGAATGTACAATGAATCAGTTTCGGCTTAAATTTAATTTTCGGACGTTTGTTACGAAATTAGACTAAATAAAACTGCTGTTTAAGCCGAAATTTCGCGGTATAAGGTGAATAAATCGAATCGAAGAGTTCTCCGGCGCGAAGAATTAATGGAACATGTGGGGTGTAGTTAGGGCGTGTGGGAGGGACGTTGGAAAAGAATTGGAGCGGAGGGCCGGCGTATAACTCAGCCACGGAGGAGGAGCCGATCGCGGAGTCGGTTCACGTATTTTATAAGAACAGCAAACGGTTTTGTAGGAGCGCGCGGCCCCACCACTCACCGGCTTGCCCATCGACACTAACCTCCTCCGACATTACCATCTTTATATTACCAATTTCCGGGCCAATTCCACGTTTCTTCTCCGCGCTCCGCTTTCCAGACGCGAACGCTGACCATACGATATACGAAGTAAACGAAATTGTCAGATCATTTCGTTCTGAGCTTTGTCTGCGAACAACCACAATAGCAGCTTGTTACAGCACATTTTGTTTCGTATATGTCTATGAAAATAATTTCTTTTGAGCGTATTAAAGGTATTATAAAGAAAGGGTCCCATAATATCGATTTTAAAGGCGTAAATTTGGTCAACTATTGAACATTGTATTACAATCGAATCGTTTTATATTAACTAAACTGTAACTACTGATGCAGTTATATAGTTTCTAGAATATATACAGGCACTCTTTTAATAATAATGCGGATACGGGCATAAAATCTCCTATAATCCGACTACGGGCAGTGTTGAGCCAAAATGGAAGTAAAATTCTAACGGGCTCTTCCATTAAATAGTACTGTAAGGCTTGTTTGTTTTTAATTTATATTGGCTTACTTTGAAGGTAAATCGGCTTACCTAAAAACGCCTGAGCAGGAGAGATTGGGTATTTTACAATCTATTTCAATTTGCCGGTTCGAAAATTGCCGAGTGGACCGAGAGAATTTCCCGGTGGGTGTTGAAAGGTGCCCACTGATCAACTGTGGGCAAAATTTCACTCACATTCCACTCGTCTGTAGTTTGTCGGTTCGCGTAAGGAATATACGGACCGATAAAATTGATCGACAGTTAAAATTTCTGTTTAAATCATTTTATCTGACCGTTTGTAAACATATGTACAGTTATTATTGGCTTAATAGTTGGCTTAAGTGTTTAACGGGTTAACAAGATATTAGATCGTGTTTTATGCGATGTTTTCTTGGTCGGGTCGAAACGATTTATAAAGAGGGGGAATGGGGAGTGTTAGGGTTGACCGATCGGAGTTGTCTGTCGGCCGGGGGGCGACCATTCGTCTCGGGTCCGTCGGCGGTCTCCCTGAAAAATGCATAGAACCTCGAATCCGTCCCCGGCATTTTATTTTCCCGGGGCGTTTTACATCTCGCCTAAGTGGACAAGTTCAGTGTCGGGGGCCGGGGCTTTATTTATGTGGACGGTCTTAAATAAACAAACGGAGGTGTCCGCCGCCCTTGCGGCCCCCGCAACGGACTAAATCTTTAATTCGGAGAGAAAGCCGGCCTCCGACGCCGCCGGCCCTGCATTATACAACCGCCTGAGCCCCGTGGAGCCACCCCAGGTGACTGCCTCGTACCGCGGGATCGTCCAATCAAAAAAAAGAAGAAAGAAAAATCGGGATCAACCCTCCCCGCAACCTCCACACACTAATCAAATCTGATTACAGGATTTTCTGGTGGCAAAATAAGTAGATTACAGCCTAGGGTGGGGGGCGGAAACCCGCGGGGTTTAATTAAAACTGGGCGCTCCAGAATCGGACTCTGCAAATCCGGGAAGGGGGCAGATCGACTCCCGCTTTCCGGTCCAACTCTTAAATCCTCAGGAGATCCGGCAGGAATCGCTATTAAATTTGGGCCTGGATTTTGGCCCCCGCTGACTGCTACTAAATTTAGGGACACGTCGTTTGGCCGTATTTTTGACTGTTCCACCAGTCATAAACCGGCAAACTCGAAATACGAAGCGATGAGTAATTGAAAAATTAAAATTCCAGCTTTCCGATCAAACTCTTGAATCTTCAGGGACCGGAACGATAATTCAATTGCGAAATGTTATTGCCGTCGTAATACGTTTCTTTTGCCCTTCACATTGATAAATAAGTTAATGTTTTATCGCTTATATTTGAATAAAAAATAACCATTCAATTACATTTCGTTAACTTGAGTGGAGAACATGAAATATTGTGCGGTGAGTGCGAAAAGATATATGAACCCACCCTACTGTGTCATAAATTAGAATGCGATCATCATTTTTTTAAATAATGAGAACTTTTCAGCTAGTAATACCGCAGGTAGTAATTTTTCGCTTTCGGATGTTAATTTTCAAAATTACAGGTTCTTACATGCTCTTCAGTTATGATGAAACCTACAAAGAGATGGAACTGAAAAATAATACACAAATGTTCTTCTCCGAGAACGGATTGACGAACGATATAGACTGGTACGTGAGCAAGGTGATGGGATTCATTCAGGTCGTCATCGCCGAAAAGGGGGACTACAAAGAAAGGGCGAGTTCTGTAGCCCGCCGCCTCAAAAATTTAATTCTAGAAGGTAAATTCTATTCGCTTTTGAAATATTAATTAAAGATTTTATATTTAAAGGATTTTTTCTGAATAGAGACCTGCCTTGTTTTAGTTAATTGCCATTGATTGATATTATTCCAAGTTACGATAACTTGCGTTTTCAGAATGGCACAGCGGGCTGAAGAGCAGATCGGAGGTTTTGTCGGCCGGAATGGTCTACCTCGAAACTTCTTTCGGTTCTCAAATATCAATTTTCATCGGGTTGATGTTCACCGCCTTGGTCGTCGTGGTCTGCATAATTCTGTTCTACCATTACGATAAGAGGTATGCATTGGCCGATGGGAGTAAATTAGATCGATTGCTGTGTACGCTAAAATCAGAAGCGTCTGTTGAGAAACACTACTAAACATTCTACGTAATTCCGGGGACGGACCGAATTATATTCTAATTTCAAGTTAATAAGAACACGAGTTGTCAGAGACCGGCTTCCGGTAAGATCGCGTGATGTGGTCGCCATCGCAGCCAGCTCTCTAATGCCAATGATTTTTAAATGAAAACGTCATCTCGCATTCTGACGATTATTAACTCGAGATCGACCGAACTGTTTTCCCGAATCGTGTTTGTCCATTAAACGACGATTGTATTATTCTCTGTTCTTATATTCGGTTTCTTATAAACGTTGGCTGGAGAAACGGTAAAAATAATGGAACCGCTCGGGGCTGTAACTGGGCAAAAAATGTAATATGTCTGGCAAAGGAGGAGCCCAACCTCATGTTAGTTTTATCATGGTCGTCGTCGTCGGAGGTTTGGCCTTATAACAAGTCTCGCTTGACTCCTTTATCCCTCCCCCTCCTTTTTTGCCCCGATTTGGCCGAGGATTCCTTGTAAGCATTTTGTCAATACGGAGAGGGGAAAAGCGATATTTGCATTCAGAACGGAAAAACCTCCGCCAAATTGGTGGATAAGTACATCGTCGGTGGGAAATGTCAAATATTTTATTTACATCGATCCCCTTTTCTCGATTCCCTTGTCTCTTCTGAGAAATATTCCCGCTGTACCATCGCGATAAAAATCTTTTTGTTCTAGGCATTATTGTTTTCATCTCGCTATATTTTCCTCTATATGTTTTCAAATAAAATATTCTTCCTGTTATTTCATTCACAAATCAAAATTAAAACATTTGGTTGAAATGCAACATTCATTGAACAATGAATAAGTTCTTTCAGCATCACCACAGTTAGCACAACACAAAATCAAAATTATCGGGCTTAAATACTTTCCCTAATTACTGAAGAAGGTCGAAAAGCTGGTTTACAAAAGTTAGCGAATTAGTAATTATACTTTTATAAACAAGGGAAAACTACAGTATTTCAGAAAGGTTTGATAGAATGTATTTTCCATATATTGTTATATATTGTAACAATGAAATTTCAGAACTGATGAAATAATTTCTAAAAACTATTAGGAATTAGTTTAGAATACCTGTTTTCTGGTGCAACTAGGAGAAAAATTTTAGAAAGAAGATCCTGTGAATATATTTCACTGTTGATTACGGCCGGTTTGGTCTTTTGCTAGACCGGTTTCGGCTACTCGTCATCTTTAGTAGTCACTTTTGGCACTTTGAATGTTTTTTGGGTATCTTCACTGTACTGTCACTTGTACTGTGGTGGTTGTCTGTTTGTCGTGTGTGTGTGTGTGTGTGTGTGTGTGTATATATATATATATATATATATATATATATATATATATATGCGTCTAAAGTTCGTTTTGTCCACGAGTACCGCGAAGAAAAAAAACGAACTTTTGGTCGCGGTGCTCGTGCACAGAACGAACTTTAGTTGAGTACATCCCCACGCCACCCTCAAGGGGGTGCTAGCGTCGCGGTGCTCGTGCACTGAACGAACTTTAGTTGAGTGCATCCCACGCCACCCTCAAGGGGCGCTAGCGTCGCGGTGCTCGTGCACTGAACGAACTTTAGTTGAGTGCATCCCCACGCCACCCTCAAGGGGGCGCTAGCGTCGCGGTGCTCGTGCACTGAACGAACTTTAGTTGAGTGCATCCCCACGCCACCCTCAAGGGGGCGCTAGCGTCGCGGTGCTCGTGCACTGAACGAACTTTAGTTGAGTGCATCCCCACGCCACCCTCAAGGGGGCGCTAGCGTCGCGGTGCTCGTGCACTGAACGAACTTTAGTTGAGTACATCCCCACGCCACCCTCAAGGGGGCGCTAGCGTCGCGGTGCTCGTGCACTGAACGAACTTTAGTTGAGTGCATCCCCACGCCACCCTCAAGGGGGCGCTAGCGTCGCGGTGCTCGTGCACTGAACGAACTTTAGTTGAGTGCATCCCCACGCCACCCTCAAGGGGGCGCTAGCGTCGCGGTGCTCGTGCACTGAACGAACTTTAGTTGAGTGCATCCCACGCCACCCTCAAGGGGCGCTAGCGTCGCGGTGCTCGTGCACTGAACGAACTTTAGTTGAGTGCATCCCACGCCACCCTCAGGGGGCGCTAGCGTCGCGGTGCTCGTGCACTGAACGAACTTTAGTTGAGTGCATCCCACGCCACCCTCAAGGGGCGCTAGCGTCGCGGTGCTCGTGCACTGAACGAACTTTAGTTGAGTGCATCCCACGCCACCCTCAAGGGGGCGCTAGCGTCGCTGTGCTCGTGCACTGAACGAACTTTAGTTGAGTGCATCCCCACGCCACCCTCAAGGGGGCGCTAGCGTCGCGGTGCTCGTGCACTGAACGAACTTTAGTTGAGTGCATCCCCACGCCACCCTCAAGGGGGCGCTAGCGTCGCGGTGCTCGTGCACTGAACGAACTTTAGTTGAGTGCATCCCCGCGCCACCTTCAGGGGGGCGCTAGCGTCGCGGTGCTCGTGCACTGAACGAACTTTAGTTGAGTACATCTCCACGCCACCCTCAAGGGGGCGTTAGCGTCGCGGGACTCGGGAAAACGAACTTATTAAAAGTTCTACTTTTAACTATCCTATTCATCTCATAATGTCTCAAACTTTCGGCACATTTGTTTCAGATTCTATTGTTTTTATTTTTAGTTTTAATTAATATTTTTACAAACTCCTCCTACAGTTTGAGAGTAAAAAAAACACACTGATGCCAATAAGAAAAGTGAAAAAATTAAAGAAACTGTGGCTTAACAAAAAGCAATCCTCCCAATTTGACACATTCATTTTTCTGATCAACGGCCGAGGCCGGGCGAGACAGCGCACAGATGTTCTTTCCTAATGCGGCCTAAGTCCCGATTAATTATTACAAATCGATCGGTGTAACCCCGATTTTGGATTGTCGGGAGATCGTTGGTGCGTGATCGAATGTAAACGGGCCCGGGTACAAGGAGGTCGGCTTTGTTGACCGTTTTCCCTCGACCAAAGTGCAACTCGTGGTACAACAGCCAGCAGCACACTGGGCCATGTTCTGTTCAGTGTGCACTGTTCAACCTACCGCCCCGGTCACCCCCCGGTTAATTTATAAAGCGTAAACAGAGGGGTGGACTCCCCCACCTGTTCGTCCCCTCTGCAACTTACCCCCTTCAGACTTTCAAAACCGAAACCGGTTGTTCTTTGTTGAAACAGATAACACGTGGTACGGTTAGACATCCTGAACTTATTGCCTAAGAAGAATGCTTCACTTACCTTATTCATTATGGGCCAGATATAATTTAAAATCTCCGTCCTCTGTTGACGGAGCAAATTAGTACTTAATATTACCAAAATTGATGTAGTCCCATCTTTCTTCGTTGAGTTCTATAGTCATCGGAATTTAAATATATAAGTTCAAATTCGAACAATTTAGGAGAAAGTCCTACGAATTACAAGCTTATATGGCGTAGTTAGTCCAGCCCTATGCACGAGGTTTAGTATAATTTCCCGATGTCGGTGAAGTTACGAATCAAATGCTAATTGAAATTGATAAGATTGTGTTTCATTTAACCGTCCTACTGTCTTCAGTAAAAAATAAAAATATGATTTATCCGTATCATTAATTTTTGATCTGCTGTTTTATGAGAAATAAAGACGTTTTTAATGCGTAGGAGTGGTAGAAGAGGTTTCAGCGGATTATTTCTGCCTACCCTTCAAAAACCTGGCAACAATTCAATACAGATCGGCCGCAACAATTCCGGGGAAACGTCGAGGGAGGAGCGTAAGCGTTTTCATAAGTGGGTAACCCGCTGAACAAAGTGAAATCGAGGCCCCGATAGATCAAGGGGCTACCGCCCCCGCTACCGCCCCCGCCTCCACCCTGGCAACAGGCCCCCAGCCGCACGGCTATATTCGCGCCGATTCATCACTTTTGGGCGAGTTCATCTTGTAGAAAATCCGCGGATTTATATATCGCGCACCGCGCTAGTTTTCTTGTCGCAAAACCGCGCACAATGAAAAATGCGGCCCCTTTCCACTGTTCGCTTACTCGTATTTTTCCTTACGCGACACCCCTTCCATATCGGCCCCCTATAATATACCTCGCTTTAAACAGTATGATTCGTATGATATTTTCGAGAACGGCATTGGAAAATGAAAATCTGTATGAGGCGTGACGATCAAGTTTCCCTGTACAGTGAAACAGTGATAGTTCCACGTTTGAAACTATTTTTGTTCACAGGTGTTTATCGGTACATTCCAGTTAGTATTCCAACTAACTCGACTAACCTAAATAAGGTATTAACCTTATAAAACACGGATAAACCTAATCCTACCCTAACTTAGCCTAATCACTCAGGGTAACAATATTGAGTTGATATTTTATCATAACACTTCAGAATTTCCCACAGCATTTGGTACAACGTTTCGCCGGATGTATACCTTTCATTCTAGCCGAGTGAACATATGTGAACCCACACACAAAACCGCGTACACATATTCTACGTATGAAGTTTCTATATTAACACGCCTGTTACTATTGAAATGTCAGCAGCTGGGATTGGATACCAATTCCGGAATTCCCGGATCTGAACGCAATCAGGAGACGGAGGTTCCTGTTCGCAAGATTTGAAAACACGACTGGCGAAGTCGAATTGATTCCCGATAAATTTGAGGAGGTCGCCACAGAGCCAACGACCAGCGCTTTCGACAACCCAATGTATTCACCCGATAAGGTAATCCAAGTTCGATATCAACAATACGGATGCATTGAATAATGAATGAATGACGACTCGCTGATTTTTGGCGATTTTCAGAAGGAAGAAATGGAAAGGATGCCCGAAAGTCCTCTGTACAGCGAAATAAAGTCGAGGGCGGAAGCCGAAGCATTGCATATGGAAGACGTTTCCGATGGCGAGTACGAGAACGAAGATGAGCCCTCTGTTTACTGAGCGGATGAAAGTAAAAATATTCTGTGTTGTAAAAATTCGTCTTCATATTTAGAAAAAAAGTCAAATAATGTATTGCAGACTCTCTGCGAACAGTGCAGCCCTTAAATGAGATAAAGAATTTATTTATTAACTATTTGGGGATAATTAGAGTAATATAGACTTAGCATGCTTAAATATAGAATACACGTATATGTTCAAATGTCAATTGTATAGGCAAAATAACTGCGATCATAATTTGAGCAATAAATACTGGTTGGTTATTGATGGTTGATGTTTTTGAAATATTTTGTATTTCAATACATTTTGAATTTTTTTCATTTAATAAATTATTGAAGAAAATACAGAAATAACGCCGAAACAAAGCGTTGTACACGTATGATGTAATTATTGATAATGATCAGTTTGGGATACTGTTTGGTAGTAAAAGTGACAGTCCAGAGGCAACAAATATGCTATGTTTGTACTTCAAGAAGAAGGGGTGCAGACCGGTACAGCGAAGAGTAAAAAGCTTGTTTGCGCCACCAGAAGGTTATAGAAGCATCGTGCAGGTGTTTAAAACTTAATTGAAAACCTCTTCGACCCTTTGTACAACCCGTGCGGATAGCTTCCTTTTATTCGTGGAGCGCGTTCAGTTATTTTTTAACCGCATAATCGGGGAAGCGCAACCGCGACAATTTAACCGATCGGGCGGTGCTGGGGACTCCCACGCCCAGAATCCGGTAAACGATCTGCTGATTAACGAGCGTAAGGTGAAGGGTGCGAGCGCTGGGCTCGATGTTGGTACCGACGTGAATAATTGGCGGGGCCCCATTGTGCCGGCCGACCCCAAACCTGTATTCGGGTGAAATAAGCGAGATGCCGATGTGGCGGCTCATTGTTGCCTCCACCCGCGAATAAACTCGGTGAGAGGCTCCGATTGCCCCTCCCAGCCAGTCGATATAATAATTGGCTTAGATATGATTAGCGGTGTCTCCTCCGTGCCCGCCCCCGATCGCTTTCCCCATAACGGCCGACAATATAACCCTAATTTGAAACCACTCCCCCCCCGCCCAATGGAATGGGAGCGATGTCGTAAATACTAATGCGGGCGTAAAGTAACGCACGTTCCCGGCCCACGTCTAATTACCATACAATGGCCAGTGGGCCTAGAAGCGCGCCAGTGTATAGAGGGTTCGATATTAATTGCTTTGTTGTACTCCGCCTTATCTTAATGCGCATTTTGTCTAGGACAATATACATTTCTATAGGCGGCAAAATCTGATAAGGACGCGGTGAATCCCGGCTTTGTCCCGGTATACGTGTGAAGCAGTGTAAGACAGAACGGAATTGCTACAAGCTCCTAAATCAACTTTCTTTATATATTAACAACATAATAAATCGTTTCACTGCAGGACACGACTAAAACATGTTACAGGTTTTCGTTCGACAAAATGACATTTCCATTAAACTAATCCACAGAATAGGACGTTCAATATTCTCAATTAAAAACGGGGGAGTATTAAAAAATACCTAGGGTTAATAGAATATATTATTAACGACTGATATCCTATGATTGAGCATTTTGGGACGATGTAGATGATTTATAAAGCGCGACACATAACATTTAGCTACACTCGGAAAGGTCTTTTCACCCGCGGAATGTCCCAGGCGACCATTTAGACCGCGAAAAAGGAACTCGATATTTCGAGGTAAATTTTAAAAGCCGTATCGGTAGTCGGACCCGGCAGGGAGGAAGGTTTTCGTATGAATACTTTCAGCCGGGCGCGGCGAAACTGAAGCCTGCCGAGTGGGCCGAGAGATTACGTTTCCATTTTGTTCGAAGGTTGAATACCCGGGTCGGGACCACTCACCGGTTCCAATGTCCCATTTCGCCGGCGAAGTCGAGTGGCTCCCGCCGGTAACCGGGGCACAATTAAAAAACGGGGAATACGTTTTAGAGAATGAAAACGAAAGAAAAAAGGAAAACAAAAAAAATAGCCGGAGGAAAACAAGAATTTTCCCGGTTTGGGCTTTGGGCGGGGGCGGTTCGACGGTTGTTATTGTGGGGCGACCTTTCCCCGCTATAGATAAGTTTGTAGCAGTAGGATTCTAATGACTAGAGTAAATGGACAAAAATATTCCTCGGTTAGTTTCGTCGTGAGATGGGGACTTGGGCCAACTATCATTGCCTACTAGTTGTTCAAATTATTTTTTCTTGATTTATTCTACCTTGAGTGCCCATTAGCAGAAGTAGGCCTATTTGGCCCATCGTAGCATTCCACATTACGACGGTCCGAAAAGACCAAAAAGAAATCCACCGACGGAAAGCTGCTGAAGATGACGAGCGCCGGAAACGGCACGGAAAATCTCAAGAACCGAGAAAACGTTAAATATTTACAGTCGCGAAATTGGTTTACTGCGATAGACTAGAGGCGGCAAATTATTAATGACCGAACGATTAATCTGCAATTTGTAATGCAACGCGGTATTGGCCCGCAACAGAATCGAGCGTTGCGGGCGGCATTAGAAATGCGGCGGGAGCGCGTTGCCACGTATCGACAGTATATTAAAGAGGATCTGTTTGAACAATCATATTAAGTACATTATGGCCCCAATGATTAATACGCTAGTCTGGTAGGGCAACAATAATTCCAGTGCACTCAAACTGTTGGACTAAAGCACGAAATAGCCTCAATTTCACAATTTAATTATTCTATTAGATTTAGAATAAGTTTGAATACATGTGGTAAAATTGATAATGTTATTTTTTATTATAAACATTTCAATGTTGAAATTATTCAACTGTTTTGGCATTTCTGTTCAGGAATCCAAATTCCGTTAATATTTTCTCAGGCATACATGATTTTTCACCTAGAAGTTTAGAATACTTAATTATTCAGCTTAATTATTAGCTCGAAACAAAACTTTTTATTCTATTTAATTCGACATCGAGACTTACTAATTAGGAGAGTAAAACGTCAGTATTTTTAGTTTTAAAATATTAGTGTTTTACAACAAGCGAGTTTCATTTAATCGCAGACGAGACAACCAACATGAGTGTGCGCCTCTCTAATTTAATTGACGTTGGTTTAGAAGCAGTAATCGGACCAGAATTAGGTATAATTAGTGTCTACCTATATAGGTATGATATTATACGACCTAGCGAACCACCAAATGGGAGTCTTACAGGACATCTGTTGGAAATTTATTTTCAGCCTACTGTACTATACAATTGGAATTTGTACCAATTGAATTTTTAACGAATATCGAACTGAAATTTAATAATTATAAATTACTATTTAATAAATTAAATTATATATCTAAATATATATAGATCTAAATATATTATATAGCTAAATATTTTCCACTGGTTGTAGTATGTCATTTCAAGTTAAGTTCGTGATGCTCTTCCTAACCCAATTGTCAGAATGTAGATATTACAAGAAATGAAATTCCAGGATAACAACGACTATTTTCGACGCAGTATTAGGTCAGAAACATATGAGACCCGGGCGGTCCGGGCGGTCGGAGTCGGGAGAAATGCGTGAATAATGAAGATATTGGGGTAGGCCGGTCGCGAATTGGTGTGGGCGTCGGACAACTCTCTATACGCACAATTTAACCTGGCTGCAAGTTTAATGAAGTTTCCGCATGGGGGGGGGGCGAAACAGCCCCCTCAAACGCCGCTGTGCTCTCTGCCCTCACTGCGCATTGCGGCCTCCACGATGCGACACGTTAATTCTCCGGCGGACCTTACCTGCTCTTCCCCATGTCTGTTGCCCACCCTCACATTGTACGTCCGTTGTATTTTTTAGCCCACGCGTTCGTTGGGGCCCCCGGTGGAACATGTTACGTATATGCTAGTACATACCTTGGAGTTTACTTTCATTAATTAGTTTAAAAATAAACAGATTGATACCCACAAAACTCGTCCACAAATAGGTTAATTTAAAAGATAGGTTACTCGTGTTGTAGTCCTCGTGCAGTACGTTAATAAAACGTGTATTGATATGAGATAATTAACTAAAAACTGGACTTGAACATTTACAACATATGTAAAAGCGAATTAAAATTGTTAAATGAGCTATAAGGCAGACTGAAGTACATATGACGTCGTAAAATGAAAATGTGGACAAATCCCAAATTTATAATTTACAAATAAGACTTGTTATTTTTAAAAGAAGAATGATAGTTTTCAAAGAAAACGTTTTGGTGATCTATCAGAACGGGTTAGACTCGCAGTTAAATGCTGCGGTAACGGACTTAATTTTTATTTATTATTTATTTGAATTTGTTAATTAATTATGGTTGACTGAAATTCATATAACATCATAAAAAATGTACACAAATCCCTCCAACTATTAGTACACGGTGGGTTTAATTTCGGACGGTGAGTACGGCGCGGCGGTTCTGCAATTCGGCAATACGCGTTGTGCGGGTTTTAGTATTAGCGCCGTCATAGAGCGGAATTTAATTACCGCCTTGACCGAGGCTTACGTTTCCTTTTTCGGCCCGAAACTGATGTTCTGTACGCGACAGAAGACACCGCACATTTAACATTTTATTTTTTCTTATCTCAAGATATATTTTCAGAACTTATTTTATGAACTTCACGTGGGCAGCCGAACTCCCCTCCCATTCGGTAGGGGGTTTCCTCGGGGAGAAAACGATTCAATAATAAGAGATTCCGATTATCACTTTCGATAGATACTTAATTAAATGCTCACTATTCGATCCAATGGCGGGTCAATGAGGAAAAATTTCTGATGTAACAGAAAAAATTACTGCATAATTTTTGAATAATAAATTAATTAAATAATGGACTCGTGCGCAACAGACTCTTCTTCTCAGCAGAAGATACGACCATAACTGTCTAGCTCATTCATAAATCTTGAATTCGGTTGGGAATTTATTTGGTACTATAATTGGTATCATTTATATTCCTACATGACGCGCTAATTCTGTTAAACATTAATTTTAAAATTTCAAATAATTAGCCGACTCATTATTTTGAATTACTAGGCCATCCGCAGTTATTACGAGTTGTTTTTTCTAAAAGAAGAATGATAGCTTTCAATGAAAACGTTTTGGTGATCTATCAGAACGGGTTAGACTCGCAGTTAAATGCTGCGGTAACGGTCTTAATTTTTATTTATTATTTATTTGAATTTTTTAATTAATTATGGATGACTGAAATTCATATAACATCGTAAAAAAATGTACACAAATCCCTCCAACTATTAGTACACGGTGGGTTTAATTTCGGACAGTGAGTACGGCGCGGCGGTTCTGCAATTCGGCAATACGCGTTGTGCGGGTTTTAGTATTAGCGCCGTCATAGAGCGGAATTTAATTACCGCCTTGACCGAGGCTTACGCTTCCTTCTTCATTGACACTTAATTAAATGCTTTCTATTCGATCCAGTGGTGGGTGAATGAGGAAACATTTCTGATGTAACAGTAAAATAATTACCGCATTATTTTTCAATAATAAATTAATTAAATCATGGAAATTCACTCGGATAGCCGAACACCCGTCGAAAGCCGTTCAATTTTCCTGCCTGTTTCAAATTTGAAGTGAAAATTTACATGTTCTTGTCACGACAAACAGATCTGGGAATTGCCGTATAATGTTTCAATCTCATAAATTAATTAAATCGTGGACTCGGATACACTGCTAGGGAAGGCACAAGGAATTCACCTTATCGGAGGAACTGTTTTCTATCCCTTCACGAGAACACAACATCGCGGACCTGTGGCAGTCCACATCTGAAGGCATTCGGACTGTGGCTTAGAAAATTATGATCAGGTATAACCCATTAAATAATGCGCGAGACCACTTTTGTCGGAATGCGGCTAACTCGTCCGGCCGGCAATAAATTTATTCCTACCTGTTGATGCTAATACGGCGCCGAGTTCTCTCAGCCCCTCCGCCCCGCCCCCAACCCCTACTTCCACCCCCTTAGGCCCAGCAGGCAGGCAACAGACGACCGAGTAATGCAACTAATTTAAAGGCGGTTACACCCGGAGGGGGCCCCAACCGCTAGGGCTCAACAGCAGGGCCGTTTTTCAAACTTTTCAAACAGCATCCGCAGGCTAAGCCATTTGTGGAAATTCGAAAAAGGATACGGCGACTAATGAAATTGTACCAGTGAAATTAGATTGCTATACCAATATGGCGTTTAGTCGCGGTTACTTGCTACTTAATTATTGTAGGTATAGTTATTGTAAGTGCTACCGAGAGTCGACTATTAAGACATACCTTCTGATTGTAAAAAATCATTCCACCATCCCTAGAATAAGGGTATATTGCCAAAGCTTGATTGATATATTATCAAAAAATATAAAGAGTAGATTTTTGGGGCGTCGATAAATCGAATTGGCTTGTACTTTGGTTTTCGGGTGGTATTTTTTTCGCCCGTATTCGACCCGAACCTTTTGTCGGTGGTTTGGGGCGGTTCGCAAACGTCGCCGGGGCACAATGTATTATTGGTAGGGTGGGGGAGGGCAGTTT
Source organism: Lethocerus indicus (assembly GCA_019843655.1). NCBI lineage: Eukaryota > Metazoa > Arthropoda > Insecta > Hemiptera > Belostomatidae > Lethocerus > Lethocerus indicus. Next base: position 9,034,010 of record JACDQD010000006.1, read on the forward strand.
ACGGGAGAGCGGGCGCCGGATGATTGATGGGGCCCGCACCAGACAATAATAGGCTAGTTTCACACCGTGTTAACTCCGCGGAGAGCCGAAAAATACAGGCGGGAAAAAAGCGGGTGTGGGGTTGAAAAAATTTCCGATGTGGATACGGCGTTGGGCGGACGTTCATTGTTCCATTGTTGAGTTTCGACGATTAATTCCTGGTACAAATTCAATCCTGAAAGCCCGGGGCCCAAGGGCGAAGTGCATAGACCCGGGTCGATATACAGGAATAAAGACGAGATTCTTTAGATTGCCCGTACTATTACCTCCATCACTAAATTTCTCATTTACGGGATACGAATGAAAAAGTTTCAGAAAATTTGCAATTGTAGTTACAAAATAGTTTCTACTAGGCAAACATCGACTCGGTGAATAAAATAATAAACATACGATCGAAATAATGATACCCAATGATTCTTTATTACTACCTTCGAGAAATCAAGTATTCTGGGAATACTCTGGATGTTCATTTACAGCTTTCAGTTTTGTTGGAGTAATATTTCATTATTGTAATACAGCGAGCAACTCCGCCCACTGAAGCAACCATAATGTTTTATTATGCTTGTAAAACGAATGAAATATATTTGGAAGATGTAGATTTGGATTTACTTAAGCGATTAAATAAATATTCGCCCGATGTTTTGTTTTCAGAATTGCACAACACCTGCGGGGAGAATGATTTCCCCTTCAATATGCGACCGCCTACTTATCTTCTCCGCGTTAAATTTCCGAATTGTATCAGAACAGCGTAAATCAGTTTTATTGCCGAGCCCGGGGGGTTATGGCCGAATAATAGGAAGGTAATGGCGGGTGACAGGCTCCGAAATTGCATTCAATATCTCGGAAAGAAACACCGAAGCCGTTTTTCTTCGACCCGGACAAAAACCCAATATTTATTTTCAACGCGTGACTTCATATCGGAGCCCGCGGCCGCCCAAGCCTCCCGAGCGCACGGCCCAACTCACATACATCTCATACTCGAATTCCTGTATACACAAAAATCTTGTTTATTTAACCCGGCGATATTGAATCCTGCCACGAACGAGTTTGGGTTCATTTCGTCCCTGTTTATTATCTCCCCCGGTCACTCTTCCCTTCCAATACCCAAAACGAAAATGGGATTCAGTATTTCAAATATAAAAATATTTAGTTTGAAAACGCTTGGAGACAGCGGCTGTTGTGGATATTCTTCGGGCGAAAATCGCTGTCGTTCCATTTGCCTGGGACTCTCTTCCATTTATGTATTATTATTTACACCATATAACCGTAACCTATACCGAGATCCGGAAAACCTCTAATGATATAACACTAAGCATTTATAATCAAATATACTCGTAGGAATGATTTATACTGTACCGCAGATTTTGTGTGTTTCTGTCTCCTCTCGCAGGTTTAGCCTTTTCCTAGAGCGGTTTCCGCTGCTCGCCATCTTCAGTAGTGGTATTAGTCAATCTGGCACTTTGAATGTTTTTGGCCATCCTCACAACACTGTCACTGTCACTTGTACTGTGGTGGTTGTCTGTCGCGCTAGCGCCCCTCTGAGGGTGGTGCGGGGGTGCACTCAACTAAAGTTCGTTTTGTTCACGAGCACCACGACACTAGCGCCCCCTTGAGGGTGGCGCGGGCATGCACTCAACTAAAGTTCGTTGGGTGCAGGAGCACCGTGAGGCTGGCAACCCACTGAAAATTTTTGAAAAAACCAAAGTTTCGATTTTTCAACATTCGTATAGGACAAGAGTATTTCACATTGGAACTACTATGAATGGAATATAGGATAAAAAGGGCGAAAATCGCATTTATTAAAGCTTAAAAACGATAATTTAAGCGCATATGAACGCGATTTTGGGCACTTTTATCATTTTCTGACTTTTATAAGAGTGTTTTTCGGCGTGTTTTGCGTTTTCAATGGTTTATAAACGGTTGTATTCATTTGTGTATAATAAGTAAAGTGTTTTATAATAAAATATAAAACCAAATCCAACTTCGCCAACCACATTATACACTCCGGACAAGAGACAATGATCATCAATACTTAAAATTAATACACCCAGGCAAGAAAGGCAAAGAGGTGGATGTAATAAAGAACATGGAGATGAAGAACAAACAGAGCAACATAATAAATAAAAAAATAAATTCCCAAACTGACGCTATATTCACCCCACTAATACTACTAAACAGATTGATAGTTCACCACATTTATAGATATCAGAAAATTATTTTAGTATGTCCCTTTAATACTACCGGTGTATGGGGCCTATGCTACTCTTTTGTTGGAAGTAAAAATAAAGATTTTTTTAAATTTGTAGCTCAGATGGTACGGGTCGAATAGAAGAAAATGAAACTGAGTTCCAACACAACACATCCTTCTTTTAGACGGGGCGCTATAATATTTAGTGCACATTCTGGAATGGTTGCGAAAGTCGGTAATCCAAATGCGCGGGTTTTTTACAACCCCTTCTGGCGGTACGGGCAAGTGGCCGTGGAAGCGGAATAAATGCGACCGGGAGATTAATGAAAACTTCTCTCTTCGGAGGGCAAAAAATGCGGTGGGGGATAATATGTGTTGCAAGGGTGGGACGGCTCCTATATTGACCCGGGGGGTTCGGCATCTCATTTCACGTCTGGGCTACCTCCACCCATCCCCCCGTTGGAAGCCTTTCAATACCCATCCCCCCGCCACCCAACCGCCAAACCCCTTCGCCCCTTAAATCGAGCGTCGTCTCTTAGCCGCTCGCCCGTCTTTATTAAATCCCAAACCAATACCTGAGAGCCGGTGAGTTTCTTAAACTGGGCCCGATATTAAACTGACGTTTGACAGTCTATCGGTTCCACCCGCACAAAAGCCGAACCGGGAAGGTGATGATGCGGTCGATATACGCTCTGATACGCCGTTTAAGTAATACCGTAATACAATAATTGGTGACGGTTAACCAGAAGGAGGGAAATTTATTTTTCATTTAAACTATCAACGTCCATTCATAATAATCAGTCAATGAAATAAAGGAAAGTCGGAATTAAAAAAAAAATCCTTAGCAGAGTGGGGACTATCTGCGTCGTTTAGTATTTTTGAAAGATAATAATCATAAAACATTTGAAATGAAATTGTTTCTTGCATTATTGAACGTCGTGACGTACAATTTTGAGTTTTGAATGGAAGCCCCCCCCCCACTCACGGGTCGCTTTCGTCGTCTGGCTGGCTGATAAGAGGGGCAGCCGAAATGGAAATGGGCCGGCCACCTTCAGAAATTCAAAGGTGAAAATTGTTTCTGGGGGGGAGGGGCGATAAGACGTCCGAGTCGTGGTAAGAAATTTCAATTAGCCGGCATAATTAGTCGGTACCCTGTCCCAATGAAATATTGATAGGGCCCAGTCAAAGGGAAGACACGGCCGGTCGTTCCTTCCCTTTTTGGAATTGAAAAAAAATATTAATTCCTCCCTCCGCTCCTCTTTGATGTGCCGTTGCGATCGGAATATTAAAAATAAGGCCTCCAATGAAGGAATCTATTTGGATGCCGCGATACAGAGGAAAGTCGTAATTAATTATCCGGCTAGCGGGAAAACAAGACTTTCTTGTATTCACTCTAATTGAAAATTCGTTCCTTTACCGCCTGGTTTCCTTACTGACCCCGGGGAACACCAAGGAAGACCCACAAAACATAATATTCAAGTGGAATGTTACGAGTATATCCTGTAAAAATATGTGAATATCAGTAGACATAAATTATTTATTCTTCCGTTTTGAAGATAAATGTTCTCCTTCATACCACTAAGTACAGACGTTAACATTATTGATCGAGTAATTATTATTACGGGGAGATATCTTGAATTGAATTGAAGTGAGCGTGCGAAGAGTGATGGGGGTGTGCAGGCCCCTCCAGCCGCCTTCTCTCCAAACAATCAGCCCGGTGACCGAATCGATTGGCGGCCAATTTGCGGGGCTTGATTGCTCCCGTAATTAGATTAGGCCGAGGGGTAATCCCCAATTCATTCGGTATCCGGTCACCTCACGGAGCCCACCGGACTTACCAAGTCCCGAGTCGAGCGGGACGAATTCGAGAACACTCTTCCGCGGTAATGCGGGGCTCTGTCGCTCGTGAAAATGGTAAACCCCAGTGTTAGGAAACGATTTAAAAGCCGTATATGATATTATAACAATCTTCATAACCCAGCCTATTCCTATTTCTATAACAGAGAAGTTACACTTAATCAATCTGCTTTGATATTATCAATTTTATAAAATTTAAAAATACTGTGACAATTTAGGCGTGCCATACCGTAATATTTCTTTCTTCCATACCTTTTTTATAATTAATTCGAACGATGAACCAGGTCCAGTATATATAATAGACAAACACAGAGGATGACAGATTTCAGTTTCTAATTTCATGCCCGATAATGGACACCATTAATCGTATCATAATACGGATCCAAATTATGAAATTATAATTTCATGTTTGGGTTGTAATCCCAAACTCCAATAGTATGGGGCTCATCCCTAAAACAAAAATATTTCATTCGCCATAAAACTCGATTTGAATAGCCTCATGTATATGCTTGTGTTGGGCAACGCCGTCTGTAGAATCGTACATAGGTTCTTTTACCTCCAATTTGACCTAATGTAATTTGGGTATAACAATAACTGAGTATTGCAATGAAATAACAATAGTGGTTGCCTTTGTCGTCGGAATAGTGTTGTTATTAAAATTAAGAGATGTCTATTTATTGTAGTTATATTAGTCTGTCGGTGAGTGTATGACTATGTGAGTTGTACGGGCGGGGAGAGGCGTTGAAATCCGGTTGAAATTCGATAAGCCGTCCGAGTGTGGGTGGCCCCCCTCTTATCACACTTGGAACAACGATCTCGGGCACACTTGGGAGTTCAGTTTTAATGAGTTTGGCGACTGCTCAAATCCGCAACGATATCGCATCAACAGAGTTAATTCATGACGCGCATTGTTATTCCCGGCGAGTGTGCGCCACAACTGCGGCTCTGTTGTTTAACTTGTCCCATATGCCCGTTGTTATACGACGAATTAATGAAGTTTCATACTCTCCCGTGCCAATGTTAGTTACTTCAAACGAGTTACAGACAGCCGGGTATTCGGCCGGCGACGGGAATCGTTTCCATCAACTTGTGCCTTCCCCAGCATTGTATCATGCAACAGGATCACACAATTATATCCCCAAAGACTTTCGAACGATTCATACCTGAGGGTATTGTGTAAACTGCTAATATTCCCACTATGTAACTGCGGATGGCTTAGTAATTCAAAATAATGAGTCGGCTAATTATTTGAAATCTTGAAATTAAAGTTTGACAGAATTAGCTCTTCATGTACGATAAATATAAATTTTACCAATTATAGTAACAAATAAATTCCCAACCGAATTCAAGATTTATGAATGAGCTACAGAGTTATGTTCGAGTCTTCTGCTGATAATGCGCACGAGTCCATGATTTAATTAATTTATTATTGGAAAATTGTGCGGTAATTTTTTTCTGTTGCATTAGAAATTTTTCCTCATTGACCCGCCATTGGATCGAATAGTGAGCATTTAATTAAGTATCGCATTTAAGTGATAATCTGAATCTCTTATTATGGAATCGTTTTCTCCCCGAGGAAACCCCATACCGAATGGGAGGGGAGTTCGCCTGCCCGCGTGAAGTTCATAAAATAAGTTCTGAAAATATATCTTGAGATAAGAAAAAATAAAATGTTAAATGTGCGGTGTCTTCTGTCGCGTACAGAACATCCGTTTCGGGCCGAAAAAGGAAACGTAAGCCTCGGTCAAGGCGGTAATTAAATTCCGCTCTATGACGGCGCTAATACTAAAACCCGCACAACGCGTATTGCCGAATTGCAGAACCGCCGCGCCGTACTCACCGTCCGAAATTAATCCCACCGTGTACTAATAGTTGGAGGGATTTGTGTACATTTTTTTACGATGTTATATGAATTTCAGTCAACCATAATTAATTAACAAATTCAAATAAATAATAAATAAAAATTAAGTCCGTTACCGCAGCATTTAACTGCGAGTCTAACCCGTTCTGATAGATCACCAAAACGTTTTCATTGAAAACTATCATTCTTCTTTCAGAAAAAACAACTCGTAATAACTGCGGATGGCCTAGTAATATAATGAGTTGGATATAATATTATTTGAAATCTTAAAATTAATGTTTAACAGAACTAGTGCGTCTGTTACTACATATTTATATGTAGGAATATAAATTTTACCAATTATAGTACCAAATAAATTCCCAACCGAATTCAAGATTTATGAATGAGCTAGAGAGTTATGCTCGTATCTTCGGCTGAGAAGAAGACTCTGCCGCGCACGAGTCCATTATTTAATTAATTTATTATTCAAAAATTATGCAGTAATTGTTTATCTGTTACATCGGAAATTTTTCCTTATTGGCTCGAATAGCTAGCATTTAATTAAGTGTCTATCGAAAGTGATAATCGGAATCTGTTATTATTGAATCGTTTTTTTCCCGAGGAAACCCCCAACCGAATGGAAGAGGAGTTCGGCTGCCCGCGTGAAGTTCATAAAATAAGTTCTGAAAATATATCTTGAGATAAGAAAAAATAAAATGTTAAATGCGCTGTGTCTTCTGTTGCGTACAGAATATCAGTTTCGGGTCGAAAAAGGAAGCGTAAGCCTCGGTCAAGACGGTAATTAAATTCCGCTCTATGACGGCGCTAATACTAAAACCCGCACAACGCGTATTGCCGAATTGCAGAACCGCCGCGCCGTACTCACCCTCCGAAATTAAACCCCCAGTTTACTAATAGTTGGAGGGAGTTGTGAACATTTTTTTACTACGTTATTTGAATTTTAGTCAACCATAATTAAGTAACAAATTCAAATAAATAATAAATAAAAATTAAATCCGTTCCCGCAGCATTTAACTGTTCTGGTAGAATACAAAGACGGTTTAATTGAAAAAAAAATATTCAATTAGAAATAAGAACATTAATATTGTAGAACTAGTTTTTTTATCTTGATATTGTTCACTGGCTTTACTCCATATTATTTAAGTTGATATTTGCGAATCACCAAATAATTCTGAGACCCATAAGCGAGTTAATTCCCGAAGGCAATAAGAATAACAGGAGAAAAATATTCCTCAAATATGCCACACCCAGACATCCATCAGGATAAATGTGCCGAGTGACAATGCAGACACGATGCCCAAGTGACTTACCAAACTAACGACGAAAATCTACTTAAGATGGCGACCAGCCGAAGCCGGCGTAGCGAAAGATCAAACCACCGAGCGGAGACAGAAGATTACAAGGAAGATAAGTCGGGTATATTACGGTGCGTCTTTCTCCTCTCATGTCAGGATTGGACCGAGGCGTGAAGTTCAAATGCCTGTTCTTGTAACGCAAATACTTTACAATCGGGTCCAGTAATCTCCCCTATCGAATCCTCCGTTTGATGCTTTATTTGGCCAAAATATTTTACCGAACTAAACAGGCTTTATCGGAATATCAAATGAGAATCCCGACTGTAGACAATAGAAGTAATATCGGGGCGGTTATTGAGATCTCCGGCTGTTGGCATGTCTGAGGGGGTGGGGCATTGGTGTTGGTTCACTTTATTCCATAGCTGAGGGGGGGGCCCTTTCACTCTCTACCCCGTCTGATAATTAAACCAAGGGAGCCACCCCTACCAACCCCTATAGCCCTCCACACACTGCGGCTACACACCCTACACCCCCCCCCGGTCTATATATGCAAGATCTAAATCACTTGTATATATCATCCTCTGGGCCCTCTCCCTCCTTACTCCCAACCGCAAACACTCCACTCTGTTTAATAACTATAATAAATTTACGATATTTATATGGCGGAAAGGACCGGTTTATCTGCACCGGAGATGGGGAAAGGAGTGGGGCAACTTTAATTGAGTTATTTAATTGCGGCTGTCCTGCCCCGACGAGGTCTATCGCCGACGTCATTTTCTTCGGGGCGAAGATTATTCAGATAAATAGAGAACTGTAAATTATCTTATATTTACTGCCCGCTCTCGCTTTTCGGTCTGGCGTTAGGAACTGTTTCTGTTCCTCCTCATCGTCCGGAGAATATCCGTCTATAGCAATATCATAGTGTTTCAAATATCGGATCTATATCATTATAGAGCTTATATAAACATGCACGTAAGTGACTTATAGCTTGGCATGAAAATGGAACCACTTAAATACTACCAGACAACATATATTTGAATATTTCCCGGAATACCTTATTGGGAATTTGAGCGCTCTAAATTGATCCTATTGAAATTAAAAATAACATGTATTTAATATATAATTATATATAGTATATCATGTATTGGCACATGGACACTAGTATTGAAAGGGGAACAGGGTTCACTGTTACTCGGATATTACTACAATATTGAGTTTGGTAATTTGTTCTCGCTATAACTTTTTACGATGTTATTTCTTTGTCAGCGGTTGAAATATATGTGAACAATATTTCAATTCAATTTTTTACTCCTTAATCCGGGACCCGGTGAAAAACCACCTTAATTCCACACGTAAAGAAAACCTGCGGCAACTTCCCAATTAACCTAATTGAGAAAAAAAAGGGGGCGTCGAAATATTTTATTATCAATGCGATTTTATTTTCTCCGTCTTACGGAGAAAAAGGAAAATGAAGAAGTGTTAATTTAATTTAAAGAGTGACAATTTTTTTAATGAAAGACCCTATGGGATACTGGCGCTCAGTTTTTTAGGAGAGCAGAAAATGGCGTCCTTTAATTTGGGAAAATGTTATATGGAAAATATTGGTCTTATTCGACTCCGGTTTACAAACTGTAATTACACGCGTGCGTGCGTCATGTATGGAACTTTATGTCATGGTAACCGAAATTAATGGGCCTTAAACGTTGTGTATTATTACTACCGAAAATGTACGGGGCGCAGTACGGACAAAATGATACTGGCGATTGGGGGAAGCTCAAACCGGAGCACCGTAAGACTCTATATGACATTGGATGCAGATGTTTGTAGGAGTAATGTATTTCTAACCCTCCCTTATTCCCTACCAAATATTATTCATCCTAATACTGATATTACGTAATATATTAAATAAATTGTGTAGTTATTGCGCAAACTGCATACTTTATTTATGCTTTTTTTATGATTTAGGTGTAATATCATGCCGTAAAATGACACGTTAAATGTTAATAAAGTTGATAAAACATAAAAAAACAAAGGCTGGAATATGATATGGAATAGATCCGGTCGTATTTTGAAGTTAAAAGAGAACACTTACTTACAGTTGCGTCTGTTCAGAGCCTGAAACCCTTCTAAGCAGTTTTCGTGTTCTTTTGAAGTATTTTATGGGCGTGATATTTCATAGATCAAAAGTTGGTCCAATTGTCGAGTGGACGAATCGTTCGATGTTGCGGTTAAGTGAATCGTCATCTCAGAGACAGGCTTTTGTTGCCGGATATGAAAATATACAGACGGAACCGGAAAGAGAAAAATAAACTTATCATAAAGTGTACATACGAGGTTATTTTCAATTTACCTGTTGGAAAAAACGTTTTCCAAATCTTTGACAATTAAGAGCCCCAAAATTTATTAGTATTCAAATGCGAGTGCATATATTATAATAATAATGATAAAGAATCGTCCTATACCGTGCTCACTTCTCACTGTCGGGAGGCCTCCTTTCAACCGGAGACGCGAACCCCCAATTGGCCCCCCGTTGGGGGCGGGGAGGGGCGGCGGGTCGAACCTATTAATCAACGCCAAGTCTTATGGGTTTCCAATTATCTGGCGAACGGAGTGAAGTTGGATCGTCGGGGCGGCGGGGTACAGAGATTCGAGGTGGCCATATTTCAGCCGCCCCTCTCGGTTTTATCTCGTGGCCCCCAAACCGAGCCCCAGCCAGCCAGCCAGCCAGAATCCCATATGTGCCCAACTCGGCGGATAATCGAATTTACAAGTGGCGCACTCGATCCCGCCGCATTACCCGCCACCGCCGCCGCCACAGCCACCGCCTCAACGATACACCCCCGCCCCGACTTGACCTCCCAACATCTACCGTATTAGCGAACTACTCTTTGAGTAAACCCACTCTTTGAGTAAACTGTTAATCCACAACTCTGTCCTAAGGTAGTGATCGACAAGCTCTGTCATCACACTTCCTTAGCTCGATTCGTCTCTTCAGCCAAGATTTATATCTGATATGACAATTTCCCAGTTTGCGGTCAAAGACAAAGGAAAACTGCGCCTTTTGGCGCCCAAAGTGTGGAGGATCGGACAACAGGAAAATTCGCTGAATCCGTTACCTCTTTACACCGGGTTTGCCTTGTGGCTTGCTCCCGTCAAGGTTCGCAAAAGCATATTCGCTTATTAAGTTTGGTCTGTTTCGACTTCGATTCGTCTCTTCAGCTAAGGAAGTGTGATGACAGAGCTTGTCGATCACTACCTTAGGACAGAGTTGTGGATTAACAGTTTACTCAAAGAGTGGCTTTACTCAAAGAGTGATTTACTCCAAGAGTGGCTTTACTCAAAGAGTAGTTTGCTAAATTAATCCCTTCGGAAAATACATGATTGTTCGCTGCGGCAAAATCGCTTTGCAGTTTGAACTTTGATGTAAAACTTCCACCTACCGTATTAATTCCGCTATAAATACTAGGGAGAGATGTGCAGCCTCCTTATAGACGTATACGTTAATCGGGAGAAACCGATCGCCTCGGTAAACATGGTAATTCCGAATGAAATTCGTGTTGGAATATACTAATTTCAACAGCGATCGTATACTTCAACGAAATTTTATTTTTGTTACATGAGAAATTTTTCCTCATTGACACGCCAATGGATCGAATAGTGAGCATTTAATAGAGTGTCAATCGAAAGTGACAATCGGAATCTCTTATTATTGAATCGTTGTCTCCCCGAGGAAACCCCGCAACGAATAGAGGGGAGTTCGGCAGCCCGCGTGAAGTTCATAAAATAAGTTCTGAAAATATATCTTGAGATAAGAAAAAATAAAATGTTAAATGTGCGGTGTCTTCTGTCGCGTACAGAACATCCGTTTCGGGCCGAAAAAGGAAACGTAAGCCTCGGTCAAGGCGGTAATTAAATTCCGCTCTATGACGGCGCTAATACTAAAACCCGCACAACGCGTATTGCCGAATTGCAGAACCGCCGCGCCGTACTCACCCTCCGAAATTAATCCCCGTGTACTAATAGTTGGAGGGATTTGTGTACATTTTATTTTTACGGCGTTATATGAATTTCAGTCAACCATAATTAAGTAACAAATTCAAATAATTAATAAATAAATATTAAATCCGTTATCGATGCATTGACTGCGAGTCTAACGCGTTCTGATAAAACACTGAAACGTTTTAATTTAAAAATATCATTATTCAATAAGAAATAACGATTCGTAAAAAAATATCACCATTTAGTTTCTTTTATCTTGACATTGTTCATTGCCTGATACAGGTTGATCCCTGGAAATCACCAAATAATGTTGAGAGCCATAACCGATTTTTATTATTGAATTGTTGTGCGGGTTTATTCAAGGAAATTGTTGTTGTTTATTCCGTCCACTTTACCCTTCGGGTAACATTTTGAGCATGCGGCGTCCACAGTGACGTATAATTAAATGTAGCGTTGCAGTCCAGCGGGAAACTCGGCTGCCGATGCTTGGCCAAGGAATTATACAAGCGGGGGTATAGCTCTCGCCAAATTAGATCACGTTGGCTCTCCCTGTTTACATGCTTACAAGGGTGGTTTCAGCTGTTTCAGTTCTCGAGACTCAATTTCAGCAACCCGAAACGACACGTATTCTCCACCTTTCCCCGAACATGTTTTCTCCCCGAGGAAACCACCCCCTACCGAATGGTGGAATCCTCCACCGGACACGAATGTATAAATGCGCCTCGAAACTTATAATACTCACAGTGGAAGTCGGAACATTCCCGTTCCGAGGTTATTATAAGCGTGGAACGGTAGAAAGGGAGGAAGTTTCAGCGAAACAAATGAGTAAGGCATTCAGTATTCGAAGTACACTTCTTAAGAAAACCGTAACAAGCGAAGTTTAAACAATACTCTTGAAAGAAGTCTGCTCGGCTCAAAGGCTACCCCGTAGAAGTCATTGCTGGTAATTATATCGGGATCAGAGCACAAACAGATAACAAAGCAGATGCTCAATACACGTTACGACCATAGGTAATAATCACAAATAACTAAAATAATGAATGTACATTTTTGTACATATGTTATTAGTGTACCGCATTCTACTGTTTATATTTATATTGATGATATGTTTACAACTTATTTAAAATTATTTCCTCAGTAGATGATTCTGTTCGCCTATCGATTACATAGGCCTGTGTAGGTGTACTTTAAAAGGGATGTTTAATGGTGAACAGAAAATGGGTAAACGGAGAGTGAATTACGTTTCATGGCGTCGCAGATGTGAATGAGAGAGGCCAACAATGTTGATCAAGAGAATGACAGGGTCCCGTTCCCGTTCGAGGGTCTACAATAATAGAGTCCTCCAATTTTCATTAAACTTCAATTGCCGCCAACTGTTGTAGGAACATTGTCGAAGCCCGGTTGGTGACCTCCCGCGCCCCCCACTGGGTGAACTTAAGAAGGCCTCGGGCGAGCCGCCGAGTTGTGAATCTCTCGGCAATAAATCCATAGTTATCGCAAGGGGAACGCTCTCTCTCTCTCTCTCTCGCTCTCTCTCTCTCTCTCTCTCTCTCTCTCTCTCTCTCTCTCTGCCCTCGATAAGGACCCCGCCCCCGCCCCCGCCCCCCGCCAACCGGAATATTCATGAGGTTTAAAAGGGGGCTGTGTGCGAACGGGGGCGGCAGACGCGTGTATTGGTCCCTCTCTCTCCCTCTCACCCTCCCTCTCTCTCTCAAAGCCCTAAATGAGTCCCGGCGAAGGGAATAAGTTAGAGCGGAATCCTCAATAATATCCGGGATTGCGGGGGCCGAGAGGGGGCGGGGTACCTGCCTCACCCCTCCCCCGGCCAAATGCCCGGGACCCTCTGAATCATAAGTAGAGGTGGGCTCTGAATAGGGCCGCGATTCGCAATAAGTTTGCCGACACCCACCGAAGCTGATTGTACGCCTCGACGGACCCCAATATTCCTGTGCGTTCTTAATCTCCTGGGTATACACACGGGCCACCAAGTCTTTAACGTGCGAACGTCTCATGGTCAAACCTCCATTTCGCCGAACACATTTACACACCTGTAAAGGAATATTGCATAATACGTTTTAATGTCGAATCTATCTTTTATTTAGAATTTTACTGCCTAAGTTAATCTTTTGCGAAGTGGGGAATAATTCTGTCCATTAATTCAATTTAAAGTTCGGTATATAAAGAATATAAACCGTATACAGGTCTCGGTCCTGTGCCCTCCGGAATTCTAGAGGTTTGAATTTCAAAGCTCTAGAATTCCCCCTCAGTATATAATTAATTGTATAATATTAAACGCCGAAGAGAGCGTGAAGGGAACTTCAATCCGGAATTGCGTACAAAGCTGTATTCATGGCAATACCGAAATGAGGTAGCCGCCCTCGGAAGTGGTCGTGGTAAGGGGTGGTAGAAGGGAGTGGAATATCGGGGGAAATAACGATAGCCGGTGGATGGCTCATTAAATTCCGGCTGGCGTCCATATTTTCTGGGCAACTGAACAAAGGGCCGAACGGAGCCGTTTAATGCCGGGCCCGGCGGTACTACCGGGGAAAAACTAAGCTATACAGGCGGCCCCGCTATCTCCTTCTGCCCGCTTCCCTTCAAGAAAATTGAGCCTTCCTAAATAGGACATAAAACTTGAATGCGGCCCATTCTTTTTAATGCGAATACATGTGTGCGCGTACCTAGCCCGAACGTCTTTGTGTATAGTGCAGCTCTAGGTAAGAACCGAAATGGCTTCCATTGTAAATCCACGACATTGACCAATTTATTTGATTAAGTTTATTGTACATTTAAATGTATCGACATTGAAACAATATGTGGAAATATGATTATTGAACATTAAAATGTTCAATTATAACATTATGTAAATTTCTCGGTAGAAAATGTACGATACTGGAGAGTTTGTTTTAAATTTATTTTTCCACTTTACCTGATTCTGATACTGATTCTGATATTCGCTAATTTCGGCTCTGGCTTTGACAAAATTTCAGTGTTTCACAACGGGGCATTAATCATGGCGGGTATTTCTGTTGGGCGGGTCGTTGTCTCAATAGATGATAAATCTATGTCTTAGCATATAATGCCGGCGCGGTGGGGGGCGGCAGCGGGGGCGGGGACGCTCACAATAAACCTAGTTTTAATTAAATGCCAGTTGATGGGGCGACCATTTCCTGAAGCTAATGGTCCGTGAGTCAATTTATTTTTCCCCGGTTGTCACCGCCCAGCGCCACGCTCCATTATGTAATCCTTAATACACAAAAACGCTGACGACGCTCCCTCCCATTGTGGCCCAATGAATACAAATTCATTCGATTAACATCAAGCTCCCGTCTCAACCTACTTCCCCGCATTGATTCAATCTCTAGATTATGAGCCCTCCCCCCCCACCCCTCGTTCAATTAACTGCCCGCATAAACGAGGCTAAACGGGATGAATAGCTCGACTGTAAAGAATGACACGCTTTCCGTTCGGCGGACAGATTATAAGCACGGAATCATCGGACCGAATAATAGCGATTACAATGATGTGATTTGATTCCGAAATGTTGATTTCCCCGGGTATCAGATAATGGCGAATTATTCGGCTCTAGAATACTGCCGCCGGATGCGAAAGGGTAACAAGTGGCGCTAGAAGGATTACTGTTTTGTTTTTTGAACGCGATCAATACACTAATAACGGGCAGGAATATTTCAAGGGTGTTATATAGAAAGAGGAACGGGAACAAAGTTGAACCAATTCCGGGTGTGACATTAGAAACGAATTAATAAAATCCGCTGCCCCTTTGTCGGCCCTTAGATTTAAGCGCGGTCCCTTATGGAATCGGGGCACGTTCGGGGAGCGCCCGTGTTTGGTGCCTATAGAGAGGCGGCGGGCAAGAGGGGATATTTGATTTACACCGTCGTTTTTCAAGTAGGGGGCGGGCGAGGGCGCGACGGGGGTGGAAGGGGCGGCGCCTCGTTGTAAAGAAGGAGGTGACGTTTTTGAAATTGAGTTTGTCCTCAGCTGGCGGCCCCCCATTCGCCCCGTATCCGTTGCCAATTTATGCAAATTCCCCGGGCTGTATTTGCTCCGATAAACCGGTGCATAGTGGGCGGGCGGAGAGGCCTTGATCACAATGCTCGGCTGAATAAAACATGCTTCAGCCTCCGCCACCGCCTCCGCCTCCTCCACCGCCCTTGCCTCCTTCCCCCACGACGCCGTCGACACTGCCGGGGAGTTCACTCATTGAAGCCCCACTTCACAGTAACTCCCGACAGACACCTGATCCGGATTTCCTTTTCTGCCAAAGGATAATTTCATCCTCAGCGGACGGCCAAATTCCCTTCAGTGTCGTCCTATATTTTTTCGTTCAATTTTGGTACTATTATTTAACCACTTAATTGCCTCACGCGTAATTAAAAAGACTTACTTAAGCTGGAAGTAATGTGTTTGAAGATTATTTATTGCGAAACTGGATAATAAAAAAATAACTCCCTCGATCTGTTATTCATGGCATAAATACCCGGATCCGATGGAAGTTGGAATAAAATTATCGGGTATTTCGCTCTTACTGTTCTGTAATTTAAAATTCTACCGTCTGTTTACCTTCAAACCGCGTTAATTTGTCATTATTTCACGCTCGTCGTATAATTAGTGTCCGCTTAATGAGCTACTTTAAATAATATTTTGATCGAGTAATTATTTCGGCTTAATTTACCGGCTTTACTACCCTAATTTGCGCGTTATCTGCTATTTTAAGGAGGCGTTCAAATGTTTCTCCCTCAAATCGTAATCTTCAAAAAAAAAACAAATCTGGAACTACTGTAAATCGTCGAGCCGGGTTGGAATATAATCATTTATTATTTACTCATAATGTCCAATGTATGATATAGACCTGCCAGTATATAAGTGGGGCATTTAAGCTTGTTGTTCGCTTGATCTGTGTCTTTATAGTCACTGTATTTGGTATATCGTCGATATATTTGGTGTATCGTGATATGATATGAGTGGAATATAACTAAGAAAGTAAGCTAAGCTAACGAACCCGTATCGAGTTTTCGACGCGGAAATAAAGGAGCGAGTTTGGGGGCTGCGTTCACGCTTATAGCTTACGCTACTCGGGCCGCCCGTAAAGCCGTTACGATCAAACATCGGGGGTCAGGGCGTGGTGTTAGTCTCTGGGGGATACCGCCGGCTGATTACTAATACATAAGGTTAGCTACAACGTCGGAGCGGGCCGGGGAATTCGTGCCCCCTTCCCGCAAACTCAAACAGAGAGAGAACAGTTCCTGGGGGTTTGTTTTGGTGGACGTATTGTATCAATTGTTTGGGGGGCCGCGAGTGCCCGCCTGTTTAAGCAATATTAGCCACCACCCCCCCGCCCTACTTCCTCTCCCCGGCACAAATCTAAACCCGACCCCCCCAATTATTGTCCCATCGGTTCCTTAACCCGAGTGCTGAATTTTTAAAGCCAATCGGCGCCCTCTTCTCCCGTGCGACCCCTTCCGCCAAACCCCTCCGTTACATTTCCCAGGAGGCCGTGCGGTGAGACAAGAGTGGGATTTTTATGAATTTTCTATTTCCTAACCGAGAATAAAACCTACGCCCCTAAATTGGATTGCTCGACGAAACTTAACGCGGTTTCTACACAAAGCACCTCATATTGGCATTGATTAGGCGTGTAATTATCCAAACCGTTAATAGTGTAATCTTATCAACTTTACTACTACACTTTTAAATTCGTGATTACGAAAGTTCCTTCCTACACACGGATTTTTAACTATTTCAAATTAATTTGTTATAACGGCTCAAATACCGGACAGTTCGAAAAGTTCGAGTACTTTGAGAGGATTCGGACTCGACGATTAACGCCGAGAAAATATAATTCCGCCCCGAAAAGTTAATTTTGTTGTTTGTTTTAAACGAAGCGGCGGTGGCCTACCGACAGACGGGGAAACGTACGAACCCGATAATCGAATTTGGGAAGGAGAGGAAGAGAAAAAGGTAGTATTGTGGGGGTGAAGAGGGCACGTCCTAATCAGGTTGGGGGCCCTCCGTGTCCGTTTGACGTGTTGTTCTCAAACATATACACCGCCCACTCGCCCTCTCCCCGCCCCCTCGGCCGCCCCTCACCATCCCCCTTCACCCGACCCCACGCCACGGCCCAAAAGGCACTCTCTTTCATCTTCAGTTTCGCTTCATTAGGCGGCCGATCAAAATCGAATTACCCCTCCCGGCCCCAGCCACCTAACACTGGGGGGCCCCCGCTGACCCTCGCTCATCTTTCCCCGCCGGCGCCTCTCCTCCACCCCCCACTACCCCCACTACCCCTCTCCTAATCGACTCAACAACTTTGCAGCCCTCTCGAGGGCCAGAGCGAGAAAGGGAGAGAGAGAAAAAGAGGGAGATATACAGGGACGTGGAGAGGAGGCGGAACAGAGAGAGTGAGAGAGAGAGAGGAGGGGTCCAAAGTCGGCCCCTGCCCCTTATTGAACCTCCTCGGCCGAAATAACCGCCCCTTACCCCCACCAACGGCTTGATCGGGCCCCGGTCACGGCGATGATACCGGGATCAAATGCGGGATGAAAACCCTATTTGGAGCTTTGAGACCCCCATCAGTAACGCCATTTTGTTTTCGACCCGTGACCGCTTTCCGCATCGGGTCCCAGTGGATATTTTATTAAAGGCCGATCGTTAGATTTAGAGATATCTCGTTTTATTCCCGTCCCTTCTATATTGTGATATATTTATTAACTTTCTAGTCGAGGGGTCCGCAATCTGCTTAAACTTGAGTTACAGATTCAGATTCGATCCTTTTAAAAACTCATAGTGGAAAGTTTACTTAAGCCTAAGGTTGAAACTACTAATATGGGGGGACAAACAGCTTAAGGGCGTAAGGGTCAGTTCAGCGTTTTATTAAAAACCTTTATTAAATAGCGATGAATCTGGGCTTCTTAATAGCTATCAGGAAGATCCTGTAAAAGGATGTGCACCACTGGGCCTTTACTTCAGCAATGGACGAGAAAACTGTAATGGAGGTCAGTGAGACTAGGGCACCCCTTCCAATCGGTTGCGTTCTTTAGGAATGACTGTCGTAGAGTGGGGGGCGGGGGGAGGCAGAACAAAAAACTGAATTTGCGCGATAACGGAGCGGCCGCCGCCCGTTTCATTACAAATAAGAATTGTCGGTTCTACAAAAGGGAAATAATTCTATCAGGAAGCGGAGGGGCGACCGAGAGAGGCCTTTGATTGTGCACAGAACACGATTGGAACCCTAATATATTTCATTGGTCCAATATTGAGACCAACAGCTTCTGTCTCCCTCCCTCTCTCTCGCTGGGTATCAAGCTCTTTTTCTCTCCCCTTCTCCCTCCTGGCTCTCTCTCTCTCTCTCTCTCTCTCTCTCCGGAACTTCTTTATTTATTGGACGAGGCAATAGCCGAGAGAGGCCCGGCCAGAAACTGTTTTTGCCCTCCCTCCTCATCCTAATCCCCTTTTCCAGAACCCTCAGCTACCCCTTCTCTCCCGGCATGCGAACAATATCTGTCTCCATGACCCCAACCCTACAATCTACCGTTCCGGCGCTGAGTTTTTTTTATATCGTTATTATTCCGAATAGTCCCCCATTCCGAATTTAATCCTGACAGATTCTAGGCATTAAAACCGGCCTTAGATAAAAGTTTTAAATATTTAGGATTGGAGGACAATGATCAGTCAGGCGAACTTCGTAATGCCATCTGGGTACAAAGACTGAAAAATCGATTCCTTGCGATTCATCCGTAATAAGTTTCGGTTTTTATAAATGTTTATTCGGAAACAATTAATATATTTATAAGCTTTATATCTCTATTATTATCGAGTCAGTTATTAGCGGAAAGGTTGCGACACAACCCATTTATAGATCTAGTTACAACTAAATAGGTCCGTCAATAATGAAAATGAGAAGCGGGGTTAGAATTAATTTATCACTCTTAATCGTCCACTCTCGTAATTACCGGCGCGATAACGTGCAATTTTCAAACTATCACCACCGGGGAATACAATAAAATATTAAGCTAATGATTCCCCTCGAAACCCAATTAGGAATATAGCGATGGGGGCAATTTCGGAATTCATTCTTTCCGCTCACGCTACGTTAAATTTTACAACGCGATAATGCAAATAATACAAGCCTCGACCCAAGGGAGTCTGGCCAGTCTCGCTGGAACAGCTTAACCGAATTATGCTTCGGTTGAATTATCGCCGGTACCATTTTGTTGAAACATTGGCTCAATTCGAAGGGGAACACCTGAGCGCTGGCCGTTATTCCGTATTTGGCCCGACTACGAGTGTGTAATTTTATGTTGGGCCACTCCTATGTGTTTTCGGTATCCTTTCTCGCATCTTTCAGCATTCGAATCCATGCTAACGCCCGTGCTAGTTTCAGATCTAGAATTTTATTCCAATGTTCGAAACAGAACTATCGTTCACTATTGTTTGGCCTGACTTTAAATAATTAATTGGAAATTACCGAGAGAGGAGGTCTTTTCTTATTATTGAATAGCAATTAGCTACTATTATCGAATTGTTAATTATAAATTCATTACGCGTTGATAGGTTTCAGTACGCTCCCAGTGATCAAATAACAGGAATTTGACTAATTGATAACATTACAGAGCTTTTAAATATTTATAGATTATGTAACCATTATTAGTGAATCAATCGACCATAAAAAAAAGGATTGAAATAGGATAGGGATGTGTGTCGCTTAAAGAAACATTATATTTACACTGTGGGCTATGATCGAACTGAGGCCGTTCAAAGCAGAATATGATATATGAGTGGGCGGACACATTTGTTATAAGTGGTGGAAGGGAGGCGAGTGGAGTGGAGTGACTATTGTGGGCCGGGGACTTCCTCCGGGAAGGGCGGGCTAAGGCGCCAATAAAAGGGCATTTGTCATTTCTACCTTCGTTGAAATCGAGCCCTCTATAGATATGTACACTTCGGATGATATAGGGCTGACAGCGAAACTTTTGTATAAATTTATATTTCCCTTTTTTACGCCGAGTTCTTATCTTTAGGAATATGAGATGGCCGCCGGGCGGACACCTACATTTTGAGTCGGTTTTCCGCATCAATGGAACCCATCCCTTCCAGCTTTATTTACAGGACCAAGGAACAGTGTGGATCATGGAGTATTATACTCATGATACACTATCTAATATTGCCCATTATACAAGTTAAGTCGGAGATTCTCGACCCCTCACCGGCATTGACTAACGATTGTTCAATTTGAGTCGGCCTTGTAATTATTGGATTATTTATAGAACAATCCTTCCTTAGGGTTTTCGGATCCCAAACGGAACAACCATATCAATCTTCAGAGATTCTCCAGTTTTTGTCCGGATAGCGTTATGGTTTTTTTTTGGAAAGAATACTATACGATAGAAAAAAAATTGTTATGTACAGATATGTAGTTTAAGCACACTCAGCTTCCTAATTATTTACGGAAGTAACTCTGGCCGCCAGTTAATAATTCTGCAGTGTTGGACACAATAATTACATTCCGTCCTGTAATTGAATTGTCACTTATGCCGGTCATTGTGTTTGGTTAAAACCCCTTTAGTCCGATGGCGGCGGGCTCGACTCTAAATTGCATCAGGTCCTGGCCGCCTCCCCCCCCGCCGCCTCTCCCTCCACCTTGTTAACCCCGCTAAGCCCCACATCGAATGGCCCCCACCGGCGGGACCTCTAATTCAAAATAGATTGATTCGAACCTAAACGGTCATACCCACGGAAATTTAAATTACCGCTATTTGGTTTCGGGAACGGCTGTCCCGGATTCGCGCTGCGGTTCTTTTGTCTGCCGCCACGGCCACGCTGTCCACGAGCGCCTATTGGCCAAACGCGGATATATTGTTTACCAGTCATTAATTCGTAATAATGAGTGACGAAATTAAATTGTTGGGATAACCGCGACGTTGTAATTTCGCTTGCAGCACCGCTTTTAATATCTCGGCACGGGTAATTCAGGAAATTGAATAGTTATGTGCCAACAATGAGAATACAACATTACACGGACTACGGCGTAGTCCATGTAATTTTAATCAAATTATTGCCGCTAAACATTAATTATATCCCGAATAACTATTATTAAATTTCACTACTCTAACGTTCCAGAATTAGCTAAATAGCATCTCATTATAAATTCGACTTACTAAAGCGTATATATTAATGAATTCATTAATGAGTAAATATTTTATAGACCTAAGATAAATAATATTGCTGTATTTGTAGGGAAATAACTTTATGAATTTAGATTAATTTTTGTGAGACACTAAGGTTATTTATTATTTAATACTGTTCACAAGCTAACAAGGAGGGGAGTGGCATGAGTCACCTAATAAGTACTAAAGGTATTTTGGTTCGCCTGCATTAATCTCATGTTTCTGCAATTTTAGGGTATTGCCGGTAAGTACTGCTTTTGCCATTCTAATGTTTTATAACCTAACTAGGTACGTTTCAGTAGTTTATTTCCCCGGAGGATGTTGAACGCCCCTTAAATGAGTCTGTAGTACAAAGGGTCCCGGTGTCACACGTTCCGACGCACTGTGTGCACATTCGGTAGGACAAGGATATTTGCATAGCCTCTAGAGACGATCGACGCGGCGAGAGCAGACAAAGGGGAGGCTGGCGAATGGCTCGGCGGAGTAGAGGGATGATAAGGGTTGAACACAGAGAGGGTAGATAAGGGGTCGGTGGCGGTTCACTGAATAATTACTGGTAACATCGCACCTACTGGAATTAGCGCTGTTTAATATTAATGGCCTAATAATGTGGGTTTGCCCCGTCCCACCCCCTTCAGCTACCCCGCCCATCCTCTCTATTCATAGTCCACTCAATCACACGCCAATCGGTAGCCCACCTTCGACTACCTGTAATTGCATTAAATTCTAAATTAAAGAAATGTTTCGTTTGGAGTGGTAAAAAATACAGATAACGTTGCCCTCTTGAATCCTCTTTTCGGAGGTTTATCCGATTAAATAAATAGCTATAATTTAAAGAGGGCGCGCGGACGGAAATACTTTAGGTGAAGTATCCGGGTTGTAGTTCGGAGCCGATTCTAATGCGTAAGCGGATTAATTATGAATTAGATAACGGGGAAAGGGCCGCGGTCGGTTGAGACCGGATGAGGGAGTAATGTATATACTGCGGCCGAAGGGGATCGGCGGTGGGTGAGGGGGAGGGGGTAGTCAGGTGGATTTAGTTAACCGGGAAACGATTTAATCGTGCGGCCGACCGCCGACTATTGTTCCCATTCCTTCCTGGCACACCGCCCCCACAACCCCCACAGTCGAGTACCGGGAATAATGGCCACAATAGTTTCGTAGACTATTTGCATAATTACCTGAACTGCTTGGGTCGGGGCTGAGCGACCGGACCCCGGCGGGCGGATCGGACCGCCATTATAAGCGGATAACGGAAGCCGAGTCCCCGGTTTCAATCCCTGCGTTAATGGCACTGGATGCGATTGAAACTGGGCTAATGAATTCCTGAAATGAATGCGACCGGCCGGATCCCGCAATATTCCTCTCCGATAGACCCACTTCACGGGATAGAACTTCCGAAGCCACAAACGCTGTAATTTAATATATTACTGTATTTAGGAGATGTCGCAGTTTGCAGTAATATATTTCCATCATCCTTCCTCTTGCTTTATCGAATAATGTCATGTTTAGAATTATACCCGCGCGGATGTAATAATATAATAGCAATTAGTAATGTGTTTGGCAATAATAGTCTATATAGTTATTTCTATCGCATAAAAATACGACCTTTCACACGACATAATGTTGTTATTATTACCGTCAGGTATTGCGTGGACACCTTGAATTGAATCATATGAGCATGGACGAATGTTGAGCTTTTCAACAAGTTGTTCGCGATCGGAAATTGAATTATCATAACTAAATTGCGATTGGATACTGTGCAATACTGTGGGAAGAACCTCGGGTAGCGGCGGTCGACTTTCTGTCCGAGATTCTTGCTGTATTTGGAAACCACCGGAGCGAGCCCCAGAGGAGGGGTTTACGCCCTTTTTCTGGTGCCCCTCCTCATCCGGGTGTTGTCTGTGTCCGGCAGTAGCTCAACTGGTTTTCAAATACAGGAAGAATCTTCGACTAACAGGGGGCTAACATCACCGCCCCACCCCAAGCCGAACTTCTTCCGACAGTATTAAGGGATATCACAGTTAGTGATAGTGCGATTAGAGTGACCTTCTTATTATAGTATTTTACTAAGCTTTATGATATTGAAATTGGAAAACGAAGCACAGCATCGTGTATCCTATAGGTGTAGCGTTTAGAGCGGGCCCATAATTAAGTGGTGCGGATGGAGTGAGGGGGGCGCTCCCGTAGGCGCATAGGTCCTGAAGTCTACGCGGGACCCCGGCCGGCTTCTCCCAATCGATGTGAAGGTAACGAGGGAACAGAATCCCCTGTAGAATTTATTAGGCGGCTCGTTAAAGTCGCCGGTGCTGTGGGTGTCTCGAGTTGCCCCCGGCCGGTAAGACGGCCCAATTTGGGCCCGGTCTCCGGTGACCCTGTCCCGCTACCGCTTTGATAAAGGCCCCACTCTCCCTCCCCGTCCCTCCTCTTCTGTTAATATTCTTGTTTCCTTTGATCCCCTCCTCCGCCGCTTTAATTAATGCCTTTCTCGTGTTACCGGGCCCCGTCTAACGAGGGCCCCCCGACGCCCCTTCCCGACCCCGGCCCACGACTCTCATACGGTATTTACTCCCTTTATTACAAGGAGGTTTCGAAAAAGGGAGCGGACATTTTCTGCGAGACTTTTATTACGGGTAACTCCCATTTGTTGTGGCCGCGGGTAATGGGTGGAAACTTAATTGGCTTATAAAAAAGAAACTGGCGGGGATTTGGAGCCTCTTTAAAGTAAACGTGGCATCGATGATGGAGTGCACGTATTTTTGAACTTTCGAGAAACTCATGCTCCGTTAATAGTGCAATAGCAATTCCCAATAAGTAATAATCTTCGCTCGCTCGCGCATAAAACAACACTTTAATTCTACCATATAACGGCTTAATTCCGCGGAGCGCTCGTGTCTAAAAGTCGATAATCATGGTCATTAGAAGCAAGAATTATCATCGACCCTATTCTTTTCAGATTTCTGCCATTTACCCTACTCACCAGCGTTAGCTATGCGGCGTTTCAGCATTTCCATAGTCGATAACGTAATATTTCCAAATCGTGCCTGTATAAATCACTTCTCACCGTTTACGAAAAAAATTGACCCGATCGAAGCGTTTTCAAGGGCCGGTTATTATTTCCCGGTGACGAGTGATTCTAGGTTGAGGGTGTGTGTAGGGAGGTGGGGGGCGGGGTGTTGAACGCTGTCTCATTAGACCACGTATCCGCGATATATCAGCGGTGGGTCGTTAGCGGCCCCCCAATAGGGAGGAAGGCCTCTACCGCGGACTAATCATTACAATACATCATTTGAATTGGTCGTTGGGCTGTAAGCCGTGCCGGGCATATTGCAACAGGCTGGCCACTCCTCCACCTCCAATCTCCGTTATCTGCATTGTGCCTGTTACCAACCCTGATCGATGCACCAACTTCAACCCGCTGACACGTTCCAACTAAGGAAGGGATTCTTCCCCGGTCCTATTTGAAACGGATACAATGTCACGAATCGCAAACAGAAATGCCTCGTATATATATAGAACATCTTACATATAATTCTACAATCCTGATCACTAAAGAGCTATTTCATCCCCCATGAAATCCTAGGGATACTTTTTATTTATTCTGGGTTACAGGGCAGAAAGGATGCTTCAATATGATGGCTTAAATATCTCACACTATTACAAACGGAAAGGGACTGCTAAAAAAACTTCTAAATTTACGGGTGGAAACAACATATGGCGAGTGACTTTTACTGTGTTATTAATCAATGTCTGCATCCCTGGAAAATACGATAACCTTTATCCAATGTCAAACCGGATCAAATGCCCTTTATATTATAGGCAGGATTTACAGATTATAAATTTCCTTGTTCCGATTTAAGGTTCAGAGGAAAATTCGATTTAATTGAAAAGCTGTTAAATAGTGAGTGAAGGTAACTGAAGTGTGATCGTTCTAATGGAATTGCGCAAGTTACTATGTTCCAAAACATGCAACTGCGGTGATGTTAGCCGAAACCTATTATTTACAGTATATTTTACGCAGTTAATAATATTTTTAATGCTAGTAATATTGTAATAATAATATCATAGACTCGGACTGTTAATATTTGGCGGATTCTTAACTAATTACCCGAGTGGAGGTGGCTAGCACTGCGGCTCGCGTTAACCAGCAGTTAATGCAAAGCCCACGGTCCATCGGCGACATATGCGGGCAGCTTAGGTGTTATAATGCCGGTTGGCCGGATGTGTCGAGACTCGGCCGGCGATTCATATGCATGAGAGGCTCGTTAAAAAAAGATCCGTGGGGTGTGTGCGCGCGTGAGGGGACGCGCGAGGGCGTGCGGGCGCCCGGCCCTGGCTACTGGCGCCGACCAATTTACATTCATGCAAATGTCCCTCTGACCCGCCCGCTCCGAGAGTGTCCTTCCCCTTCCTAAAATAGTTGTACCCTCGGCCCTCTCCCACCGGTCATACGCCACTTAATCAGAGTTTGAAATCCCCCGAATCCTGTTTACTTATAGGAGGACGCGTCAAAAATCTTAATTCGGGATTCGCCGGTTTTCTGGATTCCGGCACGCCTTGAATAATACCCGAAATCCCTTCGCCCCCTTTTAATTCATGCGGGCGCCCCCTCTGCTATTGTAGCGGTCGTGAATATTACCTTCCTATCAATATGACTAATCCTATATCTAAATGTTATTTATTTCACACGTATTTAATGGAGGAAAGTATCTATTCCTATCTAATAAGATAAACGTTTTCTGTTATAAAGAAATATAATAATATATAATGTCCGCTTTTGTGTTACATGCAAGACTCTTATAACTTATAACTAATATTTACCTTATTGCTCATGTGTAAAAAGTGCCATCAGTGGGTGGTCTCTTTTATCGAGACATTCACGTGAAATGAAAACACTCAACATTTGTACCAATAACTTTATGTAGTCGATTGTACAAAAATAAAAAGGTTAAAAAAACAAATATTTACCCTGTAATAAATTTCTATCGAAAATATATTACCGTATTTCTGTTGATAATATTCTATTTTATCGGGATGTGTGTTTTATAGATAAATAAAATCGTTAATAATAGGAAGGATATAATCGGGCGTAAATATATAACGGTGTATAATTGCCCCCCGTGTTCGACCATTTTCGGAGGGGTAGGGGGGTTGTATTGGCCCCCGGGGTGGGCGAATAGAGCACTAAGTGTCTCTTCATTATTGCTAATCACCCCCGCGGTATAATTACCGAAACGATTCCAATTGTAATAGTTATTCGGTGGCGGCGGCGGCGGAGTAGGAGGAGGAGGAGGAGGAGGAGGAGGAGGAGGAGGAGGAGGAAGCTATTTGCGGATCCGCGGGAACAATTCTCTTTGGAGGCGCCCTAGAGGCCTTGTTAAGCCCGGCCTCGATTAGAAACCCATGCCGGCCGGATTAGGTAGTGGGCGGGGATCTGCCGTGGGAGCGGGAGTCATTTGGAGTTCGTGTGCGCGGTTGGGTGGGCCAACCCCCCGCCCCCCCCCCCACCGTACTCGGGTTACTTATTCATGGGCTCGCCGCTTATAATGGAGTCATCTGTCAGGGAGGCCTAGCCCGGGCCGATGACTGAGCGAATGGGGGTATCGGAAACCCATTTGGAATGGGATCGCTCACTTATGTTGCCGCTAAGCCCAGCGCACATTCCCCCATGTTTATTATAGTGCCGGGCCCGGGGCAAATATTGGACGGTTCGATGTTCGAATGGGCACTCCGGCTCTTATCCTCCCCCTTCCGCTCCCCCTCACCCCTCACCCCTCCAGATAGCCCAGTTTGAACAGTGAACGCCACCGTTTGATTTCCGTAAGCGGGTGGCTTATTCTTCAAATTTGGATACATAAAAATTGACCACCAACATATTATCTAAACCCGTATATGAGCCATATATTTTGAAAGTGAACTCCATTTTTTCCGATTATCATGGTTACATGCATAACTTTATGTTATTTATCAGTAAAGCATTTCAGATTGCTTATACTCCGTTTAATTTCTGGAACTCAATTATTTTCTTTATTGATTTGAAACATGTACGTCTAGCCAAAGAGCCTCACTTCAATATACAGAATCACCCCAGTGCACCATGGTTCATATCATTATTGACAAACAAATAATATAAAAGTGTGGAGGAACTTTTAATATTCCAACATTCTCGGACGAAAGTTTATTGACAAATGGCAAATATACGGAAGAAGCTCATTTAATACCACCTACGGAATATGGAAATAAACTCTATCTATCTTAGATATCATGATAGAACGAAATTCGTATAATTGTGGATGGATAATTCTAAGAAAAATCTAAGCATTGTTGAGCCTTCTGTTCCTGTCAGGATTAATACTGAACGAAAAAAGAAAAGGGAGAATACTGTAAACACTATGAAAAACTAAGTTCAGTTGGTATTATGTAAACTTTCTTTTCGTGCGTTTTCGGTACAAGTTATAATAAAATATTCCAATTTGAGAGGTAGTTACATTTGAAGGAAAAATAATATGCATTCGGTCGATCACCGTTTAGCGGAAAATGATTCTACACATTTCGAGCATAGACACGATTTCCAATCCAAAATACGGTTCAATTTCGTCGGTAATAATTGAGCCGTTTCGGCGGGGCGGGCCCGAAAAATTGTATTCAAGGCCGAAGAAAATAAAAAGTGCCATAAGAATGGAGGCTGGGAATCGGGGACTGCCAATCATCGAGGACTGCAGCATGTATATTGCCGTATTTTTACGACTGCTTTTTCATCAGAAGTCGTTTGCAAAAAAGGTTATACTTCTCTGCAGCCGGCCTTATATTTATACCTCCAATTCCGAATAATCTTCACTTTTACGAGACTTGTTTTGGCGCCGAATCTATATATATTTTTATGTCCGGGGGTTTAATATTTCCGTTTTCCCAGTTGCCGAACGTAAAAAACCTCGTTTCGGCTAATTATTACTTTAGAGTTTGATGTTTTTCTTATTTCCGCCTTTTTAAAAACATTTTTTCAATTTTTATTGCCCATCTTTGGTTTTGTACCACGTGCAAATATTAGGGAACGTTATCGACGTTACTGCCATAGTCATAACACTACTATCACTACTATCTACAATCTATAAAACGTTTTCAATTACGCGGCGTCGAGCATTAATTTTTAGTTTATTTCTTAATTAATCCGCGAACTTAGGTACTGACGATGGCGTTATGCCCAGACCGATGAACAAAAGCGCGAGCGGTGTTAGTCATATCTTTGATAACACCCCCCCAATTCACCGGGCCGTGTGACACATTCCTGCTGACTATTAATTAGTCATCGGACCAAATAATAAGGGCCGGCCATTAATCAACCTCCTTCCGCCCTCCACCGCCCCCGGCCCCACACCGCAACATGAAATTAGTATTCTCTACTACTGCGCACCCCCGGGCAAGTCGAGAACGGTGGTCGCACGGCTCCAATATGATACCTCCGATAGGGCCGTGGTGGCCGAGAATATGACCGTGGGACGTAATTCAGTAGATTAATGGTATCTACTTGAAATGGTATGGATGGGACCGGTTACCTGTACTGTTGTGGTCCCCTTTACCGTTCCCCTTCCATTTCGATTACAGCCCACCTGCCCACACTTTAAGCATTCCAAATCCAAATCCTTGGCAAAGGAGAAACTCGAATTCAATCATATGAGGTTATAGGATTCGAATTGGGACTTGAGCTGTAGAATTAACCGCAATTTGAAAATCCAATGTGTGTATAAAATTTATATGTATATATATTACATACCGTAGTTTCGTGTGTTTCTGTCTCCTCTCGCTGGACTGCTCTTTTTGGGCTCCCTTTGAGGGTGGTACGGGGATGCAATCAGCTAAAGTTCGTTGGGTGCATGAGCACCGCGACGCTAGCGCCCCCTTGAGGGTGGCGTGGGGATGTACTCAACTAAAGTTCGTTCAGTGCACGAGCACCGCGACGCTAGCGCCCCCTTGAGGGTGGCGTGGGGATGCACTCAACTAAAGTTCGTTCAGTGCACGAGCACCGCGACGCTAGCGCCCCCTTGAGGGTGGCGTGGGGATGCACTCAACTAAAGTTCGTTCAGTGCACGAGCACCGCGACGCTAGCGCCCCCTTGAGGGTGGCGTGGGGATGCACTCAACTAAAGTTCGTTCAGTGCACGAGCACCGCGACGCTAGCGCCCCCTTGAGGGTGGCGTGGGGATGTACTCAACTAAAGTTCGTTCAGTGCACGAGCACCGCGACGCTAGCGCCCCCTTGAGGGTGGCGTGGGGATGCACTCAACTAAAGTTCGTTCAGTGCACGAGCACCGCGACGCTAGCGCCCCCTTGAGGGTGGCGTGGGGATGTACTCAACTAAAGTTCGTTCAGTGCACGAGCACCGCGACGCTAGCGCCCCCTTGAGGGTGGCGTGGGGATGTACTCAACTAAAGTTCGTTCAGTGCACGAGCACCGCGACGCTAGCGCCCCCTTGAGGGTGGCGTGGGGATGTACTCAACTAAAGTTCGTTCAGTGCACGAGCACCGCGACGCTAGCGCCCCCTTGAGGGTGGCGTGGGGATAAGTTTTGAAACCCCCACTGTTTGGCCCCACTGAAAAGTTTTGAAAAAGCAAAATTTTCCATTTGTCTATTTTGTTTGGGACAAGTGTATCTCACATTGGACGGAATATAGGATAAAAAGGGCCCAAATCGCATTTATATACCCTTAAAATCGATAATTTAAGCCTTGTATCATTTTCTGGCTTTCGTAACATTTCTTGATGGCGAGCACCCGAAAGCGGTCTAGCTAAAGACCAAACCAGCGACAGGAGACAGAAGCACACGAAATCTACGGTATTCCAACCCCTCGGAGACCACAAAACGGGTGTTCTAAATTAATTTTAATAGGTTTTCCAAGAGGCGAGATCTGCAATAGATCCGTAGGGTAGATAAAATTTCCGTTTCTATAGTCATTATATGGGGCCTCTTGCAGATGCATATTTAAGTGGGGCTCTCGGGGCCTGTCTAATGTAAATCGCCAACAGGCAGTTGTGTTGTCGGGCCCTAACTGAATGGGCCGGCCGTTGTTGTTTCCAAAGAGGGACATTATCCGGGCCGTCAATTATTATAAGTTTATTGTTCTGTGCCCAGTGGCGGCTCGGTTCGGGGATCGCTCTGCCCGCTCGGTCAGCGAAACCAACAAAGTCCGCGTCCCAAACGCGTATAATAGACCCCTCTTGTTCTCTCCCGGAACAATAACCATTGACTTCACTCTCCCGTTATAATGCCGACGGCGCAACAAAATAGACAGCCACTCCATTCATATTCTTTCATCGACCGAGGGCTTCGACAATTTTGTCTCGCACCTTTCAAGCCACGCACATCTTATCAATTTTATAATAGTTGAAATGAAAAGCCGAAATATTTTTCTTTGAAATTTCTCAGCTCATATAATATTTTCAATCTCATGGATCGATAATAATCTTCAAAACCCAGAGTCTCAGACTAAAACTCCTTACAGTTGACGACTCCGTCAAACCCCTTTACATTTCACCACTTTTTGTTAAATTTGGTTATACGCATGCACGTAGACGGTTCAGAAATATCTGTAAATAATATGTTATTTTTGAGCAACAAATTCAATATCATAAACTGGATACTTCGACAGAAAGCATGACGGCTGATATAACACAAGAATAAACTCAAAGAATCCCAATGAAAAAGGTGAAACCCTAATTATTAAATCGTTATTATTTTATTTAATAAATTAATATTATTGTTATTAAATTATTGTCATCTTACAGTGTGCCTATTAGAATAATCCAGTTTTTACCCCCGTTTTCTTCCATGTCAAATTTTTCTTAAGCAGAGAATAAAATGACAAAAAATGATAAGCGCAGTTGGCGATAAGGTTAAAATTGAAAACCTCAAATGAAACGTCCACCACGCCCTCCGGAGTGCGCGTTTTTTGCTCCGTACACGCAACTGTAATAAAACTCCCGCGCACAATGAAGTCTTATAATGTTTAATTAAATTCGCTCATAGACGCTTTTGCATTAGGAAAATGAAATTCCGGGAAATTCCTTGGGTAAGCATCGGGCCAACGAGCATTGGCTGCGATATTGCATTTCTTTTATTACTGTTTGTTAAAGCAGTAATGCCTTCGCGACGACCTATAAAATATCCATTTTCTAATTACTCCGGTTTATGAATGCTAATGCAATTTTCCTAATCGAAATTTTCTTGAGCTTTCAACCACGTCCAGCTGTCGCCGCCGCATTCGATCGTTTCATCGGTTGGTGGGACTCAGCAGTTTTATTTCTGCATATAATTAGCGAAAGTTCGTAACATAGACGATTTTTAATTTAGCGGCTCGACTAAATCGGTATTCTAGAGTACAGAAATCCTATAAAATTTGTTCGGGCGCATACAAATTGGCCGACAATGACTTCGTCAAGGCTGAGGAAAAAGATTGTCGGTATTGAATGGCCGGTTAAATACTCAAAGGGTATACGTCGGGCTTTAATGAGGAAACATTGTGACGACTTCTCTAAGCGAAGTTGGCGGGCTTCATTAGCGGGCTTATTCATTGGCAATTAGCGGCCGGAACGTGAGCCACGTTGCAGAGCGGTGGCCATTCTTTCCTGATTAAGAAACGGGAGCCTCATAATTAGCCGACATAGACACTTCCCTATAATCGGATGCCTCGAATGATGACCGGAGGTATTGAATTCCTGGCGTATTCAATTTTTTGTTCAGACCCTAAGTAGTCTCTTGTTACAGTAACTAATGACCCGATTACCTAAGAATAAATGAAAGGGATACTCTTACAAAATTCCTGTATTAAATTTTACTGTTCGGATGAACTGAAATGGAAGGCATCCAACTGAAAGGATTATAAAATAAAATCGCATTATAAAATAAAATTACTTAATTATTCTAAATAGAGACTAATACTTTATAAGAGATCACTGATACACATCCAGTGGAGCAGCTCTAATCGGGAGTCTGTCACAACTTGGCCATATCCAATGCCCCCGAGAGACTGTCCACGAACATGGGCAAGATATATTGCATTTCTCGGATTAAATTATTCCAACGGAATGGAAAAGTTACATCCGTGAGAGTGAAAGCGGGCAGCAAGATAGAAAGCGGTTGGGGCTCACTTGTTGGATACTTCCTTTGGTGGCGCAGCGAATGCCGGGATTGAAATCAAGTTCCCCGGAGTGAATATACTTCAATGTCGGGCGGTTGTCTGTCAATAACGGCCCCCATTTCTCGATTACTTCTTCGACCGAAGCCCCGAATATTGACCGGCTATCGCTCTGACCTCCCCCGTCCCCGGGCTTCATGCTCCCCGGCCAAAGCTGCATCATATTTCCGAGCTAGATTGCCTCTGGTTTTTTTTTTGTAATTTATTTCAGCTGGGCGAGTACCGCAGGTTTGTAAAAAAAGGTCGCCGATTGTTGGATACGAATGAATGAAACGGAAATGAAACTGTCAGACAACCTCGGGATTTTAGACGGACAAATAACTTTTTTTTATTTTATTTAGTGTTTTGTTATAAAGTTTTTGTGTTTGCGTTTGATAATTTGTAGTATTTATACTATATTCGGTACATATTAATTGAGTACATTTATGTACTATATAAATTCCGGGATTACCAAACTGAAACGTAAATGTCCCTTTTACATTAAACTAAGGACATCCTGTATTGTAATTTGCCCATTTCTTCGATTCCTGGATAAGTAGAAACTTTTATAACTTCAAAGTTGGACTGCGCTTGTAAGGGTTAACTTAATACAATAAACTTTGCTTAATATCGCTCCTTGTCTTATATCGTCCGGTAGACTGATTAAATATTTTTAATTTAATTTTATTTTTATACTGTCGTCGTTTTCCTCCTTCCTCTCATATCTGCCTTCGTGTTTTTCTGACCAGCACGAACAATTTAAAAGAAAATGATTCCGTTCGTCTTGTACAAAATATTTGTAATTTAAAAACTTGGATACATTCTGGAAAATTACATTCTTCCTAAAAGTACATTCTTCCTTTCTACGAGTCTAATATGTTTTTCTGACCATATTCCTTTTAATTTTTCCCTTCATCTATTGAACAAATAATCATTTATAATAACAGAATATTTAAGAACTTAAAAATAAATAATTTAAATAGGTTATTATCAGACAATGAAAATCAGAGAGTTGATTCAATAGATGTTTATATATATGAGATATATTTAAATAGGCTTGTATTTTTAATCCCAGAAATGTATTTTTCAAATTGGATATTTTAATAGTTTTGACTACAGTAAGTCTGGAAAAGATGAAAGACGTTTAAAAATGTTTAGAACAATTATTTAGCAGGAATGCACAGATTTTGTTCTGTTTTTAATATCCAGGGTTATGAAGGAAATAATACTGCTGAATCGATCCGTCCAGAAATTTTATTAAAGCTCGTATAAAAGCAATATAACCGTTCATTCGATCGCATCAATCGCGCGATTTTTATCACCTCCTGCTCTTTGATCTTAAATTAAATCGATTTTGGCAGTAACATTCCTACTTTCTCGTTTAATGAACTTTTTTCAGGTGCTAGATTCGAAATTTCATACTTTATTCCAAAAATAAAACGGAAATAAACATTTAACAAATTAATTTCTAAGCGGATTTCTAAAGGAGTGTGGACGTCTGGCGATAGTGGAAAATGGGAAATAATTTTCAATTATTTTTCTTAGTTTATGTCGCCATTTTATTGCCCTCTGTGCAGGGTTTGTCCTGATGAACCTTTATAACGACCGTCTGGGCGACGTCAAAAAACACCGTTCTGAATCGTTAACCAAGCCATCATTGCTGGCTAGCCTTATTCTTTTAATCGTCTCGAGTGGAGACAAATAAAACAGCGATTCCCTCGCAGATTTAATAATTTACAGCCATTCAAATACTTTCGTTTTGTCCGTTATTATTAGTTTCTGCCAAGGGCGTAAAACGTTATGATTATTTATGTGCTTAATTTTTATTTTTTGTTCACTTGTTTTTTTTAGTTCGTATTTATTTATGCATAAACTGATTATTCAGAAGAATACATCTCAACCCACATTCTCAATACTATATTGCATGAAAGTTAACGAAGATTATTGTTTGTAACGCAATCGGGTAGAATTTGTCAGGCTGTGATTTTAAGAATTGGGATTCTTTTTTTTTAGGGTTGGGGGCATCAAATCGGACGGCACGGGTCATAAAGCCCAGTTCCGAATCGTTAAGCCGCGCTCAGGGTTTGTTTCCTTATCTTATTTCGCGGAGATTTTTTTTTCTATCGATTGAATCCGATAAATCTGCGAGATTATGGGCCCGAGTTTGGGCTCCTCGTTAGCGCCCGGGAATACCTTAAAAGCTTCGCCGGGTAACGCACCCCATTCGCCTGATTCAGTTATATACTCGGGCCGTTAGCGAGCGAGCTATGCGTTAGCGGGGGGCTGGGTGGGTAGGGGGCCGAGACCTCGCCTTAAGTCCGCCTTGTAAAGTGAACCACTTCCCCAAATTAACACTTAATGCGGGCTGGCTCCCGCTCCTTTTTCGGGCCCAAACCGGATAGAGGATAATAAACTCTGATTTTCCGTGTTTACACCGGGCCATCGCTGAAGTAAAATTAGCGAAAATTATCCTCCTTTGTTATACCGGAACTGTTTCAAGTCGGGATCAAGAATTTTTGGCCTACTCAGCATTTGAACTCAGCTGTGCTGTATTTGTAAATCTGTGCAAGTACAAATACAATTTAAATAAAGTTAATCCCTATAATTATAATTTATATATTAAAATACAGGGTAAGGCGCTTTTCAATAACGCTACTGACTGATGTTTGAACTGTCTTCTCACCCATGTTTGGCTGGGAATACCGAAATATTAGTTAAGTTAATTGCGCTAATATGAAGTGCCTTCTTATCTACAAATTAATTTATTACCCTTTATTAATTTATGCTAATAAGTATAACGCATGATCCTTACTTTTGCCGAGTTCAGAAAAAGGTGCCTAATAAAAAATTATTACTAATATCATCTGTTCTAGAAGTAATAAAATATTATCAACCGGATACTAAGGAATATTTAAGGAGGGGATGTAGGAGACGAACGGATTTCCTCGTAAAGTTGACGGTAATTCTGTCGTCGATTACGGTAACAATTTTACTCAACATTAATTTGGGCTGGCGGTCTTAATTGGGGCCGGCTGTGGGTAAGTGGGACAGAGCGGGCCCCGGGCCGGCTAGGGGTCCGGCCAAGGAGCCTTCCTTGCCCTAATGGAAGTCGGCACTAGAGTACGCTTGATTGCATTGAGTGTTGTTAGGGGACGGACCTTGGATTGCCATTAGTGCCGGCCCTTAGGGGGGGCGCCGCCCGCTCAATGTCTCATTAGGAAATCTGTTTCACTGGCCAAACCACAACGACCCGGGGCCCCCGACCGCACCTCCAGACCACTTCCAAAATGAAACGACCACTTCATTATTATACTCAGCATATGTTCAGAACTCGGATAGAGAATTTCTTGTCGGTACTTCTTATCAGGTAGATCATTTTCTGAAGGCTGAAAAATATTTCCCCCAATTTATATTAACTAGGATATATGCTCATTAAATATATATACAATAGTTTAATATACCTGTTTTGTGGTCTGCGCGGGGTTGGAATACTGTAGGTTCGTGATGTTTCTGTCTCCTCTCGCTGGTTTGGTCTTTTGCTAGAACGGTTTCGGCTGCTCGCCATCTTCAGTAGCGGTGTTAGTCACTGTTAGCACTTCCGACTTTGTACTGACAGTACAAGTGAAAGTAACAGTGCAGTGGGGATGCCCAAAAACATCCAAAGTGCTAACAGAGACTAATACCGCTACTGAAGATGGCGAACAGCCGAAACCGGTCTAGCAAAAGACCAAACCAGCGAGAGGAGACAGAAACATCACGAACCTTATGTACAATAACTATGGGGATTTATGTTTGTCAAGGAAAAATTGTTGGTTAAACAATAATCGGTGACCGCCTTCACCAGAAAATTGATCTCAGAAATTATAAATCTATTTCTATGTTACAACGTGAGAAGAACAAATCCATTTTAGACCCATAGTTTTGAATAGTAGAAATAAAAAAGTAAATAAAAAAATATATACCGCTTATAGTTTAGAAAAAACTAATTTTCTAGTGTCAAAGGAAAAGAAGCAACCGCATAGAAAAATGTGTGAGGCACACAACGGGAAAACCATAATTGCGCCTAATATAAATGCGGAAAAACCAAAGGAAAATTTCGATTTGTCAATGTTACTGTCTAAATTTGTTTAGTTTCCATATATTCGGCGGCCGCTTCCAAATAAAATAGCACGGCGCTGACACTAGGCCCGCAACACTCGGCAGTCACACGGGCCCAGTATCAAACGCCTGCTATTCAATCGATTCGAATTTTCGCCCAATCCTCAAATCGAAAGTTGACAATTTTCAAATTGTTCACAACTCGGAAACGCATTAGCGCTAATGACGATTAACGGCCGTCGTGTACGATTTGACAAGGGGTAAAACAGAGCGTCGTTTAAGGGCAACGCGAGCGTACGCCACGATTTTGACACTCGATCGTTGCGGTTTGGGACAGCTCTGCGGGCTATTCGTTTCAATTATCTTTTTATGTTGCGCCCGCCTCGATTTCGGCCCCGAAACTAACAACGACTGTGATCGCGATTGCCCTAATCGATAGGAATTGACGCCATGTGTATAGAGAAAAATATATTAGAAGGAAAACATATTGCGGATTATTTTAACTTAGAAACTAGTGTTTATTACTTATAGCCAACAATGTTTTAACTACCAATACAGTTTGCTCCATGCCATTATGCAAAATCACTCGTCGAATTTGACCGTTCAGAATTCGACGTAACGGATTTATTTGCTTCCAGTTCTTAAAATAAAACAGAAAACCCTTTGTTTTCCTACTTCCACTTCTACTCCAACATGGTTTACGTTTACTTTCCAGTGTCCTGACCTAACGCTAGAACTAATCGCTTACCAATATTTCCCCTTCCGGTTTTAAGCTGGCCCGTTCTTAAAAACACTATCCCCGGCCTGGGCTTTATAGGAAAAGACAATT
This sequence comes from Lethocerus indicus, assembly GCA_019843655.1. Classification (NCBI taxonomy): domain Eukaryota; kingdom Metazoa; phylum Arthropoda; class Insecta; order Hemiptera; family Belostomatidae; genus Lethocerus; species Lethocerus indicus. The sequence goes on from JACDQD010000006.1 coordinate 9,071,528, forward strand.
AACATAATTGAATGTTTGCGATGGTTCCGAAGCGTCTGACGACGAACTGTTTACTTTTCCTCGAAACGTGATGACGCGCCTTTAATGAAGACCCTTTTATCGGTCATCGATCACCCTTGAGCCAGTGTCAACAGTCCGAGACGTTTCGCTGTGAATAATTGATTGAGCGGGAACGGCCATACCTAACAGTGTTTAACATATATTGTTAAATATTTTATTATTCACTACTATTCGCTACTGCCTAGAAAATTTATGAATTAATTATAAATAATGAATTAACCGTCTACTGGCGATGACGAGAAGTGAGATTCAGTATTTATTCGTTTTAAACGCAGTACAGAACATGGTCCACTTGATACGATATTATCTTAATTCTTAATAAATGCTAATGAGAATCCCCTACCGACCTAACTGGCGCCAGTATGAACATATAATATTATTGTAGCGGTTCACAATTACAAGAGTGATGTTATAACGTACCTCGTTGCCAACCCCATTACTATAATCAGGTTTCCATATGTCGCCTGTTGCCCCGTAGCTAAATTTCACAATTCTGTAGCTCTAATTAGGGTAAACAAAATACAGCCGGTTTCCCCTCGCCAACGGTCTTGCCGACCGTGCCCTTATGCCAAATATTCATATATACACGTGTTGTATCCGTATTGATGAAATAAACAGTGACAAAAGTAAGAAAAACTATTACAGTTTATGCAGCAATATTACATCAACAAATGGGTTATATTTTATACAGTGCTATTGTTGGGGAGAATGTAATGATATAATTAGAAAGAAAATTATCCGAACTGTATGTTGTTTGATGACGCTCATTTATTGCCACTGTAAAAATAAGCGATATTGATGCTCAAGTAGGACAAGTAACAAATTGAAAATAACGGAGGAAAAATTCACTGGTTTCCTCTATTTCTTAATTTTATTTATTTACTCAGTATATTTAAATCAGGTGGCCATTTCTTTTTCAGGCGTTTCTAAGGAAGTGTCAGGAGTAAGTACGGCAGCCAGTTTTTATTCATATTTCACCGTTGGTAGGGGTTTTTTGAATAAGAATATTTGAGGGCAAGTGTCGATGTTAGGACGTATCATATATCGCGGGTTTTATTCTCCGTTTTTAACCATATTTGTATTAGGTTCATTGGTAAATCGTAAGTGCGAGTTGGGATAAGTTTTTTTAAATAAAATGACTCGTATCACCCGGAAGTCCGAGTGGAAATGGAGGAGGGGCCTGCATCGGAATTTGGACTGTTGCTGGGTTCGATTTATTCGCTAACGAGGAGATGATAGGGGGCGCGGAGGGAGGATGTCGCGATAAAACGGAGAGTGTTCTGCGCACCGAGAATAAGAAGGGGCGGATGGTGGGGTGAGCATGGGAGAGATAGCCTCAGTGGGGGGGTTGTGCTGGCTGCTTGGTACAGATAAGGCCCTGCCGCCACTCTGTCTTCCCACCAGCGAACCGCGATCTCGCCCCCTCACAACCCTCAGCGAGAGTCTCTCAAGACCGTGTCCATTGTTTCCCCCCCCGCAGCCCCCTCACTACCGGCCTATTTACCGTTTCTCTCATTTCTCTCCCCGCGAGGCCCAGCTGAATAACGTGACAGGCTCGCAGGAACTTGTGCTGTTTTGGAATTAGAACAGTTATGCTCAGTTTTTACCGATCAAACTTTTTTTACACTGTCTTCGTGAAATTAAAAACGAAAGCATATAAGAACCTGCGAGTACACATTATGCTGAATAATTATATATATCTGTGTAAACATTATTACATAATTCCATCGAAGTCGTAAATTTATAACAAAATTTGAATGCAAAACCTATTCCCGTTTTTATACGAAGGAATTAAATTTTTCATGAATTTAATAATTTAGCCGTCCGAATGCGTTTACCCTTCTTGTAATGTTTCCTTATATATGGATAACAATGTAATTGAAGGCGGGAATGTACGAGAATCCATTAAATTATAAATTATACGTATATACCTCAATGTGTTTGACGTCCCTTAACCAACGGGGTGAATAGTTAATTAAACCGGGGTTTGACGTGTCACTGACACGTTCCGGTAAGTATACTGGGAATATTAATAATAACATACTCGAGATGAAGTTCTTAGAGCGTCGGGCCCAAGGAGTGATCGTGATCCGGGCAACACGGCACATTATAATGCCCACTGCGTCGTCGGGCTTTAATTATTTTCTGCGGTAGCCGGGGCGGTAGACGGTGGGGGCGGGGAGGTGGAAGGGAAGAGAGCGAGAGCGAGATAGGCGCCGCCGAGAGTCTGGAGTAACTTTAATTTCCTTGAAAATCACCGCAGGTGTTGGCCCTAATATTTTAGGTGGGGGCGGCGGGCGGGGGTTGAGAACACCTGCCACGTAATGAGAGCACTCCCACTGATAGCAATACCGTCATCAGTCCCGCCGACCCCACCAATTCTAAAAAGGCCCTGATATATACTCTCCTATTTCATTCTGCCGGTTTCAAATCTAAATTGTGCCGCGCCCAGTTTTTATAAGACACAGTAGACGCTATCTTCAATTCACTTTTGGAATTCGGAATGAATAGAGGGACATTTACTGCCCAATTAACTTAGGGTGAGATCATTAGAAATGCTTCGTGAAATTGTCCATTAATGCTAGACCTGTTTTGACTTCTCGCCATCTTAAGTAGCTCAGTCAACTCTTGTCCATCACTCTTATTGTATGTGATCTGCCATGATTCAGGTTATCTCGGATTCGAAATTAATATTCTCACCAACTATAGTACGGAATTAATTTATGCCATTTCCGTAAGAGAGGAAAAGGTTCTTTGATATTTTTTGCAGTATCCGCACTAAAATATTCCTGCTGTCTCATAATGTCATGATGAATTTCATATCGAATGATACTAGTCTACCCACAATTCCGAGGGAATGTTCTTCAATTTTATATTATTCATTAGACGCCTGTAATTTTTATTTAACGAGGTACAGAACTTGCCCTATTTCTTGTTGCACTAAGCTCCTCAGCGTCAGCTCCAGTTATTTTAAAATAACTGGAGAACGGTCAGGACACTAGCGGTCTAAATAATCTGTATATCGGTTCATAAATTGTCCAATATATCGGTTCGCCGCGTTTGAAGTTTAAAAACTGAATTTTGCAATTAATTCGCGGCGGTAGGCGAATGAGCCCTGCAGTGCGGCGGGCAGTGGTGGCCCCCCCTTTGGACCGCTTTGTAGTTAACCGCACCGGCTCTGTCTGTAAATAGGGCCTGTTTGCCACTATTGTTTTGAACATTTGTTCGCGCCGCCATTGCCCCGGGCAACACAGCCCCACACTACACCGCTGCGTTCCGCATTCGACACTGACCGGCCCCGAACTATACGCGAAAAAAGTTATCAATTGTCCTGAAAATGGCAGAAAGAATTGTATTCCAAAAATTCATATAATCAGATTTGAATAATGTTTGAATAAAACAGAACATTGTAGGTTTGTAGTGCTATTGTACATATATTTGTTGCATCCAATTGGGTGTTTGATTCCCCTCGCTAATTATTATCCGTTACTTTAAAATTATTTGTTGCCATTCCGCTGTTATGTTATTCACCTATTTCTTTAGACATGCATAACAGTTAACAACACACACACATCCTTATATGCATGACTTTTATGCGGGATATTTATTCATAAGTTTTATTAATGTTGCTAACCACGTTTTCAGAATTACTGTTATATTACAACCGCGGCGTGATATTTATATTAATTTGATTATGAGTCGGTTAGTAAATGGGGAATTCCCTTCAAATTTACATGTTGACCCTATATCTATAAAATAAATAGTCCATTTGACAAATTATTCGATAATTGGTTGTTCGTTTATTATTCACTGAAACTGCAATAATCCAATTGTTTTGCTAATTGAAATGAAAATGTTCGTTGGGAGAAACGAGTTGTAAGTTATCTTTTCAGTCACGGTTAGAAGTATTGTTTTTTTTGCCGCTGCGTCCATTTAATATTAATGCACTACAGGGCATTCCATTTATTGGAACTACCTCAATAACATTTTCAAGCACAGCCCAATATGGGGGGTGAGTAAATTTAATGAAGTTAATAAGAAACAGGTATGCCGGCCTTCAGGGCGTAGCATCACGTTTTACAGGTGTCCAATATCACTCCTAGAGTTTACAGCTGCATTGACCCAGATCTGTTTTAGGATGGAATTTAAAGTACCCCGGGCGGGCGGGTTCCTCGTTCGGACATAAAACGGAGCGTATTTCCCGAATAACCGCAATAACATAGCTCCTCTTTAATTATCCCGAACCGGGTTTCGGACTTGATGTGTTTCTAGGGCTTAATTAAACATCGGCGACCGCCAGATTATTTCTCTCGCTTTCATTTCACTACAATTTTTATTATCGACGTTGGTATTCTGAGCTAAGCGACAAATGGAATGACTGCATAGTATTCATAGAGAACGAAGCGTTTATGGCACAATTTCTTTATGGAACGTACGTTGTAGATAAAAAAAATGTAACGAATAAAGTTACATTACATTGTCAACACTTCTTGTTGCATGGTAGAAAAGTACAGAAAATGATTTCCTGCACGGATAGTGTGAGTGTGACCACACAGAATCCACTCCTCTTAAGTTGCTTCCAATTCCGAACCTACTCATATAATCTCATTTAATATTTTATTTCTGAACCCTATGGGTTTAGACAATGGTGAACAAAAATAAAGTAATTATTTGTTCCGCTAATACCGTTATAATACTCTATCTAAGACCGGAAACGGTTTGCGTTTAAAAGGGGATATCCTCATTTCGGAAACATGACCGATGATTGGTTATTAAGAGGCTTGAAATATCTGGAGGGCGGGTTATGACGATCGGTTAAGAGAGCCGACTCCCTAGCTAGGCCCCCGGCAGTCCATAATTTTCTCCGGGGAGGGGGGCCTGGAGCGCTTCCAGGGGATTATCCCCCTGGACAATGGGCTGCATATTCCAACACTCGAAAACCGCTTATGGGCCGGCTCCTTCAAACCGTGGGCCCCATTTAAGCCCCCCGCACCCGAAAAACAATCCCGTTTAACGGTTATTAGCGTTTGGCGCTTAATGAGCGCCGGCCGGGCCGTGCACCGAGCTCCAGATTTACAAGCGCCCCCGGAACACTCAACCTATATTGTATTTCCTGGTGGTCGGTTTCGATCGAATTTGTACATTCAGTCTCCTCCGGGTCGTTTATTTGTCGCCAAGAATATCGATGGCCGGCCGTCCGTGTTCCCTCTTTTATATGTCCCCTGTTAGCGAAACACAACCGATCGTCTGTTCGCCCGCGTTTAATTAAGAAGGGGTTAATTAAACGTGCATAAATCTAATCAATTACTTTTAAATACTGGGAAATTTTTATTTCCCTTTTTTAAAATAATTAACTCACTTTTTATATTATACGTTATTGACATTTTTTCGTGTACAATTAAATTCATTTACACAAACATATCCCTACTGATATGTTCACAACAATCCCATTCACTTGCGCAATTTTTCACGCATTCATGAATCGAATGGGCTATATCCAGGGAATATTCCTGTATTGCTTTTTACTCGCGTTTTTCCTACTCAAGTCGTTCGTTCCTATTTCCTTCTCCGTCCGGCCTCCTCTGGAAATTGTAAATTGTAACATTTTTTCGGCACCATAGTCGGACGTATATTTCTGGTTCACCGCTGCGACCCCCCTCCTACGCACCGTGGATATCGTTCATGGAATTTGAGGTAGATAGGGATTTATGTTTAGAAGACTCGACGAGTCCCCGACCGTCAATAAGGACCGAACATTACCCGAAAGCCCCTTTCGCCCGGGGACGTTTCTTCCCTCTACTATCCCAAAGGCGGTAAACTAAATCTTCATTCCCCCTCACCTCCCGGGAGGGTGCCCCGCGGGCACTATTTACACCCCGGCCGCAAACGAGTATCTACAATAATCCGCGGAGCCGGTGGTGTCAAGAAGAGGCTGAAAGTAAAGCCGGAGCGAAGCCCCCACGGGGGCGGGGGTTGCGAAGAGGAGCGGGGCCGGCCCTGAGATAACCGCCCGGATGAAGTGTGCGGGTCGCCGACCTCTCCACATAAATATGGCCGCCTCGACTATCCACACAGCGTGGCACAACCCTAACTACCTTCTCAGTATTCCGCTTTCCACCGGCAACATAAACGATGAAAAAACCTCGTCTCGTCCAGAAATTCAGGGAACATCAATCTGAGGGGGGGGGGTATTCCCCCTCGAGATCTGGGAACACATACTTGGCTATATTTATTTCAAGTATTCTATTAAATGCTTCCAACCGACCAAAAGGCGTGTACCCTTTAAGTACCGGATAGAGAAATAGAAGTGGGTGAATGTTAGATAACGTATTGCAAGCCCGTCCCACGTAATGGCCGAGTTAGCCTTTCGTTAAATTGGTTAATCGAAAAGGAGAACGGGCCCCGGCCCCGGTCCGTTTGCTGAAAAAACCTGCATCCCTATCGCTAATAGAATTCGGGCGGAAAGCGAACGGGGCGTATCGCCCCGGCCAATCTGCCTAAAACCTTTTTCGGGTAATTTTCCTCGACGGAACGGCGGGAGACGGTTGATAAACAGGACAGTGGCCGGTCCGCTATCCTCGGGCCTCGGCTCTTAGCCGAATGGGCCGGCGTTCAATTTAAAGTTGTAAGGGGGAGTGGGGGGGCGGGGCGGGAGTGCCCATGCGAGGGAGGGCCGCCTCCCGTGTCAAAGCTGCAGGCCTCCCCCGGGGGCCACCCCACCGACAATACTGTTACCTCCCTGCCGGAGGGGATTTTACCCACCCCCACCCCCTACACCCAGAACCGCCACCACACACACAATCTAAGCACAAGTACACACAGGCGCAAGAGCCCGGACCAACTTCGAGAAATGAGTTTGCCGAGAACTTGGGTACAAGTGAAAACTAGTTACGGGATATTTATAAGGGCAAAAACAGGGTAACTTTGTTCCCCAATTTATATGGACTTGCGATGAAAGTGGGTAAACTCGAGGAATTCGATCTGAGCCAGGGAGTTCTGTTCCTGTTTCGTTGAAAGAGGGCCGCCCCACTTCCAACTGCCCGCTTATTGGAGATTCCTGTCGACTTTTGCCCCCTCTTCTCTCTACCATCCCTCTTCGATTTATTTCTGCCTTTCGTCCTGAACGCTCGTATATGTTTGCATATACGTTACCAGATTACTATTTAGTCCGTAAACAAGTCGGAAACTAGATACGTACCAACCTATTGTGATTATTAAACAACTACTCCATCTACTGATATAGGATGGACGCACATACATTGAATGGGTCCGTCGGACGTTCGGAGGTATTTCCATATTTTTAGACCGTACTTCAGATTACCTTTATATTAATTCTCTATAGAACGTCTATTACAGAATACAATTTCTTCTTGAAGAAGGCAAGAACAATACAAGAGTCGAAAGGTAACAATTCTTTTTCCGGGCTTCTCAAATAAACGTTAACTCTATTCCGAGGCTTTCGCCTAAAACAGTTTGTGAGATCAAAAGGCAATGGGGACATGTTAAAACTCACACAAACACACGTAGAAATTTGATTCCAAAAATAAAATCCTTATTTCATGTACAGGGGGAAGAGTGTGTATGACGCTTTCGGAGGCGTACAGCAGTCGAGCCCAATTTTTATTCGGGCGAGTCGAGCATAATTCAGCGAATGCGTAGATGCGTGGTGGTACGGCAAGGAATAAGCGAATGTATATCGTGTAGATGAAGTCCACGGGGGTCCGATGTTTATTTCGGGCACGGGGGCCGTTCTGAGCTTGCTTGTTTTTTTTACTTTTTATTTCGAGTCGGCCCCACCGTAAAAACACGGCTGTCAGTAACAGCGGCCGGCCCTGTCAACTCGGTCCGAATCTTTAAGCCGTCAAATTTCCGAGACCTATTGATTTATGCGACTAAAAATATTCGGTTGCTTTACAGTATGGGAGGGAAATAATCGAGGCCTAAAATATACTTTCAGGAAATCGATGATTACTATTTGCAAGGGCTCGCTTCAAAATTCTCAGAAAGAACTACAACTTCATCACCGGTTTGCTTAAATAGTTAAGGAATGTTCAGGGAAGAAACGCAGAAATTTCTGTCATAAAGTTTTGAAGCGGGATGTAAGTTGCGCCGACATTTTTTCTTTGGAAATTTATTAGAGTTTGTATGACATTGGAAGTCAATGGAACGATTACTAAAGTTAAATGGTCAACCGAAATAAATCGATTGATTCGCCAAACATTATTCTATTCACATCATTATTACTACTTTAGATTGTTGCATTTTAAAGCATTCGGGCATTTATCATATGACAAATGCCATGTCCAAGCAATAAAGAGCTAAAACACTGTTGTTTTGGTATAAATAATTTTTTGAGCGGAATTTCAACTGTCGAATTATACTTCAACGGAGGAACGACGGATTCACTTAGAGCGATCACATTACGCTACAGTTGTGTCTATAAATCTTCCCAAATTGCCGTTGCCCTGTAGTCGCTAACGATCTCCCAAAAAGAATATCAATCGGTGATTTTAAGCCCGATCGGTGTTGCAATATTTTTTCACCGGGCGAGCGCCCCCTGCCCACCAATTAGGAGACAAAATAAGAAAATAAGATGCAGCGGACAAGTGATGGATGGTTGTGTTGGTCCGTTCGGCCGGCGGTAATGCGATTGACCCCTCTTTCGGTACACAACTCAATTTTCCAGTCAATCGCTCCGATTTAACAAATTACGGTGTTTTGGCCGTCCTGCCCCCGGCCCCAATAAAATACGCCGCCCCATACCGCCCCCTTTAACGGATCACGCCGCCTGAACAAACTACAAACGTTGAGAGATAAGACAATGCCAATGGGCAGACGAAATTTGCATTATTCCGAAAACTAAAAAAGGTTCCGAGATTTGTTCCGATTTCATAGAAATTAATACACTTTCTGACATATTCTTAAACCGGATCATTAATTCAAAATATTTATGGTAATATACATAGCTTAGATTACCTGTTTTGTGGTCGGCGAGGGGTTGGAATACCGTAGGTTTCTTGTATTTCAGTCTCCTCTCGCTGGTTTGGTCTTTGCTAGACCGGTTTCGCTTTGCTGGACAGTTGTACTGTGCTGGTTGTCTGTTTGTCGTGTGTACATATATGTGCACGTGCACTGCGACGCTAGCGCCCCAATTAGGGTGGCGCGGGGATGCACTCAACTAAAGTGCGTTGGGTACATGCTCAGCGCATGGGACGCTAGCGCCCCACTGAACATTTTTGAGAAAACAAAATTGTCGATTTTTCAACTTTCGTTTATAGGGTAAGTGTATCTCCTATTATAACTACTATGAACGGAATATAGAATAAAAAGGACCAAAATCGCCAAATGTGAAGGGCTAAAAATGAAATTCAAATTTTAAGTATGGGCTAAGCTATCGCTCTTTTCTTCTCGAATCAATGTATGATAAACTTATATCATTCGAATTAAATATTATGGCACTGTATCTGGTTTATTGGCGAAATAAGATCAATTAACTCAATAGGGACCTTTGAGATCGGGGCTGATTCGTTTAGGAACGGCTTCCGGCTCACCAAGCCGGTCCATTCCTGGTAATGGATTGAAGTACCACGACCCGCTCACCGTTGAGGGGGGCAATCGCATTATCACAGACAAAGCTCCTAATGGAAACATAATAGGGATGATAGTAACACCAACCACTGCGCCAGGTATTATCCTTAAACTAATAACCCGGCTGAAACACGATTCGCCTCCGCAGAGCGAAGCATGGCCGTCGCAATTGTGTGGCCTTAACACGGGCACCGCCCCCGGACACTAAATCACTACAAAACCTATCCTCTATAGATTCTAATCAATTTCACCAAAGCACTTGCGCAGGATACCATAGTGAATTAGTGAATACTACAGACTCAATTCAGCGATCAAACGCTGTTGTTGCTCAAAACGGGAAAATGCGTTCTTCCTCAGAAAAACAACAAACGGTAAAGATACAAAATATGGACATCGTTTCATTTTTTCCGTTAAAATTTTACTCTCTTCATATTAGGGAGGATTATAAATTTAAACTCAAATCACTACACCGACTTAGTCCTTGAAATGGATACTCGGAATATTTTCATAGACACTTCTTCACTATTTTCTTCACAATATACTCAGAAATGAAATTCTCGATGTTATTGCTCAGAAAATTAAGCATCCGGAAAAAATGCAGCGCAGTCGAAAGAAAGGGAATTATACAGTGGTCGAATTAAACGCTAAAACCTTGGAGGGAAAATGAACCTCGAAACTGCGATTCTGAACAGGAGAATAAGGCAAAGTCCGAGCCGGTAGCGGGAAATACAATTAAATTAAAGTAACGCAATAGGGACAAAGAGTTTCCCGCTCGGAGGTAGCGGCTATTGAAGGAAAACTTCACGGAACGAGTCTTTGGTCGGGTACAAACTACGCGGGACCAAATTAACAAGCTAATGGAACAAAGCCGGACTCTAAAACAATGCTTTAATTACACAATCATAAACGGAAAGTCGAGGGGAGGAATCGGCATTGTGGCGGCCGTGCTTGAAATGACAACAATACGGCGGCGCGTCATAAAAACTTGCAACACGTATTTGTTCCGCGGATAATTGTATCGCGAATCCGAGTAATTGGCAGTTCCGCGGAAGGGAACTTAATTATCAGGCATAAACCTAATAAAGCGAAAAATAAAACTTTTGCAGTTATATAAGGGCGTATTGGAATGGGGATCCTGTCAGTAATAAATGCTGTGAATCTAGCGGCCGGTCCGGGAAAACAACGCCCGTAGTGAAGCCGCTGCCCTATTTTCCCTTATAAATATGTGACAATTATTCTCTCACATGATAGTTATACTCATGAAGTAAGGCTATACCAGGATCTCGGGACGGAGATAATCGTCGTGAATCGATTACAAAATAAGGATAACACTTGTAAAATAAAATCTGACTAGCAGTGTAAATAAGAAGAAAGCGATGGTTGGAAGATTAAGAACCAGTGTCTACTGTGATATCACCGAATTTCACTATTCCATTTCAATATCCATTTCTGAACCAGCTAGAGAGATAGGAGAGGTTATCAGTCTGGGCTATTATATTGCAGTTTGGTAAGAATAATAAATTCACACTGTTACTAAATGTTCGCATTTTATTGATAGTTATGAATGAGTTAAATGCACTGTTCCCGAACGCGGTACAATACTAATGAAACGGGAGTCCATACTCCTGTGAGGCGAGGAATTACCGGTAGGTGCCGGGGCGGCTGCTACTTGGGGCCTTTTGAAGGGCGCCTTCGTGGCCGGCTTACGGGGGTGGAGGCGGTGGCGGAGGGGTAGTGGCGGGGCGGCGGTCTCGGCGGGGCGGCGGCGGCGGCAACCGGGTCTGCTGCTGGGGCGACTGGACCTGCTGCTGCTGGGACGACTGGACCTGCCGCTGCTGGGACGACTGGACCTGCTGCTGCTGCTGGGACGACTGGACCTGCTGCTGCTGCTGGGACGACTGGACCTGCTGCTGCTGATACTGCATCTGCTGATAATCCGGGGTATAGGTGTAATAAAGGACTCCCGCCTCTAGGTAACCGCTTGTTACTTGTTCGTATCTGTTGGTTCTCGAGTTATAAATGTAGTAGACTGCTCCGGCCGGTATGCTGTATCTTTGATCGAACGTTTGTCCGAAGCAGAACCCAAGCGCGATGCCCAATAATACAAACTAAAAAAAAAATTACTTATATACATCATAACATGAGTATAACGGTCCGAGCTTACGGTGAACCCGTTTACAGAGGCTCGCTTATTCGGTTCTGATTAAGTGACTAACCCGAGTCCATTACTGAATCATGTCAGTAATAATTATTCACTGTTATGAACATTTGCAAACTCTTTAAATAAGTAATACTATAAGAATATAAGTCGAACGCTGCCAAATATTGAAAACCGTGATGCAAATCCTCTACAGCTTTTTTTAAATTTATCGTTATTATTAAGGATACATAGAATTAATATTCAGGGAAAAGAGTTATACTTACTGTTATCATTGTGGCGGCATTGATCGTTCTGAATAAACGTCTGCAGGTTAAGACGGTCGGCTGGTGTTTATATTAGTTTATCTTACCGATCGGTTGATTAACCACCCAATCTGTTAACCTTGAATATCACCCAAAAATAGTATTCCTCTCATCCAATCGCCTCAGTTCTGTTAATGAGTTGGACTGAACAACAATGTCCTGGTGAGAGGAAACTGTTCCTATGTACCTACTCTAGAGCCAATCAGTTCAACCAATATTTACATAACTAAAATTGAACCGCACGAGTTATTTCTGGGCCAATATAAGATATCTATTTCTCTATTGTTTCTCACTTTGAATTTTATCTTACTGGCACTTTTGAGATTTCTATATTAAACATATATTGAGGGAATTCAGGACGTTTATTGATAGGTCTAGAGTTAAAGAGATCCTGTCTATGCCTGCATTTCAAATTTGAGGGCAGGTACAGAAATTCGAGCCAATTTTTCTGGGCATACATTTTAAATGTCTATATTCCTTTGATCGGACAAAAATCTAAAACAAAATGTTTTAAAAGTTAGCAGCAATTTATATAATATATGCTATCCCATTTTATTTCGATAGTTTAGTGAACCATTCCTTAGGTTTTATAGCGAACGAAAAAATAAGCGGTTAAATAAAGTACTTAAACGTGTAATATCGAAATAGTTTTATTGAGAATTTAAATTGTAAGAAACACAACAAAATTCTGTATATACATATATTTATGGAACGTTTATATAAATAAAACATCTGAATCCGTTTGTGTTGGTGGGTATGGTCCTGTTGGGGCAGCTGGTAAAGGCGGAGGGGGTGGAAGAAGTGCGGGTGGTGGTGGCGGAGCAGGTAACATCGGTCGAGGACGCAGTGGTGGAGGTATTATAGGTGAAGGAGATGGTGGCGGAGCAGGTAGATTCGGCGGGGGAAGAAGAGGTGGGAATATTGGTGGTGGAGGTGGCGGTGGCGGTGGCGGTGGCGGTGGCGGTGGTGGCGGTGGTGGCGGTGGTGGCGGTGGTGGCGGTGGTGGCGGTGGTGGCGGTGGTGGCGGTGGTGGCGGTGGTGGCGGTGGTGGCGGTGGTGGTGGTAGGTGGGGCAATGGTGGCGGAGGCGGTGGTGGTGGAGGCGGCGGCGGTGGATGGTGGCAGCGTGGTGGTGGCGGCGGTGGTGGCGGTGGTGGTGGTGGTGGCGGTGGTGGTGGTGGTGGCGGTGGTGGAGGCGGTGGAGGAGGAGGAGGCGGCGGTGGTGGAGGAGGAGGAGGTGTTGGCAGTGTGGTGCCGGAGCAGGCTGGAGGGTAAGTGGTGGTGGAGGTGGTGGGGAGGAGGAGGAGGTGGCGGAGGAGGAGGTGGCGGAGGAGTAGTGGCGGTGGAGGAGGTGGCGGTAGTGGCGGCGGTGCAGGTATCTTTGGTGGGGCGGTGCAGAAACCATTGAAATTGAAGGCGGGCCATAAACGGGAAAAGGTATTTTTGGTTTATTCGATACAGGTATCTTTGGTGGTGAAGGTTGGATTGGCCGTTTGGGTATAAGCGGAGGAGGTGGGGCGGGTAAAGTCGGTGGGGTAAGAATCGAAGGTGGAGGTGTTGGGGGTGGTGGAGCATGCAACACTATTGTATCGGGAGGTGGGGGTGGGCTAGTGGTCGTAGTAGGGGGTTGTTTTGGTGGTAGCGGTGGTGGTTTCAATGGAGGTAGTGTCGGTGGAGGCGGAGGAATCGGTGGGGGCCGTCTAGTTGTGGGTTGAGGAGTTTGCTGTTTTGGTGGTAATGGCGGTGGTTTCAACGGGGGTAGTGTCGGTGGAGGTGGAGGAATTGGTGGTGGCGGGCTAGTGGTCGGTGGTAATGGGGTTGGTGGCTGTTGTTTGGGAGGGAGTGGAAAAGGATTTAAGTGTGGCAATGTTGGAGGTGGTGGTGGTGTTGATGGCGGTTGGGGCTTATCGGTCGGTTTGCCTGGTAGCTGGTCTATGGGAGGAACTGGAGGAGGTTTCAATTGAGGCAATGATGGTGGTGTAGGAATTGGTGGTGGTTGAGATGAAGGAGTTTGAGGTGTATCAGTCGGTGTTATCGGTGGTTGTTCTTTCGGAGGAAGTGGAGGTGGTTTCAAGTGCGGCAATGTCGGCGGAGGCGGAGGAATGGGAGGAGGAGTGACGGGGGGTTGTGGAGGAAGACCGTACACATCTGCAGGTGTCCTAGTGTCGGTGGTTACCGATGAAGGAGGATGCCAAGCTGGAGGAGCCGCCAAAAATGGTTTTTTGGAACTCGGTGGAGATGGCGGAGGTTTCGATACCGGTGGTGAAGCCATTCTCTGCCTTGTCTTCGTAGTTGACGATATTGGGGGTGGTGGGATGAGCGGTGGCGGGTGTGGCGGTGCCTTCAGCGGATGTCCGTAGTACGGTGCAGGTTTGTTCTGGTTGGTCGGTTTTGGAGGGAGTGGAGGCGGTGGGGCTCTGGAACTTTCTATCGGTAGAAGGCTGCCTCGTCCCCGTTGCGGAGGCGGGGGCGGCGGCGCTGGCGGAAATTGTGGTGGTGGCGGCGACGGAAGTTTTATTCGCTGGCTTTCGTCCGGTGGATCGTTCAGATATTCGATTGTTGATTCTACATTCGAGACGGGTCCTTCGGGCAGCGGATAGGATCTCACCGACAATGAACTGTCTACTAGGGCCAAGAGCCCCAATAATAGTACCTGCAGGGTGAACATATAATCGGTCGTGAGAAATATATGTATAATTCCCCTAGATGGGACCTATGTCAATTATCTGAGTGTCATCGGAATTGTATATGGGGACAATCAATCCGCGTTTATATAATATAATGGTTCTTGATAACGTACTTACCAGTCTCATGGCTGCATTGAATTGGATGACATGAAAATCTTCCGACGTACTTTATATAGATTGTAGAAGGTTTACTTTCACCGGATATGGGTACATCACACATCCAGGGATGGGGTGGTTCGACCTTGCTACAAGAGTAATTAAGACTTGTTATCATAAACATTGTCGACGGAGCACAAACAAACTCGGTATTAATTAGTCGTAGAGCGACTGTTGCTGCAGCCGCATGTCTTAGTGAACACCTCCCCTACAGGATTGCTACCTGAGGAAATAAATCATATGTTACATCTATCTTAATTTTCTGCTCAATCTTCGAGGTATGTTTCATTCACACATTTTATTACACAAACATGGATCATGGGCTACCATCTACTGTTAACAAATACTTTTTATTTACATCGATATATCGTATTACTAAACCAACGTATTTCACTTGATGCTCATAGATAAAATTGGTTAAAATTAGTTAATACTTGATTTCATTACTAAGGGTTCTAGTTCAAATCACTGTTTATCATGTGATTGTGATTATTATAACGCACTTTTTACTATTATTTTTATATTCATCAGATTATTCCTTACTTTATCTTAGACTTTTGATATCACTTTAGGCATGAATAGTTCTACAACATTTTGAATAGCGGTAGAAGGCTGAACTATGCCGGCGAGTTGAAACTTTTGTATCGGGACCGTTGAAAGTAGGATGATGTTGGGACAGAACTTTCCGCATTATTGAACAAACTCGAGAGTTTAATGCTACGAAACTACTTGAGGTAGGTAACAAAAAAACAGGTTCGGTTCTATTGAAATCGTGCTACAACTTAGTCTTGGTCATCACTGCAATATGCCATTATGAGACTTTTGTCGGTTAATTCTATTTTGGGCTGTACCCCAAGTGATACTAAAACACTCACAATGATTAAATAGTTTGTTCACACGATAAAATAGGATAATTTAATGCTTAAATCATTTTATTGTTATATTTTGAATTACAATTGCACCTTAGGAGTTATGGTACGTTGATAGATACGTTGGTAGAAACAGGTACGTGGTTCTTTGATAGATTCAATGAAAAATTCATGTAGTTCTGAGCACAAAATATTGCTCTAGAATTCTAATTATCTAGAATATATTTGACATCTATACTCCGATGTGATTAAGCCCGTTAGAGTTCAATATTCGGAACCGCCGGTGTCTGTTCAGTTTAACTCCTAAAGAAAACAAGAGCAAAGGGGATAAATATGGCAAGGTTGAGTTTTTCAACCGAGTCAGTTTGTTTACAGTGGGTATTAAATTATAAGAGAGCAGAGAAATGGGAAGCGGCTGCAAATGTATTTCTACGAGCCGGCCCCAGTGGGAGTTATCAGAGCGTGGAGGAGGGCGGGAAATAAAAACCTTTGAAGGAAGTAATTCTTTAAACTGGAAAGTATAGGGCGGCGCCAAAGTGTAGTGTGAAGTTGGCCACTTCGCACTCTGGATTTGCCATCAGTTGTGAGCCTCTATTCTTGGGTTTCTTTTTTTCCTCAAAGGGAGACCAGGACTGGGGTTGTATTTCACGGCCGGCCTACTCCCGGACCGGATACAAGGCGTAACGCCGCTTTATTGGCATTCCTCTCACACTCATCTATTAAGTTCATTTATGTGCTCATCATTAAAAGTAATACAGATTACAATCCGCTGATAACGGGGTAATGCTGAGATTTTATCTCTGAGTTTTGAGGCATCAGATTTTACATTCTATACACTTGAAAATGCACTCCTTACTTGTAAACAAAGTGAATACCCCTTCTGCCAATTTGAATATGGAATTATAGAAAGATTAAAGCGTTACAGTTGAGGACTCCTCTCACACAGTGAATATATACCACCTGTGTGATTTTTCTCTCGGCTCTCACTCACTGGGAACGATCTTAATTTGGCTCCATTCCACGGTAAGTACAAAACACTATGTAGATGCAGCCAATTTTATTCACGAAACTACTACCACCTCTACACAATATGCTTTCATTTAATTTAGCGTACCAATTGATCGAGGGTACGCCCTCTGATTGGTAAATATAACCAACAAGAATCATTATTATAATTTAGAATCAATAATAACAATAAGAGTTAACTATTTTTTATCCAAGAAAAGGAAATACGGATGATAATCCAGATAATGAATTTAAATGCCGGAATTATACACTAAGACTGTTCATTTATTCATGCCCATTTCTAGTAGAGAAGTAAAAAACAACGAAAAAAACTATTTTCCTTGTCATTATTTGATATTCAACTGTACTGGAATGCATTCAACATTTAGCTCTAGAAGGAATTTAATCTTAGGTTTAGCATTTAATTCGTGTAATTATAATTTATAGCGGAGTATCTAAATTTATTTTAAAACCAGGTTTTCTTATCTTGCGGAATTTAAATGAGAAGGCTATTTTAGACAAAACAATATCAAGATGAAAAACATTGGATTATCTATGCCTTTTATGACGCTTGTTAATTCTTGACAGCCTTCGTCACAATTTAAGGAGTTATTCTGTTATATGCTGGAAAAAAATTATTAACATATTTATTTATATAAAATCTTTCATTGTTTTATGTAATAACATTTTTATATATTCCGTTTCGCAGGTTTTATATCTATATGTGTTCATTTATTTGACTTGGGTAGTCTAAGACAGTGAAGTTTGTTTGATTAGCTTTAAAAACCTGATGTCACACAGTGCCACTCATCCATACACTGCACGTTTCCATGACTTGAGTTTGTATTGGCTTTTGCCAATCTATGGCGAAACTTCAGCATTTCCCTTCAATTATTTTTACGTTTCTAAAACTGCTCCAACATATAAAGAATAATATGAGCACTCATCTATTTTATGTACAACTGCCATATCCGATCCAGGTCCCTAGCTTCATTTCTCACCCTATCTCTGCGTAATTTCTTGCTTTCTTTAGAGCGACGTTTCCAACTTTCAAAATAAACGCCCGGCCCCGGCTCCAGCCCCTCTCCAACATCCCCCTCCCCCTTTCGACAAGAGTCCCCGGCGGACCTGTAATTCTGTTTAGTTTTAATTTAAGCGGCAATTCAAGTCCCGTCACAATTCAATTAACGAAGCAGTTAAATATCTCGTAATTTCTAATAAAGTTATTCTTAACTCGTTTAATATTCTTGGAAACGCAAATCGGCTTCAAGAGCGGTCCTTAAAGTCTGGCTCCAATTTCTTATCGGGCCAGCGTTATTAGTGGCCAAGCGCTTTATAATGGCTTCAGATGTTGGCAGGCTCGAATAATTTTTGAGAAGATAATGTTTCGCCTTTCCTCGTTTACAATGTCACTGTCATTTTATTGTATTTTTTTAAATATTTTTAAGCTGATCAAAGCCAGTCGAACATTTTAATACAATTTTATTTTATTACACGAGTCAACAAATTTCATAATTCGCAGTCATATGATGTTACTTGAAATAGTGGGACATTGACGAGATTTTATTTATTTTTTTTATACGATTTTGTATTTTTCTAGTAGCACTATTAACGAATACGGCGGATGAGAAACTCACTGGCTATCCCTCCTTGATGAAATGTCGCTCTTTCAGAAATACCTTTTTAATGGTTTAATTCGATGCAAGATTCTGTTCTGACAGTGTAAAGCGCTTAAGCAGTAATTTGTGGCGTCGGGCCTGAAAGTTGGACTCATTTACCGCCAATTAGTCAGTCAGCCGCTAAACCAATTGAACCAATTCCTAATTTGTCCGCTTGTTATTCCCAGAAGGGTCCCCCTCCTCCTTCCCGCCGCCAACCATTACCCCGCCTTATCTATACAACGACAACTTCCAACTTGGCGAATTTCGTAGTCAAATAGTTTGAATAAATAACTGGCAAACTAGTAAATTGTATTGGGTGGGTTAGACTCCGACAAATATGCGGCCCAGTTCTAGACCGGTTTTAGCGCGGGCTCTATGTGCGCCGCCGCTTTCATTACGCAGCTATTCATAGTCGAACTGATACTGGAACATAAGTAACTACATTATGCTTTCATTTCCTTACGTTTAAATATTCGATAAATGTTTTCAAAAATATATTTTGGTGCCTCCGCGATAGTAAAAGATTACAACGGTTTTTCATCATGCTATCACAATGGCATGAATAAAATATTCAAGCAGGGATGAAATTAATAATGCAGGTTTTGCTGTGAAAAGGTGACTGATACAGGGTTACCAATTAAGAAAAATACATACGATTCCTAATTTCCTTATCACGGGTTGTCAGGTATAATGTGACCCGGAAGTCTCCTTGACACGCGTCATATGCAAAACGGATTAGGGTTCGAGCGCTGAGCTTAATCTGATAATCCGGATTTCGGCTTAAACCTCTTAAAGTGTTATTCATTTCTGAGCCAATTTGAAATTCTGAATAAGCAAAGACAAGCAGACAGATTATTAAGAAATTAACACTTAGCGCTTTCTACTCATAATTGTTTATAAAAACGAAATAAATCAAATGTCAGTGGACTGAAATAAGAGTTGTGAATTATCGTGGTCCAGGGTAAATAAAGAGTGCCAATGTAGTTATTATGAATATATTGAGTTTGCGATTTTACATTCTACATTGGATTAACACATTGTGAAACCAATGTAAACTATGAGTATCTCACATACGTGAATATATCACAGCGACATATAATAGATGGAGAGAAGCACAGGCTAGCCAGATTAGGATGAAACCACAAGAATGATAATATTCCAAACTCGATAATTTATATCTTTTTATTCTACATATTGTAATTTTTATTCCAGATACATTTTTTATTAAGAAGAATACATTAATTACATATTTTTATTGAAACCGTCAGCCACGCGGTGGCTATTTCCTCGCTTTAATTGCACAATTTGGCAAATAAATATTTCAACGCTTCTTTATACATTTTTACACGATGAGTTTTTTTTAGAAATAATACTATTTTATATAAATATTAATTATACCGACGGCGCGCCGTATATCGTTTGGGGAACGACCTCAAGGCGTTGCGGTTCGTCCGAGAGTATGGAACTTTGTACCATTTCGAACTTCATTCGTTCCTCCTTCTTCCTGTTGGCCCTGAGGCGCTCAACGAGGACTTCGGTGTCGTCCACCCCGTCGGGGAGGGGCACCGTGAGGTAGTAGGCGGGGACGTCGCGGTGGCCGGGGTGCGGGCGGGCGTAGCACGTCTCCTCCGGGTCCAGGGTCTGCAGTACGGGGCAAGGTATCTGTGGGCTGGGCTCGGGCAAGTTAGCCAGGTAGGCGAATGGGGGCACGCCGCCTCCTCCCCCAGCCAGCCTCGGGTCAACGCTCAGGTAGCAAGGAGTCCTCACGTCCGTCGTCTGTACCACAGCGCACTCGCTGCCACCGTCGCTACAGCCCAGCCAAGTCACCAACAATAACGCTAATTCTATCTGAAAAATGAAAATTTCTGAATTGTACACGACGCTTTGAATACTTTCCAGTGTGGAATGAATACGCCCATTAGTCGGACAAGGAGTGGATGAATAATTTATATCATCACCGGCGCGATATTCTGTTTCCACTGTGAGGAAGAGTTAAAAGAATCACGACCGAACACTCGGAACACGTCGGCTGTAGTTGAAACTTCCTGACATGCCTGAATTATTGTAGCTACAAAGGATGGACGAATCCCTACCAATTGATGTTGGCCAAAACGAGCCTACTCGTTGTTGACAAGCTAAATCAGTACGGGGATAAAACTGGTCAAACACTAACATTTACAATATTCTTGATATCTCAGACCGCCACATAAATATCTGAAGGATTGTTCTGAAATAATATTAAACGATTCGTCAGATTCTTCCCCCCGAAAGTGCCGATTAATTATAATCAGTAAATTAGCGATGTCCCGAGGCGTAAATTAAATTGAGTTATGGTCTTCGAGGGTTCGGAATATTCCCGGAGTATAATAGTGCCTACGCGGGCGAATATGAGACGCTCCATCGGCAACCGACGCATCGAAGTATCGCACCGCTCAGTGCTTAGCTTGAACGTCCGATACAGCGAAGAGCAAATAACTTACGGTTATAATTTAAAGTAAAACCGACACCAAGTAATGGCAAAGTCTCAAGCAAGGCCACGAAACGTCTGGGCACACAACACTTTCTATAAAGTTAAAGAGTTGAAGCTCAAGTTGTCCAATTGTTACTCGAAAATGCAATAATGTTTTTGTAAAGAACGAAGTTGTAATATTTCCCTTTGAGGATTTCGATGCGTCCAGAAAACAGACGAATAAAACAATATCCATATGTGGTCTAGCCACTAGTTTTATATATACAGGATTGAAACCTAACTTTATTTGAAATCAATGTCAAATAAATTCACGAAAAGTATATTTTTTAAATAACATGTTTATAGTTGTTACAAGTTATAAAATTTATAATAAATTACAAATTATGTTATTGATATGGAATAATTAAAAATGTTCATTTTATTGTTCCAAAGGATATATTCGAATTCAGAATATAGGTTCATAGAAAGTATACTCCATTGGGAAGAAATAAAATTGGACTTAAATTATGCCCGCGGTGGAAGTTATTCCGTTCCGTTATTATTTACTCTCCGAAGGTATAGGAGAGGGTCACGCGAGTTCTGTCGTCCTAATATCGTTGTCGCTGTTTACTTGGCCATTACGTAGGAACAACTTTTACCGGCTCCCCGCTGATTACATTAATAATGTTGACCCTCACGGCAACGGCGATGGCACTGGCCTCGTTCAGCCAGAATGGAACGGGACATGTCGGGGGGCGTCGACCGTAAAGTTTCACTTCGAAGAGGATAAGTGCTTAGAGGATATTTATGATACTAGCAATGAGGATCCGCGGGAGATCGTATTTGGTATCATAACAGCCAATTTTCCGGTCACTAGCATTCTCTAACGGTAACACAGCGAAGCACAGAAGCGGCCGATAAAGCATCCTGTTGGCACTGTCACAGCAACAATGTTATCAGTGGGCATTAGTGGCAGAATACAATTGACGGTTGAGATAATCGGTTGAGGTCTGCCGGAACGACAGACAGTTGAGTAAGAATGGGGATTTCCTCACATATTAACTCCCCATAAATAATTTCCCGCTCTAGCGGTACGGCTTGAACGAATACTGGGCCTATTTTCTGTGGACTGACAGATGTCTGAATCGGAGTTCGCATACAGTTGTTCCAAAATATATCGAGTGGCAGGAACCCCACCATTTAATTATAATTTTTATTTTGTTAATTTTTAATTTGAAGTAACAGCATCTGAAATAAATTAACAATCATCACTGTGTATATGAATGCGGAAAAATTGTATTCCGTGAAAAGTAACGACTGAACGTCCTGCTGTTTAAATTATATTTGCTGTTAATATAAGCCCGGAATTTTCATGGGGTCCAAATAGCCGTTGCGTGGAAAACTCTCGTTGCGATTCGAAACCGGCCCCACGAATAAATTTGCCCCGATTTTGAAAAAAAAGAAACGATAAGGAAAAAAAATTCGCCGACCGAGTATTTGTCCGTATTTAAATTAGGGACGACCCCTTTTACGGGCGGTTTAATCGGGGTCGAAAGGAAGGAAATAAATTTATCGGATTCTTTTGTTTTCCAAGTCCGCCTTTTTTCATTTTAATTTACTTTTTTAAAGAGAGGAGACACTTCACTGGAAATTTCAGTGTCCAACCTGACTTGGGTTCCAATCTCCGATTTTTGATTGGGATATTAATAGAATGATTAGAACCAAATTGGATTTCGGACAAAATGTTTAAAGAAGATAACATATATTCATTATGTGGTTATATAGAAAATAATATTAATTTGATTTTGTCCTGCATAAAACGTAATTATCCTAAAATTAAACTATAAAAATTTATATTTGAAGAGTAAACTAACAGAACTAATAGTAGTGATTTAAATATTTTGGCAAGAGATTTTTTTAGACTATAAAATATTCTATATGATGCATGATGTCCTAATGTCAATCCTGCAGACCGATATAGAATTTGTGCCACTAAATCATTACGAGATCAAGTGAGCCATTTTTTCAAACTTATAGCGCTGCAATAACCGCAGAGGGAAATAAAAGATTTTATCTTATTTAGGGTGAAGCAAACTTGCCAACCAATACTGAGGGTAAATTAAATTCTGTATTAGTATTGTTGAAATGATGTTTAGTTTCTCAGAAACGGAGGCCCTTTATTCCTCCCCTTAGTCAATTAAAAGTTAGAAGACAAACAATTGTATTTCGCCCCACTGAAAGGAAATTCTTTGCCTATTTTCCAAACCAATTATTTTCGAACATCTCATTATATTCTACATGTACGGTTTTCATGTAAATGTTTTTCCACCAGCAGTTGCTTTTTTCCTCCAGTAGTACTGGGACTAAATATTAAAAATATCCTTGTCAAGAGCAGGCTGATGAATAAAACAAGAATGATTACAGAACTTTAATATATCGAAATGACAACGGAGTTTTCAGATCCAGTGAAAGATAGAATTAACTGTAAAGTTCATTCTGTTTTTAAATTACTCTAATTTATTTTCACGTCATGCTCTTTTACAAAACAAATATTTTTGTTATTAAAACCATGTTGAAGCTCTGTCTCTTTCAGGTAGGTGCACCGTTATTTTAAGGTGCTCTTCTTACAACATTAGCCCTAATTCAGTTTAATTTACAGGCCAGAAGAGTAATAATTCGATGCTGAAGTAAATTTTTCAATTAAAATGTTGATATTAAACGCGTGACCAGAATATTTATGCTCTTCTGTTTTAATTAATATATACGTACGGGTTTTTTCATCTATACTGGTAACCCGCCTTAGTCCGAACACTGAATGCGATCGGAATTAGGTAATCAACTTTTTTTAAATTTGTTATCGAATAAGTAACAGTATGTAATAGTAAAATTTTTTATCGCGGAAATATGTAACAGTCCTCATCTTCTCTTCCTGAAAAAAAAGAGAAGGAAAATCAAAAATGTTCGTCAATATGCAAAATTTATGTATTAAATTTATTCATAATAATAATTTATTTATGTTATTTATGTATTGACGCATGCCTCTAGAAAGTTATGAAGAAGGATAAGATAAATATTTAATCTATTCTGACGATTTTCTTTACAGGGACCGTGCTTGCAACACTCTTTTCACGATCCGGTAACGAGTTAACTACAGTCATTAATAATTATGAATAAATGCTAATGTTGTAATGTATATTGATGGTATGTTGAATGCTAATTTACATTTACAAAGAAATGGAAATTACGTTTTAGATATAATATTATTTCAGGAGCCGTCTTTGATATCAAATGGAAATGTTCATTTTGAATATGGCAGACAGTTTTTATGATCACCTCACACACCTAATATGTGCGAGAAAACGGAAAATAATGGTGGTCACTGAGTTTTAGGTTTATCAAGAAATATTTACCGATTTTATATAGTATAAACTAAGCCTAATATAATGCACATTATCGACTGTTTGATTACTGTGTTTAAGGTTAGTAAACCCGCAGTTTATACTGTACAGAGGTGAGGGCACAGGACACAGCTTTGAAAAAGTGACACACTAATATGATAACATGAAGAGTATTCATAAACACCCTGCAGTATCGGAAATGAAGCATGGATGGTAACAGGTACAAGGTAATATTTTTATCATACAATAACGCGTAGGTGGCTTGAGATATATGTCCGCGGTACTACGGTACTTTGTTCAATATGATTGGGCCCCATGCCCAAGTAATGTAGAAAATTCCAGTGTAGGGCCAGACAGATTGTAGGGAAAATTTTGAAAGTGAAATGCGAGTTATCTTTAAGACTATCCTTTCGGTTAGGAAGAGTTTTCTCTGCCGCCCCGCGTCTCCTATTGAAACTACCCACCGCCTTGAAGGGTTCGGGAGGCAGTGGCAAACAATGCAGGACGTTTGTCGGAACTGCGCGATCTAGTTTACATTCAAGAGTTTACCGTTTATTGTGCAACACTCCTGGAAACAAAGTTAGAGGGCCACCCCCAAACCACCCAAAGGCACAGGCCCACTCGCACTCACGAACCCCGCCGCTCGAGCGGAGCCTAATTGGATTATAAATGAACGCTCGGACGTACACTTTCGTAATTTAATTTAGAGCTGAGCGCTATAATATCTGAATATTAATATTCCGGGCCTGCAAAGCCCCGGTTCGGGCTCGGAAAGAAAGGAAGGCCCCCGCAGCGAGTGAGGAAGTTGAAAATTCGCGGTATTAAATGACCGCGGCCGGGGGCGGAGGGGTAATGGCCTCTCCCCCGAGCGGTACGACTTCACCCAAACGACACTTCTTCTTTATTTCTTATCGAACGCAGGGCAAAGGGAAAGTGCCTAATTTGTCGGGAACCGGGTTATCTACTGGACGGCACCTGGACTCCACGACGCCCCCCCCCCTAAACCTACCTTCACTGGAGGCGAAATTAATCCGGCTCAATTAAATTTTGGCGAAACGATTTAATAACCGATTACGGCTCTCCCTCTTTATAACAGCCTCATTAAAGAACGCTGATTTAGAAATACATAATCCACCATAGGTATTTTGCATGTCAATGTTTGTTAGAAGCTTGGATGTATGCATGATTTCTTAATGTAATGTAGACTAATTCTTTAATTAATACCGGTCAAGAAGAACTTCGTTATTCCAATATTCAATTTGGCGTGAAAGAAAAATTGGTAATAATTAATAATATAATACTTTTAATTTATTTTTTACCAGCGTAGATTGCGTAGCGACAGAAAATTACACAAATCAGGATTTGTTAGTTGAAAGCCGAGTACTTTCTCCACTCGTGGATAAATTAAACGCAGTTTATCATGAATTATTTATACATTAATTTTTATTTCAATGAAACATAGGCTGTGGTTTGATTATAACTTGATTGTATATTAATACCAGATATATATGGATATTATAACATGATTGTTATCATAGAAATTTATGGATGAACGAATATCTTCAACCGGACATGGTGCTTTAATTATTCGGTGAAATTTTATAAAACCCACAGTGGTATTGACAAATCTCTTTCATCGTCGGTTAATTTTCATCTGGTTTTTTTTTTTTTTAATTGGAATCCGTTGGGGGCCGACGTCAAAACGGACGGGGCATTCCCCGACGGGAGAGCCGTAATAATTTAACGCGGGCTAGTGAGAAAACATGGCCCCTTTGATTAGAATCGAGGTGGACCAAGACAAACACGTTAAATAAATGTGAAAGGCGACCTGGAAGGGGCCAACGCCGGCTGTTTACCCTTCGATTTTATACTAACTTATAAACCGAGCGGCGTCCCAGTCCGCTTCAACCACTACCAGTATTGCTCCGGTCGTGTTTCAACATTTGGAATTATTGATAACTACTCCCAACAGCCCTTTCCAATATTGAGGATTGGTTTTTGTATAATTAATTATATATCGAACAATTAACCTAACCCAGACCTAGATATTTAAAAGTGAGAGGTAATGAAAATGTCTTATAAATAAATACTCCGACTGGAAAAAATGTATGAAGATAACGTGCAGCTATAAAAACGGTATATTATTTTTTGGTGCCTAATAATTGAGTATTTTACTTTCGGATTAGGCCCCAATCTTTCTTGGCTGCTTGAACTTTACTTAAGTAAAAATAACGTTATATTTCATTTTAACTTCATCGTTTTTTTATAGTTGGACATATACCTCGAAACTGAATTAAAATATTGTATACCTTATGTAAAGTCCTTTTTAAGGGCGAAAGGGGGTAAGGGTGAAATACGAATTTTGATCTTGGTACAGAAAATCCATAAATTGGAATCGATCGCACTAATAATTCCCTCCCCCTCCGTCCAGTCCGTAAGATACATTATGCAAATATATTCCGAGCCAATTTTATCCCCACCCCCCCGACGAGAGGAAAATACAGGTGTGCTAATATTGGGCGGCCGGAGGGACCCGGAAATTCATCAAGAATTCAACGCTTTTAAGTGATAATTAAGGTTGACAAACAAAGGGCGAGTGAAGGAGGCGACTCTGAGATTGTTAATTAATCTAAATGAACAAGAAATTAATAACGGATGACGAGCGGGACAGATGTCAGCCTCCGGGTAGAGGAGAGTGGGTTAAACTCACGGCGGAGTGACGCCACCGAAAACTGCCGTCTTCAAAACTGCATTAACACCCAAGTCACCCAAACTTTATCGCCAAAACTCTTCCTTCATATTTTTTAATTATATTAATAAATTTTTATTTACTTTTGACTCTCCGGATCTACAATATTAGGAGAAACCAAAGGTAAGTAGTCATTTTGGCGCTACCAGGTTCCTTACGCCTACAATTTATTTTAAATTATTTATTAGTGGGGTAAGCGCCTACTTCACTCCATTTTCATGGTAAACGACAAACCAGGACTCAAACCAGCAGGAATCAAACCTTGGAATCTTCAAATTTGAGCCAGTTTTGAGTATTTGTTTTCACTCCTTCCTTGTTATGAAACTTGAGTCCTTGGAAGGCCCAAACAAAAATAACACTAATTGGACCGGGGTAGATTCTATGGATAACAAGGAACGGCTGGATTCATTGAATAAACAATTTAAAGTGACAACGATTTTTAGTTCTATTTGTTGAACGCTTTGGTGTTTATATTATATAAAATTATATAAAAATAATTAGACAAATAAATATTAGCTTTTCATGTCTTTTAGTTAAGAATACTTGGATTTAGACTAGCAGGGTATAAAAAGAAGCAAAGGTTTTACAGAAAAAAACTATTTTCTATTACGATTAAGATTCAATACAGCGCATTCAAATAGAATGGTTGCACAGTACATAGATATTAATGTGTACACATACGAAATACAAATGTACTGATTCCTATTAATTTCAAATTTTTTCAATTTTAATAATCGTTTTCCAAATATTCTATTTTCACAATGGTAAATTAATCTAGTTGAGAGCATAGTTCGTGTCGGCTCAATTTGGATATGTTTTCTTAGAACGTACATGAAATCTGATGTAGGTTCTGTTTCGGCATTAAAGTTTTCTGTGCGTGTCTGTTCGGTAATATCGCGTCATGTCACTTTACGTGTAAGGGCAGTTCGTGCCCCGTCACCGGCCATTGCCGGCGGGCTTGGCCATATATCAGGGATATATCCCATGGGATAGCGCACCTGCAACGGGATTCATTCCTCTCAACGTTGGGCGAAAATATCAACAGGAAACTTTGCTAGAAATCATCCAGCTCCGAGTTCCGATTCGGACAGTTCAATTAAAATGGTTCGATGTCTAATTTACTAGGGTGAGAAGTATACACTAAAACGTGGCGTGACTAAAATACAATTATATGATTATTTTAAGGCATTTTTCAACTTGGTCCATTACGGATATCATCTCTCCTTTCAATTTCCGTCCCTGGCTTTATCCGCAGCGGACATGCGTAACCTCCTCGCTGTATTATTAATGGATATCTACTGACGATAGGGAGAAGCCGAAACCGGTGAAGGTTGCGTTAATAATGAAATCTCGTGAATATCCCATGAGTTGGGGCGCTCCTCCCCTCTTTTAATAAGCAAAATTTGAAATTGAACGAAGATTCAACTGATTCAAAGTGAAGAATTCTCTTCACACACGTACAGAACAATTACACACCGATAAATAACTCTTAACAAATACCAACGCATTAGCTGTAACACCCCGTCACTGATAATGGTTATACCCAGAAGCTAATATTACTAAAGGAAGTGTAACTAAGGCAAAACAGGTAATAATCAAAATTTGTAATTATTTCATAAGTTAACCCAATAAAACGGGACGAGAAACGGATTTAATTACTTGAACAATGTGTTTTCAGAGAACCGGGGAATCTTTCGGTGCTAAAATATGCAGGGAGTTGAGGCGGGAGTGCACGTAGCCCCTGTCGGGAGATGGGGCATCGTCGGCTTCTAATGAAAAATTCAGCGGCCACTATCGAGTCCCACCTTTGAAACCGAACTCGCTCACTGCGGGTATGTCCCGCCCGTTGCTAAAAGGGAACAGCCTTTTGGGACGTCAGACCGAATAAAAATAGCCGGCCGGAGGAACGGGTCCCCCCCCCACCGCCGCAGCCCGAATTAGATTCTATTTTCGGTGAATTTGCCTTCACTAGACTTCGAAAGCCGGGTGAAAGGTTTGACATCCGAGTGGCCCTGGGCATAAATGTAGGCTCTATTTCACCGTATCGTTTCGAAAATCCACGCCACGTCAGGATGATGGTAAAAATTGTCTGGTATTAACATAGACTAATCTCAGAATTATGGTCCATCCAAGGTGTCTCTCAAATTCGAAGGAAAGGAACAGATTCCGGGGGCGACAACGCTATGCGGATGGCCATAAATAAACCTTTCTTACTTCACAATCTTCTATATTCTATTCTACGCACGAATTCAAATATTTTAGTACATAGACATTATATAATTGTATAAGTAACATAGTAATAATTATATAAGATGAAATTACGGGCTGAATTGCGAATTATTTATCCAATATTCAGAATAGAAATCTAATGTAGAGAAAAGGGAATGATAAGGGAGGATTCAAATGGGAATACTTTTAGAAATTCCGTCGTTGACAAAGCTCAGATATTTCCAGCTATGCTCTGTTTACTTGGGCCGTGGAGGAGATACCGGGCTGTATAAGGTCTGAAGAATATGGCCCATTAGTCACCGGCCGCGATACGAGAAACGCAGCCTGGAAAGGAGTATCCGCAGGCGGCAAATATGAATTTATAACGGAAGGAAGGAAATCGCAGCCGAGAGCCATTATGATGGTGGGGTGGGGCCCGGGGGGTAGGCCTAGTAATAACACCCAATCTAACACATCCCAATTCTCCAAGTATATTTGATATTTCATAACCAGACAGCGATTGATGAATCCCGGCATTTAATTATGAAAAAATAATAGTTTAGAATACCTGTTTGTGGTCTGGGAGGGGTTGAATACAGTAGATTTCGCGTGTTTCTGTCTCCTCTCGCTAGTTTGGTCTTTTGCTAAACCCGTTTGGCTGCTCGCCATCTTCAGTAGCGGTGTTAGTCACTTTGGCACTTTGGATGTTTTTTGGGCACCCTCACTGTTCTGTCACTGTCACTTGTACCGTGGTGGTTGTCTGTTTGTCGTGTGTATATATATGTGGCGCGGGAATGCACTTAACTAAAGTTCGTTGGGTGCACGTGCACCGCGACGCTGGCGCCCCCCTGAGGGTGGCGCGGGGATGCACTCATCTAATGTTCGTTGGTTGCATCAACAATTGTTCTCTATTATAACTTAAATATTATTATTCATACATTAAACGACGAAGTGGGATATTTCCAAACCTTAATTTATTACCAGAATGTATCTGCCGAGTTAACAATAATATATCTTTAAACATAAAAAGAATTATTTTTATTTAAAGGAATTATAATTTATTTTATTACTATTAATATTTTTATTATTTTCTATTATTTTATTACTATTTTAATTAATGTATGCAATGATTTAGTTCTATCTCTGTAAGTATTTGTGTATGCAAAATCCTCCCCCACAACATTGTCAGCTTATTGTGTTGCATTGTGGGCTGGTAATAGAGGAGACCACAATGCCACAATATTGTATTTACTACTGGCATGCCCGCCTACTACTGCATAATGAAGAAATTCACTGCTGACCGGTGGAAAAGCCGATGGCGGACTGGTCACTCGAGCCAGCCGATGGAATATCGCACAGCTGAAAACGCTTCGAGTGAAAGCGGCTTTCGCTGGAGTTAACGACGGAATTTATAATAGCGCACCCAAAATTTATTGCAGGAGCTCGATTTTTTTTCAGAGACGGGGCGCAAAGAAATGGGGGCCACAAGTTTAATTTTCGGCTACTAATGAGAATGTTGTTGTGTTGGGGGGAGGGTCACATGGGACAAGGTAGATTGCTGAGCTGGTTCGTTTTTTTCTCTTATTCCCCTCCCCGACCCAAAAAGTTAACTCCGGAGGAAATAATGTGCGGTCGAAAAAGGGTAGAAAAAAATGTAAACCGGCAAGGCAATATGGAGGACGTGTTTGATGATAGTTAAAAAAACTCTTCAAGTACATCGCGTTTATTTTTACGGACGACTACAATTCGTCGTCCCGGCCCTTTGTCGGGCCGCCTTTGTCCAATAAAAAATCTCGGTTTGGGGCGGCATTCGAATATTCTACAAAAGAAAAAAATTAAAATGAATAATAAAAGAGGTAACATCGTAGTCCTGTGTTTTGAAGTCAGAGAAAGGCCGATACCGTATTTTTTTTGTTACGGCCCATTCTCAGTATCCCGTGTTCTTCACAGCATCCCTCAATTTCGTTCTTATTGCTCCCGGCCTTTTCCTTTGGGATTAATAAAAATAACAGATTTGCGTACAAGACAAATGAGATTCGTCGATTGAGAAGAACCGAAAAATATGTAGTACCCCAAATCCTCGCGTACCAAAATAGAACACATTAAGAAACCAACAATAATATTAACTGTGTAACTTTCTGCGTCTTCAGTGTCTATTCCTAACCTACGACATCACGAACATACAAGCAACAGGTAGTGCTGAGGGATTTTAACTCTGTGATATCTAATTTTCTCACACTGAATTCGGCCTATAGATTTGTTATCAAGAGAAAATAAGTTTTAGGTATAACTGAATCCTTAAATTTTATTATAAATGGTTAAACGAGGGTCTATTAATTAATGCACCTTCCTTTCACAAAATAATTACTGTGCGCTATACTAAACACTACATAAAATAATGTGTTTCATTACTGTCATGTGAGTTCTAGGAATCGTTAATAACCACAGGCCTCTGATTTAAATCAAATATTAAAAACGCACTAAATACTAAATAGTATTTGACCGAGTGGTTAAATTCACTAGATAAAAAGGTCACAATTTTAAAGATTATGCTCGGATGTATTATGAAACAGTGGGCATTTTCTCACCGGACAAAATCCATGCACGAAAACACCTATACGTAAGGTATGCGGGACAAAATATAAATATCTTTGTTCAATACAAGAAATAGTAGCTAAGGGGCGAACTTTCGTTTAAACCAAAGCTTGTAGGACTCAGTACGTTGAACCCCAGGGGCGTAATATCAAGTGAAGTCTGCCGCCGTTGGCCGAGCAATAAAGCCAATTAAGCGCTCCGGGAGAGTGTTAATATCGGCCGGCGGTCTAATTCTATACGACTGGGATAATGTGATTTGTCTACTAGTTTTGTCGTTTTTTTTTTATTCTGCGTACAATATGCAGTCGGGCTGACGATAAAAACCGGTATTTGGCAAAGCCCCGCCGGGTGTTGAGGCCGCGATAATTATGTGGATATGGTGGGGCCTGTTTTAATTTCGTACAAACCGGCACAACTGGCAATCCGATAAAGTTGCAATCACCGTCCTAAATATGCCGTTTTACGGATGCTTTTCCAGCGATCCACTTTTTCCCGCACTGTCCTGATCCATACTCCTATAGGGTTCGATCTACCTAGCTAATGGGACTAATTGCGCGGTGAAATTATATTTGTTAACAATATCGTAGTTCCCCAATTTCTCTCTTGTTTGTTTTCAATGTTCAAACGAACTAAAACGTTAAAAGCTATTAAAACTTCATTGTTCAATATCCTATTAATCTGCCTAACCAATTTAATAAAATCAATTTAAAAAGCGGTCTATCGCCGGTTGAAATGCACGCGTTCTTCAGAAATATAGCGTTCGGTAAAAACATTTTATAGTGTTTATAACCTTTACCTACTTCTTGTGCAAAAATTACCCATGCATAAAATACCTAGAAAAATGAAAATACTTTTATGTTAATTAAAAAATAATAAATTCTCTTCTGTATCGCTCAGTTTGTATTACCCATTTTGGTGGTTTCACTATTAATAAATTAAAACTTATTCTTGAATCCGGGGTCATTCATACAAGAAATGAAATTACAATAGTTGAAAATAGGTGGTTCGTTATTTTTATTATATTATACCTACTTTAATCTCTCCATCTCTTGAAACCGACCATCATGATACAATTTTAGTAATGAATAAACGGTTTATGGCAGAAAATTCTATGCATACAAAAATCTTTATATTTGTAATTAATTTCCGTGTTTATTCATTAATTTTAATTTCATTGATATTAATTATAACGCAGTACACGTGTTATCTAAAAAAGGACGAACTCACAAACTCCAGTATACTCACTAGATATTCAGTTCGGTAGTTGTTCAGGAACAAACTGCTTCCCATGGAAAACTGCGGTTGTACGACGAGCAAATGAATAATTAAAGGGGAATTCTGTGATCGGGCTAAGATATTACTTAGGGTAAGTTACAGCAGTTCGAGCATTATTTATTACATCTCACAATATAAGAACCACGAATTTCCAGTGTTTTGTTTCTGTGTGTATTTCAGGAGAGCCTAATAATTTCATTCATCAATTTCAGCCCAGAGAATTGAGCTGCAGTTTGACATTTGTGGCCCGCTGTGACGCTCTGCCTCTTTCCAATAATTCTATAACCAATTGGAGCGCATAGTTTCGGCCCCATCGCCGGTTTGAATTATTGTGGCGAGCGGCGGGGGAGGGGGGTGGTTGGGGGGCGGAGGGTTAATAATACGGACATCATAAAACAGATAAACGGGACGCACAGCGGTGTTCCAGCATTAGCGTTGTTTAAAACACTCCCCCATTGTCCCCATACCGCCGCCCCGAACCACTCCCACGCGTATTAGGCCCCCCGTCCCCAACTATAATAAATTATTACAATAACATTCCCTCTCCGCCCGCACAATACTAGGCGTACAACAATGGTAATTAGCTGAGCCCGGGGGACCGGGCCGATAGAGTCGAATGGCCGGTGTAACAATACACTGCGGTCGACTTAATGGCCACCCTCAGAGCAGCCCCGACCTCAATATCATGTCGATTCCATTCCGCTATTTGGAAAAGCGAAGAAACGGCTTGTTAGATGGACAAGAAAATAGTTGTAAGATTCATTCACTGGGCGAAATATCCCGATACAGCAAAGGGTATAGCGTGCCAAAGAGCATAAAGCCGTGAAAAATGAGGTCTGGGAGAGAGAATCAATTCCTGGGTTCAATTCGCGAACAGAACCTTATCAACGAATTTGGATGTTTACAAACGACAATTTATTTTCATGTAAATCGATAAATAACGTACAATTATATTGGTTCTCATAATACTGGAACTATTCCGTAGAATGAATTATTTTTTTAAGGTTTACAATATTCCGAATAAGGTCCGTAAACCTTACCACCTCCCGCTTGTAGTTATTTCCAATAGGTTGCTCCACAAATAAACGCAAGTGAATGGTAACAGAGAATGAAAACGGTAATGAATATTTCCCGCGGCCCAACTAATAAATTTAATAACTTCTTAATTGACCAGATTTTCGCCTTTCCCTTTCTGGGTGGTATTAAAGACTGAACTCAGTTTCTAATGGACACCAGTGAAGTCAACTGCAAAATTATTCCTTCCTTTTCAGTATAAATACTAAATATTGCCGCAAGTTATTTGAATTAGAGGCCGAAATATATTATTGAATACCTGTAGTTTTATTAGTTAATACTAAATTCATCCGGTATGTTAGAAACGCAAACAATTTTTAAAAAAATGCTCGCATCCCAGTAGGTCTCGTTACTCCGGGGTCTCTCGCTCGTACAGACTTATTCTCCGCCTAGATTTTATGGGAAGCGATAGATCACGGTCTTCAATTAAGTAAAACAAACAAAGTAATCCAGTCTAAACAACCAACCCTATTTCAGGGCCTACGTCTCGGTTAATTCGCAACCAAAGACAACAACGCAAAATATAGCTTTTGGTTGGTTGAGCGTTTTTAAAATTTTGAAGAAAAGAAACCATTATTCTGGTTCGAAATAATGACCGGCTTGGCCATCACCGAAAATAATCGATTTTGATACTGAAATACATAACTGTTAGATACGAAATTTAGCGGAAATTAAACAGAAGCTTATAAATTTTAATGGATTAGATGCTCTAATCCTATTATTATTGTTAATCTTGAAAAAGCTTGAATTGAAGTAAAATATATATTTTTTTAACATTTTAAAAAAGCCCTGGTTAACAGGACTAAAACTGTAACGTTCGTTCTTTTTCACATACCGTAAGAACATCAAAATATTTAAGAAAAATTGTTATTATGGTTATTAAATTGCTGCTAATACTTTATAAGCAAGATAATAAATAAAAACCAGAAAAAGATTATAGTATTCAGAATTTATAGTTCGTCCGCCATATAGGTTAATTTTATAAGCAAGCATAGTTTAAATACGAGTTTCTTCTGAAAATCTTTATTTTTAAAGACTATATGCGTTCGAAGAGCGTACTCACCAACATGATTGCGAAGCCGAGTGTTGGCTAACTGGTCTATAACCGTAACGCTCGCTTTTCTTATATACGTGACAACTTTCACCTGCCCTTAAGTTCGGCACCCCCGGGCGTTATGAGTTGGCCACCTCCCGGAATTAAAATTAGTCACATTACGTTTGATTTAAATATTTTCAATATTAGTAGAATGGGATTTTAAAAACGAAACTCTATTGTATTTGATGTACAGAAAAAATGAGTTTAATTTACTGTACTTAGCGGAACGAGATATAGAACGGTTTTTGTACTGTCACTCCCGGATTTTCAAAGAATGTGGAAATATATATGAACTCAACGTATACGAGGTATGAATACAAAACACGTCAATAACGATATATTTGGAACTTAAACATTGTTTTAAGCAACCATAAGTAGTAATTTTTTATTCGATATTACCAAATGTATCACCGTTATTTACCCAATGTATAACTTCAGTGGTATGTGGCACAACTCCAAATTGCGTCAAATCAATGCACCATGTTCACTGAAACACATGAATTCTTATTAAAATAAATTACAAACGTGCGAAGGTAATTGACCGAAACGACCTGACCAGTAAATATTTCACTGAGGTTTTTCGTTGGAAATTTATTTATTTGCCCTCGCATCTAAACGACACCCAAACGCTGCAGTAAATTGACCTGCGAAAAATTACGAACGCACTAACTCTCTCCACACCGTTCTCGAAATCGAATTCCACATGTCCCTAATGGTAAGTTTATTCTGGAAATGTACGTTTTTTTGTCGGTTGACAAAAATAAATTGGCCAAAAGGACCGTAGAGGAAAACAAATTACCGAAAGTGAATCCATTGGCTGGAGGCAAGGGGGCATCAATGTTTAATTCGGGGGAGGACCTAAATACGGGGCATTCTTCGAGGAACGGCCGGGGAATCGACATTCTGCCCTTCAAACTCGTGAAACCCGTTTGATAAATGCGACACTAAAAGGGATTTGACCGCCGGTCAATAGCCATTACCTTGACACTTTGATATTCAATTCTACGTCTGACCGAGCGGTGAGTCATTAAAGAAGCCGTGCCCCGCCACCACCTAACCGGTCCCCCTCTGACATCTCAAACATTAGTCCACCTTATCAGATCTCATGTCGTAACCGCTCGCTACCGAGCCAACTTATTCAGACTAGTTTAACATCTGCTTCGGGAAATTTGAAAGAAAAATAAAAAAGGACTGGTAGCGGCCGCCTTATCTGTAATCAGTTATTTTTGGACGGAACCTCCGAATCGAATAGTGAAGTGCCTTCTGGAGGTATTTGAGCTTCACGGCTGGAAATCGAACTCGAGGCATTCCCTCGGGGAAAATGATAGCTCCGTTGGGTGCTATCGCCGGCAGAACGAACCGAAAGAGAGCCAACAAACAGTGAAGATTTCATTAAACTATAAGTTGACAATTATAGATTATTAGAATCGCCTTAATAACTAACAATTCTTTTATTTGGTCAAGAAAATCCAGTCGGTACGAGAAATATTCTGCCACCAGCAAATAACGACCTTGTACGAGCTTTTCTAAATATAATTCTAAACGTATTTCGAGGAAAAACAAAACTGTCACCCATAAGATAGTCCTTTTCTGCGAAGATTTAGTACGATAAAGTATTGTTTGTTTCAATCGGCCTCGAAAGGATTGACAATTCAAACCCGGCCACTAGGAAATAAATATGGACGCTACTTCTTATTAACATATTAAAGAATATTTGGGTCCACTTTTTGTGTAAATTAGTTGTACAGTGTATTGAATTTTTCTATTCAAAACTTTTTCAGTAATAATTTTTATTGTATCGAAAAATCGAAAATTAATAAAATTAACAAAGGAAACAATGAAAAAACTATGCACACGTTAATTGACCACGTATTTTGTTTTAGGTGATATTTTTCTCAAATAATTCGTTATTGAATGGGAATTAATTACGCATTAATGTATTCGTGGCAAATATTTCAGTTTATTAACCGAGAGGTGGCGGTCCGTTCCCGGAAAATCGTCTAGGCGGAGTCCAATCCAGGAATAGTGTAAACAAACGGGGCATCTTGGTATGGGGCAATTGCATTAGGGGAGATGTCAGGGCCAGAGGGGACGCTGCTTAAACCTCTCTTTCCGGTATGGACGCCACCACTCACCCGTTAATTACCGGCTCAACGGCTGATGAACGTTAATTAATTCTTAGGTTCGATTGGGAGGGCGCTGCGAAACGGTTCAATTGGCCAGGCGGTACAGGATGAAATCTCCCGGTACTCAACAGCTGTTTATACGAAATTCCGTCGAGAGGTGGCGCACTCAACTATGTGTGGAAAACATGGTGGGTGGGGTGATCTCGATGGGATATTAATTTTACCCGTCGTCGAAAGATTGTTGTGGGGACTGTTATCTCCTGGGCAAATAGAGCATCATATATATATATATATATATATATATATATATATATATATATATGTGTGTGTGTGTGTGTGTGTGTGTGTGTGTGTGTGTGTATATATATGAGAGTTCCCAAGTTTGGTTAGTAGAGCCCTCCCCTACTACACACCCCTCGTGGTATCACGGTTGATTCTGTCGTGTCCATTTTCGGTCCACTAAATTCTGGGCCCAATATCAGACCGCAATACTGTCGCTATAAATCTTGTTAAATTTAACAGAAGAGGGACTTAGTGGTCGTCCCGTGCGGGCCTCCCCATTCCACTTCTTCGACCAGTTTTCCGCGGCTAAGAAAAATATCGCCCGCCGGATAAACAGGGCTGTTTGAAAGGGAAGGGGGCAGGGGGCGGGGCCGGGGAGCCGGGGATTGAGTGAAATACGATCGCTCGATTCCAACGGGTTAAAACAATCGGAAAAATTCTACGATGAAGTCGGCGGCGGGGCCGATACTGGGACCAGTGTATCAAAACACCGAGCGGTCAGCTCGTACAGCCGGTCGAATTTATCGGGCTCAATTGTTCGTGAAATTTCGGAAATGAAGCCGAAAAAATATTGCCGGACACGAACATCTGGAGCGAAGAACAGAAATGAAATATTTAGAAATTCGATAATTCATTGCCCTCTGAGAAGAAAATAAATCTCCGACGGTCAAGTCGTGAGTACGTAGGTACTCCAGTAAATCGTCTTTTGAGATTTCTCTGTTTAACAGGGCTTAAACCGGCTTTGAGCCTAAATCATGGACAATAGGAGTTATTTATTATCATAATAAACTCGTATTTTATGAACATTTTATGTAAATTCGTTTGCACCCTACCCTGTATAGCTAATGATCGTTATAAACTATACTGCAAGTAATTCTTATAAAATGTTATATATTAGTCTGTGAATTTATTTTTGATTAATCCACGATTACCCTCGATATGCAATTAATGGATAAGGAGCAACAAACAAAACCGGTAACGATAATCGATTTCACATTATCAAATTGGTTTAATTCTTGAAATTCCTTTAATTTACCAATTAAAATATACATTCGATAATTCCTGTGAAAATATCTGCTTTTTATATTCATATTGTACGTCGTGCCTGTCTGTGGTACAAACAGGATATTCTGATATATATTCACGGTCATTTTTGACCCAGATCGGACATCTATACTTTGAAAAGTAGGTCGGGACGTCGCTGAATAATTTAAAGAGGAGATAAACTGCAATTTGTATATCCGATCGAAAATAACCTATGATGTATTACAGTCTTATTAAACAGTTTTATTTATGTTATACAATATTCAGTGATACTGTTCAATATCAAAGGACTGTTTAGCAATGAAATTAGCTGGTGTTAAATGACACCTAAGTTTAATTGTGAAAAGTGTCTCCCTTATTTTTGTTTGGATCTAAACATCTTTACAACCCACAATGTAATAAATGATGGCGATTTAAAACATCTGTAATTTTCAAGCAAATACCTTAAATTAATTCTTCGTTATTTGGCTGTTTATAGCAAAACTATACAATCAATCCCTTGTAACAGAAACAACAAATAAAATAAATCCTCGCAGATATTCTCGTAAATATTTTACGTGTTTCAATGTTTTAAATAAATTGTCCATTAAGCCATTATAACTTAATTGCCAACCTATATTATTCCTTCCGCTGAGGTATTTTAAACTGAAGGTAATTTTTACAGCAGGAGACAATATTCTAACCGATATGGGCCATGTTATAATACATTTATATATTCAGGAACTTTATTTTCATGACCGGAATACAAACTAGACAGGTCGGGGGCGATATCATTTTGGGAGATGATAATTTTGAACGAGTCCTCCTCTCTCGTTGCGCGCGCCTCCATAAACACATTGGACGTTGTAAACGGGGCCGGCCGACCCAACTCAAGGGACCGATTCCGGTTTCGTATTCATAGGGCCACTAATTCTGTCTACTTTCAACGCGGCCCTAGGCATCCATCCCCGGCCTCGGCCCTTATATATAATAGATAGAACGGCTCGAATAAACGGCGTCGCGAAATGAACGCCATAGAACCGGCCCTATGTTTTCATAATGATTTCTTCCTTATGCACGAGCAGAGGTTTCAGCGACCAGAATTCGTATTTTTGCCAACTTTTTGGGTTTTTATTACTGTTATTAGCATGCTGTCAGCCCTAGATTCTGTCTTGTTTCGAAAAACACCAATAGATAGGTTAATTCTCTTGCTATTATGCTCAGCATCCGATGTCCGCAACCCTTTCCGGTTCCATCATCAGGGTCAGACCGTCGTTCAAGCATATCTTTTATAATTCCACTAACCTTCGTATAAATCCGTGTAACCATTTAAATGAAAATACCTAACTTTCAGCTGATGGTAAATATCAATCAATGTAGCTCTATTTTTGTTAATACGATTTTCCCCTGTTGGTATAGTTTCGTACAGGAAAAGTTGGGGAGATTCAATTATACGTATTAAAAATATAATTAAATTTCTCGCAAACTGAATTGTCGTTTTAATGAATTGTCAAGGCAATTATTGAAATTCATCGCCCTTATGAAAATATATATTCTATCCCTTATCGATACTCCGCAACACAAAGTTTCCGAGTCCTTCATTATGAAGCCGACGTCCACCGTTTATACAGGTAATTGCAGGGCGCCGTTCATTTCCGGCAGAATGATTATCCGGCCGGACGAAGTTATTTACAAAACGGCACCAAGTTATTTACAGAAGGGAGAGTGACAGTGACAGTGACAGTGGGGGAGGCTAAAAAGCTGTTTTGTGATCGGAGTGGTCGACCGTGCCGGCTCGCTCACTGCTCCGACATAATAAAGCCCAGGGCGGGCCCCGCGGCCCGACTGAATTCAAAATAGAATATTCATTTATGCTTTAAAATTGGAATCCCTGTTTCGGGATTAATAGCCGGCCGTCCGGAAACCGGTTGCCGTTCGCATTACCAACTTCGCCCTTCCTGCTCACTTCGGAAATAATAAAGGGCTCACCCTAGCCCCCATTCTGCACAGTCATCGACTACGGAGTCAATAATGCTCTTCTAATTAAGCATTTTCGCTCACTGTGTACTTTGCGTAATAATAGAAGTGCTTACTATACTTAACTTTGTCAAACGCTTATCTGTTTCTGATAGCTGACTTTTAAACCCTCAAATGTGGTGGCTGTTCACCTTTGTATACTTTCGAAATACTACTATTCGCTTTGAGTGGATGTAGTGAACTCCATTAGTGCATTGGTTTAACTTCTGATATAAGTTTGCAGTTCGGGCGCTATAACTGGGCATGCCGGTATAACTGGAGAATTCGGTGGAACAATCATCGAGTGACCACATTCACCGGACTCCAGCCGTGTATTACATACGATTCCGTAAAATTCTCCCGGGTGAATTAAAAATTTAGCGTTATTTTATCAACGAGCCACTCGTAAATAACGCCGGGAATAAAACGGGCGGAGGTAAAGGCGGGGGCGGGTTAAATGAGGAAAGTTGGCGGCGGCGGCGGCGACCCCTGGCCAACGGACCGGTGTCATCAAATGAATTTTTAAGTTATTTTGGACCCTTTTTATATTTTCAGCCGGTACTTAAGGGCCCCTGGATAATTTCCCAGGGCGCGGGCGACCTGCATTAGATTAATGGACAGTGCTGCTCCTCTCACGAACATAAATTGAGGCGGCGGCGTCTCCGGAAAAAAGCCGACGAGTGGACTCGTCCCCGGTCGAGAAATTAGGACAAAAATGAAAACTTATTAATTACTTTAAACTCTCTGAAACAAAAAAAGGGGGGATAGAAAGGTTTCGCGTTTATTTTTAACGCCACTCCGAGGCAATCTTCAGAACAATTATAATTTTTATAGCACGAAATTTCTTTAATCTACTACTAAAACATGCCAAAGGTGGTTAAAACATTCCGCGAATTCTCACGAATTTCTGCCACGTTTGAAAATATAACGTTTTTGAAATTGGCGTTTGAAATCTAGTTTTTATTTTTGTTACGTCATAAGTTAAACCGAGTGGGACAGTGTAAAATTAATCGAGGTGTAGGTATTTACGGTTGGAGTTTAATTCGGCGTTGGTGAAAATAATGGACGGGAAGGGTACCGCCGGAGTTAAAGTTTCAGAGACGTAAGCCAGCCGCTAAGACTGAGGCATATTGTCGCCTATTAATATTCTCGTTTATAAGTTACGATATTGCCCCGCGCAGAGCGCATGCCCATGCATAATGGAGGCCGGGCGATGAATGAAATTTTAATACGGGTTCAACTTCCTCCTTTACTTGCCTCATGTTCCAAAGGAAAATATCTTCTTTCCCCCCCTTCAAAACAACTGGATGTATAAGCCTAGAGGCCTCGACGGCGCGGTGCTATTTCGGAAGCTCAAGGAACCATTTCCTTGAAGGTCTGAGTGCTCCTATAATCTTCTTGAGAGTTTTATGTAAGCTTACGTTTTACCTAATGTAGTAAACAATTTAAAACACTGGGAGTTCTTAATAAACAGCAATGACTATATTGTGTCTTCGATATCTTCATGGCCGAAAAGGACCAATCTCATCGTGAATACGACTGTCTCTTCTCATATACCATGAAAATAATTTATTCGTAAATGTACTGTGATGTCGTAATGTAATGTCGAAGTTTGAAGACGGTTCTTGGGCACACGGCATATGGTTCTTTTGTTTGATAAATTAGCTTTCATTTTAGGAGACGACGGTAGCGTTTTAGATTAGTTATTAAAATTCTGAAAAGTGATCGTACTGCTACTGCAACCGTTTGATAGTAACCGCGGACACTGTTCGGCGAGACTTCATCTCGGTGAGGGGTGACGTCTAGCTAGCTGGCAAGGGCTGGAAGGGGATGGAAAAGGGTGAAGGGGGCAAACGTAGACGGGTGTCGGGCTGAGAGGTGGGACACATGTTGGTCGGCCTGGTTGCCAGTCCTGATACATCTTAGCGCCAGACATGAATCCGATTAGAGGGGTCTGAGGGAGAGACAACACCGGCGGAGGCTGACAGCTGCATCGGCCGGGAGATGGATGGCTCCCGCTTTCCTAGCCCCCTAAGTGGCTTCCTCTGTACCCTCCTAGATCTACAGCTAATGTTACCGCGAACCGCTAATGATCTACCTCCTCTGTAACTCTAAGACTGGGTGAGCCCATCAATCATGTTAAATTTGAAAGCCTCCATCCTATCGTTGATAACGTTGTCATTATTTTAATTTTCCGAGGAGCCGTATAGCTTTTATGCAAATCTAGAGTTTGAATGATTTACACGTTCAAGTGGGAACATTTTAATGTCCCAGTAATAACTTGTTAATTTCGAGAACTATGATCATGGGATGATATTTTGCGGTGAGTTGATGGAATTTTACGACCGATAATATTAATCATACCGGAAAGTAGTAACAAAATAATTAAAAAAGGGGAAAAACCAGTGGAATGCTTTCTTCCATAGTGCTTTCTTTGAAAGAACTATTAACTATAATTATGTGATTTAAAAATCCTCAATATTAAATACATGTATCCGGGGAATTAATATAAATTTGACATCCGTATATCGAATTATTATTTCGAAACCCCATCAACAGTTGGTTTCC
Organism: Lethocerus indicus; assembly: GCA_019843655.1. Taxonomy (NCBI): domain Eukaryota; kingdom Metazoa; phylum Arthropoda; class Insecta; order Hemiptera; family Belostomatidae; genus Lethocerus; species Lethocerus indicus. The sequence goes on from JACDQD010000006.1 coordinate 9,114,875, forward strand.
TTTTATTATTATCATGTAACCTTGTGAGGACTTGTTTGTAAAGATATAACACAAGTAAAAGCAATTATTTTGTCATTTAATAAAACTGGGGGGTATTGTGTTAAAAAAATAACCCAAAGCCCACTGTGATTTCCTTCAATATATTTTATATTAAAAAAAGTACATTGGCAAACCCCAATGCACTTCCATTTTCCTGGAAATTGATTCCTTTGTTTCTTGATGAGAGTATAGAGAATATAATTATAGGCAAATTTAACTGTAAATTTAACCGAACTGGCGTATTTCTCACTGACACTCTCAATCAAATATCGTTGTAATAATATTCTAGGCTAGACCTAAATCAATATCTATGTTGTCGAACTAAATATATGATTAACTAATATTTACTTGCAAAATATTATCATTAACCATAATATATAATTATAATAATATCAAGTAAATTAACTGGCTGATTCTATCTCTCAGTACATAGTAACTTTAACTGTACCAAATTACTTATTTCCGCGGGCTAAATTCGAATTTTTATTAGCCGAACAAGTTGTTTGAAGGGTCGGGAAAGCCTCTCGGGCGGTGTAATCAGAGGCTGCGGTCTAAGAGAGCCCCTTATTCAAATAAGACTTAATCGAGACGCCCACTCCTCCAGCAGGTTCCTCTTCTGCTTTCGACCGCACTAGCACTAGTCTGGTTCCTCCAATAGACGCTCTCTTGGCCGGACGTCGGCAGTCCTTTCTGTGCAATTTCTCTATTCCAGTGGACCACGATATTATTACCAGCACTCTGATATAAGGCGTCCGTTTATGAAAAAGGTGTATGGACGCGTGGAAAAAGAACTATGACGGCGAAACCGGTATACTACTTGAGACTGTCGCATAACGCATGCTGCGACATGAACGATCAATTAATAACATAACTGCACAGCTGTATTTAGTCCTCGCCCGGTAAATCTAAAAATCATCAAGCATTAATTTTGGTGAGTAAATGTTATACTGCCATTAACATTTCTTCAGAATTTTCGGTCCAAAATCAATCATAGCTTAATACACACAGAATACCACCCAAGTTTTAAATTAAAGCATTAAAACTCATCAATATCATTATTTTTTAGGAGAAAGAAAAACCAGCATTGTTTCGAAATGAATGCATTTCATCTCTCCTAACTGTTTTAAAATTTATACCACAATAAGTATTTCGTATTTTCCTCTGGACTGGATTCAGTATAACATTTTAATAAAATATTGATTTAATTTACATTTCTTACTTGGGCTATGAAGTTGGCGACGAAAATTAACTCTCGGTAAATAAATATCAAGGAGGGCAAGCCTATATAGTTTTAAAGCATTAACACTGCCCTGTCCATAGTGTCTGTACTCAAACGTATAATCCCTCCCTCGGGTAGAGTTCGTTAATGATGCCCCGGCCTAACAGCGCGGGGGCGGTGTTGTAAGCCGACACGCGTGTAACCGAGCCCTGCGGTCCGATATAGAGTTTCATTCGGAACCGAAAGTGAACCCCATAACGATGCGGTGGCGGGCTGTTGCTTCTCAAACAATACCGCGCCGTACATCCCCCTCAGACGGGGCACAGACCACGTCTAATTCAACGAAGACGGCTTCGCCCCAGCCAAATCCACGCCGCTTTTATATTAATGATCGATAGCATTCTGCCCGCCACCATTGAAATACTACATTGAATGGTACATTTCGGAATAACTCTAGATCTGAAGATTATCAAATAATATTTTCAAATTTGTCACTACTAGTTCGATGAAATAAATGTGATTAATCTAGAAAATACAATTAACGCTCCAGATGAAAATGTTATATCATTTAAATCGAATTTTTACAATGTATGTTTTCTACAATACATGCACTCTAGATAATACAATATGAAATACTGATTTTTATACTAGGACCACTAGCATTAGCCGCAGCGATTGACTAGAAAATTCTAAAACAAAATTTTCCATGAAATTTATTTCTCCTTGGTTAATATTAATCGTTGCTGACATTTTCCTCAAATTACTATGTGTTATGTTGCCCTGTTATAATTTTCTGTTAACTATTGTCTTTAACCGCATTGCACCCATATTCATTGGGTTATAGATTTTGAAGGTAAACCAATTATTTCCAAACAGCCATGATACGAAGGACGTTTAAAATGATTAATTCACGCCTCGACTCATCACTGACGGAATGCTGCTGACTGTTTAGGATAGAACCAAGTGGAGGTACAGTGGCGGAACTACAAACCTTTTTAGTTTTTGCTCTTTCTGTATACGGGAAGACTGTATACATACCATTCCAACAGGTGTCAACCGAGATGGAAGTTTGCTGAAAATTTTTGATTCCTGTTACTATTTTAGCGGTCATCTATAGTTTCCGGGAGAATGGGCGGTCAGTGGGATGGGCGATTGTAATCAAATACGGCGCTGAGTTTCGGTGGAAGGGCGTGATGGGCCGTCGGGCGGGGGTTGAGGGGGGCGGTGTGATTCCGGTGTAATACTAATTACTAACAATCGGACTCGGAGAAACTTGTTGATCGTCGGGTGAGCTCTGTGGCTGGCAGTTCTCAAATTAAAGGTAAACAACGCTATGAGGGGTGGGGTGCGGGGGCGGCAGCCCCTTCCGCCACCCCGGGCGGGCGCCTCTGTTTAGATTTCACGAGCTCCCTCCCTTCCAGCCCAACAAAATACTTGACTCGTTAGTTCTAATTAAGTCGAGGCGAAATTCGAGGATCCCGACGTTCTCCGAAACCGGTCGGATTCCGGTTCATGAATATAAATATTGTGCGTACTGCGTAAGTCGGAACGGTCCCTGAGGGGATTACTAGTCATTGTTTATGCACGGGATCGTCTACATCGATTAAGTTAGAAACGAAAGGCTAAAAATACGGAATATTGCAGTTCCAGAGTGGCTTACCAGTACGTAGTCAGGGTTACCTCTTTCGCGGCCGTCCAACCACCCCAGTGGAGCATCAGCCTGTTGTTCCTTGAAACAGGACACCGATAGCTCAATGGTAATTTGCAAACTGTACAGTAAATAAATCTCTCGATGGCCAGATCGGGAAGGTGCGGTCAAGTTTATTGTATTTTACTGAAATTGGACTCTGGGTAGAAAAGATAGATCTCAGGTTCTCCGAGACAGAAGATCGAGAATACTGCGGTCAATTTTTAATATTTGGTTCGGGATTGTCCAAATAGTTGACACGAATGGTAGACTCAGAGCTCTGTCGCCGACCAGTAATCCACGGCCGTATATTTCGACAACGGGGCCCGGATGAAACAACAGAGAGGGGCGAGGCCGGGGCCAGGGCGGGGACACTTGGTGGCCGCTAATGGACGCTAAATCCCGCGGGCCGGCTCTTCACTTGGTGGATGGCGGGTGGGTGGGGGGACACCATCACCGCCGGGATTACGAGGGTCCCGCTAATGAGCGCCGCTAAGTCCTCCGATGACGGCCCCCTGTCAAACTGTCGAACAACTTCGGTCTCCCTCCGACCGTATGCATGAAAAACAGATGCGCCCCGACGGCCCTGAAACGTTGCTCGGCGGCCGAACACGGCGTAATTCTATTATGACTGCGGTAGTTCCAATTTGCACGGCCCGGTTTGTCTGGGCTTCGAGAGGATCCCCTTCTCTATTGGCTACTGTAACAACGTGTCCGGCGGTGCACCATTACTCACTACGGCGAATGTCACAGAAATAATTCGACAGATGGGAAATATCCGACAGAAATCTTCCAACCGCCACTTACCACAAGAATGTAGTTCTTCGGCGGGAGAATCGCGACTATGACGACATTTTTGGGTATGTATCATTTTTGATTATTGACGCTAACGATCTTTTTACGTTATGGAGAGCATATTTCCGTGTTGGGAGTATGACGGAGCTTAGGGCAACGGTGGAATGAAGGCAGTTAATTAAACATTTTATCGAAATGGGCTCCTCCAGGCACAGTTAAATCTGTGGTTTTGACTTTGGTCGTTTCGTTTCGGCTGCTCGCCATCTTCGCCTTCGTCAGTTGGACGGTGTCCCTCGGGCTTATCGGATCCCAGCGGGAGCATCTTCTCTGCACTTTTACTTACGGTTGGGGATGCGTTCGGTGGAAAACCTGTTTTACCGCCTGATTCAAATATCAAATATTTTCGGAGAAATGCGAGATTCGCGCCGTGATTTTTATGCCGAAAAATTTGTTGACGACAGCTAACCATTGGGAATTGTACGAAAGCGGCATTTTGGCCGAGACCCCGTTCAATGTCCAATACCCGAAAGTTCATTTCCCCCGGGCCAAATTAGATTTAGCCCTGCGGGTGTCCGTCCAATGTCCGTGCTCCCGATTCGGTCCCAGAAGTTTACGGTCGTCTTAAAAGAAGGCAATCCGGCTCCCTTTAAATTTGGAGCCGGTAGTTGGCCTTTTACGATTTGGAAAGACGGGGACCTGCTATTTGGGCCCCGCGGCGATAGTTTATTGGTCGACATCAAGTTGTATCTCCCGTCCCTATGACTTCATCATCCGGACAGAAACAGTAACAACAGTGCCCCGACCCCCTTATCTGAGCTTCATTTTGTGTTTAACCGTCGTCGGCGAAAACACCATCCGGTATTGACAACGTTATGCCGGCTCATATAAGGAGGTTGGCCGGAATGGTGTATACCCCGCTTTATTGTTGAGAAAAGGGTAGGTCGTAATGAGAGGAGATACTTCGAAAACAGCTTCGTCCGATCAAGGATTTTTTGAAATTGACCTACACAGTAAACAAGTTGAAGTTCTGCAAACTCCAGATGTCATTACTTTTGCCGATGAGTTCTTTATATCTGCATGTCTTAAAGTCAAGCGCGCTCCAATACCGTGAGCTGTTGTTCAACAATGTTGAATACTATTATTCATTTTTATACCCCTTAGTCCTATAATACTCCTGTTTTTTACCATCTTCAGTTGCATTATAGTAATGTACTAACGTGTAAATATCCCGTCCTACGACTGATATTCTTTTAGGACGCTAATTTAATTTCCGATTTCATTTGATTAGACAGTAAAATTTAGTTATCAATTCTTCTAAATATTTTTACTTTCGATACATTTAATAAAAAGCGAGAAAAATGTACAAGTTATAATTTTAAAAATAAATTAACCAGCCATATCGACTTCACGAACAAATTAATTTTCATATTAAATTATTTTTGCGAAGCTTATATTCAATCTGAAATTACAATTTTTGTTGCCGCATTAGAGTAGGCAGCGTGGTGGTAAATTTACCTTAGCATCTGAGGTTTAATTAAAACCCGCGTTTTACTCTCTTTGCAGGAAGTTAATTAAAACGTAATTATTCATTTGATGCTGGACATTGCACGATTCGTGTAACAGTTCTCATAGTCAATTTTCTTGTAAAATGCGCAATTTTAAATTGTTATTTGTAATACTATTAAATAAACAGCCATCGTTGTTTTCTATAATGTTGGATCTCTAATTAGATTGGCAAATTAGAACATGTAGCTGCATTGAACGAACTACGATTGGTATTTTGAAAAGTCGTCTACATATTTTATTTTAATAATTAAATCGTTGTTATGTAGCGACATTACTTTCGTTGGCAAATGAGCCTCCTATCATTTCAGAACAATTACTCTCTGAAATTAACGTACAATTAACGGAATGTAGTGCCAAAACAGTTCTAATTTAAAACCAGACAGGCGGGTTGAGCCAGGGATACGAAAAATTAACGTTACTGAAAACACTCGCGGTCCGCCGTACAAATATTATACGTTCATTGCGACAAAATTTTCAAAATAAATTGGCAAAATTACAGTGACCCTCTACAACGTGTGCATCTCCGAACATGCATTTGACTCTCACAGGTGAAGTCGTTCACTCTGTTGCTGACAGGAGGCAGCACTGCTACCAGCATTTATTGACAGCAATATGCATGGTCTTCATATTCTTGCAGTATTCGTTTTATTAATTATAGTTAATCCTATATTATTATTCCGCGCATGCAACTTGACCAGTGACAACATTCTGCACTCAAGCATAACGCGGAACTGAGGTCTGTCTCTATAGCAGGGTTACTAAAAATGTACCATCTGGCGCACGATAGTGAGATTAGTGGCAATATTTTAATTACGCCAAGTGATGATACCGCGTAACTCATAATGCTCACTGGATGTAATTACTGGGCCCCCTTCTATTTGTACCTTGTGCGATATGGGCCGTGGACGGTGAAAAAGACTAACAGAAGGGATGTTGGTTAGCATGGGGGAGGGGCCGAACAAAACGAAAGGAAGGGCGCGTGGCCTCTCCCATAAATTAATAGAAGTAAGAGCCCAACGTTGCGGCGGGGCCGGGGGCGCGATGTACACCGACAATGCTACTAATGAAATTCCCCGGAGCGGAAAGCCGACCGCCCGCATTGCCCTCCCCCTCGGCCATGGCGCAAGTAAACGGGATAATTAATTCGGGGCGGGTGGTGAACATTTTTGTGCCGAGAGACGGAGGGAGGGAGGGAGCAGTGATGGTGCTCTGCGATATTGAAATGCTAGGCCGGCCTCGCCTTCCTGTCCCTTTTTTTCCTGTATCGGGAGTTATTGCTCCTCCCCTCAGTTCCCCAACTCAATCCTCCTCCTCCTCCTCCCCCCCCACCAACCAACCAAGTTTTTGTCCTCTCACGCGAAATTCAAATGAGCGGCGTTCCAACGTGTCAACCGACAGTGTTAATTCCCCTAAAGCTAGTAATTCTGACGCCTAGCGCTTACTGTGTTTATTTGAGCGTCACACTATGACCCGGTGGCGCCCACGCCAGACACCGGCACCCCTTACAAACAAATCAGCGAATAAATTCTATCCTAAATTAGCACAAGCTCCAGCGGGCCCAATTGTTCACCCATATAACACTAATCAGCAAACGTCGCAAATATTAAGGTATTGGCATTATGATACTTACCTAGAACATGGTGAGAAGTTACGATTAATGAGTGGGTATAGGAGCAAACCGGTATGGAATCACCGCTATTATAGAAGGAAATTATATATAAAAAAAAATAATTTATTTAATCCTCTCTTTTTAATATACCATTATGGCCTATCGTGCGATTAAGCTGAATTCGAATTAATATTATGGCGGCCTTCAAATGAGCATATTGGAGTTCAGTCGTCCCGTTTAATCGGTTGGAAATTTACGTTTCAAGGAAAATCATTAGAATTGAGTTTGGCACTTTGTTCCACAACAACTGCTTCCGAGAGAAATTATTGGGTTCGCCTTTCTGAAATTCACAGCGGCAAGATGGCCTTATATAATGAACGTGTATTCCGGGAAACGGTGTAATTGAAAGGAAATTTCGAAGTCGCTGGGGATTGGAGTCCAGTCTGTTGCAAATTCAAATGACCCGGGGCACTGCGAACACGGATAGACCACGCGAAATTGTTGCAAGTTTTAATTCGTTTATCTAACAGGCTCAACCGTCGATAGAAAAATTAATACACTGTCTATTTCTCGAAGATCCTTTTGTGATTTGTGTGAAGAGCAATTATATGTGATAAGTGATGAAATAAGTGGATTTGCAGGAATCTATGTGCATACTTACCAATGTTACGGTTCATATATTTGAATACGGCAAGTGTATTTGTTTTCTGGGGCGGAACATAGCGGTGCAGGAAAACGGTTAAATTTCCCAGCGAAAAACAATATTTCGACGTTTGTAATGGTATTAGCATTTCAAAATTAGGTGCACAATCGTGAACGCAGTGGCCAGTTTGTTAGAGTGCGGGTAAATGATTCAAAACCGGTGTTTTGTGGAGTGCTCGACGCGGGCCAGCTCTCTATTAACATTCTAATGGGGAATAACACCCGAACAATCGTAAAACAAACCGGTGTCGGGGTGGGGGGTTCGATCAACGAATAGACCTGCGTCCCTGAGTTCTATTCATTGAAACAACATTCGGTGCGAGCGAACGAAGGCTAGTTTTGTTGTTCGGACAAAGGTTTAATTAACAATGGTCGGTGTCAAAGGCCGGCGCCCTACCCCCTCCCCCCATCGCCGGCCGTTTTTCTAAGGCACGCTTCAATTCCTGAACATGCCAAATATGCGCATGCCCGTGCCCAGTGGTTCACGGTGTCTAGTTGTACGCTTCTGTCGCGGGCAGAAATATCCGGAGATATGAGCATAGCAAATTATAATAGAAGAACGAAATGTCCCTCATCATGTTAATTTTCTGATTTAGGATGCAGTTAATGTGAGCTAGGACCGCGGCGTTGTTGGACCGATACAACAACGTACAACTCTGCGGTCAATGCGACAAATCTTTAGGAGAGGACAGGGCTAATAGCTCGGACGGTGTAATGGGCAGTGTTTGAGATGGCGTGCGGGAGGAGGACGATGAGGACGGTAATGTCGCCCTAGAGGGGAGGTGGCCGGACGAGGCTCTAATGAGGCCGGCCCGCTCATTACCCGTAAAGACACGGAGGATCCAATCGGGCACGTTGGTATCACCGCACTCTCCACACTCCTTATTTCTTATACCGGGCGCTAACTCCGGCCACCGTCAAGAACGACCCCGAACGAAGGGGAAACAAAAAGCATTCGACCGCACCAATCGCCCGTTCGGATTCGTCCTGCCGGCGGCGGAAACTACACCGGTCTTTCGGATTATTAAACCGTCGAGCGGTCTCCTCACTTAACGGAGTTAGATCGTTCCTTCTTTCCGAAGAACGTTTACACCAAACGAAATGCAATTCTATATTTTATACATTTTCCGAAAGTATCGAATAATCGTTTAATCAATTATGTATTGTCCTCTCGAACAACACAATAAAGCATATAGCTAAAGCTAGTGCAATCACTAATTGAATGCCTACATTCAGCCCAATAGAATACATATACGGTACTTGCAGTTATAATATGATATTTCAATTTTGTCATAAACTAGACCGGTTTAGGATTTTTGTTATCGCCAGCTTATTCCGTCGTTAATATAATGAGATAATAGGTACGATATTGTCTTAGTTAAGACGAAATTGGCATTTGGCGACAGCAAGTCACAAGAGTGACAATATCACAAAACTTGCCAAAGGCTACGAAGAATAAGGGGTGCCTGAAATGCGTTTCACCTCCGTAAGGTCTCCAAAATAAATTATGTACCAGCACCCTGGAAGATGGGAGGTGTAGGGAAGACTTGATGTATATCGCTCGCCGATGTGGGTCTAACGTCCATATCCTTACCCGGACAGAGTTAAATAACCCGGGGTTATTCAGTACCAATAATAATGATATATGTAATAAAACTAATATTAATATAGTTTGTGGTAACGCTGGGTAATAGAACACGACGTTCAGTTTTCATTCACACCGATTAATGAATCGGATTCCCGCGCATTAACGCCCTGAATGCGAGGGAAAAGTAATCAGTAGAAATTGTACCCCCCTTAAACTTCTTAAATTACTGTAATTGTATATCATATTATTACATTATTATACTTACATTATATTACGGTAAATTACAGTAGACCTGTAACGTTGCATGAAGCTTGTGTCAATCTAGAGTCGATGAGATTTTTCCAACGCGGTAGCAGTCAATTGCCTCTGTTTCCAAGAAAACAATCTATAAATTCCCGCTAGAAAATTACAAATGATCGCAAGAATTTTACAGATTACTGCAAATAATCAATTGGTGCAACCAAAAGTATGGTAAACCGATATACCACTGACGAGCTTCAAGCGATTAATAATTCGGTTGCAAACACAAATAATATGGCCAATTTTTTATCTTTTTAATTCGAAATTAATTTTTTAATCGTATATTTATATTTAAGAAACAGTTAATAATAAGGTACAATGCAAATTAAAATTCTCAGAAATAAACAGAGTCGTCAGAATAATAAGGTAATGAGAGAAGAAAGTCAATGAGATGCATAGGACTAGTACACTCTAGTACCGTGGAACACACAGAACTTTAATTTAAAAGAAGATTATATATATTTATTTATTGATAATATATATTTATTGGTTTACCAGTATTGGAGACAAGTAGAAGAGAAGTTCGAATTCGGTCGAATTTTCCTAGAGAACGACAGAGGTCATTTGAAGGTGACCGGCATGTATACGTGAGCTGACGACCTTCAAATGACCTCTGTCGTCCTCTAGGAAAATTCGACCGAATTCAGATATCGCTCTATATTCCCGCAGCCCAGCCAGCCACCACCAGTTCAGGACACTCCCTGTGACCCCCAATATAACCAGACTTCCCCGTAAACGTCCCCGGGGGTCCAGGTGCTCTCCTCACGCCCAGTAGCGTTCCGTTATACTCCGGTATGGTAATATTTACCACGAACGCCCCCGGTAGACTCTACCTTACCCGGACTTCGCCGTAAACGTCCCCCTGTGTCCAGGCACTCTCCTGAAACCCCGTATCGTTCCGTTATACTCCGGTATATCGCGATTGAAGAGCAGTAGGGGGCCCTTAGCGTGCGCTCACCCGCGTCATGCGATTCCCGCCGCGTCCCTTCCACCCCACTACAAGTGTCCGCCCCTCCGACCGAAAAATATGACTGTCGCCGTACCCCAACGAAAAAAGGAGTAACTCTATTGCAGTACGATATACACTCGAATGGCAGTCGTTTCTTCGGTCTGGCATTCTACAACAAGGATAACGGTCGTGTTACGTACGGTATTGGATTAGCGAACCGCGTTAATAATATGTGCCAAATCTGTGTGGGATATTATGTACAATATTTTCATATATTTTAAGGCATGAGTCGGAAGTTCGTTCACTTGCTTGACTTCCAGTTACCATTCCTGTTGGTCATAAACAAGACGCTTCCATTTTTATTTCTGTAGTAGAGGCGGAAAATATATAATGAAAGGTTCCCTATATGTAACTAATATGTTTGTTATAAAGTTTAATTAAACCGCTTACAATACCCTTACAAGGTACTGTTTAGTCTAACGTACCTTAATTGTTTTGAGAAGACAAGTTACCGGGTTATCCAACCACCAGAGCTTCCCCGATAAATATAAAATAAACTTTTATTTTACGTCCTAACTAATCCCTTGCATTTAGGTATTGACTATGGCGGTATGCTAAACCGGGTTACCAGTTAAGGAAATATGCGTATGTTGACAGGTAATCTTTCCTTTGCTACTTCCCCCTTATATCCTTTAAAATATGCTTTACAATATGTGAACAATAAGGTTAGTGGTTGGACCCAGTAATCTATCTAATGCCTTTTGTTAGCGTCATTAAACTACATCGTATTTCACACAATCTAGGCTTACGTTCCGCTTTTCCGGGCTAACAATCGAATAACCCGAGTATTTATGTTTCATTATTATAAGTGTACGGAGATTATAATGCATTGTCCTTGCGGGCCTTCAATCATCCTCTAATATTAATTTAGGACGCACGTTTCACGCGCGAGACATTATCTCGGTACGCATCGGGCGTATTTTATGTCGAGTATTAAAGTGATGCATTTTCAGTGTTATTTGGAAGGCGGACGTTCCCCCTAAGGTCGCTAAGCCCGAGTTATGGCCTGTTGACTGTTCCCCGGAGGGCCCCTCTACCCATCCACTTTACGGAAGAGGAAAATAATTGTTAAATATAAACACGTTATCCAGGTATAGATAAATTATTGGCGATTAAAATATGAACATAAATGCGGGCGAAGGAAATTAATTTGATTCAATTACATACACGTGTCAGTCAACAGCGGTGGAGTGGAATGAACAATTATTCGGTACGTATTCAATTCGAAAGATCACACTGGAGTTTACGACCTCCTCTCGTTTAATTAGTTGAAATTTTCAGTTGGAAATCAGTTAGGTTGTTTGTTCCGCTTATACTGCTTCCTCTCTAAATTCGCAATTAAATAACTCCGCCATTTTCAAACAAAAACTGCTGAGATGCACATACAACGAGAGGAGGTTACGGGAAAAGAATTAATTGCAGGGGAATTCGGAAGAAAACATAGAAAGACCTGCCAGTAGCCATAAATAGAGGATATATTAAAAAATTATAAGGTAAGTAAATCACATTTAAAATTAGGTATTTCAGTATTTTATTTGCCAGTTTTTTCATGCTAGTAACAGTGTAATGGAGTCAATATTTGGGGGCGTTTTTTTTCATAAACATCATTTAATTATTCAAAGTTTAATAATTTCATCAAAATCAACTCAAGTTCTTTTGTTTCAATATGGTGATATTACATGAAGCCGGTTTTTTAATGCCACTCTTATTGTAATCCGTCTTTCGCCTACTTTATCAACCAATTGAAAATTATATTGCAACATCGATGGTCACGGAATAACCGATTGTAATCCGGTTTACCAACGTTCCGTACACAACACGTGAGAAATAAAACCAAACGGTTGATAATTTTAACCGTACCCGACCGCAGTTTGTTGGTCCCGTTTTAAATGCTAACCGCCGACCGAAGTGGGCGCCTCCAAATTCAGGCGCGGGCGTCAACACTGAAAATTGAACGTGTTTAAAATATTTGGGGACGGCGGTCGCGGGCAGGATAAACACCGGTGTTTGGAGTACAGTTGATGATTGGGGCGGATTGCGTACCGCATAGCCCCCTTTTGTTTTCCCGTCGCCGCACATCCGATAACAAATTGCCAAATGCAATTATCCGTGCAGCGAATCCGAGCCACCGGTTCGCCGATTTGGAGGGGTTGGGGAGTCGCGCCGCGGAGGTTTGGGTACGGTTCATTAAACCGCAAATTTGTTGTGTTATACCGTCGGGCGTTCATTGTGTGCAAATTCAGTAAAATATAAGCTCGCCGGGCGCTCACTCTCCTCCTGTCTCCCACAATTATCAAAACTCGGACATCATTATTCATCAACCGACAGCGTAAAGCTAAGTATACCGAGGTTTGTTTACTGTCAAACTTTATACTTAAAGTATAATTTCGTATTCCTGAAACGAGTTACACGATCTTTCTGGTATTTCCACAATTTTCGCTCAAGGAAGTAGGTGCATAGAATATTTTAGTTTTATTCACTTAATATAAATAATTTTATGGCGTGTGTACTCAGTACAAAAGTAGATTCGCAAACTTCCTTATTTTTCTGTGAACCTAAAGGTTCCACCTGGAAATCAGTCGGTGGCAAATGTACATTAAAGAAATATCGGACGGTTACTAGTTCCGCCGTCTGTAGGGAGAGCGATGGGAATCCCTTTCATTGTAAAATATACATAGTGTCACCTTTTGAGGGGCGACAGTTTAAATTGGCAGGTTGACAAGCCGGGCCGGATATTGGCTCGGCGGGCGAGCATCTGTCCTCAGCCGAGACGCCTAGAGCCCGCTCAACACCTCTCTCCAAACCCGACCGGAAATTGGCCGAATCTGTAGCCAACTCTCACCCCCTCCAGGCACAACTGAATCCAATATCGGCTAATATTGGACTAGTTTAAAATCGGCGGAGAGAATTTACGAATACGAGAATTTTTCAATAACAGAAGATAAGAGTAACCCAGGTTTTAATATGGTTCCATGCTACGTATATATATTTAGCATAATTCTCTGGAGAGTTTGAGGATTGGGATAGTGTAGCAAGGCGATGTGATGTGTGTATCATTCTAGCGGTGGATTTAGTTGAAAAATAAGTTTTCATTGTGTAAACCGAAGGAGAAGCAGGAATTCCTGCAGCCCATACCAGGAGACCCCTCCACTCATCACCCATTCATGGGGGTGGAGCCTACGATTGAATACCATTTGTCTCATCGACCAGTCCTGTTAATTATTCTATACTGTCCAAATTTCGGAATATCATTTTTTACTTCCAACCGAAAATGCGCGGAGATAAGGTCGTAATAATGAATGAAGTTCCCGCATCCAAATACTCCTGTTTTGTCCCGTCAACACCGTCTAAATCATTAACGGTCAATGTCTTACGGACCCCGCATTTCGTCGTAGCCCAAGCCCCCGGTAGAGGAGACCCATGAAAATTTATAACTCCGAAGGGAAGTTTCTAGCGGGTCATCGGACACAATAATTCAATGGTTCGATACACGTTTTACGCTCCCGGGTGACGAGTGGCGTCCCCCAGGAATGGACAAGAAAGGGAAATTTTATGTTTCTGTTTTTCTCAAGTTTTGGTGCAGGCGTCTCAATACTAAATTCGCCGGGCTAAGGTTACGACTTGGCCAACTCGCAGTGATGGGTAGGGGGGGGAGGGGCCCTCTATTCGGCGTTATTCGGATTCCTTTGGTTCGGCGCCTCATAAAACCGCCCGTTGAAATACTCGTATGGGGCAAAAGTTGCCTAGTCAATTTGAAGTCGGGTGTTGAAAAACATGTGCATAAGTTTACGCGAGTAGATAACAATAATGTCAATGACGGAGATGCTTTATTTCAGCCAAAAGTATCCACAATAAACTATACTTCATTTTAGTATTTTCATGTACTGTACATGTATTTGCATGTACTGTATATCCAGCCAGAACTTATAAAACACTACACTGTCAGTGTGTTTACTAAAACACAATCTGAAACAGGGAACAAACCGAAAATCCTTCAAGATTTCTTGTAATGGGATTTTATATTTCTGCAATAGAACAGAGAAATGGTCTGTGTAGAAGCGTTAGTTTTTAGGTAACATTTCTCGAATCGAACAGAATTAAAATAACGATTCCTAAAAATTAATAATACTGTTCGAAAGCCCAACTCCACCAAAATACAAGACACTCTGGGTTGAAATATAAAAAATATTTTCTTGATCTCTGCTGAAGCATCCACATATATAAATACGTGTATTTTCTACCCAGGATACGTGCAGATATCTTTCCATTAACTTATTGAGTTATTATGATTTACATCGTGGAAATTACAATTTTTTTTCTGCCTTATATTTTGTGATTCTTTCCAATTGCGGCCAACGGAAATGGACCGGGCGGGCACCGGAGAGTTGGGAATAAATAAAATTTTTCAATTTCACATAGAACAATAACGTTTTACGATGTTTCCTGGAAGAGACCTGCTCTGAATCAGGATAACTGTAGGGGACCCGTAAAAAGTGCGCAAAGGGGGTCATAAAGCAGCTCTCCTGGAACTCGGCCAACGTCGCTAACAACTGCATATTGCTCGGCGTTTTAAAACCTGCTCCCGCCCTAGTAATGGCCACTTTTCCTACTCCATCCAGCCGACTACAATTGACTCCGAAATATTACTTCCAAGGCTCTTTCCAAATGTTTTATTCTCCGTATTTCGATGCAGTTTAAAAGTTGAACATTTAGGGCAGGGTCTTGACAAACCACATATCACACCTTGAACAAGACACGCCATGAAATTCATCAAATTCATACTATCCAGTACGGAGAACCGGTTAGAAGCCCGAGAAGTCATTTCTGAAAGCACGGAAATAGGCGGCGTGACCCGTCAACCTTTTATTACTTTTCTTTACCGATTTTCGCCTTCTTGTCCGAACCTTTTTTACAAACAAAAAAACCCGGGGAACATTAATAAATGCGGCGGTACTGTGGTGGGACTGCCGTCAGAGCAACAGTGACTGAGTGGCCCCACTCTTTAGTCAGACGCCGAATAATGGAAAGCTCTTTGTAAACATTGTGCCCGACCCCCCGACCCCCCAATGTCGGCTAATAAGGCTAATGCGACCCATGCACGCAAACCCATTACAATAAATGTTTGACGTAATTCAAGCCCCTGATCTTAAACTTGGAAAAGGACGATGAACGTTCTCAGCGACCATCGAAACGTATGATTAAGCGGTGACGAAGTACAAGATTAGATTATGTACTTTCTGTTACTGTAGTACTAATTTCGTTATTTTTTAACTCGTCCGAATGAATTATTCATTGGACTAGTTACACGACATACAGAACTAACGGAAGAACTTTAATACTTTTTAATAGTATAAGTCTATTATCTGGATAGTAAACAAGATAACTTAATTTTATTCTTAACGAGTCTTATTTTATCGCGGACTGGAAACAGAAAAGGTGGCATTGATGATGTTATTAGGGCTCCCCATTCCGACAAAATAATATACATTAAATATAATCACACAGTGGCCAACTGTACCTGCGTCACGAGTAAAACAATTTATTCTCCCGGATAGACAATTAATTTGCAACCCTCCGAACCCAACATGAAAACGGAATACAATATATGCGAATCGTTCGGTTCTGTGGCCTTGGGCGGTGGGATGGTAGGCGGCTCTTATTATGTGGCCCGGTCTTGGATTCCGGTTGTTTAGAATTTTCAGTTGAGCATGAAATTGGGGGCGGTGCGGTGGGGGCGGCCCCAGTAAATCGCAGGGGCGACCTCCGATTTCACGGGCGGGGCGCACACGGCCCACACGCGGGCGAAGCAATTAAGTCCCGGGGCCGCGCCGGCCGCCCCCCCACACCCCGGGGGACCAAACAGAAATGGAATAAGTTCGGGGCCCACCTGAGAATTAGACGGGTACACTTGTGTGCGGGATCCCAAACAACTTGCACACACCGAATTGCAAACCGAACCGGGGCGGTCGGGAGCTGACTGCCAAATTAAACTCGATAACTGAGGTTAATATGTCGAATTCAAATTATGATTTATACTACTAGTGTTAGTAGTGTTAATTCCAGATATATACATGAAATCACGAAATTGCAACAAATTAAGTAGACATTATAACACAAGTTTGTGACAAACTAAGTAATTAAGATTAATTGATATCCTTGACTCTAAATTATTTTCATTTAGTTTAGACAGTGTCGACGCCCGGAATGGCGAAACGGGGTCCGTGTTCCCGACGAGTGGTTTCATTCGTACAGGCGTGGTCGGCAAGAACAAAACGATGTCCGCATAAAAGAGGAGCCTTTCGGATGGGGCAATGGGCCGTGGCCGGGCACCGCTCTCCGATCGGTTGGGCAATCACAATTGGTTCATTACTGCGCGTCGGCCGGCAATATATCCCGGCATAAACATCCAGTAAAATGAGCGCCCGCAGCATAAATAGTATTTAGGGGGAGAGGGGGGCGCCGATTGTTCTTGACACGCTGAAATGCCGGACAGCGCGTAAATCAAATCATAACATTGTCTCGTCCGCGGAGCTTGTCCCCGTGCTATGATGGATATTTACGGATGAGTACATGGACTGATTCGGTTTCCGACCTCAATCCACGGAGTCTTTTCAAATCGCTTCAAGTAAGGATGTTCAAAGTGTAAAAATATAGACCCTTTCCAAATAAAGAGGCCTGTCATGTTGAATCGAAAATGCGGTCTGTAATGAAAGAGATGTTTTATTAAAAATGGGTTCGGTTTACTCGCGATTTCGATTCGAGAGTACGTTTTAACCGTTCCCATACGCTTTTGGCATCTGATGGCATTCACCTATATCCGCGCCAATAGTGTTTTCTGTTCCAACACTCTATATCTTCGGCGGTTGTTTGTTGACGCGCGGGGAAAAAAGAATTCTCTCAAGGTTGGCAGTCAACCAACTCTCTGCGCTAAATCCCGCCTTCAAAGAATATTTAAGGTTTTTTAAATTCCCCGCAAGGAAGTCCTCGAGATGACTCCATTGGCTCTCTCCTCTTGGCAGATAAGAGACACTCTTTATGCGTTTTCCCCGGGGCGGTTACTTAATAATATATAGCCCTATGAAACCTATATAAGAATATACAGTATGCTATTATGTAGCAGATATTAATATATTATTAATAAAAGTAATATTGTCAACAGCAACATTTGGGCGTCAATTCAAACTGTGCCCAATTAGTTGATGAACGTGGTACGATTGAGGCCATTGACGAATAATTTGCTACGGACTGTTAGGTTCTATAATACGGCCGTTCGTACTTATTAATTTTCCAACATCATTTTTATTATAACAATTTAGTCCTTCAAACGTTATGTCCCTAACAGGTTCATCATCTCCGCATACAATAGTGTAGAGGTATTGATCCCTCCCTAGTCAGCCAGGGTACAGTGAAGTTTATAATCGGTCGTGTCGTAAAAATACAAATTAAAAACGAATCCATCTCGCCACGGGGGGGGGGGGGGAGAAACACGGCACACTCGCGTTATTGAAATGTAACGATGAAAGGCAAAAGACCCCCCCCTCAACCAACCAAACCACCCAATCCCATTGTGGTGCTCCATGTGACGGATGTTCTGCTATCAATAGGACTCGGTTTTCATTAGCTCATTTCCAAATCGCCGTCAGAGGACAAAAAGGAAAAACTCCGTACAATAAAAAAAAGAAAAAAGCACAAAAACGAGCCCCGAATCGGATGGGACAATGCCCGCATTGAGCGTTATTAGAGCTCGGAGCCTCCAATCAATTTCCAGACGTCCGAAAACAAACCGTTTCACGCAATCAGATATGATGGTCCGTTCTGTTTCCTTTTTTTTTTTTTATTGATTGTGGCGGAGGGGGGAGGAGGGAGGCGTCATAAATTATCGTCCACTATTGAGCCCCAACAATATTGGACATTATAAGTCATCGCGGTCCCGCTCTTTAATTAAAACCGAATCATAAATATTGTTCCGCCCGTCCAACCACATAAACGGTTAAGAGTACTATAAATAGGACGGAAATAACTTTTTCGGGGTGGGTGGTCGGGGGGCGGGGCAGTTGTTAGCTTACTCGTTTCGGTCAGGTAAAAATGGCATTTTAAATCAATCTCAAAGCCAAAAACCATTTAAGTTGTCAACCTGATGTAGTTAATAAAACAATGACCTCTCGACGATACATAGGGTGACTATTTCCGAAATAAACGCTTAAAATGGTAGTGAAATGTTCATGAAATGGACACCTCTTCATTATTAGAGGTGAAAATTAGTTGAATATAGACTTAAAAAATGCTATATTTCAATAAATTTAGATAAATGGGCCAGTCATATTTGATCTTGGAATATTCGTCTTTTATATTCGTTTTGTCTGAAAATCGTCAATATATCGTTCGCGAAAATCTTAATTTCTAGTCCTGTTTATGTGGTTTGTAAACTATTTCTATCATTTTCTAATTTGATATTTTTTAATAATTGTATCGTTAGAATTATTTACTTATACGTTATATATATGTCATTATTATAAATAATCCTCTGATCAAAACTGTTTGAACATCGTTATAAATCGCGTACAATTTATTTATTTTTTATTTAAACTTTTCTACTCGCTTGCACTTCGAATAGTTGAGAAGATAAGGGAAGTCGGACATGTTCCTAGTGTCGGAACTAGTCCCAAACTACGTCCGATTACAAATTGGGCAGAAGCGCCCAAATGGTGGGGGGGGGGGAGGAGAGGCCTTACCGAAGGCCCCTGCAGGAGCCCAACCTAGCCAAACTACACTTCTTAACTGCTATCATTATTGCCGCGATTCCCGGCCTAACTTGTGTTGTGTCCATTGGGATTAGCCCGCCGCCCGCACCCGCACTCCACTCGCACAGCGACTGCGACCCACCACCAAACAACTTGTGTTTAACAACTTGCTAGATACACACACACACACACGCACGCACATAACACAACGCGGCCTTTCACACATACAACAAACGGGCGCAGCTTATTTGTCTCACAACTCCGCTTCGAAACTGCCCAGTTTCGGAATATTGCAGACCGGGCATTAGAGCCCCCCCCTCCCGTTCCAGTTTATACTTCCTTTTTGGCCTTTCCACACTCAGTCATATTATACTGTAATAATTCCAAAACTGTGACCTAGCTCTACGATGTTCCCACACGGTCGGAATGGAAACTGAAACATGCAGCACAAAATACATATTTCTGTGGTTAAAATAAGTCGACCTTGTAGAATACTATGGTTAGGGCTATGTATAAGTACATATTTATTAATAAGGTAACATATTCTTCAATTATTTTCCAAACAGTATTTATCAAACAATAAAATTAAATATTTATTGAACGATTCCATCAATGTTGTTACGCGGATGGTAACTGAGCGCTAGGGGGCACAAATGGGAGTGCCCTGCTGAGTCCATAGCTAAGGGACTTGAGAGTAAACCCCGAGCGAATCGAGCAGAGGATGTCGGACTGGAAGCGAGCCAATTCCGGAGTTCATTACTCATTGCGTTGTAGGTCCTATCTTTTACATTGAGTTCACGCCCTCCCCCTAACCCCAAATGTCTTTTAACCGGATTGACAACATACACGATATATTATTATTTATATATCGTCAATTATTAATTGTCGCTACAATACTAGCCCCGGTTAACCAGCTATAACCGGATGAAACGGTTTAATTACGTACGTTATTATGAAAATATCGAGGATAGACGATGAGCTGTTTAAGGTAAAATGAAAACCATCGGCGTGATAATCATTTTCTCAATTCTACAAATGTTTTACCAACCTGGATAAACTGGAAAGCGATAAAGGATTAAAATACGAGTTTGTCGTCGGGGTCAAACGTTTGACTCCGATGCCAGAGTTTCTGGGACAACTGTTTTCGATGGGGGTAAACAATATATTTAAAAAGGACTGATATATTTAAATGCGTCGCCGGCGGGTGGGGACGCCATTCCCAGGATTAAACCCTAAAAGGTAAACAAGGGCGAGTGGAAATAAATCTCGTAACCCCCTCCGCCCGCCCACCCTCCGGCTATGGCGGCGACTCTTTCGGGGCCTTTTCAATTATTGTATCTGTTTTGGGGCCTTGAGGGGAACCTGCTTTATATCGGCGGGAATCGACTATAAATAACGGGCTCGCAGTCAATCGGACTGGAGGGTACCCCCTAACCCCCACCCCAAAAACAACCCTTTACGGCGCTGTCTTAGCCCGCACATCCGTCTTCTAACAGGGGCCACAATTGTTTGCTCCCCCCAACAGTTTTTTTTTTCAACTCACAAATGTAGGCCCCCCCGTCACTTGGACAACCGACATAATTTTTTTACATCTTATCAGGCCCAGCGTGATTGTTAAAAAAAAGCGTACACATGAATGTTATTTGTAACGAATTAAATTGCGGAATTGACACTGGTTTCCGGTAGGATCGCGCAATATTGTGGTATTCCGGGTACCCCTGCTGATTTACAAGTTTGCACGGTGGAAGTAATGTTTCATCTGAAGTAAATAACACTAAGCTGAATTTACGGATTTGTTTTCATTATTGAATAATTGTTCGCAGGAAACTATTCGTGTGGTGGCAAAGAAAATTATATTTTTATCGCCGTTCCAACTCGTTTATTTATGACTTTGTACTTTGACCAAATGAAGAAATCGTACGCAGGGAACACGCGGAGAGTGAATAAATATAGAACGTTCCGCCGGTATTTCATGATTTCGGATCGTAAAAATTATCGCAGCGGCCGTTTACGTCTTCCATGTCGTTTGTTTTAAATCGTAAATAAAATGCGTAAGCCCGATCGGATCTCTTGTAAATTAAGACTTCGGGGCGGGGGTTCGAGTTCAAAACCGAAGGGTTGTTTCAAGTCTCTTTCATATTTACTTTAATTTATAGAGCGTGTGCGTGACCGAACGACTCGCAGCAGTCGTAAAGAATGCAGTCGGCAAGCAAACCGAACGCATTGATTACGCGACGAGAGAGGTTAAATTCACGTGTAGGAGGGTCTCGATTGGCCGAAACATATTCTGTAATATGTATATTGTTTAAGAGCGTAATGCGTTCTAACTGCTGCTGTGAAATAACTGGCATTTCATAAATATTAATGGAAACATCCAGCATGAGTCTTCGTATGAATTGAAACAATGAAAGCATGAATTTGGAGTGGTGTGAAATTGATATCACCGGCCATGAGCTAAAGTATTTTTGCTGGTCCGGATTTTGGTTTCCACCCACCGTCATTAGGGTTAATAAATTAGCGAGGAAGCAGTGTCCGGTAGAAACCACAATATGCGTGAATAATACAGCGAATCGACCGCAACAACGGGTCCAGTGTAACGCTGATGGTTCTTCATTCTTCATCGGCACCCGACATGCCTACTCACTCTACCTCATTGTATTACTGAAGGAATGCCATGTGCGTTACCTACCCGGATAATTAAACCAAGGTTTGTGTAGAGGACCTGAATATGTTTTAAATCAAATAATTGGAGAGGGCTCCTTTTGATAACAGTCTGGACCAAATGTCTGCCTGCTCTCCTCCCTCCCATTCAGAACAGAAGGCACCGAGTCACAATGAACGGTTACTTCAATTTCGGAACTAGTGCCCCAGACATTATGAGAGGTCAAATTTTCACCGAATCAAGACGCCACATGTCCTTTATCTCCTTCATTTTCTGTCATCTAGAACAAGACAAATATGTTATATTCAGGTTAATATCGTTTTCTATTTATTCTATTCCGGCCTATAACGAAACATTTGGCCGAATCAGTATTCCGTCTATGTGATATATTATTCAACAAAACCGCACATTACGGTGCCCTGTACAGTGAAATCATGTGAGAGACATTGTTTAAACCTAAAGGTGGGCTGCGGGGCCACGTGTAACTGTGAGTGTCGGGGCCCGGACGCCTCTCGTCACATCGCGCTTCCCGGCTGATTCGATTTTCAACTCGGCCAAAAGAAAAGTGAAAAGTCAAGTTGTCGGCGTGGCAACTCTCCAATTTACACTTTCCCAGTAGAGCTCTGTCTCGGCCAAGGTTTTTAATGTACGGCCGTTTGTTACGTTGCCGGAATCTTTTATTGGTGGGGAGGGGGGATCAATTATAAGTGCGTGAAAATGGAAACGAAAGAGAAATAAAGCGATTGAATATTCATCGCTGGAATCGATTGGAAATATTCATTTTCGAATCGTGGCTAAAAATTGAGGACGTTTAGTAAGCGACTCAAGTTGAGGGCTGAAACCAATTTTTTTTTCTCTAGGCATTAGCGAATTACTGTATATATACATGTATATGTTTGTAGATCAATTAAAAGAACATTAGCGAGAGCGCAGTACGTGTATTACAAATGGCCAGGGCCGGGTCGGGATCAGGGCTAGGAAACATGGGACCAGTCACAATATTGACGCATACAGTTTGAATGAAATTTATCAGCCCGATTCCCTTGCTTTAACCAATGTGCACTTAGCGTATTAGATCTGTTATCAAGGGGATCCGCCATGCAATAGGACGGCAGAGAGCCGGCCGGCTCCTGTTTGGCATGCAGAACGACGTACAGAGACCAAATTAAGCTTTAAATTCAAACTACATTCGCCGGTTTAATCGTGTCCGCACTATTGTGCTATCCGCCATAATAATTCCCTTCACTCTCCTAGCATCGATCCGTCGCTAGCGATGAATTAATTAGCTGTTGTATTCATAAAAAATACTTTATTTAGTAGTTAATTTTTAACGTTATTTTTCATTTTTAAAAATATTATAGTTTACTCTTTAATATCTAATAAAAGGGACCCCAATTAAGTTTAGAGAGTATTTAATTTCTTGCCGGTAACTACTTTCATTAAATTCAACTAGATTGGCCCATTCTAGATTAGCCCAGGTAGGATTGAATTGAGAAGGAGACCGAGAGGAGGAAGGGCCCCGGCATTGGGATGTCAATTAGGGTTCAATTCAGCTGTGTTGGGGCGGTGGGTGGAAGGACGGGGGCGTTACCTCCACCCGACAACCGAATCAACTATTTACGGGTACATACTACACGAAATAGATAGGCAGAAACAAACATACTCTGAAAACAACGCATATTGCAATATCGATGGCAGTGAACAAACTTTCAAACCAAATGAAAAATCGAATTTTTACGGTCCCCACACGCCTGGTTTTGGTTGTTCCACGTGAATGGTTTAAAAGTTAATTATTATTCACCACAAAAATGCTTAATATAAAGTTACACAATATTAAAAAGAACGGTAGTAATTTAATATAATTATACGTAATGTTAATGAGAAAATCAGAATAAAAAATGATACCGGCCAAAATATAAGTTAATTTCCAATATCAGGGATTCAAACAAAGCGTTATGTTCAAAATAAATAAACTCCTAAAAAATCACTTGTGGGATAAAAGGATTCCAAGTTTTAATGAGATAAAATTAATTCCACAGAATATTTTGTATTCAACGTAATATGAAGTAGGTAGTAGTAGGTATTACTGGTGCTGTATGCATTGTTGCAGTGAAGGGTATCGTTTAAAATGTTAAGCCCTCTGTAACATTTGATGGAGATTTTCATTTATTTGCGTTATGGAGGGAATTATTTATTTTGCCCAATGATTCTAATTAAAGCGTATTTTAATCTTTACATTTTATATTATGTAAGAATTGTACTATATTAAATTGAATTATTAACTATTCCGAAATGATACTGAGTTTTGAAATTCATTTAAATAATAATCATATTAGAATATATCAGTAACCTTCTGAGAAATAAGGAAATATGATATTTGTCGTCGTTTAAATTTCGATTACATTTAGTTGAGTGACAAGGTGGGACAAGGGGCGATTTCATTTCATTAATGGCAACGTCAACCGGATGTTAGTCGGTTGGGTTAATGTATTGGTAATTGTTCTCCATCCTTCCCCCAACCACCACCTCCACCTCCACCACCCGCGCCCTTATAATTCACAATAAAGGTTTAAGACCCACCTGAGCTTTCTCCGCCGGAGGGCTACTTGTTTAATTCCCCGCTAAAGGGCGACCCCCCGCCGAGGCCCACAATTTATCTCTGTTAGAAAAAAAACTGTTAAGCCTCCCGCGCTCCTTTTGCCGCAATTAAAATAAATGCCCAACCCCCCTCCCCCTCCCTCATGATCCACCCGCCTTAAATAATTCTAATGAGCCCTCTCATATATACACGCCCCGGAGGAATTCTAATTCATTATTTATGACGGCATTATGTGTTATTAAATCCAGAGATAAAAAGAAAATATTGCGATCGTTTTGAACATTTCAGCGGACGGGGATTTTTCTCCGGGTTTCATGAGGAAGCTTAAAGAATGCTCACTGCAATGAATATTAAGATATTTTGGTGAACCATTCATTTAAATTAAATCATTCTGGCGCGAGCAATATGTGTATGCATTACTGTATAATAAGTGTATGAAGTTAGTAGTTCTGAAAATGTTTGTTTCCGTCAATAATGCTTTATAATAAATTGGGCTATAAGCCGACAACCAAAATAATATATTTTATGCTATGAGTTGATTAGAACTTTTGGGTTAAGGGATAAGGAAATTAAAAACAATAAGGGAGAGAAAGTGGTGATTGGAGAAATTGTTGAACTGAATTGATATCTTCTGGGCTTATTTCAAAATGTGGTTGGAAAGTGGTTAGGTCTTCTCGTAGTGGGATAGAGGAGATGCAGAATTGTAAATTTAACACAATACAGAGCTCTACACAACGCGTAGGCAGTATTCTCTACAAACATTTTCCTGAAAATGAATAACAAACCAGGGTTGTATCATTGGAATTCAGGCCACCTTTCCAGTTTTGCCCCGGAGAACCAATTTTCGGTTAATTAATGAAGATCAACAAACTTCAGGTTCGGGGGTTTGGATAGGGCTAAAAACAAGATATATTGTTGGCGGTGGTCGGACCGCTTCCACCACTATAAATCAAGGGAGAGCCGCGACTTAATTATTTAGCAATTTGGTTAATTGCCCGATTTCCACACTTCAATGAGACCGTAACTCAAAGGTGTTCGAGAAATGTACATGTTATGCCAAGCAATTTTTCTCCGGTTTTGGTGAGTCTGAGAGGGCTTGGCGCATGCTTGAAGTAAATATAATATTGCATTCATGCACTATAAAGTATCAGTACATTAATAAAATGTCAGTTCAACTACGGGTTAAATTACTCAATGCCTTTATTATATACGGGGGTATAGGCACGCATTTCACTTGAAAGGGACCCGCCTCCAGTCGTCACGAGTGACATACAAGACATGCAAAGTGGTGTAAGTTTTTGAACGTTCGTTTAGGCACAAATGTAAGCCGCGATATCCATTAAACAGGCTTGACTCGACCTTAAGCATTATAATTCTCCCCATCTCTGTGCATAAATCGCGGCGTGGATTTTATACAGAAATAGATGGTGGGGGTGGGCGATCATTATCTTAATCGTATTCAGAAATAATCTCGGACCGAATAAGAAAAAAAGTTCTTCCGTGTTGAGAAACTGGCCCTTGTTTCCCGACTTCCGCTCTCTCTTTTTATTTATTTTTTTGAAATGCTCCAGTTAACGAATGTCCGAATTTTTCTCCGCTTTGAGTCCAGTTCTATAGAAATTATTAAATAGTTCTCCGATAAATATCCTTGGCGCCATCTGTATTTATATTTAATGATCGACACAATTTTTAATGAGCAGTACTTTTCCTTGTAACTCGAACCTAATATGGAACCACAATGGATGAATTTGAAATTCAATCTTTGCTTGCAATCTCTTCGGTAAATGAAATGATGAATTAGGAATCCTTATCATGTAATAAAATGTTCAGCTTTACAGGTCAAATTATTCTTGGTTTTCATAATTCCATTTCATATCAATTCATATCATCTAATCTTCAATCTTGATAACAAATATTTTCAAAAATAATATCTGAGAAAAGTAGAGTTTACTTGTCCCTATACATTCTCGTTAGTTTATTGTCTCAGTGTACATTAGTAATGAACTGTCAAAAGAAATAGTAAATACTGTTTAAGCAATAGTATCAATATAATTAATTTTAGAATATTTTATGAGCTTTAGATGAAATGGATACGAACCCATTATTTATATTTTCTGCAATATTCGCTTGACGAATTAATTTTAATTTGTGATTATTCTGGCCGAATCGAGGTTATTTCGTTTTCAAAACTCGCGTAACAACAATTAGAGACCGATTGTTGGGGGATGTAGGGTGACCCCAAGTGTGTACCAAGTCACCGATCTATTAAGGGGAGCAAACATTCAATTCAACTACCGATACAATATCGGACTGATATATTGTATTGTACTACCTTGAAATTAATATCGCTCCAATCCCCAGTTAGCCTGCACAATTACAGGTGGTCAACCGCCAGTAATTACCCAGGTAATTAGACCGTAGTCTAATTGGAGGTACAAATTTGCATTCGGCCTTCCACGGACGAGTGGAAGTTCATAAAATCTTCCTTCAATTTAGTGGCTATATTTTTATTAACATGATTCAGCAGCAATAATGAGAGTCTAATTAACTTGATATTATTAAATTATTAAAATTTCACTCAACAACGAAACGAAAAAATTATTAATTTACCGTTTAGCTCCTACAAAATTAAATCGTTGCAATCTATTATCCTTCCTAAAATTGTTAACGTCCCACCTTATGTTTCTAACTACACGATCCACTCCGAAAGCCCCGTGCGTTCATGAATTAACAGCTTCCCTATATAAATCTAAACTATCTCACCATTCATTGACTAATATCTAATCAACTGTCTTATTCGAAGGAACTGGTAATTTGTAAGGCGGTAATGAAAACCACTGTTTCCAATAGTGTCCCCACACTTATCAAAGCGCCATGAAATTTTAACGACTGAAACTTACTCTTAGGCGTATAACAAAGGGGTTCTCTAGCGGGTGCTAGGTAATTCTCGTTTATGATTTATTCTGTCGACGTTGCTTTGAGTTCGCCCTAAGGAATAATTCAAGGCCCTAATTGGGGCATTTATTGGAACCAATGTTGTACAAGTCCCATGTGAATATTTGAAATTAATAAGTGATTTTTTTCCAAGTAACAACAGTGGTCTGAATTTAATGAAAAAAATACTAAGAATTTTTCCCAATTACTATTTTTACTAGGTACTATAAATGGCGCCTATTACTACGTCATGGGCGGGCTATAAACATCGTTCCAGTGCTTTTAATCCGAGAGAAGGCGCGTTTATTCCTCGCGTCTCCGGCCAAATGA
The DNA here is from genome assembly GCA_019843655.1 of Lethocerus indicus. Taxonomy (NCBI): domain Eukaryota; kingdom Metazoa; phylum Arthropoda; class Insecta; order Hemiptera; family Belostomatidae; genus Lethocerus; species Lethocerus indicus. Next base: position 9,142,655 of record JACDQD010000006.1, read on the forward strand.
AACTGTCTTTACAGCCGTTGAATCATCAGGCCTTTACGATACAGGGAGGATTCGGCGGGCTAAGAGGAACGGCAGGAGCACCGTTAAAACGTCCTATTGAAATAGTTGGTAGAGCATTCTGGTGTTGGGAACGGGGATTTATTCACTTGTCCCCGCCGTATATCCCTCAATAGCCGTTCTAATTCAAAGGTTACGACGCATTACCCTGATGCACTATACTCTGATGCTAAACCCATCCAGAATGGCGGGCCTTTACTGCTTTGGTACAGCTAAGTCCTGAAATTATGAAGCGTTGTCGTCACCCCTAATAAAATGAAGGATGCCTCGCGCTGTTTTCACTCAATAAAACATATATAAGAAAGCTTATTTAATTAAAATGAAATAATGAACTATCCGGACACGATCGTACATTGCTTAGTCTTCAATTGTTAATATCTTAAAGCGTATGTGCAAGGAATCTAAAAATTAAAATATAGAAATAAATTTTTTGCTCATCCTTTCCATAATATCGCTCCTGCATTCATAATAAGGTTTTAAAAAACCGGTTTCTTTGATTTTAATATAAAGATCCAATAGCGTGGGACAGTATTTGCTGTCAACATACGTTATCGTAAGCTTCGAATTTATAGGCACAGGAACTTATGATCGATCTGTAAGGGAAGTTTACAAACAGGTGATCAATATTCAGCTCCGATCCCGATTGGCACAACAAATATGAGCAACACTCGAATTTCAAAGGTTCTGGTGCGGAAATCACTATCGGATTTTTTACTGGGAGTTCCTCTGGGTACTAAGATCGCCCACAATGCAAACCTTCACTAACTGCAGTAAATGAAAAAAATATTTACTGAGCACACCGATACCACGTTAACTCACTGTGAACCAAATCCATTCTCATGCATGTAGATAACTGAAAATGAATACATTTAAAGCCTTGATTTGTCCAATACAAGCCTACCATTCTATATGTGGTAAAACCTGATTTATAGATTGCGGTGAGGGTGGGATTTTGATGAAACCAAGACAGGACTGCATAACGGATGTACGGTCGGCTCACCTCCGCCTTTCCCCTTGTCTCCTCGGGCTCAGTAATACTTTATGACGCGGAATTTAAATCTCATAGTGTATCCCACCGCTCAAGAATCATCCACCGGGTGGGCGTCTTACCTCGGCCCTTAAATAATTCAGAACGTCTCGGCAACACGAGTAACGTTACTGCATTCGAACCGGCCCTTTGAGATGCACTAATGGACATACGTCTCCCGGTCTCTTTCATGTAACCCAAATTGATTGAATTCTAAGATATACACGTGAATTCAGTGTACGTGCAATTTAAACCGGATAGACAAAATTATGCGCGAACATTTTTTTAAATTAAATAATTTAAATTTATAAACGAACGATGAAAAGAGGACATCATATTTTTCAATCGACATTATTCCATCGTAACTTTGTACCGAACTATAGCAGTTATGCGTTATGTACCTCACAATGATAATAACTGAGCCCGACAGGTTATAGTGAGATTATTAATTCGGCTTAGAACTATTAATAACTGACAGATAAATGCATTAGTGGATAGAATAGTTTATTAAGGTAAACCACAGTTCCATGTTTTATTCAGATTTGCTGGTTTTTGCCCAGAACAATAAAACTTATTCTGGTAACTTGTAATAAACAGCTCACTATGTTACAATAGTAATATATAGCATAGGCTAGGAGAGAAAGAAAATTAAATGAGTGATGACATATTTTGGTCGAAATTGAAGCAAGCAGGATGAAATTATCATTTCGGATAGTGTTTGAACAAATTTAGTTTTTATGCCCATATACTTTCCTTTCGGGTTTTTCCCTCGCGGGCCAACAGTCGTGTAGGCTGGTAGTGGGCGATCGGGTATCCGGTGTTTGGGGCGCCATGCGATACGATGATCCATCACGGCCTCCTCCTCCTCCCCCTCGGACCATTACCCGGCTGTTCATCCCTCTCTCTCTCTCTCTCTGTCTGTCTCTCTCACTCGCTCACTGTTTCTATTGCCCTCTCTCTCTCTGCCTTTCTCTTTCTCCATGCCCCTCTCTCCCACCCACCACCCTCACTCTCTCTCTCTCTCTCACTCGCTGCAGAGTCCCAAATGACAACGGAAATGATTTAACACGGAAAGCGCTAATATTTCACAGCGGGGCGGTGGGGTCGGCCGGCCATCCGTAATAATGGGGCTGGGCGTGTCCCGCCCGCTGTGATCTATCGGCGATGAGAGGGTCTCTCGTGGCCCCCGTTCCCATTCCTCGTCGGCGGCTCACTTTTAAGTCATTTGCGCCCCCATAAGTCCGCCTCAGGCCCCGGCCCCCAACACTCTTAGCTAACACCGAAAGCTTCCAGCCCTCAATCCTCCAAATGGACCGAGAGCCGGCGACATATGGCGATTCATATTTCTTCTTATATGGTTCCAGAAAGACCATAAAAAACATATTTCAAACGTTTAATTTTACAACCATATTCAAGAATCAAGGACAAGCCATTTTTATATAATAATTTAAATTATTCATCATATGCAAGATTATGGTTCATCTATTCGCCTTAGATGTATATATATATATATATATATATATATATATATATATATATATATATATATGCTGAAATATGAAATTTTATATAACGAATGAACCTGAGAAATTAACTCAAATTCGCTCCAACTTATAGTGAGCACACAAATCTCAGCCATCAATTAATTGCTAGTTTATAGTGTTAAGATGTCACTCTAGGAGCGGCAACGAAATGTTCTAGATGTTTAGGAAAATAAGAAAAGAGTAGAGGTACTATTCCATCGAAATATTTATTCCAAAATTAATGTGCCTCGATTAAATACAAGAACAGATTTACTAGAGAACTGGTTGGATTGAAAAAAGTAGGAATAGCACCGAAGTCCAGTCGCAACAAATCCTAGAACAATACATCCCCTAGATTGATGGTACAGTGAGCCTGTTTTGTTCTCAGGAATCAGCAGATTTATCTCACCAATCGGTCCGAATCAGATTGCTTTCGATTAATCACTCAGATCCAATATCCGCATTTGCCGAACGTCCGGCCGGAGAGATGTCGCCCGGAGGAGGAAGCTCTACCCTGTCCCCGTTATAAATCTTACCCCATCCGAGGGCCCCGTAGAGAATGCGCGTTAAGGGCGTTTCCCGGTACGGGGACCGGGTTAAGTGGCCGCAGTGTATGTCGCCTATAGGGGAGTGGGGTGGCTGAGCGATGCCGGCAATACGGAGTGCGTGGTAAGGGGGCGGATACTCGCATTCGGATAACCCGAAATCTCCCCAGATTTTTGCTCTCCTCCACAACTCCAGAAGCGGGCCCCCAAGAAATAACGCAGCCGAGAAATCTTTGGAACCGCTGTCGTTTGTACCCCCCTCCAATTGCAAATTAAATTTGCAATTTTGAAATTAAATATTAACATATTCTTTTGCTGGTTAATCGGTATACTTTTCTTGTATCACTTGTAAATAGGCTTGTGAATTCCATCAACTTTCCCCTTGGAATTTACCATAATTAAATGTTGTAAAATATAAATATAATTATATATAATATATAAATTATATACTGAAATCCGGGCTCCAAAAATTGGGCCTTGATGTGGGAGGGGTTTGGCGCTTCATCCTGGCAATTTATCGAACGGTTTATTAAGTGGATTAGCGCTCCGTAAGACCGGGCGTGAAACTGGTAACTTTTACCAGCCGCACTTCTTTTCCTTGTTTAACTCAAGGCCCAGGAGAACTTCCGAGACCGGGCAAGCCCCGCCGTAACTTTTGTGCCCGTGATTTCATTACATTATTCAGAGCCCCGAATTCGGGGCCTTGGGAAGGAAACAGAATTAGAAGAGGCCGAAGAGGGCCGGGGCCCCGTAAACGCCGTCGGCTTATTACGCCCCATTGAACCGACAAGTCTAGACGCGTCGAGGATTTCAAATTTCAAATAGCGAGCCTTGCTGCCGCATATACTCTATTTACTTGCAATTATGACAGAAATAACACGAGCATCGGAGGAACTAAATTACTGTTAACTCTGAGTTAATATTCCTTGTTAACTCGCTGAATACTATTTGACATCGGCATGTATGTATATATAGTTGAAAGTAAAGTTAGTCCGCCATTAGGATTTCAACCAGGGTTCTCGCACTGACTTAACCATTTTAAACTCCTAATTTTAAAGGCCCCTATATCCAAATAGCAACCATAGGACCAAGCAAAAAATACGAAATAGGTGGTTGTAAATTTTCTTGGGGCAAATTTTGCACTCTCCTGTTGAAACCGAATTGAAAATTATTATTCCGAAGAAAAAATATCGCGCCGTAAATTAAATGTCAGCTTAAGATGGCTCGGAAGGAAAGAGTCTAGAATGTACTGGATCTTTGCTGAGAGCCATCGGCCGGGAAAATAATCCGGCGACTTATTTCATTTGGACGGCTCAAATATGAAAGGGCTAATGGTTGTCGGAGCTCCGGGTCTAAAGCCGGTTTATTAGGAAGAGCCAGCGGAGGCCGAAAGGAAATTGAGGGGCGAAAACGAGCCCGGAGAAGCGGCCCACCGGCACTTGCTTGAATACGAAATTTCATTAGAATAACAGAAGCGTTAAGGGCGGTACCGGCCTTCTCGAAGGGGACCGCACACTTCCAAGTCGGGGGTGGGCCCGCCACCCGAGGGGGGGGGGGGGGGTCTCCTTCGGACAATGCATATTGTTACGCATACATTAGGCTACAGCCCAGATTGTAGTTGAGCCACTGCGGAATATATACCTCTCGGCTACTCCTTCTTAACCTCGACACCGAAACGAGCCGGCTTTTATCCCTCTAAATATCCAGTTTTTCCACCTTGTTTCCTAGCCATAAAGATTTTCAACGCGCTGTAAAATTTAAACATTTTAAAACATTCATAATTTTCGATATAATTGATTTGGTCAGTCAGAAAATTTGTCAGTAAAATATGTGACTCTGCTGACAGAACATTTCATTGAGGCGGGTAAGGGTCTCATCAATTATTAGTGTTCAACGTGAACGCTCGGCGCAAGCGTTACATTAACGCGACGATTAAATAATCAGCCTCACTATGTAGTGTTGAATATATGTGGTAGCATTCCCAGTTGCAATCACAGTTCGTAACGCCACAAATCTTTTTTTTTTCAATCTTTCCTTTGCTACTCTATTACTGGTGCCGAGGGCATGGCCCCGTTTAAGCCTGTGCGATAAGTAAGGAGGTCGGCTCCGAAGCCGGGTTATTGGGCGTGTGGGCGGGCGCTGATTTCGGTCACGTCCGTCGGCTCGGGCCGCTTACACACCTCGATAATAGTGGTAGTGTGCGTGGGGGAGGGGCTGAGTTCAGGAGGGTGGTTCGAGCTATCTATCGGCCGGCGAGCCCTAAGGTTAATTGGGCGCTAACCGGGGTGGGAGCCCCAGTTGGATTAGCGGGCCCGCGGGCACGTAGCCGCCCCCCTTAATTAAAGAATAACACATCTGCCGTTCCCTCCCCCTCGCCCCTTACTCGCACTATAATATCCGAGCAGTATAACTCACGACGGCTTCGTGATAATTTGCCGGAGCTATCTCGCCGCCGGACCGACTGTTTCTCTCCCGCCGGCTATCCAACATGCTACGTGCTCAGCAGTCCTCACAACTCCACTGTAGTATGTACCGTTCCGTGTGCGCTCTTGAATTCAAAAAGGTGTGTTCACCTCGTACCCACATACAACTAAAAAAGCGTTTATTTTCAATTACGGGTTAATATTTTTTGCGATCCTTGGAATTGATTAATTCAGTACCGAAACACGGTCGAACTTATTTAATTGCGAACAAATTGTGATCCCTTATTATTCAGGCAAACCTTGGAAGAGAAAAGCGCTACAATAATTATTTAGATATCTATTTTTCCTTTACAAAGCGATCTTTATTTTAATAATTGCATTTATGGAGATGTCTTTAAAATTATTGAATGGATTCAATTTTTAATTGAAATGGATGATATGTAACCAATTGGATTATCTCTTGATTTTAAAAATATTTTGTTCGTTTTTTTAATTAATTAATTTCTTTGATAAATAAATGAAATAAAAATAAATACCAATATTTCGTTCGGGCGCGTACGCTAACACGCATCTCACCTGGGTATTGCGGTTTAGTATCAGAAGCGTCGTAATTTCCTCCTTCCCAGGCTTGTATCATCTGAAGAGTGTATTTTGAACCCCGTTAATTTTTATGCTGTAATTTTATACCATAATGAAGTTTGAAATAAGTGCATTTCCCTTTGTGTATTGCATTAAAATTTTAAAAAATTACTATAATTTATTCGTGCAGAACAAAGTAAAGCTTTAACAGTATATACCGTTCTCTCCCTTTTATATGGGGAGCCTACGTAAAGTCAATTCGCTTATCTGTAAGGGAAGTCAAGTTATTTTATTTATAGCATTGACCTGAAGGGTTTCAATGGTGGGGGAAAGGAAGGAGACCTTTGAGAAAGGGCCAAGTTAAGGCGTTTCTTTCTTATGGCTTCTAACAGCCATTGGGGCTTAGATGTCGGACAAGCAGCTATTTGCCTGTAAATGATGAGGCCATACCATTAGACTGGGGAATAGGCTTTTCAGACTTTGCTGGCTTATCGTGAAGTCGAAAGAAAATTTAGCCCATGCGATTTACGCGTTAGTCAAATTTTATCTAGCCATTTAACCTCGGGGGTGTTAAAATCGTACGAGTTTTTTTCGGTTTGAATATAAACCGAGTAATGGACAGAAATGTCAAAATAAAGATTTTGATGTAAGTTATTATTGGTATTTAAAATTTTAAAAACAGAAAATAATATCCTAAAATTTTAATATGACAGTAATAAATGGTACAATTTTTCTGTTCCTTAGTTACTAAAACACTTAGCTGTTCTTTTATATTTAGTATATACATGAGATGACTTTCCTAATGAAAATATTTTAATGAGGTAATGTAAATTCCTTAATTCTCGAATAATAACAAATTACGAGAGTAATTGTTCTATTATGTCATAAAAATAATATTTATTTCGTAAGTGCTGATAATGTTATACGTTAATTAAAAATATGGAGTTCCGCTCGGGAAACAATTGGGTACATTTCTGAATTGTTTTACTTTACTGGAACTCCGGTATCAATTGGATAAATAGAGTTAAATAATCAGTGATAACATTAGTATCTTATATTGGAAAAGCGAATATATGAAATGAAGGCGAGAACGCTGACGTAGTGCATCTGTGTTTTGGTAAGTTGGCGTAAGTTTTGTCAGAGGGGCCGGCTGTTCTGGGCCGTGCGCCCCCCAAACCGTTCCGCCCGAGGCCTGTACTCCTCTGCACCCCCAACTGTTGTTTCTGACCTCGCTCCACTGCACTTCCTCCAGATTTAACCCAAACCTAACCGCCCGCCAACCCTCCGGATTTAACCATTGTACGAATCGCGGCTGGGAAGACGAGAAAACGTCCTCGTATTCAACTAATGGAAGGGAGAGACGGGGCGTATATTGCGCCACTGCTGACGTTGATATTATTAAAGTTTTGTTTGCCCTAACAAAATGAGGGCCGGAGGGAAGAACTGATACGAAGCGTAGTTGATTTGATTAGAGCGAAATGAATATAGTTATATGACATACGCTAGAAGTGTTATACTTAAGATATTAACGTCCTCTAAAATATGTTAGACAGTTGAAACGTAAAATTATTTAAATCCGACATTAAGCGGCACATATTTTTACATACAAATTGGCGCATAAATGTATCATTTATATTTAAACTCGGTCTGTTTATAACTGAGATAGAAGCTCAGTTCCGCTCAATCGGCAATTATCAGACAATCAACTAATTGAACTACCAACCCCGGGGAACCCTATTACCTCAGACCGTAATTAGCCTCTCAGAAACTTGCGTACCGAATTTTCGGCGACAATACCGAAAGCGTATTTGTCCGAAGGGAAAGGAACTGCAGAAAAGTAATGTATTTCGGGTTAAAACCCACTTGGCCCCGTTGGTGGGGGCGGGAGCGGGGGGCTGCCCCAAAAATAAGCCTAATCTAATTTGAGTTCATTCCAAGTTACCGATTCTCCGACCCCCTTCTGAGCGAGTTATTTAAAGGAGGAGAAATTCCTTGATAAAGTTGTAAATTCCCTTATAGTTAGGCCGGGGGGCGGGCGGCTTCGGGGTAAGGCCCGTCCGCCCCTCCCTCCACCCCTCACAACCCACCACCTCCTCTTTTAAGTCTGGCCCATAAATTCCCCCGTCTCAGATATTGACGGCGACATTATTAAATACCTCGCTTTCTGCGTTATTGAGCAATAGACCGACACGCTTGGAACGCGACCGACCCCGGTGTGGGGGCGGGGGACCCCCTGTGCCCGCCCCAACTACATCTAGTACATGGAGAGGCCCGGGCGGGTAGTAGCGATCGACATCTCGAAATGCTGTCTCTTCCCTCTTCCCAGGACAAAGCAATATCGGCCCCTTTGGGCCCGACAGCCATTTAACGGTGAACGCATTCTACTGTTATATATAAAATATACCCACTGGTGCTGTTTTTTTTCTTATTTATCATAAAATCTTTGTTCATTTTCATCGATATGAGAAAATTTTAAAAAAACTTCAGTTTCAAAAATAGACTTTGTAAATATCATAGTTCTGCTAACAATTGTACAGTTACCGCAAGGGAGACATATACGATGTGGGATAAATTATTGTTGGTAACATTCAGAGTTACAGGTAAGCTGCAGTAGAATGCAAAAATTCCAGATATTTACCACTAATGAGGTATTCCCGAAAATGTTACAATATAGACGCTATTTGACACCAATATACCGATTCCAGGAAGATTATTGCTATTATAACTCGGCTCAAAATTGATTATACCGTTTTAAACATTTTATGCTTTCAAACAAATATAGTTTCCTTATTGGAAACAAGTAGCAAAATGAGCAGCATTAATCACTGTACGAGGAAGGCGTAATATGAATGTATCCGATTATATCAGTACGTTTAAATTGAAGGTAAATTCGGTGCGCCGCGGATGTTTCCATGAATTAACACTTGAAATAATTAAATCAAGAGGATCTGCATAATCTCTAGAATAACTCAAAATTAAAATTATATAATTATAGTCCTCAACTGGGGAGTCATGGAATAACTATGGAAATAAATTAAATATAAAATCAGGTCGCCCACAACAACCTCATAATTTGAAATAAACTTGAATATTTGGGATCGGTTTAGAGGTCGGTAGTGAAAATGGTATTGTAAAATACATGGATGAAAAAATAAGGTAATAGTGGCGCGAGAATTTCTTACTGGAACCCGAAAATAAAGTCAGAGCAAATATACGGTTAGTGTTTCATTTTTATCGGTTATAAACGAGATAAATTCAATATCGTAAATCAAGTTATCGACGTTGTAAAATCCTTTCGGAAGAATACGGACGAAGAGTGTCCAGAGATTTCACGATCCTTTCCAGGTGTATTGGAAGATTGAATCTGGAAAGTAAATATTTCACCTATTTCATAAACACGATATTCATGAAGGGAAAATCGTCACAGGAATCACGCCTGTAAATGCAAGAAACGTATCGGCGGCTAATATTAAGCCAATTCTTATAATAAAAAATGCAATATTAAATACTGCAATTTTCTACGTAGCTGCCGGAAAGGGAGCGAGCATTTTGGCCTGGCTTGCGGTAAGAGAGCGATTAAAGTTAAAACTCGGCTAGGAAGATTCTGCGTCTTTCTCCTTAGATGTTATAGGCCCGAATAAACGTGAATAAAAAGTGAAAGCGGAAGCCTCGGTCCTTTGAAATCCTCTAGCCCCTAAAGAGCCCTCCACCCTCCCAATTAAGGGGGTGGGGCTTTCCTAATGTTTGTATACTAAATACTACACGCTGAAATTGTCTCATCGAAACGAGTAACAGAATTTTACAAGACAATTAGAGTTTCACTCGATCGCCTCTACTAATGAGATCCGAGCGGGATAGTTGAAGCGGGTCCGCTTCTCGGCTGTGGGGACGGGGGTGGCTAAATCAGCGAAAGGTCGTAAATCTGTTGGAGGCGGAGGGTGGGAGGAGGGTGTTCCCTTCCCCTCGCTTCCCCCCCGCCAACGCCCCCTGCCCTGGGGCCACCTCATACAAGCCCAGCAGACAATAAAGTTAATTGTCCGTTATAATGGTGATCAATGACCCGGTCTCGACCAACTATCAGGGAGCGTTCTGCATAATAACAACTTGCCCGCCGTCTACCACGGGAATTACTTCCCGGCCGAGTAACCGAGCTCACGGAACCCAATCCCCTATTCCCGTCTATCCCCCTTCCCCGTCCCCCTTCCATTACGCTCCCTATCCCGCTCCCACGACCCCATTCCACGTACCACCTGTTCGATAAGAGACCGAACCCGGGGCCGATAAATTCAGGGCCATTAGAATACTTCCAAACTCGGCGATGGTAGTTGGAAGTCTCGTACGTTTTTCAAATAGTAAGCCGATCCCAATTAGTAGATAATCGCCCCCTTCGGGCAACTGCACTTCAGGATAGAGAGAAAGAAATATTGGTACAAGAGTTGGTACAACATCAACTTTCGGATTCATTTTATTGCATTTATAAATTCTATTTGGTGCGGGTATTGAATTTATAATATTATCAATAATAAGTTTTAAACCGGCGTACAGCGGTAATTTTATGTAAGCCTATTAAATGCAAATTTTAAAACGACTCCTAATGAGTACCCTACATTTTACGAGATATTATTTTAATAATTTCAAATTTGAATTATTAAACCGGGGAATTGATGAAATTAAATCCAGATCCCCGGAATACTGTAACCACTGAGCCTTTTGATAAACAGTGGAAACTTCCCTGGCTATTTCCCTCAAATTTTTCCTCGTTTTTAAATATATTTCAACCTTTAAATTTGAATCGATTACAACTTTTATATCAACATCATCTCGACCAGGCCTCATCCTCCGGAGCAGAGTCCGGCTTTGTTATTTCTGAGAAGGCAAAGTGTGAGTTTAAAAGACTTGTCGTTAACCGGTAATAACTTCACAGGAAGAGTTGTAAGGGGGGGGGGGTGGAACGATTTCGCAAACAGCCGACAAAACTTCAAGTTGAGGGCCTTAGAGAAGGTTGACTGGGCCAAGTAAGAAGTAAGACTCTTTAATTCGTGGAAGGAAGTCGAACTCGTTTTAGGGGGCGCCGCCGCCAAACTTGAGCGGGCGGGGACCGCGACGACAATTCGGTCAATTTGAGAATAACCCCGCCGGCCGGAGCCAGAGAAACTTCCCGTTACGACTCCCCCGCTACTAACTTTTAGCCGGCAGCAGGAGACAATTTTAGATATTGGGAAGCACTTTGAACTCAAAATATGCCCCCACCGCCTTCCTACCTTTACCGATAAGATATTCAAATGCGGCCCCTATTTTCGAAACGGCGACAGGCCTTTATTCAAATCGGATTACTGATATTCGACGCAGGACTAATTGGGAATTCTCTGAGGTTAACCCACTTAACCTCCCTAAATTTTAACTGCGATAAACCTCCGAGAGTTTCCAACTTATGTGTCCAAGTAGCTTCTTTTTTAGGGGAAGACAGACAGATAAACAGGACTAGAGATTCAATTAAATTCTTTTTCGCTATAATTGTAGTAAAAAGTGTGGGCCACTCACCTGACTTAGCTTAGTACTTATCACTTCAACCGGTTGTTTCATAAGTGCCCCATAAATTAGTGGCAATACAGAGCTGTATTTAGAATAAAATAGGTGAATATAATCGACACTATTAACGACAGAGTACTGTTGAAAATGGTGAGAAGCTGACACAGGTTTAGACTAAAACAGAGGGTAGAGGTAGAATAAGTGAAGGTTAGTGGGTTACGTGGCGTATTACAGTTATATAAATATGAAATATTTTATTATAATACGATTTATTTTATATGTACGGCCGAGATGGTAGATTGGGTCCTACATCTCTAGGTAGTGCTCGGACGACGAGCGATCGGAAATAATGTTACAAGAACGTTCCGGCCCAAGAAATAGGAACGGCGGAATCGTCTGCAACTCTAGCTGCGATTTCAGCCTTGTTTACCGGAAACGTCTCGGGTTGTCTCCGCGGCCCGCCACCCGCGGCGGCCGCCCCCGAATTAAAAAGCCACTTCTCAGAACGGAGTTCGACAGTTGTTTTCTCACGGGGAAGGAGCCGAGTTGGGCTGATTTGTGTCCCGATAATTCTGGTCGTGTGGCCGTTGTGTGTGGGTGGGGGGCGGTAGGGAGAAATGGTCGTTCCCCCTTTTCGTGGCCGAACTTGGAGCCGAGCGAACAAGAGCAATACAGGGCGGAAGGTCTGGGGCCCCGCGGGATATATATTATCCTGTTTACCCCGCCGCTCGCCTTTCCAATACATTTGCCCGAAATTGCCGGCCGACCCCACCCCTCCAACGCTAAACGCCCCCCAGTCCCAGCCCATTACCCTGAAACGGAGACATGAATTTATTACGAAAACATTTGATACTTTCTCCGCTTATAAGGAATTACTTGAACCGCCCCCGCATGTTTAAATTACCGAAGAATAACATTTCGAACACACTTGTATCCAAAGTAAGTTATGAATGGTCTACCGACAGAAATTCAGTTCAGAGGTTTGGTCTTCAAGCTTGTTCTAGCTTTCAACAAAGCCACCGTTCCAGGCAGGCAACAATTTTCCTTTCAACAATGTCCCAACAGGAGACAGACAATTTCTTCAATATTTGATCGAACACCGTAGATTTCGTGTGTTTATATCTCCTCTCGCTGGTTTGATATTTTGCTTGGCCGGTTTCGGCTGCTCGCCATCTTCAGTAGTCAAAACAGGTATTCTAAAATAGTCAATGCTTGTGCGATTTCGCAACGTATATTCAATTGTCAACGTTAAATGTTAGGAACCTTGGAAAAAGGCCAATAATTGTATAAACGAAGTTTTATTAATGTAATACTGCAACATTACAATATCGTTACCTCTAATTATCGAAATTGGGACGACAGTGTCAAAGCGACTAGCGAGTGTAGGAAGCGCTATCGACTCAAGGGGCAGAGCCGGATATGCTATCTACATAATTAATAAGTTATCGATTTCTTCATTGAAGACTGTGTTATGCTCTGACGGTATATAGCACAAAATAAGGTAGGTACACGTATATCCTGAACGCAGTGGACGGCTTACATTTTTCGATTTTCTATCTCCACTCGCAGCTTTGGTCTAATCTACCGACGGATTCCACCGAAGATAACGACCAAAGTAATGATGGCACTCCTTCCTCAAAAGTTTCATAAAATGATAACAGGGTTAACAGAATCGGTGTGATTAATGACTATGTACTTTGTAATTTGTACCCAACAGGTGTATATAGCGGAGGTTAGATGAGTTTGCAAATTCCGGGGAAGTATGTTCAGGTTTCTGGGGAGTTTAACAGTGGCCGGGACCGTTTCGATCAATCACAATATTCGGGCAGTCGAAATTATCCCAGCGTTAAAGTCATGAAACATCTCGTGCTCAACGCTTTCAATCCAAGGTTGTTGTATTTTTTCTTCGTGATCGGGACCCGAGGGCCTCGGCTCTGAATTATCTCACGGCACATATTCAGGCTTCCCGTTTAATTGCCAGCCCTTCAGTATTGGCTTCATTATACAAATCGGGAGCTATCATGTAACATGCCGTGTGTCCCGTCCCGAACCCCATCGACCCGAGAAGCCACTGTCGTCGTTTAATCTTCCCCGCCGCCGGCTATAAAGTCCCCCACCCACCAACACCGCTCGGGATTTCTAGCCTAATCTCGTCTTTATCGAACCTGATATGCACGGTATAATATCGGAGCGTTGGGTCTAAATCATTCCCCGATTACTGGCATTAGGCGGAGCACAATTCGTGTCATTCTACAATAGGCGTATATTACTGAGAAAAAAGGTATTATAGCCCCCAACGTGCCGGTAATGCTGACAAAATAGTGTGCTGGAAAACTGAGAACGTCCACTGAAACCAACATATTTATCTTTTATATGTTCCTAGTAATTGAATTGCGTGTTTTATAAATTTTATGTGCACATATAAATTACTAAAAATGTTCAATTTCTCGCGCTACTCTTAGATTAGACTCAATGCTACACTAAAAAAGTGTTGCTAATGATTATTAACTACGGTAATAAATAATTCATATTAACGAACATTCGAATTTTCAAATGGAATTTAAGAAATGTACTCGAATATATCTTATTTTGGTATCACTTATAAGAATGAGAGGAGAATCGACTGAATTAAATCGATAAACCAAAAACGATAATATGCAATCGAGTCGGCATTAGGGTCATCCCGTTGGACAATGAATCACGGACACTTAAAAGCATAGCGGCCGAGTAATTATTACCGGGTTAATTGTAGCCGGGTAGCGTTCGGAGCCCTATAATTTAGCCAGGAACCAATCTCCGATCGTAACTCTCTCTCGCTCTCACTCCCCCCCTCTCTCTCTCTTTGGGAACAGACGTCCGCCATAAATAATTACAAGCATGATAGGGGCTGGAAATGCAGGAATTATCACTTCATCGGGCGGCCGCTATGCATGCAACTCGAGACTGCGATAGTCTCCGCCGTCTTGGAATTGGCCTCCGGCACGTAACCGGCCCCAGTTCAGCTGCTTTCAGCGTCCTGGCTAATACGATTAACTACAGGTAGAGCTTAATTCCATTCTATTCCTACGGATTCGGCGGACGGGACCAGACTGGAAGTACTAATTACACGGGTAATCAATTCCGTGTTGACTTTATATTCTACAGGACCCACTAACAGAAAACCACGGAATGTCGAAGGAGACGTGAAAGGTTAAAATATTATTAATCACCTTTGGAAACCCGCTTGTTTAGAGCCATGATGGCAATATGCAAAACTTATTTAATCGTTAATATTCGAAACGTCAATGGTACAGATAATAAATTACAGGGTAAGTCTCCCAGTATTAGTGGGGCAAAATATAATTGTATTTAAAGCTGTTGTTTAAAAATACTGTACAATCAGTTCACTTAAAGCCCACTTACTAAAAGCCCCTATATCTTTTAATCTATTCGTGCGGATATATTTCGAGGATACTAAAATATATATTGGCGTTTAATTTTAACGCCCTCAGGAAGCGCTCTAACGGGTGCTAAGGGTCATCTGGCGGCCGTGCCGGGAGGGGGACTTAAAGCCGGGGCGGGTCGGGGCTGCGTTATTGTCATTAAGCCCGTGCGGTGGACGGTCGGAGACTGTCCTACGTTAATGTAACACACGTGTAGGGGGGCGCAATAAAAGGGAGTTTAGGGCCGGCGGGGGAGCGGGCTCTCACCGGTGTAAAACGTAGTAATGACGCCCCCCCCCCTAGATAGAGCCCACTGTCTCCCACTAAAAGTGATACCTAGCCTTCCTTCAACCGAGGCGGTCACCATAGTACTCTCACCTAGCGAGCCCAACGGGAGGGCTCACTATCAATTTTAACCTCATTTTAACGAAAATCCCAGATCTGCACAATAACATAACCAATAGTGGAAAGGACGGTTATTGGATAAAACAAATTTATATATTTTTAAAATAAACACCTGACCTTACGGTAATTACTATACATTCTCAAAGCGGGGAACACTTTTTCTTGTTTTAATACAGATTATTATAATATTAAGATGCTCTGGTTATATATATAATGTGTTCCATGGTAACATAATATTTATTTTTAAGATCCCATTCGTGCCAGTGGAAGCCCTTTATGGTATCGCGGAGGGAAACAGACCCAGCTAAAAGCATCCAGGAAGGGACGGATACGGTTAGCGGTCAACGGTGGACACCGAAAGTTGTTCGGTTTGGCAGTCCGAGTTGCCGAACTGAGTGCGGTGGGGCAGGGGGCAGGGCCCCGAGCGGGATTTAATCATGAAGAATGTGCCCGCCTAATTCCCCCGGACGATCTCGCTGCCCCTTACCCATTCCACGGATATTACCGTTAATTACGGCAATCGCTCCCCCCCTCCCACCCCGCTGCGGTCTAGAACTTGGGTCGGTGGGCCCTCACCACAATGGTACAATACCAGGGCCCGGGTATAGGCTAGGGGTAGAACACCTTTCGTCCTCTCCCTCTCTCTCTCTTTCTCTCTCTCTCTCTCTCCTTTCGTGGTGATTTCAGCTGATTCGCAAGTAATGCAATCAGTCAGGCTGCCCGGTGATGGTCGGAGGGGCGCGGTACTCGTTAATCCCTCATTTGGCGGCTGAGAGGTTCCGGAACGACTTTCGATTAATAATTTTTCCTCCGGTCATTTATCTCTCCCCCCTCGCGGCGTCTTTATTCGCAAATTTCCGGACAACAATATTATTGTCCTTACGCTATTTTGTTTACATTCTTATAACAGGTACGAATATCGAGTTGTTGCTTTCCAATTTCTGTTGTACGAATCTGCGATCTGCCACTGAGAAAAAATACGTCATTACTACTCGATCGTATTAACCTATTTAAAATGCGTATATACACAGGGAAATAATATGAATAAAAGTACGAAAATATGAATCATCGCTATTTCTGAGAGCCACTGGTGAACACAACCGTTTCGAATCCCCAAGGAAGAAGCCGGACAAAATTTAGGGTCGGGATAAAGTTGGGTTCCCCTCGCGGTGGGTCGTCATTATTTCTCTGGGTTCAGCCCTCGCAACTTCCGTCCGGGGCGCTCGGCGGTCGAAGGGGGTCGGCACGGGGTCGAACATCTGCAAAACTTGTACAAATTCATCCGGGCTGGGACCGTCAGAGACAAGGCCAAAGGGCGGCGGTATGGAAGGGGGGCCCATTTTTAGGAAGCCCCCCCCCCCGTTCCGCGCTTTACACGTGTTCCCCGCCAGCCATCCACCAGTGAAACTTTGTTTCATTACCACTTCTTCTGGCCGGTTTAACTTCCCAACATCGGCAGTTTTGATGTTGAGTATTGCGATTTTATCGCCCGGCCGGTAATATTCTCCGAGCCCGCTTTTTATTTATTGGAAAATAATGATCGGCCCGATCGCCGGTAATGTTTGTTTCACGAACCGTAATATCGTTTGCAAGACTGTAAACACCAATATTGCCGCCATTATTATTCGATGAAAGGTTTGGTCGGTTATATTCTTATATACGGGTACGTTTTATTAAGGAGAAGGAGGGTACACATGCGGAGGAATGCGAAAGACGATGTTTATGTTATTTATAATTTAAAACAAACAAAAAATGTTTCATTTAATGAATTTAGAATTTTACTTTTAATTAAAAAGTTTTTTTGGTTACGTTATATACCTTGGTATAGAAGGGTTTCTTTTATAAAAAATCTTTCATTTTTTTCCAGACTAGAGGCTTAATATTGTGTGTCTCTTCGGACAATTATTTTCCGCGTAGCCAGTATATGGGACCAAAAAAACCATTAGCGCTCCGTGTCGCTATGACAGTAAATCTTCGTTGACTCTATAGGAGCCGTAGAGGCGGTAAATATTTGGAGCCTAAATATTTTAGCATCATAAACTGAGGGGATAATTGCTGCAAATCCCCGGGCGTCGTTGAGCGGCACGTGCTGCCATTTAGAACCTTCGGACTTAATGTGTTCCAGCAGTTATTTAAGTAGCGTGCAAGTAGTTTGATTGCTATTTTGATGAAATTTACGAATCCAAGGCCGAACCGTTTTCACGATTACACCGCTTTACGGGCCATAAGTCTCCGTAGAATTCCACCTACCGTAGGTCGGTTAGTTCAGTTGGCCTTTATGCTGTCGGCCGGGGCCGTATCGACTGCTTTATCCCCCGGGACGAGAGCCCGGTTAACTTTACCGGGTTATGTCATAAGGGGCGCGTTCTGAATTTTGCGGTGACCGCGTATTCAGGGTTGGCATGTGAGAGGGGGTGGAGTGTGGGGTATGATGCGGGTCGTGCACGGCCCGATAAACCCTCGGGGACAATCTCTCGTTACCGGAACGACCGGGGAAACTCCGATAGGGGGCCGCGGGATCGACACCGAGTTCTCATTAACTCCCAGATCCACCTCCGCAGATTACACGGCTCACCTCAAGTGTCGGGGCAAAAAATACGCCGACCTTATCTTTTATAGGTCGACTTTCCTCTTCGAGCAACACTTAATTCTCCTCGCCAGAAACAACTACACTTACCCATACCCTCATTCGCATGAAAAAAACTTTGTTGTAAATATAAGCAATAAACGTCCCCAATAAAGCATTAAAAGCAATGGACTTCTTTGACATGTAAGGAAACCTACGTATACAGGAAATAGAAGGTGGTGAGGGTCTTTAACTAAATAATATACCGTATATTCTGCAGTTAGTAATTTAATATATTGTTGCCTTTTCTTGCTCAAATTAAATTATTCCAACGTCAATTAATCGTACGTGAACTGCGAAATCGATTTTTGCTTGTTTAGAAGTTCATGATTTTGCTGAGATTGTAAATTCTGACTGACAGCACAAGGCGCCTCCTGGGGAAATATTTGATCGATTTTCTGCCGCAGAGGAGGGCTGCGGATTTTCCGCATCATTCATTTACAGCCAATGAAACGAAAATCACAAAATGTAATTAATTTGAACTCTTTTTTTCTTTTTAGATACCAACATTTGATTTATCGTCCGGATTTAAAACCATATTAGTTCATTACAGGGTGGATATTATAGACGTTAATTTGAAGCAACAATGGGTGTTTCAACGTAAACAGGTTATGCGGGAGCGCTCCGGCACTTAAGATAGTTTGGGTAGACATTTGGAAATTTTCAAATGGCACCGGCCGCCGGGTCGGCCACTACCGCCAGTACTAACCGGCCAGATAGGGCTAATGGGTATTAATTCTGAAATACGACCTCGGAACTGCCCCATCTTGAGAATTTCAAGAAAGTGCAGCCTCCCTTTTAAGCCTTCTCCGATGCTAAGCTCACTTAAATAAACTATCATTTTTAAATGTGTACATATTCATGAGATGGAACCGAGAAATATTATTTTCGTACGCCGAACGGTATCTTGATAAATCAGTATTTTAAAAATGAAACAGTTATGTTAAATATTTATGATTCTTACGAGGAAGGGGGCACAGAGGATTAGATTATCATGAGTTGAACAGTTGTCCACACTTGTCAGTTATAACTGCCTATAATATTTTCTAGTACTTACACAAGAAGCAGCTCACATCACCGCCCTACACACATACTCACATGAGCAAAGAGTATAGTTTTTTAAACACTACGTAACACTACATACTGCTTCGTCTGCCTTTCCTCCTTATATCGTTGACATCACTATTATCGCTGATCGACTTATTACATGAGTTGAATCCTGCTTCCCGCATTGTCAGTGGAAAGGTCTTCGATCTGCCGAATGTTTATTGACGGCTAAACTACTGGTATGAAGTGTTCGTTTGACAATCATCTAAAGTGCAGCACAGGTGGGTACCACTTCCGGCGGCTTTCAATCAAGGTAATGGTGGTGCAGGTGTCGTCGCTACCCCCCTCCTCCCGCCCAACCCCTACTCTTACCTTACCTGTCTCCGAATAGACGTTCTCATATCTCTTTTTATCTGTTTCTATACGTCTATGGGAGACGTCCCACCGTGTTACGCGTCGTGTTTCACGCTGCTACAGCAGCCGACGCGGCTCCCAATATTACATTTAACAATGCTTTCAAATATTACAAAACAGAGTACAACTTTCTCGATAATATAGAATACTGTAGTACACTCGTTCTCAAGATATACATTTTTAATATGTTCCTTTCAAAAATCTGCAAAAGATTATTCCTGTATTCGAATAGATCACTGAGATTTCTACAATGATACGCAGTCGTGATACCCTCGCGGTTGTCGGGATAATTAGTCAAACGCGGCGGTGCACCACAGAATAATTCCCGAAATATTATTACCGTATGTTATTTGGTTTGTTTTATTATTTAAAATATTGATTTTTGAGCTTTTTGTATGGGAAACTAAGAAACCGATCCAAACACAGAATAAATGGGTACGATAAGAAATCGTACGTTTACTATCTGGGAACTTTTCAAATCCCGACTGTCCAATCCTGGGGCAGCACAAATAATTAGGGTGGAAGTTGTTGTTGACAGGGAACATGGGGTCTGAAATTAACGGTGGTTTATTTTATTTCATGCGGTAAATCACTTTCAACTATTGTTGACTTAATAGGGTTAAGTCAGACCCCGACTTCAACCTTGGACAATTTTATCGGGAAAGTTTTACCCATCCGACTTTTGACGATATTATCTCCCTTCTCAGAGAATCGTACAAAATACTAAGCCATGATGATGTCTTGTTTCTCGTCTTCCGATAAATATTTTTTTTCTTTTTTGTTCGTATTACATCTTCGGGTTGAAGCTCCATTAGTCGAATTCTACCGTTATTTAATATATTTTATTTTATCCCTTTCTAAGCATTACAGACACGTTTCATCGTCTCGTCATCGCTAGCATGTTATCAATGAAGTATCCTGCCTGATCGTTATGTGCTCCGAAACTGCCTTTGTAAATAATTAATTTAAAAATTCTCCTCGTTCCTTTTGAATCGAACAAACCGAGTGTGACAATCAACAAACAAAAATCTATACTTTTGCAATAAGGATTCTTCGAACCGCAGTAAATTTGTCGACCCTTAATTTTCCAAAATGGCCAGAGGGAGGCCCCGATTAAACCCGTATTATCCCCCCGGGGGATGGAGCTCCGGGAGTCTCGGCAACAAAAACCTCTCAGTTCCGAGTTTAGCGCTAACAATGGCGTTGTTGTCCGAACTTGAAGGCTGCATACGTGAGAGTTGGACGTGAGGAACGGCAAAAACGATAGCCAAAACTGGCCGGTGGCCGGGGCAACAATGCCTGCCAGCCTAATGGAGCTTTCATAATAGGCCCAGACATAGCAACACATTGCCAGCCACCACACAGAGAGAAAAGAGGGTTTTATTAAATGCGGTAAACTTCCTAAGAAAAGCCCCTTTCGACCCGTTCAAACAGGAATCTTTTATAAAAAAAACGCAAAGCCCCCTCTTCTTTTTCTTTTTCACTTTTGCAATTTTCTATCTCTACTCGACAGGGTCCAAACCTATTCCCAATATTTACATATAAAAAAATAACAAACAAAGGGATCACTGACATATTAAACAATTTTACACAAGAAATAATAAATAAATATTATACAAAATGTACATAATTACATTTATTGTATGCCTACTAATGTCATTATTATTGACTAGTCATGATTACAGTATCCAGTTGGCAAATAAAATATGCCGTTGGAAATCTCTCCTAACTTTTCGATTTAGCGAGCTTAATTTGAGTTGAAAAGATAATAAAACCGTTCCTAACGAATTATTTATGATTTATTAACACTGACTTGCATATTTAGCACCACCCGCGCGAATCATCGTTGATGGATTGCACATAAGCAGTGGCTTAATATTTCAGCCATCCTGGAAAATAATTTTCACGCGAATTTAAAATACAGGGAATTAAATCCCTATTAAAATTTCCTAGATTAGGGTCCATGGTTGAAACGAACGTCGGCTTAACGGTCGCGTTACAGTTGGCAAGGAGGCTAAGGTTTTATCTGGAAACACTTCCCTCCGTTAATCCCACCTCGTGCAAGTAAAGGGTTGCGGTGGTGGCCGGGGAGGGGGATAGGCCGCCCATTAGCAGATAGTGCTAATCCCGAAACATCGCCATTTACAACTATACAAAAGGCCGAGCGAGCTTCTAATGCGGAACTAAGCGCCCGAAAATAATCTCCAAGATTCCACTTCGGGATCGTTGCGAGCTGAGGTTGGCGGTGATGGTGAAAACTGGAGGGGCAGAAGGGGAGGGGATTGTATGGGGCCACTCTGAGTTAACTTTTTACTTTGCTAAGGAGAAGTTTTATGATGGCGATGGCTGGCTTGAGCGGAGCGCCAAACTTCAAATTTCAAATCTGTATGTTACAGTTGCTGTACTTAGGACCGGTGGTTAATTAAAACGTTCGGGCCATTTTGAAAGCGTTTAATTTGTAATTACCTTTAATGGTAAAACTTGGATGGTTCTGCTGTTGCTGTGTCGTTCCTGATAATAGCGGAAATGTTCTTCGACTTAGTATTAGAGTCCCTTCCTATTAACTACGGAAATAAATTAAAGAAAATAATTATTAAAAATTATTTCCTGTATATATATATATATATATATATATATATATATATATATATATATATATATTTATGTAAATGCTTGAGAAAACCTCGAGTACTAGTAGGAAGCTGATTTGTGTCTCGTATTTGTGATGATGACGGCAGCAGTTTCCATTCGAATATAGTCCAATGAACTTGGAAGATTTCGGTGTATTATTGGATTATTCCAGCGTTGTTTTGAAAATTTTTTTGACAGATGAGCGGTTATTCGATGTAGAGGTTTGATAAAAAAAAGGGGTTTCCCTTTTTTATCGTTTCTTGTTTGACGGCGTGGAAATATATTAAATGTTATCAGGTGCACAGTTAACTTGTCAATCGAGTAGGACGGCGGATAGGAAAGAGCTTCCGATTAAAGAGCTCAATTAATGAACTTATTATCGGTCTGTACTTTATTTCTTGTTTTGGTGATGAACGTTCATTATTGGATAAATCTGATTGAAGTTAATTTGGATCATCGGGGTTCCAAACCACGAAGAAATGAGCTCAGGAATTAATGTCTCGACACAGTAATCGGCCACATTCTGTTAATTTAGCTCTCAGAAAACATTATTGTCCATAAATGAATCCGGACGGTAATGAATGAGACCAGCCGCTGCCCTGATGCATCATATCTGTTGGTGGCTAACGGAGCAGTAAACCATGTAATTCGATTTCTCCCTTTACTGTTAGGTCACTGGAAATGGCACTGCGTTCTCCCGGAAAACTACAAAAATTAGTTGTTTATTTTTACTTTGCTAGTGGAAATGAGAAATTCAAGAGTGCCGAATAACAATCCGGGAAAGACATACTTCTTATAGAGAGGAGATCTGAATTCACTTTAAAAATATGAAACCATTCAATTTATTTTTAGAGCGGTGTCACTGGTAAATGCTGGATAATATCGAATCATAAATTTCCACACAAAATTGAATATGATAGAATACATTATGGCAATGTCGGTGAGCATTATATCATCTATAATTTTAGCTAAAACGAAAAATAAAAGAAATATAGATGGGGTTATATTAAAATTAAATATGGCAAAAAGTAATAATAAAAGGACATACAATGACTATCGTGAATCATATAAATGTTCAGAACATTTATACGTTAAGTAAAAGGACATCCGAATATGAAATTCCTGTTGAAATTGAACGGTATTAAGTCCGGTATTAAGAATATTTTCAGAAGAGTTCCATGGAAGATGGTGTGTCAAATATTTGGTGGGACAATGGAGCTCATTTTATAGTGAGAGGCGGGCCTATTTAAAGGATAGTGCGGGGGCGGACTCTTTCCACTCGGGGCCCGCTTTTATTATAATAAAGCATCGCGTTCTGAATTGGAAGCGCTTAGTTTAAAAACAAACGGGATTTTATATTCTTCCAACGCGGGTCATTACGAGCCCGTGGGGGGCGCCCACCCCTCATTAATCATCTTGATTTTAAACAAACTGCCGACCCGCCACCCTCACCACCACCACACCACCCCCCTTCCACAGTATTAGAACTCTCTTTCTCTTTCATTCTTTCCCTATCCTTTTCTCGCGCTCTTCTCCTGACGGATGATGACAATCCTACACTCGGATCTTCTGAATACAGGGGCTGGGACAATGGTGCCCTCCCCCCCCCCCATCAGGCCTCCCCTTCAGTTATAACGAGTAATGAACCGAAAATAAGACGATGGACTCCAACTTTTCCCCAACTCTGTATGATTCAGTAGAGGATATATTTCCGTATGAGGAAAATGTTTAAAAGCGGCGTCTCTGCGTTTGGATCGTGATTCTGTCAGGCTGATTTGTCTTATTCGTACCAATAAGTTTTCATTTCACTCACTTTCTAGAACTGGTAAAAGATTTGAACCCGTCGGGCCTGAACCTAAAACCTAAATATGACATTAAATTTCCTATTCGCAATTACATACAATAAAATGTCCATTCATCAGCTACTAATATTAGTAATGCATTTATTGGTTCACTTGTAGTACTATTTATTATTAATAATAAATATTTGACAGGGTGTTTGGCCTGTATACTTCAATAGGCATTTTCTTGCAAAATGATAAAACCGGAGGCTGTCAGTGGGTCTTGCGATTTGCCTGCAGTGCGATATCCTGACTTATAGGAGGCCCGCCCGGCCGGGGATCGCGTATTTGCGTATGTGGATCACGTTAGGATTTTATGGAGAATCACAAAGTGCACGGGTTTATACGAAGTAAACGCCAGCCCGGGTCTGCACGACGGCCTATACGGGGGAGGCTTTTTACGGCGGATAGCACACACATACACACAAACACGCACATTCGCGCACGCATCGCCTATATCATATCCCACCTATACTCTTCAAGTTTACTTCAGGTGTACGCCCAAACTATAAACGTTTTATGAGCAGTTTCCAATACACCGTATCGCATGCCTCCCTAACTATATAATTTTGTTTTTATTTTTGTCCTCAATTTTACACCCACGGGGGCGAACAACGACCAACCCCTCAGTAGAATTCATACCACATCGAAAATATTTGAAATATCGAATTCATTATAATTTTAATATATATATATATATATATATGCTTTTATAATCCAGGGTTTATCGGGAATATATTTTTGGAATACCTTGTTGATGATCTCCGAGGGTTTCGAATATGAGTTTGGTCGTTTCAGGCAGTAGCTTTGGGTTCTTGTAGGTGGAGCCTAAACCGGTACGGTAAAAGACCGAAAGAACGGTGGTATATATTTTTCTTCTGCAGTTTCCGGCAGAAGATTATTTCGATGGTAGTTGGTAGTCCAGATTAGGCGAATCTTTCCGGGTCTTGGAAAACCTGAGGCAAGTATTGGACGTTTGGTCCGTTTGTGATACGCAGCAAGAACAGTGCTTGATGGGAGGCTTCGTCCAAGCATATGTTCGTGCCTCACTAATGGTCTAAGGACAAATGAGGGACAGAAATATCGCATCTGTAGCTCGGAAACAGAATATTGTGTGCCGCGGCCGTAAATATTCCCTGTATCGTCTCATTTTAAACTAAGTACCTTTGGCGCTTTTTACGAAAAAAAAGGCGAAATGTTCGAGTGGTGAAAAGGAAGAGGAGTGGAGAGGGCGGGGGGAGTTAAGTCACGGGGGTTGGTTGGGAACCGAGGACAATGGTTGGAGCGGACCCATTGTTTCGAGCCCGGGCACAGATTTCTGCCCGGCTCCTGGCTCCCTTCTTCGCAATTACTCCGAGGCCCCCCTTAAGGCTCTATTACAGTCTGTAGGCCAGGCACGGGGGGCGGCGGGGGGCGGGGGCGGCCGCCTCTCAACAGCCCTCAAAACTCAACCCCCCGACGCGGACTCGCTCCAGAAATCCCTGCGACAGCTCCACTTCCGCCGTTAAACATTCCCCCATTGTGCGACCGCCCGCCGGGATTTAACGCGCCCGAACTCCCCCCTTTGCCCCGACACTAATGTTATTAAATACTTTACCCCGCCTCCGTCGTAATTCGGGTTTGGGGGCCGAAGCAAATTATATGGCGACGAATTATCAACTTACCTGTTTTTAAAGCTGCCGCTAAGGTAATATTTCAGGGCCGGTAACATTTACCGCCGGGCCAAAGTGGTAACGCCGTTTGAAATTTTAAACATTCCGCCTTTGTTGTCTAAAGAGGGGCTTGTAATTAATGTAGATTTTCGGCTTGTTACTTTGAACACGCCAAAATTTGAACTGAAATACTTTCATTTTTCGAACACCACAGAATCCTCGTCCTCCTAGTAAGTTTCATTCCAGTAATAACTGTAATAATTTTTCACTTCTAAATCATGACACTTTTTTGATGATAATGTGTATTTCATCGAATTTCCATAATTTTGAGATTCGAGGGTTTGGGCTCAAACAATTGTAGCATAATACGCAGAGACTATTAGCAGGAGGGCGGTGGGCGAGCGATGGCCCCCCCATTTGGGGATGTCCCCCCCACGCCCCCATTCGATAGAGAGCGGCCTTTTCTTGCATTCCTCCAGTGAAATTGCTTTGCATATAAATGCCCGACAATTTTATTCCCCGTCCCGGTGTCCGATTCGTTTTTGAAAAATAAGAAGGAAGAGATATTGTTCATTGGGTATAGGGGGGGGGCCTCCGACTCCTCCAGGACTAAAGAATGAATAAGTGGCGCCCCAGTTAGAATCCGCCGGGGAGTTATTCAGATTTATAGGAAATAATAGTGTTTCCCCCGCCCGCCACAGCTCCCTCTTGCGGCCGTTCTCTTCGCTCTCCTTTGTTCGGAAAGGAGATATCCTTCCCAGAACGTTATTCACATTGTCGTTGTAAAATTTTTCAAGAACAAATTAGCGCTCAATGTAAGAATATAGTAACAAATTCGAGCAATACACTTCTGTCAAATTTTCCCCCAAGTCTTTACAGAAGAAAATGGTAAAAACAATATGATGCAAATGATGAGGACGGAACGCCAGCCCGTGAATGTTTAAAACTCTAAGAATTCCTGCTTGTGAATTTAGTTTGGGTTTTTTCTCAGACTTCACGGCAGACTAGAGTAGCACTTGAATCATTAACTACGGAACAATTGCACACCAACCTAGAATAATCGATTTGTAGGTTCATTAACTACTATATAATGTGTCCTAATATTAACGAAACGTTAATAAAAGATTCTGAAAAGACATAACACATATGATATTGATTTTTATGTGTTTTGTTATATAGCTATTCTATTTGGTTTAATATCACCGGAAAAAATAAATTACACCAATAGATTATTATATTATGTTTTAATACATCTTCAATAACGTTATGAATAACACCTGTATTGTTAACTGATTCGCTCAGCATATTGGTACTAATCCACCGGGGAGGATCGTCCCATTTTTACAATGGCCCCGCAAACAGGGAACACCTCGAATTAGTTAGTGGTTTAATTATACTAAAATGAGCGTTAGCGTAATGAATATCTCCATCGTTCCCGGTTTCATTATCTTAATGGGGAGCCGTCAGTCATTCGTTTGTTGTCGATGGGGACGGGGCTGCGGGTGTCGCTATTTTTATTCGGCGGCTTCACTCTGAAACGCCGCCCCAGAACATAATGGCCCAAGCCGATAATTGACTGTTTGGAGGGGTTGCCTCACGATCGGATGTCTTAGCCTTCCATTGTTCGAAAGCGGAGAATATCGATACCGCGAGGGGACAGAAATTATGGCTGGTGGATATTGTTCAAATTTTGGATGATTTTGAATTTTGAAAAAATATTTTCCTCAATATCAATACAGTCATCCTTACTCCGCTATATTCCATCACTTATTTCATTCGCACATAACGAAAAAGGGACAAGTTATGTGCTGTTAATAAATATAATGATGGAGAAAATTAATGACGGAGACGTTGATTCAGATTTTCGAGGCAGAGCCGATTGATACGAGTAAGCACTTAACGGTATACTTCACACGCTGTCATCCTCCAGAGAGAAGTTCACACCCAATTATAATGGAAACCGTTACAAATGCCGATTGGGTGGAATATCAACAGATGTTATACCGGTAAGTTTTCAAAACAAGTTTGTAATACAAACAATGAATCAATTTAATGGGAAGTAACAGATCCGAAATGAGCGAAAGTAAACCCTTTGAAAAGAATTTTAGACACCACGATAATTGGAAGCTGGTTCAAAGTGTAGTGTCCTTCGGCAGCTTAAGAGTAGATCTCTTGTATGCCAATCGTTTTTTTTATATTATTTTCGTCCTAGTTCAATTAGACAATAGTATCTGACATATATTGGAAAGTTTAACAGAACAAGATTAATTCTGTCCGTTTTCTACTTTATCCACAATATTTAGTAGTAAAGATATCCTTTACTATATCCTTATCAACAATTTCCATACTATATCCATATTTATATATATAACTTCAAATTTATCAGAAACCCCGTGCTAATTTGTCCAACATTATACTTCCATATTGCAATCAGAAATTCATGGGTCACGAGGGATGTTAATTTTTACACCTTCAGGCAGCGTCATTTTCTTGTCCCAGAGGACGGACTGACGGAGACGATTAGAATATTTAATTCAATCCCCCTCTTGAAATTACTACGCAATTATTTTCAAATTAGAGAGCGTAAAGTACCCAAGTTTGGTGCGGTACGATAAATAAGCAACTATTCCTGAAACGAGCGCTAGGGAAAGTTAAATATCATGCATAAGTATTGTTCATTCATACTATAGTTATTATTACACCTATACTATAAATTGTTCGCTTACCTTGCGAAAATAGGTTATTACGATAAAATGTAAAGGAAACAGAAGAGAATATTATCGAAGAACCATTTTTTTATTTTCTCGTGATATTCGTTCATATTAAATTTCCAACAATTGTAAGGGGAATGCAGGCGTGTGAAATCCATGTCGTCTAATTATATTTTCATTGTGCGGCAAGTTTTAGTTTCCTGCCGGGGACATGAAAATATTTGCGGGAGACATTTTCTGCAGGGACGCTAGACGGACAGACCGAATGGTTCCAGGTTCAGTCGTAAACATCTATTCTGATATCGTGACCTCATACCAAATTAAATTTCCCTTTCCGGCTCAAAACTTTTAATGAAGTTGAGGCCCCATTTTCTGAGAAACAGCACATGCGATGTCACCAGGCTTCAGGGTAGATATGGATATGCAGTGCATGCTCTTCTTTAATTCTGATGTAATAATGATCTTTATTTGGAAGGAGAAAACATTGTTGCGATGTCAGTGAATAATTGGTATACGTTTCATGATGCTTAATAATGTATTTTATTGTTTTACGTTTGAAATCGTCTCTTTTTGTAAAAATTTCATTCTAACTACCCAAATTTAATTCCAAATGCACTAAAAAGTAGATTCTGAAATAATATTTAACAAAGTTGTTGAAAAAAGTTGTTTCCACATGAATTCCAGATTGAAATAAAATCTAATAAATGGAGATATTAAAAGGGTAGAACGTTTTTAGATTCTAAAAAATTTAACGGATGTAAAACTAATGTATAAATAGTTTAGAATACCTCTTTTGTAGGGTGCGAGGTGTTGGAATGTATAAATGTAGCATACCGAAGTAACGCCCAGGAAACACATGTGAGATGGTTTTTAACAACATTTTTATCAAAGTTAATATAAATTGATGCGCATTTATTAGAGAAGTTTTTTGGTAGAGAATGTTGTGGCTAGTATCCCTCTTAATAATAACTGTTATATCAACTGGTATTAGGTTTAATAAAACATTCGCGGAAGGAATCTGTAGTATCCATGTTCCCATTGTATAATCTCTCAGTACTGACGGCTCGATCTTCAGCCCAGTCGACATTCCCATTGTGGTGGAAGCAACTCGAATCCTGGGGACTTAGGAGCTGCTCGAAGGTCTTCGGGAGGCGATATTGTACCTGTCTCTTATCAATGGGCCTACCTAACTCCTCCATTGTCCCGGCTCCCCGCTTACAACAATGCTGGAGCGGATCACCCCTACCCACCGGGCGCCGTCAAACGGGGTATTGTTGTGCGGGCGGAAACAATGCCGGGTTTAATTTTATTCCGGCAAAAGAAATCAGAAGACCAGAATTAGAGTATCGTTCCCTAATTCCGCTCTATTATCGAATACAAAAGAAAATTCCTTTTTACAAGACGCGCTTCCCGAGCGGGAGGCCGTAATCGGATTTGACGAATAATCAGTTTGAATGAATTATAATAATCGGTTTGGCGGTGAAGTTTGAAAAGGGCTAAATTCGCCAAATTAAGAAATGTAGGAATACAGGACATTTTCTTCTTGTCGATTCATTGAGCCTATAATCTATGAATCTTTGCATTTATCTCTCAGAACAATTTCATATATTTCTTATTATATACACCAATTCTATAATACTGAAATAAATTCTTCGTGTAAATTACTCATTTGTCGTAAAATTGACTCGCTATATTCCGGGTAAGAGTACGAGGAGTTTGCCAGGATCGGATAAGAACTTTCTGCTACGTGAATATCTCCGGGGACAATATTATTCTTGGAAATAGCAAATATAAATATATTCATTTTGTAAATCTCCCAAATCTGGTACGCGTTCAGAAAACTTTTAGGCGCGCATTGTTCCACCAAATAAAAGCCCTCTACATCTCCCCGGTAGGGATTTACATATATTCAAAGGCATAGATCCGTCTCAAAATTTCTTATAAACTGCCAACAAGCATTGTCGTGGCTTTTCTAGTAAATGCGAAACTGCTACTACTACTAAAACATCGGAAAAGGTTTCTAAACCATTTATATCCTCATATGTTATTTATTGATACCAGCATAGACAGAAATATGAACTCACAATGTTATAAATGGACTTAAAAATATGCGATGTTAAAGTAGTTAAAACTTTAATGCTTAGTATTATAAACACAGTAATACATATTGCGGCTGTAGTCCACACCCAGCACAATTAATTGAAAACAATAGCCTTGTGATGAAATAATATGCACATTAATTTCACTACCATTTTATCCTTATGTTTATACATTTGATGACAGCGATTATATATCTTTGAATAAGACCATAAAATCTAAATAAGTAAGCTATCCCAGCATTTTAGCATTAGTACTTAAAAAGCGGTTCGGGTCAACTTCATTTGTGACAAGAATATTTTAGCCCGTATATGAGGTGATACATTTTTATTCCCATGTAATAATATTCTGAACTTCAAAACCTGCATCAAAGGTTTTCAATCTACATATTTAAGACGGGATTTTTACCCAGCTCTCCATAATCTTATTTGAAGCAGGTTACTTTAACGCTGCTGATGGTCTGCTCGTGAAGTATCTTTTATGCTGGATGCATTGAGAGTTGAAGGGAAATCCTAACTATCACCTACGTTCTCCGTGTTCTCGTAATTATTTCACAAGAATCCTATTTCACTCTAAATAGCGAAATAATTTCTCTAGTGAAACGCGCAAGTAAACAAATCCATATTTCATATTTATCTCTATTACGATCCTAATTAGAGGAAATGGAATTCCATTTTCCGTTATTGCTTTGTTTTGTTGTGCTGCCTAACAATGTCTACGGGCAAATGGGCCTGTGCAAATTGCACGAGTGATGAAAATCATTTTATATTAGGGCCAGAAAAAATGTCTGGTTTTCTTATAACGCATAGTTTCATTTACATGTTTATTAAATTAGGGAGTCAATAATCTTTTCGTTCTTGCCGAGAGTTTATTTCTCTCATTTCCTCACTTTATACATTTTTCAAGTACATTCAATTTTAGACTGTATTTACTAGCTCCACGGTTTTATAAGGGGCCTCATTTACTTGAAAATACAGTTTATGCGTTCATTATACGGGAAAGGGTTTTACTGACATAACTCTATTTTTAAACTTTAACTTTATGCCCTTTACTCCGAAACGAACGCTTTAAATATTCCAGTGCATTTACTTACCATCGATGCATTTAAAATGCGCATTAAAAATATTCCGGAAGAGCGTGGTGGGGGAGGGGTGCGTCGGCGCTAATCAGGGCTGCGGTTAAGGTAAACCTGGGAGCGGGGATAATTGCAATTTTCCCTGTCTTCTCTCGTCGCTCAACACTCATTTGAATAAATTTCCCTCCTAATGGGGCATGGAAACGCGTGTAAAAATTTAATAAAATCCTAGGCCCCGGGTCATGTAGTTATTCCGGCCCTGGCTCGTCCGCGGTGGTTTGTTGTCGTCGGCGGGCGTCATTTGCACAATGCAAATGTAATTCGCGTCTCCACCCTCGGGCTATGGAGGTCCGTCTCCGCGTTTATGTATATATATATATATACTTTTGTAAAAAAGAGAAAAAATCATTTTTACCCGCCCCTCGGTTTCCCCCGTTAGGAATGGACGACACGTAGCAATTGCGGTTGCGGTGAGGGGGCAGGCTTACGCCTCTACTAATCTGACGAGTAATTAGTGGGCATTTATTGTCGGAATTTCCGAAACGCGCGGACGGGCGTCGGACACAATTTCCATAATATCCAATTAAAAGGGCCAACGGAAAAAATGCAGCTTAGAGCGGTGTAACATTCATAAGCCGTACCGGGCAGGTATACAGAGATTAATTTGTCCCCAAAAAATTTGTAACGATATTTAATTAATCGCAGATAATGAAAATCATTTAGGTAACACCAATTTAATATATTTTTATATATCGATTACAATTTTCATAATCATAATTAAGGAAACAGAAGTTTAAATCGACATTTTTCCTTTTAATTTATTGAGGTTAAAATCCTTTTTTTTTATAAACAAATTAAAAAGATACGTTGAAAAAATATTCATTTCTGTAATAGTAAGTCCGACATTCAATTGAAGAATAGTATCAGGCCCTCTATCCTCAAAATAGATATCGGGGTCCCAAGTAACCCCAATTGAGTAAGTGTCGGGGGGCAATTTGATTTAACGTGACAATTTGAAGCATAATTCCAAATTTCATTTTTCAGCGTTATTACGTTTCAGCGTTGAATTGTAATTCCCCGAGTTGTACAGGAAGAATATATCTTGAAAATATTTTTCTGGACATTGTTGTGCGTGGTTTATATGTATTACCAGGTACATGGTAAGTTTCAAGGAGATGAAGGCCTGCGGGCGGCAAGCAGCGCTCTCGGGGCCGGCAGATAAACGGGGATTCCAGTTTTGGGGCTAAATTGTAGTTTAAAGCTGTAGCTTAAGGTGCAGTCGAGGCGATCCATTGCAATAGAGTGGGGCCGTCGAGGATTAGGCCTCTTGGACAGGGGGCGGTGTTTGCACCCGGGTCCCTCTCCCTCTGAGGCTACAGGGCCACTAACAATGACTTACCGACACAGAGTAAAAGGGCGGGGGAGGGGTAGGCAGATTACTTATCTACGGCCAGCCTTCAACCGCCTCCTTCCTCCCGGGGCTAATCCCGTCTTCACTTCTAAGGCCGTTACGCACATCCCGCCTTCGTGGTCTAATGGCCAGGATCCAGAGGCCGAGCGACCAATACCAACTTGTTAGCCACGCCTTAAGACCTATGTTAATTACCCGCTGGACTTAAGCCCAATGTTAAATTCAAATTTTGTAGTTGGAATCGGGGCCCGTAATATTGAGACAAAAAATTAAGGCTAAATACATTATAAAATTTAACTATATACGCAACATATCCCTAGAAAATCGGACCCTATCATGCTACATCGCATAATATTCCGTGATTATATTATGCTTTAAATTTGTTACTCTTTTGCGCTCATTCATTTATCTTATAAATTGTAAAACTAAAAAATGTGTTGTAAATGAGTATTGCCATTCTGAAAAAATGTAATTATTTAAAATTTTACATTGGAGCAGGTAACTTTCATTTATAGCCTCACGTATATAAGTAACCGGTGTATTTAAGTCGGGGGCATTGAAGCGTGATTGATTTCAGTGCTGTTTTTGGAATAATTTCACTTCAAAAGAGGAGCAAAGTCTGACCGAGGAGAAGTGAAAGATGTACTAGCAGAGGGCTCGAGACCATGAAAGACTTCCAATTTAATTTGATACCGCGCCTTTTCTCTAACTCTTAGACTTTTCTGTTAAGTGATTACTGCTTTCGAGTTCTCTCTTCAAAGAAACAGACGACGGAAAACATTTTCGTTCTCATCGCGAGAACTTCTAAGAGTGTTCACTGTTCCTTCCCTTTAATATCGGAAGAACAATTCGCAAAAGTGCCTCAACAGTTGGAGTTCAACAATTGTAGACTGTTCGAGGAATTTCAATGGCGATTATTTCGTTTAATTGTAAGAGAAGGTGAATTTTTAATTGTTCCAAAGAAATGGTCAATAAGACCTTTGAATTGCTACAAGGAATTAATTTAAGGTATACATTATTTAACTGAAGTTTTAAAGCGTATAAATGTTAAAATTAGAATCTCTGTAGCAATAATGAATATACTTAAACTTCTCAATCCTAGCATTTAGTATTGATCTGTAAAAGTATGCATTTCTTCAGCGTAAAGTAAAATCGATCAGTTTGTAATTGAATTATTAGTATTTATAAAAAGGGTATTTTATTAATTAAATACTTTATTGGAAATTTGTGTGTCTTTAAACGATTTTTCATGAACTACCCTTTTATGTCTAATATATGCGGTGCGTTTATGGCTACAAAATGTTATCCTTACAACTTGTCCAACTGTTTTAGGTGTTCAACGCGATCTCGATTTTAGATCTTTTCACCGCAATGAGTGGAAAAATGTTCAATTACGTAACGCCATATGTGGCACAATATATGAAAAAAGAAAGCGTTGATCTTGTTTTTGCCCTCTTAGATGTTCCAGTACATCAAACAATTATTGCTTTAAGTAATAATTGAAAGATGATTATTAATTCTCTCTAATCCAATCCCTGGAAACAACTTTGTTACCGGAAGGACATCGGTCTATCTTAAATTAATGTATTTAGTTTCTCGGAAGTTCTAATGGAAATTGTGCCTTTAATGCGGCCGATTATCTCTTCACGAGTCTTACTTTTAAGTCGCGGACGACTAACGCGAAAGCTACGTGCTGTGAGGAGATAGGGCGAAAATTGGATGCCCCCACGGGGCCGTTGTAAAAGGTTTAATAAATTTTCGGCGAGTTCAGATAAGTTCGGGGCGGTTATCGGTCCCAGGTATATTAATACCACTTATTAACAAGAGAGAAGAGTGGGTGAGATATAGGGTTGGGGCAAACGAGAGGAAGAATTTCGGGAAATGGCAAAGAATGAAAATAATTCAATCCAAATCGATCCGATAAGTTGTTAGCGGAACAATCCTCCCCCACCCACGGCCATTAACTTGTGTGGGTAAGGGGAACTTCCGTTTCGAGTCCAAGTAGCGGGCTATCATAGCACAAAATCCAGAAAAGAACTAGGAAAACTTGGCCGATATATAAGGGGGGGCGCCCGACCTCGGATAGTAATTTGTCGGCGGTTTTCTAATAAAAGCCTGCGCGCGTGCTCTTGTGTGTGTGTGTGTGTGTGTGTGTGTGTGTGTGTGTGTGTGGGCGGCCGCGTGCGTGTGCTAGTGGCGAGGGAATCAAAAGTTGTTTGCAATATAAGTTGTCGAGTCTGAGTGGGCGACCCCGGCCGCAAGAAAAAGGGGCCGGCGGAGAGAGATGCGGTCGGGGTATCTTTTTTCTTTTATTGTTCCTAAAACTAACTCGATTAAACTACCAGCAACGTTTATAAGATCGTCCCTTTTTTCAGGGTTTTTTTTTTCCGAGAGAATCTTCAGAGAAAATATTTCACGACGTTCCCGATATTTTCATTTGAATTTTTTGGGCCCCCTGTCACCATTATTTGTGCCTATTATTTGCGTACTGATGAAAAAATATCCATAAGAATCCATAATAACAACTTGCATTATAATGTGTAGTTGCTAATTATATAATTAAATATATGAACTCTTTAAAGAAAGCTAGGTAAAATCATAAGAATCCCAATCTTGACAATTTACCATCATCTCCTTCCGGTATATCTAAGTAATTATTTATATTTTGTTACGTCTATTGCTGATCAAGGAAGTATTTACTATCTGGGATAAAATTCTGTTCTCTTACTTTATGATTTATTATTTTATAATATTTATTTATTAATCTTCTTTGTCTATAATTCCTCTCATTAACAAATTCATCAAGGAAATGCATTTCTATATAGTTATCTTAATGAATTCTATTCAGCCAGTTCGTAATCATTTTATTTTATTCACAGTGATACTTTACTGTGGCTAAAATAAAACTTCGCAGCCATCCGCAACGTCGTTCATTCACAAGAGCGACCTTTCTCTGGTTTCCTCAGAAACGGCCGTAAAAGAGTTTTATGACCCCGCGAGTATTTTTATCGTGTTTTCAGCCACCCGAAGATTTTCAATCCCTTTACCTAACATTTCTTAATAGCTCTATTGAATTGAATCTGGTTTATCTAAGTGTAGATTTTATATATAAGCACCATTCGAGAATTATAATGATAATCCAACTCGAGCTAACCGCAATGCTATATTTATATTATTCCAAAATACTTCAGTTCGAATTCATCCAGAATCGGGCAAACTGCCATTTATTGAAATTAATGACCAGTCAATTTTATAAACCCACCATTAAATATAACAGGTAGACCCAAACCGATAGCCGTGTTCCGATGCTATTAAAATGAAGGAAACATTCCTGTAATTGGAGAGAGGCCAATAGAGTGGGACTCTGGGCTTATTAATGGGGGCGGGGTGGCCTAAGGGCTTACAATTTTATTTCAGAAGAGGTTTGTTGTAAGGGGGGGGGTGGTTAGGGCAGAATAAGAAATCTTATAAAACTTCAAAGTAATCCCGCACATAACTTATACATGCAAAGCCAGCCCCAACACAAAGACCAGCTCCGGGCTAATTTTTGAAGTTATGTTATTTAATTTGGTTTCCTCCTACCCCCATCCAGGACAATTTACATAAACTCCGTTTCGTACTGGCCGAACCACCCTTAAGATATAATTGTAAACCTCCCCAACCCCCACCGGGAACTGATACAAATCCGCACAAAGAAATTCCGGGCCCTTTTATTCCCCGGCTAATTGAATCGCATTAGCCAATTTACAATGGTCACCCCCTTCCTCCCAATTTCTTGTATTGTTGTAAACCCGGAGAGGGGATGTAGGGCCCTCCACGACCGGGGGTCGAGTTGAAAGGGAACAACGATGAAATTTCTGAAATTATTCTTGGATCGATTAATAAATAAAAATGGGCGAGAGATGGAGCACGCTAAAAAAATTCAGAGGGGTCGGAATAGAATAATCATTTAAAAAATCTATTATTAATGGATTACATTTCTACGAACAGATTTTAATTGTATATGATGATTAAAATGATTAAGAATTACTGATATTATCTCGCAACATGTCCTTTCCTGTTTTATATAAAATATTGCTTATTTCATATGTGGCTTACGGACGAAGAATGCATACTAAATGATGAATATAGTGCACGGAGTCCCCTAATGGAAACAGAGCGCTGTACGAAACTTCAATTAAGGGAGGGGAAACTCAAACTCGGTGATTACATCTGTCAGTACCCGACAGACGGATATAATAAGATCCGTCATCATCCCGGTCATGGGTATGGGGAGCCGCCCCACTCGAAACGGGGATCGTCGTTATTCAAAAATTCAGGGGTATCCGATCGGCGTGTGGAGGGCCCGGGGGCGGCATTAGCCCGGAGGAATGGGGGGGGGTTGACGGGGTGGAAGCGCCCCTTCGGGCATTCCCTCCAAATTGCCTTGAGGATCATCTGTCTCTCTGCAGTCCCGACGTCATTTCCGCCATTCTGTCCCATCCCCCCCCTTGTTATTTTTCCTCCTCCAACTTCCGGCTCGAGGGGAATACGATCCCTCCCCTTCCAAATCCGAGCTATTTGTGCTATACATCAATACGAAATTAGGCAACATGATATGAAAAAGTTGAAGGAAGAATGTTCTCCTGTAGAACGGAGAAGGGGACACAGAATAGAACCCTAATGAGATTTTTATTTGTGTTGATTTTCCAGTTAGTATGCTTACGGGCGAACATATACCGTATTTATCAATACACTGTGACTAATTACAATTTATTTATCACGCATTATTCCAAATTAAAATGGATATAGTGTAATAAAATCATTTTTTCAGAATTTGGAAAGAAAAGTATGATTTCACGACATCCCGTCGTGATAAAATATAGTGTTCATTGATTTCGTTAATTCAGGCCGTTAGGACATCTTCAGCCGGCAAGAAACAGAGCGGCACAATAATAGAAAAAAAATATATGACTAAGCGAAGCACTACCTAGAGGACCGTGATGTGAGGCAACCCACGCCTTTAAGCCAACCGACTGAAGAAATCAAATAAAACTAAGTTGTCGATAATTGTTGACTCTCTCACTTTGTCACGCTGTTAAACACCAACCTAAATCGAACCGGCCACTTACAGTCCCCTTGATATACAAATGCGGCCAAGTTATAATGGGAGCAAGGCGCCTTAAAAACGGTTCAACGAAGCACGAACTAATTACACATTATTGACTCGCTGTGTTGGTTGTTGGGAGGGCGGGGGGGGCGACCTGTTGATTTCCACACAATCTGTCCGCTGTTGAACTGCAACACAAACTTTATTTCATTTTAATAGTAGAATGCCCGGAATAAATAATTCAGAGAATAACGGATAGAAAAGAGAAAATCACGATAAGTGTGGTAAAATGTATTAAATTCAAAATACAAACATGATTCTGAAAAGAAATAGTTCAGGGGATAGTAGGTACAAGTAGATCATAAAATGTATCTTATGTGACGGCGACAGCATTATACATAGATATACTATTAGGATGAGTAGTTCTAACATAACTAAAATAAAATACTGTTATTTTTTGGCATGTTCAGAAAATTACACGATATTTCAGGACATTTTTCAGTCCGATGGTCGCCTTCCCTAACCTGGATTTTTCACCGCAAACGGCGTCCGAACCACAACTAACGGAATTAAATATTCAACGGTCAAATTAATTACTATTGCCCAATCCTTTCTCTCAGGTTTAATAATTGATTCGGGCTTCCATCCGGAAGAATAAAAGACGGGGTCGCGGTAA
This sequence comes from Lethocerus indicus, assembly GCA_019843655.1. Taxonomy (NCBI): domain Eukaryota; kingdom Metazoa; phylum Arthropoda; class Insecta; order Hemiptera; family Belostomatidae; genus Lethocerus; species Lethocerus indicus. The sequence goes on from JACDQD010000006.1 coordinate 9,181,435, forward strand.
AGTCCTTTATGGGCCCATCTATAATTCAACGGGACGTCACACCCTGGAAAGTCCAGGCAACGCTGGCACCGGTGCTTCGCGTCCCACTCCGTCTGAAGAGCGAGAGGTAGGAAACACAAACGATATTTTGAATTAAGAAACATAAACAGAACTCTCATTATAACGGTTTGGACGAGTGGAAAGCAAATATTGGTAGAGAGGGGAGGTCCCCGGGCCTAGGGCGGAAACCGGAGACCTCCCGATATTGGACGTATATTTAAACGATGAACTTCCTTTTGTTTTACTTGGTTTTTACTCCCGGGGCTGTTTTTTTTTGCTCCCGTTTCATTTCTATCTGTTATTAAAATTCGGAGAAAAGTCATTCGGGTAGATTGAAAACGCTGCCTCCCTTTTTCGCCGGTCAGCCGAGGTCGCTTCGCTGGCAAATTTCCTCTTATAGTTTGGCCGCTCCGATCGTGATAATTTTTTTCCTTTCCTCGAGGAATTTCCCGATCATATCCTGATAACCTTTCCTCTGTTATAAGCTTCTTTTGTCACAGTTGCTTTGCAACTTATACTATTCAATCAAATCACAACTGATATTATAGTAAAGTAATGTTCATTCTTCTAACACTTGCTTCAAGAAAAATTGATTAAACGAGTAATAAACATTACGCTGCAAATACTGTGAAAACCAATGTATAGGTAGGTAATGCAGATTATAACGTTAAATAGAAAATAATAGTTTGTTAAATTTCGAGAATAGTATCAAGGTTTCATTGTTTGTTAGCTATGATTGGGAGATTGAGAAGAGTAGGGCCCGGTCATACTATTTCTCAATATTACAGAACGCCTCGGAATGTCTCCCCTCCTAATCCCCTTACCCCTCGCCATTCCCAAAATAGTGGTGACTCCGGGGGGTCGTTTTATAAAATACCATGAATAAATATAAGACAGTCACTGGAACCGCCCTGGCCCCCAACCCCCTTTGGGCATTTTCATAAGACCTACGGGGAATGGCGGAAGAAGCGAGAAATTATTCATTAATATTTAAACCGGGGATTTCCAGTCTGATTTAGTCCAGGGGAATCGCCGGGAAATCCCCCCCTCCTGTCACTCGGGCAAGGAGGAAATGGGAATGAGTTCCCAAATAAGAGAATGCGAATGGGTGTTGGGCGGGAGGATTTCGAGACTGGCTTAATGAATGAATATTAATCGAGTCCCTGACACCGGAAGTAATAAACGGAAATTCAAGATTTGCCCGTCCAAGAATGTGAGCTATGAGAAAGAAACTGAAACCATTGGTTGACTAATATATGAGAATATAACTCACTGATTTTAAAGACTGTATATCTCATAATTTCTAATTCCAACCTATACGACCTATACCAATAATTCCTGTTGATATATGTACTTATCTCTATCTATTTATCGAAATGCAACCGATTTTGTTTTGATTTCGTTCGATTATATTACTGTAGAGTCTTAACAAACCTCAAAATTATTTATTGGCACCTGCCGAATTAGTTTAGTTCACTCATAATAATTATGAAAAATATTGTCAATAATTAAACCATTTACGAAGTCTATTAGATTGAATATGAAAATCTAATTAAACTTGCTTTTATTTTTATATATACTCCATCAATATATTGATACTGTACAGTAGCAATCGACTTACACTTTGTTGTTCCTGCTCTACAAAACAGAGACATTTCGTTGAATGCATGTGTCAGCAATTCCATACACGTTCTAACAGGGGCGCGTAATGACCAGTCAGTGACTAGCTGACTCGAGCGTTAATCTAACCTCATGGTGAAGGCGTTTTCCTGATTTGGAACTGTATTATTAAATACCCCTGCGTTCATTCAACAGTTACTGGCCATTAGGAGGAAATAAGAAGATTGGAAGCGTGTTCTAAGAGGAGTCAGTAGAGGTCAAGAATGTGGACTCGATTCAGACCAATTATATGTGTTCATATATACTTATTTATGTAAGTATTTTATGCGTTAAATTTATATAAATAGGTTCGAGAAATGCAGTTCCAAAACGTCCATGTTAGGTAGAAAGCGGTAGGAGGTCCATGGCCTAAGCTATCCATTTCGTGAAATATGTAAAGAAATGGGACGAATGTTGAAATAATATCCCAAAGCAGAGTTGACATACATGAATTTAATTGTTCTCTAATACATAAAAATCTGTATTTTATAAATATATATAAAATGAGAAATACACACAATGTAATGATAATATCAAATTAATGAAGCAAAGTATTACTTAACTAATTAATTTAATAATAATAATCAAGGTAATCTTAGACACATTACCTTTTCATTAAGTGTTTATGAAGAATGAGATTAATAAACAAAACTCTGGGCATTAATCATCGACCCAAAGGTGGTTTCCAGGTTCCAATTGGCTGGTTTCAAACGCGAACTGCCGTTTCCCATTCCGGTCCAACAATCGTCACTAATCCCAGCCGAGCCCTTTTTGAGGCGAATCCCCGCAAGAAGTCAAAGATTTAGCGCGGCCCCCCTCCCTAATCAAAAATCCGATTAGGAGCGCTAGACTGGGACTGAACGGGGGGCAGAAGAGGAGCATATTACTTCCAGCGTTTGGGTCTCGGTTCATTACCCGGGCCGGAGCCGCATCAGAATCACCCCGTCCAACGCCGCCCTCCTTCTCATCGCCCCCTGTTTGTAAAGTCATTCCCGTTTCGCCCCTTAAAAGACGGACTTTAGTGTCGCGGATCTCTGCGGGACTAAATCTAGCCCGGTAGGACCAGGTTTAAATATTAATGAAACGCTCCCTACCCTGCTTGCCCCTCTTTGGCCGTTTCCTTCCGAGTCTTATGAAAATTTTTCGAGGGTCCCCTCCCTCTGTTCCTTTTATTTATAATTTTATTCGTAGCGTTTTAAATTCAGAACGGGGAGTTTTGTATGAATGCTAAATGTTCAAGATTTTCCGGTCGAACGCCTTCTCTAATTTCGTTCGGGAGATGCCTACCGTCGTTTATAACTTAATTTTTACGGCCTTTGCAGCCCAGATGTAAGTTAAATATTTTTAAAAAGTGTTGCACGTTGAACTATCATTGTGAAACAGGCTCAGCGGAGGTATAACCTTGGCCAGAGTTTTTATTCATTCCTTTCTTTAAAAAAAAAAAGTCCGCCCTCCATCAAGCCCCCTCCCAAGGGACCTCCAATTTAGCTTCCGGTGGAATAACTAAAGGGCGTCGTATACCCTTCTCAGACGGCGGGGGGCCTAGTTGGTCCGCGTCATTTCCCTAAGTCTGGACTCCCTCGAAGGGGTTTAAACGAAAATTGGGAGGAATCCCGGCCGAAATTGGGACGAAGGAACCGAGAGGAGAAGAAACGCTCCGAGGATTTAGGCCCTTCCGTTAATGAATATATACGGCGGGAGCCGGGCCCCAACTAAAACGCCAAGTAATAACCCGAGGTATAAATGCGACCTCGTCACTCTCTAATAGAATTTACCTTCTCATCTCTTTCCCTCGGCTCCGCCTCTATCTCTTATACCCGGGAATAATCCTCTATACGAATTTTGCAAGAATTTCGGACGGCATATCTGAGTATTGCCATCCGGTTGACGCCGACGGTTCATGAAATTTAACGAGGAATTTTGTCTTTTTTGTATAAGCAGCAATGGTTTTGTTTACAGATTGGATCATCAGAATTCAGTACTGAAATTAGTCCAATAATAAACTAAACAAGAAACCATTACATGTGAATGGAGAATTACAAACAACAGTATCTTGAATAATGAATAATGAATAGACTGCGACGAATAATTTGATTTATTTAGAAAATAAACAGTTCTACCATTAAGAAGACTCACAATTTTTAGGAGAACATTTTTACAGGACACAACTTTTGGGAATTTAGCTCATTTTTTGTGCCTAGAACATTTAATATATCTATCTAAAACGTCCTTGAAATGTCTTTCCAGACATTTTTTTTATGTCTTCCTTTCCAGGAAGACTACCCCGGAACTCAGTCCGTGAACTCATCCCGCCTTTATAGCCCGTTAAACTAGACGTCCGTCTTCAGATTAAGGACGTCTACAATGTTGGGCAAATAGAAATTACTTCTTAATTACTCCGTTTAGTGAAATCGCAATGCTTTTGTGGCATTGAGTATGTACTTCAAAACCAATTAAATTTGTTCGCCCTTCAACGACATATCCATCTTATCCCCCGACGCGTTGAATATTGTTTACGTTTAGGTTTGCCGAAGTCCCGGTCCCGGATATCTGCATATTAATTGTAATGGATGGGTTGTATGTAGGACGTCAGCGTGTCGTGATTGAGTGGACGCCGCTGTACAAACTGTCCACTGCTGATAACAACCCACTCGGCAAGTACCACTCACTATACCATCTAGTCTGGCTACCCCCGAATTGGGAGTCTAATGCCGCTTGACGTCAGTACCAATAACAGAAATTGGACAGTTATAACATATCTGTCTCCATTCAATTGATCTATCCAGAAATATGAACGATGAAAAACGAAACACTACAGTTTCAACCAATTCAAGAAACACTGTTCCGCTTTATAACAACATTATGACAAAATATGAATATGATCAGTCAGGAATGCCACCGTTGATAACTATTAAATATATAAGAATCAAATTTGGGAATAGATAAATTAATAAATATAAATTTCACCAAACTGCACAATACGTGTAAATGTTAATTGAAGGGAAATTACTAAAAGGTGCGTATAAAATAGTTTTCAGTCGCAAGAAGGACGTTAACAAATGGCACTTTTCCGCAATAAATTACCTCGAAAAAAAAATATAGAAACCGGACAGGATCGGCAATAAACCATCGTGTCACCGTGTAAATTATTTCTGACTATAGGACTAAACCGTATCCAGAACCGTTTCAATTCTTAGCTGTCTTCATTCGCCGCGCCCGACACTGTATCGAAAACTTTTTTTTTCTAATTGGCCGGGAAGCGGACCGAACGGGCGTCATGATTTACACCTCCCCCCCGCCCCCGCCCCTGCCTGCCAGCCGAATGATTTATCTCCCTTTGGAAAAACGCCGTAAATAAATCATTACTGGGAATATTTTGAAATACGCTCCCGTAAAATTAATAGGGCTCCCGGGCGGTAAGTGGGGCCTTTGTTGTAAAACGAAGCTCTGGAATATATATATATATATATATATATATATATATATATATATATATATATATATATATATTGACAGGTAGGTGGACGAAAAAATAATGTTCTAAAATACATCCGGGGGTCTCATCCTGGGATGTCGTCCTGTATGCGGCGTTGGCTTTTTGCATTTAACCTGCCCACCTCCCGTATAACCATAAATAACCGTATCGTCGGTGTGAGCTATCAGCGCTTTGTAAGGTGGTGCTCGGTCGTCCGTCCGGCGAATACTTTGTATCCCGCATATCGATATCATTATTCATTCCCAGGCCTGGGGCCTTTCCCTATCGTCCGGGAGGAAGCCATGAGTTAGCCCTAGCGAGGCTCACGGCCCGACTTAATTAATCTATTCGTCGTCCGTTCGCTGGGGGATCTGTCGTTTCCGATGTTGCGTTCGGAAACCGGAAGTGGTAAATCTGCTTAGTCGTAACGGACCGCTTGTTTAACCTCCATTAAAAGCGGCGGGTACTTTTTCCGAGATTTATAGCCGTTTAAATCCACTCAATACACTATCGCCAAACGGCTAACGAAGTTTCTGAAATGCTATGAATCGGGCCATAAAATATTGCCGCGACACAACCGCATCTCATACGCTTATACTGCACACAGACTTGTTGCATAATTATTTTAATATAATATATTTTCAGTATACCGTACGTAATATAAAACAAACAAATTTAATATACCTGTTTTGTGGTCTGCGAGGGGTTGGAATACTGTAGGTTCGTGATGTTTCTGTCTCCTCTCGCTGGTTTGGTCTTTTGCTAGACCGGTTTCGGCTGCTCGCCATCTTCAGTAGCGGTGTTAGTCACTGTTGGCACTTTGGATGTTTTTTGGGCATCCTCACTGCACTGTCACTTTCACATGTACTGTAAGGCGCTAATACTGAAATGTATGACAGACGTTTGTTGCGGGCTAGTGTTAGGTGCGCCGTAACATTGTACTGTCAGTACATGTGAAAGTGACAGTGCAGTGAGGATGCCCAAAAAACATCCAAAGTGCTAACAGTGACTAACACCTAGCGGTCACTGAAGATGGCGAGCAGCCGAAACCGGTCTAGCAAAAGACCAAACCAGCGAGAGGAGACAGAAACATCACGAACCTACAATAAAACAAACAATTATAATTTGAGAAGACTCAGTCGTGGGCTACGGCAATTTTGAAACGTCGCTTTATTTATAAACTTTCAGACCTTTTACACTGGCTTGTTACAACAATCGGAATGGAATGACATGACGGTATTTTAAGCGAAATGTTTTTAATGCCGATTACGACATAATGGCCGAGCCATTGTTTAACTCCGACCTGTCCACCCGGCACTGCCAGATTTCCCATTCCGGAACTCCCCCCCCCGCACTCGTTTCAAAGTCCCGTACCCGAGTTTTTCATCTGCGGCGGCGGCAATGGAGGGGGACGAAGAAACCGTTCGTCTGGGCAATTGGAAACTATTTTGCATATAAATAGGAGGGGCCTTCCTCCTCCTCCTGTATAAAGCCCGAGTATAAAGTTTCAGCCCTTAGACAGAAAGGGCCTACACCAACTAATTAAGGGGGGATCATATCGCTCTCCCGGCGCGTCCAACAATAATAATTCCTCTGAATTACTCGTTTCGAGTTTATGATGGAAAATTTCGAAATTGGAGCCTCTGCCCCCCCCCCCAGAATTTATTCGAGAAGTCGTTTACGGACGGAGGGATAATCGGCCAAGCGATTAGTGCAGGAAATAGTTTGAAAACGGATACCCAGATCTCGCTTTTCCTAGAGGTTTGTGTCTTGAAAAGTTGCCCGAAAAAGAGAGAATAATCTTCTTGGTATCTACCAAGGCGTAGTTTATTATGGCGTTATCCTAGTACAGTGGAGTATTCTGTACAACAGAAGTTTACGGATGGCGGGATAACAGGTAGATTATTAGAGGTTAACCTCCTTAAGATCCTTAAGGATCTTGGTTACTGCTTAAATTTTAATTTTGTTTACAATTCGTCGCATAAAGGCCTTTCAGTCGCGTACAATCGAAATTTCTCTTGTATTCCCTTTTTCCTCACCGCAGAGTTGTCGTCATTAAAAGTTCCGCTCGTTATTTTAGAATTGGACGTTTAATAATTCATGTTAGGAAATATCGTTTGGTGAGAGGCGGAACAAAGCGCTGCGTTTTTGTTTCTGTAGCTTGTTATCAATCAGTGGTACGGGAGTCGCAATTTTTCATGTTCGCAATTTTAATTGCCCACCCCTTACGAGGAATAAAAAAATTACGTCATCAGGAATAACGACTTGAAAATAATACAAAATAGTTCAAATAATATAAAAATACGGAGAAAAAAGAGAAAAACAGATTTTGTACTCAGTTTGGTGTAAAGCAGTTCTGTGTTTTGTCTGAATCAGTAAAAAAGGAGGTTGGAAATCTTGTTTTCAAGATCCTGGTTAGTAACCATAGTAACCATAGTAACCATAGTAACCATAGTAACCATAGTAACCATAGTAACCATAGTAACCATAGTAACCATAGTAACCATAGTAACCATAGTAACCATAGTAACCATAGTAACCATAGTAACCATAGTAACCATAGTAACCATAGTAACCATAGTAACCATAGTAACCATAGTAACCATAGTAACCATAGTAACCATAGTAACCATAGTAACCATAGTAACCATAGTAACCATAGTAACCATAGTAACCATAGTAACCATAGTAACCATAGTAACCATAGTAACCATAGTAACCATAGTAACCATAGTAACCATAGTAACCATAGTAACCATAGTAACCATAGTAACCATAGTAACCATAGTAACCATAGTAACCATAGTAACCATAGTAACCATAGTAACCATAGTAACCATAGTAACCATAGTAACCATAGTAACCATAGTAACCATAGTAACCATAGTAACCATAGTAACCATAGTAACCATAGTAACCATAGTAACCATAGTAACCATAGTAACCATAGTAACCATAGTAACCATAGTAACCATAGTAACCATAGTAACCATAGTAACCCATCGTAACCGTAGTAACCATAGTAACCGTAGTAACCGTAGTAACCGTAGTAACCGTAGTAACCGTAGTAACCGTAGTAACCGAACCGTAGTAACCGTAGTAACCGTAGTAACCGTAGTAACCGTAGTAACCGTAGTAACCGTAGTAACCGTAGTAACCGTAGTAACCGTAGTAACCGTAGTAACCGTAGTAACCGTAGTAACCGTCGTAACCGTAACCGTAACCATCGTAACCATCGATATTTTTTTTGTATTTTTGTGTATTTTTTGCACTTATCTCGTTCTTAGTTGGAGGAGTTCAATATAATTTTAGTTGGCGTTGGCAATGAGATACCGTTGCCTGGTGACTCGCGGCACAGTCGGAATTGTGACGCGGCAAAATGATTGTGACACAATCATCCCGGGGCACCATCAAAGCAACAAAAAGGGTGGTGGTGATGGTGATGGGAGGGGTGACGGGAACGAAAGGGAAAAAATTAGAATAAGGTTTGTTTTCTGAATATATATCGAAGTGCGTGGCCCCGGAAGGGCTGGCTGCAATTCGTATCTGATTACTAAGATCCACGGCTCCCTTTGTCCTCTGTAACACAATGGAGCGCGAGCCGGCAGAAGCAGAATGTCAATGTTGACAGTGTATAGAAGAAAGGGGCGCACTACCAACAATGTGAACGTTTGTTTTGTTCCGTTCACTTTTAACTTTGATTAAAAAAACCCTCCCACTCCTCCCTTCCTCCCTTCCTCCCTTCCGCTTCCAGCGAACCATTCCATTATATCTTAACGCTTCGAAAAAAATATATTGTTGAAATATATTTTTTTTGCTCCCCGCGTTTCCTACTCCCGGGTGCTCTTTACCTTTTTCTTCTTGGAAGCGACTATCAAAGGGGGGGGGGCCTCCGTTTTGAAATCGCGCGATTCCAGGACACCGGGAGGCGATTAGGAGTATTTTCACTGCCGAATAAGAAGGCCCGCTGCCGCATTCCGGGGGATTTCTGAAAGCCTTAAAAAATTGCTTCTCATCAAAAAAAAGCGGAAAGAGAGCGAAATTTGATCATTATATTTTTTATAATAAAAAAAAAAGAAATTTTTTAAATTTCTTATAATAAATATTAGCGCGAGTTACTCTTCTTAAAGGAAATTATAACAACGTTCATTCAGTCGATCTTAAGGCAAATCTTAAGATACATCTTAAGTTCTGTACACAGAACTTATTAAAACTATCTGAATACAATTGTACAATTAATAATTGCCATACAGTTAATAACGAGTAATAAATTCTTGCAATATATGTCGTCCACATTGTTTTGTTGTATTTTTCCAGCTGGCATGCTTTGTTAAAATTCTAGCAATTGTACTTAGGTGAATCGTCGGCAGTCGATACTTTCTAATTATCACTGTTCCTTGATAACGGAAGGAACGCTGGAATGCCGGTAAAATTACCGTACAAATATAACGCCAACCCTTCAATATACTTTGAATAAGTAGAGGTTTTCCTCGTGATGTAATTTAGTTTCCCTTCTAGTAGTTGACGAAGTAAAGAACAGATTCATTAGAGGTTCCATTCATTGGGGGTCCACCGTAACGATTTGAGATGGAGGCCTAAGCCGAGATGGCCGGTGACTATCGGCCTCGTGGTGTAGCCGTGCCCCGTTAAGGGCCGACCGCCATTTCCAATCTTGTTTGTCCGGCTGCGGCTTGTCCTTTGGTCGGCCTCAACGACATGACAACTCTCGCTCGACAGTCAGCTTCGTCAGGCTCGTCGGTGCCAAGATTTCCGGATCGGGCCATTCCCCACCAACTTGGGCCGTTACCGGTTACTTGAACGTAACCGCAATATATCCACGAATATTGCCGAATAAGATATACGAATAAAATACTTCCGTTGTTGGAAAAACGATATCATTAGAAATACGACCGACACGACAATGACAACGTTGATATTCTTTTAATGTATACATCAACATCCAGCGATATTACGCTGTTACGCTCAAAATGATATTTTGCCCAGTCATAAGATGACAATGCTAAGATCATTATAGTAGTGCAAACGATATATAGGGGGGAACGCCCACATCATTACCCGACTAATAGGAAAGTCCATTTCAGAAAATGGAGACGATTGCAGTTTGCCAGTAGTGCGATACGAGAGGGGACGGGCCAATAAACGTAGATTTCGGTTTCTCAGAATGGACTTGGCGGGGTCGAATTGAAGCTCCCCGGAACGAATACAATAGCGTGGGGTTGTTTCTGTGAACAGCGAGAGGCGGTATACTCATGATTATTCTCCGTCTCATTACGATAATGGTTGGAAACCCAGAACCAGATAGGGTCGTGTCCAATTAATGGGCGCGTTTTTTCCACATAAGAAATTCATCGTTCATTGGTCTGCCGGCGGCGGTGAGCATCGGATATCGTCGTGCTGGAGGTATCAATTGTTTACCGTCCGAAAATGTCCACTGTAAACAGGATGTGCAGCGCTCTGTCGGGTTTGTCTGATACCACGGGGGAGCTCAGATCCGGAAACAGGCCTACTTTCACTTCACCCTGAACGAAAGTTCACACAGTATTTATATTTCTTATTCGAACGGCGGCCCATTCATTTTTTCAGAAAATTCATTTCCAGTCTCAGTCACAGTACACTACATTCCTGACGGACTTCTACTGACAATGGCGAAGTGTCCAAAATTGGTCTCGGTTAGGACCGCATAAGTGACCTGAGGAAGCCCAAGATCGCAAGAATTAGATTAGACAGTAAATTTGCCTAACACATTTAAAACAGAGTAATACTGAAGCGGGAATCTACCCAATTACAAGGTTTACAAGTTTTAGAGAATTAATAACCCCAGGTCCAGGAATTTAATCGAGAAGTCAATTAAGTCCTGGGGGATAACCGGATTAGTGGGGGAAATAGTTTTGAAAGGAAGAAGATGAAGAAGGAAACGATAATTAATGGAAATAATTTTCGCAATATAGCACAAGCCCAAAAAAAGGATGTACAAAAATCCTCTTTTCATCATTTACGAGTATTCGGCAAGAAGATTGTCACTCTCGTTGTAGCCTGCAAGGCTACAAACCATCATAGTTGAATACTTAATGAAACGGTTACGACTATGCAAACCACTAACGTCGTAATAATCAATAATAATTAAACTTGAATGTACCAGTTCAAATATTTCAGTTAGAAAGAGTCAGATCATCGGAATATTGTAATAAAATCATTTATTGTTTTTCGTTCGGACGATTGATTTAATTTGGAACAAAGAATTCTCTCTGAGTACCAATTAGAGTGAAATCCGCCTTATGCTAATCAAAGTGTTGAGATTTAATTGGCTCGATAGAATGAAATTAGTATGAGTTGTTCTTAAATTCACAACATGAAAGATGAAGACGATAATGTTTTAATCTAAACCGGAGGCAGAACCAATACCTGAGGCATTGACCGAAAGGAGGGTTAATTTCAGATATTGTTCCATCTTCTTCATTCCGCTAATGTATTTTTTATCCACCGATGAAAAGTTTTTTTAACCAGGATTAAACTCCCCAGGTCAAAGAATTCCCAGGAGAAGGAGTTCGATAGTGCCATAAAATTAATTACAAAATTAAAATACTGGAAAATCCTTATGTACGAGTGCCGGCAAACAGAAGCGAAGAGAGAGAGAGAGAGAGAGACAGTATTGCTTTTCCTTGTAGAACTTGGGAGGACCTTACGCTGAGAAGGTAAGCGGATTCTGAGTGGTCGATAGACAGTTTGGAAAACTCTTAGTTCAGGGCTTCATGTAAATTTTGCGGTCATGGAACAACAAAAATTATCATTGAAACGCGAAAGAAATAGTTTTCTTTGAGCCCCGACACCAAGTATAGTGTATGGTGCTGTGAAATATAAAGTGCAGTGTGGGTGATTACATTTAATTGAGTGAGTGTAAATTATGTTCTCCGGCTTTTGTTATCGTAACTTTCCCTATAATTCCACCAGTATTATAATTTAACAAGTAAATCCCAATACCTATACATTAATAAATGTATAAATGCCCGCTGACCAGTAATCACGTACTAACCACAATGTGTACAGAGCAAAGGTACATTTAAAGGAAATCAAGTATTTGCAAATTTGAACCCGGTAGCTGAGCGGTTAGCATACCTCATTTTCTGCTAAATCTCAGTCTCGGGTTCAATCCCGGGGTTGATAGGAATTTGTACAAGATATTTACGACTTACCAGTAAGAAATTTTGTGGATTTGACCGAACGCTGGGGTTCCACCAACACCATTTAAGGATTTCACGTTGTTTTCACAATTTTAAATAATTTCTTGTGGACGCCGCAGGTGCTCCAAGTGAATACGTAACTAGGAAGCCCTACGGTCGCGGCACACGTAAAATTATCTGGAAATACACACAGAACTATTACAGACGAGCATATAACACTAAGCAACACACCGCAGAAGAACAAATCGACAAGTATTAATCGACAAGATTATGATGCTACATTTTTAAACAGAATAAAGTTCCTTCAAATATATACCAGTGTCCGTAAAAAATAACTGAAACTTATCTTCCGGACAACATTAGAAAGGAATAACAAAATAATAATGGGGTTTGTTGCGTCGTCGGTTTCAACCTCAATATACCTATAGTAAGTTATTGGTTGGCGAAAGAATAAAATTTAATTTTCGTCCGAGTCATCTCTTTTTTTCTTCTGCTTCTTCTTCTTCTTTCTATTTAATTTGGCAGAAAGATGGATTACACGGCGTGCTAAATTGGGTGCGCTTTGGGCGTTGAGGCGGCGCGGACCCCCTCCGTGATGGATTGAGCCACATTTACTTTGAAACGTATCATTCATCCTTTGTGTAACTTGCCAATATGAATATTACTTCCTCAGAAATAGTTGCTAAACCACGCAACGCTGGCGAGGAAGAGTGGTGTTGGCAACCTTCACTCGGGAGAAAAAGTACGGAAATAATTACTGTTGAAAAAAGTAATTTCAATAAAAACAAACAAATATGGAAGACCGTTCCAGTATAAGTGTATCAAAACGAAGTTCCTCATCAAAAAAATAGATATGTTAACTAGTCTTCTTATTAGAGGTCATCAATTTAATGGATTCACATAGTTGTGTGTTACTAGTGTGAACATTTACGAAAGGCAGTAGTAGTTGTCCTACGCCAAAATGAATGTACACCTTATTACATCTACGCTTTTCCTCCTTCATAAACGTATTCCATTTTTCACCTTTTGTACTTTTATCTTTTAGCATAAAGAAAGCCGTCATCACGAGAGGAAAGGAACAGTTGGGGGGGGGGGGGCGGTGAATCACCCGCCCTTTTCTTCAGCAATGTAAAAATGAGTCGGCGTTGAGAATTCTGCTCAATATTACTGAAAGGTAAAAATCCCCCGCGGGTAATGAGGGCATTGTCGAGAGGGGAAGTGTCCGCTTGACAAATGACGCGGAGTCCTCCACCCGCCCCCCGCCCCAACGGAATTTAATCGGGGCTCCCCATGAAAAATTCAACCGTATCACTCGGGTTCCTCCTACAATTAAGTTGTGGAAGTAGGGGCGGGGGGCGATTTCTTAAACCCAGGAGCCCCCCAGGTCACCCGGCTTTAATTTAAACCAATTGGGAAGCCACTGGGCTCGACTAATCACGAGGCCGCCGAAACCGGTAAATCATTTATGGAGGAATAAAGCGAGGGAAGCTAGTTGCGAAACAATTTACACGTGAGATATTTTCCGTTTTAATAATTGCCAAAATTTAAAGTATTTTATTATGGTTCTAAGAGTCTTCGGAATATCATTTCGTATTGATTCACAGGGTTCAGAAGAGTGATGTTTGAATCAACGATGCCCAATCCAACTTATCCTCATAAATGATGTTTCGAAATTTGCAGTTTACAAAATCTGCATTCCATAATTGAAAATATAAATAAAAATCCCTGTACAATCTCTGTATTTTCTTACAGCTGCTGCCAGGAGTAAAATAAAAGCAATGATGTTCCCAAAATTCAAACTTGTAAATATTATACATATTACTATATCATTTATTCATCCGATTATACTTTCATACCATTTTCGAGTAAACTAAAGTCTAACTAATTAGTGACAAGAAGGACAGAACAATGTGCGAATCAGAAACTTACTTCAAACTTCTGGTTTTCTAGTCGCACAGATAACCTCATAATTAATTATTTAACAATTTCGATAATCCGACTAACGTTAGGAAATCCGGGCGAAACTTGTCCTCTAATACCGGTTGATCCTCTGTTTGCCCTGCACTCGCTCCATTCTCCGAAGGTAAACTCTTCCCAGTGCCCTAATCCAATATTCTCAAACATCTCCTCATTTCATTAACATATTCCGGGTTTGGCCTCCTCGATAATTATTATACATTGCGCTTTGCACAGAGTAACATATTTCAAGGCCGGGGACGGCGTATTGGAATGAAAGGCTATAAAAGTCTTAATATATGGACACAACCACAGGACTAGGCTGAAGATAAGCAAGCCTGACTTTTAACCGTATCGTAAAACCGTTGGTTCTTGTTAGCTCTTAAGTTTTATTTTCCTAATAATTTGTACGGAAACATCCTTATTGTTATTAGCCAGAGAGGAGTACTACGAACTTTACATTCTGATATTGAGTTATTTATTAGATGGATGTTTAATTATATTTTTGGCCTAACGAGTATTATTTTTGAATTACGCTTGTTGACACGACGGCCTCCAATGAAGAGATACAGCGGAAAATTGGGTTCGGGAAATGGGCAGCGCTTCTGGTACGACATTCTGGTCCGAGCCTGCGGTGGCTCCCATTGTTGACCCCCCCACCCCCATATCCCAAACACCACCACCGCCACCCCAAAACCACCCCTTCACCCAATGACGGGCGGTGATTAAAACGTCCGAAATATTTACTTTCCAAATAGCGGAGCCGATGCGGAGCCCGCCGGGCTCTTCCCAGCCAATATATATGCAAATCATATTTGGACGGGGCACCGTCGAGGTGGCGGGGGCCAATGGAGCGAGCGCTACCACAATCCAGTGCCCGCCTAGCCGCACATTATCAAACGCTGATTCTTTTCTTCCAAAAATATGTGCGCCAAAAGTGGTTTATACAATATCCTACCATATATGATGTATACTGACACATATGTATGAACAATTTAAAGTTTTGAAGTTTAAAATTTATTTCACGTACTCATCTGAATTGTACGACATTTTTTTTCCATGAAATTAAAAAGAATATTTATATTTTCTACCGAGTTCTACAGCGCAGGAAATGTGATATTTTTATACTGTATTGTAATTAGTTAAAAACAAGAAGAGGACGTTTATCTATAATCTTTTAACAATGAACAATAAGCAGCGAGAACAATACACTAAAATAGAATGCCGGTCTAGCACTTATCTTGGTTATATATCTGATGAAACATCTTGTCATTAGTGTTCAGCGTATTAAAATTTTTTTGATATGAACTGAGAATATACATTTTAAATATAAATTATTTCCACTAGAGGATGCACATTGCTGCAAACTACCGTCGTTATTGCAACTCAGTTCTTGTTAGATTTGTTTTATATGCTAGTCAGTATTGTGGGTGCAATTAACACTGATCAATTCATCACTGAATTTCCGAACCCGGTACCGTCGATTGGACTGAGAGTATCGGGCATATCTCAGTGGTGTCGGCCGTTAGTTAACGCGATGGGGCGTCGGCCTCCAGCTCCACATGTCGCCACGCCATTCCCCGATCAGACGCTACTGCCGGGACACGCGACACTCGAGTTTGCCTCGCCCTCCGTCCAGATCAAGATACACCCCGCCGTCCACCTTAGCCAGAGCGTTAACGACAGGGCGGCGGCCCCAAATTGATTTTAACGCCCCGCCTCGATATACGCTCACGCTCACCGGCCTCAATTTTACAGCTGGCTCCGACTGTACCCGGCTCCGATAACGATCTTCCGAGGCGCCGACCATAATGTAGGATTCCACACCTGGCTTCCTCCAATCAGTTACGACATGACCGCGGCGACATGAAAAACCCTCGTTGACCGCCAAAAAGGTGTCGCCCAGAATCACGTTCAAAGTGTTCAATCATAAATACAACCCAACTAACGGTGCCGATGAAACAAAGTCCTTATTCCAATTTAGAGTATTAACAATTGTGTATTGATGAGAAGAGAGGTAATTGCATTTCAACTTCAACAAGGTATTCCAGTATGGCATAATCCGGAGTTTGAAGTGGAAAGTTAATTTGTTCAGAAATATGACTATTGAACTCAAAAGCTGAGTTATCGCAAAAACCCGAATAAGCGTTCCGATTAATGGGATTCGATATATACCCGTCACATTTTACGGCCGAAACTTTCCAAGTAAGTACGTAATCTTCTCCCTCACGCTTCTATGCTTTCGGGGAGGAAAAAATGCCGTCGGGAAAGTTTTTCCATGCAAACATGAAATATTAATAGGGAAGGGCTTTGGCGATGAATGCCAGAGGAACGCTCCCGCCGAGGAGATGAATATATATTTGACGAATGGTACTGTTTTTTCGGGTCGCATATGCCAACATGCAAGGAGGGAGTGGGGGCGTCTTTTATGAGCGTATGGGGCCCCGGTATCATTTTTAGAAGAGCTACACTCCTCGCCTTCTAACACGCGGCAATCGCTACTATACTACATCGGAGGAATATAAATTGGGGACTTAACTTTATTTCTGGTCGAGTCGGTACTTTATTGTTCTCCATTGAAGCATGTCTTTACTGGCATATGCATTAACGTAAAAAGTCCTGTACACAACTGCATTTAATATTCTTCGGTCAGCGCCAAAATAAAGTCCGCCAATATCTGGAAACGAGTAGCACAGCACAATTTACCACGAAGTTATTTAGTTTACCATATATTATAATATTTCTTTTTATTGTAATGAAAAGTTTTCATGACTTGGTTTAAGACCGGTCGGTCAGGCTCTTCGGGTAGCCGCCTGCCCGTTATCTGTGGATTTCATTAGTCCCCGTCTACGATACAGGCAAATTCATTAGCATGGAACTTTGCACGTATTAATAAACGCGTCAGAATTTTTAATTTTTTCAAATGTATTTACCATTTTATTTTCACTCCGAAACAAAAGCCCGGGTGTAAGAAATTTGTTTTTTGCTGTCTCTTTCCGACCGGGGCCCTTTCTCATAACGGGGCGTGATTAAATTTAACCTTTTTTTTTCATGACCGTTTTCTGAACATCAAATCACAATCGCCCCTTCAGAGTCAGAAGGGGTTATTAAAACTGAGTTGCCCTCCCAAACTGAGCCCCCGCGCCCCTCTTCTTGGTTTAATTTCAAAATAAAAGTTGGCAATGAATTTCTTATTTACGCTCGGGATATTGAAATTATTGCAGGATGATTTATTAATGATAAAGTCTTTATAATGAAATCCGCTTTAATTGTAGACGGATGAAAATTATAAATGTAAAAGTCGAAGAAACGATTTTATATAAGTTTTACTTTTAAATAATACCTCCCACGTATATTCTTTAATAATGAATTGTAAAATGGTAATGTCAGTATAACGGCGTTATACTCGAAACTTCGGTTCAATTTCGGGCGGTGTAACCCGGAGGAGGTAACAAGGATGGAGTTACGAAAACCAGAGAGGGTCGTTAGACGGGAGACGTCTAGCCGCGACCTAACGCCGTCCATAATAATTAAGCGGGTCGGATTTCAGCGTCTCAAGGAAACCGGGTCTCATTTAAACCCGGCCACGTTTAAGCCCCAACCTCAGTCCACCGCAGCTCGTACCCCCTCGTAAAGATAAACTCGACCGATAGATCTAGGAAACGGATACGGGGGGGGACTCTCTCCCTCTCACCGATCGGCATCATCCCTTATCTGCTATACCCGGACCATAGCCCTGAGAGCCGGCACCCCCGGCACGTTACTGATGGCCATCGGTCCCGAGTTTTTCAGAAAGGTGGGCCCGGATTAATGCCGGCCGCTTCCCGAGTGGAAAGACCGGCTGAAAGGGGATACCCGCGCCCGAGATACAAATGAGCCTCATTATCTAATCCCCTCTCAATATCTATCCCTCAATACATTGGATGCCTTCTATTTTCCGGTCGTCCTGTCCCTCAATACACGGACACCTTCTTGTTTCCCGGTTATACTAACCCCCAATACACTGGACGCCTTCTACTTTTCGGTTATACTATCCCTCAATACACCCATACTATCAATTTCAATTACAGATATATGATAGAATATATATATCGACGTGACACTGCGTTTCTAACTGTACTATAATTATTCTGGTAACTGTTTTTTCCGATGCTGTTTTGGCGACTCATAAAGAATGAATCTTTTTGTTCTTTTCATTTAATGAATACATTGTTCTTTAATGTCATGGAAACATTTTACCCAAGAGTTTTCATGGCAGTAAAACATTTCCTTAATCATTTTAAGGAAATGATTTTCCTTAATTCACGAAATTTTAATTATTAAAAATTATACCTAATACAAATGCATGAACATAACTCATGTCAGATCTAAAATTTTTGTTGTTGCCTTAGAAATGATAAACTAGAAACTGTACATGGGAAGCATACTGATTATTTGTTTGTTGGACCGCGACCTAATTTATTTTTGCGTTAGTTTTATTAACCGAAGATTGTTTCGTTTCTCTGATGCAAGCGTATGCTTTTTTTCATTTGTAAAATGTTGGGGCGTGGTAGAGCACGGGGCCCAGTCTACCAGAAAAGCCTTGTAATCAGATTACATGAGGGATAAAGAAAGGAATTTCAGGCCGAGTACTGGACACTGTCCACGGATACAAATCCCGGGAGCGGAAACAGCGGCCAAACAAGAAAACGCTTTTATGTTTGGGCCCTATCCCGGCCCTCCCCAAATATACTTTAGAGATTCGTCTCTGTTTCGCTTCAAGCGATAGTAATGAGCTGCGGACCGCATAGCCAGCCCACGCGGTCAGGAAACTGGTTGATTCTCTTTTGTAAATTTACCGAAATTACTTGCACAGTACGCAAATCTTATAATATTTTTTGAAAAATGCAATTTTATGAGGGTGCCCACTGGAGAGCGTTTTTTCTCCAGAGAGAGTTATCGATGATTATGTCACTTGACCATCTTATATTAAATATTATACACCTATTTTATAGCTGTGATTGGTGTTAACTCCAAGTTATAAACAATTACGTATGTAAAAGGAAAAGTAGAGCGATCCACCACGCTTGTAATGTTTTTGTAATAATTAAAAAATAAATTTATAACCAGCTATTTAAAGTTGTTTAAATGACCTTTCGTTTATCCTATTACTATTAAAAATCAATGCTTTAGAATCGCATTGCTACAACAAGCTTGATACTACTGTAGAACCTAATTTCTCTTTCCTTCGTGATGATGCTTTCATTCCCGACTTGTCTTATAATTTGTTTCAACTTTTTATTTCCGTCCCAATAACGGCGGAAAAGTAGTGGGGCCGGGCCTCGCTCAGCCGGTAATGGGAATCGTGACGCGGACGCAATTACTGAGGGGAGAGGGCGTAGGCCTGTACAAACTCATATGGGCGAGGGCTAGCTATGTTTGGCTCACGTAGGGCGGAGGACGGCCGGGGGCCAGGTTTGAGTGCGGGGACGGCTATTTGAGGTCTGAGTAGTGTCGGGGCGGGGGCGGGGGCGGGGGCGGCACTCCCGCCAATTAGGACATGTCACCGAGATCAACCCGCTAGGACCGAGTAGGAGCCGCCCCTGATGGCAGATATTGCTCCGACCGCCCGACGTCCAATTGAGATATTGGGCCAAGAATTGCCGTTGACACTGGCGAGAGGAGACGACCACCCCGCCTTCGGAGTCTCAGAAAATTGCCCCTCCCCACGGGTTAATGAATCAAAACCGCAGTATTGGAATCAGATTTGCGACATTCGGGAAACGATCGGGTTGCCAATTGACATTCCTTGACGGTTATATCGAATACACTAAATTTATGTCAAGAAAACTCGATAAAGACTAGATAAAGACATAAATTTCTATACATTTATTAAGCATAAGATCTTATTCCGAATTAAGATTTAACCCGTTGCCGTAAATGACGGCTATAGCCATCCGATATTTGCCGATATGTAGGCAAACGACGGCTATAGCCGTCGTGCACATTTTAATTGATGAATAAAGAACAGCGTTACTGCGAAATGACATGATGAGCAAATGACGGTTATAGCCGTCGACAGTTTTTGAAAAACTGTGGTCAAATGTGATAATTTTCACTTCCAAATATACAAGTTACAATCGATTTCATCTGGCAGCCATAAAAAATTGAAAAAAAGTGTGTTTCTGAGCGACATCGTCGAATAAAAAGTGTGCGGCAACGGGTTAAGAAGAAATTTAAAAATGTGTTTCATAAAATACTATGGAAACATGTTCAGGACCAATAATGAAAACAATATCTGAACACATGAAAACTGAAGAGAAATTCGCCCAGCAAATTTATAAATCGGTCTCAAAAGTACATTGCTCATCTCAATAATTATTGGTAGTTAATTCACGCCCGCAGAGTGGAGAGAACTATGGGAAAACAGTACCAAAGACTGTGTAATTGATATATTCATTTCAGTCTACATATCATATGATTCGGTGGCTCACGATGTGTCGGAATATCACTCGTTACGATTTTTATCTAGTAACAAAGTACTGACAGGAAGCCTAAAAGTTCAGCCTCGTTTCGTAAGTTCATCTCTTGATTATTGACGGAATCATATTGGAGTAGGTGTAAAATAGAACAACATTATGGTATTCTACGAAATTATCTCTATGAAACTATATATGTTCAATAAATGTTATAAAACTGTCGCGTAAAACTAGCCGAAGAGTGTCTGCGAACGATTCCATCGGCTGGCTAATAAATGTCAATAATAATTAAACCAGTTCAAATTGATGGCCGTCAGTGGGTGTCGACCTGCCTCATTTCTTTCCCCGTTTAAATGGGATATTTTATATGCGCTAATTCCCCGAACCGGACTGGCCGGTTGACCGGTCGGAATTATTCCGGTTCAATTTATATTCTCGGATTTTCGCTCAATTCCGTCACACGTCCGATTCGATGGCTGGGGGCCTATTGACCCAACAAATTGGTCGTGCAAACATCATTTGAATGTTTCAATTCGGATCACAGATCGGACCAATAATTAATGGCGTTGTAAATACCGTTTGCCGGGGGCGGGGGTTGCCCGGGGCGCAAATTAAATTGGATACCGAGACTATAATCCGCCCCGCTCGGCCGCGGGGTGAATTTAATTCCTTTTCCGATTATAAACGACTCCGTGTTTGGGGGGCCCTGGGCGGCGGGGGGTAGAGGGGAGCGTTGCGTTTAATACAATTAATGAAATTGGGACGCCTTTGAACAGCGGGGTATGAAATTTTTAATTAGTACCCCTCCGCCCCGTGGAATTATTTCCCTCCATGTCAACCGTGTCAAAAGCAGCAGAACAGAAATCTGCGGTATCGTCTCGATTAATCGAACGTTGAATTCCATCGCACCCAATTTGAATGCAATGCATTGATTCAGTTTAATATTGGGACACCTTTTATTTTTTTGCATTCCATTTACAGCATGACGCAATATGGACGACACAGTAATGATGAATGTGCACCGGAGGCTTATCGAGGGTCGGTTATTGCTATAAATATTCAACCAAAGTAATACAAGATAATTTTTAATGTCTTGATTGAGAGGATATACATGTTCTAGCGTTTTAACTGAATTCCCTTACCTATAGGAATAGTATATTCTTGAAATTTCATTTATATCTACGTGTTACACTCAGTTGTATCAAACTACTACAATATACCTATTGATTAGCATTTAATCTGCGGAATGCATCGTGAGGACATGGCCCCCAACATTTGTGTTTGTACCTTGAATTAATTAAATTAACGATTTATCGATATTAATCTGCGTCTGTATAATATCAACGAATTATTTATTACAATTTATTGCTCAAAGTATTTGTCGAAGTCGAATTTAACTTGCGACGGTTCTCGTCTCTAAAACTTTAACATTCCATTTCATAAATATGTTAATTATAAAAACTCTACAGGTCGGGAACGAGATATGGAAAGACGCGATTTCGTAGTTGAAGAAATCGTAAGGTTTTGGGAACTCTTGAATAACTTTACACAACTCGGTTTCGAACAGGTGGCCGGCTTGTACGGCCTCATGGGGAAGCTAACATTTCCACTTCTGCTAATTATCGTTGATGTTTTAATTTTTAAAGGTAACATTCTTCCGCTCTTATTTTCAATAAGAAATCTATTTTTACGTCTATTTGCATGTGTTCTTCCTTCTAATTTGAGGTAACATTTAAATAACAATTTCTCTTATTAAAATAGCGGGATACAATAGTATTACGATGGATGGTGATTACGCCCAATCAATATATGGGCTCAATGTCGCCATACATATGGCATAGAATATTTTGTTTCTTCGATTATTGAATTGGTGTTCCGCACAGTTCTGAAAATATTGGCGGGATTAAATTAATACACTTGGGATGATTGTTACGGTGAAGGGTAACCATCGTTTCTTGTTCTATATTCAGTACATTGTTATCCTGTTCTGACGGAAAAGTTCGGATATTGTCCCCTGTTAGTGTTCGCCTGAAAAATATCCACACCTCGGGGAAACGACAAACGAGTTTTGGGTGCAGAGTCTTCCAGCGGGAATATTTTGTCGGAGGTAGACCAGAGGTAACCGCATTTCCGTGTGCGCCTGTGTCGGACCTATTTAAACTTTATTACCCCTCGAGTCCCCGAGTCGAATATGAGTCTAGAGAGACATAGATGTAATTAGGGACAAAACTGTTGTTCCGGGATCTCGGGGGTCGGATGCGACTGGGCGGGTGGGACACGCTGCGGGCGTTCCCCCTTCACCGCCCCCCTTTAGCCTCATTGTTACTCCCCCAGTTCATTTGTTTCTTCTGTGTTGCCGCTTCGCTCGGGGCCATTTTCTCCTTCGCTCTCATTTTCCCTTTCTTTCTTTTTCTCCACCCTTTGTGTCTTGTCCGCCTTTTGTTGTCGTCTTCCCTCGGTTCGTCCCTATTCGAGAGGGACTCTATGCGTGACTGGGGAGGCGGTCCCATTCACGACTCCCGGTTCTAATTGTTTAGACTCGGACGAACGCCACTGCCCATTATCCAAGGAAAGTAAGTTCTAATTAAAGTGGACCGAGGGGAAAAGAAAAACCAAATGCGTTCTGACCCGTTTTTCCACGATTCGACTTTACCCCTACGCCCTATTATGTGCTCTTTTTAAAAAATGGAGAAATTAAATGAGTAGTAATCCAATTAATTATTTGAAGGAAGATTTAACACGATAGATAAATAAAGACGTAGCAATATCTTTAAACAATACATTAAAAATGGGAAATGACCTTAGTATATTCTCACGACGAGATAAGTATTATTTATTAAACCCGGATATGTTTACTAGTGACGTTCTCTTCTAGAATCGCTTTCTTCTTTCCCTGTTACATTCTCAATATTGTGAGCCTCTTGAAAAAGTGTATTCTCTAATAATATTCATAAATATTTTACAGGATACAAGAATTTACATTTGAGTCATTTTGAAGATACAAGGCACGCTATACTAAACGGTAAGATAATGACGAGTTTACTTAATCCTTTAAATTGACGCGTATTTTATTTCATTTTAATTATTATATCGGTTCACAGATTCGTTAATAGAATCAGCATATATTTGCGCGTGCAAGCATGCAATAAAACGGCAGAATTTTGAAAATTTAATTACAGGTATGTTAATTTTATTAATATTCAAGTAAGCTTGTTTGGAAATTTTATAAACTTCTTTTCTTACTCCATCACAGAACCTGAAGCCCCCTAGAGAGAGGATTTTTTACATTATTTCTACAGGTGTATCCTCGAATTTCCGATCCGTAAAGGACGACTCGAAGACTGAACATCGTAGTCCTTAGTTTTAACACGTCTATTTTCATTGTATATGTTACTGGCTTATCTAAACAGGTGTAGTGATTTTCGCGTCTTTGTTTTTGGGAATTATTCCAATTTGTTAGGGACGGTTAGCATAATGAGATCCGTCTAATAACAGGGCCGGAATAAACACTTTCGCCCCCTCTCCCGCCCCCTCCTTACACTCCGGTTCGGTAATCTGATTGAATGGGAATGAAATGTTTACCTCATATCGAGGCTGGGGGTCGCTCCCTCCAAACCAACCCCCGGCACCATGAATTACCTCGGATCTGACCCGGCGAAAGGAGGGGTAGGAAGGAAGGAGGAAGGAAGGGCATTTAAATGCAGGGTCAATTTATTTTTATCTGGCCACCGCCTACAATTTATCTCCTATCTTTCATTTATGTAAATTCGCTGCCGAGGGGTTTACTTTGGGCCCTCGGCCTTCTTGTAAGGCCGATTTCGGATTTAGATAGAATGCCGGTAGGTTTTTTCCCGCCCGCTCCCCCCACCTAAGTGAACTGCGAAACGCACTAATACGCATTTCGCTTAAAACGATAACATAGGCCGAGGAAATGGTTTCTGGCTTGGGTGATTTGACGATATAAGAACATTGGGAATTTAAAATTACGGGATTAAGTTATTTATCTCAATTTTATACTATTTATAATATTATGTCTCATACAAAAATCCTAGGGAATTGAATACAGAGAACACAACGATATTACTGTTCACCTATTTAATTGACGTATAGTTATATATTTACTTAGAAATTGTGTTTAATTAGGACCTCTATGTTTTTTCTGGTTACTTATTACTTTCATCTACATAGAGTATTCATGAACATAGTAACATCATTCAGCAAGTCAATTAATTAATTGTATAAACCACACATTGCCGAAAAAACACCGGTACCTATTAACAGTTGTATATTCACAAGAACAGTGAATGCATCGTTATGTCGTTGATCGTTTTTTAGCGATGGCCCAAATTAAAGACGGGAAGAAATCAGTAAAACAATTGATGACATACGCCGAGTCGTTAAGAACGTATTATAATGTTGTCGATACAGAACCCAAGGGAACAGTTGATGAGGTAAAAAAAGTAGATAAATGTTAGTTTTTCAAATTTCGAAATGCTTAACAGTAAAAATATACTTTGTTCTCAGTTAAGAACATGCAGGAACCTACTGTCAGGAGCACCGACGTTTGATGACTATATAAAAAGTTATGAACTCTAACGAACTACAGCATACTAAAAAACAATTAATGAATAAAATACAACGCCAAACCTTTTATTATTTTGATTTCATATATTTAAATATTTAACATATTGTTCATAATTGTTGCTGTTTCCTTTTAACATTTGTTTCTTTCGCGGAAACATTATTTACTGCAGTATTTATTGCAATAGAGATTAAATAAATTGGAGGCAGTAAAGCTAACTGGAGAACGTTCGGGTCTCGGCTTTATGCCTACGCCGACCTGAGAGGCATTCCAATTTCCGGAATCGCGAGGTCTCCTCCTCGCCCTAATCTTGAAGGAATTTTTTTCCCCCGTTTCCGCTTTATTTTTTCATTTCCCCGACGAAGAATCCAACGCGGTTCAGGAATCTGAGACCACGAGGTGGGTGGACGAGGACGGCCTTCTCCGAAAAAGGAGCTATGGATTCTCAATGTTATTCACTCTTGCAATAACCCTTGAATTAATGGCCTTCATAACGAATTTCGAATGAATGAGGAATAATAGAGGCCGGGAGAGGGCTATAAGTGATATAAGGTCATTGTGTTGATTACCGAAATAAATTCACCCCTTTTTCACGGTATAAATACGATTTTTCTGTAAAAAATATTTTTGTACTTTATTATACAATATCCAATAAAATATAGTTAATATTACTGAACTGAAATACATCTCTAACACGATAATGGTATTTCCATTTTATTATATTCCATTTTTTGAACGTATGTAACTATTTGAAAGAAGTATTATATAGTGATACCAGGTTAAAATTTACTGCAGGGGCTACGGAGGGTATCGGGTGTATTCGAAATATCGATTTATACGGATGAACTTGTCAACTTGTTCAGCCATTGTTGTTTTCACATCGCGTACATTTATTAAGGCGTCCGACGGGTTATTTTTTTTGTAGTAAAGTCAATCCCAGATCCATACATATCTCAATCACTCTTTCCGGTCTTTCACGCTTTAAGGAACACAAAGAAACTAAATTTAAAACTTCCATAGTAACTAAAAAAAGAAAATAACCCGCCTAATTATAATAGAAAGGAATCGTCAAAATAAAAAGCACAAACCGTCGGACGCCTTGATAAAGGTACGCGATGTGAAAACAATGGCTGAACAAGTTGACGACATCGATTCACCCGTATAAATCGATATATCGAATACACCCGATAACCTCCGTAGCCCTACAGTAAATTTTAACCGAGGTACCACTTTAAATCTTGCCCTAGGGATCTAGAAGTAACGCAAGTGCAGATTGAGCTCCCAGTGACACGAATTAGTAATTTTTTACTAAAAAAGAAAAACGTACAATTCTAATTTGGTTGCTATGGGCACAATTTTTCCGCGGGGCAATATATCTGACAAAATTCTTCGTGTCGATTCCGGACCATCGAAATTCTCCCTTCTCGCATGGGGCCCGCGATCGTGGAATGAGGTCGGGACGGCAGGCTGGGACGGCGGTGCAACGGCTGGAGCTCTGCTGACGATGATGATGATGATGATGATGGCTATGCGGATGGTGGTGGCCGGGGGCGGACTGGCCGATGATGAGGAGGGCGGTGCCGTAGCAGCCGCCGCCCCCGCCCCCGTCAGAGAGAATCGCGGCCCCCAAGACCTGGTCGGACGTTTACAGGGGGACGATGAGCAGCTATTGAGGCTCGGAGGCGGTGACTCCATCTCCGCCGGCAGATTCAGGCAACCCTCTGCTGTACCTCCTGGTACTGAATAATAATTACGATATTATGTCTCGAGTGTTTGGCCAATTATTAGTCTAATTTAGATTAGCGGGGCCAAAAAAGGAAATTTATTGTACTGTAGATTTCGTGTGTTTCTGTCTCCTCTCCCTGGTTTGGTCTTTTGATATTACATGCTTAGGTGCTTTTGCTTTTGCTCTTTAGCAAAAGAGACAGAAACACACGAAATCTACGGTATTCAACCCCTCGCAGATCACAAAACAGGTATTCTAAACAAGAAATTGCTTGTGATTCATTCATACCTTCCTTTAGTACTCAATGAAACACTAAAGTACTTTGCCATAATAATTATCATCATTTCCAGCATATTGAAAGTGAAGACGGGTTTATAAATTGTATCAAAAAAACTTTCCGAAAGTAGTATCTTTGAGTGAACTTTTCCTTAGTCGTAATAATTTAATTCGAATTCGGGAGACGTTCGTATGGATAAAAGGAACATGCATATTTCATACAACATTCGTCGAGTGCAAAAATTTGACCGAATTTCGGTCAGGAAGTTGCAGTAGTTTGTGGCTTTTCGAGGCCGAAATAAACCCTCCCGGCGGGGGCGCGAATTCAAATGTAGAGCGGTCTCAATACAACGGCAATTCGACCAATTATTTTGGCCGACTGTGTTGAAAACCCTGTTATAATTCAAACTCTCCTCCCCCTAAGCCACCCCCGCCCCTCCGTCACCATCACCCCTCGGACAGAATTCCTACAAGTTATACAGCCCCAATTGAACCTCCAAGTTCGCTTCGAGTTCTTCTTCATCACAGTTCCTTAACTTGGGATAAAGTTAGATTATAAAGCAATAACCGTCCCGACCTCCCACCCACCCCCGTCGCCCCGACACATGAACGGAAAATGGCTCCAGACATTCGGTTACGCCGAATGTAAATCATCGGTTATTCGGTTGAACATATATTCACGTGCCAATTCATTTCAATTGACCTCAACCGAGATTCGGACCGATTTTTCACCCGCCTCGAAGTTATATTGCTTTCCTAAAACTGAAATAAACTTCGTAATTTCGGTCGATTGGGGTCCCATCTTATTATAATTCTAAAAATCCCTGTATACATAAACAAGAATATGGAAGAAATATTTGTTTTTCTTATGTGCCCATCATGATAAATATAATATATTGAATTAGGTTTATAGTGGAAATTATCAAGATTACGTTTTATACGGATGTGTACCACAAAGAAATTTACAAAGAATGGTGAAATAATTTCTTCTGAATTCTTGAATTTTGTTTAAGAGTTGGGTGCTGGCGGCGACATGACGGGACTGGAGAATGCAAGGGATGGACGACTGATGATCGATTTGTACAGGAGGCGGTTTTTAAATATGGAAGACCTCTGGGAATTATTCTCTGTTTTCCTTCTGCCTCTATTAATAGTCCTTGGAATTGTCATGTTCAACGGTAAGCGAGCTTTATTACGATAGGTGCACAATCTGTTAATTTAAGTTCGAAATTAAATGATCTTAATTAAGTTATCTTAATTTAAGTAATGGGTAACAGAAACAAATCTTTAAAATTTGAGTTACAAGCCAATTATTGAAAATTATAATTGCAATAGTGGCCCTAAGACCTTTATTCGAACCAGGGAAAATGATCGTTTTTAAAAACGAAGATTTTCATCAGAAAATGATGATTTTAAAGTGATACTAATAATAAGTAAACATCAGATTCCAAAATACCAATAGTTAGTTGCCTGTTTAACCTGTGAAGATTCAACAGCAACATTTCTTTTAAAAGGATATAATACATTGAGTTTTTAACAAAATTGTACCAATCAAATGTTCTGTCAAAAATCCTCAGTAGTCGAAGATGAAATTTATGAGTCTTATTGCGATTAAATATATACTTTCAGTGGAATTGCATTTCGGTTTAAATTTGAGCGGTCTGTTAAAGCGGAGTTAATTGAGCTCAGTGAAAATTAATTCTGATCCAATATTTAAACGGTACTGTTGGAAGCATTTAACGATGAAGAAGCCTCCTTCAACTCAGCGACGTTATTAAAGCTAAAATCAAGAAGCCAATGGAACCGTTAGCCTATTTGACGTGAAATTAATATTCAAGAATTCTCTCCCGATGCGGAGATGAACATCATATATAATATAAAACAAATATAAAATATAAAACGCGGATTTACTTATTAAATTTTGCATTGTTATATAATTATTATATCGTTTTGTCCATTACTTGAGTTTACGAGAAAAATGACTAATAATACTCATTATAACTAAATGAAAATTTCCCCGATAAAATGGGAAATTGGACAACCCATTGGTTTGATCATGGTTTGACACACAAAGTAGACACCTCATTAATGAAATATTTTCATTATGGATTCAAAGCTTCCATCATGCTCCCTACAGGGCATTCCCTATAATAATATAAACAGTGTACAACAGGTCATGAAATTTATGCAAATGGCCGGTATGCTAAAGAAGCTCTAGTGGAGCAGCTACCATTTATCTACGCCTAATGCATTACTAATGCCGATGCGCTGTTAGTAAACACAAACAAATTGAAATAAAATTGAAGAAACGAATTCCATTTTATTAAACATGATAAATCATTTTTGGTCGATAACAGTGGAACGATTGCAAATATAATCCTTTTCTGTTCTTTTGAAGCTCTCATGTGGCGTAGTAACCAAAGGCACAAAATGTTAGGCGTTATACATATTAAAAACCTACATAGAAGGATCTACCAATAGATGAAAAAGATAAATTCCCCCCTGCGAACTACAGAGCCAGTCGGGGTATTCGGCGGTAACAATTAATTGGACAAATACATATCCGAAATATTGAAGAAATGTGCAAATACTGTAAATCGGTGAAAGTTATGCGCGATTGAAACAGTAAAAAAAGTCGGATCGGTTATCCACACGTTATATTGACGTAATTATTTCTTAGAAGCCTCCGAATCATTGTCTTAGAAACTGCTCTGATTGATTGGGCTTGATTTCCATTTTTGTCCCGATTTTCTTTATTTACATATTTTTAACAATAAATTTCAATTTTTAAAAATATTCGCCACCTTGAATGAAATATCAACATATTATCGTCTGACCGAGTAAGTCCCCGCATTTATTTTGTGTCTAGGGCGTACCGGTTTCGAAATTGCGCGCACGCCGAAGAAGGTGGAGCGCGACTCAGGGCATTTGGCGGCGGCGGCGGCTAAGCACTTGCAGAAGGCGGCTTCGCGAAGTCGCAAAGGGGCTCCGCCTTCGTTGCTCGGCCAGGGCTGGGCCCAGGTGGCACCAACCGCCTGTTGCCTCCTCTACGTCGCAATCCACGTATTCTTCGGCGTCCTCACCGAAATCGTCATTTGCAGCTTGTCATTCCGTTAGTCACGAATAGTCAAAATGTTTGACGATGAAAATGAAACTGTCCGTTCAAAGAACCTGGTTCGAATAAAGTTGTATTCCACCTAAGACACTACTTGAGAACGCAGTATAAGTAAAATAATAAAGTAATAAATTCCAGTGAGCACACTGTCCTATCGGAATCAACAACAGGAAGAATTAACAAAATATGTGGGTAAGCCGAAATTAATTATTATCGTTAATTCATTTTTATTTTAGTCTGAATGGGATAATTAAGCAATTGGAGTTTTTAAAATTGTTTGGGCTGTCATATGACCTCTAATTTTATCTTAAATTGTAACAATACTACAGACGAAAGAGCTAATTTCACTGCTCTAAAAATGGTTACCTAAGTCTTTACGTGGATGCTCACTCTGTCATTCAAATTTGTTAAACTCACGTCTTGATCACATCGATTGATATATGTTTTAAGATTTTAGTTTATGTTTTTCAGATGCAATACACTCGCAACTCGAGTTGTGCCGCCGCCAGTGCGACATTCTCGGTCGTCATCTGGATTACCTGTACGAAGGTGAATATATTATTCAGTAGGTAAACAATAGAGACGGATTACGCGCTTTTATAGAATACGCACTTTATTACACAGACAGGAACGTTGCCGGTACGACCGGATACACATTCCACTACTGGAAACATTTCATATTCCTATGGAGAAACGTATATTTTCGAATTGTACCACATTATTGATTTTGGCGCGTCACAAACTTATGTGAGATATACTTTTACATTAAAATATTACCAAACGATGATGTTCCAGACCATTTCTAGTTCAGCTACAGGTATGCCCTGAAATCTTTTTAAATTAGTACAGGAAATGTGAATTACAGAATTTTATTGTTTAAATCGAACATAATGAAAGTGTACCGTCGTTATATCCGGGCTTCTAAAGCTAGAGCGCGTTGACTCTGTGACCTGTTATAATGACTCGCCCTAATATTATAGTCCCCCTAATTTGGGTGCCCCTCCGAGCATGAGAGACAGGGATAGTGGTGCACAGACGGAGATATATGAGACAGGGCATTGTTAGCGACCATTGTCAGACTTCTGAGAGTCTTTCGAGCCATAAGGGGCCCCACGTCCACCCCGCCCCTCCTGCCGGCCTCCCACCAACCCCCTCACGACTGCCCTCAGATGTTAGTTTAAATTAAAACACACGGCTATTAGTCAGGACGGCTACTCGAATTCGTTTTCGTAGACCGGGCGGACCCTTATAAATCAACCGGACTCTCTGACATACTGAAACCGAGTGGCCTATGAGGCCTATCTTCGAAATTCTGCACCATGCTTTAACTAATTCTCCTCGTATTTCAACCCAACATTTCTGAAACCGATTGACTCATTTCATAATTGTTTTCATATTTTTAAAATAATAAAATTTTGTTTAAATTCCAAACAGCTATCAGAAACATAGAAGACAGGGAGTCGGTATTCATCTTCTTGGAATACGCAGACTCTTTGAATAAGTATTACGAAATGAGTTTCCCCTTCTTGCCTGAAATCACTAATAAGGTATTTAGCACATGTATTTGATTAACATGTTAAAGGCTTCTAAATTAATCAAAAATACTAATCGATTTAGTAGTATGAATATACGGCATTAATCGTTTTTATACTTCTAAAACGTGGTATATTCCTGGCGTGATTTGAATTGAATACTTGAAATCATTTGTTCTAATAGAATGTATTAAATGAAGTGTGAATATACTCGTGTTACATGAATCGTTATATTGTACAAATGAATGAATTGCAACATATTAAATGTTCAATTTTAGCTTAAAGAGAGATTAATGGACGTAACACTTCCCAACTGACTGTCGATCCAAGTGTATACTAAAAGAAATGAAAGTTAAAAAATGATAAGTAAATGGGTTTGTTCGTCGCACAAACAGAAGAAAGACGGAAATGAAATTCAATAGAAAGAGAGATGCGCCGCAGGCATTTCAACCTCTCCTGTAAAAGATACCAAGATGCTTACAGGACTACAACCCTGCAGATATTGCTGTTTGAGAGTTTCAGGAAATAAGCTCGCTTGTTTTTCGCCGGGTGTTAACATCCTCTCGGGAATATGAGTTGTTTAGAAATGTACTCATTTTCAAACTTAACAGTAATATTTTAACACGACCTACCGCGTCCGCTGGCTTAAAGAAATTGCATGCACACATCGGAAAAAGGGGGTCACAACGCTGCAAAGGCGTTGCACCGTGCCGTGAAAAATAATAATGTTGAAAAGCAAGAAACTTCTTTGGCTGTACTCGAACTGCAATGTTGGTGGTACACATAAATTCCGAAAATGTAATTGATTTCTCAGATCCAATAAATATTTTTACCTCGATTTCTTTAATGTTCATTCTTTAGATTGTGCACTCAATTCGGGTTTCTATTTTCAGCACCATACGGCCAAAATATAATTCATTGGTTCATGAGTTTTTGTGTAAACTGCGAAAACGGTGATATTTATAAATATTACAAATTTTCTTACCAAACAATCATAGTATATTATAAAATCACTTCGTAACTGTTTTGATTCCGTCTATGTGTTGGGGGGGGGGGTCCTAGGTGGTCTTCTTGTTTGAATAAATACTTTAACATTTCCGCCTATATTGATTTCTAAATTGATATCCCTTTTGACCCGACGGAGAGGTCCGAATGATAATAAATAATAAATAATTACTCATAAAAATTAGTCATATTTGGCTCCTTATTAAGAATATAAAGCGATGATTTAATGCTTCTCAAATAAGCTGAGATGATGAAAATCCATGGCTCAAGTGGAAGTTGTATAAGGGACATTTTAATTAATTTTTTAAAGAACGAAATGAAATTAATTTTCTACAGTGGCAAACAAAATTGTACACCGTGTTCAATAGCGTATCCAAGTGTGATTCATAGAATGTGGGGCGTATTCATCGGTGGTTAAGGCGTATTCGTTCATGTAGGTTGGTATTTGGCTCTCGTATGTCGGACGGCCATCAACCAAATTAAGGACGGGGGTCCGGCACCGCCCCGCCGCTAATGATGAACTATTACCGTCACACAATCCCCCTAATGGACGTTCTGTGTTGAACCGAACTGCGTCGTATTTATCATTTACATCTTAATTAAGCCCCCCGCCCTCCGGTTGAGACACCTGTGTCACCTTGACCCGCTCCTTCAGCCCGCCTGGAGAACCCCCTTGTACCCGAAATGGTTAACAACCCGCAGTCCGCTAAACAGCTGTCTGACAAACCGGTCTATCCCTGTGTTATTGTCCACGATGCTTAACAATAATATTAATATCCATACAAATAACACATACCGGTATGCTAAATAACCGTACCCTAAACGGTGACAAAGTATCGCTTCGTGTTTTCTTTAGAATTTCAAACAACTTGAAAACTACATTTAAATTGACAATAATAATTTCCGCTATATGGCTACATCGTATTTTGCATACATAGGCTGTAGAAATAAGAATAAGGTATTATTATCCCTTAAACATATTTATGACCGAAACCAATCTGAACTACATATCGTTACTGTGGGTTGCCTACTTCACGGTTACCAATACAAATGAGGGCCAGAAATAAATGGTGGAATTCTGGTCTACTAAGAACCATTAGAAACCATGTGTTTTATACTTCAGTGTTATTCAAATTGTTGTTCGGAACGCTCCTAATAGGAAGCGGAATATAATATAAAAATATCTAAGAGGAGAATATAAGTGACCAGCGCCCGTTATACGAAAATGCCGGAACCTATTATTGGAGCCGTATTTCAAAAGAGGAAAAAATTATTTTTTGTCAACAGTAATTTATAGTTAGTTATTTCTTAGGTTATATTTATTTGTTATGTTATATTTGTTAGAAAGGATATTTACAGTTCGACGTTTTAACGGTCTCAAGAAATAGTGTAGCATTTAGATATTAGATAAGTTTTTACAGGAATCGGAAACCATAAATTATTTCCCCACATTTGTATATATTTAAAAGACTGACGTATAAAGAACTTTTTATTTTGGAATTCTATTACGGTAATACGGCGGACTGATGTGATTGACCAGCATTACACATTATTTTCGGGAGCTATATATTAATTAGGAGACCTTTTTTGGGAGTATTTTATTGCATTCCATATATGATATTCTGTAAATTAGTGAGCCACATACCGATAAAAGATTTCGAGTTCATTCATTTCTGTGATTAAGCTATAAAAATATAAAATAAAATAAAATTGTTATATAAAATTTCCTTATTGATTTTAGTTAAAATAACCAGCAACTGTTATTACAAATTTTTTTGGGGGACGCTGATTTGCGTTATTTAGAGATTCAATTTCGGTAAAAGTAACGCGGAATTCAGCGGTAATACCAACATTTCATACGCATACTTCGTGATCTTATTAGTATATATGAACTTTAAACTTTTACCACGAGGATTTCAGTCGCGCATAATTCACCGCCTGCGGTGCGGCAATGTGTGACCTCAAGTAATGTTCAACTCGGTAACACTGAACGACCATCCCGGCTAAACATTAAGGGAATAGAGCGAGGGCCGTTCGTTCAACCCCCCGGCGCGGCGGGGGCATTCCGACGACAACAAATTGCGCACTTTGTAAGCGAAAAGCGAGCCCGGCTTCAATCCACCGCTTAAACTTAACGATGACAGAAGAAAGGATCAATTGCCCGGTCGGCACAATTATCGGCTCCGATTCTCAAGAAAAGAATTCTCCGGGTGATGGCACCAGAGCGGGGGGTGGAGGATCGTGATTTAAAAGTTAATCTCCCAAATACGTGTCAGTAATTTTTATACCGACCCGGCGGTCGGTCGGACGGGGAGGGGGATTTATGAATCGAAAAATCCAATGAAAAATTCATGTCGCAATTTGCATGGCATTAAACGATTTAGGGGAGGGCCACAGGAGGCTCCTCGGACCCTGGCGGGAAATTATAAGTGCCGAGGAAGGGTCTACTACTGGCCCCCGTAGTATAATGCCGCTTCTTCAAGAACTGAATGTTAAGTGTGTGTACAAATTCCTGGGACGAAGATCGTGAAGAATGTTGGTCGTCCAATATATTTTGTATGTATGTTGATAGAGACGGTTTGGTACTACGGTTTCTGCATAAATAGGTTATTGACAACTGACACTATGACATATAGGAGTCAGATCTAAACGTGATTAACTATCTAAACGACAAACTACGAATGGAAAATACGATTGAAAAAACGTCGATTTTTAGTTAATAACTGTATTCATGTTCTTACTAACTAAATATTTTATTTACAATTTGACAGGTGGTGTCCACATTTTAAAATTAATTTCGGGATAGAATTAAATGGCGTGGAAAAAATATCATTTTCTTATGTTTCCTATTGTAAAAGAAATGTTCTTTTAAATATGAAATAA
This sequence comes from Lethocerus indicus, assembly GCA_019843655.1. Lineage (NCBI taxonomy): Eukaryota > Metazoa > Arthropoda > Insecta > Hemiptera > Belostomatidae > Lethocerus > Lethocerus indicus. The sequence continues at coordinate 9,217,340 of JACDQD010000006.1, forward strand.
TATGATTTTTCCATTTTCAAAATATTTTTACCCGAGTCAAACGTGGTTTACGTGAAACTGTTATGTTATAAGCTGTTTTGTTTATCCCAAGAACAGCCGATAAATAATTTCAAACAAATTCTTTTCAAAATTATTTGCATTAAGGAAAAATGTTAGATTTGATCTATCTGAATATTTAAAATATAAATGTACGTTTGTACGTCTATATTCACTGCCAGAGGTGCTGGTAATATTAACTGATGTGTCCGAAGTATGCTGAGTGGTCTACCAGAGTATTACTGGGATTGTGAACTGAGAAATCCTGAATAGGTTTAATTTTCCGGGCACCAACAGAGATCACTTGGAGGTCGTCTCGCCCTAGCCCAGTAAACCCCGCCAGACAGACCGCCAGTTTGTCTCAATGACCTCCAACTGACCTCTGTCGGTCGCCGGTAATTTAGACCGAACTCGGTCTCTCCTCCGTAAGTAGTGGCCGGCTCCGGCCAACTGCCCTCCTCCGATAGACCGCCCGTTTGTCTCGGTCACCTCCGTCGAATCCCCGGTAAAGTCCGACCTGTCCTGAGCTTCTCCGTTCGCGTTTACTCCACCCCCTTCCACCGAGCGCAAGTCTCCCCAGTCCCAGTGACAACCCTTACCCCAATCCGGGTAACCCTATGTGAGTACCCTTCGGACATGATTACCCGTTATTTCCAACAGCGCCCGAACTAGTTCCCAATCTTTCGTTATGCCCTGTACATTGCGGTAGTGGAGTGAATCTTGTTAAGATCTATGCGCTGGCTTGGTGAGGTAGTAAAACATTATTTGTCGTATTTTTATTTACTATTTATTAAGAAAAATTATTAATTATTAAAATCGTTATTTCTTCCATTTACTTATTATACAACTTGTAGTAAAATGAACGAACATAAAATTTATATCAAATTTGGCGTTTTGCCGAGGAAATTAATTAAGTGAATAGAATTGTTAAATTCGATGCATGTAATAATTTCTTCAAATATATAAACCGAGTATATTTAACTGTTATTTTATGTTTGAAAATACATTAAAATAATTCTTAAAAATTATTCTATTAATGTATTGAAAAAATGTTTCCATTTTATTCAGATGATCTAGTATCTAATACTCATGTGGAGCCTAAATAAATACCCCGAGATTTCCCTGCCTAGGCGTACACATATTCCTGTCCCACTTTAAAAGACTTTGAATCGGCGCGAGTGAGATTGGCAATGATGGTGGGCGGGCTGGCATTAGCGGTCGGGCACAAAATGGAGGGTTCTAAATATGGCCTGTAAAGCTCGGAGCCGTTTAGTTGCAGTTCAAATGTTCCTCTTACTACACTTTCCCTTCCCGGACCCCGAGCCCCCAACTTTACCCGTTTACGGTGAGGCCTCCTCTGTTCTCTGTTAACATTGCCCACGGGCTATGTGGACCCGATTCCTGAAACTTTTAAGGAACGTTAATTTCCTGAGACACGGACAGATAGTATTTATTTGTTAACTGATAATAGACCATAATTTATTTGTTGAACACAGGAGGAAGAAACTTTAATAAGGAGGATTAAAAAGATTAGAAAGCCGTATTTTTTTTCTGATTCCAATTAGTGGAAGATGGAAAAACTGGGCACTTGTGTTAAAAATAGATATCTCGATCAGTTTTCTTATTTCCTATTTAATACTAATATTATGTTTACTTTCTATCTTGCATTGTAATTACATATTTAAAAAAATGAATTTCTTAATAATTTAATTACTAGGATTTAGATTATCATCAAAATGTGATATTTTTCCAGTTGATTTTCATTTTCACCGGTTGCAGTTACATTACTGAGGAAATGCGATTTAAATATCGGTACCGAACTAGTGAGCGAGTGGATGCAGAAGTTTGGATAGTGTCTTTGATCACTTATTTCATAAAAATATTTCCAATTTCTCGTTAATTTTTAATATTATTTGTTACATGCCTGAATTATTGTACTACAGCGACATGCTGAGAAGGGTATTAACATTTAATAATGTCGAGATGTATTTTTATCCCTTAATTAAGCAGCATCCCGAGCTTAATCAGCCGGGATGAATTATCCGGCGTCTAAAGGGCTGGAATACATGAACACAATTAGGCCAAACCCTTGTGTGGGAGGGTTAATGTTAATTGGAGCTAAATCAAAGCTAAGGCATCGGCATTAGGTAGAAAACCAATTGAAATAGACTCCACCGCCTAACCCACTAAGTAGAGCTAACTTATAAGCGAGCCCAGATAATCTTTCCTGAGTAACTTCCCACTCACAGTTGTTCCAGGAGAGTTTGCCACTATCCTTGCATTCGTCTTGTGATTCCGGTAGGAATCTACTATATGTGTAGTGCCGTAAGTGGGTAGTTCAGTGAGGAAAAAAATAGGCAAAACTCTTGTTTCAATGTTATGTATCTCTAAAATTCCATCGAAGAATTATAGAATTTTATTTTCATTTAGGACGACGAACTCGATGAGTGTTTTGTATAGGGGTTAAAGTAATTAAGGAAATATATTACTTTATTATACCGTAGGTTCGTGGTGTTTCTGTCTCCTCTCGCTGGTTTGTTCTTTTGCTAGACTGGTTTCGGCTGCTCGCCATCTTCAGTAGCGGTGTTATTCACTGTTGGAACTTTGGATGTTTTTTGGGCATCCTCACTGCACTATTACTTTCACTTGTACTGACAGTAGAATGGTACGGCGCACCTATTACTAGCCCGCAACAAAGGTCTGTCTTACATTTTAGTATTAGCGCCTTACGTACAGCGCCTTACAGTACAAGTGAAAGTAAAAGTGCAGTGAGGATGTCCAAAAAATATCCAAAGAAACCGGTCTAGCAAAAGACCAAACCAGCGAGAGGAGACAGAAACACCACGAACCTACGGTATTTCAACCCTTCGCAGACCACAAAATAGGTATATTAAATTACTGTATTATACCTTAATTGTAATGATGGAAATCAGAAATTATGGAAAAACTCGAGGATAATTGAAATTAACATTGAATATTAATTTATTTTATTAATAGGACCAGATTAATGGATACGCTATAGTGCTCTGCTTAAAATAAAACGCAAAGAACAAGGTGTGAGATCGAAGCAGGTGTGGCGAGCGAGGTGTTCCGTCCATCCGTCTTGCCCTGGTGAGCTCTATATTATTAAACCATAACCAATTTGTCAGCGGCTTCCTGTATCAGGCCCCCAACAAAATAGCACTTTTCAATTTTCCGCGCCCATATTTAACGGTTAAGCGAACCGGAGAATCGTAAATTACTTTTCGCATTATATGTTTCACCGCGCTCGCCTCCTATCTGCGAAATTTTATGGTCCGCCAACACCCAGCCCAGGGATATTAGAAAACGGTAAAGTACTATAAGTTCAAAAATCTTTTTATTCTATATACGCGTTATTTTTCGTTCACCCGGTCGCCCATTAAACAATGGACAGGCGATACGACTTTTAATTTTGAAAAATAGCGGGTAGTATTGCAGATATATAGAGATGCTGGAGAAGAATTACACTATACAAAGTGGACTTTTAAAATGAGAGTTAAAGCACCGATTGGGAACCTTGTTTGGAGTGAAACTAATAAATGGTTTCTGTAATTAAGTTCCCTAGAATATCCAAATGTACCAAGCACAGTGAGTAATAAAAGGTTCATTCATTAAAAAATAAACCTCCTTTTTTAAATTTGAAATTCGTAGTTTCTTTTCATTGAATTATATATACAACATATATAAGATAATAGTTTCGTTTTCTTTGGGAACCTGAATAATGTTCATCAGAAAAGCATATGCATAGTTTTATAGACAGCAAAATAACGGTTCCTAAAAATAATATTCGAAATGTCACCTATCATTTTTTAACTGCCTAATTTAATGAAATATTTTTGAAGTTCATTTAAGAAATATGTTAATGATATTTATTTGTATAAATTAAATAATATTTATATCGGATAATAATTGGGGTGTTGCTTATGAACGTTGGTAATGGAGGTCGGAAGGTCGTGTAGTGTAGATTAAACCGGCACATAGATCGCAATACCTCCCACAAATTTTCCTTAACAATGCGCTACTTGCGTACCGCCTGGTGGCCACATTTCAGGTAGTCCTGGAAGCGTATCGTCGAAAATCCCCTCGGGCGGATTAATCAGTAGAAATCAATGCTAACTATCATAATGCGTGTAATTAGTTCGGCTGCAGGTGTGTAACGGCCTGCATTTCAGGCGCTGAGGGGGGCCCGTGGAGGGGAATTATCGGCCTCCCCGTCCCCCCCCCTGTAATTACTTGTTATTCGAAACTCAATTAAATTCAATTAAGGATAACGCAGGGGCCCTAGTCCGTACTGAGCGGTGACCCCCGCCCCCTCCCGGTCCCTCGCCCACCCAACGTTATTATCGCTGGTCCGTTCACACGTCTAATAGCTCTCGTCGGCCCCAACGGTTGTGAATAATACCGAGGCGTTGTCATTCTCCCAGGATTTTCTACTGAAAGCAATTTCCATTTAAGCCTCTATTCTCGATGGATCATTGTTCGGCAACGGTATTGTATCTGCTGGAGTAGCTGGAAAATTGACTCGGTTATTTCGTTCATCCGAACGAATAATTAAATACCAGGGGCAATACGTTATTTATTTTTCAATATGTTGTACGGATAAATTGGTCTGCATAGCGTAGAGGTAACAAGAATGGCCTCGTGTAAGGCTAGATTAGAGTTTCATGGTCTTTTCGGTCTCGCTGTCAATTTTCCGCGCTATTGACTCACGATCTGCTTATTTAGTGAACGAATATGTGAATTGAAGTGAGAATTGGTAAAGTCACTTTATAATATCAGTGGTTTTGGTCAGCAAAAGCGTGAATAATATTTCAACATCGGTTGAGGTGATATTTCAAACGAAAATTCTGTAGATTACCTAAGCAAACATTTTATTCGGTGGGTTTTTAACAACGTCTCCTCATCCACTCGTTTTTCCTCCTGGTTGTCAATATCTGTTAGTGCCAGTTACAAATCCGACGACAGGAAAATGACGAGATATTTCGAATCCGGGGGCACACCCTCTCCCAGTATACCTTAATATTAGCTAAGACCGAAATATTTTATCCTCCCAAATCCCTCCGTAAATATTTAAGAATTACTTTCATTCCTTTCATTAAAATTGTATTCATTGTGTGTAATAGCTTGACAAATATGTCAACGGATTCAGAAGATTAGGCCAGAAAACCAGGAATATCACGCGGACTCGTATAGATCTTTATTTTTTTACAATTCACGAATTAATTATATGGCTTGACAGGAAAGAACATACCAACATGAAATGATTGGAAAATGAAAAAAGATTTTAAACTAAGAAAAATATTATAATTGTAATATAATTTAATTATGATTAACGCCCACGGATTGGAATGCCCAGTAGGTATCTATAACACGATAGAAACTAGGAATGTAATCGGTGCTAGATGTGGTGCGGCTCTTACCAGCTCTAGTTTATAGTAATTTTATACTCTTTAATTATGAGGTAAAAGCGTCTATGTGGGGAGGGGGCCATTAATGGCATTCATTATGTTTATAAACGATCGGACCTCCAGAAAATTTCACCGCCGTCCTCGATCAGAGCTGGATTTAAATTCAAGGATATACATAATAAGGAAAGCCCGCGGTGAGAGTGCTCCGCATATTGCATATTGAGGGGTGAAGATAGCGTGTCGCTGCCACGCCTTAAAGGTTAATGATGACGGGGTAGTTAATACCAGCTCATCCCTAACGCTCGACCCCGAGCGTCTAAATGTCGGCCCCGCGAAGTCGGCGACCCACCCTCCGTCGCTTAACTACAGGTCTCAAACTAGAGGCTGAATGTTTCAAAACGTCCCCGTCCATATGCCGGCCCGGTTGACATTAACTAGAGTTGACGCGACCAGACACGACATTTATAGCTCTCCTACTTCAACTTCAGAATATTACACGTGATGTGCGCTCCCGTCCTAGTTGGTTTGGCTACAAATGTGTTAAAAACAACGCCCCAACCCATGAAGTTACATTTGAAAAACTGTGATTATTTGCACTCGAGTAACATACACGACAACTTTTTGGACGCTGCAATATAAAATTCATTAATATTCCCATCGACGTCTTCAATTCCAACAAATCCCATGGCATAATTGAAGCAGTTGGACTTATTAACATAGATATATTGCTTACGACCTTCTTCCTCTTGTAGCTGAAATTTGACTGAATTTTCTGATATTTTCCCTAATGGGGTGCCCGCAGGGATGTTAAGGTTCGGACGTCCGTATTGAATGTGCAATGTCTCCAAGAGGACAAATAACGGGCGGAAAATTGTTCTTAAGAAATATTTTTATTTTTTCTATGTGCAGGAGTATAAACCAGCCAGAACAATCGTGTATTCACCAATTCTGAAGAATATACGAAGAAGTCATTCCTAATAGATGTGCACGGTTTGAGTCGACTTTGCTTTATATACGCCCAGATCGTTTTGTGCTTTCATAATTTATAAATTAAGCGGGGGACCGCCCCCTAACTTTTGGATGGGTGGGGTAGGGGGTAATGCCTTGGTAGCGCCCTGTCAGATGCCAAGAAAATTAGGCCTTCCGCTCCCCCCTATCCGCCACCGGCCTATTCTAACCCGGGAGGACGTATTAGCTGGGAGCGTGAGCTGAATTTATATTTGATCTGTTTTTAAAACTTCATATATAAACCGTCTAATACAAGTTGACCTATCTTCTCCGTTGAGGGGGTGAGTGGAAGGGAGAGCTTAACGTGGCAGGACGGATTACCCTCCGCCCTGCCATCCTCAAAAGATTACGCCCTTTTTCCTTCAGCCTCAAACCCCCCCCCTCTCACCGGGCATGGCTCTTTGTAAAGTAAACTTTCGGGAAACGACCGCATACCGAACATCACCCTACCAAGGCCTGGGATATTGACTCGATTTTAATGCCTTCTTGAAAATATATGCATAGCTATTCCTACAAATAATTTATTAATTAAATCGCGGTTGTTTTCAAATGAGTTTAGATACAAAATTACTGTCGATGTACTTCATGACCTCTATACTTTATGACTTTTTAATTTTTCTAAATTACTGATCCCAAAAAATAAAAACTAGACCTAAAAATAACGAGAATTATATTTCATATAATAATTTATGTTTGTATATAATTACATATTTAGAAATAGTATTAAATTTATTTCATACGTAGCTGACTACGCTTTCTTTAATGTTGATTCTAACCAAAATTATAAATGTTTAATATTTAGCGTGTGTTATTCGTCCGTCGGCTCTGCTCCACTGTCCATCCAATCAGTGCGGATCTTCCAATTATCGGACCTTCTACCCCCTTCTCCGTTCCCCACTCAACATTTTAATACTTAAAACCTGTCACTATGCTCGGCAAGCAGGGTATCCCTTCCCCCTAACCTCCCCCACCACCGAGAATAATTCATAGTATGGAAAACACGTTTATGCATAATGTAACAAGTGGAGACACCTCTGTGCCGGTCCGACGCCTTATGCTCCATTACCCGGCGGCTTTCCCCATTCCGGGGGCGTCCATTAATCTCCAGGCCCCCGGACCGGCCTCCCTATCGCCCGGATCGCCCCTATCCTCCAACGGCGGCCCCCGCCGAACGATATACTCAGCCTCGACGAATAAAAAACGCCACCGTGAAAGAAAAAGCGGGTGTTACGCGCGAATTGAGACCACTCTCCGCTCATAAATCAGATATTTTCGTAGTCGATTTGTGAGCCATCAGCGAGATAGCGGAAATATAGAAAAAAACACGCAGCCGTCCCAATGTCCTATTTCGGCATCGCCGTCAACACTAACGAAAAAGAACCGTGGAGTAAGACATTACCAAAAATAACTCGGAATTTCATTGCTTGTATTAGTGAACCACTTTTACATTTAAACATTACGCGAGAATTGGTAGAAAAATTGATACTGATTTCAATATTTACACATTAACACAAGCGTAAGTGGGGGTAGAGAGACTGTGAGAGAGATGGGATGAACGCATCAATTTTCTCTCGGGGATTTTTACTTCTATTTGTGCATTACATTTCCGGCTTTGAAACAGAACAATATATTTACCTGTACCGTGTTTTTTGTCGATCTTCTGTTTCCACTCGCTGGTATGGTATTTTGCCAGACCGATTTCCCCGGCTTGCCATCTACAAGAGTAGTAGCATGAGCTACTATGGCATATTGGTTGCCCACGTAGGTATCATATCGGAACTGCCATTTCAGTTTTACTGAAACGATAGAAATCGAAAAAAACACTACGGTATTCCAAAACATCGCAGGCAACAAAAAACAAGTATTCCATATATTTAACTATTTTAAAATGTTCCGACCAGAAAGCCAAATCGGTTGTAAAACCACGGGAAATCGAATATTTCATTTCTTTATTTCGAATTAATTTATTAGTGCAAAAAAGTATATATACGGTCCGATGGATATAGGAATGGGTTGGCGAGTTTTGATTTATTTCGCGTACATTTAATTCGTCCGGCCCGGCTAAATACTGTTTAGTCGGGGTCACCTCGTGCCCGTCAATGGCACAGCTAAACGCTGCAAATCAAAATTGTCATTTAATTATTTTATAGCCGTCCCACGGGAAAAAGGCCACTCCGTGGCGGCCCGGGCCTGTGAGCGGATGGGGAGGTAGGGGAGGGGTTTTGCCGCATGAGGAGTTTCACCAAAATTTATTACTTTTATCGCGATGGCGCCGAATAAATTTCCGCAATTTGGGCATTTTTTCGATGGGGAGGGCGAGGGGGTAGGCACTACACCGCCCCCTTTTGTTTCTCGCCGCCATGAATATCGCTATTATATTTTTTCGAATTAAATATCGGCGGGTCGAAATAGAGGAAAGTTGATACACAGTTCTTGATACATAGAAACAAGGCTCCCGGTGACTCATTATTCTTTTGTCGGATGCGTCTTTTGCAATATTTCTGAATAAACGAACCGTCTTGAGTGTACATTCTTCGGCTGGAAATCCGTATTGGTGTTATGGCCGAACGTAAAAATGCTCCTGTTCCCTGTTTTTCAACATCCTTATACAAAAACAATAATTTTTTATGGGGTGTACTGATAATATATACGAAATATATGAATAAACAATAATGTTTAATTAGAAAAACATATAATAATACATAAGAATATAAATTTGGAGATCATGTTTGGGAAATCATTTTAAAATTATTAATGCCAGAAGTAAATTATTTGATCCTAATTCTAACCTAAAGTGAGAAATTAAGGAAATACCCCTCCTTGAGAACAATTTTTATGTTTTCCATTATGTCTCATTCTGCTCATACTGATAATAGTTAATATCTCATTAGGTATTCATAGGATATCTCATAAGATCCTCAGTGTATTATGAAATTCAAATACGATAGAATGCCATATTCGGAGTCACGTAGAATCCTTGAATGGAAGAAAGTTAAACTTCGTAAATATATTTTACCACCGATTCATGGCAGTCTCAAGTCATGAATTCTAGGTTTTGTTTTCTCCCTTTATTGTGGGGTGGAAATTTAGTTCGCAAGAAAGGCTAGAAAATCTAGACAATACTTGGCCGGCTCTAATGACACGTGCCTTCTATTTCCGTTCCGAGTTCGTTCTATTTCCGAACAAAGGTCGTTCCTCTTGGCTTCGCCCGTGGGTTCGTTGACTCTCACCAACCTGCAGAGTGAATAAGTAAACCAACTTTTTATATTTTCTGACTCGAGTTGCGATTCAAACAAGAGAAAAGTCGGAGGAGGGTCGGAGTTCAACTGAAATTACAAACTTGGAATGAACGGTTTCTTCCTCTTCCATTTCACAGTTTATACTACAGGAGGAAAAGTAGCCACGATAGTTCGATTTAGAATCCCTAGAATTTTTTTAGACATTTGCAGTTAATAACTAAATTACTATATTCCAACTATTTAACTACAAGAATATTTATTTATTTTATGTTTATAATGTGTTGTAAGCTAAATAATAATAGTTCAGTTTGAATTTTTGAAGACTTATAACGGACATAAGGAAATATTTGAAGCGTGAAGATGCTCATAAATAATGAGAATAGCGCTTACTCCAATGGAGAATTCCAAAGTCACCTATATCGATTCTAGTCTATGAAATGTAGTACTATGATACTTGTAAAAGTGCAGACGCAAATGTCATGTGCATGAGCAGTGATGCGACAGATTTAGTAGACTGTTCGCAATTATGAAATTCGTTACACGCCACATCGATTACCCACATACGCTAATTCTATTTTCCCGTGTAGTGCGGCTATTCATAACACGCCTCATTGGTATGCATTGAGTCCCGCCCAAATGATTGGAATCGGCTAATTAACGCACTGGCCCGCCAATATTATCGAGCGCGTCAACCGAATTTACGCCAGTGATTTTGAGGAACAAGGTATTAAGACGAATACCGGGCGAAGCTCCGGCGGTTTCACTCATGAATGATATATAACGTGAGGGTGATGTTGAAAGGGGAGGGGGCGGGGTGGTTTCCTCAACGTCCGAGGGACAGGAAATAATTTTGGCCGTACGAACTTGAATTACAACTTCCAGTGAAAGGGGGGGCCGAAACTCGATCTGGGGTTATCGCTGGGTTGTCGGGGGGCGAGGGCTACCCGGGCCTCCATTATACCGACCAGAAACCAAATCGATGTCGCCGGCCCCTAACCCCAATGCCTTTAGACGGCGGGGGTTGCCCCTTCTGAAAGTACCTTCCGCTGTAAAAGATTTCGATGTACGACGATATTAGTATGTCCTTTACGAAGGGTTGACGCGTATCCAACTCCCATAGGACGGAGGGGGAGGGGCCGTTTTGTTGCCCCCTGCCCATTCCTGAGTGCGCCACCCTTTTACCTCTATATCCTTTACATCGAAGCTCACTCGCAAATATTTCAGCTGTTTTCGGGATACAGGAGCTTAAATACGCAACTAATGAACCAGTGTTTGTAACAATTATTTACTGTTTAGAACCAAGGATAGTAGACAATATTTATTACAGAGTGTGACATTCTGAATGATACTATTGGGCTAATCATACATTCTGGGCTATTGTGGGTAAATACCCGCCGGGATTCAAATATCGTGATCCGACTCTAAGCTACATTTCCTTCTTTTATCAGACGGACAATTCCCGGGATACTGAACTTATTTAATCTATTGGAATTTATTTTTGTTTTAAACTGCAAATTCTGTTGAAGATATTGTTGAAGTGTATGTGAGATACACTTGCCCAATACTACACTATAACCTGAACATTATACTTGAATGACTTGTAATAGTAACTCAACTAATAATTGTGACATAATAAATAAGTATTTACAGTTTTTTTGCTAGTACTATTAGACAAGCAAAATTTAATTTCACGAATAATATTCGGCGATACTATAAATCACAGTTTTAATACACTTCCATTGAGCACTCCTAATAAAATCATGGTTTCTTTGAATCGTGGAATTAAAATGAAAAGATGTTATTTACGCCACTCGAGACCTCATTATATCGTACCCCGCCTCCCGTTGGTGTATGATAGAAACTGAATCCCTTTTTCAATAGAATAATGCCACTGCAGTAGGAAAGAACCTATATATTTCACTGGGCTGAATATGGAGGTAAAGAATGGCTTAAAGCCATTATCAAGGGGCTCCTGGACTGCTGGAGTAAATCCAAAACAGATCGTGTCAGCTAAAATAAGGGTTAAGAGGTCGTTTTATTTAGAAACATCGAGTTAATCAAACACTCCCCGAACACCGACTCCCTTGAAATATTCTATTTTATCAGTATTTAACAGTATTTTATTTACTCCTAAGATTGCATTAGTAGTTTTGAGACAATTGGCTCAATAATATCATAATCTCCATGGAGACACTTAGAATTAATGAAGAAAATATTATTCCACATGTATGTTGTAGGAAGAGTTAAAGCATGCATGGATAATAAATTAGTTGATGTAAGGATATAATACGGAGTTGCCCTCTATGGAACGTGGTTGTCCATATGGAAGGCTCAATATAGCAAGGATCGGTTTCCAGGGTAACTGTTTGCTTTCGCTGCATTAAAGATGTAAGTGCAAGGGTAACTCCCCCCAACCCGCACATCCCTCTTCATATCGGCATCATCCCCTTCCGCACACTCAGTCAGATCTCCTTAGACCCCCGACACGTTCCATCCCGCGTCCCAAGTTTCGAATAGAAACGAACTGTAGTTCAATATTTATCCGATGAAGGAAACGAGGCCACACCCGTACGAACGTCGCCTCCGTTAGTAATAAAGATAGATGACTCAAATATCGCTTGTCCAGAATTCGACGTATATACACTGTGAGCTTGGTGAATTTTTATGTGTACCACATTTTTATCAGCCGTCGAGCTTGACATAAGATTAATAAATGTAATGTTCAATCTAATTAAACGCTGGAATAATAAAAATTGTATAAATATTATTTAATCCTATTTAAATTTCTTCTAAGATATATTCTTTTCAGTATGTTTAACTTCATGAGTTGTGTAACCTGACTTTCGGCCAACCGCCCATGAGAAAAATAGGTTCCCAATTAAAATCATTATATCGTGAAAAGTACGTACTGGACAGTAATCGTGCATTGCTTGCAACGCGAGGGAAATTATAAGGCATTTCTTTTTATTCACTCAACACGGCAATACCGTTGTGCGTGGTCTCATTTTATGAAGGACATTTCGCAGTGCCATCAATTGCCATCACGAAAAAATTGTTTGGGTGAAGTGAACATTTTTATATACCTGTCATCGTTCATTAAGCGACTGCCCAACGATTTTGAAATCGTTCTGAATTATCTCGGAACAGTCTAATTTAAAATTCTACACATACGGCGAAAGTTATAGGAAGTGCCGGATTCCTAGAACAAGCTGTATATTTTTATCCTTGCATTAGTTTCCCCAGCAGAGTAAAGGGATTTAAGCATCGAGAGATATGGGAAGCTCGCGTAAAACCTTTATAACCTATAAGAACTCCAACTACTCTGAGGGGAGTAATATAAATTGTAGTGGAGCCGGCATATTGCTTGACTAGTTGAAAACTTTTTTACGGCGCAATTCCCGGTGTAAGTCAGGAAACGAGATTGCGCCCGCCAATGAAAATGTGGTTAACACAAAAGGCTTCATTTAATTTTCCTTTCTTATTTCATATAAAATAACCTCACGTCTTTTGGGTGACTGAAGCTGTAATTTACACGTTTCGATTTACTTTTGATGCCCTAAACGATTCATGTAAGCAACTACAATGTAAACTAAACTAAAGAATAATTTATGTACATCCCACTATTTCACAACACAGACTTCACGACGAGATATCAGCACCTTCCTTCATAATAATATCGAATTATTATTATATTATGGTGAACTTCACTCTGATTATCGAACTTATTCAAATGATCAACGAAACGTTATCCTTAATTCGAACGCCGCCTCGACCTTATCGTAAGCGAACAATTTGCTTAATTAAAGTTAAAGTTTGACAATATAATCTAAACGGAATCTCGTACGGGGCCTCGTTACATTATCTAGAAGTTGTTCCAAACACATCATTCCAGTTTCCTAAATGGCGGAACACAAGTTTGCAAGAAGCTTACACGGGCTATACATCCTCGGCAGGAATGTTGGCTGCCTTGGGAGCTTTCAATCCGTGTAACTTGACGCCTGGCGCTAATGTAATCACTTTGCGATTCGACCCAAGAACAATATACATAATTAAGGGTTTTCCCCGCTCTATTGAGGTTTCAACGAAACTATATACCGACGCGTAGAACAGTTCTGCTCTTTGGAGGTCGGTCGACTGATGTTTTCAGAAATAGTGACCTTGCCGATACAACGTAAATAGTTTGACTGTCTTCTTAAAATTATAGACGCAAAAAACTACATTACCAATATTCCTTCCGACACGAACGTTTGGAGTAAAGAGACTTGAATGCGTTTGATCACGCATATTTGGCAAAATGTTCGCGAAAATCAGTTCAATATCAATACAAAAACCTGGGTGTAATATGTGTATATGTTGGTCTGTAAGTGCCTTTAAGAATATGTCTCCAATCGAATTACACTCTCTCCTTGATTTCTAGTATATATTTCCAAATCATTTTTACAATAGAAAGCCAAATAAACTTAATATTTTAAAGGATCATTTTCTTATAATTTATCTGACTGTATAACTCATAACCTCATAATGTCTGAAATACATTCCTCTCGTAATGAATAATCAGGTATAATACGGACCAATCATATGCTAAACTACATTTTCTAATGTATGATCAATTGGATTATTACACGAACCGCCAAATCTGCCTGAATAATTTTCTGGAATTGTACTTGTGATATGTGAGGTCAACTCGCTATTAATTCAAATTTACATTAGATTGAAAAGTAAACAATCCGCAGTCGATATTTAAATAGATAATTCCGTTATAAACGAATTATTAAGAGCAGATAGCACGACAAGGTATTGCAACAATCGACATTCTTTTTATCATTGTCTGTTGTCAGCGCTTAGGTTCTTTTTCAAAAAGGTTAAGTTGGTTCTAATTCGCCCTTCGGCGTCTCTACGCTCCACCCCCGTCCCCCCCTCACCACAAACCAACGGATCGATCGGATTACTCTACCTGGCAGCTCACCATTATCGGAATGTAAAATCCTGATTTATGCTTTCCACATTTTTGGCTTTCGATAATTCTTGTTAATGGAAAACGTAGAAAAAGAGGGGATGGTGCTTCGGGGTTGGTAGGAGCGGCGTTATCAGGGTGCCATAAACATTGTTAAAGGGGGTAGGGGGTTTTTGGTGGGCGGGTGGGGGCGAGATTAAAACTTAATGTGTAGCGGCCGCCTCCCGGCCCCGATTTTCAGAAGTAAAGTATTAATGGAGCAGTTTTAAGAGTTAAAACCGGTTGAAATAGCCCCGATGGGTGGCGAGACGGGTTTTTAAGGTGAAGAGATTTAATGGACACCGCGAATAATTTATGAATAATTTTAGGGGCGGACGTGTTTAATAGATATCATAACGTGATTTTTATGTTACGTCAGTGCCAATGGTGCTTTCAAGTCATGCTAATTGCACTTTTTCAACCAATGGATATCGTGGCCACATATTCACTCTCATTATTTTATTTACAGTTAAGATTAAATTGATTAGATTTTTTTCCTACAGTCCAATTTTCTTGAGTTGGCTTTTTCTCTAATGAAAAAAGAATTGCACCACATTTGACTTGGCTAAATGTGGTAGGCGTTGTGACGTAGTTTCCGTAATCTGTTTAATCGTTTGGAAATTTAATTGAATCGTTTAACTTCTTGGAAATTTTATATAAGTGTTATATTGAAGTTAGTTTTCGAAACATCACATTGTAGCTAGTGCTAGAGTTATATTAGATTATTCTCTAGTATAAAATAATTAGATATAATATTAGATATAAGCGCCGCAAGATATTTATATTGTTTTAATAATATAATATTTTGTTCCTATTCGGTTCGAAACTTCTTGAATTCCATTTATGAAGAGGGGAATAAAGCATCGATCTAACAATAGCCGTTGTTGCCTATCGCGAATTAGTTTCCCCATTTCTTTCGGCGGTCTCGTGATCCATGCGGCAATTACCATTTGTAATGTCTACACGAAATAATAATTTTCAAACTCCGACTAAGTTCATTGAATTTCGCAATTGAGTGGCAACTAAAAGTCAATAGATTGTTCCGGCCAGATAATTTCCCCGCAAATGTCGACCGCCCGGCAATATTTGACCGGGCTCCGGACAGCTGCCCTTGGTCACGAATTATTATGTTTCTTGCTTTCCGTTTGAATTACGCGATAAAGAAACTCATTTCTTACTCTTGAAAATTGGATATAAACCTCTTTCGCAATTATTCTGTCTACGTTGAATTAATCGCTGTTTAATACTTATAAATTTTGGAAAGTTATTAGACCAGTGGAAGTAAACGACGTGTACTGGTTCTGGAAACATTGTACAATTTAAACGGAAATATATATATATATATATATATATATATATATATATATATATATATATATATAGAAAAATAGTTTGGCCCCTTCAACTCATTTGATACTAAATTAGACCAGTTTCGTCTTCTCGCAGCAGCATCCCGTAAGTAATATATTGATAATATTTCTTTGACTTTCATATTCAGATAATGCAATGCTATAAACTGCAATTGTATGAAATACTGCCAGAAATTTAAAATAAAGGTAATGATTGCCATGAGTAAAACAAATAGGGACCCTAGGTTCAGAAGGAATAAATACGGCCATTAGCTTTGGAGCTGATGAATAGCATTGTTTTATGGATTGATATTCCGTTTGATTCATTTCTAGGTACCAATAACAAATATAAAATAATAAGCTCAAAAATACTTGAATTGTTCACTTTATGATAATATATTGTTGCTTTAAATCAAATTTTAATGTTCCACAGTAATTGTCCCGCCCTTGAATATAATTTCAATATGCTAATATTTTAACTCTCCTTTTTCTCTTTTTTACTTGCAGAGGGCATAATCTTGTATTGTCCCCCTCATATTTATTTCACGCTTTAGACAGATCCGTAAAAATGTTACTACTTGTGTATGCTCTGAAAAATTGCTCGTGCCACATGATAATTCCATCGAATAGGATTTAATGGGAAGTAATTATAAATCAGTAATATCGAATATTAATTTTAAACGGTCGGTCTTGTTCTTATTTTCTGAACACGACAGGAAAGTTAATGGAAGCAATCAGTCAAAGGGGTAACGGGCGTGGAGCCGACGCCCCACAGGAATAATACGACCATTAGCCGGCCTACCCTTCGCGGCTAATAAATAACAATCTAGTTTATGCAAATATCGAACACACCCCCACCTACCCGGGCCACTAACACCCTGGGCCTTTCGCAAAGAATAATGGGCCCCCGTGTTGCCTAACGCGCCGAATTAGGGTGCCCATTTCCACTAAGCCGTTGCCCGCCCCTTTAAAACCAATCCCTCAGATATAAGTTCCAGTTAACGCTTACCGAGGCATGAATCCGCAGGATGGGTTGGTCTATTCTTAGAGGGAGACGACATTCAAATCAGTTACGGCTGAATAAATTTTACTTTATACAGTACTATAGACAACTGGTCCCTGAAAGTTTTCAATAAAGTTTCTTTTCGGAAGGAATCAACCGGTTTCTTCTTAAGTGATAAACTGCGCTAGGGAACCTGGTCTGCCTAACGAAGTTATATTTCTTATCTTCAACACTTTATGCTCTGGTGTACAAATTACAAATATAGCGAACATTCGAATACTACTTATCGCCTTTGTAATTACAAATAGTTCACATGTTTTATCTCCGAAGGAGGTAATTCTATTGGAGCTGCCCTAAACTTTTACTCCAGAATTCGATATCACAGTGGCAACAAATAAAGTTTTTTCTTAGTTAGCATTACTATTCCTTTAATACACAAGGATTATTATTGAAATTGAAATTATTGTGAATTTTTAATACACGCCTATGTAATGAGAGTATGATTTTAGCACCGATCAAAGGTGTGTTGTGAGAGAAACAAGAAGGGAGAGAAGATATGGAAGCGGCGGTCTGCGGTGGCATCGGCGGAGGCCGTTGGCAAAACGCGCGGTTAAGTATTCAACGCGATGAAAATTTCAGGGGCGAGACCGCGTCCTCTTCCCTCCCCCCTCTCCTCTCAGCCGTCAAATATAACCGAATAACACAGAGAGCATTTTTCTAATATGGACAAATTTCCCAGGGGGTGTGGGCCACCGTCCCCAGTACCCTCGCCAAATCGACTTACTTATTCAGGCGGTCCCGGACCAACTAGTTTGCCGATATCCCCAGCGATACTCCCCCAATTATGCCGGACTAGAATATAAAACGAATCTAATATATCTTGTAAGCATTATACGAGGGAGGACGGGCGAATCGAAATGAATTGAATATGGTTTAAAAGAGTTTTGTTTAAGGAAGTTTTTGAAAGACAAAATCCGTTCTAGATTGTTTTAATAATTTTTGTCATATTTTTATAACTTTTTATTATGAACACGAAAAGATAACAATAAGAGTATTATTATAAAAACTTCCATTAAAACCGCCACTATTATGACGTATGGAAAACGTGCTAATATAAAATTCGTACCGTGCCTTATGTGTTAATAAGTTTAACGAATGTATGTATTTTGGTATTCCATCACACCGTAAATTTACCCGGGTAATAGGAAATTTAGTGGAAAATTCAAGGAGAACAGTGCACATGACAACGGCTCCGTCGGATTTAACATTCAACGCACGTCACGATCCAATCTATTGTTTCAAAGTAAACCGAAATTCGCTTTGGGGTTTGGAAACGGTTCAAAGGATGAAAATGGGACAGGGAGGTTAGTGAACTATCATTTTTTTTTCCATTTATTCATTTCCCGGAGTGTGACGGACGTGCCAATATTTGTGTGTCCGTCTTGCGCCGGAAGTCGGTATTGGGCGACGGTCAAACGCGGGCTGGGACAAAACCGGGTGGAGGGTTGTACGGCGGGGCCGGTCTCCGGGAGTGTCCGCTGCGGGCATTTTTGCCGTTGTAACCCGTTTGAAACGCAATATGATTTGACTGTCGGGGGTATTTCAATGGGGCGCCCTGTACAATGCCAGATAACGACCTGTTCTCGGCTCGCGAAAGGTCCGGTCGGATTTCTGAAACAGAGACTGAATGAAATAGCGGCCGTCCTCAAATGTTCCCCATTAAAACTGAAATTCAAACGCGGGGTGTAGTTTTACCGGCTGAAAAAAAACTTGCAGCTTTAGAGCGACCAATACTTACAGTTTTTCTGTGTATCAATAATGAGCTCACATAACGGATCATTAATTAATATATTCCGATCCGACTAGATTCCTACCGGTGCCAGAATCAATCTCCATATAAATAATACGAACAAAATTCGAAACTAAAATATAAAGACAACGTTGAACATTCTCAGTATTTTTATTAGAACCTCGGCCGTGGATCAAACCTCAGATTATTATTCGGTCCACACAGTGTCCGCATAAAGAAAAATGACTGCGGCAAAATTTTTCGGAAGATCGATGGAAATGTGTTAGGTGCCGTTCATCGAGCGACATATTAAGAAAACGCCGACTGATATTAAACTCTTCAAGTTTTCAAACTCGTTTCGTACTTAACTCCATAATATTTTTATAAAACGAAACTTTACATCTTCTTAAAGTGAGTTTCATAAACTTTTGTTGGGAGGGGGGATTCCTTAAAATCCGTCGAGCGGTGTTATGCATTTCAGAGCAGTCGAAAGATTATCATTGAAAAAAAAAGTTGGGTTCGCAAAATACCCGCGAGGAACCTCTGAATATATAACCCAGGTTTCATTGAACAATCACTTTTGGAATTACATTAGAATAAAGTTTTGTCTAGCGCAAAAAAAATTGGATATTTTTAAAATAATTTTTAAAGTAAATCGGATTTACTTTGTTTAGTCTATTCTCTCTTCTTGCGAGCATATATGAAAATTTCGATCTCAAGAATGCCTAGCGACTGCTTATTTAACCTTTAATTCTGAACAACTTGTCTTCTTGTCTTTTGTTTCTCCCTCGAATCTTCGTTGGAATTTAGCCTACCATACCTATTTAGCGTAAAACGGATGTAGAATTATTTCTTACATTACAGGTACTCAGACGGTACAGAAATCAGTACCCGGGTTCTGTAATTTCAGAAGAGAATCGACTCGTTTTCAAATTATACGTATCGTCTGGGTTATGTAGCTGGAGGGATGAAACAGTATATTCGGGGTTCGGGGCCTCGGCCTCGGCCCTTCATCATAGGCCAGGAATTTACAGTGTGCCCCGGCTGGCCAAATATTTGACAGGGTCCAACTTGGTCCCCGCTCCTCCACCGCCCCCTTAAACTACTTAGTGCCGCCCCTTCCTATCCACCCTCGGGCTTACATTTTCATGCGTAGGCCGCCCGGGGCTATTGCCTCCAACCCTCCTTCAGCCGCCGCTGTCGGCCTAGGTTTCACTTTGAATTTAATCGGCGGTGTCGTCCCCCCCCCCCGCCACACCCAACTGTCCTATTAGGGCTAGCTTATAAGCGGGCGACCAACTCTATCCCGAATTGAAATTGAGCCTACTAAGCCGCTTTTTCTAGGAAATGAGGAACTTTGAAAAGCAATAGGAGATTCGCGTGTAGAAACCGACAGCAACAATGAGACCAAGGAATAAATTATTTGAGAAGTTATGGACAAAGAACAAGTTGCCAGGTAGTACAGATCAGTTTAAACATTTTACCTATACAACTTCTCAGCGTAAAACCTGTAAGTACAACTTAATTATAGTACTTAAAATAGAATCTTACCCAAAATTGAGAGAAGCAGTACCCTGTAAGATAATAATAAACCGTTAATATGAAACTAATTACTAATTATAATCTCTTATATTTGCACAGAGCTTATGTCCTGAATTGTATACACCTATTTGCACCTTATATATATTCGAACAGCACTCTTTTTCGGGAATTTTACCTTTGTTTAGATTTAGACCAATGGCATGGATAAAACTTTTAAATGTTATTATTTACGGGGAAATAATGAAAGTCGGTAACAACGAAACAAGGAGAATCGGAGCCGGGAGATTTCCTTTTCCGATATAATTGTCGAGTGGGCGGTAAGCTGGGCCCATTGAAGGAACGACCGGGTTGGACACCAAGCACTTAATTATTATTGCTTATCTCTTTGTCCGGAGATAATTGCGGGTAATCCCGGCAGGCTCGTGTGGACCCTCCAATTATCCGCCATTACTAACTCTTCGGTAGAGCTAGCCTAGGTCGGCTCCATCCGACTCGTCGGGTTATCTTTCAAGGCCCACTCTGTAATTTCGACCCCCTTCGCTCGTCCCACGCTCCTCCTACGGGGGTTGTTTCCCCCGGCGTTTGTCGGCGCCACATTCACCCTTCGATTATTAGCGGTGCGCTAATTACGCATCGGGGTCCTTTTCACGACTGTCCTTAAGTTACGAATTGTTTTTACAGGGCAGAAGTTTGAATTCGAGTTTCCGGAATTAGGAAAAGCCGAGGTGGATAATTATGATGTGCGACGCAGGGTAAACTTTATCTAACAAAATGGTCATTCACCGAGCTTGATTAGCAGTTTTATATCCGAAACATATATCCAGTTTATATTCACTATGAACTTGTTTGTTTCAATATAATTAATTAGGAAAATACCAACTGGTATTCTCATGGTAATAAAACCACCAGAACGCACGACATAAATATCAATACATTTTAACACATGAATTTTTAGCGTGTTGGGAGATATATTGATAGGCCATTGTTTTGAAACGGATATACGTATCCATATGATTCAAATTCGGAATCATAAATAAAAGAGAGATCTGAAAAAGAAAACATTTTACAGACTGAATTTAATTAAAATCCTAAAATACGATAATAATTTAAATTAATCATAGCAAATAGAATTCGACTTCCACCAACCATTTTATTCAAGAAACAAATAGATATAGTGGGCCAAACAATAGAATTCTTAACAATCGCCATGGCAACTGATTTGTTCAGAAATGGAAGACAATAAAACGATTAAATTTTTTAGTTGCTGAACATTTTTCAATCAAGGAACTTGCCTACAAGTGCAATGGCAAATCTGGCTGCGATTTTCGACAGCTTCTCGTACGCCTACAAGATAGCTCTGCAGAGTGTTAAGGAAGCGGTAAGTTTTATTAATATAAATATGTGTTCAAATAAAATGTAGGTTTTCCTTTAATTGTTTTCATGATTACTTTATATAAGTAAATATTTTCCAACGTTAATAATCCAAATCCCATTGTGATTAATGTACCCAAATCTTCGTCAATGAAGACATAACATACAGGGAATATACTACATATAATGTAAATTATTATTTTACGTGGTTATGACCCATTCGGGTGGTGGTAAAAGGGATGAAATTTTTATGTGCCCGCTCGCATTGGTGATGATTAGAGGGTGAGAGAGTTGTGGGCCGAGTAAAGAAAAACAACCTTATTGCGCTGTGTCGCCTGCCATTATCTTAATTTATTGGTTCAGATTATGCATAAATCACATGTCGTTGAGAAAAAAACAAACGTAATAAGGAATCGAGTAATACAATTCGTCATTCTATTTCCGTTCAAAATTAAAAATTATGATACATTGTAATTGTATTGAAACAGTATGTCTGTGAGTTATATATATCAAGGCATTAGTGCTTTTCATTTTGAAGTGTTGGAAAAAATATAAACTTTCAATATGACCAATTTTTTTTACTAAGCTGATCAACTCCTTGCGACTATCGCAGTATTCTTAATCCCAACAGTCGAGATTGGAAAGTTGTATCTTTTTTTTTATATCTTTATTTTGAAAATTTTAACGTTCTTTTCTGGTTGAATACGTCGTGAAGGTGGAAAGTGGGATTATGAAATGGAGCGGTGATAGTTTGACAGGAGGAGCTGCCGCCCACGGAATTAAACATCACTCGCTGCCCTACAGCTACAGCGTTGCCATGATCTGCCTAACAACAGCAATGGTCTTCACGGCTTCCATCGTAAGAAACAGTATAATTTCATCGGACAATATTCTTGCAGCGATATTCTTTTATATAGCGTATCTAGAAAAAATTCTGATGTAGTCCACATGACACTTATTTCCTTCATACCCCCACTAGATCTTGATTAACTCCCAGTTCATCATAAAATATGTGACATATTGTAGTTACAGTAGTTGTGTTCAGTAATGGCGTTAAATTGGTTCTCGCCAAAATTATTTTGATTTAAATTTTATAATTCTGTTAATTAAAAATTTTACGATTCTCTTCCTTGGAATAATAAAATCTTGTAATTTTCTCTTTCAGGTATTTATGATTTTGAAGACCACCCGCGGCGTTGTAACGGTGAGTACCCCCGAGACTATTTTACACCCCCGAGCGTGAATATTCGACACGCGAATCCTCGGAATTATTGTTCTGGGGTTGGGGGGAAGGGCGGTGTCGCGATGGGAGGCCGCTCGTAAACTCTCCCTCCCTTCCCTCCTCACTCCCTCACTCCTTCCCTCCCTCCACCGGTTAACGGCCTTTTGGCCACCGCTCGATTTTATTGTTAGCGGAATACTTTAATACCCGGTGGAATTCGGACGGGAGTTTGTTCGCTCGCGAGTGCGCTATATATAAGTCGGTCCCCTCAAAATCGCGGATGTACCTGTATATTCTGAAAATTATTCGCTTAAGAAACGAACCGCAGACATTACGATCAAATGGAAAAGGGCACGTCTATGTTAATACAAAATTCGTGAAATAAAACGGGGAAAATGTTTGTATGGGATCCTTGAGACTAGAGGTCCCCAGATCACTATAACTGCACTAGATATGGAGAATAACTATGCACCAAAATATAACACTAAAAAACATCCCTCGCCAGTACTAAGACATTAATCGTGAAGAGTGTTAACAAATTTAAAGCTTGTCAACTGCAATGTGTCTATTTTTGAGATACCGTGAAATAAAGATTAATGAGTGGTAAAAGGTACACAACCCTAGGGAAGGCCAAACAGAAAGGAATATATATATAAGAATGCACTCATTCCCCAGGGAAGGAACTCCCTCTAGCCTCCCTCCCTCTTACAGAAGAGCGCGCTATTCTCTTTCCGGGAGTTCTGATGCAAATTCCGAGAAAAAGGCTGAGCCGTGATTTCAATTCGGGGAGGATAAGGAGGTGTTGTTGTCGATTCAGTTAATCGACTCAACAAGAGCTCACTGCCGGGAAGGGCGCTCGACACCTGGCATTGTGCTCGGGCGCGGGGCGGGAGATCTTCCCAACTTGCGGGGAGGGCTGAGATTTTAATCTCGATTCAGCCTTCCTTCGCCCCCTGACCAAGCTTCTGACGGTTCCCCTTCCCCACCGAACGAGTCGAGAGATGCAAATGTAAACATCTGGAGATTTTGAGAACAGTCGGAGACACAAAACCGACTGTGCCCCAAACTGGTTGGAATTTAAAATTTTTATTCAATTTATAAAACCTAATGTGATTCTCCTCTGCAGGAATCTACATCAAATTACCTATCTACATACAACATTATATCTCGATTTGTTCTAAGAACAATAATCTGTAACGATTCTCGGAAAGAGTTTTAAGGTAAAATGGACATTTTAGTAACTATTTGTTATTCCTTAAAATAGTTCAATCGGAATTTCATTTTGCACATTTGACATTCTATACACGAAAATTGTATTTCTTTCCTGAATTACCTCTTCAATAAATTCATCCCTAGGTGATGTTTAGTTCAGTTGGGGAACATCCTAAATTTCCATATGTAATTTAAAATAGTATCCTGTATAGAGTAACACGTTTATGCGAATGATTCGGAGGAAACTTGCATTCATTCGTTGCATACATTTATTTCGAGTAGGGGTAAAATTAAGTCTCGAAAGGGAGAGTCGTGGTCTCCCCCGAAGAAATCTCTACGTTTAACTGGAATTCAAATCTTCGATACTGTTAATTATTCGCCGGTAAGAGAGAAAGAGGGACGGAGTGAGAGGGCGGGAGGGCAAATGAGGGAGAGGGTTGTTTGCTCCTTCCAGGAGCCAAAAATGGAGTGATGCTAGAGGTAAGCCGGCCAGAGCTCTGAGCCTGGGGTTGATCTCACTTCCTTGCCTTTCTTTTAATCCTGCCCGCTTTAAGTAAGCCATACTAAACCTTTTAACAGGAGGCCAACCGAGGTTAACTTTTAACACCCTTTCACTTTTGGCTTAGGCCCAGACTCTGGGAGGCGCTGCTTGCGAAAGAGAAAAAGAATTTTTATTCCTCCCAGCTTATTTCAACAGGAAAAGTCATTGTTTCTTGAAAACGTTTCATAAAAATATATATTTATTTATTTATTTTTAGTATTCTAGGAAAACCCAAGCCCCCCTTTGATTTCATCCAATCCTTAACAAACCACGCCTTGCTACTCTGCAGATTTTTCACTCAACGCTAAGTGAGAAGAGTGATGGATGTTGAAAGTTTATTTTAACGCATTCATATCTCAGTACCCAGATTAAAGTTACTTGCAAAATACGGCGCTGGTAAATGTCCAAAGTTTAGACAATTTCCATAAGAACGTAGGCCATTTAATAAGGCAATTGAGGAAAGGATTAATTTTTTATTGTGTCATTAATGTCTCGGTTTATTTTTTCAACTCATTTACGAATAATGTTCACACATTTTTAAAATTTTTATTCAATTATTCACTAAAGAACAGGTCTTCATAACAAAGTTGGCGCTATTTAAAAACGATTATTTAAATAGTCTCGAAATTCTCTCATTTTCGGCAAACAATACTACGTTTGGAGATGGTCTGGATAGATCAGATTTACTTATACATGCATCAGGCTACCAACCAAGCAGTAGTATTACTCGAATATATGTAATTTATGCAGTGATTTGATCTGTATAATAATAACCTAATATTAATGATTACTTTTGCTCGTTTTATTGACAACACCGTAGTAAGTCACTGCAGTAGTGTCTGCCCTGAATTAATAGACCGGGACACATGTTTGGAGTTTTCCCATGGACGGGGCTATTATTTACGAACCCTTCAAATAACACTTATCCCTTTTGTTCTGCTGTTGTGGCTGTTTGGGCGGCCCTATATCGGCCGGGTTCGGCGAGGAAAGACTCGTAAGAAATAGAGAGATTAAGTGAGATATCGGTCATGGCGAGCGCCACTGATTGATGGGGTTGCCCCGAACTCCCACCGCGTAACCCGACCCTGTGTCCTAAGCCGTAGGGGCAGTTCGCAAATTTACACTCTCCCCCCCCCCCCGCCCCCCATGGCTGCTACCTATACGGCCGGTACAAATGGGGCCCAGCGCCCATTTGTGTCAAAAAGATTAGTAGTCATTACCGACAAGGAGATAAGGTGTCATCGTGTCAAACTTTATTCCCATTAGAGACAATAAACAACTATAAATCACAATACATTTCCCACATATAAATTACAGCAATGAAATATTATAAAAAGCAGAAAGGAAATAATATTAACAGTATCCTTATAAATGCCGGCATAAACATATATTATTAAATTATGGAGGTAATATACTTCGCTACCACAATCTAGACAATATCTATGTGATAAATTATTTTATTTTACAATATATACTTACTGTATCAAAATTATTTGGTTAACGAAGGAAACATAATAGTACGTTATGTCCTTTTATTTACAGGCGCCCGCTTTTTTTCTCTTTCTGTAGATGAAGTTGTTTTTCACAGGTTCCGTGTCCGTTTTATTTGAGCATAGGGTTTATATCCATAATTCGTCGAGAAGAATGTCCTCTCCTTTCGATTCGTTATCGGACATTTGGAAACATTTATGCAGGCTGGCAAGCGTCCCAGTTTGGAGGGGAGGTGGGCGGTGGGGGCGGCAGCCACTGAATCGATGGCAGTTGGGCCGGCCTTTCTTTCTTCTTTCGTCCTCCTTTTATTTTTTTTTCTCAGAGTTCACAACTGGCGGGTCGCGAGGTTAGAGTTCGGCCCCGAGTATTTCATCGTAACGGAGGGCTCTGGTTTAAATGGCCACTCGAGCCAACCGATGTTCTTCCGGTGGCTTACTTACCGACCTTCTTTCTTGCCCTTTCTTAGAGAGAACGACCGAACGTTGCCAGCGGTTTTTCGGACGGCCGCAATTCCTCACCCGGCCTCTGATTTACATTCACCGACTATCATGTATAGCCCGTTCTATATATCAAATGAAACAAAAATGTTTGAAACGATTTCCATTATCGATTATTCAGTCGCTATATGTCTAACATATAAATACGCTTATGTAATGTTTAATTTAAAACAAATTTAGTCGAACGGATATCTAAATGTGACTGCAAAATCATCGACTCATACTTTACAGAATACAAATTTGTATAAGGGCATTGGTTAGAATAATTATGTACGAACAAGGTTTATTAATATAAGCTGTAAAAATCACGTCTTCTGTTATCCATTTATACGTATAATCACGCATGTGAAAAAAACGTGAGAGCTTTAATACACATTTCTAAAAAAAATTTCTAATAACAATTCTGTCCATTAATAATATTTTCCCTCGCTACATCCATTAAGCATCATAAAAGTTTTTGAAATACTTACAATAAGGTAATTTTAATGGGTGGGTTATTGAATGTAATGAATATGAATAAATAAATATGAAAATTTCATTATTTCAAGATTAATATATTATCTTTATATTACGAGTACTACAAATATTACTTACTACTGATATTTGAGCTTCTTTATTTATCTGAACAGTTTTATTAAGATAAGAATTAAAATTCAACAGCGAAACGTGGAGAAGAAAGGGAGGAAGGAGGGGGAGGAAATAAGGACTGGTGGTGTGAACGAGGGGGCAAAAACGGGTGAGGAGAAGGAAAATGAAAACTACGAT
The DNA here is from genome assembly GCA_019843655.1 of Lethocerus indicus. Lineage (NCBI taxonomy): Eukaryota > Metazoa > Arthropoda > Insecta > Hemiptera > Belostomatidae > Lethocerus > Lethocerus indicus. Next base: position 9,244,827 of record JACDQD010000006.1, read on the forward strand.
CTAGGCGAAATGGACGGTCCTGATGACCTGGAAAACGAGGAGATGGAAATTGAAAAGATGAATGATTTTGAGGAGGTGACGAAAATGCGCGGGGACGGCGAACTTAATGAAGCCAACGAGAAGGAGTTTGAACTTGTCCCCGAGGTTCAAGCTACCGGAAATAAAAATACAGGTAATTTCTATGTCTTTTTAGCAGTGGAGAATCCTCGATCCCACCAAATATCGAAATGGGTCCAAGATATAAAAAAAAACAGAGCAGTGGTCTGTTGAATGGTCATATTGTTTTATATCAAAATTGTTGTTATATTAACGTATAGCATATTGGCTACGGAAATTTAACCACGCTAACTCTTAATTGCTTCCAAGTCGCTTTTCCAACCGATTTGCTTAAAAAAACAGTTTTGAGTTGGATCGGAGTACCAACTTGTGGCTTTCCCCTGGACAAATATTACCATCAGGGCAAGTATCGGTGTGCAATTAGCGCTGAGCCCGTGCGCGCGAAGCTTGTGACAGTCGAACAGAACGATTCGACTTGCCGGCGTTTGTGAAAGTGTACACAATACCCCCGCAACCAACCAACAACCCGAACATTTGTTTTACAACGCACGCCGTTAGATTTGTTCCATAAACATGTTTTTGTTGATCCTGCGTTTAGGCGAGATAATTGCGACGCCTAACTCCGCGGAACAATTGGCATAATGCTCAAACTTATAATTGAATGTATACAACGCGTTGTTTAAAATGATAAATAAACATGTCTGCCGGCGGTGGCACTGTTAGAGCAGGAAGCTAAAACACGCGTGCGGATTTCAGTGTCTAGTTTTACCCGATCAAAGCCAATTCAATCTAACCCAGTAGGACAAATTAGACAAACGTTAGCACTGGCCAGCGTTATTAGCTTAAATCCAATTAGAACACTATTCCAGGTCGTTTCATGGTTTAAGGACGCAATAAATACATTAGATGGTTACGAAATATGAATATTATTATCGCCTAATTGATGCTAACCATTGTATTTATTTTCTTCGAATACTAAAAGGGATTCTGAGATCCCCCAATGCTGATCAGTACTTTGGAATGAATTCACTACTTTACTCGCTGTAGCGAACAAAGTAACAAGTCACTTCGGAAAATAGTAAAAACTCATTAGAAGTTAGGTGAATTACACTTGTGAACTGAATAGTTTCAACTTACGCCATTCCAACACCAATATATAGTTGTACAGCGCCTGTACGCTCAGTCAGTATTCTAACTGACTCTAAGACTTTGCAGCGAAAAATGTTCAGCATCCGCTCAAACGCCCGGAGCGCGTCGGCTAACGCCGTTCAGAGTTAACAAGATGCATTATTCGACCTGAGCGATAATTAGCACTCCCCTCCATCCGTTTCTGCAATCCCCCTTCCCCAAACACATACACACACACGTGGTGGCCCTGATTGGCTTTGCAGACGGCCGGCTCTCTAACACACCGCAAATATGACCGGCATACAGATGCGGCCAGGTACCAAGCGGCGTGTAAGCACTGACGTTTCTTAGCGCCCTAAATCGGCCACAGATATCGGCCCCAAATTTTAAACACCGCGGACCACCCTTAAAGGTCCTAGCGCTGCAGGCCTGCAGCCCCTACATATTCAACTGATATGTTTGTTATGTATATATGCAGGGAAAAAACAGGGACTAGTTAATAATATGCATAGTTCATTCTCTCTACTGGTGAGAATGTGCCAAGGCCTTGTGACTGGTTATTAAACCTTTAATTCTAAACTAATGAATACCTCTTCATCATAGATTCTTTATTCCCCAGAGTAGAGGTGTACTGGTATTTGGAATTTGTTTTTATTTCGGAGTTTTAAAATTCTTTCTTCTGGGGTATTTAACTTGTTAAAGGCTTATCAACCGGTCCTATCTAATAAACCTCTGTCCCGCCACGTTGTGAATCGGTTGTAACAAACCGTGTCCGTGTCCGAGTGCTACCGTGGTATAGGCTCGAACAGGGTTTTGACGCGTACCATTGTCGGATGAGCTCTTCCGGTTCCATCGTGTGGCGTGAGTCCCGCGGCAAGTGAACCCATTCAGGTACCCAGCAGGTACAACATGCCCGTGCACCACTAATGCGGTTGGACGGCCGCGAGGAAGGCCGCCCGAGGCAATATTGCCCGTGGTTCGAGTCTTTCCAACTCTCTCTCTCTCTTCCCATTTCCCATCCGAGTCCTCATCAAACCTTTATAACCTTCACCAATCAGAAACTGAGGAGGTTCCCTGTAGAGGATGGTCCAATTTCCGGCACTGTGACACTTAATAACCCTTGCTTTTGCCTATTCTCTGTCTAGCATCTGTTTTCACTAGCATCGGCCCCTTGTCCGCGCTAAGCATACTTTTTTATGTTATTCTCTGAATAACTACAGTAATTAGTCCCTGAGGATGGCGACACCGTTTTAAGAATATACCAAACACGTAAGTTGTTACAGATAATAACACCTTTAATGACCCCATTAACCCTAGCAGACCCACATTAGCATTAATAAGATAAAAATCATGTAAAAATAAAAAAGTAATTTACAATTTACAATTGTTATGTAACAATTAATGTAACCGTATTATTGAGTAATCATATTTAAATCTAAACATTGAGATTTTTTTATTTCTGTAACTGATTGGTACCATAATTTACTGTGAGATAAGGTTTTAAAATTGGCCACGTGTAACTTCTTTTATTACCATTTAAAAAATAACACCGGAATTCATGAAGCCTTTGAATTGGGCGGGTTTTAACATTTCTGAATAATTATAGCTCATTGGTATTCGGAAGAGTGTGTCATTTAAGAGCGCTAAGAAAGTAATGGTTTGACCAGCTCCGGGGGCCGGAGGAGTACAGGAGGGGAGTTTCGGAGCGAAAATCAAATTTATTGTGCGGATAACTACTAGGTGGCACTCGCAGAATTTTAAGGCAACAATTCCAGGCCTTTTGTTTATAACGAGAAATATTACAAAGGAGGATTGATTATTAATAATTTTAATTATACATTCATAACATATCTAATACTCGGACAATTGTGGAACGAGCAATAAATTGTAATATTATACTAAACAAAAAGTTATAGTTAAATAATTTCACCAAGATTATGTCTGTAAATAAATTTTCTTTTTTTATATATGCAGTGGTAACTTGAAATACGAGTTTCATTAATTCCAGGACCTATCTCGTATGTCATAATATACTCCCAAATCAATATTCCGTAAAGAAATTATATTAATTCACATAAGCCCTCCAAAAACACTGTATTTTTCTGTAATACGGTATTTTTAATGAACAAATATAGTATCTAAACCATTTAAAATAAAATATATATATGTTCATTGTATAGATGTCAGAGTCGATTAGCAGATGGTATTAATTTTTGTATCACTTCTTTTTCGTAATTTAATTTTCTTCTTCACTAGTTTTTCATTTTTTTGCCAAGCTGCCGACACTTTCATCCGCAGGGCTTTTCAATAGAAAGCTGTCCGAGGGGCTTTGATTGTCTCCTCCCTTTTAGAATGCTTCTGAAATGAGTTAGTCAAGTGTCATTAAATAGGGCCGCCGCACGACCAGTTGCAACTTTTTTTTTCAGTTCAGGTGTTTCTTCTCAATAAAGCCGGAAACTTTTCTCCACACTGGTGACACACCCCTTATCCCACTTGAAGAGATAACCGCATCCTCATCAGCGGAGTAATCTCTTGCAGAACCTCCATTCAAACTGCAGAGTCAATATATCGTAGAGCAATTAAACTCATTAATAACAGTGATATGTTAACAGGTTCCAAGTTAATTGTGAATTCGGCTGGGCAGGCGGCATGCTAGCTGAACTCTGAACGCTATGATGTGATTTATTATTAAGGAGGTAGCATTATGAACAATGAGGAAATTTTGATAATATTTGGTTGTATTTTACAAATAAAATATTTATTATTATTTTGAGCAGTACGTTCAGATTATTTATGCCAACAAATTTTCAAAGAAATGAAGAAAGAAAATTGAGAAAAAAATGAGAGCTTATTATTAGTTCTTTTATTCATTGTAATTATATCATTACAGTGTTGCACAGCACGTTTGGAATAATTTAAAACATGCGATGAGTTGAATTTGACATAAAGAATTGTGGAGCAGGATTTATATTTACCTAGTACTACATAATTTATATAACGTTATGAAAAACACACAAATTATGATCTTTCAATGTTACGGCAAAAATCCAATTGTTTTTTCCTTTCAATCACATCGAGAGTTCAGACAAAAACCGCAGGTACTAGTTTTTTTTAAGGACTCTTAAAGAGGTTCACCTGTAATCAAGAACGCAGCGGTGGTACGGAGCATCTAGCGCCTGTACAAGTTTCCTAAGATACATTAGCTAATGGAACGGGAGATGGTAAAACTGGTGGAGAAATACTACTTCCGAGCGGGGGATGCTACAGAAAGGAGAACCGGGTCGCCGAGTGTAAGATACTTAAATTATAAAAGACTTCAGAATTCAGGACCATACTAAAACCAACCGGGGTTTAATGAGACAGTGAATGCAATTTTTTTGGTTCAACGTTGCGGCAGGGTATAATTAATTAGTCTCCTTTAATGTGAGTTCTTAATTAATCCGTCTTTGAGTCTCAGCGGACCTTAAAATCCAGAAGAGTATATCGGTTTTGATTAATCGCCTCGATTTAACCGGCTTAGGTTCTTCATCCCCTTATATGAAGGTGAATTGGAAATTCCGATCATAACGCGGTCAGAATTTATTGTTAACACGGGAATATTATGACGTCATGTACTTTTGTACTGTACAAACACTTGTACGGTTCGCCAGTGATAATGAGACAATTTCTTGAAAATATGACAACAAACTATGTCCCTTACTCCTGTTTGTATGGACGAAGCTTTTGGGAAAAATGTTATGAGAAAGTGATAGCGCGTCACCGCGGTATATAAGAGGTCCACCGTTAAACAATATCTTGCCCGGGGGGTTCATTCATTACCATAACTGGGAGGGCCTGTTTTTGAGGTGACGCTGTTCCGCCCCGGCTCGAATTACCATCGGAGCCAGTCCGTTATTAAATTAACAATTCAAGAAGACGTGTAACTGTTGGGGCGGATTTGCATAATAGGAGCGTGGCGGGTGGGTGGGGCCGGGTCCAGCGGTGTCGGTTGAGCTCCTTCAGGGCCACGCTCATCTCAATCCTTGACCGACTTCTATGCTATTTCAATTATTTCAAAGACATCTGTATCATTCTGACCAAATTTATTGATGGTGCTTTATGCATACAATTGGATGTGCGTGATCGCGTGTGAAATTTACAGCGCGTAAAACTATTTGTGCGAGTAAGATGTTGAAAAATCATGGAAGTTATATACATTGTATTTATACAAAATATTTGTACATGTACACTTTCTGCTTGTATAAATGCTAGAATAAATGATAATTGAGTATTCCTTCGTCGGAAGTAACCTAAAGTCCCTAATAAGGTAAAATCTCTTTTACCTACAGGTAAATCCAGGTTAATAAACTAACAAGACCCAAACTCAACGTCTATAGACATATAAGAAACTAACAATATTTCACTAATTGAGTCTGAGATCACCACCCACTACCAGCACAGAAGCATGATGTGATATTGGTCTTATGAGTAGGCTCTTGCGACATAAATTTTATATCTCCATGCCTTGGAACCCGACATTGTCCTTTGCACAACTTTAACCGCAAATGAAAATACCAGGTAGACAAACTGAGATTAATCTTGGTGTTCTCATTGTAGCTAATGACCTAACCGGGAGTCATCCCAGTGGGGGCATAATTAAATGACGGATGGGGAACCATAGACGAGTGGAAATGTCGGCGGTTAACGACGTATTCACTTAATATCGCCTATTAATCTTCTCTCGTCTCCACTCGGTTTGACTGATAGGGGGCGCACCTGTACGGTATCCGAGCATCGTCGGCGGGCGGGGCCGCGGTGGCGGTTTTAGGATACCGCCATAAATTCAACGCCGAATATGTCTCACTAAGGCGGCCTCTCTCTAATGAGCACCGCCGTTCCCTGAATGGGCTCCCCGCCCGCTCTACACGCAGATTAAAAGATGAAGCATGCATCCGTTTTCAAGATACGAGCTTTCATATACAAGGCCTAATAAAGGACAATGGAGTGATGAAGATAAAGATTAAAAGATAGATAAATATTATTAGACAATTTTATTACTAAACTTACGTTAATGATATTTTATTTTACAGTCATTATTCCCTGTGTCGGTACTCTAGAAAACTAAAATAGCGTAAGAATATATACGCTATTTCACTTCAAATTATTAACTGGAGAAAAATAGCACAAATAAATGCATTTTTTAGATCGTTTTACCTTTTCCAAGATTCAATTACTAACATTGAGACATAATTGTTGCGAAGTATTAGAATGAGTATCACATTTTCTGAAATTAGTGTTAACCCTGAAGCGAGGGCAAGATATGTTATACAAGACATCGCCAACGTTCACAGATCGCAAAATTCACGCGGGCCAGTTTCATTGCCAAGATTCGGAGGGGGGAGGATGATAAAATGGCCGGGGCTCCGTCGGGGCCTGGCGCTTGGAAGTTGGGGGGCGGTTGAGACAACGCAATTAGACCGTCTCGCCCGTTTAAACCCGAAGAATATTCATGAACATTAATATATATAGCCTGGCTGGCTCCTTACGGCGGAAGCATTTTTGCGCCCTGCCGGCTTGATTAGGAATTAAACAGAAGGCAAATTTCGCCCGCTGCCCGCTTAACGAAAGGCGAAAAGAAATACCGGAAGGAACACTGCAAGCTAAAGCCGCGCCAAATATTATTATAATACGAATAAGAGTTTTACGTTTAATTTCAATTAGTCACATTCACACTTCTATATAATTCATTACAAGTTTTGTGATAATGGACTCTCATAAATTAACTCAAATTCTATACTTGAAACAATTAATTCCGAATTAATATATTATGTACGCAATTATATTTAAAAAATATACATAATGCGTTTCAAAAATAAACAGTTAAATAATAATAACAGAAACAATGAAGTACCCATAGAATAAAATAATATGAATATGAATAATAGTAAATATTCGTTTTCACACTATTCCATGGTATTTAAAGTTTCGTAAAATTTGTAAGTACTATCAATTCTTTTACAGTATAGTTCAGGTGCGTACAACTCGGAACCATTGAATCGGAACTATAAAGTGAGTATTAGGGCCCGCGATACTCGGTTTGTTCGCAAGTTCCTTAGCTCCGGTGAAAGTGTTATTCGACGATGCGCCTCCCGGATTGTGATTAACAAGCGTCGCTCGGTTCGGCAAAGCTGGGGCCCCGTGGGCGGGAGCGGGGAACACTCCTTAATTGTGACTTCGGCTCCATTAACATTTCCGAAGTGAGTCTGATGCCGGAATTTCCTACCGCAGCCCCCTCGCCCCCCTTTCCAGCCACCACCGCCGCCTAATGCGAAATCTCGAATAGCTCACCAAATTAGAAATGAGAGAACCCCGGCGGCTTCGTGCCTATTAACCGCTAATTTGATATTCAATCCGCTGAATTCCCCCTTCGACTCTTCATTCCCACTCCGTCTTAAATATATCGCCTGCATTGAAACTAAGTAATAATACCCCACAATGATGATGTATTTGAGTTGAATGGAATTTCGAAATTGCGTATCTATCCAAGATATAAAGTTTTTATAGTTTATATTATATTCCACGATAAATTATGCAATAAGTTTTACATTTATTTATAATTTTGAAATTAATTACACGTTTGCAATATTCCATGTATTTATAGAATATGGCTAAACAATAGGATTTGAAATCTAATCAGGATATATTATGAACAAATTAATAAATGAATTAATATGGTCCTTTATTAATTTGTATACATTGATGATTAAATTGTATAGATTGATGCAAATATATACGTGTGAACATAAATACTATTACATTAATACTAACGTTTTCACGTTGTAATATTCCTAAACCAGTTAAATTATTAATGAACAATATCGTTGTTAGTAATCCGTGTGAATGAGCCTCTGTCGACACATTTTTGTTCTTCCTATTGATGGTTGGACCTTCTGAACTATTTAATGGATTGGCTAAATTTAGTTTCGGCTTAAAATAATTGATATTTTCTGATTCCTCTAACACTTATTACATTGTAAATTTTGAGTATAGGGACTAACTGTATTAATTTCATATTTTCCTGAAAATCATAAGAAATGAAATCATTACAGGTTTTAGTCATTAATTAAGTTCCATTGGGTTAATAATTAAATACTATTCAAGTGGTTTTAGTCACGCTCGATTGCTCTTAATAGTAAACAATGCATAATTTATTTCAATGTGGAATACAGCGACTCGAGTACTCCATTAAGGCTGTACAACATCCGCAAATAAACTTGATGACCAAATTTAGAAGGAAAACTGAACCTTGAAACGTTATTTACCCAGAAGGAGACTAAGTTGATCGAGCAACAAGTGTCAGCAGAGCGAAATATTTGATTTCGACTCTCAGCCCGATTTCAAGTGCGCCTGGACACTCATGACTGATGGTCCATTTCAAAAATACAAAGACATCTAAAGCCAAATTTTATGGAAAATCAGAATAATCACTACTAATTATGTTATCAGTAAATTTTGGTATTTTTCTAATATATTTTCCCTTATTAAATATTTAGAAACATTTTCCTGCAACTTTATGAATTTATTAATAATTTCTTTATATTATTCCCGTACTAATTATCTTGATGTCTCAGAAAATGAACAATAACTGTCAGGAATTTTACATTTCCTTTTTTCTGAAAGGGCCAAAAATGCATTCGTGGAATCCAATTGCAGTTTTGCTTTTAATCCCGGCTTATGTGAGTGAGTCGGGGGCGACATTTCATTAGAGCGTTAATTCCTCTGGCAAAATCAAGTTTACTCCCGGCCCCCTTTGCACAACTTCGAAATAAGAATTATAGAGGGGTTAACTGGTGGCTTTATTTAAAATTTTTATAACTTCTTTACTGTCGCTCCATTAAAATACACCGGCCCTAAGACAACGGGAAGCCCCGAGACGGAGAATCTATGAATATTTCAAAAGCCGGTCATATTTAACACTTGCAAATAATAAAAAGTAAGACCCGAATGCCACTCCTTGCGACTGCGCCGATCCCTCGAGTATTAAATGCGTTTGTTTTATTGATAGTCATAATTTAATCCCCTGCGGGATGAATGAATAAACCGAGTGCTGTTATGAGTCTCGAGCGCTGGTCCGTAATCCCAGTTTATTCCTTGGGGCGAAAAAAAACATGGGGGTGAAAGACTCGTTCCTTAATTAGAGCGATATATTGAATGGATACCTGTTTAGTGGTCTGCGAGGGGTTGGAATTGGAATATCCTGTTTGCACTGTCGCTTATTGTACTCACATTATATTGTACCGTAACTCACCAACCACTGAATACGGTCTAGCAAAACCAGAGAGCGGAAAAATGCGTCAGAAATATTTCGATTTTGGTTATCTAGTTTTAACGGAATCAAAATATTCCCTGAACATCGTTTTGCGGATAAAATCTTGACACTACATTTTACGCTAAATAAAAACTCACTCATCCTCAGTTATTCCTCCAATTGCCGGTCAAGAACACGTTCTGTCAGTCAGAACCGATCGGCCTGTGCTCGTAGAATATCCAGAAATTCTCCCTGCGGTCGGTACACAATATAATATACCGAATTCCAATGGTCGAGGATGGAGGGTTGGAAGTCGGAACGGTTGAAAACATCCGAAGGTCCGGAGGAATGTCCGATAGGTATTTTTTTTTAATTCCAAAATGTATTAGTGGGAAAACCGAAAAAAGAATATTAACCTCTTCATCGATGGGAATTTTTCCCCCTTGCGGAGCGGAAACGAGAATTATATATAGGGAGGTTTGAATCGGTCGGGGGTTCGGCGTTATAATTGGTCTAAAATTGAAAGAGCCCTCTCTAAGAGCGTTGGTAAGCCGGTACGCACGATTCGAGCCCGCGTAATGGAAGAATTTTCCCCGAGGGAAATTAACGGCGGTTTTGATTTCTGCCGGGGCCACCGGCCAGCCATATACGAGCCTCGTCGGCCATCTTAGGAATCGGCGGGGCCGCTCTCGCGGACGTCCGTGAAATTTTAAATTACAAAAGTTTTCGTTGTATAACTGGACAATATGCGGATGAATTTAGGATAACCTAGTTCAGTTCTATATGCTATCTCCGGGCAAATGGATTTTGCGATGAAACTCGCCACTCCGTTAGTAGTATATAACCAATTTGAAGTTGATACGCTTTGATCTATTCTTGAGTGAATGTCATATTTTTCGAACTAAGTATTTATGATGCATAAATAAAAAATTTTATTCTTAATCATTTTTACTCGAGTGGGTAACTGAGTAAATTTCACCTCGGAAGGGGTAGAATCGTTCGCGTTCTGTTCATTTAAACAAAATGATCGAACTGAGAGTCTGGGTTTAGTAACTTCCGTTTCGGAAGTTACTGGTAATCCGGGCTTGGAATTATCCCGGGGCAGTCGGCCCAAGACAGAGGATGGTGGGAGTGTGGCTGGCCAACTGTGGGCCCCAAAGCCCAATTATGAGTTCCTACAAATCCCCCGCTCTGCCCACTCCGGACGCAATTGCGTCGAGTGCTCCTTATCGGTTAATCACTTAGTGCGACTTTCCTCGGCAGGGACAGCCGCTAAACGGCTCCCACGGAACTTTGTGTTAATTTAATGGAGGGCGCGATATCGGGGCCCTTCGCCCTAGGGCAATCTTGTTTTCGTAACACGGCTAGGGTCGGCCTCTCCTCCTCGCTGTCCTCCGCGCCTCCTTCTAAACCCGATTGATCGGTTAAAAGTATTAGCGCCTCATTTCCCCATCGCCCACAGGCCGGCACCCTCCATTAGCCTCGATTGCAATTATCTCTGCATAATTTAGGAGGAAGCGGATGTATAATTAATGCCGGTTGAAAGGATCCATTAAAAAAATTGAGCGGACAAAGGCGATTAAATAATTATGATATTGCGAATATTTTAAATTAAATCCTACCCCGCCCCACGATTCGCATTTAAAAGGCGGACTTCGACGATCGATAGCTCGGAAAAAGGAATTGCCCAAGATTAAACGGATAGAACGAGAAAATTTATTTTTCGCTATATTAAATAAAAATCCGTTACGTCACTGATACTGAAAGGCAAAAAAATTAAACGCTTAATGTCGAGAATAATGATCTACGATCAAAAATTTTTTTCTTAATAATATCATACTTTGCATGCTGTTTCCTTCTATTATGTACAATGCAAATATGGTAAATATTCATTTGTTAAACATAAGTAATAATTCATAATTGTCACACACTCTTCGCTGTTTTCTCCGGTGTTCGCTTTACAAAATGTCTTTCTTTTTATAACGTAATAATTAGGGTATAGAAATTGGGGTTTACAATTACTTCGAAAAGAATATTAATTAAATTATTTTTTTTTATTTCATAGAGCGTCCATGCAAATTGAACCTGGACATTTTTAAATCGAACATAGCTTCAGCTGACGTTCATTCGCTCGAATCCGACACTCCGCCGCCTGGAAACTTTAAAACGGGGTGGGTCAAGTAGATGACAAAGTGAGGGATGGATGAATTAGAGGGAATAAATTAGTGGTGGGCGGAAAAGGGGAGGAAGAAGAGAAATACGGAAAGAGACAGAGAACTAGTGACTGGGCTTGGGTTAGGAGTGTCCTGAGGGGAGGCGGACTGTTTTGACCTTAATTAAAAGGAAGGTTATTAAGTGGTAAAGAGGTATTGGGGCCAGGGGGGGTGGTTAGAGGCGGAGCTCTAACCCCTCCTACCATCCATCCACCGGCACTCCACCCAGCTCCCTCTCTCCCTCACACTCTCTCTCTCTCTCCCTCCCTCCCTTGCCCAATTAATTCGTTTCGCCCGGCTCAGAATGTCGCCGACGGAACGAAACAATTTGTAGGGCCGACAGTGAAATTGCATCGTTTCGCGGCACACCGGTCAACCCCTCGTCCTACGCACTCACCGCCTATCATCCCCCTTCCGCTCACCCTTTATGCATTCCCAATTACACTGTCCGAAGGTCTTTTCTAATAAGGCATACCAGAGATCGGTGGATCGATACGCGCATATTCCGGATATTCCCGCGGGGAATACCGGGAAATGCAATGGGGTTCGGACGGCATTCGCAAGATGATTTGATGTAATATGGGACAAATAATGTATTGAATGTGGCTATCGATTTTGAACAGAATACAGTGAATGAAATGTAATGTTGAATGGATATAGAAACCTTGCATTGAATTTGCGATACGACATTTGTTTCTAAATATAATACTAGTTCTTGGGGTTTTTCTGTCACTACGGGTAGGGTTCCAGACATTTTCTGAAAGAAGAACGTTGTTTACGGAAATCGTTGTCAGATCGTGTTTATAGCTCTGTTGCAGATGCAAACATGATTGCAACGACGATTCTGCCTCTAATTGTGTGCAGGCATTACCTGCTGAATAAAAAGTAGACAAATGTAGACATCACTATATTAATTAAGCGTATTAAGCAGAAATTTACTATTACAAATGACAAACCCGTATGAAAATATTACTACCCGATATTTGAGCATCATTCAGCGTTGCTATAAAATTTATATTACGGTATATGTTTTCAGCCATTGAGTTGCAGAGATAGTTGTAGTGGAGTGGGGAAGTGGGGCACTTTAGACCGTCCAGGTATTGAATAGCAAAGTGGGGTAGGTAAGAGTTGAGCCGGGTGATAGAAAGGCCAGCTTTGTTGGCTCCTATTGTTATTTGCCATTAGGGTTAATGCCCACCGGCGGTGTGGGAGATGTTAAGTGGGGGCTGTCCCTATTGGGCGGGACACCGCCGGCCGGCTTCCAGTAATCACTGCCCTAATGAGAACCGACGCCTACACTCTCTCTCTCTCTCTCCCTCTCTATCTCTCCCTCCCTCTCTCTCTCTCTCTCTCCCCCCCCCTCTCTCTCTGTCCCTCCCTCCGAGTCTCATTTCTCATTCTCATTCTCCCTCCCTCCTTCTCTTTTCCGGGCATCTCCGATTCTATCCCCCTTTCTATCCTCGCGCGGGGCATCTATCACTTCCTCGGCCCTCTTCCAGCGGCCCTTACTTCTATTTCTACTATTCAAGATCCCCCGCATCTGCATTGCAAACATAGCCCCGTTTTCGGCCCTACGTTTCCCGCCAGACACCGCTCTATTATAATTTATCGCCTTCCGTTATTCCCCACAGTCTTCGGTTAGTCACATATTACCTTCGAGGCATCACTATTTTTATATTCAAATTTTCAAATTGATTTACAGTTTCCCAGTTGTGAGAATTGAAAATTTTGAGGTGGTCCTAGAATTATGGCGGACCTATGGAGAGCTACAGAATATACTATTTATATACATTATCTATATCAAAATAATAGAATTACTGTTCTCATTGAATGTAGTAATTTGTATGTTCCTGTAATACTGTGTAATATACCGATACCGTACATACCGTTCAGTATGTATTGAAGGGTTGTGTAGTGAATGAGTGCATTTTAACAATAAGGGAAGTACCAGTATAAAATGTTGATGCTTTAAGTATCCCGAACTAAACATTCAGTCAATCTTCCAAACATGCCATCCGGAATAATTAAATTGTCCGTAATTCGATTAGCGGGCAAGTGATTCTCAATTATGTCCAGAATCCGAATTGTTCAGTGGAGGGAAAGGTCGGGAAGAGTATTCAGAAAAGTGGGGGATTCAACTTGGATTAATAGCAGGGGACTTTTCGCTTTCAAGTTTTCCTTCTGGCCGAAGCTTACAAAAGCGCCCCCATCCTCCACGGGTAAAGCGTTTAAAGGAAACTGTCCCTTCACGTTGGGCCGGGGTTGCTGTGGGGGGGGGGGAGGTTTGAAGGTTGTTACCCTGAACTCCATTTTAAGAAATTAAGTCGGGTTCCGTCCTCATTAAATCCCGGTCTCCTCCTCCACCTCACTCACTCCCTCTCTCCCTTTTCCGACCACTCGTGGAGAAAAACCAAATTGGGATTACTCCAGGGCGGGTACGCACAACGAGGCGATGATTCACGGAGAGGAACGTGGTGAAGGGTGAGATAATTTTAAAGTGGTTTGATCAACTAGAAATTCCCCCCGGGAATTTTTCTCATATGTGCTCTACGTTCTTAACGGAACCATCAACGGAACAATCAAGTTAATGGAGATATAATGAAGAAAGTACTGAATTACACGCTGACATGACACATGATGTTCTATTTATATTTCTAATCTAGATCGGTTTCGTTTTCTAGTTTCTAATGATTCAAAATCATGTAAGTAGGCCTTATAGAAAACAACAAAGTTTTAATTTACAATAATAGAACTCCGCCATTAATAAATTTGAAGTACAAAAACTTAGCCAATGTTGATTCCTTCGGCTCAGAGAAAGTGAAATTTTCGATAGGCCCGGCCCCATTTTAGCTTCTTACCGAAAATATTTTTGTCGGTGCAAAGCCTACTTGAGGTGAACAGGGCGGTAAGCCAGCCGGTGATCCGGGCACCATTTACCGGGGGCCTTGGCCTCGGCTCTCTGTCTCCTGGTTTTCGCCCGGGGACCGGCCGTTATGCCCCTTTTAAAAGGGGGACCTTTTGATGTTTCTGAAAGGTCGGCGGGACCGACCGGGAGAATACCCGCTGTCCTAATGGACTGCGATATTAAGGGCTGCAGTTGGGCCGTGGCTTCCCATCGTTATTGTGTCTTGTTTCTTCACTCCCCCCGCCGGCCCCCTGAAAAATCGTCCTGATCAAAAGACAGGGCGAACAATGAAGACACGATGTTCGGCGGAGCGAGCAGTTTGCGTTGGACGTTTGAATTGGTAGCGATGTTTGAATTATATTAAATGAAAACGGTTGCTCGGCGGTGAAGAATAAACGCAACGAATGCCGGTACATTTACAATTCACTGTCAGACATTGTCCAAAGAAAAACGAAGGACTTTTGTAGTCGCTCTTATTTGCCGATGAATAAACATCCTAGTGATATCGGAAAAATGAACAAGAGTTGCACGTTTGAACGTACGCTGTTTATCTGCATAATTGTTACCCGAATGAATTCGCGGAATAATAATGATTTCCTTTTATTTATCCTAATTATTCTGTATTTCACAAGATATATTAGATTCAAAATAAACTCGGTGTCTTACATTTTGTAATAGTTCCTTATGATAATTGAAATGATTCAAACTTCAATGCATTATTAAATGGATAAACCCCAGCTCAAATATATCTCTTAATTATGCAATGAAAATACGCTAAAAGATAATAGAATTACGTCGTATTTTGACATAACTAATTTGTGTATATACACAGAACACATTTAATGCAAAATCATTGGGGGGAGAGGCCTGTTCAGATTATCCGAACTTGTAAAACAACAATTGTTAAACAGGTTACACGATGTTTATCCAGAACCTAACATCCTGAACATGTTTTAGCGAGGCGACCCACCTGCTATCTCAGTTTAGACGTAACAAGTCTGAAATTCCTTTTTAAGATTTATATAGGTGCAGATGTGATTAGAAAAGAATTACTAAAATATATTCCAGTTAGAAATATTCCAGTTCCGTAGTCAGCCGCGGGTTACCCTCAGTGGGAAACGGATTATATTATGTACTTCTTTAATTAGGAATAGATATATCCTAGCTTTTATTATACGCCTCGGAGTCGAAATCTCTGGATTTCTCATCATCACAATAGCTAGGATTAGGGGATCCGAGCGCCGCTTTCTGCCAGCCGTCTGAGACAAAAACGTTTCCTCTAAAATTTCAATTCCGCAACTTCCAGACAACTAATTACCTCGGCCGAAACCCCCGCCTTATCGGCTCCAGGCATCCGAGACTGGTTTTCACGGGCGTCTCGGTCGGTTGCGCGGAAGCAGCGCCCACTTAATGCGACCGGGGTCGTCCTCGCGGGTAGATTTAATTTTGCCTCTGGGTGTTTAGGAAGCCCGGGGGAAGGCGGCGCGGAGGCCTCTGAAATGCGGGACTCCAAGAAGGATGCCGCCCCCCCCCACCCGACCCATTTTCCCTCTTGAACTCCACCTAAGTAATCTCGGGCCGGGGCATTCCTCGGCCCCAACTATTTAGAAAATGCTCCTCCCCCTCGAGGCCCCGCGGACTTGAATAACTCTCCACCGAGAGTTTGGCCCGCCGTCGGAGGTTTCCGGCGTTAACCCTTCTATATTCGGGTAAGGCAGTAAAATGTATATATTACCGTTTTAACCCGAAGATTCGAATATGCTCCCAACATTTATTCTGAAAACGAACAAATACACCATGTAACGAAAGGTTAAACATAGTGAGTTCCGTAATAATAATTACTCGATGAGCGCGTTTATTATCTGTTATTATTATTTCGGTTAAATCTAAGTAGGCAAATTAAAATAAGTTGTAAACCGATACTTGCTTCTGGGCGGATAACTCCCAAGGTTTAGTTACCGTTTTAGCATTCGGTTTAATTAACAAATTAAATCTTAATGTTTATTGATCCTGGTATCGAGAGAAAATTTAATATCTTCTGGAATATTTCTACTCCCTTCATCTGATATATATTACTATTAGTGATGCTCAGTGCTCAATGAGTTCCTAATTTTATTTATTTTTACGATAAGGAACTGTATTTTATTTATTTCATTTAGTTCGGGAATTTGGTGACCACTAAACAAATTTATATGATATTGATGATAAGACAACTAAAATAAACTGATTATGGTGGAAGCGGTCTTGGTCAGAAAAAACGAGGGACACTTTTAGGCATATTCAATTACTTCTAGAACGGTTTCTCGCCATCTTCAGTAGCTTTCCTTCAGTAGATTAGTGTAGCATTTACGGATGTTGGTTGCCGGTTGGGCTCATTTCCTCCGCTGACAGTAGGCTGTTGATGGAGTACCCGTAAATGTGTAAACACCTCTCTAATCTACTCAACGGAACGCTACTAACGAGAGTTGGCCAACTAAAAGTTAACATAAATTAACTGTAGGCGTGTTAATTGATAGCAAATATACCACGTGTTTTCGATTTGGGCTTTTAGTGAAAGAAACGGACTATATTAATTGTTAACCGGGTTCAGTCAAAACGGAATGCCCCGGGGGATTCTATTTCTGGTTTCGGATTTAAGAATAATTTAGGAGAGCGGAATTGGTTTACAGAGAGGCCGAGATAATTGGACCGTCGGTGTCGGCGCGCACCGGTGCTCGGCTATTGTAACGCGAGATGCCTCTATTTCAGGGGGCCCGCCATTGGAGGACGACAACTCGAAATTAGCTTACAATTGAATCCGGACCGCGGTAGCTCACATTAGTCCCCACCTCCGCCCCCGCCCCCAATCCAATCACGGAGTCTGGGGGAGGAAAAAAAGGATTTCGCGTAAACCCAGAGGGCTCTATTTTCGAGTTATGTTTCAATTGTCAAACCTCTCGGGTTTTCCGGCAGCCGATGGAAATATCGTCTGCCAGCGGGCTATTCTCAACCGACGCTCTATCAATTCTCAATTTTTATTGTGTAGAAAATTTAGCAGGGAAACCAGAATAATTAA
The DNA here is from genome assembly GCA_019843655.1 of Lethocerus indicus. NCBI lineage: Eukaryota > Metazoa > Arthropoda > Insecta > Hemiptera > Belostomatidae > Lethocerus > Lethocerus indicus. The sequence goes on from JACDQD010000006.1 coordinate 9,262,472, forward strand.
ACTAGTATAAACTTGAGTAATTAAGACTACCATTTAAGAACTAAAAATTGAATATTTTTATTTTTTACCAGTGGAAATTATCGTTGAATAAAATCGTTTAAAGGGAAAAATGTAACAAATGATCTTTAATTGAAGGAAAATTTAGTTATATTATAGCCGCGCTCGGGACCGTAACGTTGGTCGGCTATAACCAATAAACCTACGGCATCAGAGAGACGTTCGATCTCCACTATAATTACTATATACGCGACTAATTATGCGTTTGTTAGTTTGATACATATCCACCTACTTTCCGTTATGTACTACAGTTCCATTCTTCAGCTATCTTTCTGTTTCTCCCATTAAATCGTCTATGCATGGGAATGACTGGCGGTCTTTCTTGAACTGTCACTTACGGCATATTTGTTTTAGTGCTCCCGATCAATACAGTGTCTTTATTGGGTGGAATTTCTATCAGGGAACGATGAAATCGATGCTCTATTGACGGGCCAGTGGCCGGCGACAAGTGGGGTGGAGGGGCCCTCCACTTAACATTATAAATGATCGGGGCACAGATTTTTCGCCGGTTTCGGACTGTTGAGGACGGGCCGTATTTGACAAATGGCCCCGGGGAAGATGGGCTGCGGTAGGCCGCGAGGGGGCGGGGGGGCGGGAGGGGCGGGGGGGCGTCAATCAAACTTGCTGGCCCCGGATTTACGACGATATCGGCGACAACCTGCTAACGTCCCCGCCCCCGGATAACTTGTTCAAAACAGTTCGTTTCCCAAAAGCGCGCCCATAAATCACACCCTTTCGGGACCAATTTATCCGAACGGTACCGTTTCCTCTTCACTTCTGATGGGCTAACACAGCGGACGCCAAACACTGTCCAGACGACCGCTTTCTTACTCGTATAACTGCCAGTTAAAGAGTAAATATTATAACATCACAACGGCCTTACTATTTGTTTAGAAATAATAAAATAGTGGAGATTTCTACCAAACACATAAGTGCGTAATTGTCAATTTTAATGTGGCATTATTTTGATCACATATTACAATGTTGTATAACTTCGTAATAGGAACGTTTTGAAGGAACAAAAACCAAGGCATATCAAGGTATATTATATTTAGTATTTATAAATATAAATCATGATTAATAAATGAGTAATATTATGTAGCTACGCTACTAGATTAATTATATTGGCATATAAATTAAAATAATATAGTGCAAATTCATTATCGAATAAGAGTTATGTGGCATAAAGATTGTCAGTAATGATGCAGCGCTGACAGCAATGTCAGTGAATGGTATTCAAAAGTTATTAAATTATTGCAGACCCACCAGCTGGAATCATACAATAATTTTTATCTTCTGATAACGTATTGCGATTTATTATAAAATAGGAGGTAATAGAGAAAATCTTCTTAGGAAGTATTCTGGCAATATAATCGGGATATATGTTATTATTATTTCAATTGACCTCACTTCGGTGCCGGGGCAGTAATTGAATGGCTCGTGAATAAAATGAAAACAAGGTGGGGTAAATAGGAGCGAGATATTTTAACGAAGTGCCAGTAAGTCTAAAGGAGAGGTCCGCCGGCAACGCAATTTGGTGCCGGTCGACCCCGGTCGCTCCCGTCTTGGGCCCCGGGGCCGGTTAAAATAAATTGCATTGTAATTGAATTGGTCCGTCGGCCGTTTGGCGGACGGACAGGGTGACGCCTTGATTAAAACACAGGAGCATCGCACCCTTCACACCCCCCCCAGAGGGTTGGACCTAAGACGCCTCAATCTGTTTCAATTCTATGCCCTACATACAATAAATCGGGCTATTCCTATAGTACAAGGGGGGCCGAAAATACCGGATTATTTTTCAGTATAATGCATATGTATCACGTGGTAAGATAATCAATTACTCAATGTCATAAGTCGCTATCTGGAAAACTGTTATAAGTCCAACATACCTGTTTTGTGGTCTGCCCAGTGTTTCTGTCTCCTCTCGCTGGTTTGGTCTTTAAGACAGAGAGGAGACAGAAACACACGAAATCTATGTAATAAGTTCAATTTATTAACAAATCAGGATAAAACATTTGAAATTTGTAATATTTTTAAAGTAATCTAAGATTTTAAAATGTATGTACAGTATTTTAATAATCATAAATTTGTAATACTGCACGCAAAACACTATATATATATATATATATATATATATATATATATATATATATATACACTCTTTTGTACATGTACGCATTATATACTCTGGAGTATAAAGAAAGATTTATGAAGTCATACGGCACTTTAATGCGATAGTCCAGCAATACACGGTAAGCCGAGTTTAGTATCGGAAAGCGCCGTTTCCCGTATAACCCTTTTAAAGATACATCAATTGTTCTTAAAATACAGTGCGACAGTAATAGTATCAATCTTCCTTGAATAAAATTTACTTTTTTTTCATTTACACGTATTAATACCCGCGTAAGCGGTAGATTAATTTTAATTTCAGAATTGATATGAATTGGCCGGGTCATTAAATTTTCTCTTTCCCAGTGTGTTTTACCCCGAAGCGTGATCTCATATTGTATTTAGGTCGGTAGTAAATAGGATGTAGAATGAGGGGAATAGTTTGGGGCGGATGCGTGCTATACGTGCCCCCGAGGCCCCCGGCTCAACTGGCGGCTCGGCCGGGTCTTCGATATCGCCCCCCGTGTCCGAAACCCGTCAGAAAAGTTCGGTCGCATCAAAACTCCGACCCACTTTCGACTTTTCTCATTTAACTCTTGTCGTTTCCAGTGTTATGGAAACGTCGGAATTATAGAATAACACCACCGGATATTGGACCTGAGGTAACGAATGAAGTCGCCGCATTCAGTTAAATTCAGGATGAAAATTTATGACACTCCTACCCGACGGTTGAATGATACATTTTTCTAAACTGTATACGTTTTATTTCATCACAGAAATCGATATTAAATATATTTAAAAAAGAGAAATTTACTATAATACGGTGGATAATTTTTGAAGCTTCCGAGAAGGGACGACTTTAAGTCGGGTACTTAAACTGTGAAGTCATTTCTCGAATTACTGTATTACTTTTAAATATATGTGTATTTGATGCACTGATATTTCACCCACGGTTGTGGTTCAATATTTAGTGGTGATTGAGTAGGTACATAGATTATCAAACCGTTTAAAAATGAAAATTCAATATTACCAGGGAATGTTTTAAGAACGGTGAAAATTGAGGTGAACTATGTTTCTGGTATAATGGGGGGGGGGGAAGAAACGATAGAGCGGGGAACAAAAATATGTTCGTTATCTAGGAGTCCATTTTCCAGTTGAGTTCAAACACCGGGCCGGCTTCTCACCGGTTGGCGGCTATTAGGGGGGAGGGCATTCCCTTTTTCAGTCGGGGCTTCTCATTTCCCCCACCTCCAGCCCTTCGCTACGAGGAAAACACGGGTCTTCTTCTTAGAAATCTCAGCCTCACCGGCACAGAAGGGCGACCGGTGGGGTTGGGTGGGGAGTTAGGGGGTCTTTCCACTATTTTCGGTGAAAGGGATCGTCTCCGCCCTTTACGCTTCACTCATTTTTCTTCCGTCCGAGTCACTTAGCCAAATAGGGCCGAGAACCGCGATGCGATTGAAATCGGGACGACTTCAAGAAGGGGCGGATGAATTTATTCAAAATTGATGTATTAAATGCTCGTATTTTAATCACATTGAACACAATTTTGAACACCCGACAGTTATTCAGTTGAAAACACGAACACGACATTATGCACTTATAGGATTTATGAGTTCCACCTTTAAAATCAGATCACTGCAGGGAGCGTATATTCGAATTTGTGTCTAGCCAATTATTTCGACTACTCTGAAGAAAAAACCTAATCCGGTTTAGCCTTCTGAGCCATGTATATAGCCTTAAATTAAGCAAACGTCTGTTGCGTAGAATGGTGTAAATATTTTTTTAAAATATTAATTATTATTGTGAAGGGATGTCTACCAAAGTCACCATTTTATCTATTTTTTAGAGCATATTTTTAATTACCCCGAGGAGTTTTTGATATAGTGAAACAAATTTCAGGATAATTGCCCAATAAAAGAATGAGAGAGACGGAGACTATAATTTTGAAGTATTTCGACCATAAAAAGGTTTATCTGGTCCGTTTATGGTCTCGTGACGAACGCTTATGACCGGCATTTGAATATTGATAGCGGGAGAAGCGGCATTGTAATGACGGCGGCGAGCGTTCACTCCGTTCGGATTTGGGACTATTTCACTTTGTTTCAAATGTCAGGGTGAACCGTGCCCTATCTATCTCTCACGGGTGCCTAAACCTCGGCCCCCGTCCGCCCATTCACAGTCTGTTACAATGGCGCAATACGGGCATCCTCCAATTTCCGAATGCAAACAAGTTTACAAATTGGCATCACACCTGAGATTGCACCCGAGCCTATCGAAATAATGGCCGAAAACAAGGCGGAGCTTAGAATAGAAATTACCTTAAAAATTTAGATCACGGATTATTGCAGATATTTTAACATACCAAAGATAGCTAACGAATTAAAAGTACTACTTAAATACCTCATACCTACTAATCAACGCAAATGGAACTGTATCTTCCCTTTTCTGTAATGACTCCTGTACATTTGTAACAATAATTTTGTATATTTATAGAATATATACTATTGAGTTCTCGTACCGCCTTGTTGACAAAAAGGCAGATAATAATGTAATGCAATAATAAATGTTATATAATATAACGAGATTATGAAATTAATCAGTACCATTTTGAAGGTGAGTCTTTGATGACATAATGGAAAGAACACTCGACCAATCTCTGTAATTCATTTAACCAGAGGAAAAGATTTAATGAAAACATGTTCGTAAATACTTTGCGTGTTTGGTTATCGGAGTTCTTTTATTCATAATTTTTATCTAAAGTGTTAACTAAAAGCAAACATATTGAATTCTATAATAAGGATATAATAATGATTATTTTATTTTTTTTAACCATATAAAATTTTATAGACGGTAAATTATTTGAAATTTAATTAAAAGTTACATGAAAAATCTGGGCAGGTGTTAGCAGTCACGCAATTTAATTAATTTAACCCAGCGATTGATTGGACGTGAATAATAGCTCACGCTCTAATAATACATTGTAGTTTTTGCACGTTATACATCGGCAGCTGCCGGAGTAGCTCTCGACAAATATGATAACACTGATTAAATGAGTTTTCTTTCTTGTTTTCATTCTGGAATCTAGTTTTATTTTCCTTTTTTGGCGGAACACATCTTCGCGAAATACAACGTTGCCTTAGGTAGATAAAGTTCGTTTGTATTTTTAACCCTTTGCACTCCGCTGTCCCCTCTCGTGGGACATCGTAATTCTAACCTATCACTCCGATGTCCCCTCTGAGGGGACATTAAAATTTATTAGCGATTACGGGGAATTAAGTTATTTTTGCGCAACTTTTTGAGACGTGCGTGTTTCCCTGATGTTTTCTCTTGAAATGGCACAAGACACTGTATCAAAACACTGTATAGTGAAATTTATAAATAGAAATAAACAAGTCTAAAACTGGAGGAAAAGATTTTCAAAGCTGAGCTCAGTCTGGTTTGAAGCGTCGAGCGGTATAGATAGATCTAACGAGTGAGAAAATCGGAAGTGATTCTTCTCTTGGTAAATAAGTTCTTTTGGTAAATATCATTCTGTAACAGATTTAGTAATAAATTAGAAATTTTCAACCCACGTATTTATCCATTTCTTTTATTAGAACAATGGCAAAACGTTCAAACAGGATTGAGTCTCATGATGCAAGTAGTAGTGAAGATGAGCTCCAGATAGACGTTTATACAGATAGGTTAGAAAGACTAAATCTAGACGAAAACTATAGCAGTGACAGTGACATCGGTCAACCACCAAGGAGTAGCCAACATCCAGAATCGTCCGGAGTGCAAAGGGTTAATTATTTTATATGACTAATTTATCTATTTATTGGTTTAAATGTTATTTATACAATATTTATATCGGATGAAACGTTACGAAAGCTATTTACAAGATCAGGTGTGCAAGGGGGTATCGTGCCCCATTGAGTGAAATAGGAAGCATTGCACTAGGAAATTCGTGGCTAGAATTCGATGTAAATTGGGTTGGGGAATGTAACTAGGAGGCCGGCCGTTAGCCGGCCTGTATTGTTGTGAAGTACTATTGTCGCCGATTGAAAGGAGTTGTGGGGCAAACACCGGTGTGAGGGCCCCGCTGACCGAGGTCCGTCCAACAAATCTGAGCCAGCCCCGACAGCCCGCCTCGAGAGCAGAGCACACACAGCGGTCATCACCCATCCATCCCCATTATAATTCTTATAGTCTCGCGTCGAAACCGCCCCATTCCTAAACGCTAGGAGCGGCACTGATCTACGTAAGCAGGACCAATTGGCAACACTGTTGAGTTTAATACTATCACCAAACCGCGATTTTTAATTATTTCTTTAATTATCCGCTCACCGAGAAATATTAAAGTAAGCCAGTGCATAAATGGGATGCTCAGCGAAATTGTAAAAATCGCGTCCTGGCTTTGAACGAAATACGCTAGTCGACACGGAGGGGGATCGGAAAAGTGGTAATATTCGAAAATATCGCGGTGTTCTAAGTAAATATTTCGAAGAATAACATTTCACTGTACGATTCCTTGTGTGCTTTATCAATTGTACAAACTCAATTTAATAGAAAGCGAATTTATGCCTAAGTTGATATTCGAAAACATCGAGCGCCCGCAAATATTGTGTTGTCGCGTATCATTTATTGAAAATCATGAAATGGAATACTTTTTGGCGGCCAACGAGGGTCAACAACCCTCGAGTACTCTGCGATCGTCCACCACCGGACCGATGCGATAGATAGAACGGACGGAATAGAAAATGATAATACCAAATAAGTGTAGAAACAGATGTTCACAATTATAAATTAATCGGATTAATTTTATAAAATTCTGGAATTATCTCGGCTGGTTATTTAAAATATTGTACGCTATTTCTTATTTCGCTAGTCTTCGGGAGAATTCTCGCGAGCGTCTAATTACAGTAAATCCTTACCCTGATCAGAGGGTGGGGAGGGTTTAGTGTTATTCAATACCGTTAATGTGACGGGCGGTTTTCCGGTGCAGAATTTTGATGAGTGGGGCTCTTGTGGTACCGGCTCTCTGGATGTATTGACAGTGGTGGTTTTGGGGGGTATGGGGGTGGGTGCGCTCCGGTGCGGATCAATTAGCGGGGCCCCATCACTTTGGTGTTGGGGAGTGGGGGCCTCCTCCTCCTCCTCCATCTCCTCCTCCACCTCCTCCCGGCACACCAAACAATCTCATTGCGGCCGCTTTGTGAAAACCTCCCCCCACCCATCCCGCTTCCCGACCCGGCTCCGAACAGGTAAACAAAGGGTGGCCCTATTCGCTGCAGCCCCCATTTCCCCCTTTCCCTTGCGGCTCTGAGCCCCGGCATGTCCTCTTCCCTTCGCCCCTCCCTACACCCCCGCACCGAGGATCCAGTTAATTTCATAGGCCTCCCCCGCCGTTATTGGCCTACTCCGAGCATATGCCCAGGTTTGTCTCGAGCCTAAACTACTCTCTACCCGGCACAAAACCAATTATTTTCCGATCACCGACCTCCGAGGCGGGCCTGTATTTAATATCCCATCGCGCGGAATTATGCATCAACTTTGTCCTCTACTGTCTGATGGTATTATATCCCCGGAATGCTCGCTGGTTCAAATTTTACGAAAATGCATTAATTTAAGACAACTGGTTACGACGGTTTGAAAAATTGCCATTGTTGAAATTGTTTCGGATTATCATCATAGACAAATCTGTTTATATTAGCTTTGTTGTTTAATAGAATAAATACGTAATTTTAACTCTTCATTATATTTTAATTTGAAATTTGGTAGTCACCCTTCCTAAGAGATTATTCCAAACATCGTTATCCTGTCGGTATTACTGCAATTTAATTCCATAATAAGTAAAAGTACATTTAATTCCAGTGGTAAAAGTATTTCGTGAGCTGCCCTCTCCACACAGAAATTAAGTTTTAATTATTGGTAACCCAAATGGGTACTTGTCAATTGGACCCCCTCCCATGAGTAACCTGTTTACCAACACTGTAACCTTCCCTTTTGACTGCGATATATCGAATAAACGTAGCCTGCACCGACTTTATGACATATTTCAGGATAGTTGACAAATAACACAGTTTACAAAACAAACATTTATTCATAAACATTATTATTATTATTACATTATATTTTATTATTATATTATTATATTATATTATATTATTAACTTGGAAGTGATTTTATATCGATATATAGATACATCGATTCATTCGATACTAAAAGCCATGTTTGGGATAGTTGGTGACCCTCGGGAGGGGGTCTAATTGACAAGTACCCATTTTTTGGGTTACCAATACTTAAAACTTAATTTCTGTGCGGAGAGGGCAGCTCACGAAATACTTTTACCACTGGCTTCCAATGGAATGGGCACTATTGGCGGGTGGATCCGATAAGGGGGCGAATGAGCGGACCGAGCGCCAGAAAGAGAGGGATGTACGCTCGGATGAAAATCGAATTATCGAGTGAACCTCGGCCAATTTGTACCAGAAGGAGGGTCTCGACCGTGAAAATATCTTCACGTTCGAACACTCTAATTCGATTTCGAGTTATTAAATGGGGGAGCCCGGAATGTATTTTTGCTGAAGTTGTACAGCTCTGATATCGCTCCCCTTGACCGCGCCTATAAGCCAGGCTATGACGTTCAGCAAAATGAGTATTATAGCATTTAGCGACACTCATGGATATATAAACCCTGCTGTCAATACTTAAGTGGAAATCGTAACTTCTTCTAATTAAGTGGTAATTTAAATTCAATTACAGTCAGAAAACATGAATCTGACATTACGGGAGCAATTAGACGATATCTACGATAACATACTTAACATTTTTAATGGAAAAGGCTTCAAAGAAGGGAGAATAATTGAAAAAAATTGATTATCATAAAACAATATATATGTGTGTGTGTGTGTGTGTAATATATATATAATTTTATATACATAATCTAATATTTAATTTTATTACCATCGGAATATTTTGTATTAACACATCGTCAGTTGAGGAGAGAAATTAAAAAATATATAATTAACACTGTACAAAAGGACATTGAGATGCTATTATGAGTTAAGTAGATAACCTGTAATCCTATTTTGTATATTTTTAATGAATCGAATACTTCTTTCCCCTTTGAACAACATTTAAGTGTAAAGAGAAAATGTCTTTAGCTGGGAAATGATCTTATTACTTTTCAGACCTAATTAGTATTTTTCAGAATTTACTTCCGAGTTCCTCCTTACTTCTGAGTAGTCGGTCACTGCGGGGTATTATTGCCTTTGTGAGCGTTTATTCAGAGTAAACTTTAGGAGAGATGTCAAACTTCATAAATTCGGAAAGGAATCCTATTTAAATGTATTTATTTATGCATTCTCTCCTCAATTAATGTTTTCTTTCAGATAAAGTCCAACACCAGTGATAATAATAAACACATTTGTGTTTAGGTATTGTAAACCTTCATGTATACCATCGCTATTTCTATTTTTTGCACGCTAATCATGGCGTTACTTACTAATTTGTATGGTGACTGATGTTGTGATAACGTGAATAGATTAGAATGACGCATCTAAAATAAATGTGTAATTTCAAGATTCGAGAATTAGAAGATAACGCGGAAAGGGTACAAGTTAATCGCTGAATCCATAAACCGAAGACAGATATTTTTCAAATCTCAGATAAAGTTAATCTCGGTTTTCAATATGGCCCAGGGGGCCAATATTAATGAAAATCCCCCCCTTCCAAAAAAACTAAACTTTTATAAAAAAAATCAAAAGCAATCCAACGCCGCGTTTATTTTACCGGAAATTCCAATCGGGGGTGACGAATACCGAATTCGAAACTTTGATCCGTCTGTCGCCGGTCGAAATTTTTATCTGTATTTTTTTCCCTCCCCAACGACAGGCAAACAGAAAAAAGGCCCGATGTTTGGACGAGCGATAGTCACTGAACGCAGGGCTTTGCATCCTATAGGATTATGTTAATTCCATCCGTCCGCCGTCTTGCTTGCTTAACGCATGAGTGGTATTTATTTAAATGTTTACCCTGCGACCATAGGCGATCCCGAAAGCCGAATCCGACCCGGCCCCCGCCCCACCCCGCCCCCTACTTCTAAAACAAACATAGGGGCCTAACTTTTAACCATCCCTCGGAATATTTTTTCTCTCCGGTAGGTGAAAAAAACAACAATGGTGAGTCCGGAGACTCCATACTTAATCCAGTACGGAATTTGTAGCGGGGCTCCAGGTCATTGGACCACACTTTTGTTTTTGCAGTAGAGTATACCGCAGGAATACAATATTTTGTCGTATTTATTTTATCAACCACGTTCTACTTTTTTCATCGTATTATTACAGGGCACTACGTACAATAATTACGACTCCTATGTTTTGTCGATTCCTGGTTTCGTGGCATCTACGGATGGGATGAAAACATTTTTCACTTCTAATGGCTTCTCTCTTTCGCTTCTCCTTTCCGGGCGAAAAAAACGGGGGGGGGGGGGGGGAAAAAATTGGTCTCTATTGGGGAAACAGTAAATTGGAGTTGGCGGGTGTGTGGAAGAGGAGCCCTGCCGGGGACAACGAGTTTTATGGATTCAATATGTGAACACTTGATGCGATTATGCCGGCCCTCCGTCGTCAGCAGTGGACCCTTACCCACCCAGACCACCACCACTTGTCTTACCTGGCACAAACTTATATGGGCTCGTCCCCCCTCTCCCCCATCGCCCTCCCTTCCTTACCTCGCCTCAGTTCACCCTTCTTAGACCCACGAAGCCCTACCCACCGACTCGGCAATATGTACAGAATCCGGCCCTGTCCCCAACGTAGGCGTTTAAATGTAGCATAAATATAATTACGTTCGTTTTCTAATTGAAATACACTCGATTATCTGTTTTAGCGATAAGAACAGAAACCGAATTTCTTTTTAAAACCCGAAATAGTTCTAGGATATATCCAAACCGGTTGGCGGGGACAGAAGATTGCGAAAATTTATTCCGAAGTTGTTCTCAAACTCAACTTGTGTGCTCGTTGATCAGATTGAGAAAGACGGGTGTCTGGTCCGGTTTCCCACCTATCAGTAGAGAAATACCGATAGTGGCGCGGTACGGTACATACGGCGGGGACCAATTATAAATGCGGTCCTAGCGTCGAGTTAATTCAAAGCCCTGATTATTAATGTAGGTATGTCGTGCCGAGTACCTAGTGAGGGGGCGGGGTGAGGCTGAAGGGAGCCGAACGCCGCCTGTAATTACGACAGATCCCACCCTAATTAGTGTTAACGTTTACCGTGAGGGCGGGAGGAGGGTAAGCGAGGGGCTGTGTACGGGCTGCGGGGACCAGGGGGGAGGGGTCTTTGTGGTGGTCCAATATTTGCTCGAAGCTCGGCGCCGACATTAGCGCTTTGATCGGACCTTGACCCACAGCTGGCCAGCGGCCCGCACGCCCCCCGCCGCGACAAATGTTCCGTAAATATTTGAAAGGCGAGGAGGGGGGGGACCTCCCATTATGCAAATAATAGACCCGACGGCCACCCCCAAAACCCCGCCATTCCTGTAATCGCCTCACGTATGGTTGGGGGTGGGCGCGACCGGATTACCCGGCAAGGGGTGAAGGGCTTCCCGGGGAAAAACGTATCAGGTCTACGCGGAGTGTAACGGCCCGTAATTGGCAACTAGGGCGGAATAAAGCCGAGCAATCCTCCTAGATAGGTAGTAAAAGTTTAATTTTATTACCAGACTTACTTCTGAGTAAAATTGGGAATTTAATCCGATAGGACAAATAGTAATATAGGTAAATAACGCCCGTGTGTTTAAGATTAAGTGTTATACAAATTATAATTTCCAACGAATTTCGATGGATTTTAATATTCCAAATTTTTGGGGCTCAAAATGGATACATTTAATTTATTTGGAGTTTATTTGTACTTTATAATTGTAATAACGTAATATTAGTTGGAATATATCCATATTTATCATTGGAGTAAAAAATACCTGCCTTGTTACATGACATCATCCTGTATTGTTTCTACCCTGTATTGTTTATTTTCAGCTATCGAAGTAGTTGCATTTTACATTAATTCATAAGTAAATTAACGATTAATTAAATTATCTTTCAATCTTTTTTTACACACAAGGAAATGTCCACTCCCACCCCGTATAAGCCAACATCGATTTCAAAATTAACCCCCTCGTTAGACAGTTACACGGTAAAATCAAGAACTGAATTGAAAACGATTTAGGAAACGTCCAGAGGACAGGCAGTAGGGCGAGTTGGGAGGGTGAGATTGGAGTGAGATATTTCTTAGACTTAGATTCCTAGACGGAGCGGGCCCCTCGGAAAGTGGCAGCTGCGCCTTGTCCCTAGCCGGTTGTCTTGTAAATGGTACTCATTTTAATGGAAGTTTTGGCCCGGGGCCTTGTTTCGCCGAGTTGATTCAACTTTCAAGACCGAGAGCTGTCCCCGGCCCTCCGCCCTACCCCTTCACTCACTCACCATACCCCAATCTTGGCGTTACGACGAGGAATGTTCAAATGGGTTGTCGAAAAACACTTTGCATCAATACTACATGATCCAACTTGAATTTGCATTTATTACCGAAATAATTCGTTTTGGCGCATATCACACTATTCTAATATCTATTATCGTTTCAAATTAACTTGTATGATTAAGTGGTTAGATATCCGCGTGGGCAATTAACCGGTATAATTAGAATTGAATTATTATTTAAATGGGGCAACAACAATTCTGAAATAGCCGGAAATCATATACATATTCCATGTATGTAAATTTGGTGATGATTCTTATCGTCAAACTGAAGAATATATGAAGTACATATGTAATATTATAATATTGAAAAATAATTGGTTAGGAACAATAAAGAACAGATATATATTACGAGTGATTTTTGGTTTTGTAAGGTTTATTTATTGGACCGATTTATTTTAATGAAATTGTTTGAATCCATACTGGAATAATTATGATATGAATATAACTGTATTGTCGATTTTTCCAATTTTTATTTAAATTTCTGACACGAAGTTAAAAATTAAACCTTTGAAATCACATTAGATTTCATTATGAAATTCCAATTTTAACTTCTTTATTTGATAGATTCAGGGGGAAAAAGCGAGAAAATCTAATATTGTTGAACGTAGATAAATCATATACACCATAAGGATGTGTGTGCAGGTATATTATCGCAGGCATATTATCGAAAATGAATGCATATTTATAATGTATCCTTAGGATATTTCTGAGGAGGGCGTAGAAAATTATTTCTTACGCATTTCCGTACAATAAAAATACATCGGACATTTTATTTCCCCTCGGGAGGTCACAAAAGCCCTACATTCGCCTTATTATTTAACAACGGACCGGTCTCGATACGGCCGTAGACCTGCGAACAGAGTCCTGCGGGGAGGGCGGCACTGTTATATTTAAAAGCGTCGGGTCGTTTTAAAAGGCGAAGGAGGCGGCAGGTGGCAGTGGGTCGGGGCCTAATTCTGGGGTCGGGATGGCCTCAGTGCGATGCGACAAAAGTACATTTTATCTCGCTTCCCTCTGTCCCGCCTGTGTTTCTAATCGGGCCGCGGAGACTTTCCCGACGCCGTCTCCAGAGCCAGGGCGACCGCTTTCAGCCTCCTGCATAATAAACCCCCCAAGCCCTACCTTTTACCCGGTCCCCGACTGTAAAATAGTAACACCCCCAGCCCCGCTATTAATATTGCCCGCATTTCGCAATATTTGCCCCAGTCGCAAATTCAAATGTCATACCTTGTTAAAGTCTCACAACGATTATTCGGAATTTCATCGTTCCACTTTCGGTATACCCGCCGAATTTATGCTGAATTGATTAAATTATTTATTACTAATTATGGCCGTATTGAGGCCACTGATTTTAATTTTCTTTCATTAGGTCATGTTATATAACAATATCGTGTTATATAAGATATTAATTGAACCGGATCCAAAGCGGTATTATTAAAAAATGTGATATTTTCAATTTATTTTACTCTCTGTAAAAACAATATTATACGGAATATGCGCAATATGCATGTTATATGTATAACTCATTCTGCTACAAAAGCACACCGTCATATATACCGGTATCGTGCAATAAATAAACGAAATACTACTATCATTTAAGAGAAACATTAATTAACACCATTTATGAATATTATTTAAATAATAAAATTCCTTTTTAGATGTATTTAAAAACTCGTTGCTCTAAGAGATAAAAGGAATTTTTATTATTATTACATTAATTGAATAAACCGTATTAAAGTATCGTCCAATCGTCCCTTTACTTATTAAATGATCCTCTTGAATATTAAAAGTAGGGAAATCAAGATAAATTTTACCACGCCTGACTAAATGAGCCGCTAAGAGAAATTAATGCGGGATAAGAGTAGGGGAAATTTCCCAGGAGTGTTATCCTACTTTCCCTTTCATGTCCTGTTAGATAAACTAATGCCCCAGTATATTTCTATACGAATTGTATTATTATGAGATGTTACTTCTAAACGGTATTTTATTAATAAAAAAATATATAATTACGGAATATGATACATACATGAAAAATATAGATACACCCACGTGTATACACAGGAAATAAAAAAAAGGTATTAATTGTTATTTACAATAAACTACGGCGCTTGAATTCGATAGACCAGCACAACAGCTTAGTTTACCGGGTTTAGTATCAAGCGCCGTACGACTGCGTTAATATGAATTAATTCCGGGATTATATCTTATCCCATAAGTTAAATTCGATAAATTTGTCTTATAATACAGATGATAGATGATCACCATTCATCACCATTGTGAACTTATCTCGGCACTCTTATAAGGTATATGCGTAACCTATTTCCGGTACGTGAAGTGGGGGCCTCATTAATTTACTGACGTGATGTTGCTGACTATGGGGCGAAACCGAAACCGTTTTAATGGTCATATTGAAATAATTATATTAACAGAATGTCCAATAACTTGCTTAGGTGCTGAGGCCAGTGAAAGCGCAAAAGAAATGTGGACGCCGTCTTAATTAATTAAATAATTAATAATGTAACTATTATACCATACAAGGTCATTAGCGAACAAGGGGTAGAATTAAATCCAGAAGGTAAATTAGGTTCTTTAAATGACGAGAAAATATGAAAGTATTTAGCAATATTTTTGAGATTGATGGGCCTCACGAGGGCCAGTTCGGACGGCCCTTAATCGTGGTCGTTAAAACTTGTCCCAAGCCGAATTGCGGGCGTAAATTTTTGCGCGGGAAATTAGCGGCACAAGATCAGTCCCCTTTTATTTCTGTCCATTAATGACATTTTTAACTCGGGCTGCAGATATTTGGGCCGGCGTAATTAAAGCAAGGCGGGGGCATCGTCCGCCCCGGCCGTGGGTGTGGCGGCATGAGCCACCGATGGGCGAGGGCGAGGGCGAGGGGTACGAGAGGAGGAGCCTGTTAAACTGCAGTAAACCCGTTACGGCGAACCGGCCTTAAAACGCTCGTCCCAACCCCGGAGTAAAATCCAAACAGTATGACACTTAACTTCGTTACGGCCGTGCAATAAAGTTTACGGCCTAGCCGCCCCACACCACTCCCTCCCGCCGCCCCATCGGTCTAGCCCCTCCTTTTCCAATCTCGTCCCCTGTTCCGGAGTCCCCCGCCGCGGTCATCCGACTCCTACTGGGCAAGCCCGCGACTTATTGCCGTATAAGAAAGTGCCCCGCCTATGATTTTCCTTCCCCGTCCCCTTTTTCCTCAGCCGCGGAGGAATAGCAATTCTCGCTGATAGGAATACGTGACCTTATCGCGGCAAGAATCTTAAAAAGGCGGCCCCGCTTATATCCGCGGAATAACAACGCTATTTATAGGACGTGAGCGCGAATAGAGTAACCCGGCGCCGGCTCCTAGATCGGGCTCGAACACATCGGCCCGTCTTAAACACTTGTTTTATGAAACTATATTTAACGCTGTCCGTCTCATAGAATATAGATAGTATGTGAGAGCACGGGGGTTATTTTAAAAGAAATCTCATAAATATCAACTCAGGAAATTACATTTCTGGATATCACCATATTCATCATTCT
Organism: Lethocerus indicus; assembly: GCA_019843655.1. Taxonomy (NCBI): domain Eukaryota; kingdom Metazoa; phylum Arthropoda; class Insecta; order Hemiptera; family Belostomatidae; genus Lethocerus; species Lethocerus indicus. The sequence goes on from JACDQD010000006.1 coordinate 9,278,707, forward strand.
AGGTTTAATTAAAAAATTGTCGTTCGTGTTACGCCAGTCAAACTGGAATTCATAAAATATATTTTTATCAGTTACGGATGTATCATTTAAAATTCAGAGTAACCGATCTGTCTCGCTGCATCGAATTTCCTCCTCCAACCTTTCTAGGATCTAAAATGCAGTGGAGTCGCATTCATTTTGAACTAGACGGTTGCCCTTTTAAGCAAACAATTATAGCGAGACCGGAGACAAGGTCTCAAGGGTGGTGGGAGGGTGGAGGTGGGGTACACCTCTTCTTTAATTAAGTGAAGGGGAATGGTGAGGGGCAAGTGGGGGTGCCCCGGGCCCCTCCCCGGGGAGCAAACGCCTACCTCGACCGGACAAACGCCGTCTAATTAATCCTCCACATCCACAAAATACCCCAATTTATTAGTATTCTATAATAAAAATCAATTCGACTATTGCTGTCATTACTTTACAGCGGTGTATTTTAGCGTATACTGCCCGAATGCGAATACTGAAATTTAAATTTCTCTCATGTTATAATATTTACACTCCATAAAGTATTTGAATCGTTTTAGATTAACGTTCGCTTGTAGAGTTTGAATAACACAGAAAAATAATTAAATTCCAATGTCCTATTTTAATTATATTTTATTTGCTCATCGAAGTTACAATGCATGGAATTAAGCGTAAAATAATCCGTTGTTTAACTTTCATATAAGTTATGTGATATTATGAATTACTTTATTGTTGTTAATTTTAATGACTATACCATAATAAAAAAATAAGAAACACGAGGTTGTCAGACTCCATCAAAATCTATATCTATATTTATTATTATCTTTCCTCTCCACAATAGAAACCTTTTCGTGGGTTTCTTCCATCGAAACACTTTAATTTTAAACTGGAGTTCTGAAGCGGACAATTATAGCGAGTCAGCGATGGAGGATGGTGGGAGGGGGGGGACGGAGAGCTTCGCGTCTTCTTTAATTAAGTGGAGGTTGCCGGACGGGGGCAAACAGGGGCGGGTACCTGGGGGCGGCAAAGGCCACCTAATTAAAACTGGCGGCAAATGACAAAGAGAAGTCGGGGGAAGGAAGGGCCCTGGCCGGCCCCACGCCCGTCCGTCTTTTTTTAATTACGGGCCTCGGCCACTCTCCTCGCCTTTTCCCGAATTAAAATTGCCCGCTTCCACCCTGCTTAACCTAACGCCCACCCCCGCCACTCTAAGATGCCTCCGGGGGTTGCGAAGTCGCTCCCCTGATTAATGTGAAAAAATTGTTCCTCCCCTAGAATGGCATCGTTCTAGTTGTAGACAATGCCTTTTTTAAATCCCCACACGTTTCATCATAAAATACACCTTTATACCATAATGTATACAGAATATTGAAGTGAACGAAGCAATACACTCTTCAAAACAAGATATGAATCGACTGTTTCCATTGACAACATTATTTCTTTAACAACTAATGAGAAAAACGTCAAAAGTTCCGAACGATCTGTTACGAATTCATAATTGATCTTCAGCTTGTCTACAAGACCTTCAGGTCTGAACGACGATCATGTATACGTCGCTCTCTTCAAAACCGCGGCACATTTATAAACGCACAACTCAATTATTCGGGACTATCCGCGACAGAATTGTAAGTAGCCTGTTTTAAACTTGTTGCGAGTGTAACGCATTTCTGAGAAATACATTTTCTCCCATTGAACGAACATTTTGACAGCCAATAAAAACACAAGCCTTATATTTTCCCAGAAGCGACGTTTACGTTCGGCCATTAGGCGGGGAAGTCAGGGGGGAGGCGGCGGTTTCAGCCAACCGTAAAACAGTTTATTGTTGGAATCGCAATTAATTATTGAGACGCCGAGAAGAATATTAGTTTTGTGGGAGGAGGGGGAGGGGACGGGTGTATTCTTGGGCCAGATGCGCGGGGCGGATCCATTTCTCCATTTACATTTTTTTCTAAATCCCCGCACCGCTCCTGAGATAACACTGAAAAGCAATAAAAACCGAGTTCAGTGAATTTGTTAGCCGTCGTGGCTGGTTCCTCCAACTACGGGACAAAAAGCCCTCGGACCTCCTCCACCTCCTCCTCCTCCTCCTCCTCCTCCTACTCCTCAACCGATCTTTTTGTCTAGCGACGATATTCCCTTCGACCCTTTTCTCCCTTTTTCTGTTCCCGGTTATAAATTGCCGGCAACAATGGCCCAGGGCCCCCAGAATTAATGCCCGGTGGCATTTAATAAAATCTTAACCAACATTCTGTTTTCCCGGACCGGAAGAATGAGGAAGGGAGAGCGAGAGAGAGAGTGAGGGAGGTTGAAAAAAGAAAGTAATAACGAAACGGCGGATCGGAATAATTACTTATTCATTGTCCCAGTTGTATTAGCCCCTTTCAGAATGAAGTCCTTTAAGAACGGAGGACCCGAAATTACAATTGTCTACTCTGTTGTTGTGATAACCCTCCAACAAGGCTAATTAAATAGTCTCGCCATTTTATTTTGTATACGCAACTGACTTCAACATTTAGACAGATATTGCATTCGCGATGATTTATAATAAATTAATTGTAATGCACATTGTATAGACGACGAGTATAGTTTTTTCAGTATACGAGATACACTTCATAACTGCGAAAACAGAAAAAAAATTATAAGTATACAATGACAAAATACAGATAATAACAGCAAATAACATGTTTAGGCGTGGAGATGTATCAATCAGTCATATAAAGTGAGCGGGGTAGAATTTCACCTAAATAATGTAAAATTTTAATTGAAATAACGTTTATTTAAAACAATGTTGTCACTTTTCAGAAATTAATTTATTCATTAAAAATTGGAAAATTAAAATATTTTGATGAGTTCTGGTAATTACTGGTTTGACAGTGAATGGAAAACGTGCACTAATATGAGATACATTTTTGCGGTAAATTATATATGTTTCTGCTTACCTGAAAAACTAAGAAAGCGGTAAAGTTAATAATTACCGGTGTATTCTTCCGAATCTCGCTGATTGTGAAAATTGCAGGTACCTCAACGAAAATTTACATTAACTTTTTTATTTATTTCCCATCGGTTTTACGAGCGATTTCATCGTAAGTTTAACTTCTGTCCTAATTGCACCAAGCTGAAAATTTCAACTAGGGTCAATCAGGGTTACCACCAGAGGTCTTATTGGTTCTGAACCTACGCCTTCAGCTACTGAACCACCGCGACGCAATATATAAACTCAGAAAGAATTTCACAAAAATTATGTTTCACAAAATCAGGTGCTAGGAGCCTTCTGCCAAGGCACACACTTTACTTATACATTTTACTTATATAAACAGTATGTCGCAAATACCTTAATTGCCTTTTATGATGCAGTTATGAATGGAGTATTCGGAGGCAGTATTTCAGCCGGCGGCCGATAGATAGGGCCGGGTGCGCGTATTGACTAACATGGCCGAGCCCTAGACGAGAACCATTTTATTTATGCTACACTTAGTCTTCGTTGAAGTGGATTAACACAGAATAAATATCGTACGATGATTATATGTTTGCAGAAAAATAAGTAACGGAAAATTGGGAGGGTCAAGTTCAAGATTTAGTAAGTAGAAGTTGAATCGAATTTTTTATTCTCTTTTTAGTCCTTTTCTTTTGGTTCATTGATTATGCTGTTGATTTTACGTTGCACCCAACACGAAATCTTTACTTCATGACCAAATAAATTAGGATGAACTGTTTTTCATCCTATATATAATAAATTAAATTTCGTCAAATATTCGGGTAAAAACAATTTATGATTAGGAACTAGTCCACTAAGGATGCTCTGTCACGGGTGATTTATGCGCAGTGCAAAGTTTCGGGGCATTTGTCAGTCGGGACGGCCGAGGTTCATAAGTTCAATGCGACAACATTTTATCATCTTGACCTTTCCATGCATCCGACTGGAGCATTGGAGGGGGAAAGGGGCACTCTTTAACTTTTAGAAAGAGCAACAGGTCCCGCTGCCCGCCCACCGGCGTCGCCATTATAACCGGCGGCCCCTTCAAAACTCAAAAGCGATTGCATGCCCCGTTTAAATTCCCCGGGGCTGTGGAGGCCTTCTAGGGGTTGGATCGGGCGGGGGTAATTGTAATTCGTTTTATTCCTCCGATTTATATGAACCGTGGGATTGAATTAGAGCCTTGCGCCTGACCAGTTTCAATGACGGCAGGGAATAATTTCTTTATTGCCTACAGTGCGTAATAGGTAGACTGGCAATAAACTTGCCATTTTCTGTACCCTTCCGCATATTTGGCCCTATGTAACGCTTGCACTGTTACAAAATATTACTGACGACTAAATTAAGGCATAGAACCGACCTCGATACCGAATTACCACAGACGTGCTTTTCATAACCATTGTCTGGTCCACCGAAAGAATTCCAGTAGGCGATAGATTCAACAAAAATTGCGAGTCGAGAACTGTCTACATTGTATAATAAAATCTTGATTATATTTTACCCACCATGATATTTATCATAGGCTGGCCCAAACACCTTCTTATAGTAACTGTCCTTGAGTTGAACCTTGTAATTTACGGTAATATGTACGCACTGCTGAGCATCGTTCGGGTCAGTCCACGATCGACGGAACAACTAAAGCGGTCAGATCATCAGATAAGTTTCCTATCGGAGAGAGTTCCAGCCTGGCTTAGGGCGGGGTGGGAAGGGGAGCACCCGATTACTTCAGCTTTACAGAACAGAAATTTCCCATAACGCGTTTATAGCATTAATAGTAGTTGCTTGTGAAACCGGAACCGGCACAACTTGTACTACTGTTCGTAGATTATTCCCTGCATTCCCATCGCTGACGACGTGTCACTTTCGAGCATATCTTCAGACTAAAAAATATTACTGGTTTATAACAAATATTTTTATCAAGTCTTACAAACGAAAGCTATAAATTGACAGTAATACATCCGTATGGAGTATTATGAAGCACTGCCGAATCAGAAAGTGGTGGCTTCGTGGTAAGATTCAATTGTGCACAGTATTGCGCTCCTATAAAAAAAGCCATGCAAGTTTATAGAGCTCACGAGAGTTTCTCGGAACAGTATTTCGTGATTATTTTTATTAAAATTCGAGTTCGAAATTAACAAACTTCCGGTATTCTGTAAAATCATCACAATGCTAACAATAAATACAAGTTACAAGCGGATACCAAACATATTGCATGAAATATCTAACTAACCCTAATTGTAACGCTCTAACAAGGCGTGCATTCAACCGTGGAGGAATTTGATGAATAACGGGCTCGTATATTTTTAAATAAAATTCGTTTTCACAAACAGATATGAATATAAATATATTTAAATGGCGTAATAAGTACATCAAAGGCTGAGAACCAATCGAGATTTAATGCATTCCACCAGTTCTACTTCGAGAACCGTGGGTCTAATAATTTGCCAAGTCCAAGTGGCCCAGGCATTCCTCTGTTAGCGGATGATCGAACATTGGGAACATGGGAGCACAGAAACCGGTCAAATTGTCGTACAACTTGGCCAGTATCACATACCGGCATCCAGTACCGATTCCCCCCCCCCGCCCCCTAACACATTTATAGTATTAATAGTTTCCGGCGGAGTTGAAATCGGTACGTGGTGGGGGAGGGAGGGAGGGAGTAGCACGGCCGCTAATTTCTCTGTCGGATGCTGAGCCTCAGACCAGGGGCTGCTCTGGAATTTCATTTGGCCTCCCACCACTCTGGAAGTTAGCGGCCGAGAGTCCCTTCCTCTCTGTTGCAGCGTAAGGGGGGTTCCCAATAATTAACCGGGTATAGGAGAGAGGGGCGGGAGAGGGCGGGAGAGGGAGGGAGGGAGCCCGCTTCACGTCATTAGGCGGGGTGGCCTAGGTTTGTTAAGTCGTATCCGGGCGGGGAAATCTGGCGCTTTAAGGTTATGGCAACGCGCCTGTACGCTGAGCGGGGCGGAGTACGGCTGTTTAGCACAGCGATACGCCGCTATCGGCCCGCGTTTTCCTTGCGGTATTGGCACCTCAGATAATTGCTGGGGTTCGAACAGACCCGCGTAGCTGCTCGCTACCGCGCTCGTCTAATTTTCGTTCTCGGAATTTACATCTTCCGATATTCATCTCAGATAGAGAGACGAATAATATAATTCCTATTTTTCTATGTCTGGAAATTAACAGGAAACAGAAATTATAATTTTTAAAGGTCATTCGTTATATTTTGAAAGATCCCTGCTTCAATGACAGCTGTACGTTACCATATTGAAAAACGCTACGTAGGCGCATTTATTTAACCGTACATGCTATTTAAAGTGCAGATAGAATGCTTTATTGACAACCGACATGAATACTTAACTTGAATATTTAGCGAGCACAATGTCCTGATGTATCAAATCAGAATCGATTGTGATGACCTTAATGGACGGAGAAAAATACTGGTATTACGTAATGTATTTTGTTTTATCATTCCCTAAATAGAGCAATTAGCTGCAGTGACTGTTACGCGCTTACGTAATATTTAAAAGACGAATTCATTTTTTTCAGAAATTACCTTCGGTACTTTTTTTTTCGGGCACTTCAATTACGTAAACCGTAAAATCGTGAAAAATGGAATTACGCAAGAACGTACTGCCCGAATTGAATGTTACGTACGTCCGCTTCTGGGCTAAAAAAAAAGAATAAGCGGGACCCCAGTTTCGATTATCGCAGAAGTTTTTATTATTTATTATTTCGAATCGAATCTGTCAATTACCATTGATATATGAATACTTATTCGCACACTCGCGCAGCTAACGAATAATATTTATTTATGTCCGAACGATAATGGGGTTGGACACTTGGCCAGTTTGTGGTGGTATGTCGGGGGCTGGACTTCATATAGGGTTTCATATTTATGAAGATGATTTATGGAGGGGCGAGTCTATTGCCAAACTAACGGATATATGCGGCCCAATCGTTGGGTTGTAACTGAGAGGTGGGCCCGATAATGGCCAACTGGGCTCGGTGATGGACGCAGAATCCGCCACTGTCGTTCCGATTTAATTTCGCTTTGATTAATGACACGGCCCGCCCAGAGATGGGACGAAACGCCCCTACAAAAGGGGAAAAACAGATAGAAATCTCAATGTCCGGCGCGTTTAGTTTCAGCACTCTAGAATATTAAGCGCTGATTACAGATTATTAATATCACTCGACGCCAAAATTTTTATTTACACTATACTTTTACTAAATATTCAATATTGAATATCTACTGAAAAAATGAAAATACGTTAGCATATAAAACATTCTTAAGATGTTGAATAGAAATGACTTTCAATAGTAGAATAGATGTTTCATCGGCTCAATAAAGGAAAATTTAACGTTCATAAAGTATTCGGATATCCTGGAAAAGGACATAAGCCAACGTAAGTATCGAAAAAATCGACAAGATACCTTAATTATTGTGTTTTGCCGCGGAATAATAACCCGATATACTAGATACGGCCATAAACGTAAAATAAGATAAGATACAGTTACTAACCCAAGTCGACGAGGTTCCCCCGCGCAAAACTTTATCATGAACTTATTAACTTTTTTATTAATGTTTATGTCATTTGGTCTCATGTTCTGTCTAAAACCGGTCTTTGACAATTATTCTAAGACCGACGTATTGAAACTGTAAGTGAAAGAGTCGGGTTGAGCGAGTGTGAACAGACCTTTTTTTGCAGTCCCTTTTGCCGACCCTTACGGGGGGGGGGCGGAAAATAAAAGCGAATTCCATGGAATGTGTAATTAGATTCAATAATTAGAATCGCGGTGAGGTACCAGCGGCCCCGGTACGGTTTGTGGGAAGGGGGGCAGGAGGGGACCGATTATCCTAAAGTACCCTTGCATGTCGGTGCCACCTGTACACGAGAACGCTTTCGAATAGCTCTCGTTGATATCTTTTTTTTTTGTTTTTTAAATACTCATTTGGCCGACCGAATAAAAGGACGGGGAGGAGGTGACTTAACTCCAATTTGTTGGACAAGAGCAGCTCCCGTAATATATTGTTAATTTGTTTCTACCCCGATCGGCCCGGGGATTTGATTGAAATCCTGCCGATATAACTTAATCAAGTCTCCAATTGGATCCCCGATCAAATACAGGCGTTCCGTTCAAACGCGTCACAATTAAATATTTCGGACAGGTTTCGAAAAACAATTGGCACACGAATGCAACAATTTCCAGAATACATATTTTACTCGTTTGACAATAAAATATAATAACAAGTTCAGCGGATAAATTTCGACGCCATATGTCGCATATTCTTACGGAAGTATTATTAATTTTTGTGGTCATAGTAAAATAATTATTTACATATAGGATCTGATAAAAATGACGTTACTGGATATAAATTATTTTCCAATACAATTTGGCGGACTTCATGAATGATGCATGAAATTGAATTACTTACATAATGGTTCAATAAAATTTAATTGTATGCAAGTAAGTGTGAAAATATTTTGCATTTTCAATGCATGATTTGTACGAAATCCTTGAAATTCGAGAGAAATGAACCTCCCGGCAGAGGTATAACGATGCCGTTATAGTTATTCGACGATCGGAGGAGAGATTAGAGAAGGGGGGCGGATGCAGCAAACTCGAGAGCGCGCGAAATTGCAACGGATACAAGCCGATTAGCGTCTCAGACGCGTCTCCCATACTGATTGGCTCCATTTCCAACGCACGATGTCAAAATTATATGTAGACTGTTCGCCAGTGAAATATTAACACAAGTCCCGCGACTCCCGAGCATGCTGTTGATAAGGGCAAATAATCCAAGCGGAAAACTGTGAGCTGTTAAAATATCGGGCGAAAGGAATGGTCAGAACATGACTTAGGAAACTAAATTCATGTTACCTCTCTTCATTTGGCCAATTTAAAATATTATAACTAAGATAATTCATAATTTAATTAATTTAATACATGTATCAGAATCGTCAATCCTTAGCTGTTGGTTCTACACTTTTAGAGATTTTCTTATTTTCATTTGCATTAAACATAGTGGGCTGGCATTTTCAGAATGGTTTCTTCTAATTATTTGCACTTCAATTAATATAGAATTTATGTAACGATTACATTGATTATCTTAAATTAATTATGACATTGGAGTAGATAAATTCAATCGCAAATGTTTGTATATTTTAATATGTAAAGTTATAGTGATTATGAGTACATAAGTGTATATATATTTATATTTATATATTACTACGGAAAATCTGCCTCAAATATTTTAGAATTCCATGACTTGATGACTCTGCTGAACTGATAACTTGTCCTTATTGCAGCACTTGAGCCCGAACTTCAGATAGTATTGTAATTCTGAAAAAAGGAAAAAGAAAAAAATGAAACCTCAAAAAAAATGAAAGCAAATATTTGTGCTCTTATGAAAAAAGTTTTATTCATCTCATGTGGGACTGCGAGCATTATACCTGTGCGGTGGAAGCCCCGCCGAAATTTTCGAAATCCGCGTCTTTGATACTTGGCGCTTTATTAAAAAACTTCTCTTAATTTTTACCCGTCTCCCATCGGCTGTTTCGACGTCTTAGAACGGCGGAATGGACTAGCACGAATTAGGAATTAAAGACAAGCTAAAGAGTAAAACCCCTTATCAGAAACTCGATAAGTGTGGCCACCTATAAGACTATAAAATATTATATCTGGTCAGAAAATACATCACTAATTTACTAGGAATACTACGAACGATGGTACGATACTACCAAACGTTTTTTTTTTACCCGGGAATAAATATCGACTCTATTAAGCGAGTCTTGTGCAAACAATACGGTTTCACAATATTTTCATCCCTTAGTGTTGTGTATTTTAGAAATAATGCTGCGGTTTAGTTAGGTAAGCGCAGGATCCTACTGCAATAATACCACTGCGGGTGCACCTGATAAAGAACAGCCACTGCTAATTGCCCTATGCGGCAAAATTCCCTAAATTTAATTTAATTCCACAGGTCTTAATGAATTAAACATAAGATATCGAACAAGTAATAACGTATTAAAATGTAATGATATTGATAGAGTTACTACTGAAAATCAATTAATATATTTCTATTTACCTTGTTGAATTTAAATGATCGTTTATTTCGTGGGTGATCGGAGAAATAGGTGATATAATGACGGAATTTATTTTAATATATACCTAATGTTTTATCAAAAGGCCTTCTTCATCGGCATTTGTTGGGTTATTGTAGGATCCGGGGAATCTACAGTAAGTGGATAGAACTAGACATACCGTTGTGGAAACGGAATAGAATCTCATGAATTCGTATCGATAGATTTTGAGAAGAACAGGAAAACTTTCGGGCGCACAGATGGAGGTGACAATCTCCCCGTGCACAGCTGAATTAAGTGAAAAGCTTTTCCGACGGCGGCGAACTCATTCGAAGGAGTGGACCCCGAGAGTTAAAACAGAAGTACGTTCTCAAGATAACATTCAGATTCAATCCTGCTTTAAGAAAGGTTTCAAAATTACATACAGAATTATATGTGTACGTAGGTATATATAAATGCTAATGGATGCCATTCTAATATTTGAAGTTAAATTATATTTGCGGACAATCTCCACACATGATGTAAGAACGGGGATATATTTACATATTGTGTTCAATACAAAGTCACGGCAATAGTCTGCATTCATTCGAAATTACTTTTTGTTTGTTTTGTGCTTAATTTTGGCTGCAATACATTATGTAGCAAAAGAAGTTGAATTCGTACAGACGTTGCACCTTTTATGCTGCACTTATAAAGTCAGGTTCCGTGAGGATTCGGGTATCAATATACTGTAACATTCTCAGATGTGTATTTAAGAATTTTACATTTAGTAATATATTTTTTTTTGTCTCTTTTATTGTTACAACTGTAAAATTATACAACAAGCAACATTTTCATAAATGTTGGGAAACGATACTTCATTTTTTTTACTACAGAATTCTACTCACAGAGAGGAATAATGCCATGACAGGTCAAAAATACCCAGGATAAAAATAGTGATATGAAATTAAGCCACACTAATGTACCTATAATTTACCACGCAATCGACCTCGACATTCCGCCGTCTTCCTTTCATAATCATTGACTTAGTTTCTTTGATTTTATTTGATACACTCATTTAGCCGCGAACTTTAGTTTTATTTCTTTCTAAAGTGTCGATTGGACTATCGGAGATGAACTAATCCCGGAAGTTTCCGTTTGTATTGCCCGGGCAATGGATCTTTCCCCGAAGGGTTGAGGGCGTTATACCCTGGCCGGGGGTGTGACTGGTTGCGCCCTCATGACACGAAGCCGCCGAAACAATTGCGCCCCCACTTCCAAACAGAGTCCACCGGAAATGGTTTTTCTCTGCCCTCCTCCCACCCCCCTCCTCTACCCCGCAAACACCACCAGCACACTTCGGAGCCCCTTTCTCTTGCCCCTGCCGCCCAACTCTACCTCTGCGGCAACAAGGCCAGAAATCCTTAACGGTTTGATTGAGTGAACGGGCACATCCCCGGCCGCCTTTTTCAGGGCGGGAAACCAATTAATAGAGAAAGGAGGAGAAGGACGTGGTGAGTTCGTGGGTGGAGCGGGGTGGGCGGGAAAGGGGGCTGGGGAGGTTAGCGAGCAGAAAACCCGAAGAGTTAAGAGAAATCTTTTCTACCAATCCTGGAGTTAGACTTCAAGTTGATTGGCACCGAAGTAATTCCCGGGGCCCCGGAGGAGGATGAAGACTGTCGTCCCGCGGCAAATTCACTTCCTCCTCCATCGGACTTCTTAATTAATACAAGGAATTCCTCCTATTCCTTCTCTGTAACAGCAATTGAATTATTGTTGCCAAGTATTTGTACTTGCACCTATATTCTGCACCCTATTCGCCTAAACACTATTTTGAATGTACATTTTTAATACGATTCATCGTATATATTTTTTATTTCAGCATAAAATTCAGTTGTTTTGAGAATAAAAAAATGCAATTTATGTCATTTTTATTAGCATTATTCTAAATTTCAAAATACTAAACTAAGCGCAGTCCATCTACCTATACAGCATTGGTATCTATAAAAATGAAACACAACACACAAATTTCAAATTCATTCGTTTCCTACTTTCTTTATTTATTCCTCAAACGTTTATTTAATGTGTTCTTTAACATTTGTTGATAAGTCCCCTAAAAAAACAGTCAAAATTATTCCTCTATCTGCTATCTAGTGTAAGCTTTTCTCGAGCTCCTCTATACTCGGGACCGAGGGCAAGTGACAACGTCATGATACCGGTTTCAGTGGGCAGGGTTTTCCTAGTATTGAACCCAGGTACTCAATTTCCTGCGCAGAATGACCCCCTCTTCCGGCAGGGGAAGAGAAAGGGGGAGAAATAAGAAAGGCGGGGAAAGAATAAAATCGCAGTGGGAACAGAAATGTGAGCCAGAAGGTGAGAAGAAGAGAAATATACTATTCGGCATGGATTGCGGTGTCGACGTTTGATGTGCCCTGCTCGAATATAAAAATTTATCGTCTCTCACTAAACTGTCATTCATTCAACATTGCTCAAATGCACTCCATTTCACTACGGATTCATATGCTGTTCACTATAATTTTGTAACAATATTAAAATGTTCTTGATGCTTTTAACCTGGCGAGACTTTTATATAATGCAAATTTTTCACGGAAATATAATATCGCTACGGACATTATTATTTTACAGCCTTATAAATTTTCAGATTGTGGCTATTCAGAAGAGAATTTTTCATCCGGTACCATTTCACCGAGTTCATTTCACCGGCTAAATCCCGGCACAGAATCCATTCTACTTGGGTCCTGCTATAATATCCAAGGTATAGCGTTCGGGGGGGGGGAGAGTTCGGGTTTCGAAACAGGGGACCCGAAACTTGAATCATCCCAAAACGGATTACTGATTCAAATTCCAATCTGTAGACTGGGCCTTCCCAATTTTGCCCCTCCCGAAGCCCCACTGCAATTCCAAACAGCACCCTTCAATCTTAAAACAGTTATAGTGAAATTGCTTCACAGATTTTCGTTGGAGCGAATGATTATGCGTATCGGTAGGGGAAAGATCGTTTTCCTCTTTAGTCACTTCCAGCCCCCGTGTCATCGTCGTTTTTCGGGTCCTAGCAGTTTATACAAGCCTCAGAAAGCTTTCATTTTTTTAGAATGAGTGTGAAAACGAAAACGTTTTATTAGCTAAAATTATTACTGTATGCCATCCGAAATTAATCTATTATTTACGAAGGCATGCATTATAATCATTTGTTCTTCTTCTTTCAATCGGAATAAATCAATTAATCGTAAGCACGATCAATCAGATTGAATAAACCATAAAATTAAAATACTATAAATTAAGAATCCCAAACAAAACTCATACAGCGCTTCTTGTGGATATCGGTTGCTGATTGAGCGCTTTTCTAATAGAATGCTACTGATCAATAGTGAGAAGCCAAAAATCATCTAATAGAAATTTATTACACCCCTAACCTCCTTCAAAAATAGATAATACAGAACGAATAGTGTATACCGCAATGAATATTCAATTTTAAACCCCAATTACTGTTCACAATAAATACAAAAACGACGGAAAACCAAGGTATTGCAAAGGTATGCTAATTAATGCATACGACCCAAATTGAGACACGGAGTAATTAGATTAATTTCCAATATATTGTACGGTTAGAATTACCATCGAGGTGGGGATATGACCGCCGCAGTCATCAACTATTAATTAACAACCTGCAGTGTATTTGAAGATAACCACAATATCGCGGTAGCGTGCCAATAAATGCAGCTGTTAATCTTAATTTTACGCAGATTTCGTGTGACTCGAGTATCCTCTCAATTATATTTCATTGGTGCAATTCTGTTTCCGTACATGTATATTTATACATATATTTTGATTGAATATCTAACAAATATTAAAAGCTTTAATAATATATGTCATTAAAGTTTCTAGAACTAAAAGAGAACATGCAGTGGAATCGATCTTTTAGCGGATTCTTCTGGTAAAAATAAACTGAAAAATATAATATGGAATATTTAGTAATATTCAGAGAAGAGATCAAGTACTTGGAGTGTAGAAATGATATTTGTATTCAGAGAATTGTAATATTAATTGCGAGTTTAATAAGAAGTGAGTCAATCAGGAGAGTGAATGAAATGAAAACAATTGACAAAATATGATCTAATAATGGAGGTAACCTTATTTTATAACATCAATGTTTAAGGACAAATGATAAACATACGCCGATGTCAATTAAGATTAGCCGAATCCAGTATGCCGGCACTAAAGTAGGGGAAGACATGCGAGGAAAGAGGCGGCATATTGCGGCCCGGCAACCGAAAATTTCCGGGTAATTTACGAGGGACGACTTTTCCCGGGGCCGAAAGGAAAAAAAAACTAGGCGAGAGCGTATAATGGGAACCCTTTCAAGTCGGCCGGCCGATGGAGTCCCCGCCATTTGGCCCGAATACAGCGGGGACCCCGAGAGTCCATCTGATAGCCGTATAAAAACCGACCCGCCGTGTCTCTATTTTGCAATTCGCATAACTCACACGGGCGAGTCCAGTCCGCGCTATCGCCCGGCATCTTACGGTTGTTTCCAATCCGGGTAGTGCTTAAAACGAGATTAGACAGAAAAAAAAATGGTTAGGCCGAGGAAAAAATAAAGGGCGAACCGGATATAATGGCGGGGAGAGGGAGAATTTTTATCCGAAATCATATTCCCCCTCCCCGGGGCGAATTTATTGGGCAGTCGCCCCGTACGGGGAGAGGACGGGCCTACTCCGCGCCAATGGTAAATGTAGTTTATGCGGGAAGTCGGCACCGGCTCCTTTGGCCTTACAACGGCCGTACTCAAAATTATTACTGCTTTCGTGGACTTACAGATGCCCCGTCGTAAAATATCTACACGGCCCCGGTCCCGTCCCCTATACTCCAGCCTCATTTTGACTGCCCCATTCATACGCCCCGAAACTTTTGAGAAAATAACATCGAGCGCGGAAAAACGATACGCACATTATAATTAGATCTGTACCTGGCCACCTGGTTTTTATTCAATCCGGGAGGAAACAGATATTTATAGTTTAGAATTCCTGTTATGTTGTATACGACGATTTGGAATACCGTTGTCTTCTCTTATTTTCTATCTCCTCACGCTGGTTCGGCCTTTTGCTGAACCGGTCTGTCGATTCCAGTGAGTTTCCCTTCGAAGAAGATCAAGAAAACAACAAATATTTATAATTCTAAACGTTTAACAGCGCCGCAGCTTTTTGTTCTGAAGACATACATACGTCTACAGTTCCATCCCGGGGATGGCAGATACGTGTATCCAGTTTGAACAAAATCGGTCAAACGGTGTCGATTTGCATGAGGGACTAAAACACAGACTCTCATACTTATGTAATATATAAGAAGAGGTATACAAGTGGAACAATGAGAAAGGTTCCGGGGATATAGGGCCCATTAAAGGCCGATGAAAGTTCCACTTGGGAGAACTATGAGGATAGTCATTTCACCTTTGATAGGGCGGCTTCCAGTCCATCTCGTGTTAGAAAAAAGTTTCGCCATAGGAGGGCTCCGATTTCGATCTTCATGCCGAGATCCCGGCGAGGGAAAAAAGTATAAAACTTTTCTTGTTCCTTCGGAAGTTTGTTTAATATATATATATATATATATATATATATATATATATATATATATTTTTTTTTTTTGCAGGACATCATTCTCTCCGATTGGGAATACGATCCAGTATATTCCTGTTGTACTGGTATGTCCCAATTTACTTCCGTAATAATTCCCGATCCTGCCTGGAGGAAAACATATGAAAATATTCATATTTCGCGTATATGTTGTGATTAAATACTGTCCATTTGATCTATAAATTGAAATGTTGGCAGCTATTGAAAATTGTAAATAAGCTGCTTCCTACAATCCGTAATAAAATGCTCATTTTCCGAAACCTTAATACATACGGAATGGGGAAAATCGGTATATCAAAATAACAATTTGTGCGGGCGCATTAAATTATGGGTTTAAATTATTATCGGTTTCGTACGGAAATGCCTGACTGTACAGATTGGCGTTTGTCGCGTTAACAAATATTTGTTCTTAATTTAAGTTGGAAAAGTTCAACTGGGCAATGTTGTCATAGATGGAAAAGTTTTAGCCGCCAAGTGTAGTACGGCCACTTATGATAGCCACTTTCAGAGCAGCTGTTTCTGAACAGCTGCTTCTGTATTAAATTACATATCTCGCTCCATTCCGGAGACCGGCCATTTTCCAACGGGCAGTTCTACATATGTCGATGCGAGTAGTCGGTCATTCATTCTACTAGAATATTTATTATCAGCACTGGAGAGATTTTAATGTAACTCTCTTAAAATTAACTCTTTTAAAATTAAGGTTCAAATGATTCTTTCTCCTAGGATATGTTCGCATGTTCCACCGAACAGTTTTTTTAACTATGAAATTTCATTGCTACCCTCTATCGAGGTTATTTTCAACTTTATATACCCTGAACTTTCGGAATAGTAAAAGTACACATATATACAATCACTACAAAATACGTTGTAAAGCGTTGTGGTGTCATATTCCCTGGATCGATGGAGATAACTCCGGGTAAGACGAGGGGGGGTGTTCATTTCTTTATCCGCTCATTTTTGGGTCCATCCCCCTACCGACTTACACTGTCTGGGCCGTAAGAAGGCCTCGGCTTCGCCGGGTGTAGTTTAATCAAGATAATACCGAGAGTGGCCCGGAGAGACAATGGGCGGCCCGCTACCTATTCCCCGGTGGCCGAGATCTTGGCTTTCTCAACGGTCTAACAAGACACTCCCGGACCTATTCCTTCCCGCAATCTTCTTTCCTCCAGACTGGCCTTTATCGACTCTCTACTGAATATTAGATACATTTCATTGCATTAAAAAATGAATATACTCATTTGAGTTTAATATATACCTACTTGCATACTCGGGTTTGAATGAGGACTGGTTTCATTTAAAGACAGATATGCGAATCTATCCTCATGGATACATATAGTAAAGATATGGCTAGTGAAAGTAAAGCGTTCGGACGAAATGAGAGAGAGATGCGGAGATGACGAGACTTTTTTACAAAATGAAACGCCACGCTGGATAAAGGTTATACGGTAATTCGAAAATGCGACGTTAATATCCTGCTTCGAATTCAGATATGAATTTATCTGTGCGGAGTCGCAGCGAACAGCGGTCGAAAACCGAGGCCAAGGCATTGTTGATTGAAGGGAAAATGAAATTTGCCTCCGGTCGAGATTGGTGCGCTTCTCGGAGCTGGGAGAGGTTTGTTCCTCGGGCTTCGGCTTTTCCTCCGGCTTTCGAGAATTCCCCACCGCCGCCCACACCCCCGCCTTTCCTACTTTTATTTTCCCGTGTGCATGATGTTTTCTTTTCATATCGCATCATGGCATTATTTGAGAATCTGATAAAAGTGGGCGATAGGTTTACAGGAAAGCGTTTTCATCTGAGGGAAAAGAGAGACCAGGTTATATATTTCCTCGGGTGTGTCCACCATAGGGTGTGTGGATATTCTAATTGTATTATTATTAATAACCCCCTTAGTTTAATCGCCTGCGGTAGAATTGAAGCGGTATTTAATATTGCGAGCTCCGATTTCGAAATAGAAAATTTTCCGGTAGTGGCCAGCGCAGCAGCGGACCCCAGTTTAAAACCGGCAGTAAACATCGTAAAGCCTCCCAATAAAAGTGGCTGGGCACATCGAGTCGTAAAGTGGCGAAAGGCCGGCACTGTGGCCCTGCCTGCGCCCACCGCTCACAAAACAAAGCCCAGGATCATTTATCCCAATGTTATAAATGTGACTAACCAATATATAAGCTGAGGCCCAGGTGTTCATTACGCATTATTTACGGGTTCGGACGAGATGCGGCAGTGAACTTCCCCAAACGGGCATGACGCCCGACGAATCCTTCCCGGTCATTAACTGGATTCGCTACAGGCGAGCAGCGTGAAATATCGTATAAATTGGCCTCGAACAGTTCGGTAACAGACGGCACAAATTAATTACACGAGTTAGTAGTAGAATTAGTAGTTTCCGCCTTTAAATGAGTAATACGGGGATGACAATTTCAGAGTGTAAAATTTTGAAATATCATAACGCGGAAATTATACCTCCTCATTCTTTGGCAAGATATTCATTAGTTACCGACTAAAATTGTACGTAATCTGATCTATACGAAATAAATAAGTGGCACTATTGGATTTCAACTCGTTTTTCCGTTTATTTAGTTTGAATCGGTCCAACTACACTTCGGATTATTCCTGCGCGCCTTGACAGTAATCATGAGGCGGAGTGGTTTTTTTTAATTATTGCGCGTAATATGAAAAAAAACGGTGGGGAGGGGGACTGAAAGGCGGATAAGAATTTTCGGGGGTAAACTAGTGTGGCGTGGGCTTAATATGGCCGCGGGGGCTTTTGGTGGTAGACGACAGGGGCGTTTGTTTTAACGACTGGGCGTGAATTGCAGCCGACGCCAGTGGGCTTTAAAATTAAAACATGGCCGGAGCCGGGTGCACTTCTCTCGGCCCCACTCAACATGTCAACCGGCCCCGGATGGAAATCTTCCGCGCCCTGTTTATTTCGCCGACAAATTATTCTCGAAATAACATTTTATTCGTCCGACCTACGATTTACCCGCCTTCCAACTCTCCATTTCTTGCCTCCTTAATACCGAATAATTATCCGGGATTGTCAATTTCGGACAGTATTGCAGTACAGATATGCGATGTCCATTTATTATATTCAAATCCAAAACGAAAATGTCTCTAGCCGCTGTTCATTTTGGTAAGTACGCTTCATGACAGATGATTTCTTTCGCCTATTACGATTCACGGGGCATTCTATTACTATAACTTTCCGCCATTTTCATCTCCGAACAAGAAAACGAAACGTACGGGACAAAACCCGTCTATTTGTAAATGTATAAAATATTCACAGGGTATTGCATCAGTTCTCTATGTGAAATTGTCTGTTTTTTAATTAAGACGTGCACGGAAATGTTCTAAACCGAATAAAAATAAAATGTTATTCTCTTAATATTTTTAATGATGAATTTTTATGTGCACTCGAAGCGTTTAGAAATGTAATGATTATTGGAGCCAGGCAAACTCTCCATTTTCCGAGATTACTTCCAGTACTACTATGAGCGTATTTATATGCAAGGTGAAGGATGAAACGGGTCAATTTCAAAATAGTAGTGAGGCGACACTGGGAGCGAGAGAGGACTGTTTAAATAACACTTGTTGAATTTAATATCCAATCCCCTTTGCACCGGAAATTTGCATACTTTTCTGAACGGTTTATTTTTCCGTTTGAGGCAATTTGGACAGGTCAGACTTGGCAAAAATATACATCACGTCTCTTTGAACTGACCTAGTACTCTTAGGCATTATAATATCGTACAATGAGAAAAAATACCTTTAATATAATATTTCGACAACTTCGTCCAATTTTATGAACCTAGGATAACTTTTTAATTGTGTATCTAAAGCCAATTTTATGGATATTATACATTGAACTTGGCCAAGTGAGCTGGAGGTCTTGGAACGGCATATTGATATATTTAAAAACCCCCTCTTTTGTAAATTTTGTGTTAATCTGTTTACGATTAATTTACCAGTTTTTTTTAAATTCGGGATGTTACTTTTACATGAGCCAGTAGTGCGGTTACAAACATTTATGTCATTTTTGAGTTTCAAATATAATTGCACTAAAAAGAAAATTGTAGCTGCTTTTCAATACCTATTTACAAAGAGTTACTGCACTATCCACAGTGAGAGGTATTCGCGTTTGACTGTAGTTGTGGCCTAAGAAATACAATATCGAAAGTGTATCGCCCGAAGTCCGAGGCATAAACGTAAGGAAACAAAATTTGGGACATTGAGCGTGGAAGACATGATATTACCGCGGCGGGGCGGAGTAAATTTTGTGCCGACGGTGTGCCAGGTGTTTCATTAGGCCGAGTGGCAATTCAACGCCAGAAACGGCCCGCATCCCTTCCCTTTAAAATGTCCCCAGACCCAGACGCCGTTCCTAATGTAAACGCCGGGCGTTTTGTTCCTTCTTTTATTTCTCGTTCGCGAAATTGAAAATCGATCTACGCCGCCGAGCAGGATACTATAACACTATCGATATCGTAGTGCAATATTTGAGTCAATTATGCACCAATACATAAAATATAAGTTTGTGATATTTATGGTCATAAAAGTTTTCCCGTTGATCCAAAATATATTGAAAAAAGTTTATCTATATTAATCTAGTTAATCGTTGCAAGTGCACCCAACGAACTTGTCAACGCTCGAATGTCAACGCTCCTAATTAACAATCGGCGCTGTTCCAAATATTGTTTCAATAATTGCGGTCCATTACATATTTTAAAGTTCGGAGCAAGAATATAATCGCATGATTATGGCTATCACCGTCAATACACAGGCGGGGACGCCTCCGCACGGTGGTGGAGGCGAGGAAAAAACCGAAAAAAACGAAGAATCCTGGGAAGGGACCGAGGACTACAATGAGTCCCACCATGAATAAGAAATAAATTTGTTCTGAAGATCATTTTATAGAACCAAACATCTGGCTGTATAAGAGAAAAAAGCTTTCACTGATGCCAACCGGACGAGTGAATGAAAATAAAACCATAAAGTTTCACCTAAAATAATTTTATTTAAGGACATGATCAGGAAATAAAAATAATATATTGATTTATATGTATATATAAATTAGTCCTATTTTAAGACACAACAATTGCAAGCATTCGATAAATGTATCTACGATTCTAAATTGAAATTGAGTTGTAATTCGATTAAAAGGGAAGAAAAGATAACGCAGTATTAGTGCTTCGTTTATAATTTACAGGTTGAAGAAAAACAAACGAAACACTCTCCAATTTACTGCTTAATCATTATATATTGCTAGTGGAGTTATTTAATGTTCTGGAAGTTTGAAATATGCTCACACATTGTGTTTCATCCGGGCGGCCCTAATTGGACTTAGCTTGTAACTCGCACCTGATACGGCCGATATTTTATCAGTTTTAATTATTGCCTCGAACTAATGGAACAATAATCAAATAGTGGATAGAATTTTTACGGCGTGGAACATAAATTTCTGGAAACATTCTTTTTATAAGTCCCACACTTTTGCACTCAGTTTGCAGTCTGTTCCGGTTTGCAATTAAGGCAACTCAGTTCCCTATTTATCCTCTGAATATAATTTAAATTCAATAAATGGTTCTATAGAACTGTATTATTAAGAAGCATATTATAAGATGTATTATGTATTATAGGCTAGAATAATGATTTTATAATTCCATATTTCTCAAATAAACCACATATCAATTATTCAATGTTTACGTTTAGTGGATGTAAATATGTACCCATGTAATAATTACAGAAACGATCGTCGCTTTGTTTAACAATTGCGACTCACAATAGGAACTATAAATATTTCAATTTTCCCGCAGTACGAATTTCGGCTAAATTGAAAAATTTATTACGTAGCGACTGCGGGTGAGCGCCCCGTACGTACCTCGAGGAGTTTTATTCAGGCTATTTCAGCCTGTCAATAAACATTCTCGACAATATTTTCTTGTCAAAGAGGTCGTCCCGCGCGCGTAATAAGACAATTTTCTTCAATTCAACTCGAAATGGGTTTGTTATCGATTTACGATGCCTCCCACTTCTTTTATATATATATTTCGCTACGCGAAATACAACGTCACGGCCGGGGCGGGATTCCCCGTGCTCTCGCTGCCTCGCTAACAAAACGTCAGACAGAAAAATGTTCGCTTTCATTTCGAAACAGGAGGGCCACCGCCAATTCCCGAATTGTACGGTTTATTTTTTACTTTTTCATAACTATGTGGAGTGCGCTCAATCCTCATTCTTTGACCGCTACAGCGAGAATATGTACAGCTACAGGTGCCTCTGTGGGACTTTATTGATATAGCGATATCTCGTCCAGTCGGTCCCAACTATCCGCTCAGCTGGCATTAGTCCGACTGTACATCTGTATTTGTTGCGTATCCCTTATCCAGTACCATCCCTCCCCCACAGTACCCGCACAGGGCGAATAGGATTAGTCCTGAGGAGGGCGAAAGACGACGGGAATGACAAAGTGGGGTGACGGGGGAGACCTTCGCCAATATTTGCCCGCCCGGAGTCAGTGTGTCGAAGGAATTCGCTTACGATTATCCAGTATATTGAATCCAACATGCCGGTTGATGTGGATGTTACGAGTAACGAATAACAAAGAATCGCCTCTCGTAAGTTAGATACGATAGATAACCAACCTTTCCTTTCAACAAGATTGCTTGATCCTGTCTTGGATGGCTGGAATATCAATATCATACCAGTAGTAATTTCCTAAGGCACTTATACATGTCGCCTTCAATCACTGTAAGAATGTTATTTGAACCAGTGTCATAAAAATACATATCTCATAAAAGTATTTGTATTTGCAAATTACAGGCGAAGATATATTAAACCAATGGTTATATTAAATTAGAGCGCCGTGAAAAAGTCTTTAGAATTTTCATCATAATCCAATTTGTACTATTGAACCCAACCAAATCAATCTGCATCGACATTGTTACTTCATTTTTAATATCCGACCGGTTGAGCTGATATGGACCGACCCAATACTATTACATTAGTCATTGCTTCGGAAGACGCACGGGAGTGAAAGGAGGTAACAATAAAGCGGCAACAATTCTTTATCAGAAATCCAATAACTAGCCGGGAGAGTACAGAGAACGGATATTGGGCTGAAATAAGGGGGACGATCCTTTTCCTGTAAAATGGGCCGGTCCATTTTGGCAAGGATTTTTCGAATCGCACGGCAATTGAATTCCGCCAGCAAATGTTTTTCTCGAGAAGGGGGAAAAAGGTTGGAAAACGACATCTTGTGCGTGGGGGAGGGGCGGAGTGGCCCAGGAAATGAATATTGCATCTTATTGGATCTGTACTAAGTTGATTCGTCTTCCTTAGTTAGAATTATGACCGAAGAATTATGACTAACGTAGAATTGATTTGCTTTACAGTAATCATGTAGGCGCGTGTATTTATATCGTAAATATATTTCATTTTAATTTTTCCGTTGCTGGATCCCCATTTCCGGCAAGTTCAAAATTTCCATTAATTTTTAAACTAATGAAATCAAATCCAATTAAACGAACATTGTAATTAAGCAATACACCGTCTGTCACAGGCGATATATGTTACGATAAACGTCATTGTAACCATGTACGGAAGGCAAAGTAATTGATCAAAATGTCACTATCATGTCGTACTTTTCAATTCAATTCTGAATTATAATATTATATGAATTGTACAAGTAAATATATTATCTATATATTTAGATAAAATTAATATATAATATCGTTACCCATCACGTCCAAAACTGACATGGTGTAGTAGAGGAAATATTATACGATCGATCCGTGATAAACTGGGGCGGAAAATGGGACAAGATCGGATAATAGGCGTTATGCGAGGGGAGGTCAGGAGACAGCGTTATTTGTTTAAAAGTCAACCACAGTCAAAAGGCCGCACTTAAGTAAACTGCCCGTCGATAGAGGTAGAGACCGGGGCGGGACAAAAAACCTGCCCGACAACCAACCGAGATAAGTGGTTGGAAGGCCTCGACACCCTCGAGAGGGCCCTGGCCATTCCTCGCCGCTTCCATTTGTCATTTGGCGGTGGCAGCCTTTTTTGACAAATGATTTCGCGTCGAACAAATTGGAACATTACTGGATCGCTGACCTGTTTTCCCGCAGGAGTGGCAGGAGCGCGGGGCCCGCCGAAAAGTATCGGCCGGCCCGAGCGGGACCCCGGCCAAAACTCCACCATCTCCCGACCCTCAATTTTTATTGGTTGATTTCTGAACATGATATATCTTGTCGAAAAACCGGAGGGGGCCACCCGCTACGAACGTCCGACGTTCTGTTTAATCGGTGAAATACGACCTCGGCCGGTCGGCGATGGGGGATTTTTTCTCCCCCCCCACGCCCCTTCCGACTCAGACCGGTGGGAATATAAACTGGGATCGCTTAATAATGAACATTAATCTTGTTCCGTCCCGCGAACACGTTGTTCGAACACGAGGCCCGTACGGCAATTAACGAATAGTTCCGATATCTTCGCTTTGATAGATTGTGAAAAATGGGCGCTGGGGGAGGCCACCCGTTCAACCGTCGCCGATTCTATATTATGTTCGATGAAATGCAATACGTTTTCGGTTTAATTTGTTATGGAAGTTCATCCTCTCAAAAATTTTGCAGTCAACCTGGCTGTCTTCCCAGGCTCGTTCTTACAAAATGTTTCTCGTCGTGAACATTTTATTGCATCGTTACATATTAATTTTTGGTCACTCTGCACCAATGTGCACCCGTTTCGCTAAACACCTTCCGTTATTACATCGATGTAAACTTCTAGTTATGATTACTGAAAACCAGTGTCCAGAGTTGAGATTTTATCACATACTGAAATCTGAACCCACCGGAAATTGAACTGTCAACATTAGAGCAGACATTTAACCAGAACTCAGACGACTGTATGAACAACGCACAGTAACGGCGGCCTTTTATATTTAATACCTAATAACTCGTTAGACTATTTAATATTTAAAAACCCCCAACTGCAAAATATACACAGTTGTGATACTGAAATAATTATACTATGGTATAAAGTAAAATTATTTGTGGCGCAAGAAAATTTAAGAGAAAGAAATATTATATTTAGCATTAGAATGGCGAGGAAAATATAAGACGAACCGTGATATTCGTCTATTATCACTCGATTATGAAAGTTTAAAATTAAAATTTCATTTAGGAAAATACCTGCAAATATATATATATATATATATATATATATATATATATATATATATATATATATATGTTTCTATGGAAACGAAGGTAATAACATCTCTCTCCGCTAACGATTTTTCTTGCGGGAATAATCTTGTTAGTCGGTACCGGTTAAATGTCAGTGTTGAATGGCCCTTAGAAATTGTAATTGTTCACGTTTAAACCGAGCTCGGGGACACGTTCAAATCAGCCAATGTAATTTCCAGGAACGCGTTACCTCCTTTAAATGAATTTATCCAAGCACGAATTGAAACAATAAACGTTATAATTGTTCCCTCCGGTTTTTATTAATGCCGGCCTCCGATGTAAAATTCAGAGCGGTAACGTTTAATCCGTTATAATAACATTTAATTCCGTGTTACCTCGACCATAAACGGATTTTATTTTTTAGCGTCCTCCCGAACAAATTATATTCCAGTTCTTTTATCTACGCTATTTGTTTATAATTTGCGCGCACTCGTAATTATAATGCGGACAAATGCAATTATCCCAGTTCGAATAATAGATGAATATCAAAAATGTGCCTGAGTTGTATTCACTGGCGCTGTCTGTCGACTATAACGCTGTTTATGACAATTTCGCCGTGAATAGTCTTTTTAATTAACTCCATACAATTTTGCGCTTCTACAAATGTGCCAGAGAGGAAAGAGTGAAGCGTACGAGGTTTTCACTCCAGCCAAGGCTCAGATTAATCACAGATGGATTAACGTACGGAAGACGTACAAGGAGGGATGACACTTGAGGTTTTTCTACACACATGGATTGTGATTTCTGTTTTATTCCCTGTTTTGGTGTTATGTAGGGACAGTAGCGACTTCTCATGAAGCGCCCAGTGAGCATGGGGGTTTGATCGTACGGTGAATGCATATGTTTATAAAGATTTGTTAGTAAGTCGGAGAATAAACCGTTCTGAATAAAATGGCCGCATTGGGTTTATTACGGGACGAAGAGATAGAGACCGGTTCTATGGCGTTGACGAGATAAGCGGGTTTGGGAGGGGCACAGAGATTGATAAAGGGATAAATTGGTCGGCAGGACAGAAGATTGAGCCGGCTAAACATAGGACGGGGATAAGCAAATAGATTGATTGGAGCCGGGAGCGATAAAAAGAAAAGGGGATGGAGGAGGGAAGAAGATTGGGCGTACCGGGGTAATATAGGAGGGATACGGGGAAGGGCAATAATTGCCAACAACGTGATGAGCCGGCATCGGATGCTCACATGATTGATGACTCCGGGCTCAGAGATGAATTTGTCATTTAGTCCCTGCGGAGGGGGCAGAAGGCCGGGGCCGGCTATTGAATGGGGGCTCCCCGTCGACGGCTTATGCATGCCCCCCCTGCTAGTCCCTTATCGGCCGGACCGCCCCTAGAAATTAAATTTCCGCCGGACCGTCCCCCTTCCCTGCCCCCCCCCTTACTATTCTTCCATTTCCCTAGGCCCGAATTAAATCGCCCTCTTTTTCGGATGTTACTCCCCCGCCCCCCTATATAGATATTCGCGGTGCGGCTCACCCGCCGGGGCCCCAACTCGCCCCCGATGGAATTTCTATTCTCGGCTTGCTTCATTATTCTGAAGGGCGGCCCTTTTCGACCCGTCGCGTGACCGTTTTCACGGTACATTGCCCTATACCGGTGCACCCGAGGGAATACATTTTTTTGTACTGCCGAGAACGCGGAATGTTTGCCCATATCCAGTATACACGTCGTTGGCGAATAGTTATATCAGGAAAATAGCTTTAAGTAATTTCCGATTGCCGAGGCTTATATTATTTGTCTGTTTTCGTTTTAGGCAACTAAGTCAGTATTATGGATGAGTACTACCTGTATACTCCGGTTGGATTAAATACTTTCATCTAAAGTGTAATTTTTAGAATGACCGGAGAATAAATATATTAAGAACGACGCCAACAAATAAAAATGTACTGAGCACCAAATTTGAAACGTGTACAGACAAAAGATATGCAATAAAATAGACTAAACTTCCTTGATAATTTCAAATTCATATTGCAGATAACTTAAAAACCAAATGACTAAAAATAAATATTCGTTCACAAAGCTAGTTTTCAGGCCTAACATACAGGTGCGAAAGCACTTATGTTATTGCGTTGGAAATAGAATGCTATTTGCGCAACAATGGTTCCGAAAATAACAATGTCCCTAGAAAAAATGGCTTTATAAGAGATGGTGGGCGTCCCATTTTTCCTTAAATGTATCAATTTCGCTTTTTATAATGATATTGATTATTACCGTATCGAAAACTTCTATCTAGCTTGGGAAACCTTTTAAAATATAAAATATCAATGATAAAATACATCAATGATAAAATTGTTTTGGATTGTTACAAGCGAATAAAGGGACTTAAGGGTATTAGGCCTTTTTGTTGCCCTTGAATTTAGCCATGAATAAATTGTTAAATGTATATAACATTTTAATATATTTTTCATTTGGTGATAATTAAGAGGTATTTATTTAAAAGAAATAGCCATGAAATTTTCTAAGGTTAAAATCTGTATAATTTTACTAATTGTTCGGATGGCTTCGATATGCAGGCCAAAAGTGGATTATATGCTTGCTACGTGATAGTATGTTATTTACGTTGATGTATATTATTATGACGTAATTTATTATGTATACTGAGAATTTCTTCCACTCAAGAAATGTAAATATTTATTGCCGATTAACAGAAGAAAAAAAACAATTTTTCAAGTGGTAGTAACGCCAATGAAAATTAAACGAGCGCAAAGCTTTTATACGGGCACTCGAGGACACGAACCGGAAGGAAAAAAGTTGAAAAGGCAGAAATATTTATACGGAATAACGGCGCTAAAAAAATGAGGGTTCGAAGGGTCTTTGAAGTGATGGGGGATGACAGGGGACACTTTCTCGCTCGCGTCTTGCAGCTTCCCGGGTTCTTTTCTCCGGCAGCCGAAAGTAAAACACGAATCGGACGGCCGTAGAAATCGAGCGGAAACGATACGTTCGCTCAGAACCGAGTGAGGGGCTCACGCACAAAAAAAAAATGAAGGGTTTAATAGGAAGCGAAGGTTTTTGCCGGATCAGAAATCCCCCAATGTAGAATCCGGGGAACCGGGGGTATATTGCCGAGCCCCGCGGTGCCTCCGGCTCCTGCCGAGGGAGATCAAAGGAGAGGGCGGTGAAAATAAGGTGCAAAAAGGAAAGTCACAGATAGAAAGACGGGTCGTGTCGCAGGCGTTGAAAAGAGAGGCGGCTGTATTGGTTGTGGTGGTGGGCGCCTTCTCTGAGAGCGCCCCGAGTCGAAGCGCCCCCCTGATTCGCATTCAAATCGTCGCCGGGCCCGCACTTCCAAACCCGGAGCCCCAACTATAAATTTTACCTCATGCGCAGCAGAGATATGTAGCAAAAATCATTTTGCCGGATTTATCCAAAAATGTATTGTTTGACACGCCCGTTAGGTTGGAGTAGTACGTAAAATGACACTTTTTTTCAATATTTAAAGCGAAGAATAGGTTGATTAAAGGAAGTAATTGGAACACATCATACTTGTTGCCTATTTGGTCTCTGTCCGCAGTGTTATAAACGTCGTCCGAGCACACTCCAAATTGTGTTCCTGCCTGAGGTGTGACACCTTGAGAGTTACTAATTTTCACTAGACGCCTACATTTTTGCCCTTGGAACGTTGGTAGGAGCCAGGAATTCTCGAAACGACGTATTTGCCGACTGTTCGAACGGCCGGGTTCCAATGAAAACCGGCGAAATATTTTAATGCGAACAATGCCCCCGGGACGGTGGAAAGTCAAGAGATAAGGAAGGAAGTATTAGGCCGTAGTGAGGGAGGAGTGGAGGGGAGAAAAAGTGTGGGGTGACGAGGGACCCGATAGGGGTCTGAAACGGGGGGTTGGCGGGTCTTCCTTCGTGTTGTAGATGGGCCATTGTTTGGCTCTCGGGAGGGGCACAACAATTGTACAATCAACCGTCAACACACCGATTTTGAGGTGGGTTTGGGGCGGGGGTGGAGGGGAGGGGGGGACGGCCCCCTGGATAATTTGCGGCATTCAAAGTTCCCCGAGGCCTCCTAAACCGTCGTGGGAGCACCGCCTTCCAAATCCATTGTGGCGCGGCCCTCCCAGGGTTCGGGGGACCGGGTAGAACTCCAGTTACTTCTCGGCTGAAACCCCCAGTGTAAAAATTACTCTTTCCAATCTTGTAACAATGCGGTACGATAATTTTTTCAATTATTGCCTACTTAACGCCCTTCAAATATATTTATTATCTGTTTACGGTCAATACTAATAACCGATAATTATTTACCCGTAAGTAATTGTATTTAAACTTTCATTAGCTGTGTGACCAGATAAATATTGTTGTTGCGCTAGACCGTCACTATTTGTCTTATCCGTTTCTAAACAAATTTCAGATTGACGGAACCCGACATTAGTCCTAATTCAGATTCGGTTTCCGGTTTGGAAGGAGTTGTTCGAGTGGTAAATGACACTTTAGAATGTGAGTGGGCGACGGTTGAAAACGTGTAGCTAGCTGGTCGGGGGCGGGAGGATAAAGAAGGGCCCCCGGCCCCAGTGAATGCCCCCGTTGCACGCTATTCCTGCAAAACTTCCCTCCCCTTGCAATTGAATAACACTCAGAACTTTCAGACACTAAATGGAACGCGTGGGATCATTTAGTGCTTCGGCGCCTTTCAAAATCAGCTAAAAGCTGTTCAATTTTGTATAATAAAAACAGGTGTTTAGTCTCGAAAATTATATTGTAATTTTTAAATATGCTAATATTTCTGATTATAAAAACATAAGTTGAAGATTCACTATCATACAAGAAATTGAAAATATTGCGTAGATCAATTAATTCGGAAATATTACCATTTTACTCGACCATATATCAACTTGCCAGAAGTTAGAAATATTTCAAATTGGTATCTGATGCTTCATTATCAAGAGGCTGTGAGCTACAAAAACGGGAAATTAAGTTTTATATGAAAATATCATGTAATATAATTAGGAAATACAATTTTAACGTTACAGAATTAAAACATAAATGTATAGTTCTTGAGATTTTATAAAAATAATTTCTTCCAGCAGTAACCTGTTCCTCGTATCATGTCCGTTATCATTCTTAGTTCTACTCAATAAATTCAAACTCTGTTACTTTGAGAGCCTGCACCGGATCCTTCCTCAGGATAATAAACATCGAATCCTGGACTATTTCTGGTGTGATCTCTACTACTAAAACAAACAGAATAGTTAATACTCAGAAAAAAACAATATTCGATTCATAAATTTTGCATTTACTTAACGATCATTGCTATGTCTACAAATTATGCTAAATGAGACATTATTTGATTGTGGCGAATTTTAAATGTGAAACATTTTTTGGACCTGACGTCAGTCCTACGTCTCCTGAAATTTCGTTAACGAATCCGTTAGTTCGCATGGAAAATCCAGACAAGGTGCTATCTGAAACCATTCATCGTTATTTATTCATGACTCATGCACAGGACGATCGTTTCCATTGTTGAGACGCGAAACAATGAGTCGATTGAACCAGTGCAAAAAACAAGAGTTCATTGGTCCAGAGCACTATGTCGACAATAGGAATATTACACACCAGTGGTACACTCGCACAACAATGAAACACTATCGAGGGGCGGTCTCGAAATGGGAGGGGAAAATATAAATTATAGACGGGGGTACATTACGCTTCCGGAGCGATTTTGCGTCTGTGTCTTCAGAAAACGCTGAGCCCACGCCGCATTTAATTCAGATTTTACTATTCCATCAACATCGGCACACTTTTCTACCCAACGACGCTCTTTTCCGTGCTTTACCAGTGCAAATTTCATTAAAATGTAATCAAACAGTGCCCCATGTATATTGAAATTCTATTATAGAATATAATAATATTTTTCGATTATGGGTGTGAGCCATGAGAGTGAATAATTCATTCTTTGGCGCATATATTTCAAGAGCTCTGAAAAAAGAACCTTCCTGCATATAATAATGCAGAATAATTATTATGCAGTTTTCCCCGTATTCCACGTATGCTTATACTCGGCCCATTTTATTAATCGATTTTGCAAATTAACATTATACATCGCAGCAATTGCCACACGGGATTTATTTTTCAAAAAATGTGTGAATAACATTTAAACTATTTCAATCTCTAAGGTACATAAAATAATTGGAAGTCTCTAATTTAATTACACGCAGTAATGTTCGTTTCTATAGAAAATCTGAGCCGCGACCGATGTGCAGGGGCGCCGCCTGTTAATGAAACACAAGCTTCGAAGCGTCACATATGTCCAATGGGTTTGAATCGGGAGGGTTTGAGGGGTCGGCGGGGTGTTGTAGCGCGCATTTAATTTTAAGCAATTCTCGATTCATAAAGGGATCATCGGCAGAGGGGACACTAATGCGGGTCATTGTATCCCGCAGGGGCGACAAAAGGAGTGGCGAAGCCGGCCGCGCCCGAACCGACCGAGGGGTTCGGACAGCTGTAAAACACGGGCTTTGTACCACCGCGGGTCGCCGGAGCCCCCACCACGCGCACCGAACCCCCAAAATTTATGACTCCAATTGCCATCTCCCTCCACTCGCCCCAATCATCCCCGGGACTAATTTCATTGCCCCGCACGCTCGAGCTACGGCACTGCCCGCGACAGACAATAATGTATAGCGTGTAATCGTAACATAAAAAAAAAGCCCCGGCCGGTTTCCACTCGACCCGATTCGCGTGTTAGCCGGTGTTACACCAGAGTGTTCCACCGAATTTAGATTTACGTACACCGTTAGAAGTACTCCAACAGGAATCACAAATTTCCCCACCCGGTTAGAAGGAATCATTGAGCCGTATATTTATTATCAATATTCTACCTCTATTTGAAATTTGAATGGGGCCTATTAATCTTAAGGCGTTTTCTCTTCGCATCATTCTCAATTATCAAGTGATTCTATTGATCATAATTAAGATCGTTTTGGAGGAAATATCCCTCTTGTCTTTTGTGCAAGAATGTACAATATACAATTAAGAAATTTACTAAAAAAAACCGAATTTCAGAGAAGTTATTCCAGTGAATTACAGTCATTTCTGGAGGTATTCCCATGGTATACTTCGAAATATTGGGCCAATAAATAACTAACGACTAAATGCACGGGAGAATCGAACTGCGCTGGAGGTCCCAATAATTTGAAGTATAATTCAGCGTTCTGTTTCCTCTCTTACTGATCCCACTCTCCGCTTATCCGTCATTTGGGAATAGCGAACTTTACAAAACGCGATTCAGAGAAGTTCCATTTAATTTATTATTATTTTTGTTGGGTGAATTATAGACCAGTAATTCGGAAGGCATAAGTGCGGGGTTTTATTAATGAATTTGTCCTGCAAATAAGGGAAACTAGCTTAAGTATTTGTATATTTATATACTTATAGATTATACAATAGTTTTAGAATAGTGTCGGGTGGAAAATAAATTTAACCGATCATTGTAGAGATAACCGGTCCAACAAACTTACATACATTCGTGTATACTTAATACTTGGTATTTAAATTTGTTCTGAAGATGAGATAATCCAATATTGTTATTAAGACCGAGCCGCGGATTAATAGCGGTCAAATGATTGGCGGGCCAACATCGGAAAGCCCGTTAGTAGGCCGATGCGCTCAAGTTTAAGTTCATGTTACTTTTACAAAGTACAAAATTAAATCGACAAGCCTCAAAGTTGAAGTTAAATACAACTTGGGGAATACCTCACTTGCAATAAAGCTCCGGAGTATACTGTAGCGGTGGCATTGTAATGTAACATCATTTAAGTTTAATGTGCGTGCATTATAGGAATTTTAAATTATGAACTTTTATTACCTTTAATTTATTGGAGTAATGTTTGACGGCTTCTAGGAACTATTGGGTCTAGGCCATGCTGTGATACAACATTGATTTCTGGTTTTAGAAAAATATTCTACAGCCTGATTTATCAATTCTAAAATCTTGAACATGAATTTCTTGTAGGAATCAAAATATTTCTATCCTCTCTCATACATTTCCTCCTGTTCGGCTTAAATTCATCTGAAACAAAATATCAAATACAGTATAAATAAAAAAATTTATCGGAACAGAAAACTACAACATGAACTATGAATAGTAACAAATTCTTTCAGCCTGTGATATCAGGAAGCAACAGTTAAATAAAAAATATAGAATAGGGAATAAAAGGTGGCACTGTCAAGTTAAGACGATCTCGACAGCCATTGATGGGTTTATTCACTTTTGAAGAAGAAAGCCGGAATCAATTTCTATTTCAGATGACAGGTATTTTCGGAGATATAGAACCGTTCCAGGAAACATGGCCCATTCGGAGAATAGAAAGTACTATTTCAATGAAAAGCTAAACTCACTTAAAGTTTCCGCGCACTGTTTCAACATAATCAAATCTGCCAAAATTCCGTTTAGAATTTTATGCAATCTAATCTCGAATTCATAATTGCTGGAACCATTCTGCACATTGATCAGTAAATTTTCGCTATATTTTTTATTAGTATGATGTCTCCGGCATCAGAAGCAATAAGTCCGTAGTAATTTGGTCCTTGCCAAAAAATTAAAATAAGGTAAAGATATAAATGAATTATAAAAATAAATGCACGAATCATTGCAAATAATAATAGTAAATATTGGTATTACATTGTAATATACGGGAAACCAATATTCCTTTTAATTAAACTAGGCCGTGAATGAAGCAACTAATCCATATTACTTCAATTGCTTGAGTTAATTGTAAATTAGGTTATGATTAATTCAACGACATTGATTTGATAGAAATTATTTTGTAAATCATAACAAACAAATGCGGTAATTATTGTACGTTAGGACTAAGCCATGGTTTATTTTCTTTTCGCGTTAAAGGAGAAAATGTTGTTATTCATCTAATAAAAAAGTTGATAAAACCTGATTGGTTCAGCTCCTTTAAAACAAATTGCCAGTTAGCATGTCCACCGCTGATTGGCCATTAAGTTTTCAAATTTTTTTGTCAGCCCAACAATCGCTTTGTACGACGTGAGTTCTGACGGACGAAAATCAGAACAAACAATCTTGATTGCATCTAAATAAGCCCTCGGGCAATTCGGGGATCACTAAAATAGTTTTTCCCGAGGGGCGTTCGCTTTGAATATAGAAAGAACCAGAATTCATTCAAATGCATTATCTGTTATCGAAAATCATTGTTTTACTTGTATTTGAAGTTGAGTATCGAAAGACAATAACGATTTGGATAATTTTCTTAACCAGTTTTTAAGGAAGGCAATATTTTTAGTGTAAAAAGCCAGACCTTGCAATTGAATAATACAGAAATATTTTCCTGTCTGAAGATCTCAATATCTTAAACTTATTACCAGCAGACCTTGTTAACTAGGAACAAACGGTATCGAAGATTATTTTTTTAATATAGGGTGAAATTCGAATTTCGCACCAGAAATGAAGTAATAAATTATTAGCAAATATTTATATTTTATATTTGCTTCATCCATTCAAATTTTTCGATGTGGAGGACTGCGAAATGTAATGGATAGGATATTCAGGTTCTATTAAAATTATAATTCTCCGTTTATATGCTTACTTTCTATACAGCTCCCGTTAATTGAGCGAATATTCCATTCAGT
The DNA here is from genome assembly GCA_019843655.1 of Lethocerus indicus. Classification (NCBI taxonomy): domain Eukaryota; kingdom Metazoa; phylum Arthropoda; class Insecta; order Hemiptera; family Belostomatidae; genus Lethocerus; species Lethocerus indicus. The sequence goes on from JACDQD010000006.1 coordinate 9,313,260, forward strand.
ATTTTCTACAGAAACGGAGCAAACGGGTAAAATCCTGAATTATTAGCAATCGAATAATCATAGTCTTCTCTTGAATTTTGGTAGCAATTGTAACTTGTGACTTCCTACGGCGAATCCAGTTAAGCCCGTTGTGATTTGGGGCTTGATCCCGGCGTAGTGTGTGCGGGCGCCCTGTTAGAGGGGAGCGCGCCCATGGGAAAGCCAATGGGGGAGGGGGAGGCACTTTGACTCACGCTCTAATGATGAAACGAATCGGCAGTACAACCCGCAGCGGCACATAATAGCCCATTTAATTATCATTGATCCCCCCCCCCCCGCGAAAACTAATTGGAGGGCTGGCTTAGATCAGTCGACGGAAATTGGACTAAACATTTTGCCAATTCGACGGCTGCCTTTCGGTCCGTGCAATGATGCTATGCAATGCTAAAAGGAGGCGTATTATGGCACAAGGAAATTTTGATGTGACGAAGTATATACAACTGGATCTCTGAAGATGTTTAAATGAGAATATCATTATTATTTTGGTTCCGTTCGCTGATTTGGGTACTGGATGGTAGACTGCTTTCGACTTCTGGCCAGCTTCAGTTGCGTTACTGAGGTGACTTACTGGTATGGAAAAGTCAATAACGCTTGGTCTCAGCAGATACAAATTATTTCAAATAATGTTGGGGAGGTTTTTGAGGGTTCTAATAGTTTCCCGTCTCATTTTCTTATTTTATTCTGTTAGAGATGGTTTTGCCCGTTGCTTATATACTTCAACAATACCACCCAAATATATTTCCACATTTTCGCCGTAGGCCAACTGGATACAGAGACAACTGAAACCGTACCGTCAGGAACCCCGAGCCATCATCTCAACGCGGTAGCATCATCTGTTTCGTCCCTGAATAATTCCGACATGAATAGCGTTATTTTTCCCTTCGTCAGGCCGTTCCTTCGCAGGTTTTACGGTATAGGAATAAACAAAGTGGCCCGTAACACGTGTATCTCACCGCAACGAAGAATTCAATATTAGAATTTCGCCCGGAGCTGAACAAAATGCCAGTAATATAATGACCATTACAATTGTGAAAGTACAACGTAGTTATCTACAATGATCAAAGATTAAAATAAATAATAAATATTGTTACATTTCTATGCATACAAATCATTTTTGGGCTCTAGGAAAGATTTTATGGGAGATTCCTAAATTCTATATGTTTTTATATTCTTCATATTAACTTCGCAATATGATGGCGCATGTAAACATGATGAATACGAGTATAGAAATAAGCTATTTTACTATTTATTTTAAAATACTCTGTTTGGTTATCGTTCATGTATCGAGCACAAATATATGTTGAAGACCGGTTTTAGAAATTCAATAGAACATTAAAGGGATATTTAACTATCAATTAACACAATAAAATATTAACCGTGAGTAACAAATAAACCTAGTTATATTAGTTTTTAATTTATTTTTATCTTCGCTTATATAGTGCAATTGGCAATTTCGGCTATTATGCGCTTTTAAAATATTTAAGCTTCCAGTATTAAACAGGCCATACCACCAATAGGAGTTTTTTCGCTCAACGTTAGCGTTAATTAAATGGGAGGTTTAACCGATACGAATTTGCATCGATTGTCCTCGAATACGGGCTCTATTTAAGGGAATTCTCCTGAATTGCCCGGATTACTAAAAATTATGTATTAACCGAGATTTTTTCAACACGCACAGACAGCACACGCACTTTTCAGTTGAACAAGATTGGAATAATTGGAGTGTTTAACTTATACATGGAAAATACTGATACTTTAAATGGTGGGGTAAACGCCAGTAACCAGCCTGACAAATAACGTGCGTAATTAGTGACACGACGTCATGTGCCTTTCAACTTTCAAGTCTATGAGTGTCACCGTTCTTTATGCTTATTAGGAAACATGTGATGCAAAAAGCCATTCAGTAAAGAAAATTATTTTAACGTAATGATAAATAATCGTATAATCGTATGTAGTACATTGTTGGTCGATTACTAGTGACGAAAATCTGAAACTGGTTTAGGGATAAATTGGCGAGTGAGGATAGTAAATCGCAAGAATACTATATGTTAATTACAACACTTGGACAGCATCTTTACCAAGGGAAGTAGGTAGGCCAAACATATTTATTATTTCATTGATTCATCGTAATGCGTCCAATAAGGCGCAAAATCAATATATTTGGAACTGAAGCCGACAGGATATAAATAAGGGAGAGAAAATCGGACGAAAATAAGTCCATCCTTTGCCAGAAATACTATTCTCCAGGTCTATATCGGAAAGGATAAAGACATTTCCCACCAGCGTTCGGAAGGGGCTGGCACAACTGGCCAAACGACTCCGTGCGGCGAAGGGGCGAGCGGGGGCGGCGTGGGGTAGGATAATACTAAACCAAACATTTGTAGCCAGCCCCCCAAGAACGGACAACGAGCCGGATAATGGGGGCGCGGGGACTGGACAAACAGGGGCGACAAACTGGGCTAAGGAGATAGCGCGCCCGGAGGACGACCATATGCCAACCGCCCCTATACCGTCCTCGCCCTCCCTGTTAGTCACACATGACTACTTCCTCCAGTATCGCCACCGCCCCCCCCCTCACGACTAACAATTCTTATCGCTTTTGTGCCACGCTGTGCCACGTTATGCCCCACTTCAGCTACGCGCTAATCACCTGCGCTTTCAATCGCTGCGGTCGCTCTCAATATCCCCCTCCTCAATTGTACTGACCCTCAAGATATTTTTATTGTCACGCGATATATTCTAGGTACTCGACGCAGGATGCATTGTTTTCTCGATTGTCCATTAAATAGCCAGTCATCCGATTTATTTTTAAATCGCGGGCCAGAAAAGCCCACGAAGTTTTATATTTTTCAATATACTAATTACTCATTTCATACTATTGATCATACTTTGCCCACTAGCCGTTCAGTCACTACATTAATAGTAAGTGTCTTCGGCTGACCGTTTTCTTTATAAAGGGATTTTTACGATATCCTTTTTACGATACGCTGCAGCTGCCAAACATATGTGCCGGCTTCCGTGGGTTGGATATCGGTTTCTTGATCCGTCAACAAATTATATATGTAATTTATACAAACCTAACAAGAACAATTTAACAACATATTGCGAGTAGATAGATCTCAAGTAACTTCGGTACACATTAGGAAATGCTAAATTGGATCTAAGTCCTGATTATATTTTCCTAACTGTTTAAAATAATATTAAAACATCGTTACAGGGATACCGACCTTTAATTAAAATCGGGTTAATGTGATATTTTAACGGTATTCTCATTCATTGTCCATAAAATTCTGGGAAAGCTTTTTTTCTCGTCTGGGAGATATAAACGGTCGGGTAGAAGTCTTGCCGATAGCGTTAAGTGTTAAAGTCGGAGTTAATAGGATCCCAGTGCATCTGGTCGACACATGACTGGGTTGATTGCCACGCCCGTCGGGGGTCCAAACCATAAGTCCTAAAGAACCTTATCGCTTTTGTCCCACGGGCCCCACGTGCCCGATACCACAGCCACGAATCCGGTTCGCGCCGATGACTCCAATTCTCATTCACTGCCTTCGGTCAATAGCGGCGTGAATTATTGACCCGGGAACAGATCCCCCATCCGAGCTCGAAGCTATGTTATTTATCTAGAGTGCAATGAGTTCCCCAGTCATAGTGAACGCCGTGGGAAACTATGACGGTTCGGTCGACGCGCTCCAGACTCCCTACATCCGGGTTCTGTGCAATGAAATCGTACGGTATGAGTTAAACCCGTTGGAATGAGTACAACGCTCGGAGACAGCTTATGCGGTGAACCGTTAAAACGTTTGATATTTCCTTGAGGTTGGTATATTAGGTAAAATTACATCAAATGTGATACCCGAATGTTTGGGGTTGTACGGATAGAATCTACGGAGCCGTGAGAAATAATTTCACAAATAAAGATTGTGAGAAAATATGTTGCATGAAGCGTATTATTAAAGCATTATATATTACTGATATATTCTCTGGGCCACACATTGAGGAGAATATAGACCCGAATTAACCGAAATATTATGTCCACTAAATTTATATATATAATCATTCAAAATTGAGTTAAAAATACGAAAGATTTGAGAAAATACAAAATTGAATTACCACATTTATTTGTCATATCATATAAATTTAACTCGGGTGCCGCCCTCCCACTTCGAAGCCCACCTAGCAAAAATTCTTATCCCTTTTGTACAGCTCCCACCGATCGAAGGGGTATACACACTCCACACGACTAGAATTTTCAATTTCCACGGTCATTCAATAATCATTGAATCCGCTTTCCGCTTTCCAGCTCGAACCTGGGTTTTCTCAATGTCAGGGTCTATTTTCTAATTTGTCTTTCTATTTTGTCGCCTTTTGTTTCGGTTGTCCATTAAATAGAACTGGTGTTTTCGGAGAACAATGCAGTTGCGCTACAGCTGCCAGACATATAACGGCTTCGTTGGCTGGAAATCGATTACTTAATTTGTTAACTAATTGGACCTATAGATTTGATAAGTGTGATACTTAGACGTTAATTTAGTACTAGTAACATTTGTTCAATTATTTAAGTAATTTATTCAATCCAACAACCATAGAAATTTAACAATAACGAGTAGATTTCAAATAACCTGAGTACATATTATAAAATGATAGTTACGTGAGATATACGTATTCAGTTTTAAATTGCCATCGAGGTTCCTAACGATTGTTCCCTCTAGATGTCGCAATGTCCTCACGCATTTTAATCTTTTGCTGTTTGCGTATGATACTAAATATTTGATTAGAGATTTAATAATTGATGATTATTAGCGGGCAAGACCCTTATAGCTTTAGATTTTCCCGAAAAGAGTGTCCATTCAAGTACAACGATATTCATCTGCCTAAACAAAAGATAATCTAAACTGTAAGAGCGGAGCATCCCACTGGACGGAGATCTTCTCAAGAGCTATTCAATTTTAAAAAGGTTGAATGGCCCACTTGAAGGTTTAAGCACGTAGTTTTAACATCAGATAACTTGAACCCGGTCGGCCGACTTTACTTATGCACGAGGATAACGTTACGAGGTGGGAATTGGGCACTCCCGCGGGTCTCATAAAAAAGAAAGGAATTGTCGGCTTTTTAATATTTCATTTCTGATTGTAATTGGCCGTCTGCGGGAGGAGGCTGTGAATAAAACATACGGGCTATTCTAATGAGTAAACTCCAGTTATGTGAGCTCCTCTCCTAATCGGCGAGAATTAGTAATTGAAGCAAAATTTGGTCCATCGCCGTTTGAATTGAGGACACATCCTCCACTTTTCTTTTTTTTTAATAGGAAGCAATATTTATGGAACAAACTACCTATTTGCATTATAATGTGAGTGTTGCGGAGCTATGTTTACGAGCACCCCTCGCAAATAATTCCGGCAGAAAGGAGAATAAATAGGAGGTGAAGGAGGCTTCTACAAACATTTTCAAATAAAGTTATCCATAATGAAAAAAAAACTTTATATAGTATAAAATTTGCAAAACGTGTACTGTGAATCGCAATCTCAGATCTATGATATATTACATATCAGAAGGTTTTTTCGTAATCAGTAGTGATGACATTATTATTATTATTATTCATTAAAAACACACTGTTTTAGGTATGAAAAGTATAAAGACTGACATTGCTCGATAAATGTATAAATTGAGAAAAAGCCGCTGCTGAAGAAGAAACTAAGCCATCTCAGAAAACATAAATTAAATGACAGTAGTAGTAGCACCACAAAGTAGTAGAGTACACTCCATTTTGAAATAAACCGCATTCGATCCCGTTCAAAACCGTATAATCAGTATTCGTTTAATAACACATGTTGTCACTTGTTATAGTTATACATTCAAGATCAAATTCACCGTACATCTACGAAAAAATTTAGGATTTGTTTCAAGGATGGTCTCGGTTCTGCCACAAGTTGGGCTCATTCATTATTGCCGAATTTATTCAGTCCGTGACCGAATGTATTCGTTTCCTAAATGGAAATAAACGTGTACTTTCCCCTGAGTTTAATTAATGGCCGGGGTTCACCGGCCGACATTTCCGAACCAGATATAAGGAAAGCCGGACCGCCGGCATAACGTACAATCCCCGGAGCGATGACCACACAACTCTGAGTTATGGCGGTCTCGCATGCAGAATCCAGGTGCTTATAATTCGGACTTTAATTCTCCCCGTAGTATGACTTCATAACCGTAAATTCTCAGCCGAAACGTATGCAGAAGCCTGACAGCTTACGAGCCCAGTACTGTACAGTGTTTCAATAATTAATTGAAATGATAATAATAGTCATAGGCGTAATAAAAATGTAATGTCGCTATGTTTTACGAGATTCTTAGTTATCGACATCGTGATTAAAAAAATCAAAGGTTAATTATCAAACCAACAAAACAGTAATTTGATAAGGAAAATTAGTTGAATATAATCACGATCATACCTTATATAAATTATAAGTTAAAATTAATTATAAAATATTTAATATTTAAAAGTTTTAATTAAATTAGTTTAGCCAAATTTATAACCTTGTATTTGTGTTTCTATATTGATGTATTGTACAATACATGTACAATATTTATTGAATGGTAATTTTCGTAAATTTCCGTACGCTGTAAATGTTGATATTTCTGGACTCAAGCTGTAAATGTTTTTCTATCGAATTTATCGTTTTCAGAGGTGGCACACGAAATATTGTAAAGTAACGATAATTGGGAGCGCACCAATTACTGGGAGGCGTGAAAGGACTTCGATTCGTAATGTCGTTCAAAGAGTTACCCGGCTCCACTCGGCATTTCATGCTCTAGTATTATTATCGAACTAATTAAAATGACACCGGGGGAGGGGCACCCATTCGCCCTTGCGATGAATAGGACTTGGAAAGGAATATTTCATTTATGTCATGAGACCTATCGATGAAAATAATATCGAAGCATAATAATGACAATATCAGAAGTAATTAGTTAACAACACTGCCGATCTTACGTCAAAAAATGAATTAATTAAACTGCAATAGTTTGTGACGTTAATTTTACCTACATTAAGAGTTTTTAAATTGTCTCCACTGTTAGGATTGCAAATAGAATTCTTTTATCATCTTCTGATGAGTAGCGTTCTATAAATAATTATTATATTTATTTTTAAAAATTAATATTATTTGTAAACTATTGATTTGGAATAACAATATTTTAGAAGGAAATTTCATCATAATCGAAAGGCATGACTTAATACCGCGAATGAAACTAGTAGAAATTATAACTATATCTGTTAATAATATGAACTAATTCAAAGTCAGTTCCGTATTATTGACATCGAAAGAAAACCGTGCGTGGTATCCATTTCATACATTTGTGCAAAGGTTTAATAAAATATATTTTTGCTTTAGTGGGTTTGAGTGAGATAGGAACCGAATAAGAAAATGATTTGGAGGCTACGTTTCTAAGGATCAGAGGGATTAAATTGAAATAGAAAAAACATTTCTTATTTCGGTAAATGACAATCGATAATTCGACACGCGTAATAGGTTTAATTTATTAACGGCTGTTGGCAGCCCTGCGTGCTAGTCACCTGTATCCAATGACAGTGCCAGAAAGACAAGAACATTTCAAGTGCCCGGTCGCCGGACGCAGCAATGTTTGTGCCGGGACGCTCCGAACCCGAAGACAATGGAAGCTCCGATATGTAAAACGTGTTTACCTGGTCGGGGAGCGGAGAGAAGTGGCAGCGGCGGAGACCCGGTTGGTCCAGCACCAACAAGTAGAAGAGCGGCAGAAGGAGGAGGCCTACTGCGGCAACAGATGATTAGTGGGGCCGGGGGCGCCGGCGCGGGTCTGGATCGATAGAGGGGGCCGGGTATATAAGGGCGGCGAGGAGGGCGGAGAGGACAGTGAGCCGCCGGCCGCCCTAGAGCTGTACGCGTAACCCCCCCGATAGCCGCTCACCGCTCTCACCGCCCCGCCGCCGCCGCCCCGCCGCCACCGCCGCCGCCGACAGCCCGGTGTCAGTCAGTCGGTTGCGCGAGATCAGTGAGTCGGTCGATAGGGCGGGCGGGTCTCGGTTCCGGTCGCGGAGTGCGTCATGAGAGGGCCCCGCCCCGCCCTCCACCCTCACCGCCGCCGACAGCTAGCTAACTCTAGCTAACCTCCCCGAGACCGCCGGCCAACTGTGAGTACCCGCCCGCTCCCTCCTCACCTCCCCCACCCCCACGAAATGTGACGTCCCCTCGACTAAGAAAATAAACTATGCAACCTTCGTGACGCTCAATATGCGTCCAGTGTACCACTATATTTATTCTCCCCCTCCGGTCTTTATCCAAAATTGTTTAACTACTAAAAAATATTCGTCGTGTTTTTTCAAAACTATAAATTATTTTAGCGGCTTAATAATTCGTTTAATAATTGCTAACAATTTTGTATCAGAAGAATAAGAGTATAAAAACAAATTGATCTTTCCTGCATAAGCCTTCGTTGTGGCACCGTGAAGATAAAAGGGACACCGTAAGCGTCATCGGATACAGAAAGTGTAGTCGTTGTTTCTCATAATTCGGGCATTATATTTCATAATGGTTTATGGTGTGCCGGGGAGTGGGGGGTCCAACAGGTAGTGTGGAGGCTGTACGTCTCGGCGGGGAAGGATGTTGCGGGCGCCGAGTACGAAAGACTAGAGAGGGCCCCCGGGCTCCTATATCATGCTCGGCTTGGAGCCCGGCCATTCCCCCCACCGTACCCGCAGGCCAGATCGCTTTTCGATGGCTCTTTAGAAAAAAAAATATACCACCTCTCGTAAACAAACCCGCTTCTGTCTACTCGAGTCCACACCGGGAAATGGCGGGCGACTTCCTACTGCCGGTGGTGCGAAAAATATATTCCATCGTAGGTTGGAATCCTCGCCTGGGATAACTAGTCGGCGTAAGGTCCCCACGGGATTTCGACTACTTTCGACCCGTTTCGAGGGCTCTAACTCCTCCTTAAACACTCTCTATTTCCCGATCTTTCGAGCCGAATGCTCGGTTACGTCGCGTTTCAAAATAGGACGAAACAATTACGAGTTGATTTTGGTAGGTCCAATTTTAGTGCCGGAAAAACCTTCGAGACCGCAGCGTAGTATTATTAACTTACTCCAGAGTAACTCTTTTAGAAGTTTGAATTCATCCGGTTTTCGAAAACTGAACTGTCCGAAGGCATATATAACTCGGAACAATAATGACTGCCCGAGACGGGAATTTTTCCTCCATTTTCGGCCACGACCGAGGAAGACAATTGTATATTGTACAAATACTTACCATACTGACGGGTATAAGTTAATTTAATTTTCCGCCCTGTCCTGCGCAACGTTTTTAATCTAGGAGACGAATTTCGGTGTGGCCCCATCAAAATGAGGGGCAGCTAAAAAAAAAAACAACGTTAAATAAATAATTTCAAACAAAAACATAACTGCCATTGACGCTGTCTATGTTCAAGACCATAACTCCTAACGAAATACCAGTTACAGAGTTAACATTGAAATTTAATTAAATAAAAAGATGGGATTTGTATTGACATACGTGAAAAAACCGCAGTAATTATTATTGCATAATGTTATTGTTTATTATGCCGTTGTAACAATTAGTTTTTAAAAGTATATTTGGGACATTATTTCGTTACTGATCTAAAATTTTCTAAATAAAAATTAAAGTATGTTCCATTAATTATTAAATTAAATTTGTTAATTTATTTTTATTTGATTTTAACGCGTTAATAACATTTTATAAAATGAGAATTACAGAAATGTACCATTTCGAATGTCGAAGGAACACTAAGAACGCCCTTATACTTTCCCCGAGAGGACACCTAAATAGCTCATTTCTCCTTAATTGAAAAACAGCTGACGATAAACAATTATGCCCACATGACATTGTTTACAGCTAATTCGATGTCTATAATACGTTCTATGGCTAACGGAGTGCAGATTATACAGAAAATTAACGTGAAACTCAAAAACTAAGTCTGATTCCAATGGGGCCGTCACATTTCGATCAATCCCGCCCGAAGATAATAGCACATTAAAGCTCCGAGTTGAAAATACTGAATCGCTAACGGAGAGTAAATTTTGGATTTTATTAATCAAACAACGCTATAAGTTTCTGTAAATAGCCCGAGCCACGGCTTGACTGGTTCAGACGTTTCCTTGCGGATATTACGACCGATGATATTATTAAGAACACGGTTTTCTCTCTTTGGTAGATCGATTTAATTTGTTGTTGCATGCCGGGGAAAGATTTTCACTGTAAGACTCGTGGCCGAATCGTTTTCCATTTTCAATTTCCGCGGAAATCACACTTTATATTTCCGTCCAGCCCTCCCACCCCCACCGTCCCCACCCACCTTCAGACAGTAAAGTTAAGTGAGTGCGAAACTTGTTTTCAGTTTAATAATTAAGCCTTGAGCCGGTGTGTGTGAGCGTGTGTATATATAACCCGGGCTGTGTGTGTGTGGTTGCAGGAAGCAACAAGTAATGGCTGTCGGCGGAGGGGAGCCAGTTCGAGGACAAGGCCCCGTCCTCTGCCTCCTCGCCTTCGTCCTCTACCACAACACGCTAGACGCCGGATTCGTTTACGACGACAGGTACGCGCCTATAATTTATTCAGAAAATTAGCCGGAATTGTCCCGCCAACAAACGGACAATCGGACAAAAGCGGGCGGCACTTTGAAAAATTAACATGAAAAATGAATTTAGTAAACCTCGTTTCGCGGGTTTGTGAATCTGTTATTACGGCGGTAAAAAACACCACATAAGGTCTAATATAACAAATGCCCCATGCGATATTCTAAACTTCTTACTATTAGGCTCGATTCTATCTCTAATTTTATGTTCACACGATGAAAGAAAATATGACGGCGAAACCGGGCCAAAATTGACTCCTAATAGTTACCGCGATGAAAACGACGATGGTTTTGTAGAAAGAAATTGATATTACTTTTATAAACCCGATTATTTAAAAAAAATAAAAGAAAACAGAATATGCAAGGCAATTTGTGAAGAAATTTAAAATTATTTATTTCTAATAATATTTTGCGGACTGAAAATTCGAATTATGTAAACTTAGTTTATGTTAGTATTATTCAAGAGAAAAGAACACGGTTAGAGGAATTAGCTGTGTACCGTAATCACCCCACCTTCGTACACAAATTTTTGATATATTGCCACTTCTATTGTCATTTTTGTGATATTAATGGAACAAAATAAATACCATTGCCACAATGACATTATAAAGCTACTGTCTTATTATTTTACTGCGCGTATCATTGCTTAAAGTAACAGTGTAACGCAAGCTGACGTTATCACAATAGTTTCGCTTATCTATACCGATTTCTTGGTTAATACAATAGTCTAGTGTTTACAGAAAATTTCACGGTTTCCATTGGTCTACGCTCTGTAGTCGGTCCGGGTATGTCACAGTAACTCATACGCCCCAACGGTTGAGGGCCACGTTTCACTGGTATTAATTTGTTTCAACGCAAGCGCCAACAAATATTACATTTGCAATTCTAAATGGTCCCTGGAGGCTCGAGAGGAGCAGGATGGACGGGGAATGGGGGCTTAGCCACTTTAATTAATTTGACCGATCCTTTCCTTGAGTCTGGAGGCGAATCCGTAACAGCCGCCCGTCGGCTTGATTTGAAGCACCGTTTCGGCCGAGGAATTAACCTGAGTTAGGTATTTTATTACTAAGCCCGCCGGTAAAAATCTGAATACTGCCAGAGAAGCGCGGTGAATTTTATCGCCGACTTTGTATCACCCATTGCTTTATTGTCGTTCTGAAATAGGTGCAGTTGAAATACCGGTCAGTATGAAAGATACCTTGCAAAGACGGACGAAAATGAAAAGTCAATGAGTAATAAAATAAATCCCATATGATTGGCCTTATTGCGTTTCAATTAACGGTTGTCGCCCTCTAATGAATTCGCCTGAATGTCTTTAACGCGATTTTGAGTTTGAATTTTTCAGTGCGGAAATAAGTTCCAACTAATACGTATCTGAGTGCATTTTTGAAACGAAATCTTCTCATCGGAGTTATTTATAGAAATCTTATCTCTTATAAAAGTGTAAGAATCCTATTTCAGAGAGCTAAGCCCATGTTACCAATCGCCTAGGAAAATGAAATACCGAGAGCCTTTTTTCGCATTTTCTGTCTGTACGTCCAAATTAATTTTACAATATGGGAATAATCCTACAATGGGTTGATGTTTCCATAACTCTTATTTACGTTTACTTAAGTGTCTAGGTTTTATACAGAAATTCGAATTCAGTTTTATTGTTTTATAGAAATATATAGTGCTTCTGCCACGATTCCTGGTAAATCGATTTCTGCTGTTCTACTCTATTATAGATACACAGATAGCGCGCTACTGAATGATTGCACAAGTTATGAATATTGAACACGTGATTAGGAGTCACCGATGAATAGTCAGTTCTTACGCGTCGTTAAAAATTCACCCGTTTTTAATAATGTTTTTGTAAGTACATTATTAACAAAAGAAATTTGTTTAGCAGAAAATAATTTAACCAATTTATTTAATATATATTAAATTATTCATTCGTTTTACTTGGACAATATTTTTGTTTGGTACGGCATATTGCATTAGTGCAGTAGAGAAAACTACCAATGCAAAATCGAATTAAGCAATTAGAGTCCATCCCGTTCAATTGAGTTCGATTCTCAGTTTTGGGAAATGACGTTTCAACCAATTGCGTTTCCAGTTTAAAACTAGAGTACCATAACTCTACAACACACGTCTGACTTTAGTGAAGAATATAAAATTCTGAAATTTGTTTTATCGTGTATTATTAGTAAATATTGGTTCAATTTCATATAATCTAAAATATGTTTTCCTGAATTTAAAGGATTCAGCATTTCTTTGTAACTAATTTTAACTTCTACGAGGAAAATAGGTTCATCCGAACATGCACATCTCGAACACAAATAATTTAAAATGACTTGCTTTACATAAAATAATTCCAGTTGACCAATGTTGCGAGTATAAGCAATGGACATTTGCTTGACACGCTCAAAATGAAACGTTTACTCCCCTCAAATATTAATATAGAGACTTTTATTTTTAAAAAAATATCACGGCGTAGAATGAAAATCAGAATGGTGTGGCGTTGGCGGGTGGTGGTGCGAGGGCGGGTTTAAAACTTTAATATTGTAGGCCTCCCAACCCGCCCTCCACCCGGCTTGAGATCTTTCCTTTCTTCTCTTTGGGGCGGAGAAAAAATAAAAGAGAGGGAGGGAAGTCGACGAAGAAGAAGGAGTCAACTCTGAATGAAAACTCGAACCGAGCGCGCCGAGACTATTGTGGAAACCCGAAGGGGATTTCTATACCTGGCTAAGCGCGATTTTTGCTACAATTTCTGGTCCCTTACCCCTTACACCGATCTCTTACAAAATGAAATCGTTCGTGATAAAACTACTCCCCGTTTCGCCAATACCGTAATTGTTGTACACACCCCACGTGTGGGTTGTTTGAAATATTTTTCAATTTAATACACTAACCTCCGGTATAAACATATCTCTGCGAATCGTTCCTATTTTATTTTAATCGTTATTTTTATTTTATATTATTTTCTCCTGAAGTCGAATTATCAAATGTCATACCCAGGCATGATGTCGACAAATCACTGTATAATACAATACACGCAATTCTCTGAATAAGGAACGATTCCCCCCCCCGCCCAATAGTGTTTTCCAACATAGTGACCATAATGTTCCCACGATACAGTCGAAGTTATCATAGTAATGATCTTGTTCCGACCTCTGTTATTCTAACCAGTTTCCCCTATAGAACATAATTTATTTTGGGATTACAACATCCTCAAATTGATTACTTATCAGTAAATTTCCCCATTCAAGTGGCATTATTATATATGGCAGTCATTTCATTAAATGGTGCTGTTAAATATATTTTCCTGGTACGTCGTTGCCTGATCCTTTCTCGCAATTCACGTATTGTTCGCCTTTGCTGTTTGCTGCTTTGGGCCTAATTACAAGCGACAATACATACGTTTTATAACATAGCAGGGGCTGTGAAGCTCCCCCGTACAGAATATCCAATAATGCATGAGCTGAAAATCCGAGCGGCCCTCACCCGGGGATGATCCATGACCCCTTTATAACTGAGTTGTTAGCGTGACGAAAACGAGGGTGAGGCCTACGTATTGGGGACGTTGAATAGTTAAGGGGGAGTGGGACGTGTAGCCGTCTGCCGACGCCTTAACGAAATTAGTGTTGGGGTGTGGGGGGAAGGAAAGGGGGTTGAAAAAGGGTTTCGGGGTGGATGAGGGAACACTCGCAGTCAATTATCAGAGTGAGGTCCGTCGTGCCTCATCACACCTCCCGCCGAACACTCGAATTGTGCATGACAAATCCTAATTATTGTAATTATTGGAAGGCCGTTAAACTCGAAGCTTTAAATCCCCGCCTCAGTAAATGCTCAAGTTAAAATGGAAAAATAAGTAGATAGATTTAGCGTTTTCTTGAAGACTAGCCCCGTGCTTTTAACTTATTTACTCATTGAATTTTTTGTTCAGTACATACAAGAAGTACAATACATAACAATACCTGGTGTCTACTTGAAAATTCCAGATTATAGAGTTATGCCATGATAACACTGCTTATAAAAAGTGAGTTAGGTGTATATATATAGTATATATACCTAAAAAAATTAATAAATTAGCGAATGCCTACAAAAGAACGTTATAACAGTTTTTCTTCAAAAGGTTATTTTAAAATAAACTAGTTGTTAAGATTAAAAACAGGTTTTATTTTTGTATATCATGCCAATTTCACACGTATTTTACAATTATTCATATGACTGACGCTGGGGGTTTAAAGCAAAAAATAAATTATCTGTGGGTATAAATAATTTCACTAATGTAATGTGTATTGCGACAAAGCAGGGAAAACCCGTATTGGCTTCATTGGAATAAAATTTTTTTTTAATCATTCGGCATACCCCTGTGCGTGAGCTCATGAGCCTTATATTTTAATTAGAGAATTTATTATGTAGAATTTCTCGGATGATAAAGGTTCGTATAAATAAACGCCGGCATTCCATTTCTATTCCAGTTCGGCCGCTTCGTTTATGAAAAACTGCCCTCCGTTTATTAAATTCTGTTAGCATTCCCGCTGATTACGGCCTGTTTCGTAATTCTGTGCGATCTACTACCACCATAACGTAATGAATCTCAATTGGATATCTGAATCCTTTTTTTATATATCCAATTTACGTAAGAATATATTAAATACTGCTTTTATACAGAGTCCCATTTTATATGTGGTGGCATAGATCATTTGTCAAAAACCGACCGCTTTATCCGGAAAAAGTTCACTTTATTCTGGTCAGTCCTGTGCGTGAGTTTATAATTACCCTCGGTTACGAACGCTATTGTTATATTGCAGAATTTATTATGTAAAATTTCGTCGACTGATAAAAACGCATATAAATAACTCGGGTTGTTCCGTGCCTATTGCGATTTGGTCGCTCTGTGCGGGGGGGGGGGGGGGGCGGTCGATAATGAGCCCCGTAATAAAAAAAAGGGGTATTCGGCCACCCTTAGAGAGGGAAATCCCCGAAAACAAAACCACGGGCAGTAGCCGGGCATTAATCGAACGTTCCGCCGATTGTATCTGTGCGAAAAAAGGAGGAAAAAATAACACGGCAGGGAAATAATAATAATAAAAAAATATATTTTAGAATTCCCCGTTTCTTTTTTTCGCGAGGCCAATCGTCCGGTGCGATCTCGATACGGGCGAAGCCGGCGGCTTACGGCCCCCTGACACGCTCCCGTGTTAATATTTAATTAATTATTGCCCCCCGGCCGACCCTAATGGGGCTCAATAAGGAGTACACGGGGGAAAATGCAAATTCAGTTTGATCGCGTAATTCCCGCTTGTTTTCTTTTTTACTCGGTGGGTCCGATCGCCAGTAGCTTCGCCCATATTTTGTTGCCCTTCGGCCCGAATCGGCGATAACTGAATTTCTGGCCCTCGATCCAAAACAGTTTGGCGCAACTCATAGTCGAATATCGCGCGACTGGAATTCGTAGGGACCCTTTTAATTAGAAAATATATCGAAATATTTTCCGTTCATTAATTTTAAATTCTTTAGCGATAGATGCTTTCATTCGTTCTAGCAGTGACTGCCGCTTAATAAATTGCTTTGTCGCTGTTATTACTGTATCGATTTCAGTTATAGTTCGATTATTTTAGTTTATATAGATACCTGGCATGTGTAGTTATTAAAAATAATGTCTTTGAGCGCCACAAGTGAAACTTTGGCATTCAATCGGAAACCATAATGATAGTGAGTAGTGGAACAGTAAGAGCTATATAGCCGAAATGAATGCTATACTAGTGGTGGAAATAGTGGCGAGGATTAGGGTCTAATCAATATGGTTGGAAGTAATTTAAAATCGGGGACAGGCATGAAACGTTCTGCCGGGGTTCAGCCCGGCCAAGAATGTCGAAAATTGGCACGAAAGCTGTCAGTGTCCGCGAAATATACAAAATCTTGATTCGTATTCCTACTGTAGAGCTACCGCCCCTATTATTTTTTCCGTTTTATAATGGAGGTCCCCTAATCGATTTGAATTCACACAGCCAAACTATTCATATTAGTGATCAACCTCAATAAAACTGAAATGACGATTGCTGTAAAAACTACTTTCTAAAACATATCTCACAACAGATACCCTAATGATTTAACTCATGTTATTAGACTCTCTAGAATCGCTCGATTTAATCCCTGAATACAGTAAATTTATGTATTACAGTGATATATGATAATATTACGTAAGAGTGGTGCAATATTTATGATATAATATTTGCGTTGAGGTTCAATAAACGATACTTCTAATCAAGGTAGGTGCCACGACTGTTTTAACCACTATATTCTACCTACTGCGGATACCGTCGTCCCCACCCCCGGCGCTTAATTGTCCACCCGCTCACGAGAACACGGTCCGTCGATGACTTACGCCCCCGCACACTGATAAAGTCCTCACCCCACCCCGCCCCGCCCTCACGCTCTTTCACGGATGAGAATCCCGTACCTATTGGGCGCTCCGTTGAGGGCGATGGCGGCGCTAGGGCGTAATGGCCGCCAGATAAGAGACTTGCAAATGGGAGTCAAGGATATTATGGGTGTAGTCGGCGGGTAAGGGGTGAAGGGGGTGGTGGTGGTGATGTAGGGGGGTGGGTGTACGGTGAGTACTCGCTCATATCAAGATGGAGCCGCCGCCATTCTCAATTATTACTTTTCCCGTTGACAGACATCCTGACAGCGTTTTTACATTACTAGGCCACGAGCCAAGAGCCCCTAATGTAAGTTTCATTTTAGGGATAACGCATATTTCCCTGAAAAATATCACAACAGCTACGAATACTATCACCGGTTCGTTTCCGCAACTGTGACTGTGGGATTTTAGCGACGGCTTTTTCCCAGTATAAGCGTAAATGATTTTCGAATGGAAAAAATTGCTCTAATAACTTTATATAACCCGATGTACCTGTACATATTTATCTATATTATACATTAGAATTATAGTCCGCTAAATGACACAACTCAATTAGCATTAATTGTTCGAAACAATGATGTAGGACATAAGACGAATACAGGAAGAATCATATTTCATATTTCTGAACTCATAATATCAAAGTATGTAGAACCGAAGAGACCGAGCACTGAGGATTCTGAGCTGTGAATTAAATGAAACGTGAAAACCACTTTCAATTTTCGCCAAGAAAACAGACAGAAATTCCCGTCGGGAATCACAATCCCTCTTTCGCTCTTTTTAAACCCCAGACTCGATAAACGGGCGAATTTGCTCAACCCACGGAAAATATCACAACGCCGACAAAGAATCCTTCCCCACTTTTAATTACATTAAAAACCCTTCGGGAATATTTTTTAGGGTGCTGGGCGGGGGCGGGGGTATTCTCACTCCGGACTTGCTCCGCCGAACCTTTCCTATTGATGTATGGGACCGATCCGTTCTTTTAAGGAACTCCCGGCCCTTTCGGCTGTTGTTCGGTTTCATTAAGGTAATTCGCTTTGGGGATAGAAGGATGAGAATCCGCGCGGAATATACGGAATTACACTTCCAATTTACGGGGGTGGCGGTGAAAAATCGGGGCCCGCTTTGGGGGGTCGTTTGGGGGGGGGGGCAGGGGCTGGGACCGACCCAGTCGATATAATTTGGTGCTCGCCCCCTTGGCAGGACTAGGCGCCCCCTCCCACCAAACACACATCACTCTCACCCAGTCAGCTCATCCTCGTTTTATCCTTTTGGTAACACCCAATTCTAGAACCTTCAATTTGGAAATGGAGCCAAATCCCCGTTCCACGTTGGACTTGCCTCTACAATTAAAATGATATGATCAATCAGATGTAAAGATTTATTTAAGGCTATCCATTTCTTGATCGAATGATCAAAAATAGTCAGGCGGAGGTTCCGAACCTGTAAATAATATAAAAATCATAAATACAAAATTAAAGTATTACGATACATGATTCCATATATAATTAAAAATCAGACTAAAATGTGTGTGAGATAGGGTAGTGCTAAGTGGTAGACTCTTACCACTTTAGGGAGACTCCATCTTAGTCTTAAATCTTAGCAGAGTTAAACGCCGATGAGTAACATCGACAGCTCTGAACATTATTAAATAGCTACTATATCAGTATATAATCAATCTGCGTTCTTGTCTGAGGAAATACATATTCGCAACATAATTCACTTCATATTAAAACAATCTCATAATAATAACATTGTATTAACTGATCGGTACTATACTTAATTAAAAAAAAAATAGGCCGAACAGTTTTATGATTAAGGTTATGTTCAAACAAGCGCGAACGGATTATTCTCTTTTTCTTAGACGTTTTCGGATTAATAAAGAAACATTTTACTGCAACAATAAAACGCGCGTTTCTGAATGGTCAGGCCGGAACGAAAGAGCGGGCGGGTCCCATTGATGGATCCTATTAATATTCCGGCCGAATGGCTCTCGTCGTTGCCGGGGGGAGGCCCCGCGCCCCATAAAACCCGGAAGGCGAGAGAGACGGAAGCGGCAAACATGCGAAACTGTGCTCCCTCTGAAAGTTTTACAATGGTCGCCCTCTCCGCCCCCGCCCGCTACAGAAGAAAGGAACAAGTCTGGGCCACTGCAAAGGAGAGAGTAGGGAAAGTGCCGATGGAAAAGAGGGAGGGGGGGTTGGGACCCCCGAAGTGGTGTAGCGGACGGTTGCAGTTTGAATAATTCATCGGATTTCTGGATCGGTCTTCGCTCCATCACTCTCTCGCCTTCTATCTGTCCCCCTCGCCCGTGTCTTTCATACCTCATTATTCGGGCGGGCGGTGGAGAAGGGGGCTGTCGCCCAACCGCCCCCCCCCACCACGACCACTAACCCCCTTAGCCTTCTAATTTGCATAATCACCTCTGGAGAAGCATTACACCCATCAACAGATTAAATCCCCCCTCGAGTTGCCGGGGACCACCGTTGAAACCCGGGGGCCGTACCCCCCGTCCCCGAGGGGTGGCCGGACGGTATGTTTCCCGAGATAAATTAGTTTATGAATAATCGCCAGACCGTTAATTAGGCACTCTAATTAACGGCCGGGATTAAATGACTACACTCCGCAAATATGTGCCATCCACCCGATTGTAAATTAAAAATCCGGATCGCCTCTCACAAAATCGCCTGGAATATCCCGCCTCGTTGTAAATTATGAGAAAAGCTTACAATTACAAAAATTGGTGCAACTCGTGTCACATAATTTTAGTTGCGTCGATGATTTGTATAGCCGTGCATTTATGAAATAGTCTTAATTATTTTACAACAGGAATTGCCCTTCATTTAGGCGGCACTATTTAATTGCGGTCAATAGCACCGCTGGACGAGTGGAATCAGTTGGATGGGTTGGCGAAAAAGAAAACGAAAATTCCAATATTTCAGTCAAGGCCTCGTGCTCGATGAAATTGTTCACACTTTATTGTAAGTTTATCTTATAGACAAATTTTGGGCCAACAGTTTACAAATAACCCGAAAACTGAACGGGGAGCAATTAATTCGTCAACTGGGGGTGAATGAGTGGTCCTTCCGTGGAACCTGTTACTAATAAATTCTCGGTTGAAGGGGGCCCTACGGCCTCGCTCTCTCTCTCTCTCTCTCTCTCTCTCTCTCTCTCTCTCTCTCTCTCTCTCTCTCTCTCTCTCTCTCTCTCTCTCTCTCTCGCTCTCCCTCCCTCTTCTGGCCGGCCTGGAAATTGAAGTCGGCCCACGATTATTAAGGCAATTACACACTCGAGACAGCCCGCTAATTGGGGCACCCTTTTTAAACGAGGGGCTCGAATTACCCTTCGAGCTCGGGCTCTGGACCGACGGCCGGCCCCTTCGACCTTTCCTTCTTCGTCGGCCTTCAAGGTTCAACAATTTGCCTAGAAATTATACAATGTAAAACGTTTTTATCCAAAGCATCTGTAGAGCGAATGCACGGGAGGGATTAAGATGAACTTTGAGATGAACTTGAAAATGAATTAAGATGAACCAAATGAAGATGAACAAATAACAATTGCGTTATTCCCAAATATCGGTAATTCAGTAGGCGTAAATATTGTCTCCAGATTCAATTCTTACACCATCTACTATGTGGTAGTTTAGGTCTGGGCAGTTCTATGAGAACAAAAAATTTATAATACAAATAAAGAACATCTTGATTTTCAAGTATTTTTTTTGCCTACTAATAGTCTTATAAATAATAGAGATTGGTTGTTAATAGAATAATCAACGTTATTCTATACTACCTGAAAGCTATGCTACCAGGCTACCTATTTATTGTTTAAGAAATATGTTGGAATTAACAGCTGCTACAATTCATTATCCACCCGTCTAAAATAAAATTTACTGACGCAATAGAACTCTCATTGGCAAAAAGGTATGTAATATTTATTTACAAATTCTGATTTTCACCGTCCATTTCTTAATGTTAATTAAAGAAATGTATAATGACTCCATTTGAAACGCCGTTTATTTTAATTATTCGTTATGATTAAATTGGAATATAATTTATCTTACAAGAAGAACAGAATAACAAATTTCGAGCCCTACCTTGCGGGTCTAATGGAATTAAAATAGGAACAGCTGTTACAACCTTCTCCTTCGCGCCACACCCTATCTTGGTATTGAACCAAAACAATAGCGCTAGGTTGAAACTTCATGTTTCCTTCCATGACTTATAGTCATCTCATCCGTGTTCCTTGACTAAGAATATATTCACACCATCATCTGTTCAAAATCACTCGATATAACGTTTTAAACCGACTATAGAAAATTTACAGTACAGGGTAATATTTACAAAATTCATTTCTAGTAAGATAACTTTGTTTACATTTCGGAGCTTCTTTACGTGCACACGATACAGGCAGATTAGGGTCGTCACTTATATTTAGTATAATATGACCCAATTTATTTTCCTGTAATATTTAAAGAGGGAGAACGCTTACGACGACAATTACTTGTGAAATAGGCAACGGTTTGTGAATGAGAAAAGAGAAAATTATTTGTGAAACGTTTGTTGAAATTTGCATCGAAGGTAAATTCGGTCCACCACCAGGATTAAACCTGGATTGACCTGGGATTGACACAATTCCAATTCGCCACATTATAACTGATCTTTTAAATGGGTCACATTGATTGCATCAAATGATTGAACCGAATTCTAATGAGAATGGACTTACGCGTTCCTCTCGTTTAATTATAAAATCTGCAATTGTAGGACAGTTTTCCTTGAATTGCAAATTTCAACTGATTAAACTGGAGCAGTTAACTTGTTTTGGGCTTATTGAAATATTTTTATTACTGTTGTGCACACACACGTTCATCTCGTCTTTGATCAATAGCAGGCACATGAGGGATGAGAAAGGAGCGGTAAATAATTTTTACAATAAAGCACCGTTTAAACAGTGCTCGTGAATCGCAAGAGTTGGAGTCAATGATTTCTAGCGTTTCAGTTATTCTCCGCTTGAAATATCGATTGATGTTTGACTGCTTTTGATAAAATTGAACTCAATTCAACATCCACTAGAGTCGTACTTCGTCAAATGTTGAAGCCGTAATTGGAACAAACAAGAGAAATTCCCCCACCCGGCCCAAACTTTGTTGAAGTGCCTCTATAGAGTGTAATCAATAATACGTCAATTCTATTTTCAGTGCAGTTCGAACACGGCTCTCGAGTTGAAGTTCCTGATTCGTTAGAAGCCCGGGAATCGGAGCCGTTTGATCTCGCCGTACAAATACACAACTCTCTGTTTTTGTAATTTATTCCGGTAATTTCCATCCCATTGGGCCTTTTTATGGTTGGTAATATTATGCAAACAATTCAACGTTTTTGAGACCGAACATCGCCTTTTTTTATCATACACGAGGTGGTTTCGATTCAATTGATCGGATTTTCATGGTCCGCGGATTGGGTTTGTATTTTTGCAACGTGGGAGGACTCTGTTTATCAAAAAGCTAGTCCCGCCATTCATATTCATGGATTCAACGATGCCATTTTAATTTAATCGCAATTTACAAAAACAAGCTCATTGACATTTTCAAATTGACCCGCTCCACTGCCCAATATGGATATGTTAGCACTGACTCTCATAACCATAAACCCTGAATGCATTCCCTTCTATTATGAAGAAGAAACATGCAGTTTCTCTTGCATTGCCGAAACTGTCCTATTACCTTCTAAATCAACTATTGAGATAACGTCGCTTTACTTTCACAACTTAATACTATTTCAACGAAATTGTAAACTATTTTTCAGAATTATACTGGTGCGTTTGAAGTAATTTTGATGATCTGATATCGATCGACCTTGTCTTTAACATATTAGAATGATTATCACTTTATTGCGACATCAAGGCTACTTTATCGCTTGGTTCGGTTTCATAAATTCGCACATACGAACGACCGACTCTTGCAAATTATGTAACCTTACTGTCGTCATAAAGCTAATATGTACTATAGTTTCATTCGTATACGCGATGACCGAAACGCAACATTTAACACTGGTATGACCAAATTACATATAGGTTGAATAACGGCAGTCTGGCATTACCGTTGATTAAGCTCATTTCCGCCGACCATGTCAATGACTCATACGTCGCCCTGAACATAATTCACTTCGTTTGTGCCTCTGGGTGCCGGTTCATTGTCTCAATAATGCCTCTTGCGGCTCCCACAGCCCGTGGGACCAATAGATCCCGCACCTCGCCCCCCGGCCGGCCATAACCACTATTTATTTACCGGAATTACAATCGTGGAACTACATTACGATCATACTGGGCCAATGGTCAACATTACAGCTGGCCATACAACCTGGCACTGGTTTCTATATCAGATGAAATATTTAATCTCAATATATTGTTGCTCAGGTTATCGCAATAATAACCCATTTCGGTACTGTATCTTTGATTTTGACAGTCCTCAGCACTCTCCCGACTAGAAATCAATGGTTAATGATATTTTCCGCTAGTTCCTTAACCTCACAAATTTTATGACAAAATTATTGGATTTATTTCTGTGGGTTGATATACCCAACTACTCGTTACTAATTAACATTCCGTTTAAATTTAAATCGAACGAACTTAAACTAAATCTACTTCTGATTGTTGCAACCTTCATGCACATTCTTTTTGCAATCTATTAGTAACCAGTATATTGATAACGTTACCTAATAACGTTAAATCTTAAACTAATTTTAATTACCCATAAATGAGATAGATGATTAGATAAGGTAATTGATCCTTGCCTAAAATTCTGGATTTAGTTGGAATCCGCTCATTCATTTTAATTTGAAATTTGTCGGATGTAATCGGACAACAACGAAATATGCACGATTGCTGCAACCATCAAGTAGCTGTGTGGGGGCTCGAAGGAATTGAATATTTCATGCAGTGGCGGGGTAACTTGAGAGCGCGTTCTATCGATTCAGCATTTGTCGGCTGACCCCCCCGGACACAATTTAGTTTTGGACACGGCCCTTTTCGGAAACAGACGGAGGGGAAGGCTGTAAATATTTGCCGAGAGCCCAAAGAAGGGGCCTCCGGTCTGCTAAGGATTAGCGTGGGGTACGGGGGTTCGCTCTCTCTCACTGCCTAGGGGTTGTGGGGGGCTGAAAAAGACAACAAAAGCTGGTGCCGGCCCACCTGTTGCTTACTGCTCCACTGATTAGTTTAGACAACTTGCCCCCTCAATTCTTTCATAACCCCGGGCTACGACCAAGCAACCCCCGCGCTCCTTAAGGCCCCACCACCAACAACCCCACAAACGTATTGCCACGGTTGCCCCTTCGAAAAATCTTCTAATACTAACAGAAGTCACAGAAGGTTACTTCGTTGCTTGCAACGAAATTTCCTACAGAATGGTAGGACTGGTCCATTCTCCTACTTAAACAATTGAACTCACAACATTTGATTGTCTGCTACTTATAAATTACAAGTACTCATCCTAATATATGAGTTGGTGAATATGAAGTGAGTTCCAGTGTGTTAAGTATGCCTACTGATGCAATAAGTACATTAAATATCAATTTCCTTAAAAATACTTCAGATTATGTGATTGGCGTAAAGTGTGTATGCAAAATTAAAGACACCATCAACGTAGAATAGATATAAACAAACAAATTAATTTTAATCAGTATGAAATATATATTATTATTTTATATGTTCTTATCGTAATAGTTTATCTAACAAGAAGTATCTGTATCCGTTTGTGGTACAAATATCAATTTTTTTCTCGTAACGTCAATCAATTACATTATAATTGACGTCCGAGGGATAATCCAATATTGGTGAAGAACGGCTGAACGATGGCGAGATAGCGTGCCATGGTGAAATTGATTGGAACTCACTCGACGACCATCGACAAAAAATGATGGGGGCCCTTTGAGAATGGTCTGGCTCCGGCCAATGGGAAAGGGGGCGGTATAAACAGTGGTCGAGTAGTAAAACTACCGTCGAAGGGGGGATATAAAACGGGATATTGACTTCACTATGATCTGAGACATCGTTAAAACCGGAATGGGCGGGTGGGTAAGGGGTCGGGAGGGGGGGGGGCTTCAATTCCGCAAATACTTCGTCCGTTACGCGGCCGTAACTTGGAGTTTTACCGGCTGCGAATAAAGTCCGGACGCAAACTGATGTAGCCGTTTTTATCTCCGTTGCATTTTAGAGTCGATTACATAAAGGCTAAACAGTAATTGCTGCCGATTGACGGTTTCCGATGATTAGGTTAGTACAAAGCAATAGTGGAGAGTTAATTTTTTAGTTCACCCTCTTGTCTGGTTGACGTCACTATTAGTTTTATAATTCTTTGGACTGGTTCTTTAAAATTAAGCTCTGAACTAATTTATATTCCCTTCATCGCGGGCTCAATCATAACGTTGATTTCTCTTCTCGAATCTTAGTTAGGGGTACTTTTCCACCACATTTCTCTCAAGCCTCATAGAGGCTTGTCTACAGAGGGTGGGAAAAAACTGGCAAAGGGAAACAACCTCCACTTGTCCCGAGATAGCGGATCGCTGCGGAAATACCCTTCTTTCGAATTGTCTGGGAGCTCAAAAGTATTGGTGTAGAAGCGACTCGGGCTGAGAGAGCGTTCTGACGCCTATTGCTCTTACCCATGTCCTTTCTGGTTTCGTCTAAAGATTTTTGGACATTTAGTTCGTCAGAATCTAAGGATTCGTGTAAATCTCTAGGAGTAGGATTCGTGAGATAATGATATTAGATGCTAAACTATTTTTATTTTATTTTTGGATACTCATTTTGCATGCAGCTCTAGTTGAATTGGTATTGACGTCACGCTTCCACTATAGAAATATCATTCCTCAAGAAAGATATTTTCGGCTCGTAGGGTGTGAAATTTAATATTACCCCCTTATAATTGTAGTCCGATTTTGGATTTAACAAACTGATGTATCAACACTCGGCTCCTGCCATTGAATTAACATTTTGTCTAATCCAATCGACGCGCAAAATTTGAGCTATTAATTTGAACTAAAAAGTGTGAATTGAGAAAATTAAAGAAATTATCTGGTGTTCAGACATAATAACCTAGTCTGAATACAATCCTAAAAAGTAATCGGAGAGTCACCGATGTTTAAACAAAGGAATCGTACGAAGTTAACAGAATTCCCATTTTCCCAGAGGCCCTCTTTTACTCTGGAGCGATTCTCGGTCAAATGTCC
The DNA here is from genome assembly GCA_019843655.1 of Lethocerus indicus. Lineage (NCBI taxonomy): Eukaryota > Metazoa > Arthropoda > Insecta > Hemiptera > Belostomatidae > Lethocerus > Lethocerus indicus. Next base: position 9,339,582 of record JACDQD010000006.1, read on the forward strand.
CTACGCCTCCACCCCGGAGAAAACGTCCGAAACTTCGGCGGAACAAATTTATTTAAATTTCCCCCAACCCGGGTTACTGTTCTTTTTTTCGTATTTTCACTTCGGATTTCCACTTTCTTCTCGGTCGGTGGCGACCGGGAAGGAAGTTATTCCGCCGAAGGCTCGCCACTTTAAGACCTGCTCCAATTGAGAAATGGGAGGAAAATGTTTTTTTCCGTCGCGGAATGAAATAACGGAAACCAGGTAGTTGGAACCTTGATTGTTGAAAGTTGCTCCAGTTGTTTCCGGTTAAATTGACCTTACTGTTCAGGAAATTTGATCGCCGGAAGTTGGCAACCTGTTCCTAAACGGCTTATGTCGTTTCCTTCATCCCAAGTATATACTGGATATTAGCTTATGTATTAGTTCGATATTTTGACTGCTGGATTTTATATTTTCGTAAGGTCTCTATGCGAGAATCACTATAACATTATTATTCCAATACTAATGCATATAATATACCCCGATTACCTTTTTGTTTCTTTAACTGGTAACAATCTATAAGTATATATTCAGTATAGCGGATTGCATTAGGTTTTACAGAGGTGCATTATTTATTACTGAAAATCTGTTGGACATTTGTATTATGTTTCATTTTTATTTCATCTATGAAGTAATTATTAGGGTATTTACCTTAGTAATATTTGAAGTTTTTCCGGTATACGCCATAAGGTTTTTCAAGGTTTTCAAGTGTCTTTCCTATACGTTGCGAGTCTTTGTAAATTAAATTGGACGTTTCATCGTGTTATAACACAAATTATACTAACGACAGGAATATTAGAGGGGCACAAAAGCTCGCCTTACACTGGATGCAAGCTTTGTCTGGAAAATTCCTCCCGCGGGAGAGACACCCGCCGGCGCAGGGAGTTGGAATTATGAGAGGCCCGGGCAGGGCGTGAGGCGGATCTGACAGTCGTTCACCTGTAGTTATATAGGCCGGCTCAAAGGTGTTCCAATCTTTGTTGCGGGGGGGGCCGGTTCGGGGAGGAAGGTTTTCGGAGAGAAACAAATGAAATGGGAAAAGCGGGGGCGGGGTGGCGGGGGAAATTATATAGAGGTTTAACTCCTCTAAGCTCGAATTCAAAAGCGGGGAGCAAAGTAGAGTGAAATCATTAGGAGGATTTTATTTGTACAGTATAACAGCCGCAGGCTTTCCCTTTGGAGTTTTAATCCCCTTTGAAACTTCGGTTTCCCCCTTCTAGCAATTTACCTTTCCGCAAGCATATTTGAAATATTGAATTTGTAGTAGGAAATACATTCTGTACCAATTCAAAATTCGGCAGGCTGCAATTTAACCGTTAGGAAAATATATAAGTCGCGAGTGATAATTCCGGATTCCGTGAAGGCGAATCTCCGCGGAAGTTACCTGTAGCTCCAATTGGGAGTATAAGGTGTAAAACAAGGCATTCAAAACTCAAAATAAAATGGAGATATAGAATGTTAAATCTTAAGAGATTTTTTATTTTCTCATTTCGCACACCTTTCATTAAATTAAATGAGAAAAATTGAGATAAATAAGTACGAAAAATTTCAAGGTCTAAACAAAGCGTAAACTTGATACGGATATAATCAAAACTATCTGCAACCACATGTAATCAGGTAGGAATACTCGAGATGAACTCTCGCGTCTGTAATTTATTATAATTTAACCGATGTTCCTTCTATATATAATGAATGATTGAACCAGTGGCTCTGAATAAATTTCAATCTCCGGCTGTAAGAGAGGGGAAAGACAGGAAAGGGATCCGGACTCAGAAATATATTCGAAATTGATCCCAATCGAAGGTTCTCATTCTCGGGGATCGAGGGAGTGGAATAATCTCGATACGAAGGGGCTGATTTATACGGTCGGAGCCATCGGGATTGGGAAAATAACTTATAAAATTTGACGCGGAGGCGAATGGAGAGTGCTCCGGCTCCCATCGACGAGCCCCTTCCTCCCGCCCCTCCAATTATTCACTTAACCGAATTGAACCAAGTCTATTGTAATAATATTCCGGTTGGATAAAACTGGGTCAGCATTTCTACATAACGCTAAGTATAGTCTTCTCCACCAGACCTACTGACACATGCCGTAGAGGTTAGCATTTATATAACATTATGTGTCAATTCTGAGGATTTTATTGCGCTACTGAATTTCACTCGATTTTTTGGTCCTATTTTGGGCCCTCTTCTCCATTTCGATATCGTTAGTAGCTTTCAGTTAGCTGAAACTACACTATTTCGTAGATTATATAATCCTGGATTATTTTATTTATTTAAATAATATTTACAATAGCTATTTTTAGTGTTTATCTTTTGTTTTTATAGTCTTAATATAGGCAGAATGGTATCTCGTAAAACTGATGTATTATATACATAATTTATTAAAATGTGAAATTGAGTGGGGACTCTTTATGGTATATAGCAGAATCATCCTGAGGTAGAATCGATCTCAAATGTCAAGAACTATTCGAAGAAGTAAAAAACAAATATCAGCAAAGACAGCACTGTACGTTTCCATTTTCCTTAACCTGAATCCATTCTAGGAGCTATATATACATACATAATTCATCAAATAAATTCAGGGTGGTGAGTTTTCCATTCCTGAATGCTCGATTCTGACTCTGTAAGGCGGGATTAATTATCAGCGTTTCCTATTCGGTTCCCGAAAATTAATTTTTGCCGCAATGCTCCCGGCTTCCGAAATCTTAAATCCCGAAGAGCTAACTCCCCGCCTACTCGTTCGGAACAATACGCCGCCAGACTCGGAAGTACTAATTTCCAGGGCGGCAATAAATTATCCTCGAGAGTCTGCCTGCCGGGTCGAGGGCGCGAAACGGCGTTTAGCCCAGAGGGCCTCTTTCTCACTCCTCCCTACCTCCCTCCCTCTCACCCTCTCTCTCACTCCCACTAAGGAATATTCGTGAAGGTGTCAAGGAGCTGGGGGGGGGGGGGGAGTTCTCGCAAAAGAAACACCGGGCTCTCCTGGCGCCGACGTCGGCCCCTCTGAAGAGAATTATAACCCGCAGATGTTAAAGAGAATTAAATTCTGGAGCCTGCCGTCGGAGACTGTTATGGGGGTAACGCGGCCGCAGCCCTCTCTCTCTCTCTCTCTCTCTCTCTCTCTCTCTCTCTCTCTCTCTCTCTCTCTCTCTCTCTCTCTCTCTCTCTCTCTCTCTCTCTCTCTCTCTCTCTCTCTCTCAACCCCAACCCGCCGCCACTCCCGCCCAGCCAACACTCCCAGATGTTAATTACAACCGAAAAAGTCCTCCGCTTCTGAATACTCGGATCCGGATTTAACCTAGTCCCAGTTTCTACTTCAAGTAATTCCAAAGTAAAAAGTCCTCGACTTTGCAGTGTGCCAATCCTCCGCCGCAAAGATATATTCTCTTGAGCTACGGATCAGGCGCCTTTTTGTATGTAATAAATGAAACTCGGGACGCGCTTGAATAGCGAGCCTGTCTAATAAATACAAAACGACTAATACGAAAATTCGATATCTGTCGTCTTCAATATTTTTCTGGCATTTTTGCCAGAAACAATAAAACAATCTCAATCGTATAATTCTTCCGTTTGATTGTCAGTGTAGTCTCATATAAGACTTTATGTAATGAAATGACTTCGTTAATCATAATTTAAAGCACTACATACATAAATCGTATAACCAATTTCCATTGGTCAAGATGATGAATTTTCACGATTGGTGAAAAGATGCTTTAAGATATAGATTTGACACTTACCGCCCGGGTTTTCTCTTCCTCGTCATCTTTTAGCCCTCAAAGAGGTTTATAAATTACTTAAATATGCGTTCAGAAATTTAGGCATTTTCCAGTACGGAATTTGTTATTTGTAGGTTAAGGTGGGTATTTAGGAAGCAGTTTTATTTATCTCATTTACTCATTCCACGAATAGGGTTGTTTTATAATTATTTTGCAAATAAATTATTCAGCCTAAAGCGGTTGATGTGTGTCCTACGGATTATCCTATTTTTAATGGGGAGAACTCGTCGTGGGTACATGGTGACAATGGCGGACGATTGGGCACATGTGACGGTGGTAACGAATTTTTGGTGCCGCCCCCGTTGAGGTCGGGTTGGCCCCGGGAGCATTCAATCCGCGCCCCGGCTCCCCAGATCGATTCTGCGAATTCAACAATGGGCCGGTATTGTTCACCGCCCGACAATTGAATTTGAAATTAGGAAGACGAACAATGCTTCGGGCCCGGTACACTGTCCATTATCATTCCCCGACCCCCAAAACCAAATTATATGGTAACATCCATTCCGTCCACCCCCCCCCCCTACCCCACCAACTACAATTTATTTCTGTTTCCGATTTAAAATTACTCGCCCCTCGCTCTATTAATTAGCCGCTAAATTGGCAAGGGCTGTACACCTTTCAGTCAGTGACCGAGAGGAACCCAGCTCTCATACACGTCATAAAGCAGGCCTATATTCCTATTCAAATTTTTGCAACAGTAAAATTATATACCGACTCTATTGGGAATATTTCTAATCTGTAAATTGACCTCCGCCGGTAGTATTAAAACTTAGCAACAGAAAATGTCCCAAAATGTGTACATCGTGAATTCCCGAGTCAATAGTAAACTAAATATTTACATACAGTCGAGGGTTATTCCCGTGGGGGGAATAATGAAATGAAATAAGCGTTTGATGTAATTCGTTTGTGTTATTACAGCCCGGTGTTCTAAATACAGTAAATACGGCATTACTTTAACAAATAAATTATTGCTCGGACATATTAATTAAACACGCACTCACAGGCCGGCAGTTAAATTAACTCGTATCGCAAATTTATATGCGACCAATTTTTTTAACATTTCCATTCTAAATTTAATAAATTATCAAATCTCACGATACGTTTCTACAGAGTCAATTTCAATTAGCATCCATCATTTCGCTGTTAGATGAATTTTCTAGTTCGATCCAGGGCAACATCAGCCGCGGACTTTACGGCTTTGAGCCATTGGTTATCCTCAGGCGAACTTATTTTGTTCTTGACCGGGTTTGAGATTTCCCAGTCGCCCTCGCTCCGCGTCCTCCGCCGTGTGGCCACTCCGCGTATTTCCCAGGGGATTCGACCTTTCCCAACGTGTATTGTTCGGTTTCACACCCGAACCACGGGCCGGCTTTCTTCGGGCTTAGTTACGTTCCACGTTGTTATTTCCGTTTATCACGGCTTTCCTATGAAGAAAAGGGGAAGAAATAGGACCGGAGGTCCAATGCGGCCCGGAACGTCCGAACCGGCGATACTCCCGAGGGGGCCATTTCTGTGCACTGCGCTAACAACTCCCCGGTACCGTATAACATCACCACGTCCTAGAATTCCCAAAGAACGAACAGGCATTGCTCAGTCCGTAAACTGATTTTTATTTTCAATAGATATCAGTATACAACATATAGAATTTTCTATATTATTTATAGATGAATTAGTATTTCAATAAGCGCAGATATCCAACTATCATTAGCGTTGAACATATTGGTGTTACGCTATACCTATTTTAATTAATTTAATCCTATTTAATTATTTGCTCGTTTAATTTTTTTGGCACGAAATGATTGTTTCTTTGTTTTCCATAATATATTTTTACAGCTTGTGCTCATATTAAATATATTAATTTGAATTTTGTAACTTAGTCAGCCAACGAGCCGTTGTCGGTTGGCTTGAGCTTTCGGTCGATTCCGGTCGTTCCTTCGGGCGGTTATTCGGGCGAGGTCGGTGTCGGTAGCTCCCCATGAATCGTTAATAACTCCACCGTGTCCTCGGAGTGTCTCCGCCTCACAGAGACGAGATCTATCCCGACAGTGCTTCATTACCTTCATTGAACTAATTGACATATTCGACCGAACCTTAGAGGTTCAGACCCCCTATCCAATTCCCATTCCAAACTGGTGGCCCAGCTTACAGAAACGTCTATTTACGTAATCGTTATAGGCCATTCGCGTGAGCATATATTCCGCTTATTTTCTGGTAAAATAATTTTAATTGTTAATATTACAGTATTCGTATAAATGGTTGATGTTCTTAGTCGGTTCAGAAATTATTATTAATTGAGAAATAAGTTTCAGTAATACAGGTCGCATTAGTCAGTTTAATTATTGAAAATCAATTTTTAGAATTACTTTAGCAGAACTGGTCAGACACTAGATTTCCATATTATATATTTTGCAATATTCTTGTTTCATAACATATTCTTGTGATATAGTTGTTTTGGACCTATGAAAAATTTGTTTATGCATTACTGCAGCATTTGTTGTATATCGTTTTATATATTGAGAATCTACATAATCTAATAGACCTATAAAGATTTTTACTGTAGTTCGGAACTACGTATGTCGAGGGTTTTCAGTCCAGTTCCTCCCAGTTCACCACAGCTAGGCCGACAAAGAGGACGAGGAAAAAGTCCTAGAAGCCAGGGTTTGGCCGCGTTGTCCTGTTAATTAGCCAGGGGATCAAAGGCTCTGCCACAACAAAGTGGTCCTTCTTCCGCTGACAATCCTCTTCAACCCTACTCGGCCGGCTCCTGCCCGTTAGCTACAGATCCAGCCGCCGGCCTGCGATTCCCGTTCTTAAATGCGCTTATTTACCCACCGAGTAACATAAAAATTCGCACAGCAATAGCTGTAGAATGTTTTTACACATGTATACGAGTTAGGCATTGAAAAACGGGCATACAGTTTAAGCCCAGTTACATGTAGGAAACATGCTTAAGGCACTGAGTGTTTTCTTGTTTCTTCTTCGTCATGGGCACATTCTTGCCTTGTGAATCAAAGTGGGAATCGTCCGTAGGGAGTTTTCCTCGATTCTGAGGTAATCACCTGCTTCTAATCCGTACATGTACTGACGGCGGTGGGTAACACGCAGAAAGGAATCCTAATCCACTTGACTATAATTTAAATATCACCATAATATTTGAAGTAAATATTCGAAGTTGTTCGAAGCTCTACCTTAGTTGAATTAATTTCATTCCAAAGGCCATTGCTGTTTTAAAAGCAACAAGCAATGGAAAACAGGGACGATGTCCTCTGTACAACAGCAATGGTGAAAAAAACAGGCAGTGTAAAAATCAATGGTAAAATAACAATTAACCAAGAAATTCGAGCGCAAACATGACTGGCTTTACAACAGCATTGTAACCTTGGGAAATTTACATTAAAACTCAGTTCCTATGCAGATTGCTGCATTTACTGTTAAATGACCACAGAGCTTTGTTCTGTAATCTAGTTTGCATTTTAAAGAATAAGAATTGCGATCATGGCACGTAGAACAAAATACGCGTACGTGAAAAATGTTTTTGATTTTAAGTTTGCCATTAATGCAATTATTTTTACTATTCGTTACAATTCGTTTCAATAATATTCATTTTAGTCACTGTTGCTTTTCCCTTATATAGATAGATATCCCAGGTGGGTTGGTCTTATTCTCAACGCTAATTTGCTACAATTTTATACGCCGTTTGTTTCAACAAATATCATTATTATAAGTGCCCTGTATATTAACCTTGAACGTATTCGTTTTTAAGTAACACTTTAGATTGGAATTGGGAATTAGGCTAAAATAAAAATCACTTCCTTGGTATTGATATAAAATATTGTTACCTACCTCATTCACGGGCGTTTTTTCCAATAAAGTTAGAATCTCGGATTCATTTTCGGTCAATTCGAAGGGGAGGGTTCACGTGCAAAGAAGTCAAGTCTCGAATTATTTCACAAATTTATGCGCCCGCCCAAATCTGATAGCAATAAATATTCAGCTTCGCTAGGGCCACACGGCCAACAAAAGGCTCGGGAAAGGCATTTCAGGTTTACAGAACCGTGTTAAATTTACACAAACAAAAGGGGGAGCCGAGCGAAACCCATTTTATGGTCTTCTTTCCTGATGTTTCGGCCGCCCTACGTTTACAGAAAAATGAAATGGCACATTTTTTTCAGTATTAATATAAGAACCGTGTCACATTGCAATTTAAAAAGTTATACTGCGATTTCTGCTAATTAATAAGCCCCATCGTCTTTCATTACTCAGTGAGTTGGACTTATAGAGTGTCAAGTTCTTTCTGTCCCCCTTAACTATGAAATAGTGGCCCGGAAAACTTGTTCCCTTAATATTAAGGACATCTAAAGCTGACGAGGTCAATGTTTTGTTAGATTCGATATCCTCCAATGTTCGTCCCTGGAAGATTCAGATTATTATGTAAAATATTTATGTCCCTCCCAATTTCTGAAACTTGGTGGCGAGACGCTTTCTATTTCTTTATTCGATTAAATGTTATTGTCACTGCAGTGTAGAGAATGCTAAAATCAGTTCCTCACTTCAAGGTATATAGTTACCACATTCTTTATGTCAAAAGAGTACCAAAGAATTTTATTTATATATTTCACTACTAATAAAAATATAAGAGTATTTGGTTTTGATTGCAAACTCTAATTAAATATACAATATATTAAAAATATTCGAGAATGTAATTTATGTATCGCGACAGTTGAAACGTATAATTAAGGAGTTGGTATGCAATCAAAGCTGTTTGTTTTAATTTCACGTACAGAAAATACACAATACCAAAACTGGAAACGGAGACTTCATTTACCCTTTCTTGTTTTAATAATTTCTAGGATATAATGAAATACAGAAAGCGGGATATTTATTTGGCTCCGAGGTGAAATAACTTTTCCCCCGCCCGAAGGAAAGAGTCGGCCGGAAGGAGAAAATTGAATCAGTGTGGCTTGAAAGTCACAAAGACAGTGGGGACGGGGCGACCCCACGCCGACCGGATTAGACCGCATTATTTCAGATATAATAATTGGTTTAGAACAACTAACAAATTAGCTTAGAACTTGAAGGACGTGCCCCGACTCTGGGTTCTAACGAATCCCTCGGAGAGGAAGGGGCCCTCCCACGCCCAGTCCGGAATAAAGGGGACCCGGGGGCTTGTTTGGGGCCCTCCCTTTTGTTCGGATCCGCCGAGCATTCTATTTCTTTTTTCTCCCCTTCTTTCTCCTTCCTCTTTTTTATTTTAAATTTCCAGTCGACACTCGCGACCAAATGAGATTTCCTAATTAGGCGGAAACTCGGCTCGAGTTGGAATAATACAATTTGTAGCGGCCCTGGTAAGGGATCGACCCCTGGGAGGCCCGATCCCTCAGGAGTAACCCATATATTTAAGATTCCAAGTGGAAATTCGGCACCGTCGGTGAAATTAGAATAATGAAATGAGGAAATTAGATTTGGCGATTTCGTGAACTGTGAATGACTTACATCCGCCAGCTACAGTCGGGTGTTCACTGCGCATTAGTGCACCCGTCAATTATTGCAAATATTTAGGAATGCCGTATTTAACATTACTATTATGAATTACTAGAAATGTTATGTGCATATTTTTGCAAGGTATTTTAGGTTGAGGAGGACATTCAAAACTATCAGGCAGTGACCAACATGATCCTCGAAATTAATTTACTTCATTCACATCTCACTTCATCAATTCACTCCGATTTTAGGCAACAAATTGATTTCATAAATGAAGAATAATTTATTCTCTCTTTCAAGTTTTAGCGTTCCGCGCACGTTCAATTTTTGGCGCAAAACTAAATTGAGAGCAATTAAGCGGAGTTACACAATTGGCTAGGCGTATTTTCCCCTTCCCGTAAAAGAAGTGGGAAAGGAGATAGAAAATTCCCGTAAGGCTCAGGGTTGGGTGGTTCTCGGCGTCGGCGGCAGAATTCAAATGGGGAAGAGGGGCATCACCGGGCTCTTCTTAATTACCTGCTGGAAGCCTCCCGTGGGGAGCCCAGAGAAGAAACCATGACTTGAATGATATTAGCCCCCTAATAGGGCACTCGGGCCGAAACCGGCCAAAATGAGCGTCCCTTCGATAACCCTTCACCAAATTTATCATCAGCTGAACATTCCTGCGCTAATATTTTCAGCGTGGCCAATCTAAATGTTTCTAAAACTACCAGCGTAGTTTAGAGTTTTCGATAAACCATCCGTGGTCGACTGTGAAACCAAGTTATGCAATATGATTGTATATTGTAAATGTTCAGGGTTGTAATTAATTATTTTATGACAGCACTTACCGACGCCCTGAATATTAAAAAAAAAATTCATTTAGCATTTTCAGGCTAAATGTCGATTTATCTAAAACCGGTATTATAACCATTGTATAAGGTTGATAAGTCCCTTTGGAAATTTCATACAAACTAGTTTCTACACCGCATAAAGTCATTGTTCGTCAACAATTCAACCCCTCATTAATGCCTTGTTACCGAAACTGAATAGAATTCAATCAGTTCTGAACTTAATACCACTCAAATGCTACACGAACGGCTTCAAACTATTTATGTTTCCGTAGTAAAATTTAATATGGTATGTAATTTCTTGGTCTATTTTAATTAAATCCCTTTCGGCAACATTTTATTACAATTCGGGGATCATCTAAATTTCAATTCCGCGAATACAGCAATCGGAATATTTATAATCGGAACCTCGGTATTCCGCCGATGTGTTTTATAATTGCACCAATTTCGCCGAAAACTATATATCGGGGAGTTATTTGCCGCCGCAATAACTGGGCGGGGAGTAAAATTCGTCGGATACACATTGGCGGCAATAGATTGGCGGGGGCTCCCGATAGCGCCCGCCGGGTTCATCAATATTCATACCGGATTTATTCATCGGAGCGGCGGGCTACGCGGACCACGAAATTACGGCCAAAGCTTTGGCCCGACCGGCAGATAGTGTGTGTTCCAGAAAGAACCGCCGCCGCACCACACGTGCCAAAGGCGGCCCCCTGAAACGGAGTTAATTAAGGCCGGAATTTCATTCTTTTGCCAGCGGCCGGGACACACGGACTAATGAAGTTTTCTAATATGAAGTTTTGAGCGGGAGGGGGCATGAGGCGGGGCGCAGAAAAAAACACCGCGGGGAAGAGGGAAACGCGAAGGGATTATAATGATATCGGGTGTCTCCTTATTATCGTCAGACCCTTTCTACGGCCGCTGCGAAAGGGCGGTACCAGATTTTTTTTTAAAACACAACAAACGCTAATGAAAGTACCGTCGGTACCTCCGTACTTTCTATAATGAAAGCTCCGCACATTAATGAAAAAGCATTATACTTTGAAAAAGACGTACCCTCCACTAACGTTATATTAACATGATTAACGAACCAGGGAGGACATTCAATAATAGCATTGTCGGTAACATTGCATTATTTGATTTATAATTGTGAACTAATTTTCAACACAGAATATTTGACGCCATATTTTAAACCTAAATGTACCTACTCTTAATTCTTGTTTTAAAACATGCGATATTATTGTCAGGAACTATAGCACTAACCAGACTATGGATAGAAGAGAGTACATCACAGGTAGACTATATAATGTCTACCTTGCTGTCTGGCCAACAATATTTTTTACCTAAGAAATTATATAAATTTCTGTGTAACTAATGATTTCGAGCAGGGGAAATACGATTGAATTCGAAAATCCCCGACAAAGTGGTTCGGCCATATTTATACACAGAGGGTAGGACAGGACGGTGGCCCCTAAAAGAACGCATCCGAGGATGTTTAGAAAAACTGAGACTGTTCCGAGCCGGATGAGGGGCCGGTGGGGGAGGGATTGGGGTTGGACGGACGCGGTCGGAATAAAATAGGAAAAATATTACCGGGCGGAGGAGGCGATTCCGTTTGAATGAATTCCGGCTGTCAGAAAGGGCGCCAAGTTGCTTTCCGCCAAATATTGTGCCGTGATTTATTCCCATCTCACGTATAAAGTTCACACGTATATGGCCGTGTTCCACTGTGCCAGCCTCTCCCCACATAACATACTCCGTTATCATTCAGGCCGATCCCAATCTTGAATCCGATTAAATCGAAATATGCCGCGTTAGTGTTAAAAGTTTGTAGATGATATAGCTAAATTTCATAATTTCGAGCTAATCGACGGTTTTGAAATTTGCGATTGTGTGAACGGTCATCACTATGTATCTTTCAAAATTTAAGTAATTTTATCTTTCGCGAATGTTTGATTGGAATCCATGAAAGAGTTCTGAATTTGAGCTACAACGGATCTATTTTTTTATGGGTGGAGAAGTCTAAAACTTTCGGCCGATTTTAGTTCGCCCGCCCTGAGCATTATTCGTGTAATGTCAGATTTACAATCACGGGGAATGAGAAACAAAGTGTGGGGGGAGTGAAGTCGGTGGAAAAAGTGTGCAGGAAAAGAGGGAAGGAAAAGGGGGATGCAATAGAACTGCGGGCCTAAACAAAACATATAAATTTTTTAGTCGGGCCACCTCCTCCGGCTTAATCTTGCCTCCTCCCTTTCAATAAACAATGCGCCCACCGCCAGAGTGGATCAGCTGAGAGGAAACAGAACTCCGCCTTGGGAACATTCCAAACATAAGATTGAAGCTTAGCGTAAAAAACCCTACATAAATCCTAACGTTTTCTTTTACAAATTCTGGTTCAGTGTTTCCTACCGCCTTCTTTTATATTTACATGTTACAAATCTTCAGATAAGAAGCTATTTATATCCAGCATGATGTTTAAAATTTGGGTGTGTTTATATATGTGTGAATATTTACATTTACAATGCCCATTCCAATACAAGAAATTATTTCATACATATTAATCCCACACTTTGTTAAGTGTACCATCGATCTTAAAGATAATTACTGTTACTGATGAATTCATTTTATCTGTCAATCGAATACATTGCACATAATTTTGATTCCAATAATTCTGTGATCAGAACCATTATTTATTTGTAACCATTAAGTAATTTATTTTATACGAGGATCTGTGAATTTGTCATGATAGAGTTTTTTATTCGCTCATTAAAATTAGCCATTCAAAACTTATTTGTTCATTCAAGTGGCTTTATCTACAATATTCCTGCTCTTTGTACACCTAGGCCACCAAATTTTGTTTCTTTTACTTGGCACTTAACAATATTTTATTTTTATTCACTGCTTTTACTAACACTGTACGTGCTTTTACCTATGGCGGTTCTGATAATTTCAGTAATTTGGAGTTCTGTGTGTGTTCTTCCGGAGGTTTGTTACGGTGTAATATTTGAGGAATTTCATAAGACGATAATGAAAGTTTCATTAATTCGCCTTGTGGAGGGAGGCTTGAACGAGTCGATTATATAGATAGAGGACGGATGAGGGGGCGGTGGGCGGAATTTCCAGTCGGTGCTCACGGATCCTCCTCCTCGGTAATTTCCCCATTGAAGATTGAGGCCTCCAACCTCGGCCCGGTTAATACTGAGCAAACCGCACCGGTTCCGACGGCCTACCTTTGCAATACCTCACCTCAATACCCCCCCTCATCCGGAGACAATGCCTCAATAATTTTCAATTCCTACCTCAATTTCCACCCGGGCATATATTAGATTACCACGTTAGCCGTAGATTTGAAATTTAACCATATTTGTCTACTGAATTTTATTTACTGTTTAATAACGAATTGATATTATAAACCATATTTAAAATAGAATAAATTAATATGCCAAAATATGCGTTAATCTTCAATCAAAAACAAAATTAACTAGAGTATTGGGGTAGTATTTGCAACGATGGATAAACATTTAAGGTATAATAAATGATTATGTTTTTAATTTCAACTTTGCCATAGGTCGTAAGTGGGTGACGAGGTAATTATAAAGCGGAATAAGTATTGATTTTACAATTTCGGTCTAGTGTAATAAAATATGTATTACAAATTTAATTCGATTATTAAAAAATTAAATAGGTATTAGTGTACTAAAATAAATATTTAAATTGGAGAACAAGAGAAGCTTTATACAAGACAGGATCTGCACATGTAATAATATCCATTACAGGCACTTTGACATCGTTCCGTCTGGGACTGTATTCGCCCTCGACGAGCCACAAGAATATTTAAATTTTCGAGGTAATAAAGATAAGGAAAGGTTATAAAAATACTGCCTTCCCCTCGAAGGAACACATCGAAGGGTGTAATTCGCTCAAACGCTTAAATAAATAGTTTAAATCGGGGGGGGTTGTAATATTATTCGAGCGCCCTTCCCCCTCCTTTTCTTTCCTGCGGACCTCGTCCTTGGCAGCCATCGCTTTGTATCTTCGTTACGATTGTGTAGGGCCCGCCCGACGTTCATTGTTGCAGAAACGAATGTCGGGACAAAAGCGTTTCATCAAAGCGATAGCGTAGATCAGAAGAAGGCCGGCCAGAGGCACTCAACTATTTGCCCGGCTAATGTCAAACAGAACTGCCTCAGCTCCGCCCCTTTCCCCGCCCCGGCCAAAGAACAATCTCGTTGGGAAAACGGGCGTGGAGGCTTTTCCCCGGGCTCCAACAACAAATTGTTTCTCGTTTGCGCCAAATTTACCCATAGTGTTTACCTCTAAACTTCGCCATTGTAATTCTACAGTTCGGAAGAATATCGCGGTTCTACAATAACACGCTGTTTTAATTTATTCGTGGCATCTTTTGAAAACGTTTCACTGGCCTTTCCCACTCGGAAAGGTTCGGCAACTAATTGACGAAAAGCCTACTGAATATAATGAACTAAAGAACATCCCAATGAGAGGAAACAACTGATAAAATGAAGAATTAATAGTCTTAATATAGCTTAATATTGTAATGTGATATTGCACCGTAGTGGAGCAATATTTGTAGTAATTTGCGTAATATAGAAGTAGTATGTATATAAATACATAAACATAGTTGGTACATTCGTAGTAACAATTAGGCTGTGACCTCTTGTTTCAAATAACTACCGGAACATGGATATTTTTACGATTTTTAATTATATTGTTACAGTTCAATAAACATAAAGATCAGTAAACATTTACATTAGTAACAAACGGGATAAACAAATGTAAATTGTACAAAGGGTTCAATTTGATTTAATTCGACATATTAATTAAACTCCGATCGTACAAAAAACGGCGCACGGCGATGCCCGCGGTTATATTTGAAGTCGTTAAAAATTGAAACGAAAATGTCGACGTTTCACCAATTTGCATGCACTGCGAAAACTTATGCGTCCATCTAACGAGTCGTTTAATCATCGCAGGGCCGTTGTACTCATTTTAATTGCAAATTCCGTCCGTCCGAATATCCTCGAAATTGAAAATAATAAAATTAAAATAAAATTCGAAATCGAATTAACGCAGAGTCAAAAACATTCGCAGTAATTCCGGGCCATATTTATTACAGCATTTCCTCTGTACTGGCGGAAATTCCGGGCGGAATGGTTTTCGATAAAATCGCTTTACATACATATTTTCTTGTTATTTAATAATAATTTGTAATTGGATTATAAGACCCCCCTCCCCTACCCAAAGTAAGGAATAGAGGGAAGTTTTTATTTAAGGGGAGTTCGCTGGGGGGTGTAATTTTCTTCTTTTTTTCTCTCTGTCGGTCCAACAGAACAAAGGGTTCAATCAACATTAAGCTCCCCCTCCTCTCGGCCTTGTCTTCTGTGTCGTAGTCTGGGAGAATTTTAAGACAACAACAATAGAAAGAAATTAAAGAAAGGAAAAAGGTCGAAACATCGGCACCGGTATTATTTCCACCTGAAGTTCCACCGCCGTTCAATTTATGGAAGTAGTTTATAAGGCGGGTAGGAAAAATTTTGTTGAGAATTTTTTAATAATAACTCGGTGGCCGTAATTCATCTTTTATTCTTCCCAGCCCGACGGATTATTGTGTTTTCAATACCGTTATTGGATATATTCGAGTTAAAGGTAAGTAATATTCACGAAGAACCCACTATCTTCCCGTCAGCACTGATTGGTAATACTGTATTACAGATGAAATGATAACTCGATACAACGAGTTGTATAATTGCTTCAAGCACCTGAAATTAAGTTACATCGAATTCTTCTTAGTGCCTACTGACAGATCTGCGTTCGGGACGAGTTTAAACGTGTTAAAAGTATTTTTCCACTCCCCCCGGGCAATATGTAACTGCGGTCGGCCTCTGGCTGCGTATAATGGCTGGCCCCACCTGCCGGGATTAGTCTGAGCTAGACTAACTACAGCGGATTATGGGCACACTAATGCCTCGCCGGGAGATATACCTCCGCTGCAGGCCACTTAATAAATTGAGGCCCGCCCTAACGGCGGCCTCCTTTGTGCCATGCTTCAGGCAAATGTGGCCGGCCGGCCTACCGTACGGGCCCCTGTAGTAAATGGCCGTTCTGTGTATAATAACTCATAATAAACGTTCGGGCGTAAGCTCCACAATTGATCCTTTGAAGAATCGAACGTTTATAGTAGCAATAAAACAGTGTCGGTCAACGCCTATCATCCTGCAATTACTAAAAGCCGCTAAATAAATAAAAGAAGTAATTTAATTAATTAAAACCTGGTTTCTCCAAATAAAGAAACGTATGAACTCGAGCTGTGTTGAAACATTTGTCGAGCTGCTTTTTCGAGCCAGTTAATGAGGAATCATAATTCAAAACCTCCTCCAATTGACAGGAATATTTTAGATATATATAGTCCATTAGAACTATTGGAATTCGATAATTCCCTCCGAAGCGCGCGCTGTTAATAACATGTCCGGGAAACATACGGGTGTACCCTCCGCGGTCCCCGGATAAATGCCCCGTTGTAGTGGGAACGTGTCGGGGTACAGGTACAATGAGTTGTGCCTTGTGCGGGCTGATATGGCCGCCGCCGAATGCGGGCCTCCCTTCCTTTAGTCCACATTTCGTCCCTTCAACAACAAAAACCGCGAGGCCCGAGCCGATCCCGCCCCGGGCACTTGTGTCCGGCTCAAACAATTGTACAGCCCGAACGCCGAACCTCATAAATGCGCCAAGAATTTTTAGTTTTATATTACTTCATTTTTCATCCGGTTGGCATCAGTGAAAATTTTCCCTCAAACAGCCTTGAGTTATATTCATTTCACTTTAGCAGAATTGTGCACGCGTATAACTTTATAAAGCATTTCTTAATATTATGATTAAATGGCAATTCCATATATGAGTATTAATAGTCAGAAAATAATAAACGAATGGAAGGTAAATATGCAATTGTAAACGTTGTTCAATTGCAGTTAATTTTTAGTTAGAAAATTTAATTTCCTTCACAAAAGATTGTTATAATTGATAATACTTAAACAGTCACACAAGAATACATAAACGCAATTTGATATAGGAACCCTCAACTTGTAACTTGTTCCACATGATCAAGAGTAGAATGTCTTTTAAGATGTAGGTACAGAAAAATATTTCTGAAATTTGCAATGACTTGGAAACACAATAAAAACCGCTAAAACTTTAAAAGTTTAAAGGCGTCTTCTTAACTCTCAACTATTTTTTGTAAAGTCTTGAAAAAGTTTCCCTCTGGTTGGAAACTCAAGAAAAATGTTCAACCGGTCGATCCCCTTTAAGAAGGCAAAAGCGCGGTACCGAAAAAAAATTAGCTCGGCCAGAATTAAACGCACAGGAGACTGCTCCAAATTTTACTTTCATTATTTAGCCGGCTACTAAATACAGGAACCCGAATAATATGATCCGTTAAAGTCGGTTTCAGAATATTCTACTCTCATTACTCGTCTGCATTGTCAATATTGTTGATTCAATAATCGCTCCTAAAATGGTGCAAATTCATCGATACTGCAAACAGAACAGTATACAATTGCGGGCCTGCTTTGTAATGGGTCACGACTGGATACTAATTAAAATTAAATTGCACGTTATATTTTCATTTTGACTCTAATTCCGGGTAATGAGCATTTATCTCTGTTTACTCGATGCCTAATTATTAATTATTTACGGGTTACTAACGCCTTATTATACATGTATATTATGCGAAATTTTACCAAAATTAATTTCGGTTTTATAACGAAAAATCATTCAGTTTTGTAATAATTTGTACAAAAAATAAACAAATTCTTGAGAGTGATAATTTAGGTGGGTCAGGTTTATTTCATGAGATTATTTTATTTTATAGTCAATGTGCATAATTTTTCAATTCCTTTGTGAATTTTTGTCCATCGTGTCCTTTGTACTCCATATCTTTGTCAGTAAGCAAGCCACGCTCTGAACTGAGCTTGGGATTCGAATCTAGGTCTTGGTCACAATTTTCATCTCAATCGTAAATTTGATACATTAATAAATTTCTCCGATTAAAACTACGTGACTATTGTTACTAGCATAAATGCCCGCGTATTGCAACATCCTTCAAATCGGGCAATTGTGCGTCTAATCCCACTTAAGTGCCACCGAGTAATGTAAGTTGGCAACTTGAAAAGGGCGCAACGACCGAAGGGCGTCCTCCCGGTGGGCGATATCCGGGTGCGATAACAGTTCGAGATGGCAACAAACGAGCCCCGTATCTGGGCCTCGTCGTGGACGGGGCAGAAAGGCCGGGGTTTTTGTACTGCACGACCGATGGGCCCCGCCCCGACCACTTTATTGCCGAACAGTCGGTGCCCACGGGTCGAATTCGGAGTCTCCCATCGTCACTAGACAACTCGAAGGCCTCCATACTCGTCCAGAAAGCGAAAAGATCGATACGAAGATTTTCGGGGGGAGAAACCAAAGACAGAAAACCATTCAATTCTCAATCGGACGTTTAGATTATTTCTCAAAGAAGGAAATGAAACAAAAGTCGGCCTCAGTAAATTTATTTATTATTGCACACCCGTATTGTGTAACTCGGTGCACTAACGCGATTCGGCAGTCAGCTAAAAGAGACCGGCGTATCGGGTGATATGATTTAGCCGAGCGTAAAGTGAAGTAGTATGTTTACATCCATGCAAATGTCAAATGCGATAATGCGACTACGGCCTTGTTATTAAATTACATGTCCGCCAAACCAACCGGCAATTGGTTAATGGACTTTCGTACGTCCCGCCGTAAAGTGAATCTGTTGCTAGGATAGTTATCCCAATCCGGGATAACTCTAATTACTCATATATCCGTGTTTATTTTTCTTATGCGAACCCATATTTCAGGCTTTCCTAATTTAACAGGTTAATTAATTTCATTTGTAGATAATCAAAAATTCTACATTTGTGTAACTATATGTTCATAATATATCAATAAATTTGCATCTTATTATCGTGTACTGTAATCGTACATTTTTTTATTAATTCGCTTCATTTCATTCCTTTTCGACCTTGGATATAATATCTTACAATAATGTCGACAAGGAGTTTTAAGAGTATGTTTATGAAAGATACCGAATTGCAATAATTGAATTGCAAATTCGCCAGTCATTTATACCTATAATAATATGTTGATAGTTATATGAAACTAAAGAGTAGTGTTAACTCACGTGAACGGGCAATTTACGAAGTGCATAAACTGAGTTTCTCTTTTCGGTATTAACAATTAAGTTGAGCGAGCGTAATTCAGTTCGGTTCAACGATTAGCCGGTGCTATTCTGTAATTCAAAAACTTTGTTCGGAATAGAGATGCGGGGTCAACGGGCGGTAACACACTCTGTGAACCATTAAAGGGTCTATGAGCATTCGCGTTGGACGTGGTCGTTGTAGTAGGGGTTTGCGCCCGTGTGGCGGGGGCGGGGGCTTGAACCCGGAGAGAAACTCATAATTTATGCCGCTCAACGAAATTTACGACTGTCCAAGTTTTTCACTCCGCGTCACAAACATTTTTTGTTTGTATTCTTTGTTCCCATGCATCCTTCCTGCCGGCAGGCTAGCTTATGTAATATAGCGTCAGCGCAAAGCTCAGAACGCTGTATTTTGTGAACGCAGATATTGTGCAATTATATTGCAAAATGCCATAATTCAATTAGGAACTACCAGTATTTTTTCAGTTTATCAAATGTAACAAAATATAGAATAATATTTGTTAATGGATCTTTGAGGACAGTATTGGTATATTCCGCTAATATGCATGATTATATTTATTTTTCCATAAAATTTTAGTTTAAATACCTCCTAAACTTATTTGTGGTTGAAGGGCATAATGTAAGTCTTTTAAGATTATGATTTGTTAATAAATCATTCGTTTTAAAATATCAGATATGATGGACAACTAGAAGTGAAATGAACCTCCATTTAATTGATGTGATTTCTTCTAAATTGTTTGCCAATGTGCTAGACCGGTTGCTGGATAATTCCAGATAATATGATGCGTCATTCATGCGTCATAACGGCGCCTTATATAAATATCGTGAAAAGGTTTTTGACCTCATAACGAGCAGATTCATGCATATTATATTACATCATTTTATTTGTATTACATAATCATCATGCTCGGGGCGTATGAATCCCTGTGATATAGTACAAGTGAAAATATTAGTAATCCCTCGGCGTCCATAACAAGGTATGTACCTCAGACGGCCCGGAATTCAGCGACTTTCCTGATTAATTTCCGCCTAATGACCGGAACCGGACGTGACCCAACCGGATCCTCAGTACGCCCTCAAGCGCCCCGCTCCGCATCAAATGGATGTATTGAAACACAATTTTACTTACCCGACAGAAAAATTGTAACTTCTGTGACACGTTTATGCGGAATCCCGGTTTGGTGAATTGTAATTTCCGCTTTAAAAACATTCTGTTAATTAAAATACATTCAAGGCAAAGATTTTACTCACAGTATGAGGACGTAAATTTCTTGAGATATACACTTATTAAATGCAATAAATGTGAAGTTATAAAACCCGTCACTGTTGACATATATTTAGGTCAATTTTTGCAATTCTGCACTGTTGTAAGTTATTAGAAACTACTTGTTTGTGTTTGCCAACCAGTCCTTTCAGTTTCGTTATGATGGGGTTCATTGCATGATGTTCGGAACAAAATCTTTTGAAACTTTTCAGAAAATCGCCCCTAATTTCTGGGATAATTTCCCAACAATTGGATGAGAAACGCTGTTATATTTAAAAAAAATAAATATCCATAACTCTTCTTTCATTTGTATTGTTCAAAATCGTTCTATTTATTTAAATTGGGGCGCCGTTAAGGAACGAAAAAAAAGATTCCGATGGTTTGGGTAAATTTTGAATTTTATGCAAGATTGAGTCCAAGATCAAGGCGAAATATTTTCTCAATAAGCAGGTATAAGAGTCAAACTGCGCCGCATTGGAAATTTCATTTCTATTCATATAATTAATATTTATTCATTACACTACTTTAAAGTCTGCAGAGCCAGAACACTGTATAAATTATCCTTCTGTAAGCGTTCCAAGCAATTATTATTTTAACGTAGTCACGCTACTTCTTAATAAAATATTTCTATTCCAGTGGCGCCAACAATGAATCGCAAGAAAATATTGGAAAGGCGGACCTTTAATGTAACGTTTTTCTGGTAATTTTACATGGCATTAGAACAATCTATGTGGTACTGAGAAATACTGTACACTATTTACTGGCAAAGCGTTGATTTATAATGTTCAAAAAATGAAGTTATTAAATTCCTGTTAATGAGCTAACAATCATCTGAATTGTACCTGACTTTTATAATGGAGTTAACACTTATAATATAAAAATATAAAAATAAGCATAAATTTTGATTATTATTTGTAGTAAATATTTGGATTCACAACTCAAAGTGAATTATAATAATAAGCATTTTTTTGTACTGTAAATTATAAATAACACTCATAAAATAATTAATAATGGGGCTATTTTAATTAATACGGCACTTCAGATACTAACCAGCCGAACTGATCCGTATTGCGGGTGTAGTATTATTAGCCGTGTTTGTTATAAGTTAATGAGATATTACAAATATATTCATTAAAATAAAGTAAATTTCATTTCCAACCGGATAATACGTACATGCCGGCTCGAAGGGCTTTCAACGAACGTATAAAGTAACTTAGGATGTGTACACATTTGAATTAATAATGAGGATAATTATAACAGCAAAAATTAGAGGGCTTAATTCGTGTTTTATGAAATTAATTGTTGTGATTTCAGCTTCTAATTAGGTTTATCTGTTAGAAGTTGTTAGGGGTTACCGGCTTTCCCACTTAGGGTTAAAAATATTGAATATTAATTGCAGTTGTGGTTACTTGAAAAGTGCACTAAATGGAATTAAGAAGTGCGTGACTAATCCGGGTTGAAATAAAATTAGTAATTTTACAATAAAAATAACAGGAATACGTATATAAAAGACAGATATATAACCCTTTCCTTCCATTCTTTTTCGAAAAAGTTTTTTTCGGTAGCACAGCTAACCCCGGTAAGCGGGTCGCGCGGAATTATAAAGTAGTATAATTATACAATTGGTGTAATACGGTATAATTAATCCCAAGGTTATATTGGGATGATGCCAGGCAAATTTTGGGATGGCGGCGGGGGCTTCCTAAGCTATTAATCAGCGGGGTCCTCGACTCTCCATGCATGTTTAGAATGGATTTCCCTCTTCCTCGTCCTCCAGACACCTGATACTTACTGTTAATTTGCCCGATAATATACTGTTATACGCGTGAGCGGAAAATTAATAAATCTGCACACTAACTTGCGTTATCCCGGCCCCGGTTTAAATTAACGTGAGTCGCTCAAAAAAAGTACCCGAACCCCATATTTATGGGCCGCCACAAGCATTATAGGTTACTGGATCGATTCCGGCGCCTCCTTAGGTAGAATTTATTCAATTCAAATTACTGTCCCTTATAGTCTCAACAGGTATTTATATTTCTACATAATTATATATTTAATAGTAATTATTATAAGCTTACAGTTTATCATTTGCATTAATACAACCGAATACACGGAACATGCACTGAAATGTCACTGGCCTTAGATAACATTTCGGCAGACGACAATTCCCAGAATAAGGACGGAATGAATTCGGAAAATTCATGCAATATCGAAAGAATTAATTTGAATTTATTATTTTTAACGTAATTTCGACGGCCCAATACTGATTGCCTAATGCAATTATAAATTCATTCGTCGGCGTCGCGTTGGGGGATGAAAAAAACGTAAATGTTTACAGCTCCGCCGTTTTGCATCAAATAACAATTCAAATTCCGACACAGAATTTAAACACGTTCAGGTACGTCGTAGAATGCGATTCATTTCTGCTTATCCTTCCCGATGACTTTACCAAATAATTATTACCTCGTTCATATTTTCAAGTGATGCCTAACTCGGTATGTGGGCGAATAACTCCTTCTCGTTGGCAACTTTTGGAAATTCCATTCAAACTCACTCCTTGTAACGGTATTTCGCTACCAGCATTGAGAAATTACTAGCTGTAGCGATGAATTCTCCTGTGATTGATTGAATTTTCGTTCAATACCAAATTTCAATTGATTACTAATTTAAATTAATGTTTGTCATATTTTGTTTTTGTACGTTTATATTTTAAGTGTCTTTGTCATCCTATGTATCAAAACGCATAACGGAAACAGAAATATAAAGACTTAAATATATATTGTGGGAGTACAGTTGGGCGTGTACGGGTGAATACTGTTATTCTGTACGGTAGATTGCAATAAAGGTCCCCCCCCCCCCATTGTGTCTGTACACATCGCAGGGATGGATTTCATTCCGGCGAGGGAACCCTTCATCTGAGTCAATACGCCTTGTTTATCCGAATTAATGGCACTCTATGTGAGTATGATGATTGAGATGTAGTCGGCAGTGTGCAGTGGGAGGGGGTGGGGACTCCAGTGGGAAATCATGGACTCCACTTCCCCCGGAAGACTCGCTCCCTTCTCAGTCCCCTTTCTCATCTACGAGTTGAACCCGACACCCTACAGAAGGCAAAGGTAGAGCCCGCCTTCTTTCTATGGACAATGACTGTCCTGGTACTCGTATCATCGCCTCGCATCAGTCGCGATTTATACGCTCACAGAAATTATGTCGTAAATATTGTGAAATAAATACACGAGGACAATAAAATTGTCCTCTATTTAAATCACCTCAAAATATCAAATCTGTTGTCGCCATCGGAAATTGCTTCTGGCCTCTCAATAATTTCCCGTCGTCGACGATTGGTTCCGATTTGAAATAATTGATACCGTCACTAAATGAAATAGTACCTTGTTAGCCTTATTCAAGTTTACATCGAATTACATCTCTCATTCCCCACTATTACGCCTATTTGCTTGGCATAGGACTGATGATATTTGGAAAAAAGGTCAATACCATTTTATTTATTGTAGGAAAGACATTTGAAATACAATGTCTGCATGTAAATGATTAAGTCTATTGATAATGTTTCAAATAGTCAAAAAATCGAAATAAATACCTTATTTTAGAAATATATCAATTTTTAATATAAGTCATTCAGTTGGGGGAGGAATTTATTCCTCGTTCTTTTATTGGTTATAGATTGAATGCCTCGAGTGGTTTTAAAAATAATTTTTGTAGTATACATTTAATAACGTGTTAGGAAATTTATTTCTCTTGTACCCAAAAGGGGTAACAACAACTGCTTGCGAGGGCTTTAGCCGTTCAGCCTCGTCCTACCTGACGATACAGTCCAAATTACAAATACCCGGACTGCCGGTTTGCGAAGGCGCGGCTGTGATTTATGAGCGGTGTCTGAGTTTGCCCGTCCGGGAGTTGGTGTGGCTGGTGGTAATAACTGGGCCCAAGTTGAGTTTACCCCGAGTTCCTGGGGCGCACTAATAATAGAACTCCGGCTCTGCACCAGCTCCAGATCACCGGCGACACACAAGCCCAGTCGGAGCCCCCAGCCTCGTCTTACCCGGCACCGGCTTTTTATGCTGCCGACATAAATTACACTTTGCATTTCGCCGGTAAAATAACGGGCATAATGCCTGCGCAATGGGTACACATGAACAATATATGTCCTATATTGGATATAACTCCTATATTGTAACTTTAAATCTCATGGCGTTTTAGTCCCACGCAGTCCGATGAACCACTACCATTAAATGGAGTAATCTCCATTGCATTACTACTATGTTGAACAAAAAACAATGAAATTATATAACATAAAATTGTATTACTCACGCGTCCTCAAAATGAATCAAAATTCGACAAATAACCCCGCACATTGGACGAAAACCCGCTGCTCTCACTGATAAGCAGCCTTCAATATTGTACATTTTAATCGTCCACATTCAAATGAATCCCGATGAACTGTCAGATACAGTAAATAAAACACGCGTAAAACATAAAAAAAATTGTATTTAATCATTATCATTTAAACTTTGTTATCTCCGTGACAATATCTTGTATAGGAAATTCGTCTTGGGATCGTTCATTAAGAGATAAAAAAAAATGAATGTTGAGCAGTTTGTGTAAGTAGGCTTATTAACGGGGCCCTTTACCCATCCCGGCCGCTAATACTTGACAGCATTTCGCTCATAAATATGCAGCAGCTCTCGTACTTAATTTTTCCCCCAAGAACTTTTTCCGAGGAAGGGCCTACTCGTCATCCCAGTCTGTAAACGATTGTTGCAATTAAACGCGTCCGTCAACTTGGCATTAACAAATCGTATACGTATCCGATAACAGAATTTTATTATTCAAACACATTATCCATTAATGGCAGTGTTATTTTCAAAAGCTGAAATACCGAACCTCATTATTATTTATTATCTATGCGAAATTATTAAAAATTAACGTATAATTCAATATAGATTTAAAAAAATAGTGCTTTGCTGCAAGTACCGATTTTTCATTGTTACTAATTACATTAAAATTCATCCACCATTTTAACCGATAAATCTTCTTAGGGTTCCTGTTCTGCAGATTGAATGAAATTGTTAAAAATAAGATTTAGGATGGTACAAATGAGGAATAGTTCTGTTATAAACATTGGCTCAGACAGGGCAATGCATTGAATGCCCCTCCAAACCAATTTCTTTATTGAAATACGATTTTCAGATAGGTAAATTCCAATGACCTATTCATAAATTTACCGTTTATAATCCCTATATAGCTCCCGATTTTATGACGCAGCGTAGGCTGTATTGGGAAGACCGGCTTTTATAGCAATCCATTATTTTCATTCTTCTAAAAATTATGAACGCTTACACGGATATTACTCACCGATCTTCGACTAAAAACAACATAATTAGGAATAGGTAAATAACTACGCGCATAGTAAGTTGAAGACAGCAATAAATAATGTTGAGATTGAAGATATTAAATACCTCAAAAAAGTACTTGTTATATTCATGAACGGACGAAGATGGAAAAAATAATAATAGAAAACAGGAGAAAAAAATATTCAGTTTTACATTGCTATTAATTTGATTTTTATTGAGAAAGCTTAAAAAATACTAGGTCAAAAAACAAATTTATTTGGATATTTCATTACTATTTATTCAGAAATGGAGGTATATTTGTCCCTAGGGCCCGTCTGAATTTCTTTCTCATTCTGGGACGAAGTTATTTGATGGGTTGTGGTGGCAGTGGGGGTCTGATTCGGATGGGATATTAAGGGAAAAGGACAACTCAAGGGTTGGAAACAGACCAAGGAGGATTTACGAGGGCTCCCCAGTCGATGGGTAAAGGATGTGTTGGCCGACCACCAATGTCTTCAACAAACTACCGCCCACCGCTATCAAACCGGTTGAATTATATTTGTCCTCCGGGGGCTCACTTTCACAGATCGCAAGCGTTCTCCCTACTTGTATTTTAAAACGTCTTCAGAGACAATTCGGATGGGTCTCTTTAGAAAACAAAATCAGCAGGAAGCCTAGAATTCGTAGGCCATCAAATAGCATTCAAATCAATTAAAATGGGTTATTCAAGACAGATTAGAATAGCTTAATTTTTCTGATATTTTTCTTGGGGAATTATACAAGAAAGACGTTCAAGCTATTTGTAAATATAAATTACGAAACTGTACAGTAAGATACTAAAAAACAATTTCAAATAAGATATTTAAGTAACATTTCTTGAAGCGATAAGTATATCTATTTGAAGTTAGCACACGACGGCATGTAGTTTTGTTAACTTATTCTCTTGCCTGGTTGGCATCAATGAAAGTTTTACTTTTATAGCCCATGTCGCAGTTCTGTTCATCGGTCTGTTGGCTGAGGCTGGTGAAACTGATTAGTAGGGCGTGGTTGCGTCCGCGGAGGAAACCCCGTCGGGGTCGGACCCCTAGCTGGGGGCGCGGTGCATAATGGGGGTGCAGCCCTTAATTGCAGTCGGGCACCCGGGGGATTAGACTCATTCTTCTTCGGCCCCCCGGACTTACCCTGTAAATTCCGTCTTACCTGACCCCCATGTGCCGCAGACCTAATCCGCGAGGGATGACGCTATTTCGACCCCACTACTCCCTTGGAATCATCCCTACCCACTGTATAAGTAAATGAAATAGTACATTCTTAGCTTGCAGATGGTTGCTAGCCAGTACTTAAGACTATTTCATCACTCCATTAATCTAAAATCATTTTGGCAATATTTCATTGAAATTAATAGTAACTATTCAACATTAAACTATCGAGAACTTTAATGATTAATTATTATAATAATGAAACATATTTATTTACACACGAACACACATATTTAATAATGTAATCAGACTTAAAATGGACTTGTTTACCAGTTGCAAGAATTGTAGAGGAGAGGGAACAGAGCAAATATGTTGTTCCTCCAAATTGCCTCCAGAATACCCGCCGAAGATTACATCTGGCTTTATTAAGTTTCGGACAGACGGTCGGGCCCATTTCTGATTTAGGGGTTTTCATTTGGTCGTACTATCGTAGTGGGGAGTAGGACCGGAGTATATACATGTATATAGCGGAGTTGTGGCAGGAAGGATTATCGATTGAAATCCTGGATAATTCTGATACAATAAACATGGGAGCACAAACAACAACAAGATCCGAAATTGGAGGGAAAAGAGGAAATGAAGTTGTGGGTTTAGGTAGGGGTAGTTCAATCTGTCCCCCGTATAATGGTCGGTAGGGGCGAAGGCCGCCAATCTCGGTCCATTCGGGGGCCTTCAATCCGGTTGGGAACATCCCCCTTCCCCTCCCACCCGCCTTTCCGTCCCGCACCGCGGCTAATTTCGAGTCGGCGGGACTGCAATTAAGGAGTAATTTGTCCGTGCAGTGATTACCGGGACCGTCCCAAGTGGTGGAACGAGACCGCAGCCCCGACTGTCCCCACCGCATGCTGACACCGCAATAAGTTCGACTTACCCGGCCGGCATTAGCCGCCCCCTCCTCCACCCGCACCACTAATTATCCCCCCTTGCTTATAAAAATTCACCCTCTTCTCAAATGAATTTCGGTACTCTCAATTTTAATGTTGAAGTATTCTGAAAAAAAAAATCCGTTTCTACGGGACCCTAGCCAACGATATATCAACATTTCCCGAACCGAGCCACCAATGCTAGATCAATTTTTTTGCAATTTCTCAACGTTGTCCCGAAATATCCAAAAATAGTTTCCTTATAAATATTATTTCACGATAGTATGTACTATTAGTTTTGAGACATGGGTCCATTCCGTCAGGAAAAAATCACAACTATAACTATCTTAAGATTTTTTAATCTTAAGTTACTAAATATGGTCTAAATTACGAATTTCTTTTCGCGACTCCAAAGTAGGAAATTGAGTGAAAACGCCTCGCCGGCAAAATAATACCGGGCAATATCATTGTTAATAAAGCTCGCAGCAGCTCTCAGGGACGCGGTAAGACCGTTTTAGGGTAACCGAATACCATTTAGGCCGGAAACAATAGGACGGGGAATAGGACGGCCGGGATATGGGGCCCGCCCGCCCAATGGCGCTAATTTCGAGTTGGGACAGCAATTAAGGAGTAATTTGGGAGATGCAGTGATTACGTTAGGAGGGGTGGGAGTCCGCTTGCAACACTTCTACCTCTCACCGGCGCGTCTACATTACTCAAACGTCGTTCACCATTTAAATCACTAAATTCTAATAAGCCTTCGGGAGAGTTATGGGGCGCTGTCGTAATCAATTAAATTTTTCCTTCGATTTCAAATTGAATTCAATGCGTGTGTTCCAGAACAACCGCCGAAAATGGAACTCCTAAATAATTCGTACGTGATTTTAAATAACACATTAAAATGATCGGGACCAATTTGGAAGCCGATTGATTCATTAAATGTTCGGAAAATATAACGCTCCATGACTAATACTATAGACGTCTCGTGGGCACTAAACATTTTTCTAAAGTTTTTATTGATCGATTCCGGTTACAAAAGGCGCCCCTCTACATAAAGGGGTCGAGTGTGTGGCTCCTGCGTGGCCAGCATCCATCCATTATTTTATTAAGCCCTGTGCCGGGAACAATCATGCCCTTTTTAATGAACGTTAGAAGAAAGTAATTGACCCTTCAATTCCCCCTATAAAATGTCCGCTTCCCCCCTGCAGGGGTCCGAACATCAGCTTTACAGAGGCTCAATTCATGATGGTAAAATATAGATATTCCTTTAATAAAAGAAACGAATTTTTTCGTTTCAGCAAAAATTAGGTAAATGAATAGGTAATAGTAAAATATATAGGTTTGATTTTATTAGGGTGTAATGCAAATAAAAGGTCACATTTGCAATTTAACTGAGTTCGTCTTGATACAACACGAAAATATATTTTTCAGAGATGGAAGCTATATAATGTATGATATGAGCTGAATTAATTAGCAGTGTGTGTTTTGTGTCACACTAAGGTAATATTAGTTTTTCTTAACGTGTTCAGCACTGTATTAAACAATGCCTTTTGTTGACACAGAGCTGCCTTGATTTGGCTGATAAAAAAAGGCACTAAAAATGATTTCAGTGCAATTTTAATTGGCATATTGCTGACGCGCAGTTGAATTGGCAGTCAACGGCTAAATATATTCATTGTTTATTTATATTTCACCAATGAAACGGTTTTCCTCATCCGTCCTACCACCAATAAAGAAAGACATTCAACAATGGAGCATCGGCTCACAGCTAAATGCTAATGCTGAGCCTTTCAGGAGACCCATAGACGCCTATGAACACAAAATGTGATATTTTTACGTAGATACGTAGCATATTTTGCATTAAAAAGGGTTAGCTTTAGTTTATACCATCTCCTGAATATACCGGTAACTGGCCCACAACGATAGATCGGATTATTTATGAGTTAGCAGTTAAGAAGCACGCCGCGGTAATTTCCGCTACATAAACCTTATCTATTCATTGTACACTCCTCCCGGTCTCCGATAATGGCTCGGGATATTTCCCAAGTTATGTTATGTTAATTCAAAATAATTGCTACAAGTGTAATTGCTTTTTAGAGCTTATCTCAGAACAGTGGTTCCGCTAAAAATTTACATTCAACAAGGCGCCGGGAAGTTCCCCGATGATGGGAAACGTGACGATATCGAAAGGCCAGGAGAGGGAACACTCGACTAACGGAGTTTTAATTGATGAATAATTAATTGGATTACGCGTTCATTATTGCTGTATGTGAAGTAGGCCCGGTTGATTTGGGCCGAGGGCTAATGGCTGGCGCTGGTGAAGTCGTGCTTTAATTGAGACCTCGACGCAACTCGACTTTCGTCCGGTAATATGGAAGAATAGATTCATTATAAAGTGTTTATAAAATCTGCTATCCTTATATTGGAAAACTATTATGCTCCCAGCGATGATAACTTATAGAGTTTTATTTTTTTTTAATTTCAATTTTTCAACCTGTTAGATGGACAAGGACTGGTTAGAATGCAAGTTGTTGGCAGTCCGTTAGTTGAACCAGAATTATAATGGATTATGTTTTATCATCACTCTTGTTTCCACCCTTTAATTTAATGCTAAGCTAGACCGATGTCGGCTTTACACCCAATGATTTATTAATGTCCGTTAGATATTCTAATTCTCTACAGACGCCCAAAAGTAATATACCTAAAACGAATGTTTCGTATATAAATTCTAAGACATGACTCCGTCATTAAATAATTCGGCGAGTGGCATAAAATATTTAAAACGATAATAAAAACTTAAACTATTCCACCTTCCTGGTAGGATATTGAGCCCAGCCTATACTGTGGGCGAATAATAAATATCGAACACCGATCTACAAACCTGTTTTTTTCGCCGCTCCTAGTCCTTTTTTTCCTACCCGGCCTCCCTCATAAAGAAATATTACCGGCAGGTTTTTCATTACAGCGGCTTTATAAAACTCGAAGACTAAAGAGGGGCGGAGCGGTTATGGCGGGGGTTGGCGGACTGGGGGCGGCGGTCTGGGGGGATCATTTTCAATCTGCGATACTCGAAACTTTTTGCTCGCGCGGCCCCCGGGAGGGGCTTGTTCCGGCGACGGTAATTTATGGGGACCAAAGAGACGCGCTCGGGCCGACGCACACTTCATTATTCAAGACGAGATTGACTTTGCCAACTTCAAGGGGAGAGCCGGAGCGCGACACAGCCGGACCGGGGGCTGAACAGGGGGACAGAAAGAGAGAGAGGACAATGGTAATTAAAAAACAAAAAAAAACGAGATGGAAGGGAAGAAGGCAGAGCGGGGGCGCGGAATGAAAAAGGAAGCGCGGCTAAACGGCCCTTTTAATTAAATATCTATGGCAGTATAATAAGATTGTCCAGTAATGAACTCGAAAACTCCTCTGCACTAATATACTCAGGTTGGTACCTGGACCAATTAGGTGTTTTACATGAACATCGCCAATGTCATAAATCCGGCTGGATGAAACCAGAATAATTAATAATCTATGTAATTGAAAGCGTGGTAATATTTACGACATGAAACCAGACCAACCGAAACCATAATTAAGAGCATTCAAGTTAGATAAAATATAGGCATCCGCTAAAC
Source organism: Lethocerus indicus (assembly GCA_019843655.1). NCBI lineage: Eukaryota > Metazoa > Arthropoda > Insecta > Hemiptera > Belostomatidae > Lethocerus > Lethocerus indicus. The sequence goes on from JACDQD010000006.1 coordinate 9,371,306, forward strand.
GAAAATCGCTGCAGCAGTATTGTATCAATAAGTATCACTAGGCGTGCTTGTGCGAGATGCTCTTGAGCCGACCCGGTATCGGAAATATGCAAACTCAAGCAATCCGTCAACAACAGCTTGTTTCAGTATGCATATATGTGAAATATTTCAAGTATTAAGACTCCATTTCGGACAGTAGGGTCGTTGCACTCCCCCCATTAATGCGGTCCCTTTAGTTCGGACCGGATCGATCGGCTTCCGTGATGATAAATTTCCAATACCCTTTTTTTCATTCCCTTTCTTTTTATGCAAAGCGTCAAAGTTACAACAGAATCGATAATTATTTCGGTCACTCCTTGCAGGAAACCGATATTGGCGTTTAACCGCCTACGCTTGTTACCGAGATGGTCACTGGAATTTAATAGATGAGAAAAACTGAAGTTTGATTCCCAAGGTTGACATGCATGAGCTGAAGAGCGATCATAATTATGAAGAAATAATTACGCCAATATTCATTGAACTACGTGCCACATAATGGATTTGTATGTTTATACATGTACGTAGGCGATTAATTATTCAACTTTTTGGATTCTAGGAACAAAGAAAACTATTTTTTATTTATTTTCAATCACTTACCTTCTAGTTACTCTCTTATTTCTAATTACCCTGTATTATATAAGCGTACCGATTCTACAGGCATGCTTCAGTTAATTTTCAAATCTCTAAGTTTATATAGCATGTAGCCTATTCAAATTATCATATACTCGGTAATGCAATATATAAAAACCTAAATAAATGGTAACACAATTGGGTGAAATGTGTTCTTTCCGGAAACTAGTAGAAACGAAAAAACTATTTGTATATTTCTTTCTCTTTTATTTCTACCAGCGAATATAGGACGAAATAGAGGTCAATACCGTTAGACAGAAGAACGGTTCGGTCGACACAGACATTGACCTTTTTACCGTCCCGAGGTAAATTCGATTTATTTTTCTGTTTGAATCAAATCTGCTATTTTATTTGGGACCGTCCGCGGTGGCGACAGTCGGCCAGATGGTGACCTAATTTTTTTCTGATATTATTTTTCAGAGTTCAATAATTGAATAATAAATTTTCCATCGGGTATTCTAGTCAACATATACATGACACGATCTAGCATTCGAAATTTTTAATAATGGAAAAACGACATATTTTATATGTTTTATTCCTTGTTTTTCCCCACATTTGAAAATTAACAAAAATTCATTGGGACGATTTGTTCAAATAACAATCTCAAGACCTAATTTCTTCACACATATTTTAAATTTCATACTAGAATGGAACTATTGATTTATGATCTATTTTTCCAGATGTTACGTTGAAAATGCCCACACGAAAGGATTATGCGTATTTAAGTAAGCCTAATTCGTTAATAGATAACAGTTTTAAAAGAACCCATCATTCAATTTACCTTTATCCATAGAACTTAGGGAATATGACCAGCCTGTCGGGGATACCAAATGATGGGGAAAAACAATCGCTGCAGCCACCGGGCAGTATAAAAATTGGAAAATATAAACTTCGAACACTTGTATGAAGCAAGCCGGGAATATCGGCAGTTTGGAGGGTGCACCTCCTCCCCCCCTGCTCTCCCTTTGGCCTGCACATAAAACACAGCACATATCACGCACACCCACGCGCCTACAGCACAGGCAGGCCCGTTGATTAAAGTTATTACTTACTACCTTGTAATGGGTATTTGTTAGCCCCCTAACTGCCGCCGGCCAGGCCCACCCTTCAACTGATTTATTCCCTAATCTTAATCAACTATTTTTTTCTTTTTTAAGAACTGTGAGAGGGAGTGAGAGAGAGAGAGAGAGAGAGAGAGAGAGAGAGAGAGAGAGACACGAACGCTCGTTTAGTAGGCCCACGCTAATAACCGTTGGATTAATTGCTCGTGATTCAATTAGAAGGTCGCGAGAACAATGCGTTCCACGATGATGTACGCGCATCGCGTGTTTCCTCCCTATCGGGTTTCGGGCTTTGAAGTATACGGGACTATCTCTCAGTTTCGGGTAAGACATTTAGTCCGTACAAGCTCCATTATTAACGTTATTAATTACATACATTGATACAATACATTAATAAGTATCATCCTTGCGATCTTCTCTCCCCACTCGCAGATTGGGTTAATCTTGGTACGGTTTTGGCTTAAGAGAGAATCCTACGGTGGATGACAGTACGATTGAATTTTCTAAATAATTTATCTGCAAATATAATAAGAACAGTTTCAATCTACAGAATCACGGTCTGTACTATTTTATCAGATAGTAATGGCGAAGGGATAATCCGAACAGGAAGGAGTCTTGCATACGGCCTTTCAATTCCTGCGCTGAAAGATTCATTTGTATTCGGGCCCCTCCCCTATCTAGGAGTTCACAGATTTCGGCCGGCCACGTAGCCGCCGTCATATTTGTCCGTGAGAACCCCGACTTTTTAGTGCCTTCCCCCTCTCCACCACCGTGTAAAAAAAAACCTAATGGAATCTGAGCACGCTCAAAATCGGGCAGAATACAAATTGGAAAATTGGGCGAGAATTGGCGGCGGCCGTGCTACACTTGAGGGGCCGGCAAACTTTACCCCCGTGGGCGGCGGCGGGAAGGTTATTCGCCGGCCGTATAAAACACACATCACGCACATCGGGGCCCCGCCCCACTCCTGTTAATTAACGTTATCACTTTTTTTTCCTCTTTTTTCCCCTAATGCCGATTTATCGCTTGTCGGTGGGTTGGCGCTATCTGATCCGTGTACCGTGATGATGTTTCAATCAATCGGGTCTACGTCATTTGTTCCGATGATATATAGGTATCAATTATAAAATTAATACGAAGTTATATAATTGTTCTTTTCATAGTAGTAAACCGCTCAGATCTGTTCATAATAATAATGGGTGTACTGGGTATTTTTTTCTCCGTGATTAGAGATATTGCAGAATTATAATTTTTATTCCGTTCTATATTGGCATTTATAAGGAAAAATATATCAAATTATTTACGGATTCTGCAATATACCTACCTGGAACATTGTTTCAAAGTTATCGATAAAATAATTTTGATACATATCGTATTTATATTTCCGAAATCAGTCTAAATATTCGCCGAAATTATTTAATTATAAATTAAGGAGTGGTCAGGCTGTAATATTGAGACAAAATGGAATGGGAAGGAGGTTGGGCGGTTAATACGGCAAACTTGCCTAATATTCGGGGAAGGCGGAATGCGGGCCGTTGTACGCCATTTATTACAAAAGATATAAAGCTCTCGCCTCAGCAATGTCCCCGACTTACTTGTCCACCTCCCGAGGCAATATCATAATGCGAGTAAATTTAGTACGTTAATAAGAACGAGATGGTGGGTGGTCTCTCCTAACTCTCCCGGCCACGGACCCGCCGTGCACAACAAATTTTAAGTAATCTTTACAAATGGTCCCCTCTCCCGCTTCCGGCCTTTTTTCGAACTAACCGCTTTAACTCAGAAGGGGAAAAAGTTAATTTATAGCTCCTGTATGGAATTATTCGGGCGGCAGTGTGTTTTAGGCCAATTGTAAAACTCAATTTACAAGTTCTGTTAGAAATGGCTCTTGTCCACCCCCTTCAGGTCCACTCGGTTCTGCCTGTCAAATATATTTTGGACTGTTAATAGGTACGATAAATGGAAAATCCTTCTTTATATGAGTTTCATTTTGTAGTATTACTACATTCGTATACCTTGATTCATCATATCATTAACGGAGTAATAGTTTAGTGATAATACGTTCACTAAAAAAATGATAATTGTCAAGGAAATAAATATTAATGTTTAATTAGCATTCCAAGAATAATTGTATACCAAACATGTACCTTCGCGACAGTATAATTTATTATAATAATAACTTTGAAAACATATTTTTGTCTAAATTTATGCGCGTTATCTAGCTCTTCTTCCATGCGTTGTATGCCGACCGGTCCACGCACCGGTCGTCGAGCGTCTGTACAAACTGTATAAACACCGAGAACCTTGGGCCCACTAAATTCTCAGGGTTATCGTAAAGGGCTCGGGAAATTCCGGGTTTGTACTCCTACACCCCAAGAGGAGTAACAGATACATTAGTGGAGGGTCCGGGGACGCGGCGAGCAAAGGGAGTTGAATAATAGCCGATGTTAATGGTGGACATTACGGGCCGGGAGGGAGCCCGCAGATAATGCAGGTCGGTCCCACGGCTTAACTAGAACGCGAGAGGGAGGGAGGTAGAGAGAGGGGGGAGGGAGAGAGCGAGGTAGAAGGGGAGTGAGAGAAAAGGGAAAGGGGCCCTGCGGACGGGCCGCCTCCACAATACAGAGGGGGAGTGATGCGGGTGCCTTGTCTATGGGATATCCCCGGTCCCCAAACTCTGGCTATCTGCTACCATCTCTCACAATCGTCTCTTTCGCTAACTTTCTACCCCTCCCAGCCCTGCTACCGTATTAAATCGACTCCGCTCGCATTATCATTCTCTGTGTTCTCTTGTCAGTCGTACCTTGTTCGTCCTAAATAGTGTCTGGCATACCGATGCACTAGCAGAATCGAGGAATCGCTTGTTTGGGTGCGGGTCTAAACAATTATTCGATTGACAGTACCTGTATAATCTTGCTTAATATAAATTCGAATTGTGCAACTTGGGTGACATATTTTTCTTTAAAATTGTCTTCTAACCCTAACACCTATGTCTTGTATTTGTTATTTACCCTTTTTGTTTGTGGATTTATTGCACGTATATATAAAGATGTCACTTTTATTATGTCATTTTATTGGATGAATATCGCGATTTTCGTTCGTCGCTATCGGTGCGACCATGGCTAGAAGCCTGAACCGTTACACTACCTGACCAAATTAGCAAGAAAAGTAAGTAACCGTGTACTGACTGTTCTCATTGTCTGTCTCTTTGACTGTTTCAGCGGTCGTGTATTTTACCATGTCCTCCTTCTACATTATCAATACATTTTATCGAAGGAAACCGTTTAAGCGCGGATCCGCTCTCCGTTTTGCTGGAAATTTATTTCCGTTTATGAAAGGGCCGCGGCGGGTGATAAGGAATAAAAGGGTAGAGGGCACTGGCTGTCCTGCTATGGTATGGTCTGCATCGGGGCCAAACTGATTTCGAAGAAAACGTTTCGAGACTAAGTCAGCGTCTTGGATGAGTCGGGAATGAGACTGGAGTCTTGCCAATAGGGCAGATGCACAGATTGGACCAAACAACTGATCCTCCGTTTCTTATATAATTCAGCATCCCAACAGATGCCATTCGCAATATTATTTTTCTTGTCCTGTTTATAAGGGTAAGATATGATTTGATATTTGATTAAATTTGTATTATTAACAGGAAAATCAAATAAGTTAGCCAAGGAATATACTTTTCCCTGAATTACTATTTTTCTGAATTCCTTCTTTTTACATACTATTTATCAAACTACCAATATAGTTATAAAATAAATTTTAAAATATTTCTAATGAATTCGAAACAAGAATTTCATATTTGATATTTGCAAAAACGTAATCGCATTCGGTTTAAAACACAGCTACTTAACAAAGTGTTACAAAATTATACTAGAAATTCCTATGCGTTTTTAGCTCAGAGTCATTGGATTTCGGCTAATTTGAAGGGTAATTAGTCTCGGCAGATGTTATTACGGTCTAATGAGTTTATCGAGCTTAATGATATTATCCAATGAACGATGGTTTTATGAACACTAAAAGAGAGCTCTCGCTCTCTTTTTCCTGGAACATGAAAAATGTAGTCCAAAAATTGAATGGTATCACCGGTAATTTAATGCCAATTTTCCCCTTTGTTTTCCCAGATGTTAATACTTATTTTAAAAAATCATTTCCAGTAATTCCATTCCAGACTCGTGTGTGGGTGTAAGTTCTTCATTTTAATAAAATAATAGTGAGGAAATCGTGAAACAGAACCCCATGATAAACTATAGCGATAAATTACGACGATAAATTATTGACGATTTATGCAAAATTATTATTTAGAAAATTATTGATGATTCAATCAAATAGTTTCTAAATAGTTCATTCGTTTCAAATAGTTTCTAAAATTCCAAGTTTCTAAAAAAATACAACTGTATAAAACCCACTTTTATAATAAAAGTTCCCCTCCCGAACTAATTAATAGGGCTATAATTTTAATTAGTAATCGGGAATACGAGCGGAGCGGGAAGTTTCCAAAATAATTTAAGTGTGACGTATTCGGGCCATAATGAAAATCCTAAATACCGTGCCGGGCCTTATCAGCTGGTTAATTGGAATCGTAAAGAGCAATTTTAATTACCCAATTTGAAATAATTCCTTTTGTTATCAGTGGATAACACAGAGTTCGGCGGAGAAATTTAGCTTTTTATTGGCCACAATAGTTTTGAACAGGGGTTTAAATATGGATCTAACGTAGGGGACAGTTAATGGGTAGAGTTTCCAGAATTCCAGATTTATCTCAGAACATTCCTTTGCACCAGTCACACTACAATCAGATTGTTGCTATTGGGACGTTTAGGAGCTGATTGTAATTTGGTTACGCACCAAAATAAGGCAATATGGTAAATGAGTTGTTATTTATTGATGAATAATTGCAAATAAACCAGTTAGTTTTCATTGCAACTGTTTTTTCTGTACTAAAAGAATAGATCATTCATTCCATCTAGAAAAAATATTTTCGCCTCGCCCGACCTATCAGTATTTAGAATAACCGCGCCAAATCGAATGGAGAAAATTTGTAGTAATTCTATGTTATTACAGTGGACTCAGGGAGGCCTCGAAACGCCTGGGGAGGATTCTGTGGCTTAAAACATTCATAGGTCTTCTACACTCAAAGGACGCCTTTGTCTCATAATTCATGGCCCTCATTCCATACCATTGTTCCAAGCCCTGAGTGGGGCCGAAGGAATTGCATATTACATTAGAGGCTTTAATATATAATCGGGGCACAAAAGAAGGAATAATAACTAATTAAAGGTATTGGCTGCCGGGGTAATTATGGTCCGAGGCCTCATAATTTTTCAAAAACGCAGTTGATACTGTCCACCGTAATGCGATAATTATTTTTAAATTATTTGTATGCCGGTGATACCAATTAGGGTAATAATCCTATCTTATTAATGGAAAAACATTCGACGACAATTATTAATTGCCGCATATTAATAAACTATATAATGTTATTATTTTCAATAAACACCATGATCACTAAAATCGAGTTTTGGTTGAGTGACTCACCGGGGCGACAGAAAATGTTTTAGATCATCCCCAACTTGCATTACATAAATTTATGTTACACCTATGTTACTACCTATTAACGAGTGACATTATTAGGGAAATATTCATTGTTTAATATTCGGTTTAGCTTTCGGACTGTAGCATATTGCGAATTAAGTGGGAAAAAAGGATTATCGGAAATATCATCGACCGGCAAAAAGGTAACTTTTATGAAATATTAGTTGGTATTATATGAATATATTCTCTTATTATATAATGTCTGTTGTATAATCTGGGCAGAAAGTTTAATTTCAGGCAGAATTTAAAAAACCCATTATCCATTTAGATGGTTAATCCTAATAGTGTTGTGCCTCGGTTTTGTGTGATTCGTGCGGACGAGCGTCCTGGGCTCGTTATGAAAACAGCCCGTTCTGGGGCTCTCGTCGTTTCAAAGAAGATATCGGTCGGCCATAGGCGTGACTTAGGGCCGGTCTTTATTGGGAGGGGGGGGGCTCCGAAATCCGGGCTCAGGGACAAATCTGGCCAACCTGAACTCATTTACCTCGGCCCCGGTTATCGATTTTCCATTTGTGTGACCCTCCTTACTACAACTACCCGGACTTCCACAATTTCGTCCCGTCCACCTTCTGGGCCTTTCGCTCAGTTTTATTCCGCCGCCATATTCCCCACGAATCCACCGAGAATTAGACACCTGCCGGACAATTAGAATCTGTCTCGGAGCACTTATCTACGTTACGCTTCATCAAGTATCATTATGAAACTTACTCACACAGTCCCAAGTTAGACGGGATCTTCTTGTCATCTTCCACAGCGTTGTGAAGTACGTAGAAATTTTCGAATGATTTATTTTGTACTCGTCATTTCTATATTATTTGTTAACGATAGGGAGATCACTAAAGTTTAACGCGCACATGGCTTGAAAACACATGGCTGTCATAAAATACACAAATGTACCGGCGTTTATCAGAAAGAAAGTATACGTATATTTCACCTCTAATAACAGACAGGAATATTAACATAATACAATGATTTATTGCGAGTTACTTACCACACTTCTTTTATGCGCAGAGTTACCTTATACTCGCGTTTTTTCGAGCGCTGAATAATTCATTTCGGACCTTTCATTTAATCTCCGAATCTAAACATGTAAGAGCCGCGCCCCCGTGAAACTTGAGATGAAAGTATAACATTTCTTTGGGCCAATATTTAACCCAGTCTCGGCATTTTCGGGGCGGTACCTGCAGAGTACCATTAGAGTGGGGTGGAAGAAGAGTCGTCCGATCGCCAATTTCGGATTTTGGAAACGGGGACGAGAGAAGGCAGTGGGGGTGGGGGCGGGATATAATTAATGAACGGAGGTTCTAATTGTTGGGATAGTGGTGATGGTCCGAGAGAGGAACGTCGCTAAGAGTTAGCGGGAATTCGCGCCCAGTCAACGTCAACCGGGCGTGGAGAGTCCTCTCCGGCCAATTGGAGAGTGCTCCTCAATCATGGATGATTTCAAATAAAAGCCAAGTTTACTTTCAGGTCCGCTCTTAATTGCCTCCAAAATTTTCTTGTTGTTTGTAACAGAATAACAGTTGAAATATTTCAACATTAAAGGCGCCGCGTTCGAGCCAATATTTTAACACAAATTTCCGCAGCAATATCAGGCAGGTGGTGTTTACATACTGACAAATAAATATAGGCAACGTCAAAAATAAATTGTGTCATGAAGTGGACGATCTAGAGAGACGCGGATTGAATTTTCCTTCAATTACAATTTTTAATACTAGGAACATAATATAATAGAAATGAAAATACATTTTAGGTTTAGTTTATTTATTGGGTAATTCGGTGAATGATATCCGTTCTTTATTAAGTCATTTTAGTCCTTCCTTCCCATCCTTACTGCTGCAGCAATTCAGTTTCATCAGTTAGTTTGTTCCAAACGAGGTACCTTTTGTAGGAGGGCTCGCATAGCGCGGGCCATTACCGCCGGCCAACACAGAAAAACAGCTAAACCCATTTTAAAAGCGGTCTCGGACCGACCATCCACCGAGACCCCACCCCCTCGTAATCTTTTCTTGTCTACCTCAGGCTTTGCATAACAAAAGGCAGCCGGTCTATTCAGGACCTGTTCTGGAGGAATAGTCAAAGTCCTCAGTCGCGGTCCAAGAGGCGAAACATAAAAACTTGATTGAGGTAGTGAGTATTGTAAGGGCGCCTCAATATTTCAGAATATTAAAACCAATTCACAAACGTGGCGCGTAAGAACTTAATATAAATGAATCGTAAATTATACTCTACCGGACTACTCTATTTTAAATATAGAGTTTTAAATATAGAGTATATTTAAAATAGAGTAGTCCGGTAGGGTATAATTTTACGATTCATTTATGTTAACGATCGAAATATACATTGATTATTGAATATTAAGCGCTTGTTATTCGAAAAATAATAAAATAAAATTATAGCGCGCGTTATTTTTTCAGCCGAGCGATCCTGAGCAACCCGGATTTGTTGTCTACTACCCCAATATCGGAGATATGGAAGAACGACTTCTGGGGAACGTCGCTGTCGTCGAGCGGGAGTCACGGGTCGTACCGGCCTCTGTGCGTGCTCTCGTTCCGGCTGAACCATTGGGCGTGCGGGTTCAGGCCGTGGGGCTACCACCTGGTCAACGTGGTGCTCCACAGTCTGGCGACGGGGCTGGTCTACAAGACGGGCCGGGTGTTGGCGCCGGCAGGAGCCCGCGCACCCTTCCCACAGCTGGCCGGCCTACTCTTCGCCGTTCACCCGATACACACGGAGGCGGTGGCCGGTGTCGTCGGCAGGGCGGACATCCTCTCCTGCATATTCTTCCTGCTCTCCTTCCTCACGTACACGATGCACGTGCGCGTCCGCGAGAGGCGGCTCCACCGGCTAGCCCATCACCCCCAGGCCCACCACCCCCACAGGCCGCCCCCCAGGCGCCACCCTCCTCCGCCCCGCCTCCAGCCCTCCCTCGAGCCCGACAAGCACAGGCTCTCCTACGACAGGGATCTCATCATGAAGTACGTCTACTTGGGCTCCTCCCTCGGCTTGGCCGCCTGCGCCATGCTCTGCAAAGAGACCGGCATCACCGTCCTCGCCGTCTCCGCCTTGTACGATATTGTTCTTCATCGAAACGCCAACGTCTTTCGACTGGTGAGTAATATTGAACGGTATATCTGAATCCCACTAATACTTCTTCCTAATTTTAGGTTAACGCGTTCGTCAAAATGAAAAATTAGAACTAGAACCGGGACCATTAATGTTATCGTGTTAGAATCGTGTTTCGGAAAGTTATAATAAATACGCCTACCCCGGTATCGGACACCGGCGCTGCGTAGGCGCGATATAAATAATTCTTTGTTTACTGCCACGCCTTTTCCGGGTTTATTATCGCGATCGAGGCCTCATTGGACAACTCCGACACGCTTATAATTCCGTACACAATTAAGTAATGAGTCCGATACGGATCTGAAACGGGGGACGTTGTATCGCGATGTCCGGCGGAGCCAAATATAATGGCTTAATACGCGCGATCCGCCCATTAAATGACCGCCCGTTATCGACTCTCCCGGAAAGTGGAAACTGTTCGGACGGTAATGAAAGTAATCTCGAGCCGGCGTCAAAACAGTATCGCGAAATATCGAATATATTCCCGGCGTATATTTTACTGTCCGGTCGAATTCCCTTTAAAAACTCGGGGACGTCCCCCGTTATTCTGGCGGGTGCCGGAATTCTACCGACGTTTATTTTATTTTCCGGTTTTATTTTCCTCGCGCGGGGGGAAAAAAGGAAGCGCCGTTTCATTGGGCGGGCCACAGGGCCGGTCAGGAGTCGGGGCTTAGTGGCCTCCGGGTCAAGACAAAGCCGGGCGTAAAAACATAGCTTTGTCGCTCGGTTGGGGACCACCCGACGACAGCATAAAAGCTCCCCGCTCCCTAAGAGGATTCCCAATGCCGAATTTATACCACCCCGGCCACCGTATTGTTGTTTCAATGATATTGGCATTTGATAAGACAAGGAAATTGAATTTTTACGGATGATAATTAAACTATATCCTGGACGGTGCCTTAAGAAAATTGCCGCTAAAACGTTAATGCTGGTACAATTTATAAGGCTCATTTTACCAAATCCATTATAATAATTTTCAAATTAATAATAAACATATTAATACTTTTTAAATAGTATGGGGTATATTATCATTATAGTACAATACAGCCAAAATACTGAACATATATATAATTTGTAGATAAGAAGTGTAAAAACAGGACAGTGAAAATCTGAACAACATGTTTTAGAGTCTCAAGTTTTCCTCAAATTTGAAAATGTATGCTGAATTCGAGAAGAGACAATTCCAAACTCGAATCCGGTGAACAACTGAAACATGTTAATTCGAGGGGACTTAGCCAATGGAGCGAGAGAGGTCCCCATCAATAGCCCTGTGGCCCTTTTCAGCGGGTCTACTTAACCCAACTGTTACTTCATTGGAGTCATTGGACTTCGCTGCTGCTGTTACCTTCTTTGGAGCTTCAAAACCTTCCCCACTAATCCTTCAACCACCCAAACCTCACCAAAACAATTCATTCCTTCGGGAAACTCGAAAAATATCACAATGTTTATTACTTAAATGTAAGTCTACAATAGTATTATACACATTGTAGTTCATACAGTTTCGTTACAAATTTAACTGATCATGACGAATTAAAATGTCCTATTGAATATTTTCTGGAAGAACGTGTTAAGTCGTAACACAAACTCTATGAAGGATTCATAAGAAATTTCTTGACAGATCGATTATTAGGTTCAAATTATCTTACGTCTTGAATGGCATCCAGGGCAATTTTTATCCTTTATTTAAATTTGCGTTCATATATTTTGTTTCAATTTCATTTTAATAGAATAGTACGTAATAATAAACATCGAGTCCGTTATACTTTATTCACATAATCACATTTGATATTTCCTTGGTTAGCCTGTTGCTGTAAATAATATGAAAGGGGCACGATTAGATTAAATTTATACTTTTTATTTAAATTTGACCGAGGTATCAGAAAAGGTTTCCGCGCGCAGCCTCGGAAATCGGGATCCTTTTTCAGTGAAAAACAGCATTGTAACGGGCGGGCCGGAATTATAAAAAGCCGGTAAAAGGAGATACCCTCCCATCCCGGTTGTTTCTGTGCGGGCTCCGGGGGGACTACAAACGGCGAAACGCCGACCTTTATTCCGCGTTTCATATCTTTGCCTGAAAAGTGCACCCCTTTGTGGGCCCGCCCTCCACTTCCAGTCGCAAATTGAAAACGTTTTCAATTTACCCCCCGCCCCCGCCCCCAACCCTCACTGCCGGCACCGGCCCCTGCCTACGCTTGACGCTTTTGCCGATTAAAAATAGAAGGACGTCGCGCTCACTCGCCCCGCCCGGCCCGGCTCTTTCTTTTCTCACTTTCCCTTTCTCTCGCCCTTAAAACGGTTTGGCTTATTCCGATGGAAAAGGGGATTATTTCTCAAGTTCTTATCCGCTTATAATTCATTTCGTCTTTATACCCATCCGTGCCTTCGAAGTCTATCCGCCGCTCGTATTTAATAAATAAAAAAATGGTGACTCGCGAATACCGTTTCCCTGCCGGTCTATACACAGGTTGGATTTTTCTCGGGGAATGGGAATTCCCGTTCCATAAATTGGCATATATTGCAAATATATGCGTTACTACGAGATTAATATCAAATTCATTTTGCTACCGTCTTCACATTCAAGTGGCCCTATAAGATTAAATGGGATATTTGTAAATATATTATATTAAAAAGTTGTAAAGAGTGATTCTGTTGGCCAGTACTAGATCCTAAAAGGATATTTTTAACTTGGAAAATATTTAAGGTAATTGTAGGTATTTGCTAACGCTCCAGAGGCTGCGAAAATCATCTTGTCCACGTTGAATTGGTGAAGAACAGCGATCGTGTTACATTAGGATCTATACAATGTTTATCGCATGGATCCGTTATCATGGACCGATTGAGGGCGTTGCACCTTTTTAGGCGGGCGGAACGACGGCTCACAGTGAAAAAGAAGCCGGTTCCGGAGCGGTTAAAAGATGATCTCCAGATTCGGGGATGGCCCGGTTCCAGAGTCATGGGGCAGGGGGTGCGGGGGATGGCGGTTTTTCCCCCGTCAGACGGGGCCTCTAGCCGCCCCCGACATCAATCACCGTCCACGTCGGCATTGATTCTCCCGCCCCTTCGCCCCGACCCACCCCTTTCTAATGCCGGGACACAACGGCGACCCACTCTTCGGCCCTCTACTACCTGTTCGCACCACTCACTCTGCCTCGCTTTTCTCAACAACCCCTTTTCGAAACCTGACCAAAAGTTCGGCTCAGGAGCACACCGGTAAACGAAAACATCCAAACGATATTAAATAAAATAATAACTACGAATAAACGAATCCAGTGTGGGTACTATTCTATCCTGATAATAACCATGCTATCACCAATCGGATGTTCAATGTCATAGCTTTACATTTCGGAGTTCCAATAGGTTTTTTAATTAATCTACAGTGAGTGAGGATGTTCACCGTCCCTGGAAATTTAGATCCGTCGCATGTTCGCATTATGATAATTCCCCCGATCCGTTGTGGATAGAGAAAATGGGCGGCGTTCCCTTGGCGAGGTGGTTTGTATCAAAAGCCGGGATCTGGTTGGGCGCGTTTAAACCGTCTGAGTTGGGGTCGGGGGCGGCGGTGGCGGCGGCGGCGGCGGCGGAATAAAAAGCGGGTGGGCTCAGGAACGCGAAACCGGATTTGGCCCGTGATTGCATTACCTTTGCTTTTTGCCCGTGGCTCTTTGTTCGGGCCGGGCAGATATCCCCCGTATGGGTTGGGTGGCCGCTGAGCGACGTACCCGACAATGGGCCCCACGGCTTTACCGGCGGTTTCAAACCCGCCTGTTTTGTCCTCACTTTATCGAATGCAGGGTCCGAGAACGAAAGTGAATAAAAAAAAGGAGGACAAAATGGGCCGGCCGGAATTGGATTATTTTGTTACGCCCAAAGGGACGCGGCTTCGGGCGACGAAAAAACGTGGAAGTAAATTTTTTCCGGGCCATAACCCCACAGCTGACCGTTATTGAACTTAGATGGGACGTTACTTCCACCGGTTTGAAATCACTGTAACCGGTATATAAAATTTGGGCAATATTTTGTTTGCTTAATGGTATTCGATTTTTATCTATTTATGCCAGTGAAGTATTTTATATCAGGTACGCGTGGATTGTAACTAGACAAAATTAGACAGGTAACTAAACTGGCAATCCGATACATTTTAATTAGATTATTCTGAGTGAAACAGATTGCGTAATAACAAGGGTCAAAAATAAGGTGATGAAATATCGTGTGAAAAAGTAACTCGCAATATGAAAAAATTCTGAACAGTTTTATTATCCGACAAGATTTTCGGGAAAATAAGTATCGTTGGAGAAAGGTTCAGTTTTATGGACAGCATTAGAGTTATATTATTATGGCACCAAATAATTATCGATTTGAAAGATTTCACTGTAACATTATTTATCGACAGAGTTGACTTTAGAGAAGGAGCGAAAGCGGTGGGGAACAAAGTTACGTTGCGAATCGTTTGACAACAGCGGCCAGTTAGATTCAGGCGAGGGGGTAAAAGTGGAGCTCGATAATACGGGGTGATATATTAGTGGATGTTGAAAAACAGGGTGGCGGGGGCGGCAACAGCTGGCGCGGGGGCGGTCCAGCTCCCTCCCCACCTTCCGAACTTAAAACTTTTTCCGCCGGCACAGACCACCCGGGGCTACTAATGATGATACAATTGTGGCGTTTTATCCTGCGGTCAGTGATAAATTCGAGGGCCGCAGAGAGATTATCGCCGACCGCAGAATTCTCTTTCTCTCTCCTCTCTCTCACCCGTTCGGCTCTCTCTTTCATTACTCTTCAGGAGGTCCGGGGGCGTTGGTGGGGGTTAACGGCTAAACCGAAATTTATTACTCGGGCCCGAGTGGCGACTTATTAGGCGGGCTTCAAAGTTGGCCCGCAACGCGTTTTCCTACCCCGTCTCAAATATTGGCGCTTTTTTATATTTGAAAGCCCCGGACCGAGGGGTATTGCAATTACTCCTTTTTCAACTCCTTGCCCAGTATCCCTTTTTACCGCCGCGCTGTAATCGGTTCACTGCATTTATATTGTGAATTTGTATTCCTCACACTGGGAATTCCTTTGATACATCCTGACGACTATTTATTTAAAGCGTATTTGAATTTACGTTTATATTTATTTGTTTCGCCTGGGTTCCTCCTTTATTTCGTAGCATATTAAATTTGGACGTGTATAGTACATTTCTAGCAGGAGAATTGGTTGTTATTATTGCAACGAGAATAATAAAAATCACAATTTCAGACTGTTCAGCATTAAAAAAAAACAATTTAGAACTCAAAGAGCCAACACTGGAAAACTTTACTTTTCTTACTTTCTTACCCAGAAAAAGATTATATTTTTTTAATGAAAAGCAGAATAAGCATTCTATATTGAAAACTTCAGTTACAAACCTGCTGTTAAGAAGTTTAATATATTTAATAAACGATAGTTTCATTGAGGTACGTGGTTCAGCATTTTCGGAAAAGAATATCTTTCCTTTGGCTACATTTTATTCAACTTTAACAACTTGGGAATATTAATCTTGCCACGATTAAATCCCTGTTTTCCAATTATAAACTTAATTATTTATAATTATATTTTTGTTCGTTTAATTTTGATCCACCAGTCTAAAGGAGAGGGAAATAAAATGCCAGGGTTAAGGAGACCGAGATCGGCGTTGAAAAGTGGAAGACATTTTACTGAATAAATTAAACTGAATAATAAAGGCAAATGCCATGGTAATTATTTTAGGCCTGTAATACCGATATTATACATTGCTATGAAACATTAGGGAATGGGATTTGTTTGGCACAGAAAGTACACTGTTTCCCGACTTCATCCGAAGGATATATACCTTTCCGCGCTGACACTCAAACCCTAAATACGATAAAACATTCTACGTATAAAAATGATCCGAAAGCAGTTAGCAATTGAGATACAAATTGTTATGATTCCTTCGCAAATAACAATTTTACGCTTATCCTCCGAATTACCCGGTTTTCCATTCTTAATTCTAGGAACGCCCCCGTAGCCCGATAAATGGTTATTGCCAACATTGTGTTATTGATGTTCGAAGTCGGTGAGCAGTAAAGTTTTGGGCGGTTATAAACCTGTGCCGTGAGGAATTTAGGCGTTGGCTGTAAAAGGGCTCGGCAGCGTTTACGGTGCCCCTGAAGATTGACTTATTACGCGACCTCCGGAGGGGTTGATGCGGGGGCAGGAGGTGGGAGGGAGTATCTCAGCCGTTTATCCCTGTTTACAACGATATTCACTTTGTACTTGATACCAAACTTTTTTACCCCAACAAATTCCAAAAAAAAATCAGCTCCCTGTAATCAAACGTGTAAATACACCCCCTTTTTAGGTGCTTATTCCTACAAGCAATAAGAATTTTTCATTTATCGATATCTTCGTTGTCGAAGAATAATTTATATTCTGTATTTTCAGTAAGAAACAACAAGAGAAGGAAAGTTTGTTTCTGTTGTTGCTATCTTTTTAGAATTCTTATCAACTCCGTCTGTTCCTTCTGTCGGCGGGCCTCGTAATATTTATTCTTATATTTATTTACCCGGCCGTTGAAGGATGGAACTGCGAAATTATATGCTAATTTAACGATCATATTTTCTGTAATGAATAACACCCGTTAAAAAACAGCCCACTTGAAAGGGCATTGTGTTAGTACTTTATTTCAAAAGCAATGTTTAACAAAATCGTATTCAACATAAGAAGCTTAGGACTTAGAGCGTATGTACAGACATGTTGAGATAATAGGTGGGAAAATAGGGGCACCGACGGCTTGGAGGTCCTCCAAATCTCGACTTTGAAAACTTTATGATTTCAATAGTGTTTTTCATTAATATTACTTACGTCATTACTATTATCATAACAATAATAATATCAAGCTCTACAACTAATGGTATAGCTCTAGGACTTTTGTGGGCATAGTTTATTATGTGAGTTCACTATAATAATAGCTTTGAAATGAACTTTAAAATTGAAACTAATATATAGGGTAGGTTCAAGTGAACCTAACTAACTAGTGATAGTAGGTAGGGGGTGGGGCGGAGTCAATTTGTTTGGGGTAGGATTGGGGCGGAGTTTGCGGGCGGGCGGGCCGATCGGCCCTGTTATCTCGACCGAATCCACCCGAACTTCCGAAAGGGTTGCCGGAATAAAGGTGCACCGCAGAGCTTCCCCTTTCAATATAACGTTTAACGGGGCGCAAATCCCCGCAATTAGCATCCAACACTCTAGTTAAAACTTGGCAAACGCCGTTCGGACTGACTGGAAACACCTCTAATTTAGATAATATGAAGTTAGGCCAATTAAGAAGGTAGAATTTAAATTCGTTGAGCGGCTTTGTTTCGTTTTATTCAAAATTATTTACCTGTTATTTCTGTTCTTGATTTTTAGAATCGACCGAATTTTTATATAATTAGAACAGAGAACTATATTAATCTTACCAGAGGAAATATGTAACGTTATATTGTTATGGCAGTAATACTTACGCGTACTTATTCCAAACGATTGGCACGCAGCAACTTACATGTATTGTATGAAATTAGATGGACACACTAAAGCACAGGGTAGATCCCCCATAGCTACTATACTGGGACTACTGGCTTCGGAAACATTATCCCAGTCCAACACAAACCAAAAAATTAGATGATTCTGACAGTTACCGTTGTCCGGAAAAAACTGCCCCTTTCGTTTTGCGGTCTCCGTTGTTACTGGCTGATTAATTTGAGTTATGGTTCTGTTCTCCAGCGCCTAGCCGATTTTGGCCACATGGCCCGTGTGGCAGCCTGCCGGTGTCATTCTCCAGCGAGCGAGAGAGAGAGAGAGTGAGAGATGGGCGGGCCCACTCACTCAGTGTTTGAAGCGCGAGGGGGCGGCGGACGGGGACGGTATTTCGAACTCTCGGCAACGTCTTTGATTCACTTGTTTGAAAGTTGAAAGCGAGAAAAGCCGTGTCAGATTCAGAGACAAGTTAAACTCTCTCCCTCTCTCTATCCCCATCTCTCTTTCTAACTCTGTCTCTCTCGCTCCGTTCTAAGTGGAACCGAGTGGGAGAGAGACGGAGCGCCGTATGAGAGGGCGGCGAGGGTAAGGGAGTGTTGTGAGGGGGGCTCCCCCTACATAAAGCCAAGTGTTCTCCAAGCTGGAAACCTCTCGAGGGCGTTTCAGTCAACAGACCGCCTCCGGGCCACCTTCCTCCACCCGCCCCCCATTCAATTCGATCCTGTCCTAACGTTAATTTTAGCCCCAGCCCCGAGGAGACCGCCATCGGATACCGATTCCCCTCCGAAATTTGAAGGGCCAGGAAAAAAATATCTCTAAGAATGCTTGCCCAGTTGAAAAAGCCAAAAAGGGAGCCGGAGAGAACCTCTCCCGCCCACCCACCCACCGTCATAACTAAATCGATAGCGACCAGGCCTCGGGCGACTTTCCTCCGTCCCCGGGAATGTTCAACTGGCAAACTTAGTTCGTTTTATAAATTCAATTCTTTTAAGACGGAAACTCCTATTTATTCGCCTTGGCCCTATTTCGCCTAATGGAATGCACAAATTGCGATAGCCCGCTTCAGTTTAGCCAATATAATGTTTTTCGAAAAATAAGAAAGAATTTATTTTTCCGGCCGAGATGTACACATAGACTAATGACCAACATCCTTAAATACATTGAATTTAATAAAATATTAATGATTCTAAGTAAACCCAAAAATCATTTTAGTGTTTATTGGTCGATCATGAGGTTTGTAAAAGTGCACTTTATTCGCCAAATTGATCTCTGTAATCCAAATGATAAATTTGAGGAGGACCGAAGTTCACTGGTCACCCCAGTTTCGCATCGTTTAATTTAATCGCCTTCCCCTTCGGTGTTTGATAAACTTTTCCATCACAGTGTGCTCCAAGTTAAAATCGCATTAGAACTCTTAATTCCTCCTCTCTTTTCGCTTCCTTCTCTCAATCGAAATTCCCGCACTAACAGCCCTTGGCTCGACTCAGTAGACAAAGAGTTCAAGAAGATCAATGCAATAGTTCGAAGACGTTATTAAATTATTGTTAATTCGCTTTAAACAGGTTTTAATACAGGAAAAAACTTTCATTAAATATATCACTTTTAGGGAAAGAATTACCGAATATATTCCATTAATACCATTCATTTTTCCAAATTCAATGTAAAGAATAGAACAGTAAGGGTAAGAATTAAGGAAACAATAGAAAATTTTACGAATGATATATGTGCTGCCGGGCAGAAGTAGCCGGCTAAGCGATATATATTTAAAGTTGGGACAAGCAAGCCCAGTCGGACTTGCATTGAACAATGTAGCCTTAAGTATTATAAATGCGGGCGGAACACGCCAACATTCATTACCGCTAAATGCAAATATAATTTTATTTTATTTTCTCACGATCGAACCGCGCCACCGACAAGATTTTTATCTCCTTTATTGCCTCGGCTCGGGTTCCCGGTTTGATGTTTTCTTTGTAAAGGTCCGTGAAACGAAACCGCTTAAATCATGAAAAAAAATCGTCTCCAATTAGAAGAGGTTTACGGCGGAATGTTGCTTAATATTAAAGGGAATTCGATATGTGTAACTGGCGTTGACTATAAGGCGCAGACTCTGTAGTTAAATACATCTGGAATGAGACAAAAAAAAGTTGGGTATGTAAGCCGGCGAAATCGTCCATTATATAATTATGATCATAATTTAGAAACTGATCACTATTTATATAATTTTATTAGGACGTCGTTACTTCCTTATTGACAATCGTGATCATGAATTAATTTGATCTCGATAATCAGAATAAAAATATAATTTCCTTACGGCCACCGTGCTGTTTCTTTGTTGTGCGCACATAAGGAGATAGGGAGGAGGAGATTTCACATGATCGATGTATGGAGAAAGGGGATACAAAAAGGGGGACCAAAAAAGTGTTAGTGATTGAGCAGCGGGGATAGGACATAGGTGTGATGGCTGATCCGGCGATGACCTGTGAGGAGCCCCTCCTAGACGACAGCCCTCCAGATGGCGGGGGCGACGCGAACGTTGGAGGTATAGGTGTGCGTGCGTGTGCGAACTGCCTCCAGGTGTTCGTACGTGCCTGTGCGGGCCGAGGTATCGATTAACGCGGCCGCCTCTCACAGCCGCGGGCCCTTCCCCCCGTATACCTGACAGTAACGTATTACTTCTGCCCCCACCTTTATCTGGCGCGTATACCGACCTTGTACCTCGCTAATGCCGGGCCTGCCCCAACGACTCCGCGGAGACAGAGTATAATTTTATAACTCGGCGACGACGTCTTTTCGATTCATACTATAACGCAAGAATAGTTGAGAGCGTAGGAAGACACTATGTTCTCAACCCTTATATTGTATAAAGCACATTCCATCGCTGTTGAAAAAACGAATTGAGGAGGCCTAAACAATGGCACGTAGTTCAATGTAGGAATAATTCTAATGACGAATTACATACCTTTCTCCAGTCTTCGTTCCTTGTTTAGAAATAATACTGTCCAATAATACAGATCCTTGTACATTCTTTCGGCCTCTAAACAGGCCCTGATGATTGCTAAAGCGCGGTCAAAATTTTCGTCAGGGAATGAGAACAGTGGACTAAATCTAGAGCGCAGTAGATTCCCTCCCTTCTCACAAGGAGGCCCGTAAAGCCAGGTTGAAGATATTACGCCTGGCTGAGAGGGCCAGGGAGGAGGGGCCCTCGGCTCGCTATTTTGACCCAATTACCCATTGATTTATACACTCCATGAGCCGAAGATCTCCGCCACTTGTTTTCCAAGCGTGGCCCCTCCCCCCTTTTTAAGGCTCTTGTGTTTAAGCACGGGAAAATTCCGATTTAATTGAGTTAATCAGTTAACTTCTTTGACCCGGCTCCTCGGACCCCCCTCGGCCTTATAAAACGTCTAAAATAGCTGCGTAAATTCCCCGTTACAATCTGCGCGTGAAAAGTAATTTCTTTAAACCAAACTAAATTACCCGATCTCTTAGTACAAAATTCGCAATTAACTGGAAACGCGTGTCAGTGTCCTGGCTTTTTCTTCGACCCCCTGTCCCATCCTCCCACTAATTGCCCATTAACCAGTATACACTCCCATTTTAATGCGCATTTCCCCACTCTTACTGACCGCGAAGGCTTCATCCTTGCAGAAAAAATTATTAATTTGAAATAGGTCAAGATTTTTTTTATTTAGACCGAAATATCTTCTAAGAAATTTAATTAATTCATAATTTCTCTATTTTGAGATTAAAATTCTGGGGTGATTTTTCTTAGGGAATATAGATGAACGAATGGTAGTATTGATAATTGTTCTAAAACGATTATCGCCTAATAAACTAGTTGTCTTAGTATTAACATGAATTTTGTCTGCGGAACCTTCTTCTGTTTCTCATGTATAATGTATAGCCGTATCCAGTTTTTCAGAACCTCTGTCGCAGAACTTTTCCTTGACCTATTCAAACGGTGAACAGGAAAGTTCGGAATTGAAAATATCGATCATGCATTAGATACGAGGCCATGAATACACGAGAAGTAACACACAAGTACGAGCGGCTAAGAGCAATTTTTTTCGACACATTTATTCCCAGAACCTTATGAATTTCTCCGTTCCAGTCAAATATATGAAATATCCAGACGTTATTCTGCGGCACCGTGAAAAACTTTTCGTAAAGAAATTCCGGTTCGAACGGGGAAATGTATTTCCTGGATTATAAACGAGGCTATGAATAGTAAAGAAGGAATACACTTCGTCAATCCGGCTCCGCACTCGTTCGCCGAATGTCTTCCCAGAAAATTGTCGGATTCGGGCTTGATTTCTTGAACAGCGGCGTCTCTATTCTGCGCCCAATATCTTCATAACCCGCGAAACCAGTAGTTCCACAATTCTTCATTGGTGCCATCACAGTCTCAGTGTCTGCAAATTCCACAACACACCAGCCTTGTCCGACAAATAATTGAAAGTTTAACATATATGAATGTAAAAAATTTAATGGATCTTAATATGTACTTACTGAAGTATACAACAAAATAATAACCACGTCCAATAATCAATTCGTTAGCTGGATGGTGCTTACAGATCAGTGAAACTTGGATCATCAGATCAAATTAAAATGAGACGTCCCATATCCTATGGATGCGCATACACAGGATCTCATAAACATCTGGATTAATATTTAAAACGTCTATGCCTAATAAATTTGCCGACCATGTAGCCTGGAAAAAAACGGTAGGGGCGTCCGTTCTTATGATTTCTTCATCAAAAACTCCGCGCGGGGTGGTGCTGGGAGGGGGGGGGTCTAATCTGCTTTCGAGGGTCGATCGGGAAGGCGGCCCCAGAAATAAAACCCGGGGGTGCGAATTGAGTGGCGAGAGGTTAGATCTGACCGGCTCTGAATCATTGAAGGGGCCCCCGTGTAATGGAATATTTGATGGGATGGCCGCGTTTTCCTGGGGGCCGGCCGGTATGCGTTCCGCCGCCCATCCTAACCCGGCTAAGTAATGGCTCCCTTGAATAACGTATAGGGACACCGGCCTTCCTTTTCTCCGCCCTACTTCCTATCCCTCTTCGGTCCATCCTCTCCCCTCTACAGCCTCTAGCGTCGCCACCCTCACACCTAAATACCGACCTACTATTAGATGAGAATTAATTATTTCCTTGTTTTCACACTTTTTCAATTGCCCCTTCTCATGTAGCCCATCTATAGTCCTAGTAATTCTACTTATAATTATAGGAAATTACTCTCATACGATTATGAGACTATTGACTTAAAAGCAACGCGTCTTTTGTAAAATAAAAGAAGAATCCGGGAGCATCGTATATCACGTGAGTTTCGGTATCTTGCCACCTGTTAGATCAATACATTCGCAATTAATTCATTTGTGTGCATGTATATACATATGTTGTTTCTCGATATTTATAGAAAATATGTAAAAAATAATGTTAATACCAAAACATATTCTTAGTTTCTGTTTCTTGGTAGGTATGTATGTTCTGATGAAGGAACTAGGATTCGTTGAATATCTATAAAACAACAGAAGAAAATTACAGCGAGGAACTTTCCCATAGTCATGTAATAGTGTACAGAATAACGGCTACCAAGGCGCAAATTCATATTTTTATTACGACAATACCACCTCTCTATGAAATTACACCGCGGTTTGACGAGTCGGGAAAGTTCCGTTTTATAACCTTCCGGCGGGACTGTCCCTTGTCACCATATGAAAATAAAAGGTACGATTATATTCCCACTTTTATGGGTGTTTTGAGAGCGGAGCCAATAAAAACACGCCGGTAAAAGAAAGGAGGAGGAACGACGTAGAAAATTTAAAATTAAATTCATAGCCGAGTGATACACACAGGGACAGGGCGGTGTGGGTGTTTGCGGGAGGGACTATGGAGGTCCGTTCAGAGGGTGGCGGGGGGACGGGGGCGGACAGAGCCGTGTGTTCCATTAGGGGGATTAGACAATAAAGTAAGGTTTACACTCGCCGAGGGGAGAGATAGAAGGAGAGAGAGAGAGAGAGAGACAGAGCGATAGAGGGAGGGCGGGCGACGGGGGTGTGGGCGCTAGCCAGAGAAGCCGTATGGCCGAGTTACATTTACTCCCCTGGCCCCGGGGGAAGTCCTTACGGCCCTCGACATTAGCCGAGTTGAGCCTTTCCAGCCCACCTTTTTACAGATTAACACTTAGCTCTGTCCCCCGGGACTGCATTTTCATTTTTTTTCTACTTCTCTCGGCACAAAAGAAAGATGAACGTGAGTTGAGTTTACACAACACTAATCGATGAACTACATGTGGCTCCTTGAAGGGCTTCACGTTGAATCATTAGTAAATATTTATTCCCCTACTGATACATTTAGGCCTTGTTAATAATAATTATATTTGTCTAATTTCTATTAATCTTGTGCATTGAGCTACGTCAATAACAGTGCGTCAATAATTTCCGCACTCGATGGGCGGAATGCAATGTGTAATTAGACCTGGAAATGGGGTATTGGCTGCATCTGACAAATGGAGCTGAGCCCTTCGATAGAGGGAGGCCCCCCCATGAGGATAGAATTACGAAATGGCCCGTATTTGTTTTGAGGACCTCTCCGGCCCACAATATTGGAATTAATGTCCATGTCAATAGCAGAAGGCCGGTACGTAAGAAGCCCCCGGGCTCTGCGGATAAGCCGCCTAACGGCTTTTATTCTCGCGCATCCCGAACAGATTTCAGATCCCAATATTTGTACTGAGCCCTTATAAGTATAATCTATCGTCATTTAGTTTCCTCCACCGGGTTTTTACCGCCCACGCCTTTAAACCTGGAACGGCTGTGAGGCTTCGTTCGCTAAAAACCGTCCGTCCAATGAGAACTCTTCGAGTCGAAAGTCAATTTTTGCAATTCATTCTTAACGAATATCAGGATTTAATAATAGGCTTCCGAAGTCGAAGTAAACTAATACTGTCTGCTACTTTTTTGTAATAATTGTATGCTCTGTGTTTGATATTTTCTTATTCGACAGCATATAATATTTGTCTAGTGAAATTAAATGGAACCGGGTCAATTGCAAATTTCGATCTATAACACATAATTAGTCTTTGTTTTCTGAGTTCTGAGTTTAGGCAGCGGGCCGTAACAAATTTTACTGGCAACAAAAGGAGGGACTTTAGGTCAGCTGTTTTTAATAAATGATATATTGAGCGGGGAAGGCTTCACCCCCACCCCGGGTGGGGGCGTCGGACGACAGGTAACGAGTAGGGGGGTTCTCCCGTGTCAACAGCACGTCCTAGGCCTCCACCTGGACCTCCTTCTGTTTCCTCAACAAACAACCGATCTGTTGTTCCCCCAAAGTCCGACTTATATCCGCCGGACCGCATTCACTGCTCTCTGGTTCTATTTTGACAGGCTCCTCTCTCGGTTTAAGAGTCCGGAATTTTTGACCCTCGACCCCAGCTCCCACACTGCCCGGAATTGATCAGCGGAGAAAAACATCCCACACTGCACACTTGGATAAACAGGGGAATGTGGAGTTTTACCATGGACCCACCACAGGAATATGAGTTATTAATGAGGGAAAAATTAATAATTATGATGTCCTTCGACTTGGATACTGTTGTTTTTCTGAAATGAAGTATATTTAGAGTATATTCATAGATACAACTTCAGCGTCAAATGTGGAGGTAAAATAATTCGATCATTACATAAAGCCAATAATATATCCGAAAAAAGGTGGCAAAATTAATATTGATTTATGCAGAAAAAATGAGCACTAATGTGTGCATTGTCCATCCACACAGGGAAGATCAATCTTTCTATTGCTAATCAGTACAGCGGATAGCGCCCGAATGCAATTGCTCGTTTGCCTAAACAACGCCCGATTTAATGGAGAGTTTATGAGTTGAGCGATATCGGTCTGTCCCACCGAATACTATTGAAAGCGCAACCGCCCCAGAGCCCCGCTCCGCCCAAACACCCGGCACTATCCCCTTTCCCGGCATAATTAAACGGCGTCCGCCAGATAAATATGCAGATAAAACACTGGCGGTGTGAAGCTTACAAGGTGGCCCGGGGGAATTTACATGGCATAATTAATGCGGGGGTTGAATACATCAGTCGATGTAGTGTCGGCCGGCAGGCAGAGATACTTTCCGGCCATCTCTGCCCTATTGCCCCTGCTTCTTACTTTGCCGAGGTGTAAACACATTATACACCCTAAATACGAATATACTTCTTTTCTTTTGAGCTGTAACGAGTGACCGCGACCGTTGTCACTGGTATACAAGCGTTTAGCATTTAAATTTACATTCGCTAATAAGCGCACAGCAAACTTTATCGCTCGAATGATTATCAACCACTGTGAGGTCTAAGTGCGTCGCTTTTTTAAAAGCTTAATATGAATAAAAATTCGGGAATTACGAAACCCGTATATATTTACTCTCGACGCAATCAGAAATGTCAGCGTGATCTACAAGTCTTTCTGGGAATACGTTACGGGGTTAGTAGGGTTAAGGAGGAGGATGCCTGCCTGGGTTTCGTATTTCACTTGAAAGGTGATCCTCGGCCTCCGACGAGACTCCCAGATGTATAATAATCGCTATGATAATTAGCAGGGGCGTTGCTAATTGTCGCCGTCGGGTCGGGGCTCTCGCTCTCAGTGCCTCTCCCCTATCTCCCTCTCTTTCATTGCCATCCTTCCTCGCTCCCCACTCTCTCTCACTCTCTCTCTCTCTCTCTCTCTCTCTCTCTCTCTCTCTCTCTCTCTCTCTCTCTCTCTCTCTCTCTCTCTCTCTCTCTCTCTCTCTCTCTCTCTCTCTCTCTCTCCCTCTCTCTCTCTCTCTCTAGGCCGGGTAGCTGCCGGGAGCGGAGTCGCTGTGTAATTAATTAGTAAGGTGGATTAGAGGGATAAGGCGAACACACCCAGCGGGATAATCAAGGAGTGGGAGGGCACCCCTCACTAAGTGGCCGGATTAACATCCGCCTCCCGTCCCCTTTACGCCCTTCTCCTTGAAGTATATGCCGTTTAAAATTTAAACGAGGCACCTGCAAGGGGCTGACACGAAATAATGTTTAGAATGTTGTCCTTTTCGATTCGAAAATCGCATTAAAGAGAATTGACTAAGGTGTGTCACAATGGTCATTGCATAAGGCCAGTTGCGGGGAATTAATTAAAGCTCATATTGCAGATAGTACGCATAATCGCTTAGTTATAACTTATATAAATCTCATATTCGCGTGTATTGTTCGGCATATTTATTTAATATTAAACAACGTAAAATCCGAGGAATGTCAAGATTAGATAACAAATTGTAACAATATAATATATTCCCTAAATTTCCCTCAACGGGGAGATGTGGCCACCCACTTCACTGCCAATATGGAAAGATTGTCATTGCCAGACCTTGACAATCTGGCGAACGTGGTTGTAACAAGTATATGACAGTGTGCGATAGTCAGGAGTGTTGGGATTTAGAGAGTTAGTACAGCATATCTTATGTGCAGTGTTAAGTGTCTTAAATCCCCGCCGGAGTTGGCGAAATGCCCACAACGGCCGGGCAATACGTCAACCGTGGCCACCGTTGACAGCGCCAAATATGCTTTCCCTTGGCAACAGAATCCCCAGACCGGTCGGTTTTTTTCTATTCATCCCACTCACCTAAGCCAATTGACTTCGCTGGAAGTTTATTATTAGTTTTAATGCTCATTAATTTCCAAAAAGTTCCGTATCATCGTCACTTCTTTATTTTGCCTGATTAAAATTTTAATTGTAGCCTTCATAATCCTTGTGTGAGTATATGTGATGTAACTAGAGTCGAAAATGAGGCGATAGTTCTAGTACTATCGGTGGTAAAAAGAACCGTCCTACTACATTGAGATAGGGTGATAATCTGACAATAATATCGTCATTACATAATGCTGGTATCCGCAAATGTTGGGTTTAGGGAAAGAGGGTCGAAAAGTCAATAAATAGGCCGGCCACCGCTAAAGATATAATTTGATTGGAGGGCAGCGCAAAGTTAGCGGAAAAGGATGGGAGCCGAGGTGTAATGTATTCAAGGTATTGTACCGTCGGGGTTTTATTCCGGGGTGCCGTCTCCCTTTTTACGACTGGTTTACACGAAGTACCCCGTCTTACCCCTTTTGTGTTGTTGGTGGCGGATGGGGGCGCTCCTGCCGGGGCCGCTAATAGTGCCCGGACCTATCTCGTTTAGGGGGCCTTACCCGCTCACGCCCACGCCGCCCCCTTTGTCCTAAGGCGCATTCACCCGATGACAACACTGGCATGAACCGCGGCAGTTAGCACCCCTCTCCATTGTCTACGTTTGATCCTCGTCGGCAGAACTGTTACGGCTGTATAGGAATCGAGTCCACTAATTTTGTTACTAAAATATGTAAAGCACAAATATTTATACAATTCAATGGAGTCTCGCGGCTTTATTAGAATAGATTCAAAATTGTAAGAGAATGAACAGTTGATCGAATGAACTAATACAATTATTCTATTAACATAAACGGCTCACTAAAACTAATACACCCGTGTAGAAAAGCAATATTGATCCCGCAAACCGTAGAAGGTTTACCAGAGGAATGGTAAAGCAGTGAGGTATTTAAGCTAGGATGTATAGAATTCTATATATTTATTCTATAAAATATATAATTTATTATCTGGTTTAGGGAAAGATACTTCTACGCCCGAGTACGGTCGCTCGATTCGCGATTTTCGTGCTGTCACCCCTATCGATTTTCTGTCCCATGTCCACTGCTACCTTTGGCCGCTGCTATCGACTTTCCAAACTTTCTCGTCCTTCGCCATACGGTATACCGTGCTCTACAGTTTTATAACTTTTCAAGAACTTCTGAACTTAAATTATATATTATATATGTATGATCCAGCTTGTGATAATCTCTCTTAGGTAAGAGAAGTATCTGCTCCTCCCTGACGCCAGTAGAAAGCTTTTTATTCCAAAGCGTATAAAGTAATAAATTTGAAATAGTTATATTTACATTAATAACTAATATTTTTCCTATATATCCTTAAACAAGCCACATTAATACCCCATCGTGGCACCATAAATACCATGTTTATAATCATGGACAAATTCCTTAGGTGTAAAACCGAAGAATTAGTGACTGGGATTAATGCCCTTTTAAAAATACTACATCCATTGCTCTGACCTGGGGTTACAGAAAATGAGGTCTGTAAGTGTCCGTTCGGATGGTCTGTTTTTCGCGAATGGCACTAATGTCATCCCGAGACGGAGCTGGATAATTTAGTGCCTCGACCAGACCATCGGCATACGGTTAATTACGGGCATTCGGTGCTGCCTCCGTCCAGTCCCCGATTGTTCGTTAATTAAGAGGCGCCCCATATTGGCGGTGTCTCAATCGCCTCCAGGTATGGATCGCACCAGGGGTGATACTACCATCGAAGGGGAACATATAATGGCCCATACGTTGGAAATAATAAAAACTAATCGATGAACTAATTAATTAAGCCTTATTAGTTCAAACTGATAATATTATTAAATAATAAAAATATAGAAACGTGTGTAATGGTGGTTATTAACCACTGACCAAATTTATCTGACACAAACCTGGCGTAAAAAAATGTTTTAATATTCTTGACTAACCTGTTAAACTGAGAAGGGAATATACAGTACAAGATCTGTAGATAATAAAGTATTTCTGACTAATGCGACAAAAAACATTTTTTAATACACTTTAACACTGGTTTTCAGAGTTTTAAAAGAAAAATACAAAAGGACTCGAGCGATTATTGGCTGAAGTCCCCAGAGAAAATAGTTAAGTCAGAATTGGCCGCAAATTTAAATGGGCAGAGAGGATCATTTGCCCTTCCATCCGCTTAGCCACTGCTCTAAGACCAAACTAGTGAAATCAGCTTACTTTTTGATCCGGGTACAACAATTGGAAATGGACTTCGGCCCGCCCGCGGCCTGCTTCAAAATAACGATCTATTGCCATGGCTACTGACAGGCTATTACACTGGCTGGGGCCCGACTCCCCGGAGTAAACACGATATTCCGCAGAGCTTCTCTCATACCAGTCTGTTAGGACACCGAAATCGATAGTATTTTCTGTATCGGGCCGTCCGTGGAACAGGAAACACTTTGGGGCGTGAAAATTTAAAATAAAATGAATAAAAAAGAAAATTATATTTATATTAATTTGTGTAGGTCTCTTAGACATGGAGAAATACTCCGCAGCTCGACTCTCTTTGTACACTACAAGATAGGTGTCTTATTTTCAGTTATACAGTGTATTTATTCTTTAACGTATTTGAGCGGATGTCAATAAGCATATTTAATATTCTGATATAATAAATTAGTATTGTGCAATGTTTGTGACAAAGTTAGATTATCATGGACCTGTATTTCGGTTACCTCATTTATTTAATTAATCATCCCTATTATTTCCAAGTATTTTTAAGCATTATATTTTTGATTTAAAAGAAATAATTTCGAGCAGGTCAGTTTCGTTTTGCAATAATACAGTACTAATTTTCGCTTTTAAATGTTCTCATGTTCTAGATACAATTTTAAATATACCGCATAATTCTAAATATTTTCGCGCGTTAGGGAAACAGAATCGGGAATAACCCATACACAAATATGATAGCTGTGGCAGTCAGAGATTTTTCTGGGGGCTGAAGAAAGCATTTTCCGCTCTTAAAAAGACTAAATGAAAATCCCCGCTCGTTATTCCACTCCCCTAAATGGTCGGTAATAAATGACTGATTATACTCTGGTAGGGCTGTACAAAGAAAAAATGCAATTAAAAAATGATAAGGGAAACAGAATCATAAATCACCGGGAAAGGGGTGAAGAAGAAACGTGTTAATTTATTACCAGGGTTTTGGAAGAAATCCAGTTCGCCCGTTTCCCGTTGGCGGGGCCCGGGCGGAATACCCGCTGATTTTCGACGTGGCTATCGATTTGCTATTCGTTGTCCTCTGTTCCACGCAAGTAAACTACTGTTTTATTCCGCGTCAGCGTCCTGCAGATATTTCACCGTCGTTTATTCTACATCCATCGGCGCCCCCTTCTATCGGACCGGCTCTCATTATACTCGGCATTTACACGCTCAGAAGGCGGCTCGTGTTATTTCGGCACTTTATATTGCAACAGTAGTCCACCAGAACTACCGAATTCGGACATTTATTTATGATATTCAACATAAAACTTTCTGTTAGATCAAGTATTTCACAGCGACTACAATATTACGGTCCTGCTTGTATAAATAAAAAAATATTAAAATTTATTTTCAGTCGTGGCAATAATTGAAGGGAGTAGAAATCATAGACATGCTTTCCAAACCGAGTGCATTTTAATATCGAGAAGTTTATTACCAGCACTGCAATATTCTGGAATAGTATCCGTCCATTTCATCCACTTTAATACCCTCCAGTAATATGATTTTTATTGACACAATTACTCCATACCTTAACACTAAACGTACCGGCATTTTTCTATACCGAATCTTACCATAGGAGGTCATTTGACCCCTTATGAAATAAACGTTGATTTTTCGTAAAAAATTCTTTACTTATTAAAGGAAATAATTTGCAACATCATTTCTAATATCGTATAAAATAATTAAATGCATATTTTTATTGCTATAAACAAAACAATCAACTAATTACATATTTTACATGTAATGGGTTTCTCCTTCGTACATTTCCCGCAAACAAATTTTTTACAAATTATGCAAGTTTGTGTTGTTTTATTGCCTGCGCAAAATCTTATTTGACATTTTTTCCCGAAGTGTGAATTATTATTGGTGCTGCTTGATATTCCTTCTCGTTGGTTTTCCTTTCCTTCTTCACAAAATTCGAGGTACTCTGTAACAAGCTCGTCTGCTAATTGTAACAGGAAGCGTTGCCTTGATAGCTTCAACCCAGTTGTTTCCTGATAGAGTATCCACGAATTGATTCCAGCGAAATCCAAAATATTGAAAAATACCTTCACAGGCCATCTGTTGCACTTCGATTTGACGCTATACTTTCGCCCCATTTGGTCAACTATATCGACACCAAATTTGGTTTTATTATAGTATGTGATGGGTTCTTGATTTTTACGGTTTTATGTTTGGTACTCAATATCACTACTTTTTTTCTTGGTTTTGATTTATAAATCGTTAGCGTACAGACATTTGATTTTGTATGTCATTGTTGAAAGAAGTTTCAAATTATCTTTTGTTGTTTTTGCAAGTGCGGGCAATTCCCTCCTGCTCGCACGCTTTGTTCCCACTAACGAAAAGCGAAAAGCACAACTTTCGCCAATGATTTTGCAGCCAGAGATGCAGTCGTAAAAAAATTGTCTTCTACAGTTGGCGTTACGTTACATGGACCTGGTTGGATCGTTCAAGTGCTTACGCCGAAACCAAACAAATATATCAGGTTCAGATAAATGAAACCTTTACTTGAGAAGTGTATCTGAGTTTAGAACTAAGGTTCCAGTTGGAGAACTGCCGAAAAATACGTAAACTTCGTACGGGGTCAAGTGACCCCTCGTGGTACGTAAGGCAGGTAAAGAATTTTTGTCGGTAAAAAATAAGCTACGAGAAAAACGGAAAGCGAGAAATTGAATAATCGGATGATATAAGAATTTAGAGAAAGTCAAATGACCGACAAAAATAATAATAAATGTACGAATTTAAAGTAAATTTTCAAAAGGGGTCATTTGACCCCGCTTAGTACGTTTAGTGTTAAGGACTACAGTAGTTCATAACGCGAAATTAACTGGGT
This sequence comes from Lethocerus indicus, assembly GCA_019843655.1. NCBI lineage: Eukaryota > Metazoa > Arthropoda > Insecta > Hemiptera > Belostomatidae > Lethocerus > Lethocerus indicus. The sequence continues at coordinate 9,403,974 of JACDQD010000006.1, forward strand.
TTTGGTTTTTCCAGATTTTAGAAGTCGGGATTTTTAGAGTAGGATCGGGCTCACGCTGCCCCCGAATTTGTGCGCTATACGATCGGGAGACACGCAACTCAATCGCTCTCTCGCCAATCCACCGATTCGATTGGATAATTAAACTCGTGGGATAATTACACGGTCAACAGAAGCCCCATCTCCATAACACCGGCTGACGGTACACGTCCAGGAGTTATATAATTTGGCACTGCAGTGAAATAATTTATTGTCGACGAAATGCGTTCCATTAGGACGTAAATTACGTCCTTTTTGTAGATCTGCGAGGGTCCCTAACGCGCTTTTACCTTATACATTAATACCTCACTCACATGTCGGTTGCCAATGAAGCGTTCATCACTATAAATGTTATCAAATCAGTATAGTGCACACCTTAGAGAGGGATTCATTATAACCAGTGATTTATTTAGTAGGGTTTTCTAATCCAGAAGTGAAGAATTATTGACTTTGTAGGAACTAAGGTGAACACGAAGGAGTAATTCATGACAAACGTCACTGTACCCCTTTTTAATATTATAATGCTGTGCCCGGATTTATTCGGATAGTTGACTCAGCCAGAAAGACAAACGGGTCAATAAAAAGCCAACGGTTGCAATTCAATCCGCGGATGTTCCCAAAGGGTCGGCCGTTGGGTCGGTGGTGGCGGAGGTCGAGGGGAACGATCGGATGTCGAGTTTTATGTACCGTGAAAACGACATCACGCCCTCTTTAATTCTGTTTGCATAATAATTCGGTTTACTGCTCTCCGTCGCCCATCCCCGTCCATTATACTTTCCGCGATAATAATTTTTTATGGTCTAATTTGATGACGGCCGCTCGGTGTACTAAATTCCTGACGGCCGATACTGTGGAGGAAACGAGGAAAAATGCTCGGTCCCAGAAGGATACCAGCCACTTCAGAACTGCATGGACCTTGACAATTTAAATTGAATATTATAAATAATAAATTCGTCGCGATTGTGACTCCTACTCACAATATTTGGTATATTCAATAAATGAAAAGCCTGACAAACGTCCAGGCTTGGATAGGGTAATACAATGAGTAACATTCGTGCAAGTGGCGTCTGAATTAGTGGGTTTATAATTGTGAATAAAGAAGTAATTAACGGTGTAGAATTCTAATTATATTCCCATTAAATTTTATATTTGATTGAATAGTAATTATCTACCATATTTAAAACGAAGAAGAATTCGTGTTCTCTGGGGGATAGGAGCACAAATCCCTGACAAAAGGTAAATCCTTAAAGGGAGAGAAAGCCCCCCTGCGAGGCGTTTGAAATAAAGTGGCCCGTAAGTAGACCGAGCGAAAATTAAATCTGTTTCTGGCGGCTCGGGATGAAAAATATAACTGTACAAGGTCGGGACAAATATGAAAAGCACAGTTCGTCGCCCACACCCCACCGCCGCCACTCGAGACGCAATCTGTTCTTTTATTGAGTGGACGCCGCCCCCAGTTTGGTTCCCCATTTTTCGCAGGAGCCTGTTTTAGGAATGGAAGGGGTAGCTGGGGATGGGTGGGGGAGGGTGTTAATATTTCAGGGTGCACAACCCCACGCCCCTATCTCCTCCCGGTTCGGCCTCACCCCTCAATGTCTCGGTTCCTTAGTCGTTTCACATGGACAGGGACACGCGCTCACACAATCTCCCCGCTCTGTATGAGTTAGCGGCGCATAACGCGGCCGTTAAGATAACGCCGGTCGGCTCAATCTGCCCCCCCCCTCAATACATTGCGCGAGGAGTCGGCCCCTCCTCCGCTATCGCGCTGTAGGCATTCTGTTCCGCGTCATTTTTCATTAATGATCTGCTGGTGACGTCGAATTAGCTTCTATTTCGAGAACCTAGGATAAAAACTGAAAGAAATACGAATTAATAAAATGTAAGCGAATAGGGGAAGATATATAAGAATTCAGAATCTTATATTCTGAAATAACGCCAGTGACAATTTAAAGGATAAACTGATTTAATTGTATAAGAAGTTAACCGCCGTGGACTTCCTTTAAGTTCGAGTGCAGCGTTTCATGAAAGACCGGGTCGTGAAAATACATAAAGGGGGAGCATTATCTAGAGCTTTGCACAGAGACGTTGGGTACACAAGGGGAGGGAGGGAGCCCGACACTGCGCAGATTATCGCCTCGAGTGAATCAGTAAACGCGTCCTGGGCTTTCCCTCCCCGGATCATTTTTCATTAACTAAGAGATATCTCGGTCAGCCAGACGTTCTCCCTTATCCGGAACGTGTGCTCGTTCCCAGATACGCGTGATTTATAGAAATCCGTTTCGGCGAGTCTGACTAATACCACAGAAGGTAATCGATAGGCTAGGCCGAATTTCGAATAACGTTTTTTTCAAAGGCGGAGTAAGAGCACGCCCGTTTCCTCTAGCTCGCTTTACGCTGGACCGTTTTCGGTCTACCGCTTATGTTGGGATAATATTGGGTGACATCAAGTTATCGCCGATCTCACGTAGGCCTAGGGACTTAAACTAACAGGGCTTACAGTTACTTAGTGTTACCACTGTCCCTATACTGAACAGTAACAAAACTTTCGCCGAACAAATATTGTTAGGAATAATATTGGAATATGTTATGTGGTTTTTCTTTTGTTAATTACCGCCACAACAGATGGTTGACTGTAGATGAATAGAAAGAAATCAGGGGCAATGAAAAAAATCAGTCCGCGCCCTCGGCGTTAATTAAACGAGATAGTCGGGCGCGAACGCGTTCTTCACGGCAATAAATTCCCCGGAAGTTGATGTCTGGTAAACGCAATTAGGGAAAACGAAGGGCGGAGGAGGGATGATATCCTGAAGATAATCCTTGCCCTTTGTGCCTACAGAGTGCCGGGCAGTGGTGAGGGGGGAACAATATATTTATGAAGTGAATGCGAGAGGGATCCGAGTTCTTGATTAATGCCCCGGGCTAAGGGAGTGGGGGGGAAGGGGGGCGCACGGGGAGGACGACTCGACCATTTGTTGTTCTCCGTAGCGAACAAAGTGTCCCCAATTTGAACCGTTGGGACAATGGATGAAGTTGAATCCCGGCCCACCTCAATGGGAATGACCTCTCTCCGCCGCCGCCGCCGCCGCCGCCAAATTGCCCAGACCTCCTCTCATAACCCATTCAGTCCCCATTGAAATGCGATTCCTTTCGGGCGACACCCCAGAATATCCACCCCCGCCCCAGTCACGCCCCCCCCCCCGCCGACTCCACAATTCCAACAACCCCGAGAGCTTTTACTTTTGGAACTAAATCAATTGGCGAATAACTTGTTTTTGTCGCTTCGAAGAGGCACCTTATCGCCCCGGTATTTTGCGATTGCTATTGTATAACTGAGCTTAAAGATGAAACATACGGCGGGGTTGACGCTTCACGCTGAATTTATAACGAATCTAGAACGAAACCTATGGGCCAGGAAACAAGGTTGTATCTCTCACCTTGAGAGCATCCTAGTGCATCTTGCGCATGCATATTTCATAGAGGACATGACCTAGTTCTTGCGATCATCCATAGATATAACGCAAGGCCAGTACAATAAGGTTATTTAAATTATACGGTTACATTTTTTATCACCCACTTATGGCCTTATCACTCATACGAACGTATCAGTCACTTTTTCCGTGTATATTTTTGGAAGCTCCGCTCATTCCTTCCTTAGTATCTTCCGATATTTATCTCACATTTTTATCCCGCCAAATATTATTAATGACTGGATAATATAAAATTGTCTTTCGGATAGATCCCCGTAATAAGTGATAAATTACGAATTGTTAAAGGCCTATTAAATGGTACCGCACTCTATTACGGGGCAGTTCTACGGGAAGAGCGATCGGTACGTGTCATGTCAGTTGACTTGTAAGTGAAGTTCAGTCCCATGTGTCAATACTGTCAATACTGGGCTGTTTTCAATTATCGGATAAGTGGCCGCATTGTGTAACTCACGTGTAACGGCCTAAGTAGACGCCCGGGAAACAAGCGCGTATCAAATACCCGATATACATTTATCTACTAGACAAACACAGTATCGTAAAAAAAAGTAACTAAATAGAGACAGGTAATTATCCGAAATATTTTTATTTCAACATAAACATATGATGGGAATATATTTATAATGCCTTGGAGGGCTTCCAGATTCAGCAAGTCGGAAATCGTTCTGGGCCACTTTGAGCGATTTGTCCCGCAAGACAGCCCGCCAGTGAAATCTCCTTTCCGAATTGAACTTCATTTTACAATGTCAGTACTCCACTCCTAGAAAATCATTCTATTTTATTCTTCTTGGCACAGAATGCACCCCACCGGGGACAAGCGTATAAATACAAATCCGAAGTAAATATTCGAATACATTACTGACAAATACGACAAATAGTTGCGCCGTCGATAATAATATGAGTATATATAAATGATATTTGAAATAATCTTTTGTGCCAAGCGACACAGATTTTATGTTTTTAACGGAAATGAATAAGATTCTGTACTATGTTATTTTCGGAAATGTTCCATTCTGTATTGCATTTATACCGATAAATATTCTATTAACAAAATAATATGTCGCCAAAAAGATGAATACAATTGAATCAACTCTGTTTTGGATGGTAAGGAGTTGTAGTTTCTAAAGTGAGATAATGCAAACACGAGTGAGAACCTGTAATTGCCGAGAATATGTAAGCGAAGATTTAGAAAGGGGCAACCGCAAGAAGTTATTAATAACAGAGCGTTGATGCCGGAGAGAACGACCGCAGGAACCTTTTGGGCTGGAGGGGGGAAGGGGAGTCGCTCCACCGCCACAACTACTTCCACAATAATATGGACTCCGTGATTGGGCTCGAACCGAGCGCTAATATATTTGAATAGTTCAGTACTCGGGTTTGCCAGGGACGTGAAGGTTGCCAAAACTTTGGCGGTTTCGTCCCAGCCCACTTTTCCGGGCCCCTTGTTTATGCCCTTCATTCCGGTTAATTCCCCTTTACACACATTCCGGAGTTATTCTTTCGCGCGAAATATGCTTTCACCAGATAATTAAACGAAGCCTTTTAACGGGGCCTGAGATGCATGCCAGAAGATATCTCCTAATTATTGGACGGTCCTAAATTTGTACATAAGCAGATTACAGTTAATTATTGCATTGTTTTTCTCGAAATTAAATTAAGCGTGCTACAAATTTTTAAAATTTATGAACAATTCATGTTTCTCAGCCAACTTGACATCAAACATTCCATAAGAATACACTCATCAGTCATTCCTCAATCAGAAACCTAAATGAAATAAATAATTATAATCTTGGAAAATTTACGTACTAAATATTAACTTTATTCTTGAAATTATTTTACTTTTTGTGTATAAATTAATCGTTATGTCTACTGCAATAGACACTGGTGCGAGAGTGAAGAAAAAAACCTGCGTGTGCCGGATCAATGATATATTGACATTGGGGGCGGACCCGAGGTCGGTGCCTTAGTGTGAGTGACTAAGGGAAGGATCGTATTGAAGGAGGAGGGGGCGGGGTAGAGAGGGATGGCGAGAGTGAGGGTGAGATAGAATGAGAAGGGAGACAGTAAACGAGTGCCGACTTGTGACACGGGCAATTTACCAAGGAGGGGCAAAACAAACGCAATTCCTTCCGCAGACTTAACTCGTTTCAATTTGAAACTGTGCGGCCGCCTCCAGCCCCCGCCCCGCCCCGCCCCCACTCGCGCCTCCGCCCCCGCCCGTCTCCCACAGGCCCGGGATCCTCGCTCCTCACTCCTCGCCCCTTCCGCATGGAGAAAAATGACCTCATTTGTTAGAGGTTTTAACAATATAGTGTCTTATTGGGGGGCATCAGTCTACTCCTCCGCGGCTCCGCCCACACTATTTAAATACGAAGATCTCGAACGAATACTCGCTACTTCTTTTAATCCCATCGCATTTTATCGCGAAAACTGTTAGGATATGAAAATGAATTTAACCATTCGGACAAATTATTCGTTCTACATTTTCGCCATAATACTTATTGGGGGAGTTGTTTAGTGCTTTACGTTACGCTCTTATGGTTTGGAATTGTTCCATACGAGGTAGGACCGATACACCTTTGGTGGCACCTCCGGAGCCAGATGGTGTAAGTCCCACTAAGGAGTCGGTCTCAGGTACAAACAACGGTGTCAATTCCATTTTTCATTGGGTTATAAATTTAATTCGATTGCGGCACGAACGCAAAATAAAATATTCCGGTAATCCGAGTCGAATACAAAATATATTGGTATTATATACATAGAAACGAGTATTTATACATTATGTTTGCTAGAGAACTTTTTGATGAAATATTAATAATGCGAAGTTTGACATATCGATTTATATTAATTAATATTTCATCGCATTAGTATAAATTGTTGTATCCTTCGTATGAAATATAAATTATATACTACTGCATTCACCTCTACGAAATGAAGACATAGGGCCGGTGGAGTAGAAGTAGGTATTTTGACAGGAATTTTCCGTGCACTGGTCCACTTGATTCTTCTATCGTCGGCTGTTTTGCCCCTTGCGACCACCGATAACGGCGGAAGGCCGAAAACTGACATATCCAAGCAAAAACCCGAGAGCCGCCGCCGCCTCCGCCCCAGGCACGATATATCACTCCGGCGATAGCATTTCGCACAAACCCTTTTTATCAGCTGATATATTCGGGGGGCGTTAATCTGCTATTCATTTCTCGAATGAAAAAACCAAATTTCGACCTCATTCTCGGGGCCCGGCTCAGGCGTTTCGGATCCGGGTTGATTTAATATCGGACTTTGCGACGCGCGCGCAAAAAAAAGGGAAAGAGGCCGAAAAACGACGTGACTGGGGGAGAGCCCACGCGCTCCCCTAACCCGCCGAATACGATGAAGTATGAAAGGCGAGATTGTTAGGGACACCTGATCCAGTTGCGTTACAGGATCAATTGGGCGCGTTCCTCCTCCCGCAGGGACCAACCTTTCCTCTCCCTCTACACACACACTATACACTGTTCTTCCACCAATTTTCCGCTCAACCCATTTTCCTAATATGCCAAAAGTGATTCCTACAGCTTGAAATGAATGCGAGGGCAACAACGATATTTCAGTTATAAATTGAACCTTTTTTTTAACCTTTTTTATTTTTGTACAATCAACTACATAAAGTTATTGATACAAGTGTTGAGTGTTTTCGTTTCACGTGAATGTCTCGATTTAAAGAGACCACCCAATGATGGCACTTTTTTCACATGAGCAGTTTACGGCTTCGGACTAAGAAGATCTCTGGGCCAGTGGCGTTTGAGCCGACGCGGGGGGGATAATGGATGGGTAAAGGAGGAAAGGGACTGGACGAGTGGATTTGGTACTTTGTCGACTGTTGGAATGTTGAGGTCATTATGGATTGTTAGGTTAGAAACATACCAGGGAGCATTAAGTATGGTAAGAAGGATTTTGACTGGAATCTCTGGATGCGGGCTATTTCTATTCCGTAAGTCCATGTCGGTTTTAAAATGGATTTGTATATTGTCAGTTTGTTGTCTATTGAAAGTTTTGATGTCCTTTTCAAAAGAGGTCTCAGCAGTACAAATTTGCGATTGAGATCTGTTCTTTTGAGTCACGTATGGAGGTTCCACGTGAGTCTTTTGGCTATGTAGAGTCCCAGGTAGCGAGCCTGCTGTTGGGTGGGAATAGGAGCATTGTTGAACTGAACAGGAGGGCTGGGTTGATAAATTGAACCTAATGCCGGTAAATTTCTAATTCAACGATATCAATTACCAACACTAAAAACAGTATTGTATTTAAATGCGGCGTAATGAACGTGATTCACAATTTATCATATTAAATACTAGGAACGGGAAGGGCTACACGCATTACTGAAACGGGAATTGATTACTCAAAGTGTATTAAATTCATGTTATATATTATTTTGACGTTATACATATTATTTAGCAGAAGTGATTAAAATTCAATCCTCTCCCTCAACCATCACCTTCGTGTAACTTAAAATTACAGGTACACTATTGATTCCTCTGTTAACATGTCATGATACTTAGTCCCGTTGAGGGTCAGAATTATTCATCCATCCATAAATTTGAAATGGAGGGGTTCAGTCGAAACCTAGCCCGATAATTAATACTAATGTACTAACAATATTATGTGATGTTCCTTTTGATTTGCCAACTCCAGTTATTTTATCGTACAATGGAATATTGTTAATAGTTTCCAGTTTACCGTTACGTGGGACGGTTTATTTAGGTTGAAAAAAATGAACGGTGTTCGAACCGCTTTTTTCGAAATTATAGGGTGTCCGACCCGGCGGGCTCACACTGAGAGTGGGAGGATTTCCACCGTAAATAAATAATGGCACCGGCCCGTCCCCTTCTTTCGGATTGATTTCCTCCTTTGTATCTCGCGGGCGAAACCCTCACCGGTTTGTACCTCGTTACTGTCTTCTGCCGTTGAAAGGGGCCTTAACTTCCCCGAGTAAAAAATACAACGCTTTTGAAACACAAAGGCTAATATGGTAAGCATTTCGACGTAGTTTTGCTACCGGGAATGTGAATTCTCTACTGATTGGAGAGTTCGGGTAAACAAAAGGTAACTAAGGGAACGTTCGCTTTGCCGAAAGCTCTTTACTACTACTAAATTCACCCGACAAAACATCTAATCGCCCACCGTTTCAAGCTAAGAAACCTGAATATACAAACTATACTTTGAATGTGGCTCTCAGTGCAACAGAAATGCCGGACCCTGAAGAAAACCCGAATCCGAAAGTCACTCTCGTCATAATCAGAGTTGATAAGTAGGATTCGGCGCGCAGACAATTCAGAAATATTGCGGCATGATTGCTCCTATTTCTGCAATTTGTTAAAGTGAACGCGAATCCGGACAATTCGCCCGCCGATTTCATTTTCAATACGCGGGAATTCGAAAAGTAGCCGCGGTTCGCAGTTTTTCCAAGGGTCCGCTTCGGTGGATGAAAAGACGGACTCTAAGTAATTTCTGAAAGCGCCAGGATTGGGACGGATAACCAGTAAATGCAGCACTTTATATTGAAGATAGGATCCTACTTTGGGACGTGTTTACTGAGAGCGTACTTGTTCATTCCACTCTGTGAATTTTTTTTTTCTGTTGAACAATAAAGTGTCTGCTAACAAAGTGGCGGACCTTTTTGTCAACAGTTAGCAACATACCGGGATTAGTTAATGAAAGTATGGTTAACATTGGAACTATTGAAAATCTGTCGAGTTCGCAAGAGAGGGGAGTATAGAATAGTGGAAATAACGTACTCCATTGGGGCCCTTCTATAAAACTTTCCGTATTTCACTGTCAGAAAAATAGAACAATTTTTAGGGCCCCAATTATTTGGAGTGGGGAAGACAGTTGGCGGCCAGTTTAAGCGCTGCGGATGGGATTTATTCGGGCGCGAGTAATTACACTTAATGGATAGTCCTTCTAAATCCGGTGTATGGATCCGTTAGCGTTCCGAAACCGTGGAAGCGATATAGAAAATTTGTGACGATGAGGAGGGCGAGAAGCCCCCGTCCCCTCTCCCCCCAACCCCTTTACATGGGTTTCTACTTAGAGTTGCCACCCGGGCACTTTGTTTTCGGATCCCCATTAATTGAATTACCCGATGAGATGTAGGCCTTTTAGCGAGGTCGTTAGGGGGCCGCCGTCGCAGGCAAAAAGCCGGTCAGCTCGGTCAGCACTACTGGACGTTAGTTTTACAAGTATTATCTACTGGCACTATCTACCCTGCCTTTATCGGTATGTAATTTGCGGTCGCAGATAAAGCAGCATGAAAAACAGCAAGAATTCCTTCAAACATTCTGCCTTGTGAGATAGTTTTCGGAGAATTAAAATGTATGCCCATCTTGTTTTGGGTCCGACGTCGTGCCCCTTCCTAGACTGACAGTATATACAAGGAATTATTAAGCAACGCTTAAAAAATAATAATATCTGTATAATTTTTTGACTACAATATTTTCCGTCGTTTCAACTATTTTTTGCCCGATTTATTACCTCGGGTGGGATGAGAGTCATATTTCTACCCGTGAATGTTTAATTTTTACAATGATCCAAAGTATATGACTTGGAATCCAGGTAAAGTATACATAAAGAGAGGGAGAAGCCAACGCCCTACGATGAAAAGGAAATAAATTATTTCAGACCTTAATTTCAAAGAACCAGTCGTCAGTTAGTTTGATAGCGGAACATTCACCAAATTCACAAAACCTTCTCAGCCCCGCCCAGCCACGCTAGAGACTGTACAATAGAGTGATTTTCCGAATAATGAGTTGATTAAAAACAGATGCCCCAGCCAGATCTGTTTGTGTCAACCGGTAATGAATGTGCGACAGTGACATATTATCCATTTGTTTTCAGCCGGATCCGCTCTGAAATTAACTCGCAGTGGTTTCTCGGCGAAAGAACGTTCTCCTGCAATCGCCTAATTATCGAATTTAGATGCGCAATTCTCAAAATGAAATATTCAAAAAATGAAAATGTACTTCCGGGATTGTTGCGAAATGTATATATTGTAAAATAAAGCGTCGATAAGACTTGGAACTAGGTCGGTAACACGACACTTAAATTTTAGTCGCAAACATTAAATTCAAAATAGGTATTGGAGGTTCTTGCTGTCCACGAGGATTTGAAATGTCCTTCACCAGTCTAGTTTCGCCACCACTCCGCTATATCGTCTTAAACTTTTTCCTAAGCAAAAGTTTTGGACAAATATTAACATTTATTATTCTTCTCATTTCATGTTTTACCACTATTGTAATCGTCCTCTCTATTCAGTTATCTGAATTAAAATTTAGAAATGATTAACTTTGCCTAAGGTAATGCCGTATATTTATTCTAACAAAAGTTAGATGCAAAATACATAAATACGTAGTCAATATTTTCTGACTTTATATTCCTGACTTTTTTTTTATTTGACGGATGAACCACATCGGGGTTTCATTTTTCATTTGTCCTCAGTTTCTAACAAGGTTATCCATCTAATACCTCTCTAAATCACTCCCTTCTACCTCCCACTCTGGGTTCGGCTCTGCATCTCTGTCAGTTACACTTACGCGCATACACGGCCGCACACTCGCACACTCCGCTAGGATTTCTTTCTCAGTATAAACTGCCCAAGTTGGAGAGGGCGTGGGCGGGGTGGTATCCCCCTTCCTTCGCTCCGTCTTATTCCCGGTCCCATCTCGGCCCGTTCTCTTGCCGAGGCACTGTTCCCGGGCCACGCCCACTGGGCAATTGATGACCGTCGAAATAAGGCCATAAACTGCCGGTCAACCCCACGCCAATTTCTGCCCCAAACTCCAGGCCAAAACGTACGGCTGCCCCTTCCAACCCACGACCCAGACGCCGAATTTATCAGTACTAAATATTTAATACAATTTATAAGACATCGGTTATTATCACCCGAGGGTGGATATCTCTCATCGAACTATCCATTCTCTCCAGTATTATAATTAACACGTACTATCCATTTTATTCTATTCTCTCCTTCTCAACATCTTTAGCACCACAGAAATAATTACATCTGGAGATCTCTCGTGTGGGAGAGAAGATGTACCGTTTTGTTCATCAACATGCTTACCCTATAGTTTTCTGCTGACGTTCCATTAAAAAGAAGAAAGAGGAAATGGAAAAGGAGCGGTTTATTTCCGCTTCGCGCCCCCAAATCCAATTCTTTTCCCGGATGTTTAAAAAAATGTTTAAAACCGGCTGTCTTTTGCGCCGTCCCCCTCACCAGGCACGCGGGACGGGATTTATTAGGCCGACCGAATAAAACGGTCGGCGCTAGGGCCATGTGCCCGGGCCCACCTCGCCCCGACAGTAAATAACAGTTCGTCGGCTAGACAATGGTGCGGGGCCCGGTCCGAACCGGGGTACGTAATAAACTATTTCGATGCCTAACAGAAATTACGCCCGCCCCCCACCTCCTGACTGTAGCGCTTCTAATAAATAATGTCAAGCTCGGCACCACACAGAAACACAACCGACTATCGAGACCCCCCCGCCCCCGCTCACTCTCAATCCGAATAATTGGCCATTGTCGAGTCGCCCTGGTTTTCATTGTCCGAAAGCAAACATCCGAAAGCGTACACCGCCGCCACGCCACACCAAATCCAGATATGACGTTTCAAACTAGGTATAATTACCCGAATAAACCGGACAATAAATCTAGATAATTTATCTACCGTCCAATAGACGGTTTGTGTACAATTGCTAAGTGTACTTTAGTGGAAAAGAAAATTAATGGTAGTGGCAAATACATACGCCCTTTTCTATGACTAATGACTTAGATAAAATAGTGTTTATCGTTTTTCGCTTGGGCCATTAGAAATAAAGACACTCTTTTACCCTTTTTACCACTATTGTGATTTTTCTTCTCCACTCGTCAATTTTATTCTAATTGTATCTCGAGACAATCGTACTAATGATGTATATATTTTGGGTCATATGAATTCATTCTTTGTATTATTTTAAACCATTTGCAAAGTCTATTGTTTTCAAAGGAAAATCGATGATTTTGAGGTTTTCTCTATTTAATCCGTAGGAGTTGGGAATAACAGTCTCGCGTTACTATGGATCATAAGATGTATGGATTATATGAAGAGTATATTTATTATTATTGTTCCTGATAAAAACAGGATTACTTTTAGTTACAGTTAAAAAAATTACATAATAAGTCCTTGTTTTTTACTCTTGTCTTTTAAACTCCGATTTCCTGTTTAAAAAAAAGTACTCCTGGGAAACCTTTGTCTCGGAAAGTCAAGTCTGAAACTTTAATGCCTTCAGTTAGTTTTTAAAGTAAAAGCGACAACTAATTTCCTGTAGTTTTATTCCTGGCGACGGTTAAAATGCTGGAGTTACATTACATTCCTTGCCTGAAACAAAAGGATTAAATTACGATGTATACATGCAAAGGGAATGAAAGAAGTTTTCTTCCTAGATTTTAAAATGGAGTAAATTCTACCATGAATAAACCAGAGACGGACTGTCTACCTCATTTTTAGATTGGATTAAATTCGTTGTTTAGAATTAGGTTGCACTTCTATGTAAATAAATAATTTAATTGTTTATATATTAAAATTCATTCATTCGGTTGTTTAGTCGCTCTTTTTGGTAGCTGTTTTTAATAGGTCTATAACAACATTGCATAAAAAACAGAATAACTTCTATGTCTACATATAGGCGAGAGACTATTATTTCTAATGTAAATTATAGTAGCAATGGGTAGTTGTTAATAAATCGGGTGCAATTATACTATATTACTATATGGGACTTCCGGTTATTGCCCGAGAATCGATGTTAACTGGGACACGCGTTGGTTAATCTGTTATTATTTTAGAATACCCGTTTTGTGGTCTGCGAGGGGTTGGAATACTCTAGATTTCGTGTGTTTCTGTCTCCTCCCGCTGGTTCGGTCTTTTGCTAGAACGCTTTCGGCCGCTCGCCATCTTCAGTAGTGGATGTTTTTTGGACACCTCACTACACTGTCACTTTCACGTGTATTGAGCTGGTTGTCATGTATATATATATATATATATATATATATATATATATATATATATATATGTTTTGTTATTGTTTTGTTTGTCTTCCTTGGGTTGGGAGGGATTTTGTTAATCGGCTTTGCGTCTCGGTGCTCTTGCACCCAACGAACTTTAGTTGAGTGCATGCCCGCGCCACCCTCAGGGAGTTAGTTTAACTTTCCTCTTTTAACTTTAGTTAAAAACGATAATTTCATGACAAACAATTTCATAATTCAAGAACAAACAAAGCAACATGATAAACGAAAAAATAAATTCCCAAAGTGATGATTGTTCGCCCCGCTAATACTACTAAATAGTGGTATTAGACCGCAACTGAAGATGGGGCGAGCACCCGAACCCGACTAGCGAGGGGAAATAGAAACGAAATTTACGATATCTGTTATTATCTCTGCGATATTAGCGCAACTGAATTTCTAATAAATATTGTAATGTTTAAACTTTTTTATATGCTTTTTTATATAAAAAGAAAAACGTTGGTGTCCAGCTCAAAAACATTCTGGTGGCGTCCTGGTCGTGCTGTAGGTACAAAGTTGTGATCTGAGCTTGTATTCAAGCTCAAAATTTGAGGTAAATAATAAACATATACGACTGGTAAGCGTTATATCATATAAATTAAAAGTAGTTGCACTGTAATCAATTCGTATTACTGCTTTGTCGCACTCAGCCAGTAGGTCGGTGAAGGCGAAATATATCCTATAACAAAGAATGTTTACCGTAGATTTCGTGTGTTTCTGTCACCTCTCGCTGGTTTAATAGCAAAAGACCAAACCACGGTATTCCAACACCTCGCAGACCACCAACAGGTATTGTAAAAGAATTTTTAATAAAATATGAAAAGTTTTACATTGTTTTCCTATTTATTTGAAATCGGTTGGTAATATCTCGGGCTGTTATTTTAAGCGCCGTTTTGTAGCATTCTGGAAGATAGGGCGACGGGGGTTCGGGTCGGATGATCTCATCCATTAATAAATTGAATCCATACGGTAAGCGGATAAGTTTTGGGCGAGGTCGGGGGTAGCCCCCGCGAAGTAAACTTGAGCCGCCGCCGCCGCCGCCGGTCTCCGGCGCTCCATCTCAACTAATAATGCAGACATTAGCCTAATGTCGGCCTCGCGCCCCGACGTCGCCGCCCCCAACTTGTTCCGCGGGCCCGCCCAGGCAACACGCCGCCCAACAACCGCCCAGATTTCCCCAGCCCGACGCCGCCCCCGCACCCGCCCCCTCCGTCCCCTCACCTTATTAATTATTAATGACAATAATTTTGCCGGCGCCCACGCCTAATGCACGCCGTTACGCCGCCCCGTACAGGGCCCCAGCGACGGTTAATATATGACCTCCTTAAGAACGCCTAATATATTTCCGCTATTAATAGGACGACCTTGTTATTCAATTATGCGGGTTGCTTTCTTTCGGTGACCTAGTTCATATCCCCGAGGCAGTATACTCAAGCTATAATCTTTTATTTAGTGATAAATTATAATATTTCATAATCTCTACAGTTGTTGGTGTAAATTGGAAAGCCTGGCACGTTTTCACTTACATTTTCTTCCACTTATTAATTAATAGCAGAATAATCACATTTATTCGTACGGAAATCGTAGTTGTATGTTTCCAATCGATTGTTCAGATCATAATTGATACTGACACTATGAACAATTTTAAGGAAATAGCTGGACATAATTTTCGGGGTTTTAATTTTCAACAGTTACTGCGTTATATCGCTGAGATTAGCTATCCGACAAGACATCTATCCAATTGTCGAATGTGTGGGATCCGATGAATAAATAAAGCCGGTCGGTCGGGCGACTCCTCTGCGCCTCGAGGACACTTCCAAACCCGGTAAACAATTCCGAAGGTAGTCTGTTTACTAACATAGAACCACTAGCCGAACGGTAGTGGAACCGGGGGTTGGGGAGGCGGTGGCGGAGGCGGAGGAAGTTTGGGGCCCACTCGAGCTCGAGGGGCGTTCCCCTGAATAGCTCTCTTCCCCCACGCTAAGTGCTTGCTCTCAATTATACTTTGATAAGAATGTTAAGTATATTCGCTCCTCCTTTGCCCATAAGTAGCGGATTCGGCCTGAGGATTGTCCGTCCAAGTCACTGAAACAGAACAAGTTTCAACTTTTGGAAACAAAAAATAGTACTAAATGGATCACAATTGTTATTACCACCAGTAAAAATTATTTTTGTGGTGACCGTATATTTGATATTTGAAATAATATTATATAGGAAAGTTACAATACCAATGGAGAAATTATCATCTCCTGACAATCCATTTCCTCGTTGTTGAACGGTTCCCTTTATGGCTCATCACTACATTGATACATTATTATAAACAGTATTTACATGGCAGTAATATTTCAACACAATTGAATCAAGTGAGCCACCATAAAATCATATCATCGTTGATCGGAAACCAGCATCGTATATTATCAATAGAATACTACTCACGACCGTGATAAACCATAACCAGTAAATCCCATTAGGATTATTAGATGAATCAAGGAGATGAATACATCTTCTTGGTGGGAAAAATAATTAATGAATTGTTATTAAAACCTAAGCTTTTAAATAAAAATATTTGGCAATATATTTGCATGTGTTTTCAAAATGTTGAAGCAGAAATGCCATTACCTGATTTCTGATATTTCTTCGAGAATCGATTTATACAAGCATTAACTTCTGGAGACTTGGTTTAGAATGTTGGAGAGGGGTATCGACTCCCCTCCCCACTATAAAGTGCAGGAGTAGAAGGGTTTTCAAGCTGCCAAGGATTTTGAAACTTGGCTTGGGCTAACTCGCAAACTTATACTAAGCTCACTCCACTTAGCTCAATATGCCACCTTGCTTACTTCAGTTCCTCAGCCGGCCCCGCCCATTTCGCCCGAAGCGTAGGCTCTCCCTCACAGCGTACAGACCTCGGCTTCCACCCTTCATTAGTCTAAATGTTCCGTTGCAGTCTTTCTCAGGTTCTTATCCGGGACCAATCAATTAAGAATATTATTGTTTCTTGAGTTCGCGAAAGCTTTTACAGGGAAATTAACCTTCGGATTAAGCAATATGGATTAGAAAGGTGGATTAGACAACTTTTTTGCAACTTATATGATGTCGCACTATGACCGATGAGGAAGTTAACAAAATAAATAATAAACATTAAGGGAACTATTGAATATAGCCCTCCCCAAATTTGATTTAATGCAATATTTATATGTCCAATCTGTAATATTCATATATTGTGAACAAATTTCTTAAATTGATTGTCGTTTCAAAACTGACAGGGTATTTATTGGAAACGACAACACTAATGGCTGGAATGTCGCGGGAATACAAGTAAAACGCAAATTGAAAACTGCCATTCGACAGCTGAAACAAACGCCCTGATGCCACTGCTTCGTACCAAGCCCCGAATCACACGCTAGGCGGCTGGCTGTATCCAGTTTTTAAATTCAAAGTGATGGACACGTTTAATTAAACGGTTAATGAAGCATTTGTGCATGTCAGTTTTAATCAAACCCAGACTATTGCCTCACGGTTTACTTTTCTCGGACCGAATCCTGAGTTTAAATTACCCTTTAAATCGACTAGGGACGTGCGGTTTGACACCCGGGGAAATGGAATTCCGGGCACAGTCTATTGACTGTGAATTCACAAAGCATTATCGGACATTATTAGAAAACTTTAGCTGGTATTTAATTCACTATTTATTCCAAGATACTTGTTATCTTCTGAACGCCGTCTCAGGATATTGGGCGTATACCTGTGTATTTGATCGTGTTCAGTAAATGTGGGACTCGGTTAAGGACAGTAGGTAGGGGCGGTTCTTGCCAGAGGGGAGGTTTCTTGTAAGACTCGGACTAATTGAAGCTTCAAAGTGGCCCCGGGCTATGCAAATTGAGTTTAGAGAGGGTGGGAGAGGGGGTGTCGAGACAGTGAGCTCGAGGCGGAAAGGTGCCCCGCAGTTAATTTAACACGTTTACACAGCTCGTGCTTACGGAAGGAATATCCACAACCGGTTTTAGAGAGGGGCTCGGGGCATAGTTTTATCCCTCCACGCCCTTATAATCCACCACCCTGCAGCGCCTGCCGGCCGAATTCCAGGGTCCACTCCACCCGGGGTCATATATTTCTCGCAATTTTATCGCTGAGTAGTTGAACACAGAGATGGCTTTCTTGCCATCGTCAATATTATTTCATTTCCAGAGAAATGTACTCTCATACTTTCAGCTCTGCTAATGTTTTAGCTCTTGATATTTTGTTATACCGTATACTCCACCTATATCAACAATGAAGGATAAAAAAAAGGTGTGCACAGATCGGTTCATAAAACCGAAAGCGAATTGAGATAGAGGGTCGAAAGATTTATGGTAAAAAAATGTATTTAATACTTGACTTGTTGAAAAAAGAGGGTACACGTGCTTTATATTTTTCCCAGGATTATTGTTTTCTAGTGTAACTGAACTCGACTAAGCCGGCAAGAAAAGTTTCACTAAATAATATTAAAGGTAGGGGACGCCTAAATATTATTGGAGGGCGCAGCATCGTAAATCCGCCCCTCGGATCTTTCCCAATGTAAATATGTGGTACTATTAGGTAATATTTCTTTTATTTTCCTTCCCTTCAGAACGCTACGTTTTTCCAATATGATCCCGTGTTTGCGGTTGGGCCCAGTCCACCGCTGGAAACAATCTTTGATGTCTAATAAATTCGGCCGACGACGATTCGTTTGCCCGTCACGCCTCCGGAGAAATGAAATACCTTCAGTCCCTCAAGCGCCCCTCATCCGACGTTTTTAGTCTTTCTTCAACTTCTTCTTCCCCCCTCTCGTTTTGTGTGTGTATATCCGCTAAAGGGCGCTGGAATATCATCCCTCCCTTTACCGTACCAACCGTAAAAAGTCTTTGTTGACGACTCCTTTTCCGATCGACCCTCCGCCCCCTCGCACCCCAATCCAGCATTGTTGGGGTTGTTAGAAAAATCAAAGCCGGTGTAATGAGCTAGCGGATCCGCCCGGGCCCTCTCAAAGGAAACTCCGCGATATAAATAAAAACCACTTTTTTTATCCCTCCCTTTTATTTTATCCGCCACCCAAAAAATCGTCGGTAGATCTTTCTCTTATATTACCTGGAATAAATATTCTAACTCTTAAAGATAATATAAACTCGCTATATTTGCAAATGAACCTGTGTTATAAAATGTGAAATAATGTTAACAGCTGAATTACCGAAAAACGAAGAAAATATTGTCGTAGGTTTGTCACTCAGGTCATTCACAATATACCTAACGTATATTTTCTTACGTTGTTTTAGTGCGTGGCAATAAAATAATTTGCCCATGAAAATTATTGAAACAACTTCAAGTTTAATCGCAGTTTAATCCGAGTTTGGTAATTGGAATGCTAATTCACACATAGGCGCATTGTTTTAAAAAATAAATTGCCAGTCATCGACGTCAAACGAAAATTTCGAAAACAGAACGGCGTAGCGGGCTAAAAGACTGCTGTTATTTTCTTAATTAGGTCAAAATTACAGCGCGGGAGTGGCACGATTGCTTCCTAATCGTGGGGTTTTTTAAATGTAAACGAACGTTTATCTATAACGGGCACGTGGCTCAGTAAATGAGGGCCCGGTGTATTATCGGCCGGCCATTTACGATTAATCCGAAGCTTGCCTTTTCCCCGGTTTACAGCCTTATGTAAAGTTTCAACGATCCAACGCCAAATAAACACGATAAATCCTCGTCCGCTTCGCCCACGCGTTACATGTTCAATTGCCCGAAGTGGTTTTTCATCGCGTTAATACCAATCAGGAAAAAGTTGTACTTATTTTTGTATGCCATATATAAATTATTGCATATATGTGTATACATATAAATATATACAGTCCATAATTATGGTTTAACTATTTGAGTTGTCATATTCAAATTAACAGTATGCGGATAGTGGTAAGGAATATTATTCATTCAATTCGTCATTCATAATGTATAAAAAAGGTACACCTTATATTTAAGGTATTTACCTAAAATATATAAAATATAGTCATAACCTACCAGAAATGCCATTTAAAGTTGAGCGGTAATTTCTGAAATTTGGGTTATGCTTACACTACTAAAACAACAAACCACAGTTAGATCTGAGATTACTGAGAAAAGGACGCCCCATTTAGCGCTGGACCCCGAGCCTATATGCCAGTATAGTGCGCATTTAAATGTTTACGAACAGTTGGATAGTCGGTAGTCACTAACAGTGTTGGGATATAGTCGGGCGAAATTGTGGCGGCGTGAAAGAAGCCACAAGTCACAAACCAAATCCTGACCGAGCGATAAAGCCGTGGACAGAACTTAGTCCGAGCTTTCAATCTCGGTCTACCCCCTCCCCGCCGCAACACTTTCTCTCAATCTCCCTCTCCTCCCACCTCTCTCTCTCTCTCTCTCTCTCTCTCTCTCTCTCTCTCTCTCTCTCTCTCTCTGCTCTGTTAGCCTCAACTCTCAGGACACTCGCCGCAAATGGATAATTCAGTAGAAAGTTTAGGTGGTGGAGGGGAAAGACCGAGTGAGATAGAGTGGGGAGGAGTAGTGGTGGATGAGGAGAGAGGGACTGGTGCCAGCGCTAGGAAGAGGTGAGACTGATGGGGGGGACCAACGGCTGTTCGAGGTCCTTCTATTTCTGTGTCCTACTCCCTCTCTCCCTCACTCACTCTCTCTCTCTCTCTCTTCACCTCTATCTTACCGCATCTCTCCGTTTCTCTCTCTATCTGCTGATCGATAAGTCAAACATGAAATGAACCGTCACTCCCTCCTCCCCGGTCCACCCCCCAGACCAAACAAAAGTATATATACCCAACGAGAGGAGACTGCAAAAGTAACGTTTGTTTGAAGAATTTTCACCGGACCGAAAGATAAAGTAAGTAACGCGTTCAGTATCGGGTACAATGTGAAGTAAATATGTTGAGATTATATTCCATAAATATTTATTTTTTAGAACGAATATACATGTCTTGTGGCCTGCAAAGAGGAAGTCCATTGAAGTTAGTAATTGAATGAAAATTCGGTCTAGATTTCAACCCTGGGCTTAACTGTAAGCAGCTAGTGTATTAGTATTTCGGAATTCCCCCTCAATTACTAATTTTCCACAAACTGTGCAAGTAACTGAGAGCGGAGGTCTCTTAATGGCAATAAATATAGAAACCGACCCGGGTTCTAATCTCGGGGGTGGATTTTTATTGAATTACTAACACTATTTACAACCCTTTTGGGCGGCCGGTAGTTGAGTGTAATCTATCAACTGCCGCAGTTTATTGTAACTTTATTTGCTTAATTTAACCGTTATTTGGCAGTTTGCCACGAGCTGAAGCGAACTGACAACGACTACCGGGCTTACCGAAGCTCGACCGTGCCCCCCCCCCCCAAAGTAGCCAAAAAGCCCGGTCCTAGGTCTGCGGACAAACCGGCCGGTAATCAATATTACTTTATGCGGTTTCAATTCTCTGCCACCGTGGGGTCAATGAATGCCCAATTTATCAAACGGAGGCCAAAACACGGCCGAGTCGGCCGGGCTTCGAGCGTTGTGCGACGTTCCCCGTGATTTACAGCTGATTAATTTACTCGGACCATTCGATAACAAGATGAATGGGGAAGGGACGGGGGTTTCAGGGGGTTGTGCCTACGGTTTATAATTGCCTACTGGAGGGATGGTACTGGGTCAGGGTGGGGGTGGTGGCGGTCCTAGCCCCGTCCCGACAATTAATTAACGCTCAACGTCCCCAACAATAGGCGCCCCGGAGACCACCCCCGCCGGCATCCCCCGGGACATTTGTGCGTGAGCCACCCCCACACCCCCATCAGGCCTAATTAAGCGTCCGCGTCACGCTCCCTACAAAAAAAGAACGAGTCGATTTTTTCGAGAGATGGCCCTCTTATTCTGGCCGCTGAATCTATATTGCTCTATTTGAGTTTCTTTTTTTTGTCCTAGGGTCGCGGGATACGAATGAATGTGAATCGTTTTATAATTGCCGATCGAATGTAGACCCAGCCCTTGCTTCGATAGTCACGATGAGTGTTCCATTACCCACACTACACCAAAAATAATTAGCCCTATAATTAATTTTAAATGTATAATGTGGAATTGAAAATTCATAATGTTGGATTAGCATTATAAAAAATATATTGATTAAAGTAAGTATAAGGTTCGTATTTCTTATCTGCTAGCTTTAATCAATTGACTTTATAAATATTTTTTTAAGTCGTTTGTAATTCTCAATACAATACTAAGCCACTGTTTGAAGTGTTTAGATTAGCGTGTACATTTGAAGGTTGTAAGTTGTACATTACATTTTGGTGGTTAAATAATCGCCAATTTATAAGAGGTATTAAAATATTCCTCTTACAATGTCAACATATTTCCTAACAAAGATTTCCATCAGAAACTTTTTTCACTGCTTTTGTTCGCATGTTGACAGGCTTTGTATGGTATTTTATTCCGCTCGGGCACACGCATAGACGTCGCCTGTAGTTTCACTATCGGCCATCTCGGGCGGATAAAAAATGAATATTAAGACATATACAAGCGGGTGTACGGTCTAAAATTGCGAGCCGCGACTAGTTGTATGCGTTATAACTGCAGTATTTTTGTAAATCAGCAGCGGCGCGCCCACCTAGGCCGCTCGGAAAATGTGTATTTATTTTTATATGCGGAGATTTTGTAATTTCGGGCTGGGTGGTGGCCGAGGCCGGGCGGTAACGACTGGGGGTGTCGGGCGGGGCCGTAAAAGCCATTTCCACCAGAAATACGTCCGTTGTTACCTAGTTAGGCCTGAATTATTGCTCGCAGAACTCGCGCGGTTGTGTAAATAAGAGTTAAAATATAAATGGGATTATCTCGCAAAAAGGAAGGTGATTTATAGTTTGGGGCGGGGTAATTAAGCGCGGGGGTGGGGCGGGGGCGGTGCTCCGGCGCCCGCTTACCAGTGTATTTAATTCAGTGCCCGCCACCTCTCCTATCTTACCGGATTAGTTTTAAAACATTCATAGCCCGGGCAATCGTTACACAGCCCGGCCGATAGTGGCGGGCCACGGGGCTATTGATTCTTGGCCATTATGGTGAACAAGAGATGTATTTATCTTAATATCGAATGCACGACAAATCATAATTTCCACGGAAATACTGATATATTTCGGGGGAACATTCGGCAATATTTAATTGGTAACTGCTGTAATATTTTATACTATCGCATTGGTGAGTCTAATGCGTTCGACACATAATGGACGACCTAATTCCAAAAGTAATTTTATTAGCATCATTTTTGAACAATTTATGTTGTATCGCTCCTATATTAAGGATTTGATATCTGATAACGAGGGTTGGGCTTACCAGAAACAGTTTGGATAAAAGTGTAATATAAGAACAACATGAAAACATGAAATATCTGTTTTCTGCTAATTATTACATATTTGATATATACCTAGGCTCAAATCCTACGTAATTCCGGATTATAATGATACAATTAGTTTCAGTGCCGTTATCTAGATAAATTGTTTCAGTTAGGTCCGCTAAAGTCGGACTATACGGGTGACTCAATGTCCATTCGCTGGTTCAGTTCATTGTTGTCTGAATCAATAATGAAACTGTCGATTTGACCGTGAACATGGAGGACAAACGGGACTACAATTAAAACCTAGTACGTTCTAAACAGTATTTCAATGCCTTTTGTCAATGGATCTATAATCACGAGGCCATCAATCAGAAAACTGTTGAGTGGCATAATAATTCCAATGGAAAAAGGGAAACCGCTTCATCGCAGGGGCGATTAATCCGCAATTATACTCCCGTATCTCATTTGAACTGAGAATTAAAACAATGAATATGCAGACGGACAACAGTTTTATCCTAAGCAGCTTAATTCTAATTAATGACATGAATTCATAGTGGTTTATATTTAATGGAATTAAGCTTACCTTTCCGAAACCGAAAAGGTAACTGTAATTTAGAGTACCGTGCCCAGTGTTCCATCATCTGAAGACTACTCTTATGAATTTTTGAAAGATATTATGATCAGAGAGAGATAGAATTAGATTAGGTTACTACTTTAAGTTACAGATTAATTGTTTTCAGGAGATAAAATTGATCTTAAATCACGGCGCTTAATACTAAACGGGCGTTCATCTCAGAGTTGCGGGTTAATATTAGTGGCGCCGTACTCTCAAAGAAATTCAGAGTATAATATAACGGTACAAATGCAACATAAATTGTATAATTATACAAGATGTAACTTTTGAATATATTCTAAGAAGAATAATTGACGAGGATTCTACTTAGTAACCTATGAACAACCCGTTTATAATTAGGCGTAATGAGGTTTTGAGTACAGTAAAAAAATAATGTAAAAGGAAAATACGTGAAGATATTTTGAATATCCTACCACATTATTTTCTTGGGGTTTAATATAGTGTGTTGCCGAGTTATATAATTGTCATGCTGTTAATTGATTGGCATGAACGTCCTTAATTTAGTGTTGAGCGTAGTTCGTTCACTCGGATAAGTCCAGTTGGAACGGCCGAAACACAAATATTTCTTCATTACATTTACCGGATCCCGCCGTTGCTGTTTGCTTGTTCGCCTGTAAAATTGAAAACCCCACTTGCAACCAAATTTGGGACCGCGTTCTAACATGAATTAGAATTTCAGGTACCCGCATCTCTGCTTTATATTTGGGGGCGTTGATTCGCCGCGGGCATTATTTATTATACACATCCTGTCAATTTAGTGTAACCGGTTTTAATTAAACTAAATTTATTCTTCTTACTAAATTCTTCCTAATTCAGTTTATAATTGGACAAAGCATTTTCATAATTGTGTAACCAAAGGTTACATTAAATATCTTTATTGAAAAAATAAACCCAGCATGTTAATTCGAGTTAATGTACCTGTAATTACTGAGCCTCAAACAAATATTTTAATTTCATTAATGAGTTTCATTTGACTACGAGCCTCGAGTAAACAGGGTTTAAATGATAATGGTATTTGTATATTCCGTTAATGTTTAGTGGTCGAATGAAAAATATATTATTACGTTGTTTTATGTTGTTAGTTGCTACAATCAAATGCTAATCACTCCAAGTTTTCGATCTGGTTGAACCGTGCGGGTATATGCCACGTACTGTGCGGGTATATGAAACTGTATGAAATGAGCTTACTGACTATAGTGTTTATCTAGTGACGATTCAATTTCAACATAATATACTAAACATGGCCAAGGACCTGAATACAGAATAGATGTTGAGTAAAAGCACTTTATGTTCCATTTGACTGACCACTCAAGCATGCCGCTGAACAGATGTTAGTCATGCAATGCTTCTTTTGATGACATTCACCCTTAACTTGTTCGCAGATGAGACAGGACAAACGATTTCACAGGAAAATTGACCCTGTACACTCGGTCCAGTTACGGACAGCCGCACGATGGACCAATTTGTGCCGAGAACGTGTAAATTACGTTCGATGAATGTGCCTCGACAAGGGGACTTGTAATGTAAGTCGAAGGGGGGGGGGCAACCGCAGATGTGCTCTACACGAGCGAATTGGCCCCGGGCCAGAAGTCGGGCAACTCCACCGAATTCGCTACCTGCAATTTCTCCCTACCAAGAAATCGACACTATCAAATCGTTATAATAGTTAATTGCATATACCGAGATAATGCTGTAGCGTGCCAAATTTAATTTGATCTACAGGAGAAAATTGTTTTCTGCTATCTTCAATCGCGGGCTCTATGTTTTAACTCTCAATAGGCAGAAATAGATTACTAACGTGATCAAAACCTGTATATCTGTTGTTCTGCGAATGTATAATTTCTGTTATAATTACATTACCATGTTCAATAATTATTGCCTCAGTACTGGTTTTCCTGTTGGAGATAATAATCGTTGTTACGATTATTATTAAAAATTCGAACTTTATTTAAGAATTAACCGTTGACATTTATCCAAACATACGTTGCTCTAATATTTGAAACATGTTGGCAAAGTTTAAATTAATATAGTTCCAGTTTATCGGTTTATTATTGATAGACCCAAGTACATTCTGAGACGAATAAATGGCCCATAAATTTCAGCCTGAGACATTCAAATTTTAACCCCGAAATTTCGGTCGAAATCTCCGTCCCATTCTTGTGGGCCCCTCCATCAGTTGGCAAATAGCGGGCGTCCGTCTCTCGCCACGGCCACTTCTCCCCATTGTTTATTGGCATTTAGCACGAAACCCCCTCCCGGGGCTCGTTCAAATATGTGATGTTCCCCGTCCCAATTATGTAAATACGGCGGAGCGGTAAAGTTGGCAGAATTTACCGGAAAATATCCCCGTGTTTCAGATATGTATCAACTGAGGGCCAATAAAATTGTATACTTTCTCCATGTCTGAACCAACAGTATAAAAATAATTTGTCGGGCGTTCAAGAATGAACTGTTACTAGAATATGAAATAAGGGTTGAGAAACGACTGAACTAGGAATAAAGAATTTAAAATAGACCTTAACAATATTTATAGTAAAAATATATATTTGTGTAACTTTATTAGAAGACTGACCATCACAAAGAACCCCGTATTATGAATCCGGAGTACACTGTGCATTTTAGTACGCTACATTTTTAATTTATTAATTTCAATGTGACACTACATTCAAATCAACATACTTCTATCAATTTTGGTTGACTCAAGTTGAGATAAAGACTCGAATTTCGATTTTCGGAGCTGGTTTCAATCCTACACAACTTTATTTTAATGCAATGCTCTGATCCTGAAAAAAAATATGCATACTGTGAATTACCTGAGTTGGGAATGTCCCGAATATTTTATCGTGTTTAAACATTTAAATGTTTAAAATATTTTTTCTACCGTCTCATACGGAATACACGTAAACTTAAATAAAATACTCCGGGGCTTTGTCGAGAGCTCAATTATTTTTATTATTTTAAATGTTTGTTGGTTTTGGCCCGGGAGATGAGAAAAGTATAATAAAGTAGAGGGCGGCGTAATGGAAGGTATTTGTGTGATGGATGAGAGCTGTTCAACTGGAATGACGCTCTAAATTCAAGACACGCTTCCTGGGCACGTTTCGCCATCACTTTACAGACAACAGATCAATTGTGCAGATTTAAACAGGATTACGAGGGACCGGCCATAATATTTGTAATCAGAGTACTTCTCCTTCTCCTTCCTTTCTTCCTTCCTTTAGTTTAACGAATCCCAAAGGCAAATACAGTCTAGGAAAACATGGACGAATTCCAACGCTTACACCTTGCAAGACAATAGTATTAATATGCCGCTGAAATAAGAAATTTTTCAACACACAATGGCAGGACGGGGAATAGTGAAAAATTATTAAAAATTCCGAAACTAATATGTTCTTTTACATTTAAGACAAGAATTTACGAAATACAGAAAAGGCAGGAATTTCGGCTTCGAAAAACTAATAAGACGGTGGCCCAGAAAATAACTTCAACCTGCCAGTACAACTCCGTATATAAAAATAAAAGTAGTTCTACTTTTACGGGGGAATAAATTTTTTAAAGTTTATTTTGAATAATAGTGATTTTTACCATTGTATATCCACCGTAATTCCAATTTGTGAGACGGTGTAACTTCTTTTGAGCGTAGATTTTGTCACCAACGATACGAATTATCAACTACTATAAAATGTTTTGCAAATAATTTATACTTTTTATCTCACTGGTTTCCGAAATTAAGAACTCTTACCAATTATTAATCCGTCGACGAATTTACGTGGAATTTAATTAATTTTCTGTGTTGCTTATGATGTCTCTGGTTTTTTATGATGTCGGAGATCGAATTCCACTAGGGAATACAAAAATCGAAGATTATCTCTAGCGCAATGTCCCGGTTCTCAGCATACGGCTAAAAACCGATAATATTCTGAGGCGTAACAGATGTCACGTCTGATATGTCTGTTCGCTGTCAAAAAATGGTAAATAAAAGGTAGACAGATATTATAATATAATACGTATTAATTTATTCGAGCGTGCGCGTGTACAAACATTACGCAATGAAGATTCGACTTGATTTAGAGCCGGCAGCACTTCCTTAGTGCCGAAGTACAAAATACATGAACTTTACGAGCAATATCATGTAATGGGCCGTTACTAGAAATTGCAATTTCAAAGGTGTTATCAGATTTGCATATTGCGTGGTCCCGACAGCCCTATTTGGCCCGTTTGATTATATTCGGATTATGTTTCGGCCGTATTTCTTGACGTCGGTTTTTCTTCTTTTTTTTATAATCGGCGAATAGTTTATTTCTCGAGGACATGTAAGAGTTTTCGTTCGGAAACGCTTTGACCGTTTCTAGGCCTGCCTCTACCGCACTCTTTCGCAAGCGAAAAAGAGTGAACGCGAATTTATAACTGCAGCTGCAGCCGAAAGCGGTGTCAATTTCACGTACTGTAATTTTCTGTAAAGCCGCCATGGCAGGAGATGGTCCACTCGTCCGATAGCTGGCTATTAGATTTGCCCCCGCCCCCGCCACAGTGTTTTTCCCGTACGGTATAAAACACGGTTGGGGCCTGCGTCATACAGCGCTTTGAGAGCCGCTAAAAGCCGTAACGTCGGCCGTATGCATCACCGCGCCGGTGGCCACCCACGGCCACGCTTAACGATTACCCTTACGATTACCCATCGCCACGACGGTATTGAGAGCAGAGCTCTCGTAAATGCCGACCAGAATGGAGAATTAAATTAAAAAATACCCTTCGACACGACACTACCCGCCCAACCGACTTTGCTCGCTCCCCTACCCATTATTCGGATATTTGCGCACTATCCGACTGCGCACAACCGCCTGACATCACCGAACATATACACTGTTTTTTCTGCTGTTCTCCTTCCGACCGTTTAGACCGTCAATCTAGATCAATATCCCATTGGAACATCCCTTCCAGCCCTCCACCACCTCCCGCTGGGACGTCTTCCTTCCGGCTCAGACTTCATCACCTTCTTCTGATTCACCAGCCCGTCGGATCCATCTACACTTTATTTCGCACATTATATCTGCATTAGTGTAGAGGGCCCTGATCTCTCTGTTACGCGTCCATATTTTATAATCAGTACAGTAAAATCAAGTAGAAATAAATAAAATATAAAAGGTTGAAGAGAATTGTACAAAACCAGCGGGGACCTGCTCGGGGCCTGTTTAAACGATACAGACATTCTGACCACGCAATGTTGAAGCACTAAATCATCTCCTCCGGTACCATTCTACACCGAGTATTAGTTGCAGAAAATGAACATTAGTTGTAACAACGCTGTAAATAAATATATATATATATATACGTTACAGGAAATGTCAAGGTAAACTATGTCAGGGTTTTAATCTTCATATAACCTAAATTACGGTTATATTTATTTTTGGAACGCGGCCGTTCTCGGCATCGACTGGATTCAATTTCCTTCCGGCGAGTATGGAATGCCCCGTATAAATATATTAACTAAAGAGGGAATCCACTGTAAACAATAGAAGGATAATAGGTTCTATGCAGGTGAGCGGTTTTGTTAATGGATATTAACTATGCGGAAGCGCTCGCCGGTCGGTTGATAATGAGAGGCGGGCGGGCCACCGCCCAACCTACCAACAATAAACCCACCCCCGACTAACGCCGGCCCTCAATTGTTAAACACTTTCATTCATAAATCAACCATCGTATAGTCTGATAAAATCACTTAGCTTGAATTAATCGCAACGGCTATCAGAAATTATCGCGACCCGTTTGCTGGGGGCCCCTGGGAAATTTCGAAATCGGCACTGCCTATATAACATAAAGCTTTAGCGATCATTCCGAATAAATTTTCGTAACAAATTGTTCTCCTCAAGAAGTTTCACGAGTCGTTGGTTAAAATCTATAAAATTATCGCAATTATACGACAAATAATATATTTAAAGTATTTAATTGGGGTTCCCCGAGGGTTCAACATATTTCCCTAATTGTTTTGTACTTAATTATTAAACTAAGCTCTCGAGGTTATTGTTGTTAATAATTATCTACGAATCATACTTTATCATTCTAGTGAGTAGAGTCAGGAACCATTAATAGAATTAATACACTCAGTCATCGCTCCTTTCAAACCATTCCTTTCATTTTCACTCCACGGCGGCCGGGAAAGATTAATGCAAAAGGCTGGGCACGACCCCACCGAGGTAAAATGCGATTTCCCTCTCAGACGGGAATAAAAAAAAATATGAAACGAACACAATGGGCAGAACATTAAATATCGCCGGGAAAGTCTTACTCAACCCCGTGCAGGAAATAAATTGCCGAGCTTTATGAATTTTGCAAATACATAAAAATTAGCCGGCAGAGTCACTTCCCCGTTCCTTTTTATAAACACTTTTGCGTACAATAAATTTAAACTAAAAGAAGAATGTCCGATATATTTACGATCCACGTCCCGACAAAAGGGTTTCTGCGGAGAATGATGAAATATGATATGTGCCTCGGACGTGACATGAAAAAGCTAATGGAGTTACGCGTCTGCCCAAGAAGGATACGACAGATCGGAATGGCGCTAGCCTTATATATCATGAGGGACGTGAAGTCGTTAAATGTGTTTGTTATTGGGAAACCTTATCATTTATATGTGAGGACTTAGTTACTCGGGAGTGCGCCAATAGGGATTAAGTCGCAGCGAAGTAAACGGCTATAAACTTTATTAGCAAATATTATAGAAGCTGAGGAGTTCGCCAATTGAAGCTGCTCCTCGTGGAATTGGTATATTTTATCAAACTTGCATTAATATTTTACAGTATATTGGTACAGTTCCATCACAAATTCAGTTACTATTAATACAAGTTAATGTTAACAGCCCGTACGGTAAAAATGGTAGGAAGCATAAAGTAATTTTCCTGAAATAATATTTATGCTGCGAGGGTTTCGATTATTCTCGCCAAGCTTCAGTCTTCGGTCTCTGATTCGGTCCTCTGCAAGGACGGTTGCGGAATCAGGAGGAAAGTTTCGGCAGGAAAATAGTGAGGTTCC
The DNA here is from genome assembly GCA_019843655.1 of Lethocerus indicus. Taxonomy (NCBI): domain Eukaryota; kingdom Metazoa; phylum Arthropoda; class Insecta; order Hemiptera; family Belostomatidae; genus Lethocerus; species Lethocerus indicus. Next base: position 9,434,583 of record JACDQD010000006.1, read on the forward strand.
TGTTGAAAATCAGCGATTCAATCACCGAATAATCTTTTCCTATTGTATCCCTCTCAGTAACATTATTTAATAATTAGTACTTTATTATTTAACAGTAGTTACATAATTATTTTTGAACGTGACTTATACAACGGTATTTGTTAGAATCATCCGTTAGATCTACGTTCAAGATATGCATTATTTCCTTCATAATTTCCTGCGTGTCAGAATTGAGCCCACACTTTGCTGGAATGACTAAAAAAGAAACAGACTCTTCTAGTTATAGTGTACACAGGTTTGGTGATGGTTGATGCTTAGGTGATTGGCCAGTGGTTGATGGCAGGTATACTTATCGCCTTCATCATAGCGCGGTGATAAACTATAGTTGCTCCTGAAAATTCCTGTAAGCACTCCTTGGAATTCAGGACTGAATTATTCCCGCCTCCTCTGGTTTCCTCTGGGAGACCAGTAGTTACGTGTAACGGCAGTAGCTAGGGGGACCGGTTCTGCTTTGGCAGCGTTTCTGGCCGCGAAAATAGGGGCGGGAGCGGGGGGTAGGGCGGCTAATTAGGAGCCCGGGAGGAAATAAAGTAAACAATTAATCCGAGAGTTTTACTCCCAGCCCGGAACTAAATTACCAACTGCAGTAAAAAGCGGCGACTTCGGAAGGTCGCACCCCCCCCCCCATGCTGTCGAGATTATTATTAAAAGGGACCTCGGGAAATAGAACGGCCCCCGCTTGTAATACTTAAAACCTCCAGGACCACCTGAGATTCGAACTTATAATTTGGTCCCAGGTTGTACCCGCATCGGGGGTTTATTGCCTACTTGAGCATAGCCCCCATTAAGGCTAACTGCTCTACCGGACTTTACAGAAACCATGTCACCAGCCTCTAAGCTATTGCAGTAATTATAGACACCCCGTGGTAGTTTTTCTAGATTTGTATCCGAGTTTCGTGGAATATTAGCGTGTAAATTTCTTTGCCCTCATGTAAGGACTGTGAGGTACTTACCCATGAAAGCTGACTTGTACTTTCACTTCACTCTTGTTAAGTATTTTCTTATTATAGGATATGAGCCGAAAAAAGTAGGAAAACTGTTATTTTTGTCATAAAGGTACTGAGTATTGAGAATATAATTGGCATATTATTAAAAAATCATTTTATGTTAAGAATAATGAGCCAAGAATAATACGCTGTGAAAAGTATATCAATCAGAGTCAATTGGATTCGTAGATATTGTTTGTGAAATATATATGCAACAGAAAAAGGAAGATCCACTCGCTTCAACAGATGCCATAGTTCGCGTGATGTACTCTCACGTGACGTGCTGGTAGAGAAAAGTTAGTGGGCGGTAAAAATTAATTATGAAACGTTAAGCCGTAAACAATCACTAATTTTACTACAAAACAGTAATTAGTCTCTGACCGAGCACGCGATAAATTACTCTTTATTTTCCGCAAATGTTTCGGCTATACATTCGAAAACTGTGGTCGGTTTCCTTGTATAGATTCGGGCAAAAAGAATAAAAAGGTGATTTATATCTTGTTAAAAATAAATATTATTGGACGATTAAAAATAAATATTACTACTAGTATTACTATTATTTATTTGATTAAGGATTTCTCTTTTTAGTTTCCAGTTTGTTTCCTAGTCCCAAGTTTGGGACCAGACGAGCTCGTAGATTTTTTAAACTTCATGTTCTCGTTGCAAAATTTGACCTAACACCTCAAGATATATTTGGTAATGCATTGGTACTTCGAGGCTTCAGTATTCTGTGTTCAGTAATATGAACGCCGAATCATATTCGTCATTGAATACGGTCTAACAATAAAAGCAATCTTATGTAGAGAGGAAATCACAAGGTGACGTCTTATGTCAAGCAATCGCTGGCCCTCCCCATGAACTAAAACAACAATATTCCTGCCGGCTGTTAAACTCAATATTCTATTTTTGCAACCCAAATATTTCCTGAAGGGCCGATTAGAATCTGCCCGTCCGTACATGAGAGAATTGTAAGGGCCGTCGCCGAATGCAGGTGAAATGTTAGTCGGGGCCGTTTGCTTATTCATGGCCTCGGTAAGGCGGTCGAATAAAATTTTTTTACTGCCCGCAACGTGTGCGGAGTGTAACACCCATGCCGGGGTGGGTCCCAGTTGTGTCTGGCCCTCGTATTTCAGTTAGAGTGTACTTAAAACTGTTACCACATATTATTTCTCCTTTGCGTTGGCTTCGTGTTGAATTTTTATCGCCGCTCCGGATATTGTTAACGCCAGACAGAAATATGGCAGGAAATTTCTGCCTCCCAAGCCCACCCCCGCAATCCCCTACCCCGGACCATTACCAACACAAACGTGTTTTTCTGTATTTTTCCGCTTTTGAGACGCGCCCTACACACTTGGGACCGGCTGGGAAAAATAAATAGTGGTTCGTGTAGGAATAAAGAAACTAGAATTGTTGTTATAAAAATTGTCCCAGAATTATATTTTGGGCGGCTGTCGGCGATTTATTTTATTAGGTGTTCGCGGTTCTGAGAATTTTTAAAAGTATAATAAACTTTTAAAACGTTGATACATGTATACGCCGCTTCCATTCTGTTGTTACCCAGTGAAAAAGGACTACATTAACGGAAATTAAAGTTTTATAATATATTAGAATTATATGTTCCGTAATACTACTACTAATACTAATACAATGTATACCACCAGGATGTACACTTTCCAGTTAACTTCCAAGGTTGAATAAATTCATTCTGGCTAGTTTCATACATACAGTATTATAGGAGCCGGAACGTAAATGTGTAACGCTGAGTGTATAACACCCCCTAACAAGCCCGCTCCTGCATTTTCATCATATTTCAAAACGCGATGTCCCTTCGTTTCATTGAATTTCGGTTGTAGAAATAAGCCGTCAACAATGCAAACTCCGGACCTCATTCAGTTTCAAAGTTACCGAGTAAATTATCCAACTGTTTACTCTCGCACCAAGTCATCCAGACATCTTGGCCCCCGTCTGCTGTGTTACACTTCCGACGGTATTTTTTTCTAGAGGAATTTCCAGATAAAAGTTGAGCCCGCGGACGGTATCTCTGGACTGCAATCGCCGGAGCGGCATGGGAGAGATGAGGCTGTGAATGGGGGAAGAGTTAGTTATCTTCCTGTTAAGCGAACGGGGTTCTTCCCGAGCTGTAAACAACGCCCTTTATCAAAACCGGTAGCTTGGAATTGGAAAGCGATAACAATCTCCCGTGGGACTACTTTCTGCAAATAATATTAGTTCCAATCAACTGATGAGCCTTTTCTGCTTTCGTAGAGGACGTGTTTTATTATATTGAACTTGTTAAAAAAACTCTGAAAACATTGTAAATATAAATTTTATTAGCTTGTTTTCTCCTAAATATGTCATACACATTTAAAAAAATTGAACTACCTCGTAAAAGAGTTATTAAACTGGCCAAGGCTGTCAGAGACCGATCGAGAATGTGTCTAAAAAGCATTATTTAATTCCATCTATAGGGTGGATTATACTTGTTTTAAAATTCGTAAAATAATGATTACACAATTTAATGAAAGAAAAATTTGAAAATATACAAATATCATTGCTCCAATTCCTAATATACCCTTTGAGTATTTATAATTCCTGAAATAACAGAAACCCGGAATTAGATCTTTGAGATAGCACTGATGACAACATTTCACATGTTGACTGCATTTCGAACGGGCGTATTTTGCGCAATTAACTGCCAAAATACGAACGTAGGAACGTATCGAACCCAAACAGCCCGACAGCAAGTTGCCCTACTGGCACATTAGAACAGAAACGTGACGGGCCTGAATAACATAATCTGTTATTCATAGAGCGGAGTTGCTCGCCCCTAAAGGCGGCACAATTCCGAGTGGTAATTTAAATGCATGCAAGACAAGAGGCCGGGGGAGGGGGCCCCTTCGTGAGAATTCCTAAATGTTGATGGGGGGCTCTCTTGGCGAAAGCCATCAAGTAAGTCATAGCGATAGCTGTTCCCCTCCAGAGCCGGCCACCGCAGCGGAATGCTCATTATACCGGGGGTGGGTCCTCTTAGACCAGAATTCGGTCTGCCTTAATAAAGGAATTAGATTGGATTCCTTTGGCCCCTACAATGCATAACTGGCATTGTTCCACTTCCTTATGCACTCATATTTGAACACTTTGTCATCATCAATAGGGATGCAAGCGTTCTCTCGCAATAGGCGTAATATCCGTTACTTTCCTAGCCAATAATTGACCAATTACTTCCTATGTAGGTAGGTGGCGTTAGAGAGCTGAATATACATATGTATGCTTTATTATTTCGTTATCATTCAGTTTTTACACGTTTTATTAACTTCATGTATTATTACTACTTTTTTCTAGAAGAGAGGGTGCCGGAAATTATATTTATTAAAATTATACATTTTTCCAATTAAAAATTAAAATGTAAACTGGCACAAGCAACCTTATGACCAGACGATATTTTCATTGTATCTAGGCACACGTATAATAACGTTAAATAAACCTGTAGCTATTACAGTTTGTTTGTTTTTAGTCTAAAATTAAACAAGAGATGTACTTGGAAAAAAATTAAATGAAGTAGATGGAATATTAAAATCCAAATATTATCAATAGGATCAAAATCTTCGAAGAAAAATATTTAATAAACTTGCTTATGCATATTTTCTATCTATTGCCACATAATTTATTTCTGTGGATTACTTCCGCTTTTTTAAGATCTCAGCGACCGAAGTTTCTCACCTTCCAAATCCGATAAACTTGGCTCGTCGATGAAACCCAGGTTTCTGGTAAAAGCTATACTATTCACTGCAAAAAATAAGTATTAGTTTCGATAGCACAAAAATGAATATAAAAATAGAGTTTTTTATTAATGCTATCTTCTAATACTACAGGCCGGGAAACGTTCAGACAGCTCTATTCAATTTTTCGAAGTCCTTCACGTGTTAGGAATGTAACTTATAATTTAACTTTTGCAGAAATTTAGTCGGACTCCGTATTAATAATGTCTCGTTATTGTACAGCGTCGCGTGTTTCGTTTAATCGAATAGCGTCTAATTTCCACCAATTACTTCAACTATTTTAGTAAGGGTGGTAATTAGAGACGCAGTCAAATATTCAACGCTTGTTGCCCTACTACAAGTCTGCAATTTTTATGTTTTAAACTGATTAAATATAATTATGGCCGACTATTAAAAGATCAATTTTGGAAACTAGGAAAACAGTATATTTACAAGTACAGTTGCACTTACGTTACACTTTCATTACTTAAACGACATCAAATTTGTGCCCTTTAAGTATAATTCAATTAAATTGTTAATTTGAATTCCCTATGCAACTGGTAGCTGAATTGTATTATGGGTCGCCAAATTTTATTTCTAAACGCTAGAAATATTGCAGCAACAAATTAATTAATAAGGCTAAAAATATCTTTTTCTCCCAGTTAATATATTATCGTACCGTCTGTAGGTTCAATTTAATTGATAATTGATTCGGTATTAAGAGATGATTTGATAATATCATAGCAATTTATATCCGATAGAAAAGAACTTTGCTGAGAAAATCCCGAGTGTGTCTTTTAGGGGAGTAGAGCCCGGAGTAAATCAATACCGGACTGATCGGATAAATTATCTTCTCGGGCTCCCTTCTAAACCCTTTTCCACGGTCCCGGCTGGAAACCGGATTGTGTACCCGAAACTTCATACACCGGCCCAAGTCTGATAACAAAACCGTTATATCTATATCCTCTTTGATCTCGCATACTTACTCAATTATCCAATAGATGTGCCCGCATTATTCAGTCATACGTTCATAATATTAACTGATTTCCTTCCCAGAATGGACCCACCAGGTGTTCTTTTTATAGTAGTCTGGACTACCGAAGTCAAAACCATAGAGACGTCTAATATTCGATTTATGACAACAATAACTCAAACTTCTATCACTAAAATAATCACAGAAATTCCTACGGAATTATAAAAAGAAAGTTGTAATTTTTATTAAATTAAACTGGTAAAATAATGATTGGTATTTCCCTATTTTTATCGTTTGTTTTGCCGAAGAATATAACCTAAGTTTTACCTAAACAATTATGCTACGATTTGTTTTTACAGAGGTGCGGGACATGGAAGAGTGTATGCTGTTTAGGAGCCGGTCTGATATTGATGCTGGTCTCGCGACTCCACCTGATGGGTTTGCAGCCGCCCTCGTTCGCCACCTCGGACAACCCGGCGGCTAGGTCCCCCTCCCTGCTGACGAGGGCACTCACCTTCACCTACCTGCCGGTCTTCAACGCCCTCCTCCTGCTCTGCCCCCGGTGGCTGAGCTTCGACTGGTCGATGGACGCCATCCCCCGTGTCAACGGCCTGCTCGACTCGAGGAACGCGCTCAGCTTGGTGTTCTACTACGGGCTCTACCGGCTGGTCGGTGGCTGCCTGAGGGCGCTGTTCGGGGCCGGCGCCGGGTCCGCTCAGGCCAAGAGGCGGCACATCACTGGGACCCTCCGGTGCTGCGAGTGCGACCACCCCCTCAACGAGCTGCACACCCGACTCTGCAAATTGACTAATAACAACAACAACCTGTGGTCCTCCTCCCACTGCAGGTGTTCCTCACCGGCCGTCTCCTCCTTCGCCCAGCCCCGGAACACCCTCCACGGCACTGTAGTTCTCTCGACGGCCATGTTAGTGTTGCCCTTCCTCCCCGCCACCAATCTCTTCTTCTACGTCGGGTTCGTGGTCGCGGAACGTGTACTCTACTTGCCCAGCGTGGGCTACTGCCTCCTGGTCGCTCTCGGCTACAGTGAGCTGACCAGGAGGATGAGGCGCCTAGCCCTCGCCAGGGTCGCCGTAGCTTTCGTTCTCCTTCTGTACAGTGCCCGCACCTACTACAGGAATATGGACTGGCACGACGAAGAGAGCCTCTACCGATCTGGAATACACATCAACCCACCGAAAGGTCCGTATTATTATATATATATTAAATATAATTTTAATACTTAATTTTAGAAGAATTATAATTGTGTTTTAATACCCCGGTATTAGTATTTTCCCTTACTCGAATGTTTGTACAAGTATTTAAAACTCATTTTATATCCCAAATTCAGTTTCTATTAGGAGAGGGCTATAATCTGCTTTTGCGCCTACGGTTCTTCGTTAAAACAGGCTTTGCGACAATCCCGGGGACCCTCCCATTCATATTTATCTCCCTCCCCATCAAATTAGGTCTTGGGGGGCTCACGCTGCACTTCCCCGAGCAAGAACAAATATTCCTTTCGAATAAGGAAAGCGAAGCCGGATGAGCGTTGTTTACACTAACTTGTACAGTAAAACAAACACACGTCTAATGAAGGGAAGATAAGCGGGCCACTCGAGCCTGGCCCCGCTCCGGGGTCTATTCAGAGCGCGGCGTCTCCCGGAACTTTTAGCCGAGGAAAGTGAGGAAGGGCGAGAGGGAGGGAGGGAGTGAGAGAGAGAGGGAGAGGCCCCTCCGCTGGCTAGGGCCGGCTCTTAGCACTTTATCTGACTTCCACAGTCTCCCTTACACAGGTCTTAGGGTAGAACAATTTTTCAGTTAATTAGAACGCCAGATTAAGAAGACTGAAGGATCTTGGGGGATTAGCCGATCCCCGGAGAGCCGGCCCTGCTTTTAGGCTTCTTTAGATGGGATTAGCTCGACAAACAACTCTCTTGTGTGACAATTACAGCGCTACCCCCGACAACCCCATCACCGTCCCCCAACTTACAAGGAACTACTAGTCTAAACCTATACAATATATAAAACGTTATTTTACGGATATCGAATGTTATACTGTTGAATGCAAACAACGGTTCAATCAGTTAAAACAGTTTTAAAGGGACGAGTAAAAGATCATTTCGGGGACAGCTAGAACTTGGAACATGCTATATTCTCTCTCCATTGGCCTATTTGGTCTTAGGCCAGATGAACTGGGTATATTTTAAAACCAAATAGAAGGTCATATAGATAGGCAATCGGAAAAATGAAGACCACTCATAAAAGGGGACTAAATGAAAAAAATCCGAACACTAGAAATGCATTTTCGGTGTGAAAGGCGCGTTTCGTTTATCATACTTGACTTGGCTTTTCGCCATTTCCTCTTGTATTCTGTCTGGAACAGAGTGAATTGACTCCGCTAATAAACTGTTTGAAATATCGTGTTACTGGATAGATTCATCATTCGTTCGGTGGACCTTTTTTCGTACCTCAGTGAATTCGATACGAGCCGACCTTAATTACCTGGACCCGATACCCAAAATTAACATCGGATTCAATGAAATTAATGTTTTGCGTATTCCTCGACGTAATGTTTTAATTGACAACAACAAATTCGGAATATACGGGACAGTAATTAAACAGAGTGGGGAGCGGATACGGCGTTCAATTATGCTGTCCAATTACAAACCGCATTCAACCTCTACGGCCCCTAAACCGCCCACCGATCTTCAATAGCTCTTATTATACCAGTCACGAGCTGACGCATATTGATGAATTTCATTTTATGTCACGACACAATCTGTTATAACTAATTAGGGGTATACACACGGATGAAAGGATTATCTAAACCAATAACGTTGCCCAATAATATAGCAACAGTAATGCAATTTGATTTGCCCCGTACCATTTAGATTGGAACTATTGGTTCAACTGAAATTTGGTTTATCTATGAATTGACTTATTTAGGGTTAATAGAATTTTTGTGTTAAGCCAGAATAACCCTAGAGCAATCAAGGAATCTATAGACTTCAGAGCACTCTTTAGAGTGCTGTACTATGTTGTAAATAGTATTGTGTTATATTTTGTTATATTCAACCACAAGGTGTTACTTGAAACTAAACGATGTCCAGTCGAATTATTTATGACACCATGGAACTTCTGTGGCCTAATTAATTTCATATAATTAGCGCTTTTTCAGGTAGTTTACGAGAATGAACTACAAATCACGATGCACTAACCCAGTTTCTCGCGGTATATGGCCCGAAAGTGGGGCGACATTTGAATTTCCATCTCTAGTAAACATCGTGGAGGGCGTTCGTTGATGTAGTCATTGTTTATTATTATATGATTTTATAGTTACAAAGGCCTCTGAGAAAAAGAGAGCTTTGAAGGGCCGCGGTATATATTAGAGGGGAGGACTAAACTGATTAATTTATTCCAACAGTGAGCCCGCTGCCAGTGTGGGGAATTCTGATAAAACAGTGTGCCCTTTCACTTATCCGGGGCATCAGTCAAAATAAACAATCGGATCCTCCGAAATTAGTGAAATCAACCGGGGGGCCACGACCACCAATAGGCCGACACTCCCTCTTCCCCCCCTCGCCCCTCGTAGCTAATTGTTCAATTAATCAAGCCCCACCTTGTCATTAGCCACCAGAGCCCGCTGCACGCCTACAAACAGAATACGCTACAGGCCGATAAACTACCTACGTTTGGATTCTATTAAATTTCTCAGAGCCGCTAGATTAGAAGAAAAAAGTGATGTTAAGCAGAAACTGAATGATATTTTAAATATTATACGATTTTACACATTTCAATTCAAATTATATACCATCAATTATAAAATTGATAAAATTCACGACGAGGAATATACGACTTAAGTTTGTTTGGCGCTAGCGTGATATTAATCATACCTCTCGGGTAATACTGTAAACAAATTTAAATATTTTTTGTTTTCTGGATTTTATGTAGAACTCCTTGATTAATTAGTATGTGTTTTTTAATTGAACCTAGTTAATAGTCTGGAATATATAGTGTTTTATATCAATTACGTTAACAGGGAATGTTTTTAAAAAGAAGTAATGGATACTCCGCGTGATTGATACGTTAACGGCGGAAATGGTAAGGTGAAAAAGTACGAATCGACTGCCGCAATTTTATTTTTACCCCAAGGTCTTACCACGAAGACTACCGGCTCTCATACGCTGTTTCCGTATCCCATATACTTGGGTCGGTGGTGGCAAGGTCAGAGCTACAAACTTCCAAGATATTGGATATATAACTATGTAATATACCATAGTCTTGGTTTAGCCAGTGTAGGGTAATAGGTCCGGAGAACTCGTAAGCGTGTTGAAAATGAACCATCAACCTAGAGCGATTGAGAAGGTCTTGTTAACTGCCAAGTGGCAGCGAACACAAAGTTAGGTGTTTTTATACTTTTGCAATTTTACAACTTTAAATAAATATTATAGTCAGGGTACAAAATAATATGCGTTGAGACGGAATATATTGCACTGTCGCTTTCTCTTTCTCTTTTTTCTCAGTGAATGAATGATTCTTGTTGAATTTACATGGAAAATATAAAACATTATTTTTATTACTCGCCTATAACACAAACAGGGTATAAGGGGACAACGGAAAGCAGGGCCCAATGCCCCCCGGCTTTTCCTGTGTAAACGTTTGTTTTCGATATTCGGGATATCGCTTTTATTTCACCCCGGCAAACAAGCGCCGAGAGTACATTTGCGTTAGCGCTGCGTCGCCGTGTAATTTCTGTACCGAAAAACACAGCGGAGGAGAGAGCATTTTTGGAGGGGGGATTTTTGTGCAGTGGATTTTTTGGAAAAAGAAAATTGCGATTCAAACTGGCTCGCTGCCAGTGAGAAGGAACGCTTGATTCAAATGCCCCAATAATTGGCGTTCATAAGTCCTATAAGAGAAATTTTAGGTTAAGTTCAATTATACTTGTTCTTCAATTAATTTTCATTCACACCATTAGGAAGAGTTAAAAGGGAATACATGACTTATGCAAGTATGTTACATATACCAGATACGAATAAGACTAAAATTAGTTATTTAGCAATATACTTCGAAGCTATACCCATTTGTGAGCGAGTTGTTTCTTCCATTCAATATTCTAAATCGAATACAGTAAATACTTCATTCAGTTATGCCGGCATTAAATAAACGTCCGTTGGTAACAATATTTAGTAGGAAGTGATCTGAAATCCTTGCGATTCCAGGCGGCGGTGTTGTTTTAATTTGATTTTTATCAGAACGCGATTAAGGTGTAACGGCACCGCAGCCTTGTAAATAGCGGGCCTACTTAGGGACGCCCACTGAATCGTAAAGTGCGGCGGCACAATTAGCTTGCTGAATTTTCGCCTAATGGAAATATAAAGTTTTTTGAATTACAAAATTCCAAATAATAAAATCCTCACTAATTAAAATTTTGGATATCCTACCATAGAAATGTTCGAAAATTTTATTTCGCACTTAATAATGGTGTAAGCCAATTTATTAGTAATAAAACAATACATTTTATATTGAGTTATGTTGCAAACATTGCCGAATAGGGTTACCGGCCTCGTAACCCCGAATCAGATTACCCTTCTTGAACCGGAGGTTCCACATGAAACGACTATCTTAAATATGCAAACGGGGGATTGTCAGGGCGACCGGAGGGCTCTCGTTTACTTGCAAAATCCTCGGTCGCCGTCCCATTAAAACAAAACCGCCACTTCATTAAAAGCGTACAGAATTCTGTACGCCCCCATTTCTTGAATTCGGACCTTCGGGTACAGATTTAATTCTATTCGATAACATTTTCGTTTCAAAATAGATAGATGAAGAGCGTTGTTTGGGGGGTCGCGGGAGTGTTTTTACGCAGTTCGGACAGCCAATAGGGGGACGGGCCCCGGTAGTAAAAGGGGTCGTCAACCCTTCGAATGCGTGTCAAGAAGATATATTATGTAGCACGCGAAGGACTGCTGGTTCAGATAGCCAGGGCCATTGAAGAGTAACACGGAGAATTTTAAGTTGCGACTGTCGTTCAGTACCTAGGTAAATAAACGGAACGAGCAACAGTAAAACACAAACTGGTAAAGTTATAATCACATATCGCATGAATAAGTGTTAAGATTTGAATATATATCTCAAAATGGGAAGTAAGATATTAACAAATAAATGCGATGTAGATTAGGATGGCACGAATGTCATTATTATAAGCAGTAATTGGTCAATATGTGACCTAGTTATAAATGAAAATTTTATGTTTCTGTTTCATACTGAAGGAACACTACTGACGATGAAACATGCTAACGCATCAAACTTTAGCAGACTGCAAACAAATATCCTAAATTAATTCATTATGGATAATTTCTGGAGGAAACTCATTCGCCAACTCACAAAATGATCCTTCATTTTTTATTAAATTAGTATATTATAGTCCTAGGACAGCAGTACGATTGTGCACTGTACTCTGAATACACTTTGGCAAACAGTGGCAGACTGGAGAACATGACGGTTAATCACTCGGATGATTGCAAAGTCGTAATGGGGTAGGGTGTTTAATGCCACGGATCGTTTGACCGGTGTGTAACACCAAATCGAAATTTAATAGTTAGCCAGATGCGCGGGCAGTAATACCGGTTGTGCGTGGCCCCGGTTTACCCCCCGGGGGGGCCTAATGGGGCCCCCCTTTAGGCTCTCTTTGTGTTCTTCGACCGCCGCCCAAACAGACCGAGGAACAAACATAATTTCCGTCCGACAATGATTCTGACCCGGCCCAGAAGAAACGCCGAGTAAAGAAAATAAAGCCGCGTTTCTCCGAATTCTACATCCAACATGATTTCGTAATATTATATTTAACATACCGCACAACCGATTATCATAGTGCGGCTCTATACATGACGCTGTCATTCAATACAAAATATGGAATATCGAATTGGAAAGTCGGCCGGAAATTTTATCTGTGAGATTTTCCGAGTCTGAAATGACAATGCGAAACCTATAAACATTTTAATGTAACCACATAAAACAATTAGGTCAAAGCATACTGAAACACTTTGCTAATTGCTAATCACGGCTATATAAATAACCAAGTTTAGACCTCTTCGCGGGGTTTACTTTTCAATTTTATTATAATTAGCATATTTTAAATATTTTACATTTAGTTGGATACGACACGCCCAGTATACTGCACATATTACCGCTGATCACCCCGAATACGGTATCAGTTTTCGAAGACCGGTCGTAGAATTTAATTACCAATAGACAATCAAGATTGGCGGAAATAGAAGCTGAACGTTGGCGGGGCAAATCCGGCGGACATGCCGGCCGGATAGCAACGGTCGGAATCCAATTAGCTATGCGCGAAGAGCATTACAGGGAACGTGTTCCAATTCATCGCGGCCGTTCCCATGAAAACGGCCCCCAACGTAAAACCGGTCCGCTAGCTTTGAATATATTTAAATGGAAATTCGCTTTATACTTTACGGTTCTTCATAAAATGTTCGGGGATTTAAAATTCATATGAGCGAGGGTATGAGTACTGAGCTGTGATGGTGGTTAGGGTGCGATGGGAAGTGTATTTCTGTTTCCACTTAACCGGCGTCGGATTATAATCCCCAGAGGTATAGAGAAAATTCTAGATGTCCTCGGATGATTGATCTACGAAATAAAAATTAAATGTTATATAATGTAAGCACGATAAATCTGGAGGTGTACTCAATGTATTGCTCCCTTTTTTAAAAATGTTCGGTTAAGATAAAGTATATCACTATACCTTGAGGGAATTAGTAGTCTTAGGAATTAGTAGTGCAATTTTCTAATAGTTAAAGCTGTGAGCATTAATTTTAATCACTCTAGTTCTGTAGGAATTGAACTTTCCTGACCTCTTATGAGCAGAAAGGTTCGAGACCAAAAGGTTTAAAATAAAAATTGTTTACAAGGAAACAATCAGTATTTAGCAAATATTTGAAGTGTACACTTCTGAAGAAGACACCCCTCCCCCATCCGCGACCACAACTATAGTTTCAATAACCAACCCATATTATATTATTAATTTAACTTTCAATAAATTATAAACATCAAAGTTGAATGCCCACCGAAACTTTCGGTGACATGGAGTTGTCCGAAGTTTTAGAAGTTGTTAATTTCTAAAAGCTAAATTATATTAGCTCTTTATGTGACTACACGGAGGAACTAGAAGTTTAAGGGAACTAATTTAACAGTAACACGCCTTTGTTCCTCCCGGCCTCCACTCCGCTCGTGCACACACCCAGTGTAATATCAGGTCGCAGGAATCCTTTGAATAATTCAAAATGTGTACTTAAGCCGGAACCACTTACAAAAGCCGTTCCGCACCGTCTAGGCCAGATTTGTGAATATATCGGTTTTCGATTTCGCTCTATCAATAATAATTAAGGAAACTGACCGTATTAAATGGTAATATCCGATAGCCATTCGGTTATTATGGTAATACGAGGTTTACTATATTGCTATACGGTATCAAATCTCAACTTTATAAGAAAGATAGCTAAGCATGGACTGATATGCTCTTTTTCTTCTATCATACGATGTAGGTTATATATTATATATTCAAATAGTGATTATTCCCTTACATTCGGTTAGACTACAAAGCTCTAAAAGTAAAAACCGTGCTAAAATCAATAACGCCTTGCTATATACAATAAATAATACATCGGAAATCTGGACCTTTTGGAAAATATTTTTTCATAAGCTAATGATTAAACTATTCTCAATGGAAACTGAGGTATTTCGGGCCCCGGGCAATTGCTATTTAGTAGTATTTAATTTAAAATTGCATACTTTATATGCTTTAATAATTCTGCTCATTCAGATTGTTTGATATATTTCGGCATCAATCCGCGAGAGTATATTAGACTTTCAGAGACAGGTAAAATATTAACAGTTCCAGGAATAATATCAGTCAGGGAGTTAACCTGGCTTTAGCCGGCTTGGAAGCTACCAAGGACTGTCACGGTAATTATTAATTCGTTTACCTTCAGTATTGATCATTTACATTACCATCGAGGTAAAATATTATTTTCGGACAAACCTTTATCAGCTCTCCTTTTTTTGAGTACTTAGCAAAATACAGGGCATAATGGGTAACTACGCTTAAAAGTATTTAATTTTCTGACTCATTATGTGTAATATAAAATGATATGATAGATGGTACAATGTTTCTCTTGTGGGAAAGCGAAGAAGAAAAATCAGACAAGTGACATAAATATCAGAAAAACGCTTTTTCTAAATACTTCTACACCTTATACCTGATCGCAACGATATTGTTACAGGAATTCCTTTCGAAAACTTTTTGAGTGGTTCGCATATTCTGATACTTAGTGAATCAACAATTTCAGGCCCAATAGAAGCGTTGTTCTAATGCTGTTGACGCTTCCGCGATCTTCCGTAAGGGTTAAATACGACCGACTGGGGAACTTGAACGTTGCATAATAGATACGCGGTTTAAAGTTTTGTTCAGTCCGACCGCAGGAATAATGTAATGAACGCCAGTACATTCTTCACAGCTTTTCTCCATTAGACTGTCGAGTAGTTTGAAATTTAATATTTAAAACTTGGAAACTGAAACTTGTTAATTCCTGTAGGGCGGTAATTCTATCTTTGGGCTTAAATCTGAGTTACCTGAGTCCCGAGATACCGCAGGTAACTGACTTAGCAGGTAGGTTACTTTGATAACATTCTCTGAACTTGAAAGGCTTCGCCTACGTATATATAAATTTCACCCGGATATTGTCTCCATTATTTAATTAACTACTTTTAATAAAATGAATATTTCTTTTTATTCTGAGGACAATATAAGGAAGTATTTAACTATAATTACCAGAAGTTTCTACTAATAAATTTTTCATTACCCATTACAGAAAGACATTCTACAATTTCGAAATATATAATTATCATGTTAAAAAAATGGATTATGTAGTTGGCTCAAATTGCATTACTATTACAACATTACTTTAGTATTACTTACTATTAGGAATAAATTATTCCCATTTCTTTTTAAGCCGAATAGGCGTCCCTTTATTAATGTTGTAAATTATATTAACTATCTCGGTGACGGTGTAAAGTGACCCGGAGGTGCAGTTATCTGTGAGTGTTCGATAGCAGTGAAGAGGAGTTCGGTCATGGAACAAGCGGGATACGAGGGGGTGGCACTCATTCTCTTTAATGGCCAATTATATGAGAGCGTTCAACTTGATTAGGCGAAAATAATTTGAGAACACGCCGGCTCGGCACCCCTTTCCCCAATAATCCGTGAGTAAGTGCAGGTAACTTGATTAACGCCGGCAGCTCCCATGAAAACAGATTGGGGAGCAATTTATTTTACGGCTGAATTTGGTCTGGATCCAGTAAACGCTCGATGTGAAATCGTATTTATCTCCGTAATATTACTTATTTACGCTCAATAATTCATGGATCGCTCAATTGATGAAGGAACCGTTTGTCCCGCTTAGGAAGAAGATTAAATTAATTAATAATTGTCCCGATCAATATTTTTTTAGTCAGGATGCTTCACTGGAGACCGTGTGTAATTTGACTATCGTAAAGATAGGAAACTGTAGATTAGGAGTAAGATATTAAATTTGTTAACTCGTTCCCTACCAACCGTCACATATATGTGACAGCTTTTTTTTACCACAACCCAACGTCACACATATGTGACAGATATTTTTCACAATTTACAAAGGCATGTTTGAACATGTTGAGTATTGAACAAAATTGTTAAGTTCTAAAAGTGTAAAATGTATGAAGTCTGTACTCGGTCTGCTCTCGCATTACATTATTTAGAGTCTCTATAACAGTTGAATAGGTCGTTTTAGCAGGGTTAGTGAAATCAAAACAGGCAATAAGTTAAATTTAAAAAGGAAAAGATTTTGCGAAGCAAAATTATTAAAATTGTTATGTAAGTAGCTAGATATAAGCGAGCTATAAAAATTATTACATTTAATATTTTTTTAAAAATTTTGGGCTATGGTGGATGTTTTCTCCAGAAGACCCTGGTAGCGAACTGGTTAAGGGCATTTACTGGCAGGTTTTATTATATTTCTGACTAGGAAAATTCAAAATCATATTGAGGCTGTCAGTGACCCAGAAGCAGTATATTTTCTAAGAGGGCGGGATTACTTTCGGCGAGTCTTCACGCGACTCTAAGCTGGATTTACGGATCACGGCCCGGTGCGTGACTGCCCCGAAGAAACCAGTGCCCGGAGTGCGCGTTCGCCGATAAAACTTTCATGCTTCCGGTCGGACTTCCCTCCAGCAGCCGGCTCCATTCTGGGGCCCTCACACAACCTACGCAATATCCGCCACCGAGCCGGCTCTCTTTTCCAATATAGAGGACACTGAAACAAACATTTCCGTACCCTAACGCCGTGCCATAAAGCTACTGCGATTGTCAACTTATACGCTCAGTTCTCAAATTACTAGAACGTATTTGAATTCTGATATAGAGCAAAGTTTGCTATGAACAATTTTAAGTTAACAGAAAATGTCTTCGAATTGTCTCAATAAGTATCAAAATCGAAAAATAAGATACAGGCAAAAATCCAAGTATGAAACATAACTATGACAGGCAATGCTTTCTCATATCCGTAGGTATTGGCAATTTCAAATTTTCAAAATTCGAGTGATTTGTATCATTTAATTTGTATGTTCTTTATATAAATAAAATCACTGGAACAAACTAGAAATCGAGTTCCACTTCCGGATTTTTCGGACGGTTTAGGGTTCCTGCCATCGAATAACGTCAGGAAATTGCTAGAGTGATTAACGAACATTGTTAGTGAGCATGCGCAACTTATGGATGTACGTCCTTCTCTCTTCGAAAACGAGTTAAAGACCGCAATACGGCCGCTAAGACGGGTAATAAATTGAGGAAGGGCCCGGGGGATTTTCAATTCTGAACATTAAAAACTGAAGGGTGGCGGGGAGGGTCGTTTTTCGGGTATTGGCCGGTCTAACTGCGCCGAGCTGCCGGCACATCGGCTACTTTATTTTTCGCTCGTGTGTCCGACGACCTGCGGCTTCAATTTTTAGCCACCGACTCACCCCCTCCGGCTGTCCCCCCTTCAGCCACATTTTTCCGGTCTCCCGCCGTTCCCGATTTCCGCCAACCGCCCGGCCCTCTATTGGGAACCCTTCTGTTGTAACAGCGTATCGGTTCGTAAAACGAACGCACGAGTACGCACGAATAATTTATTTTCGCGAAATATTAAAATTTAATACCAGGAATGCACCCGCAGAAAAGATGTATTACACGTCAGCATGTCCTGCCAAGTAGTCGAATAGTTTTCGAGTTACATTATTAATACTAACCTTACGAATAATTGGAACACTTTTGTGAAATTATTTTCGTTAACAATTTGTATAATTTATTAAATTTCAAAACCTGTACTTTACATGAGTAGACAATGTTATGACCTTTTGAATAACTATATACAGTCCATTCTGCAGTTTTTGGGAATATCCGTTGGCATTCGGTTAGTAATAAAGTGATGTACAATGAAGAAAACCATCAGGCGACAGAAAACAACACGAATAACATCTTGAAACTCGCCTACTACCCAGTAAAAAAATAATTGATTAAACCAATTGATTATGTTCATTTCATGAAAACTTTAAAATAAGGGCCGCCTATTTCAGAAGCAAAGCAAGCGTTCATTTCTGCCCTACACGATTAAACTCCAGTTTGACACAATCATCCGATGGCCCTCTCTTGTATATATAGATTCCACGGTTACAGTTCGGGTATCAACTATCCCGCTGTTGGGTAAACGCTGTGCATAATGGGGACAAATATAATCTTGATGAAGCCAATAATTTGAAATAATGGGGCGCTCACGATCGGTCAACTATTCGCGTGCCCGTCCCCTGTTTTGCATAGGGCCCAGATACCGCCCTCTTCATCTCTCTCTCACTCACACTCTCTCTCTCTCTTTCCATCCATTGGGGTCCGAATTTACATACAGCCCACGGTGCCACAAGTATCCGCTATTTTAATCCCGCTTCTCTATGTGAACGGTTTTCCTCTAAAAATAATCTGCTAAGGGTCCCCAATGAAAGGGAACGTCGGTTCCAATGATTGGTCTCCATCAAACGCAACCCTTTTCCCTCTGAACGTACCTGGTGAAGCACTATCTGGTTTGGAAAATGGTACTACAAACCCTCGCGGAACAACAGATAATCCGAACGAAACGATTGTTTAGACATATATTTCAGAAGAGGACATAATACATAATGTTATTTTGCGCTTTCCAACATATATGCTGGGAAGGCGAAAGCCTCGATTTAGATTGGTCCGACGCGTGGAAAGAATATTTTTCAGGTCGATATGTAGAAAATGGTTTTCGCTCGGGTAGCGCAGGGAGCGGGGACCACCGGCGCTCCGTGGGAGAACCTCAAATGTACCGACACGTTTTAAACTTCACGCTCGAGATCATACGCGGAAACAATTTTCCCAGGGACTCGGCGGGTGGCCCCATTCTTCCGTGCATTTCCTTTCGATATCGGACGAGAACTTCTCCCCGTGGAAATACGCCGAAACAGCCGCAGGCGCTTTTATCCTCCGGGGGTTCGGAGGGTCCCGAATTGAAAGTAGGACACAATGGGACCCGAAGAAAATTAAACTTGTCGAACAATATGTATTGAAATTGTTCCTGTGAAAAGAAAATATGATCTTTGTTTGCCGGTAATTGTAACGATCCTCCCACCAACGATTTTATTTCTGAAGGAATGAACTATTTCGCACAATTTTTTTGTTATGTTCAAATTTACCTTTCATTGAGCTTGAGAAATTATAGGTTTTTTCTCTTATTTCAAGCAAAAATGAAGATGAAAGATTGCCTAATATTTATAATAGGTCTAGATATACCTAAGACGACCCGGAAGAGAAGTATTTATTGTATATCCGTGTTATATTGGCTGGTAGTTGGCATTTATAGGGCATTTCAGTAAATGGGGTCATGAGAGTAAATTAGCATTTATTATCACTCAGTATCAAGCCCATCTGTTTACATGTTAAATACTATTAAACCTCCTAGCAATAATCCTTCCTCAACTATGATGAGAGTAGAAAATTATATTCAATTGATCGGGAAATTCATTTGTACACAATTATATTGTGATTGTATTGGTGATATTGCCATTATTAATATGTGTTCCATTCTATCTATGAGAATATTATGCTTTTATTTGTCGTTTGAAATATACAACATACTCTGTTCGGTAAAAATATATGATTCAATATCTAAACGGTTATTGATGTAATTCTTTGTTAGAATTTAAGGGTAAACGTGGTATCTTGAAAATGTTCCAAATTATTTGCCTCGGTACGCTTGAATTATCAGTGAATCACGCATTCTTAACGCTTCAAGCAACATAGAAGTTAATTTTGTACAGAAATGTATTTTAGATTATTTTCAAATCTAAATGAAACGCGAATTTAAAATGCATTTGTGTAACAGTAGGGAGCAAATCAAGAAATTAATAATTCAGGCGATATGTCGACTTTATTTTGCACTGTCCGATGTGCCTACAAAGGGAGGCGGAATATACTACGCCAGGTCGGATCAGGAGTGACAGGGTATTGTCTTTGCGAAAAAGCAATATTTCTGTATGGTAAAGGCAAAGGGGCCAATTAGGCCCGGGGTATGAAGATATTGAAATATCATCAACGGATATCAATTTGTTCGCTGCTTCGTTCCTAAATTTACATTGTTACCCGCTCGGAGTTGGTAATTACCGAAGCAATAATATCGGGGGAAATGTCCCCATCCGAGAAACAGAGAGAGGGAATTCCAGAAGGTAATATCGTGTCCAGTATTGTTCGGAATTAACCCTTACTTCACGTAACTGGATGACATATAGGAACCAGAAGAATGTATATATTGATACTGTAATATTCGGCTAGTAATTGGAACTAGGTGCAAAGCCGTAAAAAGCGGAGCCTGGATAATCCAGATGTCTAACATATTTTTCTTTGGCCACAATATGCATTTTTATTTTTATTCATTTACTGTAATAATGTGTTTGTTGCTGTTTTAGCCAGAAAATCTTTATTATTTAGCCGTTTGAAACCTTCAGATCACTGACCTGAATCACTGGAAAAATAATTAATTTCATAAAGGAATAATTAATTGTACGGTTAGATCTTATGATGAAGTTGCCTTCTTTCTTTACACAAGAAATATTACTAGGCTGAATATACTGTAGAATTACTTTCAATTGAACTATTTCTTTCTGAAAAGTGCATTAATTTGTCTTCAGTAGACACGCAGATTAAATTAAGTAGCCTTTCTTCTTAACAGAAACAAGCCATTTTGAATTTTCCAACTCGGAACTGATTATATGATTGCGGCTAGAAATTTAATACCGGTTAATTAAAAATAAATAGAATTATTTATTCCTGGGAAAAGGATTCGGCTCAAATTGAGACCCAGCCGTTCCGCAATTTCCTCTCGGCCAGAGAAAAGTCATGCTTGATTTAACGGCGCGGCGACCCGCCCCCTCCGTCCGCTATCTTGTTTCCCAGTCTTTGGAACCGGAGCTGCCCGCCAACCCCCGGCCGAGAGGGATGGAGATTGATGGTAGGAAAATGAGAGCGAGAGAGAGAGAGAGAGAGAGAGAGAGAGAGACAGACGAAGATGGAGAACGGGGAATGCAGTCCTTGTTCCTGCCGGGGCGCTTTGTTCCATCTCCGCGTGGGAGTTTTAAGTTTCGCCCCGTTTTAAATCCAAGAGACTCGCACGGGAAATAAGGAAAAGGGGGACTAATGCACCTGACCCCATTCCTGGGGTTCCAATACCTTCTCCCGATCTCTCATGAATATTTGAATTGAATAAAATCATAGCGCACTCCGTCCGGGATAGTACAGTTGTGCAACAGAAATCCTGAGCAGTCGGGCGTGGCTCAATTTCAGTTTCACAGAAAACAGCATTGATTTTATTAAATATATTAGAACAAAATTTCATTTTCATATTTAAGTTAGATTTTATTAAATTCGATTTCATTTTATGTAATACTTATTATGACAAAAGGAAACCAACTAAGGTAGAGCATAGGATACGTTCTTGGAAGTTAACCTCCAACGTCAATATCGGTTAATGAGCCTCGGGATTTCTATTTGTCCGAGAATCTTCGTGGTTTTGAAAGGACTTAAGTGAGTTCCAGTAGAAAGGCTATACAATTATACGAGTACACAATTTGCAAAAGTCCTCTCATAGCTATTTTAATTGTTGCCGTTGCTGAAATCGCAGTGGGACTTATTAGCCCGTATTATATCAGTCGGGCAATGGATTAGAGTCGGTACGTGTCAGGTCAATTAGACACGCTCTAATTAGTCAAGTGGAAACTGGAGTGAGCGTACAGTTGCTGCTAGCGGTAGAAGTGGGGCGTTAACATCCGAATCAATCACCCTCCCCCCAATTACCGTCCCACCAAAACCGGTAACGGTAACGTATATATATATATATATCAGGGATTCCGTTTCAAATATTTGGGGCTGCAAATTAGGGGCCGGCTAGAAAAGCCGTCGGGAATAGAAACAGAGCTCGCGTTCCGGTAATAACCGACCAGGCCCCGGTTAAACTCACGCCACGTTTCCTCGGCCGCCCGCTGGTACGCCTTCTGCGCGGTTCCCATTTCGCCTCTAACTGTGGAAAACTAGGTGTTGAGAAAGTTCAATAATTGAGCGTGCAAACAAAGCTATTTTCAATGAGCACATCGCATTACGAAAATTTCTTAATCAAATACTGCAGAGATGACAAATACTCAACGCGCATTTATTTGAGACTTAAGTAGGTAATAATGTACAATATCGTAAACGAAAAGTTGTATTTATATATGAGATAAAAATAAAAGTAAATAGATGAATGTACGCGTATTTATAATATTTACTAATAATAACAATAATTTAATATATGTAAGAGCGATATTGCTCATCAATTATAAATATTAAAAATTTGACTGTGTTCCCAAAAATTTGCGCTGGGTTCTACTCAAGAAAATAAATTCATTAAAAAATATCAATATACTCAAAATGTTAAATACGCAAAATTATATCATGTAGTAGTTTCGTATGAAGGAGAAGTTTCACTACGAAATTAGAAAATTATTTGAGTGTGAAAATAAAACTTGAATTAGTTGTGGGATCTAGTATCAAATAGATCCTTGTTTTCACAATTTATCGAATGAGAAGGCAGCAGTGTCTGTCAAATTAGCATTGCAGCATAAGTACACAGACTAAGTTACTGTCCTTTTTAAGAGCCGTGACTTGAATGACTCCGTGATAATGTGCGTGACCGGGCTGGTAGCCGTAAATAGGAATTTGAATAAACGGGTAAGGTGGTTTGAAAGCGTAATAAAACTTACCACGAAAACCTATATCGGGTTTAAACGGTAATTTCTATGGAAACAATCAAGTTGAAATATATTCGGACGTTGTTTTCGGAGTCAAACTCAATACAACTTCTCGCCCATTTCAGGTTTTTACACGAATATTTAAAGAGGTTTTCTCGTCATTCATTCGCCGAAAATTCTTTAATCAATTGTGTGTTTATTCGACCAAATTTATGCCTATTTTATTTTTATTAAAACAGAAATTGTCATTCAAATAAATACATTCATGTAACCAGTATGAAAATAATTTTAGATAGACTTCTATATCAATATGTTTGACGTTTAATACCGTTGTGAAAATAATGTAGTAATAATAATAATACAAATGTGCAACGCATTCAGAGGGAGCCACTCTATTTATGATTACACCTATTAACTTAATTGAGTTTGATTGAAACAATTTGTCCATTCATTTGTATCAACAGAGCATTGTTCTCCCTGCAAATCGCACATTAATGTAACAATAATACCATCGTAATTGAGGGTTAATTACGTGCAATTAGCTCAAATCTATGGACCTACGCAACACGGAACGGTCTGATTTAATCATAAGTAACCGTCATTAATTATCAAAATTGTTTTCCTTAGTAATGGTTGTTATTTTTGGGACGATGGAATTTAAATTTGTTTTCGTTTGTTTTCATTTCAGCCTACGGAAACCTCGGCTCAGTGCTGAGTTCACAGGGCAGGGTGGAGGAGGCCGAACAGTCCTTCAGAATGGCGCTGAAATACAGGCCCAACATGGCAGAAGTTCACTACAACCTGTAAGTATGGAATAGCGTCCGTTTCATTGAATAAACGATCACTTCAATGTAAAAATTTAAGTTTTACGACATTATAGAGCATAAAAACAGCCGTCTTTCGCGCATTACAGTCGAAAAATATGAAATTGTTTTATATACTCTACAATATGCTATACAAAGAAAAGATCGTTTTAAAATTAGGCTCGGAATTATGAGGATGTTGATTTATTGATATAGATCCTGTTAAGGGATTCAGGATGTTGGGAAGTTTTATTTAACTACCGCCTACAGAAACCCTCCGCTAGATAACTAGGTTGGGGTTCTAAATCCTCCCTGCTTAATTTGTAAGTCCATAAACATTCTTAGTACAGTTCCAATTTCCCCAGGCACGAAAGGAAATGTTTACCAGTTCATTGTCTCTGGTGACAGGCGGGATCAGATTTTACAGCCGCTCAACCTAACAACCATTTCTTAAAATGTACCTCAAACGTTCTTAAATAATTAAAAAATCTGAAAATGAATTATTATAGTGCACTATTTTCCTGTTTTATAAACAATTTTTCAATTTAAGGATGAACAATTTGTTTGTACGGTGGGTTTTTTTATAATTTCAATGCACTACGAAGATATTTAACGATATGAAACTATTATTAAATTAAGAACGAAAACTAGCTCTATGTTAATTTGAGTTAAATTATAACATAAATTACTGTATTCACGAATTTGAACAAGTACTATGATAAAGTCAATATACAGTCAAGTTCTTAGCGATCGATTAGAAAACGTTACTAACGTATATAGCACTCGGCCACACGAAGATACCAAAAGACGAAATTATTTTCATTTTTCTCAGAATCGTGTCAGTTTCCAGATTAGGGTAGTCCCAATAAACGGATCTGTTAATCCCTTCCCCTCTAATAATAATTCCGATTTCTTATCTTGGGAATCCAAAGGGAAATTAAAAGGGGCTCAGGGGAAACTGAGGGGCCCTGGAAGAGAAAGGGACACAGTTGAAACGGCCATTTGAAATGCAAATGTAAGCTGAAGGCGGCCTAACTTTCTGCTGAATCCCGTGCACAATTTCCCCCTTACAAATTTATTCTGGCTGTCAGTTTGTACAGTTTTATTACAGATCACTAGCTCCGTCCAGGGCTTATTGGCGAGAGAGTTGCCGTCTAATAAGTCACTTCAGTTTAATGATCATTTAATATTCAGATATTCTAGTTCATATCTTGATACATAATCGATCTGCGAAATTATGTAACAAAATATTGTTAAGTGAAATTATTAACAGGACGTAAATAATATACATTTAAATGAAGTCTCTTATATCACATCCAGTGTTTAATAAATTCACGATAAGTTGAAAAGCAAAAAACATTTGTGGAAATTATGTCCAACTAAATAGTGAATAATAGTCAATGTCAGTTCGTAAACAAAGCGGAGAGTAGAAGACATTTTAATTAGTGAGTTAATAATTTTATATTATGTTTTCATCTTTCTAAATGAGCGATGAAACGCCCGAGAGGAGACAGACGATAAAACAGGCGACAATATTTCGAACCAGTGGAGACGTTTCCTTAATAGAAAGTAACAAGCCGTGTTCCTCTCAGTAATAATTTGCCATAACTTCAACTATGTCCCTATTTCATTAGATATTTCATAGTTAATATTCCACATTTTGACTTAATATCCATTTAACGGATACATACTAAAGTTTATCAATCAGGATGCTTCAGTTTGAAGAAAAATTATCTTCAATAACTGAACTGAAAATATTTTATTTTAATTATCGTTGAAATATGTTGCCAATTTTCGTATACTTCCACTGAGTCTTCTATGAGTTTAGCATTTCGTTAAAATGCTACTCTGTAACGAATGGTACTGATCCAGTGCATATGGATGAGCTTGTACTAGATTTACACAACAGTGATGCACGCCAGAGTATTGTGATATTTACCCGAAAGGAACGCCATTTTTTCGGGTGGCACCTCGTTCGCGATATTGAAAGGGGTCGTCCTCGTGAAGGTTATGTCCCCCGCCCTTCATAAGGACAATGAAATTTGGGACTCGGCGAACTTTTATCGGACACGCGTCCCGCTTTAAGTTTTAGTCGGTCTAGTGGACCAAGTTTTGAAGGGGTGGAGAAGGGTGGAGGGAGGTGGTCCGCGCTCCGAGCGCTTTAGGTAATGGAGTGAAGGACAGAGAGAATATTTAGTGCCAGAGTGAGAGAGATAGAGAGAGAGAGTATGAGAGAGAAGTGAGGGAGGGAGCGAGAAGAGAGTGTGAGGGAGAAAGTGAGAGGGAGCGTTAGAGAGTTAGAGAGCGGGGGAGAGTGTCCCGGGGCACTTAGTCCGTGGCGCGAGGATTAGCCAACTACCAGTGACGGAGCATAACTTAAACCAAACTGAACCAACTGTGTCAAATGACTCCCGACATTGTGGACCTCCCATACTCGCCCATCAACCGAGTCTCTTCTCCAAGAAACTGCTTCAAATTTTAACTGTCGTCGCACTTTACAAACGACATTAAAACCTCTCCGCCGTATTACCTTATGATTTATTATAATAGCCTGTATAATAAAGTTAACTGAAATAAAAAATTTAGTAGGATATTATTTCATAAAAAAAGAACACTGTTTTCAATTGACTCTATTAAAATATTTCCCTACCGTAGCAGTAGTAGTGGTGCACTCAACTATGAAAGGTCAATATACCAATTGGGAGCCATCCATGGGGAACAAAGCCGGAAATATCACAACCTATGTATTCACGTGTGAGTGTATCTGTATACTGTAACCTTTCGGTTCGAACAACGTTCAAAACACCCAATGAAGATTTATTTCTAGTGGTCGATTAAAGTTTTCATTTCAAATATATTGAAATTGCTGCTTTAAAATAGCTTTATATCATAACATTGTATTTTATTTCCAGAACTAATCAATTCACGCTAAAAAGCTGAATTCTTTCAAAACTCAAATTTTATACTTCGAACTTATTTTCGTACTTTATGGAATTCATTGAAAACGAGATGTGATATAGTCTTCGAAAAGAAAAATACACTTTACTGTTACCGCGTATTACGACTATAATTAGTGTATACTGACGGGATAAGGCGTTTGAAATTGTATTCTATATTGAAATGATATTGGTCCGGTGTTATTGAAATAATGGTAGAATGGGGTATAACGGCGGTGATCGGTTGTGCCGGCTGCAAACAGACGTGACGGACGGAGGTTGTTCTCTAGTTGGTATTCGCGCGGACCCTTTCACCGAGGCGGACCTGTCTGTTTTCGTTGGCAGAAGAGATGTGCAAATAAGAAGTTGCCCGGCATACAAAGTACCCGCCGCCGATCCTCACCTCCGGTTCAACTCCGCTCAAATTGTGTTCCTATTGTCTCTTCCTTAAGGAAGCTTTGGCGGCGGGGTGGCTGGGTGGGGTAGGAAAGAAACTCTACAAATCCAACAGGCCTCCTCCGTTACTTTCTGTTTACAAGTTGGGATTTTTTTTTTCAGTTGTTTCACCCGCTCGAAGAAGAGTTTCGGCATGGGCCTGAAAGTACGGCTTAACTCTAACTAATGTGCCTCACGAATATACAAATTCGTATATCCCGAGAGATTCGCACGAACGTACCATGGCCGGTTTGTTTTACAGACCTTTGAGATATTGTTACGTAGAATGTTGTCGATTCGTTACAATCAAAAGATAAAGATTAATTACACAACGTGGTAATATGCTGATGAGACCAAATTTTTCAGAGACACATTAAATGTACGACGAATTTATCATTTACATCGCCTTCTCGCTACAGTCAGTAGCATACCATTAGTTTATACAGTGGGTGATCGGTTAACGAACATAATCCGTTCCAAGATTATGTTCGCTATCCGAATTGTTCGTTAACCGAACACCGATTTACCATATGTATATGTTAATGGGAATTCGATTACATAATTCGTTCTGGAGATCCTAAATTTGAATTTAAAAAAATGTGATGACGTGCAGCGCACGCGCACATCCATTTTCAGGACGAATTGAGGACTGGTGTCGGGTGTTCTGAGAGCCGAGAGGTTTTCGTTAGAATTAGTTTTTGTTCGTTATCCGAATATTGTTCGTTGTCCGAACACAAAAATCTTTCCTGAAAGTGTTCGTTGTCCGATTTGTTCGCTGTCCGTACTGTTCGTTAACCGATCACCCACTGTATATAATAGCAAATTCCTGCATTCGTGTACTATGTAAATACCATTAATTATAAGTATAAACATAGTAAAACTATGTTTACTATTCACTCCCATGTCATTAACATTCCATTTCAACGTACAGATCCGGAGGCGAAATCGAATAGTCCACGAGTTAAATAATATTCCAAACACGCCGCACACAAATATCAGGAATGCTAATATGTAAATTGTAATGAGCTTGCACCATGAATAATGCTGTTCCACTATTAATTACGGATATAATACTGAAACTGACCCAATCTAATACATGAAAGTGTGAAAACAGGATATTGCATTGCGTGCAATTTACAGGAAAAATAAAATAATATCCACCCCACGTACAATTTTCTGAACATAGTGTTATTACTTTCAGATACTTTGCCACCCCTGCATTGAAATCGTATTGATAAAATTTCGCGAAGCATTTGTGCAGTATATTGACCTCCTAAATTGTTTTTATTACCATACCATTTATGCGAATATATTACTGAGACGTCCCCTAAGCAATATTCTCGTGTCTTGTACAGATATCACTCGCCGCACAGTTGGCTTTCGGAGAATGTAAATTGGTATACACTGTTATATATCTCGGGTCGATCGTACACGATTACGGCTACTCCTATAACAATTATTATTATATTTGAGCAGAATACAACGATTAGATTTATTTTATGCCGATAAATAAAGAATATTAATTGTGGAAATATTCTTAAATCAGTAATAGCCTTACAGACCTCTCGAAAAAGCTTTAAAACGTAATTGTTGCGAGAATGATCTGCCAAAAAATGAAAACGTAAACAAAATTTCATTAGGCATTTGACAGTAGCGTTGCAAATTCGAAATAAATTTATTCCTACTCTCCTTATTTTGGATGTGTTATGTGATTAATTTAAAACATCTATTTGGTGTCCGTGAGACTTTTGAATACCGCCATTTTTGCGATCTTTTCAATTATGTGTCTTTTCACAGCACTGTCATTGTCGTTTTACTGTGTAGCAAAGTCACCGCACTTCAGAAAACACCTCAACACAAGATTTTTATTCCCCAAAACGTGTGAATTTCCTACCTAAATATGTACAAAGTTCTGTGTCGCGTAATTTGAGAATGCCGCTAAT
This sequence comes from Lethocerus indicus, assembly GCA_019843655.1. Classification (NCBI taxonomy): domain Eukaryota; kingdom Metazoa; phylum Arthropoda; class Insecta; order Hemiptera; family Belostomatidae; genus Lethocerus; species Lethocerus indicus. The sequence continues at coordinate 9,463,835 of JACDQD010000006.1, forward strand.
TAAATAAGGAAAGATTTAAATCTATATATATTTGCGGTCTAGGATAAATAAATTATAAGTAATCGGGAAAGTGGCCTGTCTCTAGCGAATTTCGCAGTCGTAACCCCAGCGAAAGGAACGTTTAACGGGGACCGCGTACTGAATCCGTAGCGAGTTAAATGTTGAGGTTTAAAGGGCGGTGGAGGGCCGGTACCTGTGGCTGTTCAACACGAAGTGTGTTGCTCAAAGCCTATGTAGACGGGCGTCTATAACGTGGGGCGGGGGGGTGGCTCGATTAATATCCAAACCGTTATATTGATCCCCTCGGCTGTCTCTGGGCCGCCCGCTCTCACTTTCTCACTCGCGCCTTCTCGCCCTCTCTGCCTGGCCCGCATCAACGCCCAAAGCCCTGATACGGCATAATCTGAACAATCGATACCACAGACTCCACTAATCATCCATCCTGTCGAATATCACCCGGTAAGCTCCTCATTCCACGAGAGTCTTTCAAAATATAATTAGGAATTTAGATTTAATCCCTTTAGATTAGTTTTATTATTAGGTAAGATTTATGAGTGTGGAACACAGATTAAACGTGCCCGGTCCTGTCGTTATTTTATATTCATTTATACAACACAGACTTCGAGAGCATCAGATCATAAATATTCTGTTTGCCATTCACTTATAAACGTTTAGAGCATACTAAAGCGCGATCACTATGATTAATATTCATATTAATTTATTCAACAATGAACAACGCTGGTACTCCCCGATCTACTTTCACAATACAAAATCAGGTAGCACGTTCATAAATTATGTGATTAATGTACGACACAAATTCTAAAACGCACTTCACGCGTGATAATAAACGCCCAATTCAATTTAATGAAATTTGAGCAATTTCTAATTTATCTAAGCAACCTATGGAATGGCTAAATTTTCGATTATTCCGCGTTATTATTATAACCGATTGAGATTAATGTTAGTCTGAACACGATACATTTCGTAATGTTGACGCTGCGGGGAAACCCACTGTTTCGGCACGTGCACCTCATTCGGTATATATTCGGGAATATATATTAGTGCCAACATGTCGCGCAGGTCAATGCAAACAGACTACTGTTGGTTCAAGACTGCTTCAACACGCATTAAACTTGACAGAAGAGCGGTCGGACTAGGTTTGTTTTGGATCGGAGTCCCGGACATAAAACACGAACGGATTGAATGCAGTAAAATCAATTTCACATATTCACTAATAGTTACTAGCGATGATAATGTTTAAAAATAAGTTAAATTTAAGTTATTTGATGACCGAGGAATTGGGTAAAATTCGTTTAGCTAAATGGTTGCTTAGAAGTAATACCCGCGTTGAAATAAAAAATCAGTAATTGAACTAAATCACAAAATATTACTGTGAACAAATAACTAATTAATATATCAATCTATTAATGAAATGGATTATTATAATAATATTTTATTTATTATAGCTTTGGAATATTCAAAGCAAAATTATGCATTTTTTTACTGAATGAAATTTGTTTAAATGTACTTCTCTGTATTTAAGAAAAAATGTCCCATAGTTTTTCAATACGTACCTGAAATACTGTGTTGAAAGTAAATAGGTGCATGCCCATCGATCATATTGTTATACGAAGGATAGCTTGCTGGATAAATTAAATTCCGCGTTACTATTCAGATATAGGCGATCTCAATATATGTCAGTTCAACGTCTGCAACAGGCATAGGTACGTAAGCCTCAGGTAGTCAATTCGAAGCCCCTTACATTAGTAGGGGGGTCGACGAACCATTGTAATCTAGCCGGCGGTCACCCCACCCCCTGTCCCAACCATTACCTAATACGCGGCCCCGGGCACAGATGTGTTCCCTGGATTACTAATATTAACTGTAAACGTCTAACGCACGGGTGATTGAGTACGCAGTTAGGATTACACATGTTAAATTTATGGCGTCCCGTCGGTATCCGGTGGCCCCTGCCTTATGGTGGATGAGGTTGGAGGAAAACCAAAAAAATAATTGGCACAAGCACATTGTAAATTTTTATGTTTTCTAAGCTGACAAGTACCAAATAATTGCTACTGAAGAGCGCGTGAATTACTTTAATTCTGTTGTATTATATTTCACTGAGGAACATACTTTTAAATTTGAATTGGTAGTAAATTAACGATGACTTTAGTCATCAAACTTTATTTCGATATTATATAAATTGAAGAAGAACAATAAATTATCATTAAATGAATTATTTACGGTATCCAAGTTGGGAATAAAACTTAGGATGCATATTCTGAAAATAAATCTGTATATAAAAGAGTACTGGCTATTTTTACTAATACGGCGCTGATACTAGACTACGATACACATCGACAATGCATGTTTAGTATCATCGGCGTACTGTTTATTTCATTCCTATTTATTATGGCTTGTATACACGAAATTATTTTTTTACTATTTTTCTAACATAGCGAAATTATTTTATATTTCCAATTTAATAAATTCAATAACATTGAGTCCCTTTAACATATTTACAAAATGAAATTTCCTACAGTTGCATCAGGTACGTTTTAGAAATTCATTGTTCGTCGCTAACCCTCTCAAAATATAATTTAATGTTTGTCTAATAATTTGCTTCACCCCCGTTTTCGCTCTCCATTTCGCGATTTATTTCCATAAACGACGTTTTCCCTCCGACATAGTTTGAGAAAGATACAAGGGGTGTTACCCTCTAGTCTACCGTTGACGGGCGACCCCGCCTCTCCGCTCAGACCGAACACAGAGGTACACCTCCAACATAACAGTTACAAATTAACGAATTTAATTCGGCGCATTTGCGTTTCACGTACCGCAGGCGGCGGCGGTGATCTACGCCACTCGTCTATATGATAATTTTCCCCCCCCGTCACGGTCAATTCACTTCTCCAGGAGGCGCCGAACACTTATGAAGTTCTATTTTAATGGACGCCCCACATGTGTACAATGTTTCCGCCCTCCTGTATAAATATAGCCATAATTCAAGCAGCGCCCTCAATTATACGAAGTCATTGCCCTTCCCTTCTTGCCCGAACTTCAACCCTTGTGCGACACTTATTTACGTAACAAGACACTAATATCTTTGTACGTAGTTCATAATTCGTGTCATGTAATTTATCAGTAAACAAGAACAAAACCGGTATGGCTGATTTGAATAAAAAATGTAATTTGCATGTAATTTAACATTTCACAGCTATATATTTTCCTTAAATTAGTGTAAGAGTAAATAATATGTTTTTGATTATAAACTAGTACCTATTAAGTACACAAATTTCAGTATTAATGTATATTACGAACAAATTTTATTGCGGAATGCTATTAAATATAATTTGTAGTTTATTGTTCTAAGCAACCACGTTGCAAACATTAATGTGATTAATTAATTATACTATATATTCGATGCTTAAATGACATTAATAACAAGTCCGCTGATTTGGAGCTTGTGCTGCTACTAAAGACGGCTGGAATTCTTAACCGATTCTACTGCCACCTCAGGAAGTTTTCATAACCACTCTTACGCCTTTTTTTTGACACTGAAGAAATTTCACATTCACTGCAAGTTTTATAAACCAGACTCCAAAAAATAGTTTCAAATATTTTACTTATTTTCAGAAATAGGCGTGAAATATTTTCTCGGCCTGTGACAGACGGTATTTATGGGCCTCGGTTAAAAATATAATTTATCTCCAGTTAAGTTTTTGCGCCTTATCGTTTAACCTCCGCCGAGGGTTCACTACTGGGGGCTGGGCGGCGAGTAACCGTTACGAAACTTTTCTCTCATTCAAATCGGATTCATGAATTCAGTAATTATTGTAAAACGGGCCGTGGGGGGCGGCGGCAGCGATGAAAGGGCGGGGGGTGGTGGGCTCGTAATTGCGCTTAACTGAGCGGAGAACACCGGAATATTTCCAGCCGAAGTTTAGCCCGGACCCGGCGGCCCTAGAACACTTAATATTTGGATACAAATATGCCAGTCATTATTTGCGCATATTAAAAGGATGAAAATGAGTTTGTACGTGTTCAAGCTTACGAAATATCACAATATTATAAAAATACAAAAAATTATCCTGACAGCGAAGATCGATTCAACAATGTTTCTTTCAATTACTTAAACAACGCTATAGTTTTAATTAACCCAATAATAGAAAAGAAGCTGTAAGCCCCGAAGAGGGGATGTCGGGCTTTCTGTTCGAAAACAAAGGGAGGGGGGAAGACACTTAAGCAAAGACTCCCTTCTGGGATTAGACTATGTTTATTCTAATAAACGAAAACAAAGAACACCGGTGAACGTTCCGCTCCGGGGGGGAGGGGAGCAAATAATCCCTAGGGATGGCACTTACCAAACACCAGGCATAGAAGGACCCGCATGGCCCGTGGTCTGCTTCCTAGGGAGTCTGCCAGCCATCCGACGCGGCCTCCTGCTTTAGTGTGGTCCACCCGCTTACTCGCTGAATCTCCGGCCTGTACGAAGAGTCCTCCAGTGGCTGGCTGGCCGGTCCCCGGCTGTCTCGAGGGTCCTCCGGCTGGCTGGCTGGTCCCCGGCTGTCTGAAGGGTCCTTCGGCTGGCTGGCTGGTCTTCCTCTTCTAGTCCGTCCTCTTCTTCTAGCCGGCTCCTCTTCTCCCTGCTCCGATCTCGGACCGCGTATATACCCCCTTGCTTCAGGCGGGACCTCGTTCTTCCTCCTGACGCGGCGGTCGCCACCCCGGGGCTGGGATTCTGGCTGGGGGCGCGCCACGCCCTGCGGCCCCTCTACCACCGGGTGGGGCGGTCCTTGCCCAGGAAGTGTTGAGTCCAGCTGTTTGTGATTCGTTGGTCCACTTGGGATCCCTGACGCAGGAGTTCCCAGCGCCGGTGGCCGGATGTTTTTCGCGGGAACAGCGCGTCACGCCGACGTGGTCCTGTTGAGCGTACCTCAGCTCGCTCTCACGTGAAGGTGATGAATTCAGCGTTTCGACAAATCGGCGAGTGTTCTACTCGGAACTCTTACGCGGTAGTTCCCACCGCCGGTGGCCGGATGTTTTCGCGGGGATCGTGTTGGTTGCGTCCCGCCGACACGGCCCCCTCTCCTATCGGGTTTTGTCTTGCCTCCGCCCCGGTGGGAAAACGATGAGCTCAGCGGTTCGGCCGGCAGGCGGTCCCAATGGTGAGTGTAATTTATTACTAATAATTATCGAGTTAAATTCTAATCGGTCGGTTACAACGCCATTCGCATTTTCTAACCGTCTTTTATCGTAATTACAGCCATGCATGGCACCCGACTTGCTCGTAAACACCTTTAATAGCTAATCAACCAATCCATTAACAGATTAGAGTGGACTCAGTCCCCCGGCGGGAATCTGTGGTCTGAGCCGGTGCCTGTACGAGGTGGGCTTATTTTGCCTGTAGTCGAAGGCGTCGAATTGACAAATTTCCCCTTTGGCCCCGCCATTGGTATGCATTGGGCGGCCGTTGTGGCCGTCTCCTCCCAGCCACCCCTTCCCCCCTTCATCGCCAAACTTCCTCCCCTAGCCACGCTCCATCCAACCACCCCCCCGTCCTGTTTCGCTCCGGTATTTCCGCCCCGGGGTAAATAACGGGACCTGACCCGGCCTTCTCCCTTAAGTGAAAAAGGTGACTAAAATGGAAATTTTATCGGGTCGCGAGACACCCCCGTCTGCCCCTCACCTCTATATATATATATATATATATATATATATATATATATATATATATATATATATATATATATTTGACGCCAAGCCAGGTTTTGGCAACTTTGGCCGATTCTTGGCCCTGGCCTTCTGTACCGTACAACGGCGTTTTATTTATTTTTATCTCATATTTGTATATATATTATCTCTCAAAATGTTTAACATTTGCTTTTAACTATACGTTTCAGTTCATTTTACTGCGTAATAATTCGTAGTAAATTATAAATGCGAATAAAACCCGAAATAGATATATACTTTAATCTTCATGATGGGAGGGGTGTCAATCACTATAGGCTTGTAATTGAAAAATTCCAAAAATAAATGGCATTTTGAAACAATAATTACGTTTATACGATTATACGTTACGATTTTAGAAAATAAAACGTTAGCAAACTGCAAAATTGATTACAAGTGTTTCAAATAATTTTAAATAAAGTCAAGAGGGAAACGGGTTCACTAAATAATAATTGCAGGAACGCTGGACCGAATAAAGGACTGGCTAGGGTGGTGTCCGCTAGGGGCCTGTACCGCTCCCCGGGCCATTAGACGTAAAATATGGTACAGGTTTATGAATGGACATTCACTCGGTGTAACATTAAAAAGAAAGGGACGGAAAAAAGAGTAGGACGAAATCGATGCGCTCAGTTATTATGAGTGTAAGCCCGGCGGTTGATGGGTGCGGGGCGGGGGTGGGAGGAAGCGGAATGATAAATTTGCGTACTGTGCCGGGCAGGGCGGCGGGCGGGAGGCGGGCGGGAGGCGGGACACGAGTGGAGCGGGGGCGGTGGCGGGGTGTGGGGCGGCCCCTCCATGTGATAAATGAGCCATTGTTTATTGTGGCTAGAGCCGGTTGGAGTTCGGACACGTTCGGGCCTCCCTCTCCGGCTCACTCTTCCAGGCCGTGTATAGAAGTTTTACACAGTCTCCGGGCGTACATAACCCGCCGCCCGCCGCTTGATTTATGCCCGCATCGCGTGGCCGCCCCCGCACCGCGAGCTCTCCACCGTTTTAAGTGGTTAACTCGATACCTCGCCCTCCGCGGCATGTCCCTATGTTCGAAATGCTGATGAAGTTCACTGGCATTAAGGGGGCGAGCAGCAGAAAGAACCAATATTTATCCCAAAGTCCCCAAGAAGTCGTTTCCAGCTGAATATCCGATTACCAAAATCCCCATTCCATTCATTAACAATTCCGATTATTAAAAACCGTATATAATCGTACGTTTATTAATTGCCTTTATAAATGTACGATTATGTGAAATAATTCACTCTTACGATATTTTTTCAAAATGTAAGTTTTCAGTAATGAATTCTAATTCTGTAGAATCGGATCTCGAATTCTCACTCCGACAGATTCGATTATATGTAAAACAAATTGCTGCAATTTTATATAATAAGGACGTCTTCATTACCTTAGTCGGAAATGAATTTTCAGAAACGCATTGAAATGCGACTCGGAATACAAAAGTTGAAAACGGGGTGACGAAAATTAAAATGAATTACGTTGTTTCAATTAATTCGCGTAAATTTCCACCAAAATTTCCTAACGTTCGGGGCGGTAAATTAGAGTGGCGTACGTTTGTAAATTAAACGCTCCGTATATTCCGGCCAACGGGGCATAATTGAATTCAACATCTGTGTTGTAGACAAGAAATAGAAATTCTCCGACGAAACACAAGATGAATTGTGCGGACACTCCATTGATATAATCATTTGTCCAAACTTCCCGCCGGGCGGTCACAGATTTAAATTAAAAGAGAAAAAAAATGAAAAGGTGGGAATTTCTTTTAATTCGTTTTAAACAAAGTTGGACAGGTTCAACGAGGCCTTTAAATATAATAGGCGAGGAAGCGGAAACTACCTCATGGACAAAGTTGAAACAAATAAGCAGTTTAAATTCGCCTTAAACGGGCCCGGGATAGCTTTCAGATTTATGCCCTATGTAACCGCTAGAGTTTTATTAAACTTTTTAGAGATAGAGTGACTCGCTATTTAAAAGTTGGTGTCCGAAAAGAGGTTTTCGATGTACTAATAGAAAAGTTCTTGAATGATCGCTCGAATAACCAGATTAAACTCTCTACCTGGTTTCTTCCAGCTGTTACGTTAAATTTTTACATAAATTGTTCTTCAGTCAATGACCGGTAAAGCAATTTACAAAACATCTAGAATATTGTCGCAGTGTATTTATTACTGAAGTATATTTTAATATTTACTCGGTTACATCAACAATACTCATTATTATATCCACTGGGAATTATTTGCGTTCTCATACTGGATTTCCAATGCGTGGATCAAAGCCAGCACAGTACTAAGACAAATGCATTTATGAGTTTTTATGTCTTAACATTTACAAACTTTGATTTACATTTATAAACATCTGTTTAATGCCTAAAGAGGCATATGACTCAAGCCTCCTATATCAGAGAAAATATAAGGTATTTGTCTTGGCCGCTGGGTCTCATTTTATTCCCCACAATCAACGGTATCCCTTAGGCAATACTGGAGCGGCAAAAAAAATAACCGCCGGCTCACGTTTTCCGATAACTTCGTTTATCGAGTTTTGTCGACGCGGGCAAATCTGCAAGTGAAATTCAACTAGGCGGGGCCGGTATTTTATAAAACGATCCAATTTATTTGAACACCCGGGTAAACTGATTGAAAGATCGGAAACAAGTGAAAAACTCGAGTGGCGAGGTGCCGCCCCTTGAACACGATTTCCTATTTCATTACTGTTATATATAAATTGATTTATATTAAGGAATAAACTGCATGCGATAACATGTAGCCAATTATAACAATGCAATAATAATCTAATACATCCCCTTCGAGAATTATTATTACAAGTACTGGAGCATAGAAATAAGTGCTAATGAAAGTAATTTTTTGTACGTTTTGTTAGCAAGAAAAATAAAAAGGAAGCAGTAAAATGGAAGTAAGGATTCAATCCTGTAATGCATATATAGTTGGCATAAATGTACTGATAATGACATATTATTACTCTGTGATATATAATTAGTCCTTATTTCAGGTATGTGTTACAATATGTCCCTCATTACAACATACAGTGTAACTGATATAATTAGTTATTATATAATTAGTCCTTCTTTCAGGTATATGATACAATAAGTTAATAACTAATTATATCAGTTACACTGTGTGTTAAAATATATGTTACTGTGCTTTTACTGAGGGTTATTAGAGCGTTCATTGATTTCGCTCGAGACTGCACTGCAGTCAAGAGTGAGCTTAAGGAGCATGTCTACCAAAATCACTAGAACTTTTGGCACTAGTGTCGACATCCCAACACTGTAAATAATATATGATGACATCAATCAATAAGGAAGATAAATTTTATTGATTGCCATTTTAAAATGTTTCAGTTGTTATTGTTATAAGAGTTGAGTATATGTGCCCAACGGTGGGTTGGACGTTACCATTCGATTGTTTTCTCTTTTTATTTTAATTAAATTCCGATGAAATTACAGAACCGTGTCGCGATAAGGGGCCCTCGATAAGGATTACTTTCTTCCATTACCTCGTGAGTCTAATCTCGGGCCGGCTCGAGCCCTATCTCCAGGCAGTTCCGTCATCGGGTAAAATTATTGTGACAAGGCACTTTGGCCAACAAATTAGGCGACTAATGGAACTAGCTCGATAGAACGGGGGCCAGAAATTCATCGACCGGTGCATTAAGGGGGGCCTATCATTTAATATATACCCCCTCCTACAATACAATACAGTTCCCAATACGCACTATGAATAACATTCTTCTTATAACGTTCGTATTCGTTTTATAAATTGAATTTCAGTAATAAAATGACCGTTATTGTTCAATAAAATTGTACGACTGTGTTACCATATTAACATTAATTATTAAAGGAAGATTTAACCGTGTATTAATTTTCAGTTTATTACTTCAGTCAATTTCACTATTGTATCGAGAATGGCTTTCTATATTTGAATTTTGTCGATGTAGACAGATCCCTTGTGGCGGAACGATAACTTTTGAATTAACTTTAAATATTATCATCATTCCATTGCCTACCATATAAAACATCACTATTAGTTTATTTAAAATACGATAATAATATTTTAATTGTCTTTCACAGTATACACCTCTCGTTCCAGAAACCCACACACGCGGAGAATTAAAAATGTCAACGCCATTTAAATTAGTACAAATGAGTGGGATATTGGAGGGAACCATTCCGGCCAATTTTCACGCCTACAACAAACACCATTAGCGTCCATTAGTTTAATACCGCGGGCCCGGGGACAGTTTCCATCGCTGGGGCTTTTTTCCCATTAGAGTCGCCGGCCGGGTCCGGCTCATCGGCCCTCCACACCCCAATAACCCTTATGGCGTCCATCGATTTCCACCGGGGCAGCGGGAAAATTGAATCCAGCATTGTTGTATACGCTCTTGTACTCCAGCTCGTGTACCCGCCTAAACGGACGGGGCCGGTTCGATTGTCGCGTGCAGATAACACGCTCTGGAAGCCGAGGGGGATTGCTTCCATGTTTTTTTTTATTTGTTTTTTTTACTTCGTTCCTCGTGTAAACTGTTGCGCGCAATATGTTTAACATATAAGTATAAGAAATGGAGGGAATGGAACGGTAAATTTTGATTACGAAAGCGAAACTGACAGACCCCATAAAAATGTCCGAACTGCATTTAAGTACGGCAATATATACCAGAAAATGATATGTACTTGTTCTCTTTTTTCATTTTTCTTCATTATTCTTATTTCCTTACAGCCATTGTTACCTGAAATGACAATTAAATATAACGATTCGGTATACACTGTGCCCATCGGAGGTATATGGAGGACTGAAAAAAATTAAAAATTTAGCAATGGTAGTTGCATGTAGATCTTCCGGATCGCATTTCCTTTTGTGAGTGTAGGGAGGATATTGTTACGAAGAACCAACCTATCGGAAAGAATGTTTTTTTATAGACCTAGAATACATCCCTTAGTCCTTTTGCTGAGGTCGGTGGAATATATACAAAAAAGATCCATTTTTTATCCGTACAAAGGGTAAACACATCCCGACGTCCATCGGGGGATTTCGATTGCGCCAATATAATTTATTAAGGTTCGGCCGAGCGTGAAGCCGGCCAAACGGAAAGCCAAACTTGAGGGAAACAAAGAGAGGGCCCGCTCGAAGAGCGGTACACACGGAGCGCTGTACAAGCTCCAATATCCACAAGTTGACTTTTATATATCGGGAAGCGTCGGCCCGCCAGCGCCCCATAACAGGAAAGAATCCTCTGTTCGTGCTCGTTTTAACAAGGCAAATAAAGCTTTTTCAGCGTTACAAGCGGCCACGCCGGAGAACCCCCCTCCTCCACCCTTCATTCCAGATTGCGAGGTAGAATAGGAAAATGAATTTAATAACTCCACGACCTCCACTACGGGCTCGGGAAGGAGGGAAAATATTTGATCTCTCCCCACTGCAGTTACGATAGTGAGGGCCGTACTCCGATTAAAAACGAACCGTGCGTCACTTCCCAGGTATTTTCGTTACCCGGCATGTGCAGCATGCAATCCCGGTTCGAGAAGTCGGGCAAAAAACATCTGTGCACGCATCATTTACCGGCGTGAATAAGCACGAGGCACCGCGCTTACATTTCTCGTGTGGAACTGCTATTAGACTCAAGTGTTCCAGAGACAGGCCTTTCCAGCCAACAGAACACGACTACTCGAATAATCGAGCTCTTGTTTTAGCTCGTATTAATCATAACTCAATACCCTCCGAAATCTTAATAACTCGAAGTTTTCACATTGTGCTCTATCTCCATGTTGATTCCTTCCTAAATTTAATTCTATGAAAGGGGACGAATCCTCCATAGATCTGCAACAATATCACTCAAATAATTTAGCACTTTAGAGCAAGTCAAATGTTTCGGGAGTTTAATATACAATGTACATTTGTTGTTATATAATTAAAACACTTACATCGTTATAACTTCTATTCGATTCAACTTTATAATTTTATCAGATTAATGTTAAGAAATTTGATATTTGAATTGAAATGTCGAAAATAAATGTAAAACTCTTGTATATGGATTATTACTTATTATTGTCTAGCATTCATAATTTAGTTTATCATTACCGGCATAAAATCAATAAATGTAAAAGGTGCCAGCTAGAGGTTATTGATGTAATAATTGGTAGATATTGGTATCTAAACGTATAATCCTAAGACTGAGAGTAATACAGCGGTAATGTTTAGGGTAGTTATATTGGTTTAACTCGAAATGCGGCTTAAAAGGGCCCGTAGGGCGGTCGAACGATTCCAATTAAATCGTGTTCGGGATACGACTACTGGGAATGGCACACAGCGGTCTTCCCCTCGAGTTAATTCAACTATGGGCGGGGGCTTCAAAAGCTGCCGGAGTCAGTTTCCTCTGGTGGAAACTGTTTTTGGTTTGCAGGCGGTGGGGGTGGGGGGTTGTGGAAGGCGCAGCAAGGAGAGGAAATGAAAAGAGGCGCGCCTTTCTGAGGCCGCGATTGGTTCGTTGGGAAAACAAGCCCGTTCTAATGAAGACTAGGAATAAAACAATTAGGCTCGGCGCGGTGTGCGGGGGTTGGAGCCGCTCGAGGCAAGACGAGGAGGTTAAACGGTGCGGAAAACAGCCTGTAGATCACCCCGGCTATTTAGCCCCGGACAAACACTGGATCACTTATTCCATTAAGAAGCCTCCACCCTCCCCCGCCTTTATACTCCCCCCGATCTCCAATACATTTCCCAAATTACGTTCGGCCATCAGTTAAACCCGAAGTTGTTTCTGTTTGCTCCACTAACTGACGGGCGCGCTTAAAATGATTCCAAGATGGGAACTCAGTAATGTAATTTGATTAGATCAACTATCGTTTATCTGGAAGCCGTCCAATAATTTATAATGTTAATTAATTTATTAATTATTGCCCGAAAACAGACAGGTTATCCTATAAAAAAAAACAGGCAAAGTTCAACCGAATGGATACGTGTATATATTCGATAGGAAGTTTTTTTGTCGAAAGCGCGAAGCCAATCTGCCGATTCCGAAAAACTTGTTTCGTATAATTTGCATGTTTATTCAAATAGCCGTGAATTAGAATTCAATTATTTTGGAACCTCAATTTCATCGAAAACTCTAGCTCGAATTAAAATTCGTGTTCAATTTTAAATTAGGGGCAGTGAAAATTTAACTCCACCCAGAATGGGGCCAGTTTGATGGCGTTTTTCTCCTATCCAATGCCATAAATTTAAAGTAAAGCGCAATGGAAATTGAATAATAATGTTCCCAAATGATAGAATACAAAATTGGTTGGTGGGACCGATTTCCACGAATCTATAACTTACATTATAGTTTACATTTTGAATATCCAATTAGATTAATAAATTTGCGCGAAACAAATGAATATTTTAAAGTAGTCTGAATCTTCATTACTCATCCTTACCATACACATTCTGAATATTAAGTGAACTAAGCGAACAATAGCGTTCGTTATTTGTGGGATATAATTTATTTTTGGTGTTATTAATATAATATTAATAATTTCATACGAATTTATCACTAGAAAGACATTGGATATTGTAATTTAAATTGATAAAGAATTTTTGAATGTACTATATCTAGTTATTATCGCATATTTGGTGCTTCATATGAACGTAACATAATATATTTCTTCAAACATTGCACAAATAATTATTTTGCATTAAGAAAGGCGATATAATTCAGGAGGGGGTATATTAAGAAGTTATTAAATAATATTGCACTTTATTTACATAAGAAAAAGGAAATGAATAAATGATTCAATCATACGAATGATGAAAACAAATTGTGAGTGTACATTCCGAAATAATATCAGTAATTGAGAAGTGTGCTGAATCAATTCTTCTGTCCATAATTCGACCACTCAAAAGTAGTTTACACGGCCGAGCCACTGCCCAAATGACCCCATCATCTCCCATTATTCTTCCTGCCGCATACAAGGTTCGAGTACGGAATCGACAGTGGTTTTTTCCCACATTTCGTGGTCGTGCGGGGCCGGAGGTTTCCGTGTAGCCCCGGGCACTATTAATTGCCGGCCAGTCCGGGTAAGTGCCCTTGGCGTTGATGTATGATCCAATGGAAAGGGCGGAGTCTTCCGCGCCGGCCTTAATTTCGCGAGAGGAACTGGATTCGTAATATGCGTTTCCTGGTCTAGAAATTGACTGAGTCGAATCACTACGTCCCGCATTCGCGTTGATAGTTTATCAGTTTTTTAAAACCTCGTGTGAAGCACAAACCGTTTCCGTTCAACGAACAGACATCCTAAATTAGCAGGATAGATTAAAATAGGCCTTATTTAATCAATGCTTCTATTTCAACACAAATAGTGTCAACACAAAGCTAAAGTGTCTGCTACACTCTTTGGGGCAAAATAGTGAAATGTAGCCGACTATGTTCTTATTGTCGGAAGGAAATGTGTTATTTACATCCTTAGTCCGGTTCGAGTATTATGAACAGATGATCTCACTAACACCATAGTACTCACTAAAACAGATTTATCCTTTTCCTTCGTGTCAAATTCCGCGAAGAAAGTGTAGCTCGTTTTATTTACGCCCGTAATCACATAACAACCCCAATTCTCGACGAGAACCGGTAATCGGGGCAAATCTATGGAGTTTCCATCCTATAAATTATACCTATCAGGAAGACTAACGAATGCCGCGAATTGGTTTGGTCGGAGAAACATTTTAAGTTAATTACCAATAATCCGATAATTGAGAGTGGAGATGAGGGTGTTACGGTGAGCTTATTCACCGTGGCGTGGGTGTTGTAGGTTTGGTAGGGTCTGGGTTAATGGCCGGCCCCATTGAGCTTGTCATCGCCCGACGATCCTTCTTAGAGTCGTCAGGACGGTCGATAATAGTCCCGTCTGCGGTACGGACCGATTTGGCATCACCTCGAATTAAGTAGTCCTCCCGTTACTACAGTTGATGAGTTAGGTTAGGGTAACCGAGGTGGAGCACCTTATCGCATAATCTAATCCAATCCTCCCCTCGTAATCCACTTGTCCACCCAGATGTTCTACTATTGTGACGCTATCCCACTTTTTATTCCGCAATTTTCAGCACAATCTTCAATCTAATAAACCGACCCCGTCCTCTCGACTGGATTAGCTCGTGGCAATAGGTGCATTTGGCCCTTTGCATTTATTTCATCTACTATACGGATACATGAATCTCAATGTTTGGTGTGTAATTGAAAAAATAGATTTGTATCTGAGATTTCCACAAGAAAAATAATAGAACTGGCAAGTCATTTCTGTTTTATAAACACCGTTTAATTTAAACAGATTTAAACAGATATTTTCAAAATAGCAACCTGAATATTAAACAGCGATGCGATAATTATTGGTGAGAAAGTAGTAGCAATCAATGCTTATAAAACAACATTGGCGGTGATTTTAAAGTTTAACTGTGCTTCAGGGAGAATACGAAAACAAGCGATTATGAGGGGAAAGGGAAACTTTCCTGAGTTGAAAGGCTAAAAGGGTGGGAGAGATTCGGAAATATTTAAATAATAAAATAACGAGCGGCTTCCAAAGTGAGTTAGAGAAAAGTGGAGTACAGCTATCAATAAAAGAGTATTTCTTAGGGAAGGGGAGGGGACCTAATGTTATTTACTTTAACTTTTGTCCCTCGGTCCCCCGGGGGCCCCTTTGATGGGACGTCATTTAACGCTTACTTTGTACTCACACTGCGGCGGCGAGGGCGGCGGCGAAATTACAGACCAACTTTCAAAGTTCGTTACTACATAAGCGGTTAAGGAACTCATCGAGCGTATATTATTTATAAGTAGGCCCCTTTCCCTTCTATAGGGGTAACAAGGATCGAAGATGAGAACCCAACTGATCGAATGACGTTTGATCGAGAACCATTGTCCTTCAGTAATCGGAACTTCGTATGGAAACAATTTAGCTATCTTGCTCGCTATTACTCTTATTATCCCAATTTATTAATTCCATTTGTCAGATCACAATAATTTCAAAGAAATGTAAATGAACAATATCATAAAATTTGAAATCCTACTAGAAAAATGTTTGGTATATTCTTTTTTCAGCATAATACTTAGGGATTTAAAATTTCTAATCAGTAAAAATAATATTATTAGGCAAGAAAATTTTAAAAGTAGGATTGGTGATATTTTCTTACTGTTGTAAACGCGATGAACAATGTCCGATTATTATTGGAAATAACAAAGCAGGGTCGGGATATGGAGCGGTGCATTGTTGGTAAGGAAGGTCGGAGGAGCCTTAGGGCCGGGGATAAGCCGATCTGTGTGGAGGGATGGAGGGAGGGAGGGAGGGAGGGAGGGAGGGCGATCCCCGGCTGAACATTGACGGATGGACAGGCTAAGGCCCCTGTGCAGCATGTTTTATTTATGCTGGCCGCGGGGGGCTTGAGCGCGATCAAAATAATCTGCAGGCCGTGCCGAGACTGTTCTCATGGTAATGAATGCCCCCCGGCCAACACAACAACAGCCGAATATGCACGGCAACCACGCGGCAAGAGATATATGGACGAGGCTGGCAATAGATAAAAATGTGGACGAGGACCCCAAGTGTAGAGAGAAGAATTATAAGTATGTCCTAGAGGGATATAACTACTTGACAAATTTTTATGTCGGTTTCCTTTGTCCGTCTTAAAACTATAAAAAAAAGGACTAAACACTAAATAAATACTAAAAAATAGGTATTAAAAACAATAGAATGATCAGTAATTAGATCGAATAAATAAACCTATTAATCGATTCAATGGGCGAACCTTCAGTAATTTCCAGCATACAGTATGTTAGAGTTAACCGGGCTGATGAAACGGAAAGTAGTGTAGAGATGGAGTCGGAGTAGAGAGATATAGGGCTGGCGGGAAGAGAACTGGTTGTTCATAAATATTACATGGGGCAGGGCAATGGAAGCTGCCGTTTATTGCCAGGGCATTATTGCCACGGCCGATTACCCAATCGGAGAGTAGGGCGGCTACTTAAAGTCCCCGGGGCCGGCCCCGGCCCCACCACCGACTACCCCCTTGACTGCTTAATTCCGGCATCGAGTCAACTCACCGGAGTGAAAAGTCCCCCGCCCTAATTCTCTCCATAGTCCAAATGATTTATAAATGCCTCTCGAACGCAGGGGTCGATAGTTTCCTAATTAGAAAATGACCCCTTCCTCTTTCCACCTCGGAAATTTAAAATTTAAACGGAGCCCGGCTTTGAAACATTTACCCGGGCGAAATCGAATGTGATACAAGATTCTGATGTCTCTAATCTGTATTCCACCCACATCGTTTGAGCTTTTATTAACGAATTGGTTAAAAACTCGATCGTGTCTTCTAAATATTCGTACTAAATATTTTACAGGAATATTGTGAACTGTAATCGTCACAGTACAAAAAGAAATTATTAATTCGTTACTAGATCTATATTAGTAGGGAAAAAAGACTATCAATTAAAAAATATATAATGAAGCAATTACGTATAAGGGAAACCTTTAAAATAAATGTTATCATAAAAATATTATTGGAAGCTATTTTATTCAAACGATTGCACATACTTCATAATAATTTCCCCTTTTTATTTGTTAATTACTATGAAAATTACAGTAATTTAAAACCAGAATCATAATTGCTTTTGAAGGATCGTCAACACACTGATACCAGATAACAGGAAGTGTTGTAATTTTCAAATATGTCGAATGACAAGGGAAAGTATTGCTCAAATTAAATTCTGTAAAAAATGGAAACCAACACACAAAAAGGACATTGCGATATAATAGTTTGGAACTAACACGAAGGGTCATTTCCTTCCTAGAAGCCAATTATAATATTCCATGCAGGACAAAACGGCCCCATTCTAAGTAGTTTGGCGGTGGGGAAAAGACCTTCTAAATGTTCTTTGTGTATTTTCAACTTCACCTGGGCAGGGATTTTCTTTCTTCGCAAAGGAAAGTTATAGCAGCGATTTCTGGTTATGCCACTATTACACGGAATAAAATGCTCAAAGTCGGGGTAAAAATGTATAAAGGTTCTCGTATTAACTTTTCTACTGTGAGTGGAAAAACGCTGTGGGGTTTTTTCCATTCGCCTTTTTATGTAAACTACTGTAATATGATTACGAACCTATTAGCTTGAAACAATAGGCAGAGCGGGGAGCGGGGCTCCCCGCTATTGTCGACATGGACCTGATTAACGAAACTAACCCTAAATTCAAATGGAGGATATGCGCCTATATTTAAACCGCATATATATAAATATCGATGTTCGGTACAGAAGAAAGCATATAGTATTTTCATCGAAAAAAGTCGAACATTATTACTTGAGCAACTATCAGGCTTCAAATCTTGATTAGAAATTCCTTTCTTATTTATCAATAACTTAGAAGCGTGAATCATAACCTAAGCCTTCCTAAATATAATCAAGATTAACGATGGCTACCTACATATACGGATAACTAACTATCGTACCAAGTTCAAAGATCTTTGGGTATTTTCTGTAACATAACGCGATAAGGTAAATGTTGTGGTTTGTGGCAATAAAAAAATTGGTGTACGTAGTTATAAGAAAGAGGAACTGTATTATAATATCGAATGGAATGGGCTCACCATATTCAATTTGTTTTTATTCGAAACCCGTTCGGAGGGAGTTCGGGAGTAGGGTTTATCCGCGGAGCGATGAGGGTCGGGGTAGGTATGAGGCGGGGGCCGGGGCATTAATCAAACTCCAATTACCTGGAGGGCGGAACAAGAGGGACACCCCGGCTCCCGGGATATCTGGTTTCCTGTGACCGCTAGTTAATAGCGTTGCCACGGGCAACACCACTCGCTCCATTCTCCTACAGCTCGCACAGCCACCGTTAGAAAACTGACATCGAACCAATTCGATGTGCTGAGTATCTACATCTAAGGTGTCGTACAACAAGCGACGGAAATATTTCTTACACAATTTAAAAAAATATTAAGCTATATTTTATTTACAAACAGAATTGTTTGGTAAGAGTAGTATTCCCCAATATAATTTGGTGGAATTATGTCCGAAAAGGTCAAGTTTAATTAGAAAATTTCACTTTCTTCGAGAGTTCAGCGTTGTAACCGCGGCACCTTATATACAAACGCGAAGAAGTTACGGTTTAAAAGAAATATTCGAGAAAGAGGATAAAGAGGGGAAAAATGAGAAATATGAGAGTCAGCACACAGAGAGATTCAAATGCGGCCCGGACGTAAAGGCCCCAACAAGAAAGATGCTGAAAACACCTGCCAGTCTGAAGAAATTGTCACACGCGAAAATGGCCCGTTGTTTCTTTATTATGTATACGGCCTTCGCAAGATATTTGAAAAAATAACGCGGAGAAACAGAGAGGCGCCCAGTTTTTGCGAAATGTTCAACCCGGCTTTAGGCAAGTTTATCAATATTTTTATAAAGCCCCTACCTTCGTATGTTTCTTTTTTTATTTCTGCAAGAGCGGGTCACGTCCCGAACGGGCGGAGCAAGAAGCGCGATGAAAGAAGCGGTCGAAGATTTACGGCCATTCGATCGGTTCTGTGACTGACTTCTGCGACTGTCCGTTTCTTTGGTCCACATTAAATGGGAGAATTTTCTTCAGTGAGAATCGTGCGGTTTGGAAAACTAAATAAACCGAAAACTCGCATCACTTAAGATGTATCCATATCCAAAACGTTCAATTTAAAGTAACGTTTCAGAAGACTCAGTTAAGTTTCAGTCACTTACGGATTCTAAGTTGCACTCCACGCGAGAGGCCAGAATCGATCTATGAAAAGAAGAATGCTTATATTTTCGTATATTCCTATTTAATATTCTATAGCACGTAGCTATTACTATAAACAAACAAATAATTTCAGTGAGTATTACACGAAGAGGATTCGGTATACTTCGGAGGCCAATAAATTGAAATAAATAACTACCTAAGAGGGAACATTATCACTTTGAAAAAGGCAATTAGCAGTGGATGTAGCTAGCATCTGTGCGGAATACAACGGATCTGTAGAGTCTCTTAATCCGAGTACAGGAGAACGGTGTGTTGGGTGGGCGGGGTGGGGGGGGGCTCCTCCAACCAACCTCACCAGACCCAACTTCGGGCTTTGATTTTCAGGTCGAAGTCACAAGGAACTCGCTTAATCCGGCAATTAATAGCGTTTTGTAATTTAAAACGGTCCGAGGAGAGAAGGCAGAGTCCCAAGGCCCGGGTTTAATTACTCAGAAGTCGACCATTGTTGGGGTTCTCGTGGAGGAACAGAGAGAGAGTGAGAGAGAGAGAGAGAGAGAGAGAGAGAGAGAGAGAGAGAGAGAGAGAGAGAGAGAGAGAGAGAGAGAGAGAGAGAGAGAGAGAGAGAGAGAGAGAGAGAGTGAGAGCGAGACAGAGAGAGTGGGAGGGAGAGAGAATTAGAGCTTTCCGATCGGACACTCCACCCTCCCCCCCCAACACAAGTCCCCCTCAGACTGTAAAAGGCCGGTTGCCAACATCACTCTTCAAATATTGGATTTGGGACGGTCGGCCACGTCGTTTCTACCACAATAATATCCAGCCCGTTGAGCTTCATAACGGACAGGTGGTGGACAAATACATATAAATATTGTTAAAGTTGATTCGTCGCGGTTGATTTTAAACTATCTGAACGTGTTTGCATTAAAGACTTATTGTAATTGTGTATTGCATTGTAATTGTCAGAGTAAAGGACGGATTTATAACTATCTGTGATTATGGTAAGGCAACTTTGTTTCAAATATCTATGTTGGAAAATTCAAGTCTATAATAAATTTCTAATCCATATATTTTGTAAGCTTCTCCCATTTTATCACTTATAAATAATTGTAGTAGAATCACTACAGTTCTCATTAAGTAAGTGTCCATTTCACCACTTGTATTGAGAGTGGCAAGCAGTGGAAGCAGTTGTTAAGGAACAAAGTTCTGAAATGAATTCTAATGAGTGTACTGGAGTTTACCATTTTCTCTTGTGATCGAAACAATTAGTAATTGAAAGAGCCGGCCGTTAACATTTTCGTGGAAAAAAAGTGGAAGTATTATAATGAGAATCCATCGTCGAGGTACTGTCAAGCCGGAATTTTCGAAATTCTCTCTAGAGAAATTTAATTACTACGTTTCTGGATGGTGTCCGAACAGAGTGCATAATAAAGCTGTTCGATTGTCCTTTTTTTATAACAATAGAAAGGAAATTAAGTCAAGGTATTATTGGGACAGCTCAAATTCTAAAGGCTGTCAAGGGCAGAGCCTTTGTTAAGTCGAAGCCCGTTGTCGGGTGCGGTCAGCTGGCTGCAATAAGTTATTTGCAAAACCGCGGCTTTCATCAAATCCTCTTCTCAATTTCAGGACGGGTCTTAAACCGTCCCATTCTCGTCCGCCGCCGCCGCCGCCGCCGCCACCCCCTTCTCAGTAAGCCGATAATGCCTTCGGCGTCCCCCTTCCAGGTTTCGAATTCCCCATTCATCGAAACCGACGGAGGGTCGGGACCGCCTGTCCGGCCTGCCCACTCTGATTTAGAAGCCTTTTAACCGAGAGGAATATTCTTCCTCCAACCGATCTGGGCCGAGCCCACAATTGCGTACCGAAGCCTCAATACACGTGTCGTGTTAAGGGGACAATTTTGAAGTCCTCATCAGAACTGGGCCTCTATTCGCTACTTAAAACCGCTTCCTTATCGATAATGTCGTTCCAAACATACCCATTATTTCAATCGTCTCTTTAGAAAATTTGTGGTCAGTTAATTGAAGCTATTAGTCGCAAATTACTAATTAATTTTATTATATACCCCATCCTGAAATAATGTTTTGGTTCAGGAATCAGATTCAAGTAAACTCAAATACATCGTATCATTTTTGCGTCATCTTATACATCGTATTTCAAATAATACACGCCGTAATCGCCATCTTTTGACGTGTAGGCGTTCACCTAAATTTGTCATTATGCAAGATAACGGCATTGAACTGTTTGTGGGGGACCGGCAACGCAAATGTCTCGGGCTCCGTATTTTCCTCAATGCCGGTCCCCGAACTTGGCCCGAGGGGTAATGGCACATTCGCTCAAGTTTCATAATTGCCCATCCGTTAATAAGTTAGATTAGCTATTAGTTCGGTTAATTGGTCGTTGCTTAACTTCACACGCGGGCTCCTTTAGAGCGTCGAGGAGTTGGGTGCATTCGGGGATGTTCGGTTATTGCAATATAAATGTGCAGAACCGAAAACGAAAGCCCATTCAATTGATTAAATACTGCAGATATTCTTTATTTAATTTGTAGATAAAATTATTATATAAACTTATACCGTAGTCCTCTAATGCGAGTTCCAGTCCTGCTTTCTGAATAATTTTTTCCACTAATTATCATTTGCGTACAAATTAGAAAGGTTATATTTAATTCTATCCACGCTAAGTTTAAGTTTTGAGTGGACAAGAGTTACAAGATTCTAATTGTAAACACTGGACTCTAAACGGAGATATAGAAACAAAACTGTCGCTTTCCAGAGTGTGGCCACTGGAAGGAGCTTTCAGCGCCCTGGCTGGTAGTAATTCTAATTCATTCAAGGAGCTGAAACATGAATAGGGAATGACCGGTGCTCCAAATGAGGAATAATCTATGCCGTATGAATATTCAAAACGTCAGACAGTTTAGTGCCTATCAAAGTTAATGTAATGCCGTAATCATCATCCTGGCGCCCTCTCTCTCCCCTTCACACCCCGACTAATCTTATAACACCGGCTCGACCGGTTACACAATATTGGCAAAGATCCTCGCGCCCCAATTTCGGACTCTAATTCCTGGCTTTGGACGAATATAAATTAGTTCAATTAAAATTTATATATCGTTGGATTATATATAAAAAACAGTATAAATATTCATTGCAGGCTGATAATTTATTTCTTACTTTATATTGCAGATTAGCAACTTATCTGGCTTTGTAAAGAAGTATCTTTTATACGTTCTGCAATCATTATTATTGTTTTTGTTGCTTAATTGTAGATCTGGGATTATGATTAAGTATATTAGTTTTTGTTATTGCATGACTACGCATTGGTTATTATTCAGACAAAGAAGCGAGGATTTGAAGTGAGGCAGAAACTTAGTGAAACAGAACGAAATAAATTTTTTTAAATACCCGGAAAGATTTAGTGATACCATCTTCGCTAACGGAATTCTATATTCCTATTGTAATTTGCATTGATCGTTAATATTTCGACGAATAGATAATATCGAACAAGCAAATAAAGTACTAATATCGCTAAGCAATTTATTGCAAGTTGCCACCGGGCGTAGCCGTTTATCAGAGGGGTACACTTTATGCCCGCATCGATTAAACTGCGAATTTCCTTATCAGGGCAATTCACGCGCCGGGAGACACCGGGATCGATCCCCTCCTCCTCTCCCTCATCCACCCCCTCATCCACCCCCGCCCCGGCCGCGTCACGATTGTATCTGTGGCGTTTGCATAGACTTAAATCAAATTCGGTCATCGCAATCGGTCCACATCTCGAATACACATTAGATTAATTAAATCGGACGCGCCTGCGCCCGTCCGGACCTCACTTCCCGGGCATAACTGGACCTCGTATTTTCGGACAGCTAATTTCCATTAAATCGGTATTATTGGATCAGACCGCGAATCGGTTCGGGTCCCCGGTTTTTCCAATCAGTGTAAATTTCCGTCGCAATTTCATCCGAGCTTGAACTAAGTTGTGTCGCGATATAAATATAAATGAAGTATGATTTTAAATTGAAAGTAAACTGCGTACTTTTTTTCATTAAAAATATAGCGAACATTTGCCAGCTTAAAATTTCAAGCGATATTTTGATATAAATATCGTTACAAAAAAATGTCGAAAAATTGTGGCGTTAATAAAAATTACTAATTAATTTCCCCACGCGTTACTCTTAGACAATTTCTACTGCGTTGGTTCTCGGGAGAGCTGGAGTTTGAGCGGGAGCTTTTTTCCCTTCGCCTCCCAGATGTGTTAACGGAGATGTTAACTTGCCGTGATAACATACATTATAATGTTCCCTCCTGGTTCTGACATTTATCAATGTCAAGCTCATGTATGCCCCGCTCAGAAGTTGCCGCTCAGGAAACTTTCGCGAAGTCGACTGAGAATAATAGTACCACTGCTTCCCCCTTATATATAAGTAATAAATGCTGCACTACAATATCCTCCAGAAGACAGGCCCGATTTCGACATGAAATTTCAACGCGATATATTACGTAGTCCAGTTATTGATAAAAATGGCCTATTCTTCATCTTGCAGACATTATATGCTAAAACTTTTTAATCTATTAATGTTGGTTTCCACATTGTTGTAGAATTAGAATACCCAACATATCGTAACAAATGCGTACAGTTGAAATCGGTCCTAATGATAGAGTTTCAATATGAGAACATTTTCTGTGTACGTTCGTATTTTACTATTGAGAATCAATATATTGACAGAAAACAACTTCTCTTTTAACGTTATTTATGCCGTCAATCAAATATTTTTATATGTCTCATCGCTTTACTAGTTGTTTTTATGCCGAGAAAGGAATTTTTTCACTCACTCGCTTTTTCATGTTTTAGCCACTTCTGGTTTGCAATTATTTTTATCAACATAATTTAAAGGGAAAAAAAAGAAAGTTATGTGGATTCAGGAAAACACCCGGACACGTAGTGCGCGAACAATACTTGGAACTGTTGAAAAACTAGGTTATGGTGGATCCACCACATCCGCCCTATAGTTCACGGCCAAGAAACTTCTTTTTGTTCGGTCCCCTCCTCGGAGTCATTTCGCTGTGACAAGTTTCGCCGGCCTGCTGTTTCGGTAACTCGGTTTCGGCTGCCCGCCATCATACGTCAGTAAGTTGGTGAGATACACGGACATGCCGTCTGTAGCCTTTCATCCTTTCTCTACCGCCATTATATTGGTGCTCTTGGGTATATCTAGGGAGTTTGTTCTTGTGAAAGTACTCCGATGAATATTTCGGAGATATCTCATTTTCTTGTATACCTTGAATAGCTCGAAGAGACTGTATACTGCATACACTCTCTATTAAGACTCTCGATTAAGTAATTTCACGCACTCTAATAACAAAAATTATCTACATTGTAACTAGCCTCTCCCCGTAAGAAATTTCTATGAACAGTGTTCCCATTTAATATCCTCGTTAATCTTCTTTTGTATTATAAATCGATGTTTGGCTTCGATATTAGATCCGGAGTAGTCCGTCCGATGTATCCTGATTTCCTGGCGCTGGCCGTAATCCCAAGAATATTCCATCTTACTTAGAACCAACAGCTCCTAACTCGCCCCGCCATTGGAAAATGAGATCTAAAGGGCACCCTCGGTTTATATGAAACGACAAATAAAACCGGAAACTTTTCATTTGTTTCTTTGACCATACTAAAATTGAGACCACCCCCTTTTATTTGAGTCCGGCTCCCTTTTAACCCCTAGAATTCTTTCCTCGGTAGACATTGTTAATTCAAATACCATTAGTTTGCTCATTTCGAGTACCGTAGTTTGTACAAAGGACCTTAAAGGCGTTACTGCAGTTTTATTTGTGAGATAATAGATCTTCATAAAAAAGTACATTGGTAACCAGAGGAGTTCGAACACTGTGTGCTTACTTTGTACTTTTCTTCTAAAAATTGTAAATTTTTAGTATTCTTTTATTTATACATTATTGAATACCGGCTGTTCCCCCATGCGTTTCATGAAATATTGTTATGTCCATATACCGTAATGATTACTTTGAAAATAATGCTTTTTCACAATTATCGTCTAATGGTCTATGAAGTGATATAATGTATGTTTGGTTACAAAATGACGCGTTAATTAAGCCCGTAACGAATGTGTGTATTTCCGGAATAAACGATTTGTAAACTGCCTGAGGTTGTTTCTGTCGGTCTGGTAACGCCGATAAATCGACAGTGCATGCGAGCGGGGTTGAATTTCGGGCTAGGGGGTTGCGCTCCCCTCCGTCCCCTCATGGAGCCTTATCGCCGTGTTATTTCACCGACCGGCTTTCGGATTGTTTATAATTGTTATGCGAGGAGGACAGGCCCTGTACTTAGCGGCCCTATCTCACCCGACCTCTCTACACGAGCGCTTATTCAAATAAACGACGCTAAACCCTCAATCGGGATTTTTTCCGACCCCCTTTCTTTTTTCTCTATTTTTGACCGTTCCGAAATTATTCTGTCCGAACAGTGGCCCCTTGATTTTTCCATTCACCGACGGGGCCGCTAATGATCGTCAATCCGGTCCAATCGAACCCGACTGATTACAAACTTGCTGGGCGGGTTAAGTTTGGTGCGGGTGATTGCGTCCTTCTGACAACCATCATTTGTTTCCCATTCGAGTCATTACCTGATTTTTTGTAACTGGTGACACGACGGAGATATTTCTCTCTTTCTCAATTCGAAAAGTATAATTCAGTCTTACATCTGTCGCGTTTATCTTTTGGTTCTCGCCCGTTACTAGGAATAAGAAACAAACGGAAATTGCGGAATCGGCCCCGCAGTTATGATGGCAAGTTCACACTGATTAGAATACACTATACGATTTCATTATCACATCACACTTAATTTGTCCTATGCCTGCAATATAGACTTTTCACAGCATTATAGAATCTCAGTTTCTTCGAACTATAACTTATATACAACGATATTCTTTAACATAGCCGGGGCACGGTATTTTCCGCCAGTTGGGGTCAAACTGATAACCTTCAGCAGCTGAAGTAAAAAACCCTTCCGCTCGGAGATAACAATAACCTTTATTTCTTTAAAAGTATTCACCATATTTTCCTGCAATGTGCACGAACAATATGAAGCACGAATGCTGGCTCACACGCATTTATTACGCAAAGTTTGGCATACTTAAGATGTGTGCCCGACTGCAGCAGTTGCTGATATTTAAGTAAAAAAGCTATAAACTCAAATGATAAAGAAAATTTAAGTTGTGATGTCAACCGAGGCAATTTTTGTTGGTTACCAACCAATGCTGTCAGTTTTCTAAATTGGTGCAACGTGAACATGCGAACGGAGCATTGTTGGCAAGCATGAAGTAAATCTTAAGCCACTAGTCCAGAGCGGCAGTGGAGGCGGTAATATATATATATATATATATATATATATATATATATATATATATATATATGTGGCTGGATATAGTTAGAGGTGGGTTAGGGGAGGTGCTTTGAACTTGGGAAGCGCGGTGTGTTAGTTTGGGCTGACGCCCAGAGGGGCCCTGCAACTCGAGCATAACAGGTCGTCAAGGGTTAACGACGCGGAAACAGCTCCTGCCGCCCTTCTTCCTTCTTCTTCTCCCTCTTCTCTTTTACTTTTTTTAATTTCTTTAATACACTTAACCCTCCACTGTCCGGGGACTAAATTAGTCCGGGACCCTTTAAGGGCACCCTCCAAGTCGCATATCAGGCCCAAAACCGACGGTGTAATGGCGGGTCGAGGGCCCCTTCGCCGGGTCTCATTTCTGACGGGTTGATGGATGCTCTCCCCCGTCCTCCCCCCCCCGGACAAAGGGCTAATGAGTTAATGAGTACACTGAACCAACTAACTGAAGAGCACCCTGGAAATATTAAGCGGGGAGGAAAAAAGAGAAACTAACAATTTGCAGACCAGAGGCGTCTACGAATTTACTAAAATTTATATACAACTCGAGGACATTATACAAAAGAAGGCGTTATTGTCACATTACAATAGTTATAGCCACATTAACATTTTTCTTCTGAGAGGTAATAGAAGTAATTTAAGTAGCGTGATAGGCGTATCTAAAGTCAGTTACGCAGCGCCAATAAACCCGTCGGACAAGAGTTGTACATTTCGGAAAAGAAACCATGTAACTTTTTATCTGTGTTATGAAGTATTTCCCTTTGTAGTAAGCTATTCAGAAATGTCAGTGTAATCCACTTGACAATCTGAGCTGCAAAGCTCGCACCAAGGTGCCCCGCTCCACATTTGACTGCATGATCGGTCAGTTTGTTCCATTTTATAAATTATTCTCAACTCCGACTTGAGCGTGCCTCGAAAACAACTCTTCCACAACACCATCGGTCCGGTCTTAAAACCGAAGTTGCTGTTCGAGCTTCGTTTGCCCCTAAGTCTAACCTCACGCCACCTTTAATAATATTCAAGTTCTGAAATCTCTCAGCCGGGCTCGTGTTCGTGCCAGTAACTTTGTTAGGCCCATGACTGAAATCGGACAGATTTCAACTCAGTTTTAGTCCTTTCGAGTGGCGCAGTTGGGAGGAGCAACTTCGGTGATAGTTGCAATTTTCGTTTAACTTGTCCGCTTCAGGGTTCTATGAACTAGAAGAGCCAGAATCTGTGCCTCCTACAGGTATTAATCGTTCAACAGTAATAGTACTCATTACAAATTGATAGGTCTCATTCTATCAGTAACAGTACCTGTGCACATCATAGATAAGTTACCGTAGATTTCATGTGTTTCTGTCTCCTCTCGCTGGTATTTCGCTAGACCCGTCTCGGCTGCTCGTCATCTACAGTAACTGTTTTAGTCACTTTGGCCCCCCACTCTCAGGGGGTGCTAGCTTTGCGGTGCTCGTGCACAGAACGAACTTCAGTCGATTGCATCCCCGCGCCACCTTCGGGGGGCGCTGGCTTCTAGTTAAAAACGATAATTTCATTACAAACAATTTCATAATTCAAGAACAAACAACATAGTAAACGAAAAAATAAATTCCCAAAGTGATGCCCCCATAATGCTACTGAATAACCTCATAATCAGAGCTGATATTGAAAAGATAATAAGGTATACTCTCGAGCCTAAAACTTATTTCGTATTAATACACGGCTCCTTCGCAGTAGGGTTCTCTGGGTTGGGTACCCGAGGGCCAGGAGAAGTTAGGGGATTCTTGTTCCCCCAGGAGCGGTCAATGATTTGTCACCCCCGCGTTCACTATTTCCCCTGCTCCCTCCTCAATACTTTCCGGGATTTCTTATTTCTTGCCGGGTCCCACACTGCCCCCCCCCCCACGGGCTATTCCCGCGGCACCGCCTCCCAACCCCCCGAAACTTCCTCTCCGACAATTCCTTACAGTCGTCTGTCCATTTGTCTGTCTCCGGTCCGAGTTCCCGGCAGTTTTTCTCAAAATTCCATCTCTTGTCCCACGTTGGTGCGGCCCTTCATCCATCGCCTTGAAGCTTGCCGCACGGACCATCTGGCCAAATTGTATTATCACTATAAGCATATTATCACTGGAAGCAATTAGTGAAATTACTCCGACATGAATATGCTATGATATAGGATGTTTTGATTAAATTAATTTGAAAGTACAAATACTTTTTCTCTGGTATAATTATTGAGGTTAGAATAACAATAAACCCATGTTCAATAGACTTATTAATAGTTCGTGTAGTTACACAAAATGTTCACCAACCATGTTAATTAAGTACATAATGGGTTGCCTATGCTGCGTATCTAAGTTATTATAATTGGCGGAAAAGGTATATATAGAGTTAATATGAATTTGCAACACATAGTACTTTGTTCTATATATACCTAAGACAATGTATTGAATTGAATTACTCAGAAATACCCTAATCACAGTGTTCCACGATCCTAATTTCTCGGGTTAATAACAATAATTTTAATTTGTTTTGTTTCCCCCACAGTTATTTCATTAATTGCCGATTTTTTCTTGGACCGAATAAATTATCCCAACTGGGAAAGGTAAATTTTTGAGCGGACACCGAGCGAGTCTTTTCGGCTGAGGGCATCATTCGAATTCACCCTCCACCTCCTCCTCCTCCTCCTTCCACGGTTAACAACTTTTGGAAACTTAAATGTTTTAATTCCGCAGTATCCTGACCTCGCAATAAAGCGCGGCGGTTCCTAGGTTCATTTCGGAGTTTCTGAATTACCGCCAACCCCCCACCACCACCCCCACCCCCTTCACCCGTTAATTCTCCGGGCCCCGACCCCTTTTCTAATTGAAATTCCTTTAATTTTTCATTTACATTTTGTCTCCGGGATCTCTCTTTTCCCCGTCGTACCGTCTCACTCCCTCTCCTATTTCTTCGTCCGCCCCTCGTAATTCCCGACCCTATACTTTCCCCTTACCCCCGTCCTGTACAACCATCGTCCCGGGAGAACAGAAAGGTAAGCGGCTTATTTGTTCTCGAATTAAGAAAGTTTCCTCTTGCCCCTCTCTCCCGCCCAACAATCTCCGCGGCCTCCATCCCTCGCCACTGTTTCCTGAAACTGCGCCTGCAGAGAGAAACTGAGAGAAATGTTTCATTTTGACCGATTAGAGGAGATGTCGATTTAATGCGAATTGCAGGACGAAGAATTGGAATTGACAATTTATTTTCTCCTATTCTAGACAATTCAAGATGTATTCCGTCATGGGTGCAGTTGTTCCAATGAATTTAATAGTAGGGCTTTGCAATAATTTCGCAAAGCCAATGTTTTTTATTTTTCGCTTAATGATTTTAATGTACATCCGAATGAGAATTTCTTCTATTATGACGCAAGCCATTTTGGATTGCATAGTATAAAATGGAAAATTTATTCGGAAATAGACAAAAAATTACTTCTGTTAATTAATAAGTTGATTATTTCTTTAATTAATTATTTTCTATGTGAAAAATAATCTGCCTTGACATTTGGAAATATTGGAGTCCTCATATCGTTCGCTGTTCATTATGTAATTTTACAAGTGTAAATTATACAGTCGGAGGTGGAATGTTATTGTCCTTTGCATGTCAAAAATAACTTGCATCAACTATGTCGTCAGGAGCAGTGATATATATTTCATTTTTATTGTGATACGTATTGTACTAACTGGGAAAATGTGGATTTCCAGTCGGTTAATGTAAAAATCAATCCGGTGTTCTTCGTTCAAACTGTGTAGAACTGACTGTTAAGAATTGGCGTGACGTGGTAACTGTCGGTGGTGCCGTACGTGGAATATTGGTCGGTGGCGGCAAACAGGACGGTGTTATGGTCGGGAGGGAGGGAGGAGCTCGATGGCGGCTATATAATATAACATTAGTTGGGTTGTCGAGCGACCCGTTTTGCATTTTATGGTTTGTTTTCCTAGCGGCTCGTGTCGCCGCCGGGGGGCGTGGGGCCGAAACTCATTAGCCGGCCGTCGTCAATGTCAAATGGCCTGTACATGGTAAACAGGCGGCAGTCGCTTCCTAAATGGAATAACATGCGGTTGGGACCGGCACATGCCCCGATCCCTCGTTAGTCCCTCCGCCCCCGCCCCCGCCCCCGCCCCCATAGGACTACACCCACACCACTATATATTACATTATATATTATCCTATTTATTATGCCATATCGTTGCTCCTATTTCCTTGTTAAAATCGGTCCACGATTCATGTCGTTAATTTAGTTATGATTATAAATAGGTTGCTGTAATCAATTTTGAATATAAGCAATAAATCGCTTTATGTATATTCCAAAAATATGTCGGTTACATGAAAGCCGTTCGTACATGAAACAAACTGTCGCCTCTGTTATCTGTTTCCTAAAACGCTAAAAGTTGAAAAACGAAATCTAACTAAACTAATGATTTCTGCAGGATCGACGAAAACGATCGAGCGAGGAATGTGTAATATCCGGAGGCGCTGAAAGTTCTCATTCTCATGCAAACACCCGGGGTGGCTGGCTGGCAGGATGGAGGGGTTGGGGGAGTACAACAAATACCGTCAATCGATGATACGGGGAGGTGGCTGGGGCCCGGGCGGAGACGGGGAGGACGAAGCGTGAGTTAAATTCCAAAGCCGCTCCAAATCGCTTTTGTCTATTTTTCGGAGTTGCGCCAGAGCCGGGGGAGACGGGAATCGGGGGAAAATTATTCAGGCGGCGTTCGAGGATCAACGTATAATCGTTGGGGCGATGACGCCGGTTAACGGGTTTCTCGGACGGCACCGAGGGCCAAACTGTGAAGGATAATCCACCAATAATATTCCTCTACCAACCTAGAATATCTCAGCCTCAAACTTGTTGTTACAGTAATGATATTTCGTTTGCACACAACTTCTATTTACTTAAACTTCTATTATTAATTTATTATACTATAAATTTTTCAGTCTATCTTTGGTAGCTCACCGCATATTTTCATGTTTATATTTTGTATACCGTTCGACATGCATAGTTTCTGTGACACTACAATACGTTGAAACTCGATGGCGCGTCTCCATTCGTTCCCCGGTTTTTATAATAATTCCGTCGTTATTATCGGTTCTAATTTTCGTAAAGGCTCTCCACGGAGGAGGGCTCAAACTCGAGCAGGGCCCGGTTTGTTGGGCGAAGAGTTGGTCTGATTTATGGCCTCCCCTCCACACCTTATACAAGGTAAAATCCGCGTAGTAGGCATCATTATATTAAAAACTTTCCCAGAACGGCCAATGGTGTAATATTCGCTTTTTTATTGCTTTAACCACTATCTCATAAATTATCTTTCCTAAAAGTAAAAACAATACCGGCGGAAAGCGAGGAACTAAATGCTGATAATAATGAGATTATTACATTCTACACTTCTTTACATGCAGTATTAATGGGAATATTTGATTACAGAAAAAGCCTCTTTTCTACTAGTGAAATACTCTTAATTTATTATATTATACTGTAATTGAACTGCTGTACGGAGTTTACGCGAATTTAATTAATTTATTCGGTGTAATGCGCTATACTAGTTATTGTACACCCCGTCCCAACAGCGATACAGAGAAATTGAATCGATGTACCGCATTAGGGATTTGGCTAAGGTATGTGGATAGGCCGGAGGGACACGGGAACACGGGGTTGAGCCGGAGGCCGGCAGTATTCGGGGATAAAAAGCCCGAAGTATCATTCCCGACAGCGAACGGAATTCCATCATTCCGATGCAAACGACAGGGCCCAGGCCGGGCGGTAAAAACACACGGGGGGTTGTTAGAAAGGTGGAAGGGTGGAAGGGTGAAAGGGGTGGAAGGGTGGAAGGGGTGGAAGAGAGGCCTGTTTCGGATAGGCCGGGGGTGGAAGACCACTGGTTTATTCACGAGGGGAGCTCCACCGCGGAGCATGAGCCGCGGCATCAGTCATGCAAAACAAGCCGTAAGTCAGCAGGACTTTTACGATGGCGGGGCCCCCTCGCCCCCTCCTGTAGGCTTTACATCGGCTGATGTCCCCCAGGTAGCGACCCCACCGGCAGACCGGCCCTGATGCGATACACCGGGCAAAGGAAAGCCCCCCCGACCGTAAAACATGGGAAATTGAACCCGGGCTTGAAAAGAATACACTGGCTCTATTATCGTCCCGTTGATAGCCTGTCTTCCACCACCCCTCCGGTAATACCCCCATTATACGCTCTCGAAATATATAGGTGTCCAAACAAACAGTGTTGAAAAACATTAATTGCTTTTAGTCACTATAACCAAAGATATTAATTCAAAGTTACTCTTAGAGCAACATCTCTTTTTTTTAATAACTATATAGTAACAGTGCTGGTAGTATATATATATGTGCTGCACGAAGGCAACTTCACGTTATTAATAAAGGAGAAGAAAAGACCGGTAAGCCAGATGAGACAACCGCATTAATAGTGATTTTATGCCGGCAAGAAAATTGTAATACATTAATTTATTTGGTGAAAATCTATATCCGAATGTATTTAAGTCGCATGATGAGCAATAGAACGTATATAAAGTCCTTACCATTTATGAATAGTCCTTACTGAACCGATCTAGCGCGGATTTGCTAGATCGGTCTCACAGGCCACCCCATAAATAATAATACAAAATAGTGGGTATGTATAATTTTTATCTAATAAAATTAACTGAAATTTGTACCTTGGCAAATATTCCAAAGGCTTAGGCATGGAGGTTTGTTGCTGTATGCCGTTTCTAAATGAAATCTTATATTGAAATTTAAAATTGAAAAATTCCTATTTAATTCAAATCGATTTTCATCGTATATTTAAAATGAAAAAGTATTAATCATAAAAGCGCTTTTTATCGACAAAGAGTTTTATCGTTAATTAAAATATTTTGCTCACCCTTCGTTCCCAATACATTCCGTAACTTCAGTAATTGGGATATGTGAAAATGAACATCGGATCCCGAGTAATAACCTTCCGACGGAATAATCCTCGGATTACACCCGGGGTGGAGATTTAATTTCGGGAGGGAATTATTATTATTTCAAAACTCGCCGACGCGGAGAGACAATAACGTAATTAATGGGGGGATTTAGAAGTTGGCATTGGTTGCGTCGCCGGGAATGTGACACGTAAGCCGCGGAAGTTGACATGACGTGGTGTATCAGAGCTCAGGGGAGCGTGTGTTTTAAGCGCAAGACCGCCTCCCTTAATCTGGTTAAGACCTGGAGACTTAAGTTGGGCGTTAAGTCAGCGCCAGACAAACACGACGACAGCGCCGGGACGCACATACACACACACACACACACACGCACACACAAGCACGTCCTTAGCTTCGTATGTCCTCCGAGGGACCCTACAACTCCTTACGGAGAGAGCATTAGCGCAACTTGTCCATTCGCCACGAATAAATACAACAGTCCTTTCCCGACACTGGAAAGTATTCTTTAGAAAGAATCAGAACGATTATATCAGGAGTCCAATAATCATGGTCATCGAGGATGATCCATGATGATTTGCCTAAACCGAGAATGCACCGAGATTTACTTATATTTCAAGAGTTAAGCATATCGGTACCCATTGGACCATTCTGTTTGCACTGTCACTGCATTATTAATAAAATAAGACACCCGCATTCTATAATTCTCCAATAATAGTAATAATGGGAACTCGAATGAAACATTCGACACCAAGCGACTTGTCGCTACCGCCCGTAAGGCAGACTCCGCTACATTTATTGACCTGAGTAAATTCCATTGGCAAACTTTTCCAGGACGGATATCTTAGGGTGGCGTTAACACTTTAAGAAGTGGCACGAATTTGGTGAAATTTTGCCCCGCGAGGAGTGAAGTAAGTTTTTGGAACGGGTAGCTTCGTTTGCTGCCAGCGAAAGTTTGAATCCAATTACATAACATTGTTCGGAATAGGTGACTTAGAACCCTGCAAACTTGGAATTTGTGATCAAAGGATTCTATTGAAACCATAATTTATTTTGGCTTAATTTCTGTATGACACCATGTATTATTTTACTAAATAATAAATTCCTACGTTTTATTCCAATTCCAATTAAGTCCCATTGAATAAATAGGCCAATGTAATATCGTCCTGTATTTTTATACTGGGCGTGAATGGGGCGCTAGTGAACAGAGGCGTTTCAATATGCCGACAATAATAATCAGTTTAAAAACTAGTAAGTGTAAGTAGTAAGTAGTAAGTGTAACTAAAACTAGCAAAAACTTGTAAGGATGTATTAGCGTAAAAAGTTATGTTAAATTATGTTACCTTGGTTGGATATTCGTTTGTTCTCTCATCGATAAAATGTAATCTCCCCTGACGGTGATTCTCACGCTATTTCTACTCTAATTTCCAGTTCATAATGAAAATATCATGATTAAGTGACATCGGCAAACGAGGATGTCTTTATATCACTAGCCGGTGAATGTCTTTCTTTCCACCTGCGTTAGTGTTTATAACTGAGGATCTGTTGTCTTACTTTGGGCGTATAAGAAACTAGGAATTAATTTTGGTGCAACGTCGATAGACACAAGATCTATGACAATATAATCATAGTTGAACATACCTGTTTCTAGCTACTAGTTTCAATGGTACAGCGCACCTGATACTAGCCCGCAACAAGGGTCTCTCTTACATGTTAGTATTAGCGCCTTAGTAAGTGACAGTGACAGTGCAATGAGGATGCCAACAAATTTCCAAAGTGCCAAAAGTAACTAACACCGCTACTGAAGATGGCGAGCAGCCGAAACCGGTCTAGCTAAAGACCAAACCAACGAGAGGAGACAGAAACACGCGAAATCTACGGTATAATTATACTTTATTATAGCAAACAGCGTTACAAAGTAACCCGTTCTTTTTCCCATATCCAGCACTGAATAAATGCCCGAAGCCTGTCTGAGGGGAAGGCGTTATGGGAGGGTTTCATACTCAGGGGGGAAAAAAGAGAGAGAAATGTGTACCATTATGGGGCTCTATTGTGCGGTCGGGCGGGCGAGGCCGGTTTTTGATTATGTTTATGCCCCCCGAGGGGATGGAAAGGGCCCCGGCTCGGAATTAGTGAGGGGGATTCAAGAAACAAATAAAGGCGACATCCCCTCGGCGCATATCCCCACCGGGCCACCACCCCTCCCAATATGAGGGTGGGACCGGTATTTGGTACATCAAAATAACTTAGGCTCCATCACGGGTGTTTGCCTTCTGTTAGGGGCCCGTTTTAACTGCGTAATTGAACGGCACAAAAACCTTCGGGTCGGCAGACAAATAAAGCTGAATAAATAGTATACAGCTATGTAAACGGGCCATAAACTCATTACGGTACAATTTCCTTGCCGGTTGTTTACTCTGCACAATGGTGAAGGTAATCTGTCACTAAAACCGCATTTAGTTAACATTAGTTTTTTATCATTATTAAAATAAAATGAATGACAAAAATTTTAGGTTATACATATTATTCAAGATCGTCCGTCGAATACGTCGTGAGATGTTCTAAGCGGGGAATACATTTAAACGTTCGAATATTTAATGCGTAACGAATGACCTCACCGTTTTGTTAAATATAATTATAAATGGACTGTGGGACGAGGAGATATCCATATTTACTACCCTATTTAACATAATAATACAGAGCTAACCGTCATTCTTTATATAGAATGTAAACTCATTGTGAATGTCCCAAATAAATTATTCTGTAGTCCCATTATGCAGAACGTATTGCTATAACGTATGAAATTATGTTTAACTTCCGGGTAATTATTGAAAGAGGCGCAATAGTAAATCCAATAAATATCAGTGGTGACTAAGAAATTGTTCCAATTATACCTTTATATAACGTTGATTGATAGTGTGATTGTTGGTTAAGAATTTAGGTATGCTATGAATATCATAGTGGCAACATTGGTACTAAAGTAATAGGGAACTGTGCTAAAATGAGGAATTTGCATTTACAATAACGTTCTACAATGGAAAATAATATGAATCGGTCAAACATATTACAGGGATTAACTACACTGCTCTTCCAGCGACTAATTTCACTGAAAGCAAAAATAAAGGAACATTTATTTTTGCCGTCATAACAGTTTCATTTCGCTAATTAGCAGTTCATTCAAGTAATACAGTCGGCCCCCCTGGCTTTATCATCCCACGACTCTTAGTGCAGGCTGGAATAATGTCCGACATTGAATTGACCCATTGTCCGGCCTCCCCTTTGCAATTCCGGCCGTTGTTTTCGGCGGCGTTTATCCGGACGTAAGGGCCGAGCAGGGGAACTCGGGCTTTGAGGAATTAGCGGTGCGGGATTCAGAAAAACAAATAAATGGAACTCGTCGGCGCAACAGCCCCGAGCCCCGAGCCCCGGTAATCCCCCACCACCCTCTCAGCCCCCAAACCACCCCAACAGAAAAAAATGGCCGAGCATGATGGCCCGGGGGTCCTTTTGACGTCGGCTTAATATCCCGACGACGGGCCGATCCCTCGGCCTAATATTATCAGGGACCACCAGACCAACCGCCTCCGCCCCAACCGCTCAACTGTCCCGTTGACAAATGGTATTACCGCCGCCCCCACCACCCCCAACAAGACCCGTCCAACCCAAAATCTAAATTATAAATGCCACGTGCAAGTATGATAGATTAAATTTCAGCCTCGAGATAGTGTCTGCAGTTATTGAAGTATCCCAATATTGCTGGTAAAATTATAGCAAAATTTAATACGGGGCATTATTAATGAAAACTGCAACATGAACTTAGGCAGCGTCCAACAAAATAATAAAAAATCATTACTCGTTTTTAAAAGATAATATTTTTAAGGCAACTCGTATAAACTGTAGAATGTAGCAGTTCTTTGTATTGGCTAAAAAGAGGGGTGTATGGTACATTACGTTATTTGAATTCCTAAGTTCTATCGACGAAGGCGGCTCGAGGGATGCCCCCCCTACCCGAGATAATATATTCCCGTTGTATATCATTTTTCGGAGAAGGGATATCCTAAAACGGGAAAATCCGTTGAATATTCTATGACCCTTATTTTTTAATAATACCACGATTTCTTGGATTTATATTTTTCATGGTGAATTAATTTCGATGTAGACGTTCTACCACCATGTATATAATAATGAGATGGATTGGGTGCACTTTGATTACTCGTCAAACTTCCTAGTAATAGATTTTTCCTATTATGACAATTTTATAATGAAATAATATGTACATTATACAATTATTGAGCCAAAAATAATCATCCTTCTAATTTAAAATAGATTTGTCACTTAGTTAAATTTTTATACATGGACACAGAGAATTCAAACGTTATTATTTTTGTCAAACCAGACTGCTAAGTTAGACAGTAAAACTTCACAGTAAGCAGGTGGAAAGAGAAATCACCTGTATTATTTTCGTTGACGAAACTAAATACAAGTTCGATACCTCTGGCAAAACTCTGCCGGAGGACTTGTAACTTAAAGAGGAGTGGATCTCCAAAGACTAGGCTTAGAGGAAACAAAGAGACTTAACTACAAAGAGGAAACAAATATTCAGCGTTCAGTGGGACAAAATCAAGTGCTGTGACGGAATCAAGCCCTAATTAACTAAGTTAGGAGTCGTTGAGTCGCGAAAGAGCAATAAAGATAGAAAGTTTCAGGAAAGGTGGACTCCGAGCCTCAACTTTTATAACGTAGGTATCAAAAACAACGATAAAATCATTTCTATATTCATCAATTTTATTAACTTAAACTAGATGAATGACGATAAAAGGAATGTTGTCGTGACAAATATTGTCACGCTTAAAACTCGGTTTAGAATTTTACTAAACTATTAAAATTACACATATTTCAGTCTAAAGGGAACCAAATATTACTGTATCGAATACTGTGTAAGTAACGGTTTTATGTTAAATTCATCACTGTCATGGTTGGATTAATGCCTTGTGAATAATCACATAGCAATTCATATTTTTTATCTCTTACGCAAGGATTCTTAGGACGATTAGATTCAATAACATCGCGATGTTAACTAATAGATTCACATTATTTTCTGTTTCAGGGGAATTCTTTTGCACGGAAGGGAACGCTACGACGAGGCAATAGAGAGCTACCAGCTGGCGGTTCGGTTCAGGCCTTCGCTTGCCCGTAAGTGAACAATCATGTCCGTCAATTGTAGTTAGACACTCTCCGGTTAGTTTTAAATGTTTCAACTCAGGCGTAAAACGTTCGAGAAAAACTATACTGCCCGTTCAAACGTGATATTTTTCCAGTGCGCTCCTTTTTAATTTATTCAACCCCAATGGCAAACATTTTTCACGTTTTCAAAAAGTGGGGGACTGGTCCCATTACTGTTGAGTGACCTGTTCGGATCGGTTAATTTTCGAGAAAATTACATTTTCTTTTAACCCAGTTCTCAAAGTTTCGCGTGGCCCGACGCCAAAAGGAATATTTTTGAAATTATATATTCCGGGGGCATATCACAACAAGATTAAAAGTGATGCTATCTGTACTACGATCGGGGCATCAAGTGCGTGTATTGAGTGGTCGCGATCAGGGGGCAGTTAGCACTTTTTCTAGCCACTGTAAATCAATTCGAAGCTGCGTTCCAGCTCCAACTCCTGGGAGGGCAGAAAAATCTGCCGGCCGGTTGATTGGGGACACGGAGGCCGGCTTCAAAGGGGGCCTCGGCCGATTTAATTCAGGGCCGGCCATAACCGCCCCCCCACGTTGATTTACAACGAGGCATTCGCGTTGCCGCATTGAATCCGAACTGAACGGCCGCTGTTCCAATTACCGTGGCCGGATTAGAACGCTAAATTACTGTTAATGAGCGTTACGGGGACACTGAATTCAATAAATTAATTGAGACCGAGCGGAGAATTTTTACAATCGGACCCGAGACAGGGCAATTTCGCATAGATAGTCCACAGAAGTACAAAATATTATCGGCGTAATTTCTCGGGGAACAGTTACAGCTTTCTAACATTACAATTCTATTCGATAAATAGTAAAGTTTTACTCAACTCCTTTGTTTTATGGTTTAAATCACTCATCGTTTGATTTATAGTTTTTGTAGATGATCGTCGAATATCGCGATACGCCGTTAATTTACTGCTATATTTATGAGGTAAAAAAAGAAAAGATTCTAACTTATTACTTTTACGACTTCATTCGATGAATCGTCAGTGGTCTCAAGCCCGGAGGGTAGCCGACATAAACAAGTTCTTCGGGCGCAACACGTTCCACTAATGTCAGTGTTGTTACCCCGCCCTCCGTAACATCATTATTCACCCGTGCCAACTCCGCCCAATCGTACTACTCCATTATGTCGTTCGAATTCGTCGGCGCTATACCATCCCGGTCCTCCGTAACGTCCGATCGCATTTCACTGACTGGTGGACGAGGCAGGATCCTTACGAATACTGGGAAAGACTCCGGGAAATATACTTATTGAATCGTAAGTAATATCGATGGGCAATATCTGTGCCGGTCGGGGATGAGGGGTCGATTCTTGGCCGGCATAAACCGGGGATGGAATCGTTAAGGAGAGGGAAGGTCGGGCCATAATTCGGTGGGACGTGGCGTGCCGGAGGGTCCACGTCACCGGCAGCCGGCCCCCAACTCCTCCACCCATAAACACTTCGCCCCTTATTACTGTTCCAATATAGCCCCCGGGGACCTTCGACGCGGGGCCCCTTCCAATATCCTCGGCCGCCTCCGACCAAGCCAACGCCACACGTTAATGGCCGTAATTTATAAAAGTAGTTAACGGGCCCGGATCTCTCTCCCCCTTCTCTCTCTTTCTCCCCGGGGCGTGATGTACGGCCTCATATAGCGACGGTGAAACGACAAATTGGTTTTTCCGCGGAGCAACGGGTTGATTGGGCCCACCTATCGGAATAGGTACGAGCGTTTTTAATAGCCCCACTGTCCGCTATATATAATTTGAATCGGTCATCCACCGCGATTAGAACTTCACCAGGGATCATAATCAGTATCGGTCCAGTCGGAAGCTACAAAACCCGGTGATGTTACATGCACGTGGAAATTACATTTCCAGCAAATAATAAAGTATATAAAACAGTGCCAATCCGTCCTCAACTCGTATCCCCCACAAACTCAAAGAGATATTTCTGCGAAAATCGCAAAAGTTCAGGCAGCCGCCGAACCCTCTTCACAATCCTGTCACAGCTTTTATTCAAAAGCCCGCACTTCCCTTAAAAATATGTGTCCCACCTCCCGAAAGAATATTCTTCGGCGAATAAGTAGTGGATACAGTAAATCGCATAGGCAATATTCTAATCCTTAGAAACACGCTCATGAGGCTGTAAATTAGAAGAACAGGATTATTTACAAAACGGCTATATTAGATGGCAATGGATTGATAATTAGATCCAATACTGATGAAGTACTGGATAAAGTTAGACACCGGTTTTCTATCTGAGCTGTAAGGCGGATAACGCTCGGTGGGCCAACGTTTAAGACTGGTATCAGTGCGCAATTCGTGTCCGGGTGCAATAGAGACTCACCCGGCTTGTCATTGTTGGGAGGGGGGCGAAAATAACAAGGGGCTGCCCCTCGGAAGCTCGACGGTTCCAAACTGCGCCGGCTTCGAAATATAAAGAGTTCTGTTTTTATGTGAGACTCAGGGTTGGATTTCTACGGCGGCGGCGGACGTGACGTCGGTTTATATCCTCAAACAAAAAGGAAAGCTCGCGTTCGGGCCCGCTACCTCGCCACCCCCCCCCCTCCATCTAACTCACTCGGCCCCTCTAACCCCTTTTTTCTCCAGTGTTTTTTTTCTCTTTATTTTTTTGTTCTGCCTCCCTTTCTCTCAGGCCAGCCTTCCTCCGTCTCTTTCCCTCCTTCCTCCGGAGTACCCATTTTGACTTTCTGGCGTCGCCTACAAAAAGTCGGGTTCCTTCCTGTCTGTCTCCGTTTACTGAATTCGAATAAAAATCGTCCTATAGCCTTGGCCATCGTCGGCGATAGCGTTTTCCAGATTGTACCGTGAAAAAGTGAATTTGTTTCAGCCTTCCCGTAAACATATTTCATGCGTGTGCGCGTTTCATCATTCTAATGGATCCGTATTTTTAAATAGTCTAATGTAACTTAAACGTATATACACCCCAATTTTGAATGCCCTCATCAGCCACTATATATGTTAAAATATTAGGTATTTCAAATACCCTTTGAAAATAATATATCGGGATGGGTTGAAAACTGGTAGTTTACAATTTAGTCCTGACTAAAAATATTCCGTTCAGAAATTATATTATAACAGGAACATAGTTTTATTAACATACATTATCTCTCACGTATAAAACCACATTTTTAAAACACAAATTAAAGCTTCCTGTGGAGTGGATAAAATTCCGTCTGGGCCCAGTTAAATTTTTAAAGAATGCAAAAGTACTTTTAACCAGTAATATCACTCAAATACATTCAATGTTAAAATTAATATTAATACTAATAAATTAAATATTAATATAAATACGAATATCAATTGGCCCACTTTAGTCTAAAAATGAATAAATGAATAAAGAATAAATGAAAGTTTTACTTATAGGAAACCGGAACGGTGCTGTCGGAAGCTAATTTTAATAACAGTGTTATCTTCCTTAAGTCGCACTTAATTGCCTACCCGGCTTCTATTTACTAATATGTGTTGGGCTGTTTCATGTAAACGAGCGTTCCGTGTAAACTTCGCGTGATATCACCGATAGTGTTTTACCTCGGGCCCTGTGCGGGGCCGACAGTGGGCGCTGGGTCGACGGCCGGCGTTCTTCGCCCATACAATTTTCTTTCCCGTCGCCCGTTTTCCAATTTTTCCAACTGACGCCTTTCCCAGGAAATTCCACCGTTAATTGTTCCCGAGTATTCCATTCACCTGGCCCCACTTCACAGGCGCTGAATCGAAGCAGGAGCTCGTAAATTACTGCCGCCGATGACAGTTACTCGAATAGACTCTTTTCGTAGGGAATTATAACTCTGGCTGCTCGGTAACTGTCAAAATACAAGTTATTCTGGACACATTTTGAGCGAAGGTCACATTGGAAAATTTTCTTGAGATTAATCGATAAAGAGATAATTTTATCACCTTATTGACTCAACCCTAATTTTTGGACAGTCAATAGAATTGAACATTAATCAATTTTTATATTATTTGTACTAATAATTATATAGCCATCCGAAGACTGTACCTTTACTTGATATATTATATTGAAAACAAAATTAATATAGCCGGGAAATTGTTTTAAAATTTTTGTTTCAACAATTCATTTCACGTTAATAACGTCAAAATATTTGGCTTACACATATGCTGGCTGTCGACAGGCCTTTCAAACGGCTGTAATTGGTAAAATACCGGCAGGTTTTCACGCTCTTTATTTATAACCGGCGGCGCCGGTCACGTGCTAAGTGAACAGTCACACATGATTTTATCGTGGCTCATTTTAACACGGCCAAGACTTCGACTTGATTTATGCCCAATTTCCTTCAGCCACCAACAGAAGTACTCGTACACACCGAAACCGTTAACGGTCTTGTGTACGCAGCATTATTAACTAACAGGACCACTTGTGCACGATTGACAAAGTTAGAAATTATTATTTTAATAAACGACTTAATACATACATTAACATGGCCTTTTATTATTCAA
This sequence comes from Lethocerus indicus, assembly GCA_019843655.1. Taxonomy (NCBI): domain Eukaryota; kingdom Metazoa; phylum Arthropoda; class Insecta; order Hemiptera; family Belostomatidae; genus Lethocerus; species Lethocerus indicus. The sequence continues at coordinate 9,507,354 of JACDQD010000006.1, forward strand.
ATCCTCAATGCTCTTAATGGAACTCACAATGCCATGGATGTATTTAATTCCATCAACGATTATTTCTTAAAGTCTAGAACCTTAATTAGAATAGGTACACTATTCTTAATTGCAATAGAACTGTTTTATATCTCGTATCTCGAATTATGTATGCTTTAATTGTTTGTAATAGCATCGTTAACAATGTTTTATTTTGCCGATTTGATACTTGTTCCGCGTTCCCATTCCGAGTATAATGCCGAAATTACATTCCTCCCCCAACAGCGCTATATTTCAGTGGCCCACAAGCCGCCATTACACCCCCCGCGAGGATTGCCAGATTGCCGGCCGGTTAAAAATACAGGGGCGACGCGCGATTCCCCGAACGGGGCCCAACGATTTTAAACGCTCTCTCTCCGGGGGGGGAGTTGGTAGTGGGCTAGCAGTGCGTCCCCCACTTCATTTTCTCTTCCAGCGGGGCCTGTCAAATACAGAAGACTGGACGCGTCGAAGGAGGCGGCGGCGGGGGCGGTGGGGGCGGCGGCCACTGGAGGCGCTGGGCCGATCACGCGACACGCCCGTCAATATTTGACCCAGAAATGGGGCCGGCCGAAATTTTCTCCGCCCCACCGCCGATTTATATAACGCCCCCTGATTACCAGAACAAACACTACTTCAATTCCGGAAAATTTGTCCTCTCCCCAATGAATCATTCATGAAGTGGTTATACCCAATTTTGGCTACATAAAAATATCCGGCCCCGAATTGGGTTTTTCTAATTATCAAACACAGTTTCTATCTACATGGAAATGAGTAGATATCTATAGCTCGACATATGTTCGTCACTACTTTCTGACCGAATAGTACTTATGATTTAGGTGACTATAATTTAACTATATACTAACGCATTTTGAACATTTTTATTTGATGATGCGAAAATGTAATAAACAATTCTATTACACTAGGTTCATTATTTCAAATTATGCGAAATTAATAATAATATACGAAATGCCGATTTGCTTAAATAACACGTTTCTCCAAAATAGTTGCTCTTGCTTTCTTTGATGCAGGGTCCGAACGCTTCCTTACAAAGGCCATTGAGGCAATCGGTGGAAAATCGCATTTCGCTTAATCGCGGGGGCACTAAATTTAATCGTGACCGGTCTATCGGATCTGATAAACACGGGTTGCGGCCTTTATACCCCCTGAGGAATAGGTCTCCCGATTAATAATTCCCGTACGGCAATTAGAGCCGGCCAACTAGCATCGAAGGAGACGCTCGAGGCCGTCGTAAATTAGGGGATATTTCGGCGGGAGTAAAATTCCGCTCGTTTGTACGAAGCGGGCGAGATCCTATCTCATTTGTACTAGGGGAGGGCCAATCCGGAGCCGCGAAGGGGTAGTTTCGCAATTATGATTAATTAGCGTCCGAAAACAGCGACCTTTGAGGAGGACCCGCCACGCGAATACCGCATTACTCTCCTCGGTGATCGCCAACCACCATTCAGAATAAACCCTATATTAATAAGTCTGTTTCGTCTTGGTCCCGGCGAAACGTTTTTCGAAACTGTCAGAATATGTTGATCAAAAAATACCCGCGCTGTCCCGTTAAAGAACTTCCAAGTTCGTGCAAACCCTCAAAAAACTAATTAATTAGAAGAATAGTTATAATTTATTAACTAACAGAAATGTTCCACACATAATATTGCTTAAAAGGAGTAAAACATCTCTTTGTAAGGTTATTACTGTAAGGAAGGAATCATTCTTCCAGTCCGGATGATACTTCTCGATCGTTCCAGCTGAATAATTTAATTTGGAACAATTTTAGTCATCAGTTTATGTGAAACTTGTATTAGTCCTGTAATTTAAACATAAGGTATTGTCTACTAAAAATATAGCTATTACTTATTTAGCTAATAGTTATTAGTTCACTAGAACGCCTCAGGCCAGAATATTCGTCTGTAATTACGGTCGAGATATTCCCAATGGGCGATGTAAATTAAATGGTAATGAACCGTCAGTTCTGCGGACTTCGCCGGTAATAATATAATCCCACAGAGTGTGTATTAAATAGACTATAAGATGTGAATAGAAATAGTTAAGGTGGAAATAATATATTTTTCTAGAAATTTCAATACAATTCTTTATCAATATGAATTAGCCGGGAACCGTTAGAAACAGTGAAGTCTGAGGAAATGTATGGGTAACCTAGGAATAAATAAACACTCGAACACGAATTTCAGTTCTTCTTTCATTGTTTTAAGAATAATGTTTATTTTAGTAATAGAGTTTATCTTATTATTAACTGGATGGTTTTGTAGGACGTTTTTCTTTTCTAAAGCCCTTCTTCCTGAAGGGGAGAGGCTTTCTTCTTCGAAACCCAAATAAACTTGATCCGGCTGACAGGTGAACTGATGGAAGCCAAACCCGCGACAACGGGTGTAGACGCGAGAGACCGACGCTTAACGCTACATTTATTATGGAAATTGAACTAGCTCCGATCCACGAGTCGACACCTATTCCCCAACCAGCCCGCCCGTCGCCCGGGGTCGATGACACGCCTAAACCTAACCCCAATGTATTGACAATTAGTGACAAGACTTACGGAAACTTATTTTCTCGCCAGCCACCACCTCTGATCAGTCCAATCCACAAATAATCGGGCCCCAGTTCGCTCAAACACAAAAGTATTACATTGAATTTAGTTTCACAAAACTCGAATAAAGACTTCAATATTCGTGATTACACTAGCAGGTTATTTAAAATTTATATCATTATATTTCACAGCGCACATTCGTTTTTTTAACCCCATTGCTACTTTTTATCTTAGAATAGGCACCTTGATGTGGGCTGCCTTTTGATGGTCAATATTCAGATGTAATTTATAAAACAGCACCAACCTCAGAGTTTTTAATTAAAAAATACCTGAATTCTGTGTTTGAAACATAAATTAATTTTATTACTGAAATGTAACCTAATTTTTGTTCGTAATTCTGAATGAGTAAAATAAAAACGGGTGATAATTTTCGGCTTACATATGGACGGAATGTTTTTACAAACTTGGTGATTTCATCAGATGATACTGTAAATAAACGCTTATTTGACAAAAATGTCAGCAAAGAACAGGCATGTTTAATATGGAAAACATTATTAGATTTCTGATATTTTTGTACCGAATTATTAAAGAAAAAATGAATTTCACGAAGCAAAAGAACTCGGAAATATTTATCAATATGCAACGCAGAAATATGATTTAGTGCCACTTCCTTCGGGCCGGGAGCGATACAATCTCACATGAGAGCCGAATGTGTTACAACACTTGGAATAGAGCCCAATGCTGGAACTGTATTATATTTAGTATGCGTGATTGAGAGCAATTATGATTTCGAGATTAAAACCATTTTATTCACTAAAAATAAGCAAAGCAAATTCATTCCTAAATATACAATGCAAAGTGTCCCCCCCGGATCGATTTACTCGCCCGGAACCCGGTACTTTACCCCTGCCTACCGATTTCCACTCTCCTGTAACGAGTTGTGAAAGCTTAATGGCGCTCCGAATTGCGCCTATTATGTACAATCGGTTGGCGTACAAGCTTGACAATTATTCATTATGTTTATTAAAATAGGTTTCATTTGTTGTTCTTCAGTTTCTCATTCGGGTGAAAAATTAAGGAAAAATGAGAATTTTTCCGCCCCTCTGAAAATAGAACCGCCACCGAATCGAAAAATAGTCAGCCTATTATTTACCGCATTACATGTAGTCATTCAGAAATTAAACAGACTTATATAAAATTTACGGTGATGTCACACAGAAAGTACAGTCGTATGGGAGGCCATTAGCCTCTGTTTAACTGGTACGCGCCTCGGGGGACGCAGTGAGGTTAAAGCAGTAAGTTTCTTCTACTGTAGGGACAAGAGATAGCTTCAGCCAGTATACAGTTTTCTAGAATTTAAGCATAAATTGAGATGTCTTATTCACGTCATGAATTACCATCGTTTACTTACCATAACAGGACACAGAATCAGTAGCAAGAATCGATCCATTCCATGGTGACAATTTTAACTTAGCGTAATTTAATTTTAATAATAAATGATCGAATGATATTTCTACCCGTAGAATTGAACCCCAGAACGTATTTTTTTTTACCATATTACTTTATCGACCTTCGATATCAGACTGGGAAGAGGCAATAAAAGATTCCCCCATCCAGTTATCGGTATTGGCGCGTCAGGGTTTTTACAAAGTGCTAACCCCGGGATTGCATGTTGTGCACTATTGACACACCTAGTTTTAGCTTGCATTACATCCCCCCCACCAGTATACCGGCGGTATACCATCCGGGCCGTATATAAAATAGAGACAGGCGAATAAGAGAGGCAGTCAGAGGGGGAATACGCCATCGGCGGCCGGTTTTTATTTCCCCGTTTCACTTCCTCTTTCCACCCAACCTCCACCCGCCTCTCGCTCTTCTCCTCCTTCTGTTCTGCTCTCGCTCTTCCTGTTTATTCGACAGAGAGCTTTACAGACAAAGCCGACCGATAGATCCGCGCCCTCCACCCGCCTCCCCATCACACAAGGACTCAGCTTAACGAGTCCCCATCACGAATACTGCAACAACTTCTATCGGAAAAACAATACATGTAAGGTCAGTGTTGAAAAAATACATTCATCCACACATTTCGAACCGTATAAAATAGTTCGAACATTCATGTTTAACTTCACGACTGCATACTAGAAATTAAATATTATGCTTTACACTAACATAATATTAAATAGTATAAGTTTTAATATTGCGCAATAAAATAGGAATAATTTATATTTAACATACCTGTTTTGTGGTCTGCGAGGGGTTGGAATACCGTAGGTTTTTGGTGTTTCTGTCCCCACTCGCTGGTTTGGTATTTTGCTAGACCGGTTTCGGCTGCTCGCCATCTTCAGTAGCGGTGTTAGTCACTGTTGGCACTTTAGATGTTTTACGGGCAGCACCGTTACTGAAGATGGCGAGCAGCCGAAACCGGTCTAGCAAAAGACCAAACCAGCGAGAGGAGACAGAAACACCACAAACCTAAGGAATAATTTAGACATTGGGCCTATTGTTTGTTTAATATTCCTGGTATTTAATAATTCTTTTAAGTTATCTTTTTAACAATATTATAACAAGATAAATAATACGCGATATATATTTTACCATGATTTCTTTGTACACACTAAACAATTATTCAGTCTACCGATCCCATTCTCAACAATTCCTCCCACGTACGAAACATCGGATAATTCTTCGAATATGTGCACAACAAAAGGAAAGGGGGTTGTACCGGTGATAAGGGAGGAGGAGGAGGAGGGGGTAGTTCAACGAGAAAGAATATAATTGGTGGCGGGAGCTGAGGCGAACGGAATTAATTGTAAAAGGTAGGGGGCGAGAACGAGGGCGTGAAGGGGTTGGGAGGAGGACGCAGTGGCCACGTAATGGCATGCCTCCAGTCACAGGCCATCGCCAACGGACGTTATTAATTGAATCCGGTGTTCGGTTCGAGCACTGCAACACAGTCGAGAGTGACCGCCAACCAACAGGAGGAGTTCAGCGAGGTGTACAATGAAGATTACACTAATAATTGAAAAATAGTAATGTTAATTACTAAAAAATTGTTAAATAGTTAAGCATATTATGAGCACTCTTAGTACGTAGTAGGTTTTTTATTCGTTATATTAATTAAGTGAGGCTGCTACATTATTTAAATCCTAATTTCGTTAGAATTTGTTGTTGCCTCTAAATATGTGATTGTGTTTGAATTGATAAAAAAATGATATATTACTTTGGGATTTATAATTGGCATCTAACTTATTCCACAATTTTTACTTCCTCGCAAATTGTAAAATGGCATAACACGTATACGACTCCTTGTGACGGTCATAACGAGAAAACAATTCCGCCCTCTTACGGCGGAATATGCTGCGTTTCCTACGGTGGTGTTTGTTCAAAATGCAAATTAAACGGGATGAAATGAACATTAAATATCAGAAAACAGAAAAGCTTAATTTTAGATTGCCTCGAGTATTTTTTATTTTAATTGTATGGTTCACTCGCTTAATTACGGTCCGTGATACCACCAAATTTTAACGAAAGAATCCCAAAAAAAAATTGAATTAGGCGGTGATGCGTTGTTGAAAATTACCATTTGGCCCGTTTCTATATTTTTAACATTCCTTTTGTTCAATTATACCGAATCATTTTTCCTGATTAAATAATCGTTCCGGATTGTTGGGCGTAAATAAAAAAAGAGCTCTAATTGGGGTGAGCCTTCACCGTGGACAAAATTTCATAAATCCCCGGTGTGCTCGACGATTTCCCCGTCATCGCGTCGAAATCTTTTTTCTCATTTTTATATTATACGTAATTATGGTTACCCCGTTATGTGAATTTATCGACTCTCAATTACCGGATACCGGTGGCAGAGGCATCCTTTACTCACTTAAATTTCATTCTTCCGTCACCGCGAGGGTTCGGAATCATTTTATAATCTCAGTCTCACTAATTCTAACTAATTAAAAATTAGCTCCCCACAAATGGAACAACATTTAGTAGGTAGTACTGGATTGCCTAGTGAGATCACCTCGCAACAACATACATTTCTATTGAAAACCTCGATAGACCTAATATTGTAATAATATGACACCTTCAAATAGGATATTCAGATCATTTCAAGTTAATAAAGGGACCTAATTCGTAAAACCGTCGGCTTATCATGTTGCCTCCACTGCGGTTAGGATAGGATCACAAAGCTATAGCTACCATTAGAGCACCCAACTGCTTAGCTTACCCTCAGTGACTAATTAATTGGTCGAGAGGATGCGGCCTTAAAGTCGCAGGAATTAGGATCAGATTTCGCAAGATCAAAGATAGAAATCATAAACCATATTTGCGGCCCTCGTTAACAAATATAATCCCAAGTTCAGCCAAACGTTCGGAAGCCGACTGAAAACCTTCTTTTACTCCCGTCCTAAATCAGTTTGAGTCAATTTCGAATTAAATTGGACGCGATTTACTAATACGATTTCCGTCCAACTAAACAGTATATATTAAATTCAATTGCTGGAAGTTTCTATGCAATAAATATTCGAGGGGCCTGGAATAATGATTCTGAAAGTTATTCCAGAATAAAAACAATTCTGGACTAATTTGTTTCCGCACCGGAACAATGTTATCGGTAGCAGATTTCTTTACATTGTCGATATGAGTCGTGCATGCAGTGTATGCTGTGTACGTTGTCTAGGCCTCAACCTTATCTGGTATTGCGTGTCGCGGACGCCGCTCAAACCGATTTCAAAACGGCCCTTCCCTTATCTGCTCACATGTCGGTCCCCACTTGGCACGGCCGGGCCGTGCGTGAAATAGCGCCCCCCTAGAAATCGAATTGCCAAACCTATCTCTGTGTTTTTCTGTTCAATGTAGTGCCCTTTACGAGCATTCAAACACCCCCTCTCTCTCACACTTCAATAACTGTTATGGATTTTAATAAAAACAGGCAAGTATTAAAATAATTCAATAGTTATTGGAAACGCGAAGAACCCGCTTAGAGGCGAAGATAAATATTTGAACATACGTATATTTCGTGTGTTTCTGTCTCCTCTCACTGGTTTGGTCTTTTACTAGACCGGTTTCGGCTGCTCGAACCTGGATCGGTAGCGGTGTTAATCACTTCAGTAGCGGTGTTAATCACTATTTGCACTTTGGATGTGTTTTGGGCATCCTCACTACACTGTCACTGCCACTTGTACTGTGAAGGCGCTGTATGTAAGGCGCTAATACTAAAATGTTAGACAAAACTTTGTTGTGGGCTAGTATCAGGTGCGCCGTACCATTGAAACTAGTAGCTAGAAACACTGTACTGTGTAGAAATACTTTATTGACAGTACAAGTGACATTGACAGTGCAGTGAGGATGCCCGAAAATGTATTTTTTGTAATATATCAGTAGCCGGTGAATACCTTTGTTTCCACCCGCGTTAGCGTTTATGACTGAGTATCTATTGTCTTAGTTTGGGTGTATAAAAAATTAGGAATTAATTTTTGTAGAAAGTCAATGAACACAAGATCTATAGCAGTATAATTATAGTTTAACATACCTGTTTCTAGCTACTAGTTTCAATAGTACGGCGCACCTGATACTAGCCCGCAACAAAGGTCTGTCTTACATTTTAGTACTAGCGCCTTACATATAGCGCCGTACAGTACAAGTGACGATGCCCAAAACACATCCAAATTGCCAAAAGTGACTAACACCGCTACTGAAGATGACGAGCAGCCGAAACCGGTCTAGCAAAAGACCAAACCAGCGAGAGGAGACAGAAACACACGAAATCTACAGAAGATAAATATATTTGGCTTCCCATTTCTGATATTATCCTTCTGCAAAGTACTCAGAAACATATCGGGATATTTAACACTAAATCGATTAAAGGAAAATTATTTGAGATAAATCGGAAAGTGCGCACTATTATTCAGGTGGGTAAAAGAGGAAAACGACGATAGGATTTCAATATATCACACAATTGATAATGTTCCTATTCAAATTTTCAATTAATATAAAATTCTTTTTGGCACTATTCCTACTATATATTGGCGCTATTCCTGCATTTCTTTGGAGGCAGGTTGTATATGGCACAAACTATGGAACTGAATTCTGAGAGGTTCGGCGTTGTGCGAATTAGAATTACGGCGGTCAGAATTTTCTTTCATTTGCAAATTCGAATTGATTGCGAGAGGACTTCATACAACTGAGGGTAACTCATTAGAATTCATTAGAATTGGTGATATTCCCTGTCGAGTTCGTGATATTTTCCTTTTTTTTGGTAAATATTTACGTGGTCAAGTATTCCGGCCTTCTTCACTGTTGGTAATGGCGTCGGGGCACAGCCATTCTTCAGTCTTCGTAATTCCCGAGGGAGGCGGTTAACGCCCCGGCATGAAGTCGGAGCTCACGTCCCTTTATTTATTGCCCTCAAACAACTTGAGTTCAAGCGCACAATGAGAAAGTTTCGCCTTGACCCTTTATCGCATCTCCCGCCTTCATTTCCCTTTCTAATTTCACTCAAATTAAATATAACCGACCCGCATAAATTAATGCGGTGCAGTCTGCTCTAGATCAGTCTCGAGCTCCGCCGCTAATTACACGACTTATTCGACGGTCTCTCTCCCCCCCCTCTCTCTCTCTCTCTCCCTCCCTCTTTGGCCCGTCCTCCAAAAAACAATACAATGGCTTGAGATATTAAATTCAATTAAGAGTTCGAGACCGATAATAAATCACTGAGGAACTTTTATCTGCCGGCGAGCGGAAACGTTTTATCGCAATAATCCTCGCGTTACCAGCTCATATTATAAGTAATAGTAAGAAGTTTAAAAACAAAGAGTTTGGTTGGTGGGGATTGATTAGGAATACGGATCAAAACTAGATCCGATAGTCGGGGAAACCCCTGACGATTTTCAGCCAATTGGTATCAGCTGAATTGAACAAAAAACAATCGTCCAATTTCCGTCGGCAGAAATATTTTGTGATTAATCGGTAGCGAAATATGGTGGATGAGGATGAAAGCGTAAGTGCGAGCGCTACTTAGTGATTTATTCGCCTAACGCTGGACAGTATTTTATGTTTTGGGCCGTTATTTCCTAGAGCCAGTACGACGAGGACGAAATTGTGGAGCTAATAAACGAATCCATCGTGACGAATTTGGCCGAGGCCTGCTTTCATCCGGGAAAGCTTCAAGTCTACATGAAACACCTAACTGACGAGTGCATTGAAAAATTGGCAAATTTGAAGAAACCGTACAAATATTTGGGTACAATTTAAACTATCGTCTAGTAGAAATCATACATTATGATACACAATTATGTATAACTCGGCATAAAATAATAGCATCGAGTGTCAATCGTATTTTTACGTATCAATCTCGTGTTCATCACTCAATCAATGTGTACAATTCCATAATATAAAATGACTGGCATCCAAAAAAATCATAATCGTCAGAATTATTTTTCGATTCACTCTCTAGATGTTCTCGAAAGGGAATGAAAACTAACTATGGAGATTTATCGAAACTAATAATTAAACGATTATTAATATATTTACGAAGGGAGTAATTAAGTGAATTTCCTCCTCTCACTAAAAGCTGCTTATACGCTATGAGTAAACACTTGGTATTTTCGGCACGAGAGCTATCACTTCCCGGTCCCAGTTTTGTTTACTGAAATAAATTAACCACTCTCTCAGAGCTTTTAGACAATAAGCGAGTACAGTATGTCGAGCACGCGCAAATTGTAGGGATATATTATTTAATTATTTTTAGTCCGTTTGACATCTCCTAGACTTTCGCTTGTGTTTGCACTTCTACAATAATTTTAAGTTAGTAATACAATCAATTTAAAATAATGCGTGTAAAAATGGATGACACGCGATATAACATAATTACGTATTCAAATACAGTATGTGATATTATATTATCGAGTTAGTAGAAATATTGTAAATTATTAACCAACAAGGAACTGTTATATTTGCTGGTGCTTGGAAAATCAGTTTCACTTCATGCCTCCCCGACACGAACACAAATTGGAAAACAAATTGGAAGTCTCTCACCTACTAAAATGTCGACAGATCCAATTCGTGGCTCAAATTATCGTTCCGATTTATTCAGCTGACGGGCAGTCGGTTAAAATGGCGTCCCGTTCCGAGCGGGGATCGCCGGCGATTTTCCACCCCCGTAAGCGTTTCGCGACAATAACATTTCGGATTGACTATCACTACGGCATCCCCAGCCCCCAGCCTAATGGCTTCAGGGCTCCACACCCGAATACCCGCAATTCCGCTTACAGAAAAAAAATAATAAACTAAAAAAAAAAATGGTCCGAAGTCCCGGGGAGTTTGTCGGGAAAGGAAAACGGCTGACGACGGCGTTTCAGGAATTAAAATCCTGTCTTTATAACCGCATCGTCGACGTTTCAACGGGGCGAGGTTTCAGAATCCCGTCCCGCTTGGGCGAGCCCCTAAAAATATCTCATCAACTTTCCCATCATCTTTTCCCCCACTACTTTTCAGCCCGCTTTAATGAACCGAGCTTTCAGGAAAATATAAAAATACATATCGCTTGTTCTCGGAAGATCTTTCGCCGCCTCGTAATTAATCTTATCAACACCAATTACTTTCTTATTTTTAATTCGAGTCATTTGATTTGGCCAGCAATATAAACAATTTTCCTAAACGTAAAGGAGTCCAGTTTTCGTGGTTCGACGAAATAACATTTACCCCGAAACATCAGAAATTAAGTTCCGAACATATAATTAAATGTCCTACTTAATAATGAGCATCCATCCATCATCCTAAGTTCAAATATTATTTGATTGCCGGTTAGGTTACATTAAGTGGATTTTTTCGTTACAAATCTACCATTCGCGGCATTTTTATATCGCAATCTGTAATTACCAAATGGACTTTCCAGCCGTGGCAATCAATCAAGGTTAAAATGGATTTCGTCGCACGAATAGGTTACTTTTAAAGGAATCCATTTTGATTTCCAACCTCTTAAAAGTACTAAACATCGAAATGATCCTTGAACTGTTTGTGTTTGATACATACTAACCTGGTGATATATACTCACCTACGCTTATTTCCGTAGCATAAAACAATGTTACTGAATGACGGAACATCGAAAAATGAAAGAACTGAGAATATTTTCCTTGTAGCTACCGCCTCTGTAAAAGATTATATCTCATTTAATTTGTATTGGTATTTTGCATTTTTATAAAGTGGATGTAAGAATAAACTCAGGATATAAGTATTTCAATAGAACATTTGCCAATAAAGCTTGAGGCTCAAGGATATAAAGCATTTATGTAGGCCGAAGCTGAGTTAAGATGGAGGCGACCCTTCTTGTCGTAATCGGTTTATGTTCAGGCAGTTATATTATTGTCTGTGTAATACAAAGTGTGCATTTTCACTATAAACCGACGATGAGTAAAATTTATGCTATAGGTGCTGCAGATTAAGATATTCAGTCCATTAAAATTTCGTTTGTTTTAATTAACAGTTTTGTGCAAAATGACTCAGAACCTCGGCGTCGGTATGCATTCGACAATATCGACTAACTGGAACGAAGAAACTGATGGCCATACTACGGTCACCTGGTCGAACAGAACATTACTCTGCGTTATTACAGTTTGTGCCATCGCTATATGAAAACTTTATACTGCTGAATATCGATTAAACTGATTTGTTATTTATTTTAAGTATATTCTTGTTCTATGTAATTCCACTTTTACTAAATATTATGCGGTGACAAACCTTTCATGACTCCTTACTTTAAACTCGGTTGAGTGAGTCATGAATCTAGTATTGAAAGGCGATACGCGATAAAGATCTCGCGTTCATTATGTCATCTGAAGGTGAACCATTTTTCCGCCGTACTGAAATGAGAAAATCGCATGCCACTCTTATCGGTGAGTCTCGGGGTATTTTAAAATATGTTCTTCAATTTTTCTCCGAAATAAAACCGTGCTTTGGAAGCAAGAAATTTGTACAGGGGCTAAGTGCCGCAGGTCGGGTTAGAAGAGAGATCTCCTCCCACATGATTCCTCCTTGGGAGGAACCCGCCCTACTCCCACAGGAATTACCGGCAATCCGGGAGGGATAGGTCGCTGGGGCTTATCCTGAATTTTCTATGCAAAAGGGAACACTTGACTGGAATAGTAATCTTCTTGCTGAAGTTCCTATCTGCAGATTATTTATCTTCAATCGACCCTTTAACGGCACAACTTTAAGTTTCAGTTTTTAAATTTTCGTATCGAACTATTTGCAAACTTTTCAAAATATCTCATTTCTCCAAACCGAGTTTTAAATTTTAGATGTGTTTTTGTTCTATTTTCTCAAAAAATATCGAGCGAATGTATTATAAATAAAATTCTTTCCATAAATACGAAAACTAGCAATAACAGCTAACATTAAATGCTATTCATTGGAACATGATTCAGCTCGATGGCAGTGGGTTAGAAATAATTCTCATCAGTCAGTTTTTTGTCGTGTAGTCGAAGGTGAACTCGAGCCATGGTTAGCCCACAGCCAGCTATCGAATTTCATCTGACGAACCTTCCTAAAACACTGAACCACCCCAATATTCTGTTTCCTTCGATGATTTTTTTTTTAAATGGGGGTTGTATGTTATTTTAGTTATCGGTAATGAAACTGGCGATCAGTTACCAAGAAGCCAATCCAATGTCTTCATCAGTTTCATATTAGGAACTGCAGTTTCGTTTGCTAAAATTTCATCACACGTTGTCATCACCGAATTGAATTAATACAGACGCCGCCCCCTTATTTATTACCTACATGAAACTCAATTTTAATCTGAAGCAGTAAATTATTTTCTATCCAGTAATAAAAAAAGCATTTTGTTGCACAATACGTTTTTATATATTAATGATATTTACTGAATTTAGTTTAATAACGTAGTGTTTTAAGGAATTTGTATCGGATCCGCGGTACATATATTTTTTATATGAATCGGCAGGATAGTTTATTACCGGTCGTATAGAAGAAATATTGTAAATTCTTAATGTCGGGAATCTAGTATGAGTGTATGGACCGGAATGGCCGATAAAGCTTGCTGAGAACATCGTCAACGGTCCCAAACGGTCGTCAGCGCGATACAGCATTGTATGTGCGGACCTGCGAGCGGTGGGAAATGGGAGAAAAGTGAAATGAGGAGAAGCAAATCGGTGGCCCCCCGAAGTGCTCCCCGGGGAGAATAACGGTGACCAGATAAGATAATCCCCGGGGAGTACTACCATTCGCGCTACCGGTAAGAGTTGAAAGGCCGAAAGAAGAATCGGGGAGGAGGAACGAATGGAAGAGGGAGAAGGGGCTGGGAGAGGGTGAGAGGTTGAAAGATGGCCTCCCGTAATGGCGGACCGGTGTGAATTCGCCGGGACATTTTTCAACCGGAGAAGGAGCCGGCAGAGCCGAAAAAAGCCATGGAGATGACACCTATAAGAGTTTTACTGTTATAACTAACCGAGATAAAAGATGAGTTATTCGTTTTCTAGGGACTTTCTCACATCCGCGCCCCGGGCTCACAGAATGACGCCTCCCGCTTTTCGAGTGCACAAAAGAGGCCTATATCGGCCCCTCCAAAGAGATTCCCTCCACCGACTCCAGATTATTGTAAACTCCCTGCAGATATTTATACTCTAGCAAGCGGTAATCTCCCTCCACCGTTTGTTTGCCTTAAAAAAATACAAAGAAGAGATATGAACAAGGTTTTGAAATGCCTAGGAGTATATAGCCCCTTAGCCCGTTAGGCTTGAGTCGCCGGTTCAGCTATTTATTATTTTATGTGATACTAAGTAATTTAAGATCTATCATTCTTCCAGTCTTCTCCCACTACCTACGGACTTTGGCTTCTCGCCAGTTTCAGTAGTGTCCCATTAATGGATTATTTAGGCAGTTAAGCATAATAATTATAGGTGGGTTATATACCCACGAAATGTATCCCTTGAAATGTAATTGAAACGCAGTAACAACTAAAGGCCGATGTAAAAAATCTATAATCAAGTCTGCCAATTAAGGTCAGCCGATACCGTAAAATCAAAATGTCACGAAAACATGGTAAAATGATGGTTCGTTTTTCATACTGTCATCGTTAAATATTATCGAATTTCATGCTCCTGTGCTCGATCTAATTGAAGCCCGAATTTGATGCACAAAGGGTACGGTTTTATTCATCTACAACCGAACGTAGGGTAGAACGATTGATTGAGCTCATCTGAAAAGGATTTGCTGTAATCAATTCTGCGTCCCCGCGTTATATTTGAATTCTCAGAATTGATTGTAATTGTCGTGTTTTCCTCAATTTCAATTCGAGTAATATAAATTAATTTACAGAACAGTAACATCATATTTAGCGTAAGGACTGTAGATTTCGATATTTATTCCGCAGCTATTGAACATTTCGTTCCTGCTAACATTACTTTATTGCCATAACGCGATAGATACACGCATATATATGTTTAAATATAAGATACGAATGGGCCAAGCTTGGCGAACGTAAATATTATTGTTACCCTATAGATCTCGTCAGCCCTTTGTCAGGAGGTTTATAAAAGCACCCCTAGCGGGGCTCGTTCCCTTTCAACCCCTGGCTGTAAGTTCGTTTAAGCTCATTTTATATTAATTTAACCATTTCTATTCGAGTATTCTAAATTTTGTTGTATTAATTTCGTTACAACAATTTTAACATTTACAGTTCCTAATCTTATTCTGACCACTCTATAGCTTTAACGGCTACGGGTGTGTATTAAAGTGGTCCCGAGGAATCGTTTAGGCGGTAGCTTCTTGGGGGAAAAAAAATTTGGGAATAAACGACGAGGGCGACGGTTTATCGGCCCTCCCCCCCTATATTTTTTGTCTGGGGCGGCGGCGGTGAACTAGCCGGGAAATATCGCCCTGAGGGATATAAAGAGGTGCGGGGGCGTGGCCCTGCTTCCCGGCTATCTTTACTGCCCCAATAACTCTCGGACCTGCCGAAACCAAGCGAGTAAACAGAGAGAGAGAGAGAGAGACAGAGAGAGAAAGAGCGTGATGGGGGAGGGGAGGAGGGGGAGAGAGAGAGAGAGAGAGGGCTTCCCCCTGCCCGTTCTTACCCTTCCTTCGGCGGCGGCATCTTACTTTACTTCCCCCGGGCGGGATATGTATCGGGCTACCTGTGCCGCCCCCGCCACCATTGCCGCCCATTCCCGATTGATCATCCACTATTTTCCGGCCGGGCCTCCAAAAATATGGTCACCTCCACCGCAATTTTAACCCCTTTATAGCCTGTCAAGTGCCTGCTTCCCCTCTCGAAACGGGTTTTAGGGGACGGCACCGCTTAGCCGTTCTGTTCGAGCGCCGGCAATCGATCCGAGAATGAGGCGTTGGAATAATAGCGTTACAAACATGTCACCATATTTTCTATTAGAGACCACCTCGTCGGAGATAAAACATAATTGTAAACGAATGTCAATATTAAGGTTGGATCCCGGGATTACCCGGATTTTTCTCGTATTAACGAGAAAGGGGATTACAATTGGCCCATATAAATATGGCGATCCCATGAGTGCAGTAAATCCTAAAAGAGATCCTGCATTGGAAATCCTAAATTGGAGATATTTTAATTTTTTGTAATTATTTCTACCCGGAAATGGGTTGAATTATTGCAGAAGTTAATGTAGTTCCGGTTCTTCTATTAAATGAACGATGAAAAAAAGAGTCTTACAAATCGAAATTCAAGAATACGACGAAATATACCACGGTCCGCCTGATACACCATTTGTATACGCAACAATACAGTTCAAAATTATGTGAAATTTCCGGCCCTCAAAAATTCATCGCCGATATTCGTTCGGTGGATATTGACAGACGGAGCCGGCGGGAAAGTCATCAAACAAACATGCGAGATGTAGATTCGCCCGAGGTTGAGTTTGTTCGAGCCGTGGCGTTTCCCAATTCCCCGGCGGAAAATTACAAGCGGGAGTTTCATACTTTGGATTTTTCAATCGAACCGGGGAACTTGAATATTTCATTTTCCTATCTGGGCGGCGCCGCCTTCGGCTCAGACCTGAATCAAATCTTCGGCAGAAAGCTAGCGCGGCCCCCGTAAATTGCAATCCCACATGAAATAACCAAACGTTCGCCATTGTGTTAAACGATTTTTTTTAAATATAACACGTGAGAGATAAATGAGGGCGGGGAATGAATAATGAAAGTATGGAACTCACCCAGTACTCTGGGTTTCGAGAAAACAATATTTTAATTAATCTTTTTCCGTAGCGATAGCGCAATGAGAGAGTGTAAATAACTCACTATTTTAAATAAAGGAATTCCACTGAGGACGATGAAAAGCCAAAACGGGAATATTTCCAGACCGAAAAGAGGCAGGAAATTGTTTAGCGTGATGAACTCCAGGAAATTGTGTATTGTATAACTGGAAACATTGGCTGGGGGTTTGTTCTCTGAGATTTAATGATTGTAATGATTGTATTTTATAAATATTTGAACAATCATCGTAATATCGACATTCCTCTAAACTAAATTTCATAACCCCCAAAGGAAAAATAAAAACCGATTATTCCTTTCTCGCAAATTTCTCTTCTTTGCGCGAGATAATATTATGCACGGAGGCGGAGGAGCGTTTAAAATATTGGATCCGGTTATTAGGCTTATTAAAATTATTAAACCGGTAAAACTGAGCGTTAGCGCCCTGTCCACACGTGTTTCGATTATCGATTGGATCCTGTGGAAAGGTCGAACAAAACGGACTACCACGTTCGCGCTCCGAGGGGAATTTCATCATCCGAATTCCACAACAGGGTGTAATACGGCCACCGGTCGTGACGTAAAATTCAATTTTCCATGATAAATATCTCCATGCTAAATGAGAGACCCGTGCTCGGGCCCCGTCAGCGTCCAAATGGCGGGCACTCTTTGAAAGAAATTGAAGTTTTATTAACGTAAAACTATATCATTTTGGATCCTAATATTTAATTATTCGAAATTCTATTGAACCTACTGAGTACAGCTCTACAAAGTCATATTATTGCAATAAGGCTTTATTTGGGTGTAATACCAGCCGGGTGCGTAATGAAGTGCCTGTGAAGCATTTTGTCAGTACTGTCATAACAATGTTGTGCATAATTCTGTTGCAATTTACAATTGCCTATTACGGATAAGTATTCATTCTTTTCACAAGCAACGTGCATATTTTAGAATTTGCATATAGAAAAACCTCTGTACCCAAACTGCTTTGTAGTTTGGAGATAAAAAAACAGCGATGTATACTATAAAACGATGTTATGTAGGCCAAACTCTAGATAAAGTACAATAATTTCTTTAAAAGAATTATATTTTATAAAATAGCACAGATATACCGATGCTTCATAACATTTTTTCTTTATTCCCTCAGTACTTATCGTTAACCTCAGAACGGAATTAGGAACATTATGATATGGCTGGATATTTCGCTGGCCGCAATTAAATTTTATTTTCACACACTGGCTCCCAGGGAAAAGAGGGCAGTTTGAACTTTTCGAAACTCGTTTTAACAATGTTTTAAGTAGAGAGTTTCGCTTGGCCAAAAAGGCCCGGTTTAATGATACCTTTGAGAAGCTCAATGGAAGTTAAAGGATTTAATGGTACGAAACCCTTTAGAGGCGGGCCCTGGGCCCTGGGCTGAGTGCTGGAGGATTTGTAGTGCGGATTCGGCCGGCGGAGGTTTCCCTCCCACCGCAGTAAAAGTTACATTAGCATTTTGGGGCCCCCGATGGGCCACACCTCAAATTGTAAATGTTTACGGGCCCGGAGGCGTTATATTTCCATTATACCTTCGGATCGGTTCATTACATGAGATCTACCAAGAAAATTAATTCAATCGAAGGAGGAATCTGGAGTTATGATATTTTTTTATTCATCATATAAAATCAATTGTTATTCATAATTTCATCGAGTATAAACCAGTCAGTGGGGAAATCCTCGCAGGGGGAAACATTAATGCACTGGGAAAAAAAGCTCTGCATAAACGTTGAAGACAAATATTACGGGTAATTTTTATATTTTTATTCCTACCAAAAGTGGGAAGCACAACAATGAAATTAGAATTCCAAAGTTGGCGGGGACAGAGTATAACAGTTTCCGCGGCGACATTCGACTTAAATTGAGCGTGGAACAGGGCCCAGGTAGGTCTTTCATCAGTGGCCTATTCATGTGCGAAACTCAGCCTCAGAGACTTGAGACGTCCCACGGCCCAAAGTTATTAAGTTGCTTGGCGGAGGGGCGTTCCTTCCAGACTAATACGTCCCCGCCGCCGACTTCAATTAACATATATATAGAGCCTTCGGACGGATATTAAATGTAAATTATTTGCGCGCGCCCTTGCAAATTTGCCAACGCCGATGGCCAACTTTAATAACATCGGGCTGGTTAAAATGATAATTTAAAAGCTTGTCATTTAAAAATGTACACGTATCATCGCATTGTCGTCGATATTTAGTTCCCTGTTCCGACAAATGAGCAATGAAGTCGTAGGAAGTTAGATAAGGAAGTCATTTCATTTTGTATCAACGCTAAGAACTGTCCCACATGCCTAGTGAAGGTACAGAAAGATGTACCATAAACGAATTGATATTACAGTGAAATATGTTTCTTTAGTACTACACTGATGCGGGAAGAAAAAAAGTTGAAATTGGCCCATCGAACAACAGAGTCTACCTTTAACAACTTAAGTCGATATTTCAAAACAAAACAAAGTTAGAAGGAAAAATGCTAAAGGGGTTACAAAAACTTACTTGTGGAACTATAAGAGAAAGTTCGAACATAAGATTTCATCCTCGAAAAACAAATAAAAAAAGCGACGGTGGGGGTAGGAGTTCTTTAGTTAAAAAGCTATTCAATACTGCTCCATTATTGGAGTAGATCTAATTAGTCAAGTAATTAGACGCGATCCCCTTTTTATTATTAATGCCTCGGCACTGTACTTCCGCCCGTTTGGAGGTTTACACCACGCCCGTCTGATAAATTGATTATAACCGGAGTTCTGGGCTATTGGGTTGGACGAGGTCTTTTCTTCCGTACTCGGAAGGGGGGAAAAAAAGAGACCGGAACTCGGCCACCGAATTTCTCGGCGGCGAACAACTCCGCGGAAACGATCCACTTGAGAAACTTATAATAAGCCATTATCGAGTGGTTAAGACAATAGCGGCGGAACTCCTGTGGGGTTGTAGGTGGTGGGGGGTTCGAAGATCGATTCCTTCGTTAACCAATTTCTTAGTCCGGAAGGGGAGGAGGAGGAGGGAAATGTTTTTTTCTTCGGCCGGCATTAATTTGCCGAGGCTTTTCCGAAGGGCAGACTAAGGGGGCTAATGTCCCGGGCCTCGACTCGGCGATGAGTTTGAGCCGACGGTGGTCATGAATACAGATGCTCGGTTTAATTGCACGGTATGTACCATAGAACTACCCTCCCACTGGCGGCCCACCCCCGCCCCGGACTAATAACGGCCAGGGAGCAAGTCATCCCCGTTGTCAGCGGGAGAGTCCTATCCCAATATACCGGGCGTTCGTCGCTCTAATGACAATGCACATTGACGTTGGTCCCGAATATTAGGCCTTATTGTTAAAGCCCCTTATTACAATTGTAAGCAGTTTGGAATACCGGTCTCCAAGTACCATAGTACCACTGTTTAGTCGATCTTCTGTCTGGTTTTGTGTTTTGCTAAACCGGTTTTAGCTGCTCCAAATTTTCATTAGCTCTTTCATCGAGACGGAAATAAAGACAAAACTTTTGATTCAATTTTAATGATTTATAAAGCCTCATCGAAGCAGTTCATTTTTTGCGAGGCCATTTTCAGTCATTCCTTTCCCTCAATCAAACAGTTTAGTATCATGATAGCCGGCCGTAATCCCGAAGCCTAATTCCCGAAAGATCATTTAATTGGAATGTAAAAAGGAATGAGACTAATATCGTACAGAATTTGGTACTTATTTCTCGCTAAAATAGTCCGGGCGATTATACAGTGTTGGAAGTGACCTCGGGTTCACCTTAGCTCGGGTGTAACAGCTAGTTGGGTTACGGCGTTTAATGAACTTATAAATTCATGCATCCCTCTAGACGAGTTAAACCTCGTCGTTAGGTTTTCCTTGTTCATTAGGTGGGGCTAAATTGCTTTGAGCTTAATATTCTAGCTCCTGGGAACGGTCGGGATTATTGTTCCCCCAACAGGCTCTAGATGCTATCGCGCGGACATGATTCCAAAAATTTAATTCTGAAAAAATATCTAAGGTGGAATGAAAAATTTGTAAAATACATTGAAATCTCTGAATGAAATTTTGTTCGATTATAATTTGTTCTAATCGTAAATGATAACATTTGCTGATGGTGAGGTACTGAATCTCTGACATAAGATCGTGTCGAGTTGTGAGACAGAACATCGCAAGAGTGATCAGACTCCGAACCAACATATTTCGCCTACCTACTTAATTATATTCAAAAAATTATTGTTTATCTTATGATATCGATACGATGACTCAATTTGATTAAAAGTCAAATGCGAATCGCTTCAATGCATAGTAGGTGTTTCCATTTCCAATTTCTGTGTTGAACCATTAAAAAAAATCCTAGAGATGAAAACGCCAGAGGAAATAAAAGTTGACAGTAGAGAATGCGAGTTATAAATAAATTGTAGGATGGCTGGGCCGGTGGGAAGCTCGTTATTTAAATCTGAAATATAATTGGAAGGGGGGAATGTTGAGTACCTGGGAGTATCTCTGCCGAAATAATTTGTTTCAGTCGGAGGACAAACGGAAAAAATGAGGAAGAAAAGGGCAGGACCAGTCTGCAATACTAATAATAATAGAGCTTTTGATTCATTCCTACCTAACTGAATTCTCAACTTTTCCATCTTAGATTTTGACAAGCGGCTGTCTTCAGCCGGTAACTTTCCTTCATTACTGGGTCATATTAATATATCATTAAATTATTGTCAGATAATAATTTATTCAGGTTTAATTTGAATATTTAATGAATACACTTTTGAAATATAAACTCCTCAACTCAATTTCGATAATACCTGTATGATCTCTCATGCACTATTTGAAGGAGGGACATTGAGACTATTTACGGTACTTATTTCGTACAGGAAAAATTTCGAGAGGTTTCATAGGAGAAATTGTACCAGTCATGAAGAGCGATCGGAGCCAGAAATCTGGCGATTCGATGTGATTTATGAGCGATAAAAACGTTAAATTTTGTTTTCGATTAAGAAGTCACGTAAACAAAACGATCTTCGAGAAATTATTTCATATACTGCGAAATGCCCTTGATGTATATAAACATCTGCATAAATAATAAAGTTTAAAATGGGGTAGAGACTGAGATAGCATCTCGTTTTTCGGTCGAATTGAGGAAGTAATATCAATATTTTAGAAAAAGATCTAAATCTCGATTTAGAGTGAATTTATATTTGTGTTGAATTGCTTTTTGGTGTGTCGTTGGCTTATCGTTTCGCAAATTATTCATACTATTTTTCCTATTACTCCAATTCAGTGTTATAGTCAGTGTAAGTGCTTTATATCGTGGGTTTTTGCAGGTATTACAAACAAAATTTTTTAGAAATATACTCAGCAATGGAACAATGTTATTCTCCATTAGTCAGTCCGGTCCCAAATAAATTCCACTAGAATTTCACCGGGTAAAAGAGTTAGAGTAAAGAGAAATACGGATTGGGACTCCGCCCACTCCACCTGGAATTAAACTACCCTTCTTAATTGTTCCTATTTAATAGTACATCCCATTAAACCTACCCGGGAATGTCATTTTTCTCGGAAACATAACACGTTTAAATGGACCAAACGATGGTTTATTAACTACAAGCATTTAGGTACCTTCCACCACCATATTAATAACCGGAACTCAATTCAATGTAAAATCCTATTTAATATTTACATTTTCTCCAGAATAAAACCATTTTTTTGTGATAAGATACCGAAGTTGTGAACAAACTTCCTTTATGGGACATCACAAATTATTATTGGAAATTTGCAATCTTTTGCAAAAATATATCTTAAATTGACAGGAAGATAATATTCATCTATCTCTTAGCTATTAGTTTCTCACAATAAGGAACAAAAGAAAATATTACAGCTGATTGATTATGGCTGAAATTAAAAAGGAACAAGTAACGGCGCTGATACTAAACACGAACGACAAATGCGTCATGCGGGTTAGTATTAGCGCCGTGAATGGAACCACTAAATAAGCCCGTATGCACCTATTCATTTCTACTCATCAACTGTTATATATGTAAATAATATTTGCAGTTTATCTTATCAAATAATTCAAAACCAGAAGGCTGAGTTTCACTGATAAAAAAAAGAATATAAATCTTCACGATGTGGGCGTCTGAGTTCACGGTTTCAGTTGATAGTTTTATATTTCTTCAGTTTTTCCCCTAAACAGAAATTATGCGTTGATCATAGCGCTCCAGTATATTGCTATTATGGCAGTTTCGCGATATCCTGACCGTTTTTTGTAAGGAGCGTTCCATAAGTAAATTAGTGAGTACTGTAGGTTCGTGATGTTTCTGTCTCCTCTCGCTGGTTTGGTATTTTGCTAAACCGGTTTCGGCTGCTCGCCATCTTCAGTAGCGATGTTAGTCACTGTTAGCACTTTGGATGTTTTTTGGGCATCCTCACTGCACTGTCACTTTCACATGTACTGTACGGCGCTATATGTAAGGCGCTAATACTAAAATGTAAGACAGACCTTTGTTGCGGGCTAGTATCAGGTGCGCCGTACTATTGAAACTAGTATCTAGAAACAGGTATGTTAAACTATAATTATACTGCAATAGATCTTGTGTTTATCGACTTTCTACAAAAATTAATTCCTAATTTTTTATACACCCAAACTAAGACAATAGATACTCAGTCATAAACGCTTACGCGGGTGGAAACAAAGGTATTTGTGAAAGTGACAGTGCAGTGAGGATGCCCAAAAAACATCCAAAGTCCTAACAGTGACTAACACCGCTACTGAGGATGGCGAGCAGCCGAAACCGGTCTAGCAAAAGACCAAACCAGCGAGAGGAGACAGGAACATCACGAACCTACAGTATTCCAACCCCTCGCAGACCACAAAACAGGTATATTAAATTAGTGAGGTATCTACGCTTTTGAGTATCCCGTCTACGTCTATTTACATCCTAACTCGGAGAGCCGATATCCGGGGGAGGAAATATGTCGCGGTTGAGGACAGGGCGAAGGGGATGGTAACGGCGATGCGGTGTAGTGGACAAGCGCGTTTGAGAGTGGGCCAACAGGGCGGCTGTGTCTCCCATTAGCCCGACAGGGGTGGGCGGCAATCTCCGCTACGCTCCCCTTGTCAAACACACATTCCGGGCCTCGCTTAACAGCCCGCATCACCACCTACCCAATCCGCCTCCGCATCTTCCGGCTTCCACGGTCCATTTTTCCTCTCTCCCGCAGAATACCCACCGACCGGAAATACCTGAAATCCGCCGACGTGGGCAAGAGTGTGAAATGGCCTCCGAAAGATGAAAGGTTCGGAAAACGCGGAGGTATCTAGGTACTGTGTAGATATTATCCACGTCCAACACAACGAGTAATTATTCATAACGTAAATATTAATTTAACTCGCAGGTTTCGGCTTCCTCAATAGCGCTCAGCAAGACCATCACAAAAATCCAAAACAAAATAATCATACGGAGGCAGAAGATAAGAAGATTGGTTAATAATATTTTATTTAGGTAATCCTAAATTTAATGTAATCAAATTCGAATATGTTCCCTCAAATAGGGAATAAAGGCGGAATATCATTATTATAAAAGGACGCCGGTGCATCAAGTTGAGATGCGGTGACAGGATGAAGGGAGCTGGTGGATGAGGGGGAGGGGCAATAAACAATCGCGAACTTAAATAACAGAAACGGGGTGAAATCGCGGCCGAGGGGAGGTCGGGTTCCCTCCTCACAAGTTAAATTCCCCGGGTTAGCGATTTAACCGCGGCGTGGGTCTCATTCATTTACTTTGACAAGGCCCCTCCACCCGGCCTTAAAACCTGGGAATACAGTTATAACTGACGCTGGGAGTGAGAGAGGGAGAGAGAGAGAGAGAGAGAGAAAGGGAGTGAGGGAGGGGAGGCAAGAGAAAGAGAAAGGGAGGGATATATATACGGTTTCCGGGTCTTTTGACGCGTTTATTTAATCCAACAAAAACCCAACTCCGATTTGCTTTTAACCCGACGTCAGAAAAACAACTAACTGCTCTTCTGTACATAAATTTCAGACGGAAGGGAGGGAGATAGAAAGAGGGAAACTGAGTCGTACAAAATAGAGACGGAGAGGGACGGAGCGATGGGGTATGGGAATGGGAGCGAGCGAGATGGAGAGAGGTGAAGAATGGGTGGCGCTAGAGAGAGGCAATCAAACGGGGGCCCCTCCCGGGGGCGGCGATAATTCAGGGTCCTCTCCGCTCGGGGAATATGCCTCCTGCCACCCCTCAACCCTCCAGTAAAAACGCCACTCCACTGACATTTTATATTGATCTCGACCATTTTAAATTTAATACAATGTTCTGTTGGGACCAACTCGATGGTATACCAAGGTACATTAATATTATTTTAAGGCACCCGTGTGAGCTTGTTTAGACACATCCACCACTATAACTGAAGAAGCACTTTCACATGGTAGATTCCGATGTAGATCCCGGACAGCATAGGACAGAACTATAGACACAAAGAGTGACTGTCTAAAGACCCTCCTCCATCCTCCACCTGCACCATGTGCGAAGGTGACTCTCTAATTTACTGAATCCTACTGAAGATTTCCAGAAACAGAAGCTGGTCTAGCGTAAGAATTAGAGAGACGGAAAATCAGAGAAGAGACGATATGAAAATAAATAAATAATATTCCTTAGAACGGGACCTTGGGTGAGAAATTTAACTATAATTCGTTATTTGAATCTCCCACATGAGAACAATTCATCCTCCGGTTAATTTTGTTCTAAGCTAGGACGGTTTCAAGTTTTCTCCATTCTCGATTGCATTACGTCAGGCAATTGCCATATATCGGTCGCCGAAATTTGAATTTATAATAATATCGCAGTGAAATTAAACGAAATAAAAATGTTTATTTTCTTTATCCTTATACGTCGGAAAGCTACTCAAATACTGTAGTTTTAAACCGCTTGAGCTAATAATTACGCTTTCAATTATTCACCGCCGATTCTCTCCGGCCGACATAGATCAGACGTCGGAGCCAGCGTGACAATTTGACACTAATTAATTCAGGCTAATTGGGCCGTATTTGACGCCCAATATGGTAGGCTATTATTATCGGGCAATGTTGTCTACAACCAAGTTTTTAATCAATTCTAAATCTTTTATTCTCCTTTAATGTCTTTTCATTATTGTACATTTTCGATAGCGCGCGTAATTATTAGTATGCTAATTGTGGGTATCATTCTTCTACAGAGCATAGAAATCACTTTATTTTTAAGGTTTTATTGTTTTCCATTCCTATTAGATACGTACGGAAATAGGTCGTTTGTGGAGTGCTAGTTCTGGAATACCTGCAACTGACTTGCTTCTGCAACCTAGTGTTAACATAAACTTATGCTACTAAGACGAGATTGTGCATCAAAAAGGCGCATTTCGAGATATATAGTCGGTTCTATAATCGGACTGGTGTCCGGGGCCAGAAGAATCGAACTCTAAAATAGGGATGTTTGAGTAGTTAAAATAAAGAAGATGGGATAGTTGGGCTCACCCAGTCAATAGGTTCTCCCTTGGCCTCTCCCCTCCACCACCACCTACGGCATAAAAGACGTATGTCAAGTGCGCATTCACTCCTGAATATTCCCCCACTTCCATTCCCGTCCTCTTTTTCAATATAACCCGCCCCGCGAGTAAAATGATCTTCAATCCCTCCCCCTACCACTACCACCCCCCAGCCATGACTCCCCCATCTCATTCCGGGTATTCCTGGAAGAATCAATTACGAGCCTGCAACCCCCCTCCCGTAGCATCTCCGCCAGCATTCCCCTTCTTTCTCTTTCCCCTTTTACTCCCCGCGCTCTCTTTTTCTGTCCCTCTGACGCCGAAGTGCCTATTAAACCTAAATACCTTATGGCCCCTTCTATTGTTCTCTAAGGGGCTTCCCCCGGCACGGCCAATGAAATACCCCCGACCTTCCCTCCACCCAAGAGTTAATCCGAAAATCCGACGAGCAGTCTTATACCAGTAGTGCGGGCCGTGTGAAGGTTACAATGCATAGAATTGGGTTAGGTCCTACACCGGCTGTTGACAACGTTTATCCCAAATTAAGAAATCTGTTCCCGTAAAATGACATTTCAATTTAAAAACAGGATTGAATGCACTGTCCGATCGATGGAATTGTAGTTTCTGCTGGGGAATGTCCATCTTTAAATATAACCTTACAGCTCAAGCAAACTGATGTCATTGCTCAGAATTAAAAATAATATATACTTAGTAAATACCGATATTTAAATCGTCGTCGTGAGCTGCATTCGGGCAGAACGATAACTATCATTCCTCAAGGAATCGCTAATTATCTTTAACGAACGTCTTAAAAATTTGCTTTGTGTTATATAAGTCGAAGATTTTCATAGAAGGCGGAGGCAAAAATTCCGGTGGTGGGTAAGAAACATAATAATTAGTTTCGTTATTCGGCGGGATAAAATGTAATACAAATCTATCGACTGGTCGGGCCGGTGAAGTAGGAGTCTCAGTTTTCTTCGAAGTGAACACTCGACAACTGAGCCCAAGAAAACGAAGCCATTTTTCGAGCGGCGCTGCCGGCTCTTCAACTCGAGACCGCAGAATACTCCCTCTTCTTTTTTCCAAACTCAGTTAAAAACCCCTTTTTTCCTCATTAAAAGTATTAATGGTCCAAAGTTAAACGTTTTGGCGCCCGACCACGGAAATTCACCGCGGCCAGTGGACTAATAATTGAGAGAAAGTTATTAACATTGTAAAACGGGGGTTTTCGGCAGAAGCCGATTATCAAAATGAAGAAGTCTACCTCATAAAATACAACCGTAAATTCGAGATATGATAAACAGAAATAAGGGTGTAATGATATAGAGATTATATATGTACTTAATACCTATGTGTCTACATGTGGATACACACATGCATACGTGTAGACGTACTGTATAGGAACTGGTTAAGGCTCATACTTGACTAATAATAAAATCATCTTGTGCAGAGAACCGAAGGGGTGAACATAAAAAAAATGTATTCCTTTTTATTCAATGTTTATTACTTCGACCCGGTTAGCAATAATTTGAGGAAATAACACGCAATTATGTATTGGACAAACTGTGTGACATTTAATGGAAAACGCCCAATTACTGGGTTCTGAAATGGGAGATAGTAGTCGGGCGGAGAGCAATGAAACAGAATGTTATTCTCCATTACTCAGTCCGTTCCCGGAAAATTCCCAGCAGAATTGCACCGGGCATAAAGACAAATACGGATTGAGACTCCGCCCACTCTGGAATTAAACTATCCCTCCTAATTGTCCCTATTTAATAGTACATCCAGTTAAACCTACTTCCTGGGAATGCCATTTTTCTCGGAGACTGTAAGTAGTTTTAATTATCCTTAGTACTACAGGTTCTTAAATTCCTGAATATAATTTGTTCACATTTACCAAACTATGGCTTATCACCAGTCCTTTCTACAATATTAATAACCGGAACGCACTTCGAAAATGAAATAATAAAAATAAAAAACTAATCATATTTAATTTTTTTTTATCGTTTAGGACATATAAATGTAGAATATAGGAGTAAAATATTGCGTAGAATAATTTTGATTTATGACTTGCCACATACTGGAAATTATTAAATTTATCCAAAAAAGATCTTAAATTCATTCGTAAATAATTTATTAATTTATATTTCTTCAATCAGTTGAGATAGTCAATAGTTTATCGTGCGAAAATAAAACAACAAATAAAAGAAAATTTAATTGTTAACAAAAATTTATTTACAGTAAAGGCGCTAATAATAAACCCGAACGACTGAGCCGTCATGCGGTTTAGTATTAGCGCCATGAATGGAACCACTAAATAAGCCCGTATGCACCTATTCATTTCTACTCATCAACTGTTATATATGTAAATAATATTTGCAGTTTATCTTATCAAATAATGTAGTTTATTCAATGAAATATAAAATATATAATATAATAATATATTATTCAACTGTACGGCCTACACTCTATTGAAACGAGATTCAAACGCATAGACATACTATTATCTTCCTGCATCGATGTCTCACTTATATATAAATTTTGCAAAACCTTTTATATATTTGTAGCTAATAAATGAAGTTGTTTTATTTTTTAACGATGACTGTGGAATGAGGTTTGTCAGTAAATTTTGTCTGTCAATTTTATTTGTTCAATTTTTTCTCTTGATCGAGCCAACCGACTCCTCAGGTTTTATCGTTCTTCACTACAATAAGTTGAATATATTCCCGGAAATATAAGAGAAGCACGGACAATTACCAACGTACGGCTAGTATGCCACAATTTCAAGAGTGAGTAAGAGTGTGTGTGTACCTAAGGAAGCGGTCTGCGGGAGGACTGGCGGTGAGGGTTGGGGGTCTGCGCCAGACGATAACTAAATGAAAATGGCCGGCCTGAAAGCGGGAAAGCCTCGAGGAAGGTCTTGAATATCAAACTTGAGGCGCACTGTTGAGTTCAAACTGATTATAAACTTTCACCCCAAGTACTTTAAACAAGAGCCCAGAAATTAATATTTGTTAGCGGGGGTTTTATTATTAAACTAGGAGAAATACTTGGGCCCGCTTCCCGCTCATCCACGTCCGGAGTCCGATACAATTATACCTCTGACCCTATGTTCGTTTCCAATGTACCTAGTATATTTTTGCTGCCTTGCCTGTAGTCGTAAAGGGTCCATAATTCGTAATGTAATTATTCCAGATAGACCTTTGCAAAAGCTTACGTCTGATAGTCACAGCTCTACTTTTTGGTCATGTGCCTCTCTGTTCATATCTGTAAATGGCGATTCATAAGGTTAAGGAGTTCCTATTCCTCTGGGGAAAGATTCGTCCCATTCTGTCGACTGAATACCTCGCAATTAAGAAAGCGCCGGTGGCGTTCGGTCGGAAAGGGGTTCGGCCGGCCCAGTTTTACCTGGCGTTTCAATTATAACCCGATTAAAACGTTAACACCGTCATTTGGCCAAGTTCGTTATACGCCGACGACGCCGACGTGTTGTGACGCCCGAGCAATTATTACTGCCGTCCGTGACCTCCGGGTCACGCCGAGGGAACAACTCAATTCATGGAATTAAACGATCCAATCACAGGAACTAATGCCGGGAAAGGCAACAGCCCGACTCGACTCCTACCCCCGCTGCATAATTTGACACTGCATACGTAATTAAGTATAAAATCAATTAAGTTAGTGTAAACAGATCTTTAGTATTCGATAAGTGGGCGTCATATATGTAAGAACTTGTAGCATACCCATTGGTAATCGTGGAGCAACTCAAAAATATTTAAAATAGAATTTATTTATATTTTTAATTTTAAAACATTTTTTAGTTAATATTACTGGAAATATTTAGCTACAGCCACATCTCAATTGTTTTTTCTTTTATATAGCGCAAGGATATTACAGTATTATATCCGTCTTATTTAAAGCCGTATTCCTAAATTTTGATACAGGAGCAGTATTACAGTGAATTTATTATTTATACAGTTTTATTGGCAATAGATAATCGAGATGCGTCGACTGACCTTCATCCGGAGAACCTCTGCTGTTTCCTTATCCAGAATTTTGTAGGGGAAAATCCGAGGACAAGTTGGTAAGAGAGCGGATCAATAGATATTTGGAGGGCGGGTGCGGGCTCTTGCTCCCGTTTGCATCTGCCGGGGACCGTATTGCTTATTACCTCGGGACAATAAAAACCCCGAGCATATTTCCCGCAAGATTATCTAATATCGGCGATATCCCTTCCCTTCGGCCCTTCCGATCGGGGATATCGGGGATTGTCCCAGGCTCCTTCCCCTTCAAAAACGCTCTCCTGTTTCCTCCTCTTTCTCCACTTTACATCTTCATGCCCCCCAACAATTTCTATTCTGCACTAAATAGGTTCCGGTCCTTTAGAAAGGATTCCATCCAGGAAGGTTTAATCTTGTTTATTATTTAGATTAAGGTCCTTATCGCCGACAGCATTATATATATATATATATATATATATATATATATATATATATATATTTATATATACACTCTTATCATGTACCTTCATATTGTATAGATTGTGAGGAATACTGAAATTCCAAGTCTTTTTAAAAATAATTCAAAACACAGTCCATTTTAACGTATTATCTAGCAGATCATAAATATATCAAAGATTAACATTTGTATTAAAATATATTGCAGTAGATTGAATATTACTCACTAATGTTGATTAAAAATTCACAGAAATACCTGATGTTCCTAAAAGTCGATAGAGAATTTTAAAGGGACACTGCTGCATTTACAAAGTGTTCTCAATGCGACTTTGTAATACCAGGAAGGGATAACTAAAGGGGCACGTCATATTTCCAACCTGCCCAATACAAGGAATAGGTAGTAACATTTACCCTTGCGTCATAGAAGTGCAAAGAAATTGTACTCCGTTTTCTCAGAATGGAAGCCTCTTCCTCAGACTTAGGGTGAATTACAGGAATAGCAATGCATGAGTCATTATTTCTCTGATACTTTTCCTAGTAAACCTTGTTCCTCTTTCGACTTGTCTAAGTTATTTTCTGATAAATGTTGGAATCTTCCCACGAATCAATCTATACATGAATACATTATCTACAAATATTTGAAGGTATTCTATTATTTACTAAGATTTACTTACGCTGAAACAATGAAACATCTACAATAACTCAGTGACTATTTAATAATTAACTCACTTTATTCAAGAGAAACCCCACTCAAACATGCATGGCTAATATAACTTTTAATCAGAACTACTTAACTTTTTGCTTCGAAGATAAAGTTCTCGAAAGTTAAGTTCTAGAAATCGCTTACAATTGGTCTGTTCTTAAAAGCTGAATTACCGATTCCCAGAAATATAACAGTAAAGAATTTCCGCTGACTCGTGGAGTTGCTGAACCCTGCTGTCCTTTAAAAATTGAGGTGAGCTCGTATCTTATGTGTCTCATTGAATACCCTCCATATTTCAAAGTACAAGCCGTCATATAGTGAAATGGAGGAAATGCACTCAATCCTTCACATTTCAAACTTGTTACATCTCAATCGTGATGCGTGTACTCCCGTGTTCAATTCAAACATGTTCATGTCGTTCTCTAATTAACGCACTTATTCAAACCAAAAAATCAGCTCCATTAAGCTAAGTTGTGTGCTTTACAAATAGGACGACGTTTTTTGACCACCATAATAAAAGCGTTTCAAACATCGTTTCTCAGGACAAGATTTACCCCCACCACAAGGGATGGAGTAGGCAATTAGAGCGTACGAAATAGGCTTTTTTCCAGGTTGTTAAGCTTAAAACAGGGTTAATACCCTGAATTTTAACTTTTTCTCTTGTTGCGAGATTTCGGGACTCCAGTAATGTTTGTGGAAAACATTTTTCATAAATTACATTATTTAAATTGAAAGCTTAACAGTTCTTATCCAGTTCAAATTTCAATAGGCCATATTATTCTAATGGGCCTTTCCATAACAAAGAATATCAATTGAATGAATGATTGCAATTATTAACATATGGCTAATCAAATAATATTCACCTAACAATATACATAAGTAAATTTCTAGGTTGCATAAGGCATGCTGAACAGATATATTGGAGCATTTTTATAAATACATTAAATAAATGTATATATACTGTGATGGCAGTTACATTCTTGGATAAAATTTTACTAGTTTAAAGGTAATTCAATTACGAGTTCATGTAAGCACTGAAAAGGGACGATAAATAACATAACATTCGAGTAAGTGAAATACAAGCGATACGTCCGATGACAAAATTTGGCGCCGTCGCTTTCCAGAAGTTAAAAGGAAAACTGTTCCAGTCCTATTTAATTCCCACGGAGTTCGAGTTGTATATTTTTTCGCTGCATTTCCGACGCTCTTTAAATTAAAAATCAAGGAACCGACAGTTCAAGAACAGCTGCAGCTAACAAGTTTTATATATGGCCCGATGTTTAAAATAGAATTTTTAAAAAAGTTTATTTCAAATAACACGTTTCACCTTTAGAAATATATCAACTTAAAAGTCACAGATTTTTCATTTCGTTGTATTAAACTTTTTAGAGGTAATAGTTTTTCTCAGACGACAAATTTCTGACGCCATAATATTCGATTTATAAAACCATCGGAGTTATATTAAAAATCGTGGATCCCAAACCGACACCCGAATTAACTTATGGCATCAGTATTGGTCTGTCCTCACGAAATATGGGATATATCAATTGTTCTCGAACACTGTAATTGATATATTGACTTTTGTCTATTGTTGCAGTGGCCCACTTGAACTTGGGGACACTGTTGGGTTCTCGAGGGCGGTGGGAGGAGGCCGAGGGCATCCTGGTGCGGTGCTCGAGGCTGGACGGGTCCGGAGTGAAGGACCCGAGGACCCACCACTGGACCAGGGTCTCGGCGCTGGTACACCTGGGCAGGATGTACGCCGACAGAGGTCTCTACCACAAGGCGGTACAAGTCTACACGGAAGCGGTAGCCATCAGGCCCACCGACTACCAACCGCAGGTAAAACATTTTTTTTTCTAACCTTTTATTTTTTGTACAATCAACTACATATAGTTATTGGTACAAATGTTGAATGTTTTGTTTTTTTCCCACGTGAATGTCTCGATAAAAGAGACCACCCAATGATGGCACTTTTGTCACATGAACAGCTTACGGCATCGGACTAAGAAAACCTAGAGATTTTCGGCCTATAGGCCAGTGGCGTTTAAGCCGACGCGGGGGTCATGGTGGATTGTGTGGTTAGAAACATACCAGGGAGCATTAGGGATGGTACGAAGGACTTTTGACTGGAATCTCTGGATGCTGGCGATTGGATTTCTTGGCGGAACCCCCCATAGCTCTATTCCGTAAGTCCATGTCGGTTTTAATATGGATTTGTATATTGTCAGTTTGTTGTCTAGTGTAAGTTTTGATGTCGCAGGTAAAACATGGAATCAGTTGTTGAACTTGATTAACGACTAATCCTATCCCGTATTATCCTAACAACAACCCCTTATTATCCTAGGAGTAGCGGGAGTCATCCCTAATCATAGAGGATTAACCATAATGGCAGAATCAGATCCATCTTAAAACCTCTTTCCACACCCTGATTTGGTCCTACCGAATATTGCGATGCATACTTCCAATCAGAAATCTTCTCTAAGAGTTTTTAAATATAATAAAATATATGAAAAAACATTCGAAAAATTATATGCCGAACAATTTAAGTACACGCAAGTAAAGTCGTTTGTATTGATTAATAGGAAGATACGATTTGAAATAAAATGTTATCACTTCCAAGGCGGCCACTACTCTACACCCTTAGAATTTACCAGTTCGTAGGTATGTTTTTCTCTCGTGATATTCTCATTATAGCGAGCATTTCGTCGTTTCTCAGCAGCTAAATTATTTACAGATTGAGGCAATTCTGTAATTCAATATTTTTCTTCAGTTAAACGCCAGTTGGGGTGTTAGATTCTCGAGTATTAACTGATTTGTTAATTTTTACCACCCCGAAGTTGTGCATTCCAGAAAACTCAAATAACTCGGAGTTTTCGTACATTTTTCCCTCGCGTTTCATCCGAAGAATTTTTTCCCCTCTCTCCCGCTCCCGTAAGCAACAATTCGACGTAGGAATCCCGAGAGCGGCGGTCGTTGGGACGGGCGGGAGGGAAACGGGAGGCGGCAAATCGCCCCCACGCCGGCGGCCCGTTTTAGGTTAGACAGCGTTCTCCGCAATACCTTCCGCTCTAGCGAGCCCTCCGCCAACCGACATTGACTTCTCGCGGGGGGCGGTAAAACCAACCCCAGGGCTCAGCGCCGCCCCCATTTACAGCCTCCACCATACGCCCGGACCGCACATTTTCCCGTCAACGCTCTTTTCAGCCGTTATCCCATTCACTCGGACGCTGTTGCCAAAGCGCAGTAACAAAAACGGCATCGAGGAAAATGTGAAACACTTGGTTAGAGAGATCAGTCGTTGGATTAAGTTAGGGAGCACATATAGTGTAATTAGTTAGAAACTATAATGTAAAATACTGCTAAAATACTGTTTACTACAGTCTTGCTAATTTTTAGAAAAATAATATACCTTTCACTGTAGGTTCGTGGTGTTTCTGTCTCCTCTCGCTGGTTTGGTCTTTTGCTAGACCGGTTTCGGCTGCTCGCCATCTTCAGTAGCGGTGTTAGTCACCGTTGGCACTTTGGATGTTTTTCGGGCATCCTCACTACACTGTTACTTTCACTTGTACTGTCAATACAGTATTTCTACAGAGTACAGTGTAGAGTACACCTAATACTAGCCCGCAACAAAGGTCTGTCATACATTTTAGTATTAGCGCCTTACAGTACATGTGAAAGTGATAGTGCAGTGAGGATGCCCAAAAAACATCCAAAGTGCTAACAGTGACTAACACCGCTACTGAAGATGGCGAGCAGCCGAAACCGGTCTAACAAAAGACCAAACCAGCGAGAGGAGACAGAAACATCACGAACCTACGGTATTCCAACCCCTCGCTGACCACAAAACAGGTATATTAAAATACACCTTTAAACCTGAAATGCTTTAGATGCCCCAATCGGAGGCTTAAAACAGCTAAAATATAGATTTAAATAGCGGAAATAAGTTCCTCGGTCTAAACAGTTTGCAACTATGGACCGGGTGATATGTTGTGGTAAGGCTTAGCCGGCGGTCACTCGGGGCTGAGTTGGCGCGTCATTTCCAGTTATTTAGTAATAGGGCTCGTCATGCAACACAGAGTCCAGTATTAATTCATTTCGAATTGGTCCCGGAGCCATGTTTGTTGTGTCGCGCGATGCATTTTTAATCAGTTACACGTTCGCCCCTCCCCCCCCGCCGCTTTAATTTTCGGGCCCTCCGCTACCTCCAGCCGTCCCGCTCAGACAACGGCCCAGTCTAATATTTACACGGGAATAATTGACGTATTGAAAAGCCGTCTGCTTTCCCAATTTTCAGAGCTCAGCTTTCTAATTCCTTTCCGTCCTTTTCTCGGGGGTAATTTTTTTGCCACCTATAATTTCCACCTCGGAGCGAAGCACCGCCTTGTTTGAATTGGCCACTCTCGAGAGTCAACAATTAACCGGTTATTGAGTCTTTAAAATAACTCGAGTTCTCACTCAATTTCTGTATCCAGTGAGGGATCATAATAAAACTTGCCTGCACATTGACCTGAATTGACCTCAACTTTCTCCTGACAAAATTAAGTTCTATGCCTCGAGAAGCAGCATAACTAATCGTTAATTTAATTAAATTTTGGAGCTATAAGTAACAGATCAGTTCTGTTCATTTGCCATATAATGACAAGGAAATAACGGAGTACAAGTTATCTAAGGCATAATAATGTTGTTTTTTTCGAGGCTTAAGGTTTTATTTCAGTTCGTTCTTCCACGTTTAATGAGGAGAGGCACCTGATGAATGTGTTCCTCTGACCTTTGGCTTTATTTAAGTCTTCCCCAAGCCTTGGTAATATCTTTATTTAAATACATTTTAGAAGTTTTTTCACATATAAATATTAATTATGCATATTGTCACTATTATTTTTTAATTTCATTTCCATAGTTTGAAAGAGTGAATTTTGATTGGGAAAACAGAGAGAGGAAACAGTTAAAGTTGACCAACAGAGTAGCATGTGATGAGGTAAACTGGTGCCATTAGGTCGGATGTAACAACAATGATCACTAACCTAGAATATTACCAATTCTCCCGATTATCTTAATGGTCTTAATTCAGTTTAATCTTTCACACTATAGACTACGCAGGACGTTGAAAATTATTTACTAAGTGTATCGGTCCCCCTAATTAAAAATTCAGAAACAGTATTTTATGAGTAGATAGTTGATATAAGCTGAAAATTTAGTTTCATGTTTGCCGGGCGTGAAGTGCGTATCCTATACCTTTTCGTTATGAATACATGTTTATTTCCACAAAAATATTATAATTTTTAATCTATTTTTAAAATGCAGCTGCAGGAGGAAATATTTGCTCTTATACTAAGGGGTAATTTCAACTCTGAAGGAAGCATAAATTATTTTCAAATATCGGTGTAATGAGAGAAGGGAAAATGATTAAACGCCGCTTACGGATTATATTCCGCGACCAATTTTTTTCTGAGGTTGCAGCCAAGAAGATATTAGCGGCGTAATTATAAAATGAATAGTCTTTACGTGGGCCGTCTGGATTATTAGTTTAGTGTCGCCGCTCGTATAATCCAGGGAATGGGAGGCATATTAATATGACGCAATGGGCTTACTGCCTCGAATTTTAACGCCAATCTATATTTAGTTTCTCATTAAATTTAACTTGTTGTAATACATGCTCTGTGAAAGCGTTGGAAACAATACGCCGACACAATGCCCCAAGTTATATAGGGTATTATTCCAAAACCCACAAAAATTATACAAGATAAGTGTTATCCTCTTTATTAATTCCAGAATTATGTTTGAAAAACATCAATGCAATTCAAGACAATGACAATTAATGGAATTTTAATTATGAATTCTTTTTGAATTTATAAATTAAAGCACTTTTCTTTCAACGATTAATATAAGGTATTTTTGAGTATGTATGTAACAGGAAACATTCTGAAGTTAGCTAACATTAGAGCGCCTATTTTCATCTTCTGAAAATTTATTTCCGCCGAATACGTTATTAGATCCTGATAAATTATTTTCTGGAACCGATATGTGGCAAATAAATATTAAGAGGACGTTTAAGAAAGCTCGTACATTATAGAACCAATATTGAATATATCTTCCGAAAGCGTTATACATTATATCAAGCGGGAAAGGAAATATGTTATCGTACATGCTCCATTTTCTTTCACTCCTTGATTTATCGGTAGTTGGGGGAGGTTTGATGCCAAGCCTCCTCCCGAAAACACTGCGTCGGGTGTTTAAAGCTGCAGCTTTCTGAATTCATCTTATAAAATTTATTATAGGCATTTACTGACAAATATCAGTGGAAGATAATATAAATAAGAATATAGGTAAAGCAAAGACTTTCGCTAATAACCAACCTTCAATACTCTGGATATGAAATATGACTAGGATTTACAGTAATATAATTATAGTGCAATTGATGGACTGTGAATGGTGAAAGTAATTTAAAAAATAAATGTAGCATATATTTTTAGAGGGATAAATTTATACATATATATGTAATACCCTTCACATATATTTTTGTAACCCACGTTATGGTAATATTTCTATGCATATTCTATTCTACATTTACATATAATTGTCTTTTATTAATCAGTGATTATTCTGTGGTTTCGAGCACTAACAATCATTCCCTCATGCAAACCATACTGAATTAAAAACGAGATAACCGTTTTCACTTAAAAGAAGGCAAATAAAACTTGGCCCATGAAAGACCCGAGAGACATAAATCTTTTCTGATGCTGTAAAACAGTACAAGATACAAAACATATTCGGAGTATAAATCTTGTTTCATTTTTATTGTCCGGCCGAATTCACCGCCCCTCTTCACTGTGGAGATATTCAAATGTGAAGAAAATGCTAGCGCTCCCGCCCATATTTCCGCTCAACAATCATCTTGACTCTGGCGCCTCCCCCATTTCCCTTCCACCCGCCCCGCACTTGTGGTTTATGGTCGGCCACGGTCGTGAAATCATTTTCTCCGACACTGCCAGTAAATATTCCCCGAATTCAGATTTTAAACGGGCGTAACAATGAATATTCAAATAGCCCGAAGAAAAATATCGGTCAAATTGTTTCAGAGCCCAATGGAGACTATAACTGGAGGACTGACGATTATCCCCAAGCAAACAAAACCATTAAAATATAAGTTTGAGAACTGGAAATCTGTGTACAGATTTTCTTCGATTTTGGTCTTAACGCGTTCGGAAAGTAACAGCACAGTGATAGTGTGTCAGTACTTCGCTACGTCACTGAAGGAAAGCAGAAGCCCACTTCAGGCTTAAGGCCAAATATGATAAATGCGAGTGTGTTGAAAATTCCGAACACCGTTTTTCTGAAATAATAAAATTGTTTCCGAAATCCGACCCTTGTTCAATTTTAGATTACGTTTATCTCTAGTGTACAGTTTTCCTTTTAATAGGACAGTATTGGTTTTAGGGAAATTCAGTGTTGCTTTCAATACCATTTTTTGTCCTCATCCGTAATCTACGTTAGATGCTTGTATAAACAAAAGTGATATATTCTTTTAGTTTTAATTTCCGAATTATAATCATTATTTAAAGTGTGTGTGGCGTGTGTCTGATGGTCTAGAAACCGTTTCGATTAATTCGCAATGTTAGCTCGGGCGTTCGGTAGGGAATACATTAGGAGTGGTGTACACTGTGAGGCGAGCCGGCGGGTCGGGGGTGTCTATATTGTGTGAACGGAGTCGTAAGGGTTCGGTAAGGTGCTGGCTGCGCGGGGGCTGATTCGATTTAACCGATGACGGCGGTTGTGAATCGGCGGGCTGGGTATCGATTGTGCAGGATCGAGGAGCCCCGGCTTTAATTAGACTGGTGTTTAGTGAGTGGGGCCCCGGTGACTAATTGTGAATGGCCGACTTTGAGCCCTCCCTTTCCATTTGTTTACACTGGCGGGCCTCCTTCCCGATTAGGATCGTCGCTATAGCGGATGTTTCAACTCAGTTCGGAAAACTCAAACTGAAGGAATTCGGTTTCGAGGCCTCTTTTTACTCAGCATAGAAAAGTAAAAACCGCTTTTAACTGTTGACTCAGCTATCCTTTTTTATTGTATTCGACGCATTCTGTTTGGCCTGCCCAAGGTTTTCCCATACAATTTCAGTAAGTATAGACGAAACGTCAAATGAAGAATGCATTTTGAGGACCACACAAAAACCGCGACCACAGTGCAAGCTCAGTGACAGTGCTAACAGGGTTGACAGTACTTCACTGCACTAGTGACAGAATTTATTGATAGCGGGACGCATTAACCGGTCCGCACCTTAGAATTTCCAAACCAGACAATGCGTCAGGTAGAACCATTAAAATTACCTCATTTCATACTCAAAAATAGGTTGAGACTTTAGAGTTTATTTAAATCATGAATCCTAAACTGTTAGGAATAGCGCATACACATCCGGAATCCAGACTCGGTCAATTGAATTTTATCGGTTAGATGTATGAAATTGCCAATATAACTTGGCACGACCTCGCAATGTCTTCGCGGTTCTCTACCGTCTCCTTGAGAATCTCTTAGAAGAGTGGTATGGAAGTCATTCCATTTCCGTGATGTCTGGCTTCATTCCAATTGCCGTTCTTTAAACATCCAGTATAGTTTACTTTTAAAAAAAATCTAAATCCAATACATTTGGTCAGTATTTTATTTTATTCGAGACATTTTATATTTCATTTTAAGAACTGCAGATGAGTTTTAGTACGTGCTATTTTAACACCAATACTACACTCTTTCATAAAATTAGAGCTTACTTGGCTTAATATCTTTTTCCTGTTTGTTCTTTATGTTTCTTTTACGTGAAATCATTTTAGCATCTAAGCTCATTTATGGTGTCGGTAGGATAATTTTTAAGATCATGAAACAATCTATATCGTAATCAGCGCAGTAAGAAAACAATTTTATCCGTTTTTCAAACACTGAATATTCTTTCCATAGTCGATATCTTCGACCCATGGACGAAATAATTATTAGAACGAGAGACGTTACTCGAGTCCAACGGCAATACGAGGTTCAATGCATTTGTAGCTAAAATTAAATCTTTAGATTGGACCACGCCATCTGAAAGTCCGATAATTTCAAACATGACATAATATATTCATAGCCCACTAAATAGAGTTCGTCATAAACAGATCTTTAGGACCACAGCGCTCTAATACCATCGACCTACGCGGTCGAATAATTGTGTCGTTCGATGGACATGAAAGGCTTCAGAGTAACAAAAACTGGGGCCAACTTAGTTATATACTCGACGCGGTCGTCGATCACTGCCGTCATTTAATTGCCGGCATTAAATTTTCACGCGCCCGCTACATTTAATGCATTCACCGCCTGTATAATTGGGGGGCCGCTCCTATAATATTCATTCCCAATTAAAAATACAAAACCGGCCCGGGCCCGGGCGGCGTTTCAATTCGCTTAATTGCGTTGATCCGACGACGTGACGCGTCCCTAACGAAATCATCCCTGCACCGCCTTTATTGGCTGGTGGATTTTCGGCCGGGAGGTTGGAATTTCAATAATTGGAGAATCGGGCCGCGACTGTGATTTGGCGACGGGTCAGCCTACGCGTAAGGCGAACCAGTGGCGGGTTTCGTTAAGAAAGCTTAAACGCCCGGCCTAGACCAAAATCTCTTCAGCTATGACGTATGCAATAAATCTCTTTTCATCAATAAATTGTTATTCATCAAATTGCGTCAATGCGTTCGTTAATTTCCAGATACAGTAATAACTTTATCGGTCATAGCTATTCAGAAATTGAAACGTGCAGGTCGTAACCTATCCATTCAGATTATAGGGTAGCGATCAATGCATGGGTGGGGGGGAGCTTCCTTTGACCGCATCCTACAGAATCAATGTTCGAAGACCATTTGAATCAAGGGTTGTTAAATTTGACTAGTGTGAGATATGTGGGTGAAGATGGGGCAGTTCTGATCTTGTGCTTCCGACCATGATTTCAAGAACTAGGACAGGGGCCACTGTCAAGGTTATTGGGTCGAGTGAACGGTCAACGGTCTGTAGGGTAATTCTGTTGGATAGGAGCCACGCTAGACCCCCGCCATGGATATTACGTGCTTCTCGTAGAATCGATGCCAGCCACTTGACCTACACCTACGGGGGTTCAATGCAGAGATTAGACTTTTTCCTAACTCATTTATGTTCGGTCCATTCTCATTTTACGTTTCGGAAAATCAGGAGGGAACCTGGATAGATAATCAGCAATAACTTTCCATTGATCCGACTAAGCTGAATGAGAATTAACTTCAAATTACAGACCTCGAACTGTTTGAAATAAAATGAATTGTTATACGAGCGTACAAATATTCAATTATCCAGTGTAATTGATTTATACTGCATCAATTTCGCTTGCTACGGTATTTCAAATTAAATTTTTGTATTGGAAACAGGAACCGTTTTATTAATAATAATAAAAATTCAGAACATTATTTGAGTTTCATAACGATACAGTCCACTAGAAATACACATTTCTCCGCATACTAAAATGATCGATGCGGTCAAAATGTTGCCAACAGGTTTTCATTTGGTAACTAAATAAAATATCTGTTTTCAGATCCTGTACAATCTGTTGGGCGAGGCACTAACGAAACTGCAGAGGCACGAGGAGGCCGAGCAGTGGTTCAAGGCTTCACTCGAGGCCAAACCTGACCACGTACCGGCCCACCTAACTTATGGGAAGTTACTCGCCAAAAATGTAAGTCGGAATCTGACTATTTTGCGTGAATTTTGTGCTCACTACATCCAGCATCTATCATCAGTTATTAATTAGGTTATTATGATTAAGGTTAAACGAATAAACTACATATATTGAAATAAGTAGCGAATCTACTAAGCTAATCTTATTAAAAAAACACATTCTGGAATTTTCTTGCCTCTTCGATCCAAAAAATAAACCATTTCTTTCATTATAAAAACATTTTTAGATTCTTTATATACAGCTAGAAAACGGTTGTTAGGAAAATGTATTTTATTATTTTTTTGGTAACTGCAGCAATGTTTAAATCGTCGTAAATAACAAGTACGCCCGTAAATAAGGAATTTTTTGTGGCAAGCAAGACAAATGAATAGGGGGGCGCTTGAATTCGGTCCAATGCACCTTTATGACTCTCCCCCTTTCAAATTAACTTTTAGGGACTGTAAACGACATTTAAACGCTCACAATGGAGACATCAAAATAAAAAAAAATAGCTTCTGTTTGTTTTCCTACACAACGTACAACGTATTCTTTAGGTTTTAGTTGTTTTTTTTCTTTAAAGTGACGTTTCGAAGTAAATAGCCTTTCGGAAAGAAGGGTTCGAGTGAAGGGGCAGGGGTCTGTCAATAGCACCGGAGCGGCAAAACATGGGGACCTTTTTCATTTTTGCCCAAAGCGACCTTTTTTCGAGGAAGACAGAGGGAAAACCGCTGTGGATGACAACCGGTGCGAACGGGCGGGTCGGTCCTCGGCGTTAAAATGGAGCCGGAGAAACATCTTTATGGCCGTGTTAAAGCCTGTCCGAAAATAAGCCCACAGTGCGTCATTAACGGCCCCCCCCCCCGAATCCCTATTTACTTTCACCAGCCTAATGATCTGTATCGGAGCCTCAACTTTGGTCGCTTTGAAGTCCGGACATCCTTTTTTGAGTGCGTAATCAAATTTGAAGCTAAAATCTTATCAGACCGCCGGAGGAACCGCGCGGGTTTGCAGAATTTCACAAACTCACTTCACATTCCCAGGAACTGTAATTCCCACAATTTTCATACCATTCATTCCAGACGGATTTGGAGTCGGTGTCCGTATATTTCATAAGCTGAATATAATATGCATCGCTTCTTTTATGAAGGTTTCAGAATGCGTTTTAACTGTATTAAACTCAATCCGGCCGCAGTTATTGGTTCGCAATGATGTTTGCCAATGAGGATTGCTTTATCAGATTATTTCACGGGCCTGTTCTGTATAGGATGATGAACGCATAATAAGTGTTAGCAATAATTTATATAAGAAATTAATACTATATATGCTTTTTTAAATATCGCTCATTTATTAATAATAATAAAACCGAAAAGTAATTTTATGTAACGTTTATGACACGTCGTGACAGTGGATAGTATATTGACACCGGGTTGCTAAATGCAAATACGTCAGGATAACTATATAAAGGTTCTCGGGGGTTCTGAGTGGTGGGCCGAAGTTGGGAGGTTGGAAATAGGGGCTGAACTGGCCCTGGGGGCCGGCGTCTCCCCCAACTTGGGCCCGCCCGCTCAGTTTTCGGCGCCCGAAGTTTTGGACACTTTATAATTTCAATCTTAACCTACCCCCCTCCCCCTCCCCCTTCTGCAGGAGCCCGGCTGGAGAAAAAGACGAGTCGATATCGAATTAAAGCCTCGAGGTGGGCTTCGCCAGGCGTCGTAAAGACCAAAGCTGATATCCGGGGCCGCCAACTCCGCTCAGTGTCAATGTTCAAATTGATTCGCCCACTATACGACCCGTTCCGGTCATAAAATTCGAATTTAACGCCTTTCCCTCCCCTCCCCACCGTCCACGTTTTATATACTCCAGGTTACGTTCGGGGCCGCTCTGAGACCGGCATTATCACCCCAGGCTTTTTCGTCTTTTGTGCCGGATATAAAATTATATTTCTTCTGGACATTAATCGGAATGTAATAGTTCGGTAACGTTACTTTTATAATTATAGACTTTTAATTGATAAACAACGTTTTTATGTGCGTACTACGTTCTGTTTAGTGATGAACAAAGTAAAGGAATATTAACGAAAAATTATGTTAAAGGTTATTAAACAATTTAACTGCCTTCGGAAAGAAACAGGCTGCTGTAAATTGAAATATAAAACGGTAATGGATATCTAATATTACGAGCCTGTTAATGGAAAAATGGGGATTTGTCGCACAAAAATGTAATCGGGGTCTGAATGTTTATAACCCGTCTGCATAATTTGGGAATAATTACGATAATATTAAATTATTATTCGGGTTTACGCCCTTCTTAGAGCCGCCGTGAATGGTCTCATCTCGGAAGGTAATGATATTGCAATCGATCGTTTATATCGAGTTCGGCTCTCTCTGAAATCCTAATTAAATCAATTCTCGATAAAATGCAATTACTCGCAGACAGTGTTATTC
This sequence comes from Lethocerus indicus, assembly GCA_019843655.1. NCBI lineage: Eukaryota > Metazoa > Arthropoda > Insecta > Hemiptera > Belostomatidae > Lethocerus > Lethocerus indicus. Next base: position 9,552,004 of record JACDQD010000006.1, read on the forward strand.
CTGGAGACGGGCGGCGGAATGGGCCTCTGGGCTCAGTGCAGTCTACAGGGGAGTAGTGTACGGATTTAATTGAAATTTCATCGGAAGACGGCGCATTTAATTAGAACCTTTCGATGATCACTTGTGAAGCCGGAACCCACACGGGAACAAGTGGATGGGGACAAAGAGAACAAATTGGGCTTATTAAGCGGCTCAAGCAACGCGCGGAGGAAACGGAAAGCCTATTTCTTCCGGCTCCCGCAATTAGCCTTTACTCCGTAATTCATTTCCCGGCCCCCTCCATCCAGCTCAACGCTCCCCCGGGTGGGGGCCCATCTGCGAATTTCCCCCGCATAAATCAAACATGATATCCGTTTCTATTAGGACATAATATAAATCATTTATTCATTATTTCAGTATTAGGTCTAAACGTTCTTGTTGTAACAGTGTCATTGATTCACTTCAGCGTTGATGAGACACACGGACGTTATGCTTACATACGTAACGACAGCGTAGCAAATTTATTGGTATTCCAATTTATTAATTCTAATTCAAGAGACCATTTTTAATTATTAAATGGAGGATAAATATTATCTATAGCCACTAAATATCTTCATGTCTACACTCTCGAACACTATAGTAACAGTATATCATGTTTCCTCGGAACTACATCCTGTTCTTCTACATTTCTCTTATTTGAAGAATTTTTCATGGAACGGATAGCCCATTTTTCTTCTGATCTTTATTTAACAGTCCTGATCGGAACAAACGGCGGATATATTTTCGAAAAAGACTTTTCACTCGAGCGATCACTGCCACTTAACCAGTTTTATTTCTATACAATAATGGGCTTCATCACTTCCTTATGCTAGAGTCCAAAATAGGCTGGGCCTAATGTAACCCAAACCAACCTGCCGATTTAGTCTAGGGGTTCAAAAGGGTGTGCGGTCTTTACTGTCCTCACCCCGGCGGCGGTAGTGTTGATAAGGGGCTAGATAAGGCGGAAGCCTCGCCAACCATCCCCCGACGAGTGTTTGTAGACCCGGGGCCCGCCCAACTTGAGAGGGGCAGGTAGAGCCGGCACCAAAGTCCCCCGGTAAAGAAAGGTAAGCACTCCAACGGGATCGGTCCCTTAAATTGACCAAACAGTAAACGGGGCTATATGCACTCCACCATTAATTTAACACCGGCCCGAGAATATTTGATCAGATCTCCAACTTCCATCGAACCGAAGAAAAGGAGGATAAATAAGATTTGCCTGTCTTTTTCTTTAATCCTTGTCGTTATAATCGAGGTTTTGTTTATAAATATAGAATCAAACAATCGGTGAGTTGGAAATAATTAAAATAAACGAGTTAATTGAAAATATCGTTTCTTCTAGTGGTCTTTATTTACCAATAAAGGGCTTAAAATATAAAATGGTACATTAAGGTCACGAATTTATTAATATATGTATCCATATAGCAGATTTATATTATAGGATATTGAAATCTAACGAAGAAAATATAAGAAATAAAAAGATGACTGACATACTGAGAATATTACCCTATATATTAGCTAGTGAACTTTCTACGTTATGAAAGACTAATAATTTACAATATTTTAACATTTACATGGACATTAGATCTGTTTCGGCTTTAACCATCACCTGTTAGTGAACCAACGCTAGTAAATGGCAGATGAAGCTTACACTTAAGTCGATATTTAAGTAATATCCAATTTAAGTATTTACCAATATTCAGTAATTTCTGAATGTTTCCGTTATTTTTAAATGTTAGTGTTTTTTAATTTATTTGATTTGTTAGGATAGAAATGCCCGTCACTGTCCGTAAGTAGTTACTAAAATAATTAAACATATACGTGAAATATTAAAACGAGATATTTCCATCAACAAAATTTTCGATAATTTCACCCGTGTGGTGCTGGTGAGCAGGGGAAAATGTGGGGTATAAGTGGGTATAACTTTAATTCTACTACGTAATTCAACGAACTCAGTCAAATAAATGAATTAATTATTTTGTTGTTAAGCAATTATGAGATCAGCAATTACCTGCGTCAAATTGAATACAGATATTCAAGAAGAAAAACTGGGATCGAATTTTTTTTTCATTTTAGTAAATTATATGGTTTCTCATATCTTAAAACACATATCGTTGTAATTGCAGTTGTGAAGACGATTCGGTTAAACATAAGGGTTAAAATACTTTAATTTCCTTTTTAAATAAAATGATAATCTGTTTCAGAGGACGAGAATATCAGAAGCGGAGCAGTGGTTTCGCAAAGCCCAGAAACTGGCACCGACGGATCCAAGCGTCTACCTTCATTTCGGTAAGCCACTCCGCACACTAAACATGTTTCAGTGATTTAGTTAAATCTAATTCTTACAATGTATTCGCAAACTACTATGTATTGATTTGCTACTTCAAAAGCTCATCTTGCTTGAGTTGAGTTTCTATTCCTCGAACCGAGTATTTATTTCAAAATAACTTAGATTAGAAAGTTTAGATTCGAAACGTAAAAACGATTCATTGTCCTAGCATTACAGGATTTTTTACCCTTTTAAATGGCCAATAGTACGTGGGTCCTGTACGTTCTTAAAACAAAGATGTTCCGAATATAAAGTGTGTCCGCAATAAGCGCTACGTTTGTGTTGTTGATTTGAATTACTAATTCTGGCGTGCATTCGGCCGATAACCCACACGAGCCATAAGGCTGTACTTCAGCTGGTGCGGGTCCATCCGGTCAAATGTAAATTATTATCCTGTCACGCTTAATGTACATTCTGCGCCTGTTAACCTAAATAACGCTATAAACGCCGGGCTGATCCTTTACTTTTATATTTAAGGACTTTTATATTACAAAAAAATTTTTAAGTGCGTCTTATCTAATATCTCTTGCATTGATTTTCATTCAATAGGGGCAATAAATTCAATAAGATAGCGCTTTTAAAACAACGCTCTCTATCGGATAAATTTCAGTTGTTAACAGACTTGCTTAACTGAATATAGACTTATCGTCCGTTCGTGTAATCTCTCTATTTATATTACACAAAGGTATCATGAAGGAAACGTAATTTTCCTCCCGAATTTTAAAGTTTGAATGTAATTACTGTATCGTTTTAAAGTTCCGCCCGAAATCGTATTTCTCTGTAATCTCGGAAATAAATAGGAGCAATAATTGCAAACCCGAACACACAAAAACTGCCTTCAGATCCGTCCCGAATAATTCTCCCTTTGATCCCGTTTTGCAAAGAGTTAGAGGGGGGGCGGCATTGTCGTCTCTGGATGTAAGTCGGATATTAAACGAATTGCACAATTACTGCGGGGGGTTGGGGGGGGGGGATTCTTTCTGGCCACGCGGAAGAAACCCAATAACTCGCTTTATTCATGACCCGAGGGTGATGGGCTCGGAGGGCGGCAGGACCGACGGAAAGGGGGTAGGTCTAATTTTAAACTTCCCAAATCGGCTTTGACTCGGGGGGTTGGACATTGACTGTCTCTCCCCCAAACGACCCCCCGACCAGCCTCCCCACCCCCTGGCTATTAAAACGTCTCTCCGGAAATATTCAATTTTCAGTCGCCGGTTCCTCAGCCGGGCAAGAGCGATGAAACACGGCCGGCCGCTGTACTTATTCCCTAAGCCTCTTACTCCCGTAATTAAAGAGAGGAGGGATAGCTCTGTTTCTTTCCCCCCTCACTCCCACCCATTCCTGTTTGACGAGCGGTTATAATTTCGTTTTTGGGACTTTCCTGAAAATCTCGGGACGAGAAAGACATTAAGGAAAACTTCGATGGTATCATCGTTTGGAATATTAATAGTTCACGACCCCTCCTCATAATTACTTTCCTAAAGTCGATTATGTCTTAACGTCTTTTCACCCATCGATCGGTGGAAAATCTGATTCTACCGATGACATCGTCATTTATATAGTGTTAGTCGGTCAACAACACTGTCGGTTTTAAAAAATTGTTTGTACATATGTCAGGACATAGAGAGAATTTATATGGTTATTTCAGCCAGGCTGTTAACACCTGGTTATTAGTTCAATTCCAATTTACGGAAACTTTCCTTGCTCTAGTTAGGCCAGAGTTTCAGTCAACCTCCTGGACCATTCCAGTTATTAATCCGTTCCGACTGTCACCGTGCCGATATTGTCGACAGTGCTAACAAGATTCGTCAGACAGAAAATAACAGTTTGACCAAACTTGGTCACAGCGGTTTCCACTACGATCGTCCCTGCATTAACTTCAAACTACAAACAAATCTACAAATAAAATTAATACTGAAATAACTTTGCCACTCTTCAATTTATAATTCTTAATTTGAGGATAACAACAGTTTAATATTTACGCCGCTGAAATGTTGACAATTTAACATTGTCAATATTACGTTGGCCTATAGAAACAAGAGCGGCTTTCAAACATCTGGGCGATAAGTGCTTAACCTCTTTATCGAAGCTTCTGTTTGTAAACAATCCGAATCGAATTTTACCCTTCACTCTTAAACGATATCGAATTTGCATTGATGATAGGGCGGATGCGGGGTTGGCCGGTCGTTGCCAAATTGACCCCCAGCCCCGTGGCCCGCCCGACACACCCGGCACGCTAAAACCCCCCGAGTAATCAATTCAATGGGGGCTGCAGAGCAATCGTGTGTATTTCTATGGGGCCGAGTCCCTCGGTTGATTGTCGGTCGGCGGTTGATTCCATCTGCATAGGTAAGAGCGCATTGAGGGCCTCCGCCCCGAGAACCCTTCTTACCCGACCCCGAACACCACCGCACTAACCTGTTTACAATGCCCTCAATATACCTTGTTCTCTCCTACAGACCCGAACTGTGCGTGACGCCGCACACTCGCCGCCCTCCCCAACAACGCCCCTATCGATTTAACCGAGCGAGATTGATCCATTTAACAGTTTCCCCGACGCGTATCTATCTACGCTGTATCTCTTCAATGTCGGGGTTGTCGGTCTTTACATCACAATAGTCTTATCTCCACTATTGTTGCCAGGACTATACAGTCCCCGCAATATATTCTAAGAACCCATACCCATGAAACACATTTGTACACACAATCTCGGGAACCGAGCATAATAACGCGTAAACTACTCGAAGAATTTAGTTTCCGGAAGATTACGTGAGGAAAACAATTGTGGACAAAATGTAGTAAATTGAGCAGTAAATATTTCGATCAGCTAGAAAACATCAAATAAATTGAATGGTTTTTTACAGTTCAATTTTTAAATTTCGAAATATTTCTATAATGAAGACGATTGCCCAGTTAGATGGAAACTAGCCTTGCGAGTGGGTATCCAGGAGACACAAAATCGAAACCTGTTCACGGCCAGATTGTACGCCCATGTGAATACATGAATTTCGTTAACTTGTCTTTAAACATTTGGAATAATCAGCCCACAATGAAAAATACGAGATTTGTGGGTGTAAAAATCTGAGAAGGACTACTCCCCCCCGGCTTCTATTAGAAGAGGCCCGATAAATATGCGTACCCCGGGCCATCTGCCGCCCACCACCCGGCCCATATTAATTAATTTAACGCCCTGCCGGCCTCGATAAAATTTTATGCAAATTACACGGGCGCGCACACACGCACACACGTTCACCTCGGCCCCGCCCCGTTTTCAAATTGCAAACTAATCCTGGGGGGGGGCACCTGATTTCACACCGCTCGGTCCACGGCTTTAGGAAAATTAATATTTGAACGCAACCGGGGGTTGGTCGGGGGGGGGATGGGTATCTCAAATTATAGCGCCTCTTTGCCGCCAATTAATACAGAAAATGTAACCAAATATGTTTATTTTAATCCCGGCGAGGAAATTAGGGCCGGGCGTCGTCGCCGGCTCCTTGATAAAAAAAAAGAAAGGACAAAAAACTGGAGGAGAGGTGATTGCATAACACGTTCTAGCCGGTAACTCGTCGTAAAGCATTTTTTATGGGCCGGCATTTGAAGGCGAAGCGGCAGTCTCCCGGAGCTGTAGTCAAATAGTCGTTTGAAATGTCCCCGATTCGGGAACACCGACCGTAAATGTTCGACTCGTTATTTCCGCTTCGGGAATCGTGATCTCTGAACGCGGTCGCCGGGACATTACGGGACGTGCCCTTTTAACTTTATTATTCCTCGCAACTATATCTTTTCGATCTGGCCACGCTGTTACATGAATATTTCGACGAAATACGTTAGAGAAGGGCCCGGAGATGGAAACTCTTCATTTCTTTTTCTTCATTGGTAGCAGTTGTTATTCTTCAAAGTTGCTACTAATGACCATAATTGGTACCAGTGTTAAGAGGGACTACTTATTAACTTATTGACTGGATCCATATACTGGACTTCATATAGGCTTTCTAATAAGGGAGTTTGTTTGTGTATTTTTAGATTTAGGCGCATGTTATAGCATATTGTCCTGTTTCGTTGACCGCTGTATCTATGTAAAATTATTTTAATGAATGGCCTGATATTATTTTGGCGTTCTTCACTTGTTTTCACTATTTTGGCCAAAAATATACTGCTTGAAGTTGAATTATAACTCTCTTAACGGATCGAAGTGGACTTTTTCAAATTCCTTAAGTACGTATTAATTCGGCTGAACCGTTGGCCAAAATTGCCGTGGATCGCTGTATGGATATTTAAAATTCCGGAGCGTAGGAATTTGTAAAGTGTGCCCGCTACCCCTCGTCTGTTCTAGCGCATTCTTCCCTTCTTTCGGAGTGAATCGAAACAATGTTCAGTGAAAAACGTTGGAATAGCTCGCGCTACCCGAATGTTTACCACCCGGTAATTAAAAACGTCTCAAACGTGACAATCTCACGTGTTCTCCCGTACACAGTTTTTTATGCGAGAACAAACCCGTTTCAGTATTTCGACATCTTCAACTTCATTCTTATTACCTTCATAATGAGACCGTGATAAGGAGCATACGAATGCTGAGTGGGTTGACTTCGTTCTTTCCAGGATATTAAGGTTTTACATTTATTATTACTGAATTATTATCGCTTTTATTACCTCCTGCCACCGCTGACTGGTGAGCTGTTATTCTGGACCAGTTTTGGTATATTGAGTGAAAGAAACATTTTTGTTGCCGATGGAGCATACTGTACACTGTTCATCGGGACGATATTCCAAACTTATCCCCCGATGAAAATGATTTCTAAGGAATCCTCTCTCGAATATTTCCGACAGTCCGGGGATTTAATATAGAATTGGGCCCGAATTAGCGATAATCAGTGTGCGGCATGCTCTCGCCGATCTACATCACTCTTGGAGCGTAGCCGTGAATCGGACGGCGTTCATTTAACACCAGCCCTAATAAGGCCTCTGGGGCCGTAATCGTCCGTCATTTGGGCCGAAAAGCCGGGCCAGCCCTGCGCTCAGAGTGGCTCGTTATTTCCATTGGTAGTCCGAGACCCTCTAGCCCCGGCCCACGCCCCGGGTATTTGAGATATTTGACCTATTTGGAAAGTGGCCCGTTAACAAACAAGGGCTCTGCCCGGTTGTTAACTTTAACCTCCATGCCCCGACATTATATAAGGACCGCGATCCGATCACGCGACCCATTGTAAAGTGAAACGGTCGAAGCCGTCAGAAAGAGGAGTGAAAAAAGGAAATTCACTGGGTGAAAGAAAAGGGAAAAAGAGAATTCACGTAGATTACATAGGGAATCCTCTCGGATACGTATTTAATAATTCTCTGTACCTCGAAGTATACGGTACTTGTGTGTATAGGGTGCTTAAGAGCGTTAAATAGGATGTCGTGTGATACTGACGATTATTTTTGCTTCACTACGTTATATTAGCATATACCTTCAGCCCGATTAACATATAACACGATTGATATAACATGTACTCATATCATATCTAGCCAGTACCCAATACCTAATAATCGAGCGTGGATATTTACTGTTATTGTAAGAGCTGAACTCGGTCTTGTATAGGACCGAAGAGACGAGACGAGGAAATAAATTAAACCTGCAATTATTCAAAAAGGATTGAATTACGAACATATGGCCGCATGCAAATAAAAAATAAAAAAAAAACCGACACCGTATGCATTAGGGTTCGAACAAAATCGAATCATTGGACGGGAATTACAAAAAGGTGGGTCAGTTCGGCAAATCGTAGGCGCGTATTCTGTGCGGCTGGGCGGGAACTCGCGCCTGAAATGGACGCACCGTGCAATAAATCCACTTAATAACATGCACAAAATGAATGGGGCGAAACGGGCACTCTTCCCTTTTGGGGAATATTTCGGATTGAGCGGGGGGTTGTCAATAATCAATGACATTATAATGGGATCGGTGGCGGTCCTCGCCGTACGTGACTGGAAATTTAATTGGCACGGCCGAATTATTCTGTGTGAGCAGTGGGTGGGTGTTCGGGTGGAGGGGGAGCCGCCTGTATTATTTTATTGGTCGTCGCTTGCGCGTTCTTCGTTAGACGCCCCTAATGGATTTGGATTCAGTCAGATTCGGGACATCAAATGCACCGGTTATTACCATAATGTATCTGTCTGGAAAAATATCTTTTGAGCACTGGCATTTTAATATTTATCTCCTAATTTCATTTCTGAAATGTTAAACGTTATCCTGTATCAATCTAAAGATTTATCCCTCACTTTTTAAGACAATAGAGATTTATAGATAATACAATTGTATCACTCATCTATTTAGTCCTGCCAAATTTCAATTTCGACTTCTCGACACCGTCCATAGTATTAATCTCATAAGTATATTGACTATTTAAGTCTACTCTTAATTCAAATTTAAGAAAGAATTATATCGTGAGATCGAGCGAACACAAGTTCTCAGCATAAAACAGTATGTCTCCGAGACTCGTAAAGTATTAACTGGTTTAATTTAATTTCTAATGTCTCCAGTTTGTGAAGGCACATAAACCCTTCTTTATGTGTCCCGTGTACTAGTTGGTACTTCACAGTCTCGTCTTATATACGGGGCCCTCGTCCGGGAGTTTTCATTCAGATTTTATTGAGATTTCCATGCCCTTCGGGGCGACCTTTGTACTAAAAGCTAGGTGTCAAGAGCGCGATGAAACCCGCGTCCGGAGGATCCCCCCCCCCCACGCCCACTGGCATAAAGGGTCTAATTGCAGGGTAACTGCCGGCGCTCCTATATATTTTATGTAGGCGTCTCTGGGCGTCGCGACAAAAGGGCGTGAGAGTTTTTAAGAGGGGACGCCTTCTCGTCGACTGGGAACAATAAAAGCGACCCTCTCCTTGAATTACACCGCTAACGGGGCCCACTGACGACCCGTCCCACTCTTTCGCCCCTTTTAAACCCGTAAAAGTAAAATTTAAGAAACCCCATCTGTAAATTCCGTACCTGGGAGGGTTTTAGTTTTCAACTTGTTCCCACTATAAACATTCCCACAGTACCCGCCCACATTTCTCAATACGGACTTCCTGTTGCTCATCATCGGCTCGTTACTTCCGATTCCAATTCATTGCATTGCCTGGCAAATGAATACAAGTCAATACAATATCGCCATTTTCCAATTTGTTATGCAATGTTCTTATATCGCTATACCAACCAGAAGACAAACAAACTAGGATTTCACAAATGTGAATTTACAAATAAAAAGATTTGTCTGCCTAGAATTACTTTTATGCAACCAGTAAATAATTCCTCGTCGTTTCCGTAATCTAAAATAAATGCCTAAAACTGAAAGAATTTTTGTCTTAATCAAAAACTTTGCCTTATTTAAAAGAATATATTTTACAATATATTCCGAGAACTCTATACGCTGTTATCGCATTTTCGAGATATTCAAATAATCGTCGGTTGTCTCAAGATCGGTGTGGATCGCGTGTCGAAGGGGGATCAAATATAAATTCGAAAAAGGGAATGAGAACAGAAGGGGCGCTCGAGGGTTATTAGTATTCCGAGAAAACAGTCCTACTCCGCCCCCGCCCCCTCCACCAGTAAGTGTTGGAGGCTCGTAATTTGATTAAAGAAAAAAATGTCCGAAGTTGACTTTGAAGTTGGAGTGAGAGCTCGGATTAGCCGAACAAATTGAATTTGAACCTAGTTTATACCCTCCTACTACCTCTCTCTCTTGACGCCTCCGTCCAGTCTAAATCCGATTGCGATCAGATAAATGCATAATAATTGGCTGATAAATGTCATAAATTACGGAGTTTTTAATACAGACTAATGAATTTAATGCTGCGGTTGTAATACACTTTACCTTTTACCGTCTCTATTTCTCCTTTTTCCCCACAAATAACCTCAAATTTTGTTTGTCTGTTTCCTTACATCTCATAGAGTACATTTTTAAAGACCGTTTTGTTAAATATTCGCCAGTGTAACGATTAGGAAAGAAAAGCTCACAGGCCGGGTCGCATATATATTTAATTTCGGTATTTTAAGATTGGAATAATCGGTATAGTGTTGCAGAAAGGATAACATTAAAGTTCATTGACCTAACATTGTAGAGTGTTATGACGGGATATTTTAAAAAACCTCCTTTATAATGTGATATTATGGCAATTAAAAAAGAAGCCCGTTCATTACCGGTACAGAATGGCGACGAGTTAGGAATGTTAACCAGTTAATAAATACAGGGCATAAGCTAATTAATAACGTAGTAATAATTCAAAAAATATTTCGCCTCTTCTGCCACCCGTTTATTATTTAGTGTGAAAACGGGCTACCAACTAAATAGGGCAATTAGCGAGGAGTCGCTGCGAAATTTATTTTATTTAGACGCCAAAAAGACAAAAAAATAATTGCGCCCTTTGTAAAATATTTCGCAGAATAATCTCAGGGAAAGTCTGTACCAATTTTTTTCCGAATATCCTCGGCGCGGCCTCAGGCATCAATATTTTTTCATTCGTTTCAGGAAATTATTGAAGATTTGGACCTCAGATAGTAAGAGCAGTAGACGGATCAAAGTTAGGTTTGATTATGGAGTAGAAAATTTTATTACCGCATATAGGGCTTAAACTGTAAAACACTTTTTGATAAAGTTTGGAATACCGTTATGTGGTCTGCTAGGGTTTGGAACACTGCAGTTTCTACCGCGATCTTCCGATTCCTCTCACTGGTTTCGTTTTTCGAGGAGGCGGAAGATCTGGAAGACTCTCAGATGAATGTCCCCATCCGATAATCTAGAAAAGTAGATTAAGGTTGGTCTGATTCCAGGTCAGTTCCTCTCTGAGTTGGAGAGGTACAGCGAGGCTGCGGTCGTCTACTTGAAGGCTGTTGAGCTGTCGCCGGAGCAGTACGAGCCTGTGGTCGGGGCGGCGACGGCGCTCAGGCACGCAGGCCGCAGGAACGACGCCGAGCTCTACTACAGGCGAGCTGTCCAGCTCAGGCCCCAGGTAAATATCTCTAATCTAACAAAAACGCCGCATACCTCACACACGTCCTTATCCAGTCAGTATTCAGAGAAAACCCCCCTTTAGAATCCTACCACAAACCTATTTTGGTTTCATAATTGGCAAGGCAACGCTTCTCTGTTTCATTCCTACCTTCCGTTAGAAATTATAGAGGGTAGCAATGGTTGCCAATCCTGCCAGTATAATCACTGTAGAATAGTAACAATGGACAAGAAAGTTGATGAATATTTCTTTAGCAAAGACAAGGATACATAGGACGGATAGGAATGACAGACTTTTGGTTTGTTTAATAACAGTGAATTGATATTACAGATAGCAAATATTTCTGAATATAAGTTATAAACGACATGTAATATTATCGAAGTAAATGCGCTGAGGAGGATTTATTACCGCAATTTGATATTGAGGCCAGAATGAGGCGTATAGTCTTAAGTAATTCCTCGCGGCCGCAATTAAGGCGACCGTCCGAAGACGGATTCGGGGCAATTTTCTCTTTTGCGAAACGCTCGGTCCTATAAATTGTCCCGGCGGGTTTAATGACCTGGAAATTGAAAGGGACAATTGGAGACCGCCAAATTAGGGGAAGGTGCATCGCTTTTTTTATATTGCGAGGCCAAAATCTATAAGACTTGGACTCGAACCAAATGTTGACGGGACGATGAATCCTGAAATTGAATTGCGCCAAATATTCGAACCGAAAGGAGCGTGTAGGCTGGACAAAGAATCGCGACCGTATTAAAATTCGACTGGCGAAGGAATGTTAAGTTTTTTCAGAGTCGGATCCTATCGGGCAGCCAACACTGCCGAAACTTCGTTTTAATGAAACCGCGTTAAATTGTTTTTGAACTCCACTCCGGGAATGGGGGCGAGGGGGCGGGGAAACAATTCTGTAACAAAGTTGGTAAAAGGGAGAGAGGTCGTATAATTTGTTTTTCAAAACAATAACTGTTCTACTTGGAAGGATTGTTTAATAATTCTGGAGTAGCGCTTTCAGCGCATTGGTCCCGCGATGGAACTCATTAAGGTCGGACGTCTAATAATTTCTAACCATCAAAATGTTGACTCGGGAGGTGGGTAGAAAATTTCCTACATTACGAACTTGAATTTCCACCTAACCACAAGACACGTTCATTCATGTTACCACCACGCGTTTGCATACTACACGCGAAACCAAATTGATACTTGGTTGACACGAAAACAATTCTCAATATATCAATTACAGCCTACAGTAGAACCGACTTTTTTTAAATATATGATTGCAATAAAAATAAAGCATTATTTATGCTTATTATACGAATAAGTGATTATTTCTTATCTCACTCATGGAAACTAGTAGGTAGAATAGTTTCATCTGTATATATTTCAAGGAATTCACTCCCTTACGGTGACCGTTCAAACAAAGATCGTACCCCCAGTCCGTTTGCTGAACAGAAATTATTAAATTACAAAAAAAACCAAAATTGTAAACTCATATCGCACTTAAAACGGCTTGTAAGCTATAGGAGTCCAACGATTTACTGCCAGGCCATTTCTGGAGCTTCCTTTTCCTTTGCGTTGTAGGCATTTGTGGATAATCTCTTGACCTTTTCAGGTTGGTTTTTGCTCGGGTCTATATACTCTTAGCGACCGGCCGATAGGGAGTAGTCCCCTTGTCACAATAATACCCGATTCCCGAACCCCTACACCGCCTCCATCTATACATTTTTTTACCGACTCTGTATATATATATATATACACGTACTCATCCTTTCGGAGATATATTTTCAGCAAAAAATATTTTCACCACGCATTTAATGGCCACCGGTTTGTTGGGTTATTTCTTAACCCACAACTTTCGACTTTTAAAGTCGACATTCAGACATTTCGCAGAAGAATCGTAAAAAGCCGGACCTTATAAAATCTACTGGTTCATTGAGAACAGAGCGAATGATACAGACTAGATCCAATGGATTAATAATTATTTCTCCCTCGTATTATCTCGTCCGTGTGCAATCCTAATATCTATTGTAACCCTAATATTTATATGGCAAATCAATATGTTTCAATAACATTTATACTTGATAGTATTTTTGCGTTTCTATTAGATGTTCAAATGATTAGGATACTAATAAACATGGCACTAATAAGCTAATATAAATGTAATATTTGAACTAAAAACAATTAAATTTCTACATGTGTAAAAATTGACGTGTACACTACGAGGAAATCAATTTTATAACATCCCAATCGACTAGTGAAGGTCAGTGCGGAGTGAAATATAATGAACCATAAAATCATTAAGGCATTCTTTCGCGGGGGATCGACGGACGCGAAATTCCACGATTCGTTTTCAGCCTATGTCGTCGCCAAATTGAAGGGGGTTTCGCCGGTTTGAATTTTGATATTTGGGGTAGGACGGGGCGTGAGGTGGAGCCGAGGGGTGTGGGCCCCTCCCCGGGGGTCGATAAGTCCAATGTGTGTCCAAACTCAACAGAGCAGGACCGCACGTGTTACTCACTTAAAATGTCTCCCCCAATACCTCACACGTTTTAAACTAGATAAATGGGTTTGTGTTTTAGAGATTTTTGCGTTCTTCACTCCTTGTCAATAATTCAAAATATTATAACTGTGTCCAGAACTGATTTTTATTGACATTTATAAATTTGAATGTTAGAATTCTTAGTTATTGCTTAGTTATACAAAAAAGTATTTATGGTTTAAACACTAAGACATCTTTGAAAATATTTTACGATAAATAAATGGAATGTAGGTAGACATAAATGGTATTTTTATCTAGGCCCGAGTAAGAACCCCTACATCCTACTAAGTATGGGAGAACCGAACCGTCCCACATTGAAAATTCATATGAAATGTTTTATATTTAAGAAATCTTTGTTTGGAATACCATTGTTATAGCCAAATTTCGTTTCCACTCACCGATTTGATCTTAGGCTAGACAGGTTTCGGCTTCCCCAACCTTCAGTATCGATCCATCAGTAGATTAGTGAGGCACTTAACCAAGTTGGGGCATCGTGTTTGCACTGTTGGTCTGCATAGTTGATTAGTTGGTTTAGTAGCACAGTAGCGGATCAGGTAACTGTGGAGTGACAGTGCAGACAGGTTGCCCTAACGACAACCAAATCGCTTGCCAAGTCCTAACGCTATTGAAAATCGAAAGAGTGATGTCACTAAATTATAATTTTTTTCCCAATCTCTAATAAATATTTGGCGCTCGTCTATCCCTGTCGAACAGTATGTTGGCTCCGGCTAGAAAATAAATAACAGATAAAAACCTTTTCTGTTGTATTCCGGACATGGCATTAGGCCTCCCAGACTTTTCCGAGTGCACATCTTCTCGGTGCCCGCTCTTTGAATCCTTAATGGAGTGATTTTCGAACCGGCCGAGACTGCAGGATGGAGGAGGAAGGGAGGTCATACGTGGAAGAAAAGTTTCAAGCCCCGACCGGAAAATAGAGCCTTGAAGGGGGGCGGTCCCTCTTAAGAATTGCAGGTTCCGCGCCCACAACCCAGACCCAGTACCCTACATGCGGCCCACTTCCCTTCAATTCAAATCCACAAATTGGCCCCTAATGGGAAAACGGGAGAAATTTATATTCCCTTCCGCCTCCTCCTCCTTGCGGTCCTCCTTCCACTTTTCGGCCTTCCTCAAAGGGCGGAATTGAAAATTCTGTTTCCGCCTCGTCTCCATTAAACGGAAAATAGAGTGCTTAAAATTTAAACAAGCGATATTGTAAGACGCGGTACTAATATTGAATTCGGGACGAATACATGCGGCGCCGAGTTTTGATCCCCAGCGAGATTGGTGCGTTTGAACTTTTCCGTCTGGTACTAGAAATGTATTTCGCTGATATAACGGCAGATTAAAAATTTTACTCGAAATAAAACCTATGCCCGCCTGTAAAAACGGTTTATGTTGCTACCTATACAGACCTTACCTGATACCCAGTTTTAAATGAAAACCCGATTTAAATACATTTTTTCACTCATTTTATTTTAAATATTTGTATTTATACTCGAAACTTTTAACAAATCGATTGGGGAACGCTTTATGTAATCAATGAAACGAATTATGTAGTCGGCCACCACTATCCAAATTACCTCACTAGGAAATAAGTAGAATCCAACAATCGTATTTTACTTATTATAAAAATAATAATTTTGATAGCAATAACCCTTATTCTAAGGCTGCGAGATAGGTTTATTACATAGCGAAATATCTACTACATCGTGTTCCAATTTCGTCACCCGTCGATCAATTAATGCTGGCCATATAATACAGTCGATTAAACTCTGTGGACGAGGACAAAAGGGGTGCAACTGGCGGGGTGGCTGTTGCCGAGTCTTTTGTCGTTTGGGCGGGGGCGGCATTCAGGGACGGCGTTCTAAAGCATAAAGAAGCTCTGGCGGGAACTTGCCGCCGGCTTTGGGCCGAGTTACATAGTTATTAGTAATTAATAATGGGCAACCGCGCCCTATTCACTTTCGCCGCGGTATAGGGGACTCCGCCCCTCACCCTCAGGGGCGGTGCGCAGAGGCGCCACCCAAAACACACACAGAGACGCAACCGGGCAAACAAGCAGGCCCTCTCACACTGTGAATTCGCGTACAAACAGGTCTGGTATTTGCCTTAATTACAGGGCTCGGGCCTTGTGGCTCCCACCTGCCCCCCTCCACACACCCACAACCCGTACATGCATGAGCTCTGACCCCGTGTCAAACCGGGGTCACGGCCAGCGCCTATTGATAAAAAGCCGGTCATCACCCTCGAAAGGAGTGGGCTAATTTCTATCACACGCTTCCGTTGACCTTCCTGCAATGCCCCCTATGCATCTAGCCACTGGCGTGCAAGAAATTCAATTACCGAATAAGGCAAGGAAAGCTTGCCCCATTCTCACATAACATAAGGTTGATTATACAATCACTAAAAATGAAAAAGAAATTAACATGATTACATCATCTAACTGACAACGCAAACTCTATAACCAGACTTCGCCCGGAAAAGGGAGCTATTAATGTATAAAGTTCGTCATAACTTCAAAGAAAAAGAAGTTGAGAGGACTAACAGTGCGAAGGAGGGTCAGCGTTCGCGAGATACTTCGTCACTACATAATAAACGGAATTGTATTTGCGATACCGAGAAGCCGAAGGCGGTCTACCGCACGCGATTAGGCGCTTAGCGCACAGGAAACAGTCAATACAGGAATGATAATATTCCAAAGATATATTTACATCGAGTTGTTTGTATTTAACATCATGCCTTCGTATGCTACGATGCCATTATAAAATGCTATAAAATTACGAATACGGATGCATGGCGATAATCTTGAAACCATTGCACTGCGCACGCCAACGGCGTATAAAATATATCTGGAGTGAAGGGTTCCGCAGAAACTCCAACGCGTAGTTGAGATTGTAAAATGTAATCAAACAAGAATAACTCCGTTTTCACACACTGGGGCACTCTTCTAGCAAATATGTAGAGACACAATTTAGCGGCAGTTCCTTATATTTTTCTTTATAGCGTAAGCGCTAATTAAATTATATTTTCGTAACTACCTACACTCAAGCCTACTCGCTTAGCTAGCACTCACTGAAAATGGACTTCGAATCTAAGTAATGTTCTCAATGGGTTTGGAAATATATTCTAAAAGGGATGATATTGTATCAATTAATATCCTCTGAAATTTCATTAAAAAAATTTTCTTCCAATTTTAAATGTATGTAATAAAAGAAACGATGCAAGAGCATATAGTAAAATATGACTAATACTTCTTACAAGTCCAAAACCTAAAAAGGAGCCTAATTATTCATTCTACCTTTTAAAGTCCAAAATACCTTTTGCCTTATAGTGTAGCGCGTACGTTATATATATATATATATATATATATATATATATATATATATATATATATATATATATACGTGCATAATAAATCAAGAGGAAAATGCAATCATAAACCGTTCAATGCGCATGAATTAATCGAAATTAATGCACAGTGTCATTCTGAAGCACGTGCGGTTGGTTATCTGCTCCGGTGATAAGTGATCCGTGTGATTTTCATCCTCCGCCCTATATGTAACAGAGTGGGCCTAATGTCCGGCTTAATTCAGCGCATTAATAGGTAACACAATCGAGCGATTACAGACAGGGCCCAAATCCTAACTGTTTCAAAGCGTTTGGGGGTCCTGGGGCCCCTTCATCTAATTACGTTGCGACCCCTCTGAATGTTTCAGGCCCCCATTATTCATCCCGAACCCAACAAACTAGTACCTGGATCGCGGCCAGATCTAATTACCCAATCGCAATCTTCAATTCCGCCACATCAATCACCTCCTTTGGCCCTTTCCCTTCCCTCTTTCCTGCTCCTTCTTCAGTTTTTTCCCGTTTTCATTCCGGCCGTCGTTCCTTTCTCCGACCGGCTATAGAGCCCCGGTTCCACCCTACCCTACACCCCGCGGTAATTTATGGGGGCGCCCCCGCAAGTTTCGGGAGGGTCGGTTTGGGCGCGCGGTGGAGAAAACTAATTTTGGATTTAAAACGGCACAGATGCAGAACAGCTTGCCGAAATTCCCAGCCGAGCGCCTACGAATCGGGCTAAAGTGTATTGTTTTAACAAATCGAAAAGAATGAGAAAGGAAAACGTAAAATCCCGAACTTTTATTCTTACGATTTTCATCTCGGAGCAGTATACACATTATTCTTATACTCTCCTAAAACCATAGACGGAGTATTGAGGTTAGTAGCATTGTAAAATATTAAAAATTGAACTTTATAAAACAAATAACACGCACGTAATCTAATCCGACGCTTCCTTATTAAAAGGAATTTTAAAATTTGGGGCAAGATAAAATTGCAGAAATATGCCTTTATGAAAGCCCAAGTATGAAATTAGATCTAATGAAACCAACAACAAAATTGAACTTTTATGAATTTATAAATATACATAAATATTAAAATAAAATGCAAAACGCGTCACAAAATGTTTTTAAAAACTAAATTGTTTCATCATCGTGGGCTTATTCTTGCTATTGGTTCCTGCCCGCGAAACTCGGTTTATTGGAGTATTAGTGTGCGACTCGTTGCCCTGGGTGAAGATTGATGACAACAATTATCCTGAACAACAATATTGCCCCCTCCCCCCAAGTCAAAATGTATGACTTACCGGTCTGCGCAAAGGCGTGCGGGAATTGACTTCAATAAAAACTTAATGAAATTGTCCGACCGAAAGTCTTAAGTCGTAAGTTTATGAGATCGAATCTCGGACTGGAGATTTACCCCAGTGAAGGGGGCGCGCGACCTCCCCCCCCCCTTATTCGAAAGCAATTACTTGAAACTTTACTGCTCGGCCGCCATTACAAAGTCATTAGTGCGCTTCCCGGGGCCCGGCTCTCGCCCTCTCTCCACTCTACTGTTCCTGAAGGCGAATGAAATTCGTAATTTATTTTGTATTTATTCCCGGCGGAGGCCCCCACCCGTCTCGGCAGGCTTAGGCTCTTCAAAAAGAAATCCCCCGCCGGCCCGACCCGAGTGCTTATTAATGTCTACCACAATTACGAATACTCTCTGCGCGCTCCTAATATCCTACACTCTTAAATTACCTATATCTTACAATAGAATGTAGGGACTATTATTGTTTAAGCTATCTCTGTAAAATTCATTCAGAAAGCATAGGTTTTAAATGAGATAACAATAAAAAAATTATTATCACTGATGAGTGTACAGCTCATTAGATCAATCGAATCAGTCGAATCAATTTTCATAGTATAAATAATGTTATTATTTTAATCGCACTATACTATTCTAATTGCATTTAATAAATATAAAAGTGTCGAGGATGTGACGTCCTGAAAATTAACCCAACTGTGACGTTATGTCCGTAGGACGCTAGCAGCCACAGCAACCTGGGGGCGATGCTCCACCTAAACGGGAAGGCGAGCGAAGCGGCCAAGGAGTACAGGGAGGCGCTGAGGCTTCAGCCGGAGGACCCGACCACGGTGGCCAACCTGAGGAAGCTTCAGGCACTCCACGGCAGCGAGATATGACAGGGCGCGAGCAGGAGCCAGCCCGAGCAGGCGGCCTCCAACCTCACCGGCGACACAAGGCCCAACATCTCCTCCTGATCCAGATAACAGACCTGCCCCCGGCCCAACAAGCCGCCCCCACCACCCCGGGCCTAGCCAACAGAGGCACTCAATTCTCGAGACCCAAACCGTCTCGTTCACAGAGACGAGGCTTTCAACAATAATTTATAATAAAATAAAAACACCGACAAATTAAGTAGTCGACGCCTGCTCGCTCGAGTGTAGGAACTCGGTTGACTGAGGTACGAAATTTTATCCGGGTGCAGACTTGCCGCCCACAAAACGTGCATAACAAAATTGAAATGAGTTTATTTAAATGCTCCTCGATGGTTTCTATTGACAAATCATCGATTTCCGCTTGGTAACTATCAAATCCCCGTTTCCGAATGAGACGAGGTTCGAAATATTCGCTTCTATAGATTAAAACTTCGTTCCTTCGTTGTGTCAGATTTGGCTCCGCAATGAACGGAGGCGAAATGCAATAAATCCTCGATCACGTGCGGCAAACCGGGAAGAGATAATTCTGAGGAATAACGACCTCTCTTTCATTCTCTCTCTCCCCTCTCGCATGCCCCGGCGCGAAAACTGTTATTATTCAGCTCCGGTTTTTATCAATAAGCTGAGGCCGCGACTCCTCGGAGCCTATAAAAAGAAGCGGACAGGTAATTTCGATACCGGAGAAAGTAAAGATATAAGAGGCACGAAGTTCTTGATGGGCTGTAAACGAAGGCATAGGTACCTGCCTATGCGGGTGGCATAAGCGGGAGTCTTGCGGAAAGAATTTTCACACTTTAATATAGTTCAACACAGTGAAGTGGAAAATATAATCGTTATTATAGAGTTTACTAATTCTAAATAAAATAATAAGTGGGGTATCCAAATTTTTTGGAAACCCGATGGTCTATTTTTATGTAAAAGAAAAGTTTTTTACTTGTTGACAGAATTGTTCCCATTAAATCATTAAGTTCAAGTTGTATTAGTCTTTTGAATTTCCCATTGTTATTCTGAATTCGTGTCCAGGACGCATGGCACCCAGCCCATGTATAACTAAAAGGCTATGAAAAGATTTTGAATGTTTAATTGCAAGAATATTTCATGAAACTGACAATACGACGGCTGTATTAATGTTTCCTAGTGAAATAACAGTAGCGCCGTTAAACACAAGGTAGTTCTTTGTGTCAAATAGCGGAATAAACATATTTTTTTCAAAGAGTTGCGTAATCCAAGCCCAAATACATGCGTTAAATATGTTGAGAAATTCCTCAGTAATTATCAGGTACCGTCAGGGCCGATCACTGCGAGGTCTCTCCGTTTTGAGCCAAACTAAAATGTGAAGTGTTTTCAATCGCATCTGACTGAAACGAAATTTTGTTATGCGCGCGATTTTATATACAGTTGGAAGACATTTCAATGAATTTGACTGAAGACGGAGTTACGATATGCTATATGGGGTAAGATCTCTCCATTTCTCTACTACCTTTTCAAGTCCTGATCCATTAATTAGTCTGTTTGCAAATACTTATTCCACGATTTGGAGGCCCCTTCGCCAGTGTAAAAGAGTTCCTTTTCCGAAGGAGGCCGGCCATCCATGTACATATATAAAATACATACGCGAATATTTATATGTGTAATATTTATATCTGTGAATAAATACTAAAGTCGTGTATCGATCCAAAATTTTAAAAAATAAAATAAATACTGGCGTCAGTGTGTGTAGACATACGATTTTATTACAGGCAGCGTTATTATAACGTCAAGTAAACAATGTTAACATAAATGATATATCGTGATTGAATAAGAAAAGTACGTAACAGAGTTCTTATATAATTTTTAGAAATCTTGATGGGATCAAATTTAAACTGAGCTTCGAGGAAAAGTAATTGTCTAAATTTGAAAAAATAAATAAATAAAGCGTAACGTTATATTCATTTTACTGTTTGACTGTTGTTCCGATCTCGAACACTGAAATCTGAATTGGCCGTTACCCTCTACAGTATAATTTAATTTCGATGTATTGAGACCCGCTTGAAGCAGCTTGTTAATCCAGCGAATTGCTTATTTGCAGCGTCGTCTTCTCGTAATCAGATATATTGGCCTATATATTTGTATACATCATTTCATAGAATAATAATAACAATTTATAAATGTAATTATGAAATGTAAATTATGTATTTATTTATATCAGTGTAGTACCTGGAAATAATTTTAAAATGTCGGAAAAAATTTAAGAAACCTATATCTCTTCGAAGTTACTATGTTTTATTGTAATTATGATACTTATAGAAAGAGATTACAATCTAATTATTTTATAATATTTATCTAATTGGAAGATTGAAAGATTGTAAATAAATTATTTTTTAAGGAGCATTATTGTGTTTTAATTATTAACTGTCTAAAAATACAGGTTTAATATAATGAATGAGCGTCTTGGTTCAATTTTCTCATGAATGTAAATAATAGAGTAGGTTATATTATCATTCATAATGAATATATTATCATCAAATAATGAATGATTTCTTCGTTCATTACACCAGTGTTAGGTTATTTGGGTTGGATTTGAAATACTCGGCTAATAGGGCCTTACGGATTTACGTATATGAGAATATCACAGGGCTTAATAATAACGTTACATGAACACGTTATATAACTTGAAGGACTCACAGGACTGCGGCGTGGGATTCGTCGATATTTCTGCAGCTGCAATCTTCCACCGATCATTTTTCTATGTGGAATTGTTCCGACTAGTTTTGAACGTCCAAGTCTCGCTTAAACTGTTCATTTCATGTCTCTGCTCGCATCAAACAGCATAATACTTGAAAGGATTCTGAAGTTGATAGCATATTAAACCGTAAAAATATGAAATAACACACTGCCGATTGAACATTTACGTTAATAAACATCATGATGACAGACATAATTTAAATGGTCCACATTTCATTTTCGGGTAAGGGGGAATACTGCTATTGTTAGCAGTAATACAATTTTCATTCTCAAAGTTCGTGTCATTTTAATCTACTAATACCATATTTTTCTTAGATTTATATGTTGGTAATTAACTATTATTGAACTTCATTTCAAGGATTATACCAAATTAAGAATACGGTAAGGCTCAATTGCATTATTAAAATATATTTTTATAATAAATACATACCATACATTTAGAGTATATTGCACATATTTTATGCATGGTAATCGCTCGGCCAAGGTAACTCTATATATCCTGGAATATAATACCTCGGGGAGATGGGTACTCGCGACCTTATTCATAAACCATGGGACACACCCTGAAAGAAAATTTTCGACGTATACGTTTGCCGGGAGATAAAAAAAAATACAGGTCCAGAGTATGGGGGCAGTTAAGATTGTGTATTCCGACCGCAGATGTAATACCTGTTCTTTCGTTGGGTACGGGTTTTATAAGGGAGGCCGGCTAGCCCACGGGACTTGGCCCCCGGTGCCGGGAATCGGTAACCGAACTCGGGGACGGCAAAAAGGAACGGTAGGTTGAGGGGGAGGGACCCCAAGAGGCGGCCCCGAAAACCCCCCGGAACAAGGGCTCTAGGGTTCCCGCAGGACTGCCCCCCCCCACTACAAGGAACTCACACTTGTGCACCCGCCCACTCTAATCCCATCCGATTCTTTTCTATGGCTTGTCGTCCGTCACAGTCGGACCAAGTTACCCCTTGTTCATATTTACGGGCGGATGAAATAAATATCTACTAGGGTGTGGGACGGGGGGGAAGGGGGTCCAAATATGAAAAAAAAGGATTTCGTCCCACTTTCCCGGCCTAATCGGCCACCGAGCGTGCTACAAGGCCATGTTGGAGCTCGCTTTACGGGTCTGGCCTTGCGAGGATCGTTATGAAATTCCCCCAAAATTGAGTCAAGTTTCCTCCTAGTAGAATAACCAATTATCTTCAAGCAATGTCCTGTGAACAGTAAAGAATAAAATACATTATGCTTTTAATAAAGAAATTTTTATGTTTAAGTTAGTAGAATATGAAAACCTACCTACGACATTTTGAATTTATTCTCCTTTAATTAAATGCAATAAATTTTTCAATCTTTCATCTCATATTTCGGATATTTGGAGAGTAGCTCCTTCCATGGGGGAGTTTCACACCCCCTGTAATACGCGAATAATAATGTTCGCGTCAATAGAACACACGTTTCAAAAGGACGTTACCGTTTATTCGGACTAATCTAATTTAAGGTTTAACGGACCTTCCGCCTGTTGCCGACATTGTGCAGTAGACGGGTAAACAGGGACTAAAGGATTAAACGTTGGGGGCTGTAGGGTTCTGTATTCCTGAGGGGGGGGCTGTCTCTTGTCTGGGATTGAATTTGAGAGTATTGGTTTACAAGCTGCGGCGGTGGGAAGGTAACGGGGGGAGTTTGAGGGCGAGTTGGTCGGAGGGGGGGGAGACATCTGTGCAGTGGCTGTCATGGCGGGGAGCAACAGGCGTTTTACGTGAGCGGAAATAAAACGGAAATAAACGGGAAATAAAGGGTGGGCCGAGGAGTCGGCCTCCGGGGCCGGCTCCGCATTATACGAATATATTTGTAAGTGACCGGAAATAATAGCCCCGTACTCGGTGCCCGCCACTCCCTTCTCCTCGGCTCCTACCATACCCCTATATAAACCCTTTAAATTGCCCCCTCCCGCCCACGAGTCGACTTTCGAATTTTTAACATAGCGACTACATATCGTAATTTCCGGGTTTGTCTTTAACCCGTCGTCACGATTTCCGACCCCCTATTGCATATTAAACCGGGAATCTCTACTTACATGTCAGACACAACTGTAATGAAGGAACCTAGTTGCCGCTACAAATGCCATAAAATAAGTGAAAGCAAGTTATAAAATTCGCGGGCACGTATTTGGCGGTTTAGCGGAAGACAAACGTGCGATAAGCGAAAATAGTTAAAGTTAATTGGAAATTTGAAAAAATTTTATTATCCTTCATTTCAGACGAAACATTTAATAATAGCAAACATTTTATAGCACGCGTATTTCATACGCGTCCATAGCACGCCGAATGTATTTTTCACAATTGTTACGTCTTAATTTTAACGATTTGAAAACATACTGCTTTATTACCACCGTAGCTGTCAAGCCGGGCTGAATCTCGTAATCGTTTTAATCTCCCCAATTATCCCGTATCAGAATTAGTGGGGTTTATTCTCCAATTTTTCTTAATGGCCGATATTCAAAAAAACGGTCCGCACGCCAATTTTCGATTTCACGGCAGAAAACCCATTTACTTTTTACCGACAAAAGTACAGTTTTGATATCTTGAATGTAATAAGACCATGCACGATTTCCGAATGATTTATTCTGCATAAAATAAACATTTCGCTTGAAAAGTTTAAAAATATACAATTCAACCTGTAAAATTTGGTAATCATAAAAGTAATGACGAATTGAATGTACGAGGAAATTGTCAAAAAGATGTAACTTCGTAATTTGGTAGTTTCCATATATTGATGTAGCCTAGTAGCAAAATTTCTCATCGCACAAGTTTTATAATCTGATTATGAGTGAACCAAAATCTCGGAAGTAGGAAGAGCTAAATATAGATAAAATTCTGCACCAGGGATGCCCCTTTCGATCGAGTGGAAGGGCGTACGGCCCTCGAACGAAAGGAGGACGAGAAGAAAAACTCCGGGAAAGAAATAATAAGAATATTCATAGGAAAAACTCCAAGTGTGGGGAAGTGGGTGAGGGTGGAAATTGGGAGACGGCGCAGGAAATGGGAAAAAGGGTCTCTTGTCGTGAAGAAAACGTCTGGGGCCCCGGGATCGAAAAACAAGATACACGATTTAAGCTGAGGATAAACAAATGCGGCGGCCGCCCTGGCCCCCGGCCAATCTCATCTATGCACCCCGAACTGCCTCACAATAGCGACAACACAGGCGCCCAGATCATCTCCATACACTTCACCCTCGGACACTCTACTCCCTCACCAACCATATATTACTAACATATTATCCAATAATTGTAGTCTTTTTTATCTCATTTCTAATTATTATTCATGCACGAGAACCGTATTATTCGTCATTCAACTTAGTATCCAATTACTCCACTTGGAAAGTCCAATTACCACAGAATAATTTTCGCAGATGAGAATGTCTAGACTAATGTTCAAACAATTCAACGGTCCCATCTTACCAGCACATTCACTCTCGCAAGAGCGATAATTATTTCACTTCATATAAGTAGATGAAAATTTTCCCCAGCAGAAGTCCTGCCTATCTCCTTTTTATGTTCAATTTTAATAACATGATGATAGATTAAAACTGCTAATTTTCTTTCTACCATATATTTGAATATCTAATTTTTTATATTAATTCTCGATTACCAAAATGTGGAGAAACGGGCCGAAGCAGAGAACTTTTCTTGCCGTAAAATGGGCCCATCAACGTCGAAATACAATCGGCTATAAATATAAATATGAATCTACCCCTGCCAACCCCCGCCATCGTATTAAAACAAAGTTTCGGGCCAAAAAGAAAGTCAATATCGAGGTCTCGAGATTGCGCCCGGGACCCTCCTTTGCCCCGCTGACGAAACTTAAAACCGGGTTAGAGAAAAGCGATGATTATTTTATAAAGTGATGGGAGGGCCGCTATTTAACGATAAAGGTCCTTCCCAACCCCCCGTCCGCGTTTTAGCCCAGACGTGGGGCCGAGTTCAAGTTCTGCGGGCCCTCTTTCATTATTAGTGACCGGCCCAAGCGATGATTGCATTCGCCGCTAGGAGGGAATCCCTCCTGCTGGCACCGGGGCTGCCGGAAGGGGTTTCAGTTTTATTTAATAATTCATACGGCCGCTCAACTGCCGCCTAGTTTTTTCCCTCCGTTCTCCTTTAACCGGCTCCTCGGTGCCGCCGCCCCCGAATAATGACGCCCCCTTTACCCGACCCCACTTCGCCCGCGAAAATTGAAGTAAGGAGGGCCCCACCCTCTCTGCCCACCCCCTTTGATATCGGATCAGGGGACATGAATTATTCCCGTCCCCGTCCACTCGGTAACGACGGAGCGTAAGAGTTAGATTAAATAACCGGGCTGTCGTCACCGCTCGACCGTGATGTACTGAAAATTTAGGGGGACCGAACCCCTCTATCACGGTCCCGGCCATTCCTTCCATCCTCCATGTTCATTCTTTCGTCTAGTTCCTTTATCATTTCGTACTAATCGCTTCTAACGACATGATAATGACCTGGAAATAATCGGCTTTAATTTATTTATTAATTTACAATCAAATGATATAAGCATAAAAACAAATATAAAGACCTCTGGGGTTTCGGTAAACACAAGAAGCATTATTTTGACTTTCATAGTGAAACCCTATTATAATAAAATTACGATGCAATTGACTCAATTTACACAAAGTGATTCGACCTTTTGTATTCTGTCCACGATGTTCGATATCCCGAATAGTTCTGTAACCTCCTGTCTAGCCCTGACAGCGGTTCCGATACGCTCAGCAAAACTCTTATCTTATACAGATAATCTGTTACTGAAACCTGTCAATAACACATTCGCGTGGTATAAATCATCCACTACTGATTAGCTTTTAGCCATCACATAAAAACGTAAAATAAGAACAATTCTCAATCAAAAGGAGAGTTTTCTCCTTTAAAGTAGATGGGATGCTATATTTTCGCTATTTCAATTAAGTTGTGGCTCTTACGAATCAAAAGTTACTTTCATTCAACTTTTTTATCCTAATGAAAGGAGTTATTGTCTGTGTTATAATTTAAATGTTAGTATTCTACAACAACATTGCATTTACAAACTAGCACGTTCAATGAAAACTATGAGTATTCCTGGGGAAAGTGAATCGATACAAAATTGAAGACAAACAACCGAACTGTTTTGATGACTGGGCTGCTCTCAAGTGAGCTTCCTCTCGTAATCAACTAAAATTTGCAACCGAAGGGAAGTTCCCTGCCCGCCTGTGACTCTGACCATGCGGCGGACCGAATGTTTCGTCAATTACAAATTTGAATTAATTAAATTCGACGCAATTAAGTGCTGTTCTTCTATAATAACTGATCATAAAAAAAGGTGCAAGCCATAATAATATTAGGACTGCAAACTTATTCTTCAAAATGAAATTTGTAACTGTCAACACGAGAGGAGCTCAGTAGACTGGTCAAGGAATTGGAGACATTAAGACCGAACCTTTAGTTATTCCCTAGTTTACAATCTATAGAATTAATTCATAGTTGGAGAGTCGTTTTATTCTCACCGCTCATTATCCCCGTTCGTCTTCTGGCCGATAGACCCGCAGAGTGGCAGCAGTATACCGTCTAATTAAAGGGTAATTCACTCGAGGGTTTTACATTTTGCAAATTTCCCCTCTTCCTCTCTATAAATGTAGGTCAGAAAATGAGCAGTCGCCTGTCCCTCTCTCTCTCTCTCTCTCTCTCTCTCTCTCTCTCTCTCTCTCTCTCTCTCTCTCTCTCTCTCTCTCTCTCTCTCTCTCTCTCTCTCTCGTTCTCACGAACACTCATTAAAGCTCTATTGTTTAAATATCAGGCGCCAATTACTCCCCCGCGGACCTGATACGGCCCCGACCGACGTAATTATTGGCCTGAAATGTTCTACCGAACAAAGTCAAGTTCTCTTTTTTTCTTCTATAATCTAAGATTGGCCCTTGGGGGAAAAAAAGAATAATTGGAACTTGCCTCGAGACTTTCTCTAAGCACTAGTTTGTAAACTTTTAGGCCGCTTGGGTTTAACACTATTTATATGAATGATTACACACGAATGGCGCAGGACCAAGAGAGTTACAGTGGTACCTAATTATACCGGTATTAAAATTCGAAACTTTAAATGTTTCACTTCTGTCTAGAATCCGCCGGTGGTATTCGGAGTGAGAAGAGGACGTTCCAACAGATTATGGTGGTTTGAATTTTTAACTCGGGCTCGTTGAAATCTCCACTTGTACTTTCTTACTATCGAGGAGTGGGCCTGAACTTAATATCCAACTTAATTTCCAAGAGTCCCCAGGGCAATAAATTAAGGGGTCGGGCACTATCGGGCGGGGCGGGGAAAAGACATTTGACGTGCGTTCCACCTCACCCTCGGCCATAAATATTTCAATAGGGGCGGCTAATAAAATAGGTGTTTTCTTAAAAGCGAATAAAATATGAAGGGATCTTAATCAGGAGAACGACCGGAGGAACACTCGTACTCCTCCCCATTCCAAAGCATATTTTCATCAAAAATAACCGATAAAATTATTTAGTCGCACGCAGACAAATAATATGTCGTGCTGAAATATTGGACATCTTATAATTTAATAATTACTGACGCCGGACGCATTGCCCTGGTCAATCTGAAAATAAAATAACTAATGGAAGGAGGAAATCCTGCGAAAATAGCGCCCTGTCATTGTTTTTAAGGGGTCAATCACGCCGATAGTGAACAATTCGTTAACAAGCAATTCGAGGGCAAGCTGTCCCCTCAGGTGGAGGTAACGTTACATCATTACGGGATGTCGCAGTTGCCAGGTCACTTGTGCACAATTTTAAGTGAAATACGTTTTCACTCCAGACCGAAATCCGTTGCCTATAGGTCACATTACTCCTTCCTTGAATAATTTTGAAATCAATTACTGACTCATATATTTATTAAACAAGAATAACGCTCTTACAATTTACTTTTGAGCATATATATTGATAGAAATAAATCAATTGGTGTTATTTCTCGTCGGAAAATTCAATAGTGTATATTTTTGAGTTATTTTCTATCTACTCTCGCAAGTTAATTTATATGAAAGTAATAAAGGCAGGTACTTACACAAGTCGCCTCCAACAAAGCATCCATTGAACTTCAATTTTTGGTAATGTAAGTGTTTCGGTTGTTAAAAATATAGTTTCCGAATATAAATTATTTTTTACCCTTATGATTCTTCTTCTATTATATGGATTGCTATGTGGGAAGATACCCAGTTTTTTATAGAAACAACCGAAAATACTGGCCTAATTAGACCATTACGGCATCGGATGTCCATCGGGCGATAAAAGGCCGTCCAGTTAACACTTCGATCCACAAATTTCCCCACCACCACCGCCCCCAGACGGCCTTTTTACGCCAGGTACCGCCCTCCGTCCATTCGATATCGTGGCCACCGAAGAGTAAACACTGAGCAATTTCTATCATCGACGCAGTCGGTCTGAATTAAATACAAATATCGATTCCATCCGGAGAGACAATACGACGCTGTTTTTTTCGTTTCACCACCCCCCGGTTATGTCAAACAACGACACGGTATGAAAGGAGTACGGTCCGACTCGGTGAGATATCGGGCACTCTCAGGGGCGTTAGATCACTAATAAAGGACGACCACTCGACGCCAGTTAAAACCAATTTAGGGGCCCGCCAAATTAACAACTTGAAATGTCAACCGGGTGGGACGCAGCTTCCCACCTTCGAAAAATTAATTTACGCTATATAATCTGAATCGTATGATTCTTAGTAGTATTATTCAATTAACCGAGTCTGTTATGTATTAGCCAGTTTCAGTTATATTGCAGTGCCAGGATGTCCCTCCGTATATTTATTACGTTCATTATAATTTGTTGTCAATTAAAATGAACGAATTTTCTTCCCTAGTGTGATATGGACTAGGGATTTGGGACTTAAGGTATTGAAATACTCAGTCCAATATTAGAAACTGAAAATAGAAAAAAACTAACAGCCGGTTTTCCTTAATCGAAGGACGTCGAATTCGTACCGAACCCAATGCAGGTTCGGTTGGGGCTGCCAGAGCAAATCGGGGGATTGTAAACATGGGCTCGCCGACACCGTTGACAAGTGTGTCGGGGTGGTAAGGGGATGTGGAAGGGGGAGGGGGATCGATAGGTGATGCCGGGAGGTGCAAACATTGTCATTGTAGCTCTGAATATCAGGGACCTGGGGGCGGCAGTGTTGACGCTGCGGGGGGGGGGCGGAGCGGAGGGGCGCCGAACAAAGGAGGCTGCCGGGAAGACAAGGGCCCCACGACGAGAGTGAATAATTGAACGAGACACAAGCCCCGCTTTACAGAGGAATGCCATTAAAGGGAAATGGCACAGAATTCGAGATCAAAGTCTCCTCCTTGCTAACACTGGCTCCCCTGAATCGGCCCTGGATATCGCGCCCGTCCTTCCCTACTTCCTATTAAGAATTCTACCAGAAGAATTACACCCGCTCAGACTAAAACCGACGGTTGAACGTCCGAATGAAAATCTGTTTCAACAAACAAATTGAAAACAGAAAGATGTTTCGTCAGCGAACTTCGCATGTAATAATCAGGTATTTTAATAGAATGATTACATGCTTATGATACGTTAGAAATTCAGTAACTATTACTCGGTTAAATTCTTTGTAACCTTCGACAAGAATATTCTATTAGCGTTATGTTTTAGATTCACTATTTTAGACTCTGTTTACGATTCAACCACAACCTGAAAATAGTTTTTTTCCCAGGGTATGAAAAATAGACATTTAAAGATTTCTGTAAAGAAAATATTAATAAACGGTCCATGGAATGTAGATTTGTGAAAAAATATTTATCCACTTATCAAGGTGTTGTACAGTTATGGCTCTTCGCGGTGCGTGGACCATCGTCAGCAGTTGTTTATATGCGAGTCTAAATTGAAGCTTTTTTACACGGAGTAAAGAAAGGTGTAGACCAGTGTAGAGGTGGAGTAAACCGAGCGGTGAGTGATGTGGGGCTGACGGGCTGCGGTCACCCCGACAAGAGATCCCTGGCCACCGGCCTTAAAAAACAAAAGATCAATTGAAAACAAAATAAATTATTTTTTATTATTTTGTTTCAATGACGCCAAAAAGAATTTCTTCCCTTTTCTTTAAATGGCAGAAATTTTATTTTATTAATTTTCCAATACCGTACAAGAAATTTAAAAGAAGGGAACCAAAAAGAAATCGCAGACTGAAATCATGACAAGTAATTATGAAAAATTATTTTATAAAATCTGGCAATATTCGTATAATTAATTCTTTTTAAATTAATTTCTTAATATCATTTTTTTAAAATTAAAGTTACCAACGCGTGGCGTGTGAAGGTATACAGAAAAGTGGAGATAGAGCATCACCGGAGCGATGCGGTTTTCATTCGGCGTGTCTCATTTGCGGCCCCAATAAAACCTGTCTGTTCAAATAACGAGTTGGAATCAATTTGAGCAATGCCGTACTGAAATATTCACTTTGTCGTTGGTATATTGCAGAAAAGGTGGTAAACAGGACAAATATTGAACTGTCCGGATAATACAGAGTGTGCAGTGGCCCCACCGTCTCTGTTGCGATATTGCCGAACGCTGAACAACCGAACTCCGATTTGTCCGCCCCACAGATTATCATTCATTAGTTTGAGTTAACATTGTTTTGCTTTCAGTCAATAGCAGCAGTTCTACCGCGGAGCTGGGCAGGATTTACATCCACGTATTATGCACGGGGTGTAAGCAACCGACTATTATACAGTACTGGCGAATACTCACATAAATAGGTGTATATATATATATATATATATATATATATATATATATATATACATACTCTTATACATATACTAATCCCCAACCACGCCACCCTAACTATGGCATTACGTACTAGAACGTAGAAATCGAATATAAATCAATCATTATAAGAGTCTCTCACCATTGAACTCTGGTGTACAGTGGTTTCCGGGATATAATAGTATTGTTCAGAAAATAATAATTACAAATACGTCTGATTACCATTCAAAATAATGCCGTACTATTACCGACCTTTTGCAATCAGTGTTGTCCTTTCGTAGAACACGTTATCGCATCATGATAACTGGAGACAGATTGATTTGGATCGTCATTCAAGTAGCGAATAATTAAGTATTACAATGATAAGGCGGCGGGACAGTGTGTAATATTATGGAGGTAAAGAGTACGTACACGTAATATCCTGTATATTCGGTTAATTATATATTTTAAGAGCAGCAACAGGTGGGTATAGTTATATCCACAAACTGATTTGGAGCTTGTTACGGGTATTCAATTTTCTCACCTCGTAAATATTCGTCCGTCTATCGGCCACTAATCGGCTTCGAGTCAGTATGTCTAAATGTATCCTTATCCTTTTATCTATCCTTACCCGGACAGAGTTAAATAACCCGGGGTTATTCAGCACCGATAATAATGGTATATGTAGTAAAACTAATATTAATTTAGTTTTATGATATTTAACGGTGGCTAATAGAACCCGACGTTCAGTTTTCATTAACAGCGATTCATTAAAGCACTGAGTCCGAGGGAAAAGTTATTCAAATATTTGAAATTGAAGGAAACTCGGGTCCACCACCCAAATGACTCCAGAGCTGGGCGATACGAGGGATTGCGCGTTGACCGGTCCCCGGGCGCATTAATTTGGTTTCGAACGGAGGGGTGAAGGTGCGCGGGGGTCGTTGCAGTAAATCGTGGCCGACTGAGAGGGACGGGGGCGGCGGGGGCGGGGGCCAGACACATTGAGCGGTCCGCCGGGATCCCTCAACTCTGCCGGATTAATCTCGTGGGGGCCCGCCAGCCCCGCCCCCGCCACGCCCCCGCCACTCTTCTCCAGCCCGGGCCCGCAACTAAATCTTCCCGACCGCATTCCTCTCAGTTGCCGCCGTTAGCTCAGCCCGCTCCGAGCCCCGCCCCCATCCCAGTCCTCACCACCCATTACAAAGGTGGATAACTACTCACTTATCGCCGAATATAGTCTACGAATTTTTCCATATTTCGCTTGCTCTTTCCATTCATCCAGTCGAGTATTCCTTCATTTTGGATAGAAAACTTTATTGGACTGGGAACCTAATTCAGTATCATGACCTCATGGTGTTAGTGGACCATGTCGGGTGATGTCGGTAATGAGTATGTATAGTGGATGGGACTGGTTGAAACGAACGATTTTGACGGAAAAATATATTTTTAAGATTGATTCGGGACGTTAGTGCTGTGAAATTCACTAATTACTTCAACTTAAACAGATCTACTTCCGTTCCGGTACTTACACACAGGTCACTCGGCAAAATTGACGGTGGTCATAAAATATATTATATTCGTGAAACCCCTCGCCCCACCGTTTTTAAACCGATCGCTGAATGGCCGCCAATCCGAGCAAGCATAATGTTCGTGTCTAGCCGAGGTCGGCGATAAGGGGCGGCGCCGAATGTTATCGAAAACAGTTCATTCAAAGTGACATAATTCCCTTAAAAATCCATCGTCCGTGTAACCTCAAGGGGGTTTATCGGTGCCCGACATTGAGTCCGGTCGGAGGGAGGTCGCGTGAAAAGCCCCTCCCCACCCCCGGAGCTGTGCGCTTTGAGGCCGCTGTCGTTGAAAGGGCCGCCGGCAGATCTGCCCCGCCGATCCATCCCCGGGTGCTTATTTGCGTCCCCGCAATACCCCCGATTTCGTAAAATTGCCAGATTTTCGATAGGGAATTAATGAACCCCTTTTTGAAGGTGTAATGAACTAAAAAGGCAACGCACTATTCAACCAGCGGGGGTTTGCCTGCGTGCTTTTGCATTGGGCCGGATGTGTCGCCACTAGTGAACTGCGCCCGAGCCGAAAATTGGCCCCGGCGCTTCCTTTCATGTCGGCCCTTTTGAAAAAAAATTAAAGCGAGAGATCGAATAAGCGAAAATCGGGATTATTCTCAATGTGTGTACTCGATGTACCTCGTACGATCGGTTTTTCGATAAACAAACTAAACACTTTTGGTATATATAACGCGGCCAGGGGGAAAATTAAAGCTCCTATATGTCAGAAATAGTTTTCAGAGGGAATCAAAAGAGCGCGAGATTTGGATTACATATTATGAGCATGCTTCTCAGGTTTTGTGTTTATTACAACCTCAATGGTTATGATGATGAGTATGAAATAATTATCAACTTAGTTGGAGAAATGATAATATTAATTCACAAGTTAATATAAATACACGATATTTATATAACGACTTAGTTTACACTGATACCTCGTAATAATATATATATATATATATATATATATATATATATATATATATATATATATATATATATATTACAATATACAAGTTAAACTCACCAGTTAGCGGCATAATTCGGAATCTAACACTGGATCTCCAAAAACTGAGACGACCAATTCAATAAAATATTCATTATTCCTCTTGTTATTATTTATTAATCATTTAAATAGTGTCTGATTCGATTCTTTCTACTCTCGTGTTAATATCCACTTATCGAATCCGCGCCTCCCAAATCGGTAGATTGGAAGCCTACCGCCCTGAAAGCGATTATTATAAATCGTTTATAGACTGTATTTGTAACAAGAGCATCGTAAGGATGGGAGGGCGCGAGGTAAAGCCCAAGTTGGGCTCGGCCAACCATCTTCTTGAATTATAGGCATCATGAAAGTCAAACAGAATTCGGGTTGCCCCCGCTCCCCCCCCCCCTCTCGCCCACCGTAAAGCCCGGTTGCTTCATTATTTATGAGCTTCGATTTCGGCTTTGGACCGATTTAATTTACGGGGAACCACCCCCCATCCCCGCTCCACACCTCAACACTCTTCAAATCTTCCACAGGATAAAAAATATATGAGACACTCGATTTAAGATTAAATCGGATTTTAATTACACGAAAACCTATCAAATCAAATTGTGTCTGATCCACTCGAAATTGAGTATTGAACAAAAATTCTTATGAAATACATAATAATTTTGAATTCTAACGTTATTTAAATGCTTGACCTGCTGCTCTAAAATATCGCAAGCAGAGTATCTTCTATCCACCTATGAAATCACACAAATTAGTATATTTAGGCAACATAATTTGTACACGCCCGTCAAATATTTATTGAGTTAGGAGCCCCAATTCAATCGGCGTCCGATATCAACTAAATAAGCTTAGTGCAAGCTTAATATCGATGTAACGAGCGACCGTCCAATTACCTCGTCAAAGCATTACTCTTCAGTCCAACTCTTCACACCGGCCCATTCAAAGAACGCTTTCCGCCTACGCAGCGGCCCCTTTTGGTTTATTTTATTCCTATTTACCCGAAACGTCTAATACGGCCAAAAAAGGACTATTATTTTCTTTCCTAAATGAATGAAATTATTCCTGCGACATTTAAATTTCTATGTAACTCTTGGCAATGATAACACTTTATTAATTTATTATTTATTACGATCCTGCAGCATTGCCACACAATCTATTTAAGATACATACAATGATTCATTAACCCAGCCGAAGCCACATGATTTAGATCAATGTTTAAAATTAGTTAATAAAATAGGCGATATACATATTGTATTTCAGATTGGGATCGTTTCAATGCGGTGGAATTTTTTGCCCAGAACCAAAATCCTCCGGAAACTCGATAAACCAGAAGATCGAAAGAGAAGGCAGCATTCTGCAATATAAGCGGGCATTGGTTTTTGCGATCACGTTGGCCTCAAATGACCCGCCTACAGCTATTGACCCCTAATTGGAGACGAAAAGACCACAATTTTTACTGGAAGGACCACTGACCAACGACATATATATATATATATATATATATATATATATATATATATATATATATATATATATATATATATCTATGTCTAGGGACAAAAGGAACATATAGGAGATAATGATGTTTAATATCAATATAATATAATTGCAATTCAACTCAATTTTTTAACATTTCGTAGATAACTCCATTAAAAATGTCTTATTAACGGAATATAAAATGTCATTTAAAAAAAGGGTATTAAACCCGGACATTTTTCTCGTTTCTAGGCGTTGGAACTACGAAGTATGCAAAAACAAAAGTTTTCATTAAATTCTGAAGCAGAAAATTGTCCACTTGTTTTGATTGCATAACTAATTATAATTTAATTGTATCCATAATTGCTGCGCTTTGAGCCCTAGTTAACAGATGTTTCACACAACCACTTAGAATGGCGACGCTGTTGCGGTCCACTTCTGGGACGCGCTGTATTTATAGCGAAATCGTAACGCCGGTATTAATCATCATAATAGATTCTATTATAAATTAAGAGAGCGGAGGAGGCGGAAGTGGGAGGAGGCGAACCCTTCATTTTGACAGGCACCGGCGGGAAGTTTTGCCCAGGGCCACCCTCGGGTATAAAGCCCGGAATTAACCGCGCATTCAACTCCATCCCTTTCACCTTTGTGTACAATCGACACACACAATCAATTATTGGGCTCACTGCCGCACAGGAACTTCGCTTAATTACCGCCGGCCCAACTCTCACCACGCTTCCTGTTTGTACTGAGGCGGCGCCCAGAATTTTTACCAAAAGCAAACCAAGGAGAGCAGGAATACAGTGGATAAACTCAATTTTTGCCGGAGAATAAGAAGAAAGAAGGTGACTTGGTGTTACATCAAATAATTTTTGATCTGAGATAATAATATCACTCAGCAGTTCAAAGAATATCGGGTGGGACTCTGACATTTTAGAGCACTGTTTTTGTCTTAATGAAGATGTTTAATGTGAACAACCGTACCATTTATTGTTTAGTATTTCTGATTGCATTACTCAGACTTAACAGCAGTCCTGCTCTATCACTAAGAATAATACTGAAGATAATTTAATTACTTTCGATGCTACTTAATAAACAATGAATTATACAAAATGTCTAAAAAGGGTAGAATGGAACTTTCTAATTCGGTGATCGGGTTTTTGGATACATATCGCTATTTATATAATGCGATAAAATATTAGAAGGAGGGAATTAGGAATAACGATCTCCGAAATCGGGAAATTTAAATGCGCGAAGTTTTTACACGAGGCCGGTGCCGTTATTTTCAGTCCGCCCATTTTCCCGGACACCGAATCCCCAATAGAAAAGTTTCGGTTGGCTAAGAAACATTTCACACAAGTTTTCGCATCAAAATTTCCGAACAATAAGCCGGACGCCCGCTCAAATCTATCGGAATGCTTAAAATTCTTTTTGAACTCCCATTCCCCCTCGAGGCCGTCTCCGTCGATCGGTGTCAGACCCTAATTTCACGGGTAAAGAGCTAAGAATTCTATCAGCCGGGTGAATGGAAGTATAGGGACGGCCGATCGACCTAAACGGCGGCTGTCGCAGCCCCCTACCCATCCCGACGCAGGGGCCCGGGATATTAACGGTGCGGCCAACTCGGCATAACATAATCGACGGCATTCCTCCGCCGTTCCAAGAAAACAGTGGAGTCGAGAGTGGGAGCGAGGAAGGGAGGGAGGGAGAGAGGGAAGGAGGGGAGCGAGGGAGTGAAAAAGTGGGGCCGGGCGTTTGGAGCGGGACGACACCAAGAATTTTTCAATTTAGCCCCCGTTACAGTGGGACACTCACCGCAGCCGCATTCGGAGCCTCCCCGGGCACACCCGGTGGCGCCCGACATCGCTTTATTAATACTCACCCCGCACTCGCAATAAAAGCTGTCGCCAACCTAAGTCCAAAAAACCCCGGGCCATTTTTTCGACTCGAGAATATTTCTAATAAGTGTTCATCGATGGACGCAGGCTAAAGATCACATTATCGAATTGTTCATTTTGATAAAATAAGTAGACGAGGTGCGTCTTTCAAGGGAATACAACTTGTTTCGTCTGGCGCTATACCAGTCGGGGAGTCGTTAAGTTTTTCAATAACAATTAAATACCCAGGCTACAATTCTTCAAATATTACAGCCCAATTACCCAGAAAAAAGCGGTAATAAGGGTCGCGAGAAGGTCAATAGCGGCTTTATCGAAAGACTGCTATAATCTATGTTGTATATAGTAATTTTCCGGCCAGATTAGTGTTTACTTACACGATATGGCGACTCGTGCAGCTCGAAGAAATACACTACCACCAACTTAGTTTGGGAAATTGGTTATTTTTGTCCAAACAAAAGACAGAAGGTAGTATATCACTGATCCTTAGCTATTTCGTATTAATCGTATATCTTATTCTGATTACTCCGATCATGTAACAGTGATTCCCCCTATTGGGGATCGAATAGAGCGATCGGCGGGGGCTACACATTTAAGTAATAGGATGTTGGGTTCGAGCCCTGAATCGGAATTAAAAATAAATCCTTGACCGTCCGCTGGGAATCCGTGCTTAGAAGTTTGAAAATAAGCGAATTTTTTTCACCCTGACTTGATACGGGATCAGGAAGTAGGGGATAATTTATGGTCGCTGTCTCTGTCCGCATGTAAAATTCACAGAAATACGGGCTCTTTCATTAATTAGGTTCGCGAACCTTCGAGAGTGGGTGGAAACGCGTCCCCTTATCTGAATTTGAGACTCGCATTCAATTTCTGAACGCCTAATACGCTCTGCCGACTTTACAAGAAGCTTTAGTTTCGCGATAAAAGTGGGCCGGGCTCGCGTCTGAGTGCCTAATTATGTCGAATATCAACCCCCTCCCATGGGAGAGCCATTCATTAGACCCGTCCTGTTGAAAGGGAATAACGAAACGTGTTACTTTGAGCACCTCTGTCACAATCCGGATTTGAAATTCATCCCCATAACTTTTATCTTAGACGTGGCGAGTGTAATCCAAAGATATTTTCGAGGTAAAATATTAAATATTAATTCATATTTTTAATTTTCATATAATATTATAATACATAAACACACTTTTATAATATAATAAATAATATTACTTTCAGAGTATGAATTATCTTACCTTAGAAAAATATATCATTCGACATCTTATTTTTATGAATACATTTTCATAATGTGTGAAGAGAGGATTATGCAGGACTGGTATTTTACAACAGATAAATGAATTACGATTCCTGCGATAATTTGTCTCCACTGCGATGATCAAGGTATTTGCCAAACTATCACGATAATGCGTTAATAACCTCTTTTCCTTTTCCTGTTGGAGGGATGTTCATATCAGGGCTCGCAGTTTGGTGACTAGACTGGCAAGCCTCGATGATTCGACAGTCAAACACATTAGCAGAAATTCAGATTGGGAAAGCCTATTGATCGGATGATGTCGGATGGGAGGAGGGTGCCCGGGGACCCGACAAGGCCCATTGTCCGCCGCTGCTTGTGTAGCGACAAATCCTCGGCTTAGTCCCTCTCTCCCCTTCGCCGGCTTACGCTGATATTAGCAATTAATCACGCCGTCAATTTTATATCCCGCCGCCCCCGTTTGGCTCCTATTCCCGCACCCCTCAGCGCTTCTACCCCCGATGTCTCTCCCCTTTGCAAATAATCACGGACCACCTGCCCGGCTCCCTAACCCCCCAGGCGCTCGGCTTTCAACCGCCCCTTAATCTTACTGCAGGGAGGCACTAACAACGAGCCATTCAGCGACAAATCAGTTTTTGGCCTAATTGAAGTTACTCGATTTTCTGGAATCTGGAAGGGGGGTGAGGTAATTTTGTAGTATAAGCGGGACGAATATAGCATCACTTTGGGAATTTATTTTTTTGTTTATTATGTTGCTTTGTTTGCTCTGATATCTCCATGTTCTCTACTATATCCATCTCTTTGCCTTTCTTGCCTGGGTGTATTAAATCTCGTGTCCGGAGTGTATAATATGGTAGGCGAAATTGGATTCGGTTTTATATTTTATTGCCTTTATTAATTTTCGATTTCAAATTTTTTCAATCATTAATGTGTCGAAATTTAGTTAAGTGGATCCCCACGCCACCCTCATGGGGGCACTAGTGTCGCGGTGCAAGTGCATCCAACGAACTGTGGTTGAGTGCATCCCCGCGCCACCCTCATGGGGGCACTAGTGTCGCGGTGCAAGTGGACCAAAACGATAATATAAGCGTATATATCAAGCATATATAACATTGAATATCTAAAGCTGTGTGAACTTTTCTACCTTATTCATGTCATCTAGCGTTCAATGCATAATTTGTCACGCAGTCCGTTAGCCCTGCAGTGAGAGACATTGGAAATTAACGGTGGTATTAATGCACAGATGCGATTTCGCTAACTGGTGCAGATAGATTATCGGAAAGCAACCAAGGGAGTAATCGGGGGTTCGTGATGGCAAACCCGTTGATAATTTGCGCTAAAAAACACGAGTGCGGTAACGATTATGGGGCAGGGATTTTGGCAAAATCCTGATAGTCGTGCCTATCTTTGAGCGTCCCACGAAACGTTGGGCATTTTTTTTTGTACAGAATTCGTTTCGACATTACACAATAGAATGTTGCAAATCACGCTATATTTCGTTTATGAAAATGTCGTCGTCTTTTCGATATTTCCCCAGCTATTGTCAAAAATGACATTTTTACATGAGTAGAAATCCTCAAACATAAAGTACCGGACAGCCAAAATTTTCGATTGAAGAATTGAAAAGGCACTCAAGATTTTATGATAACATTTTAAATACCATACATAACTAACATTTTTTAAATTTATCTGAATAGGTTATATGTACCACATGGCTTGGGGTTAGTGTCAATCATCATTTAATTACATTTTGGTTATCGCATGATGACAAGTCTCTCATTTATAGTGAATATACTACTGGAAAACACATACATAGCCACGGCCTTCATCGCACGTGATGGATGTCGACATAAATTACGGGCTTTGGAATAGAGCTTAATTTCTCAAAGTCACTTCAATGTTCGATAAATTATCTGAAATAAATGGCTCATTATTTTTGCGGCCGTTGTACGATCACACACACTATCTTTTATGCGACCTCCAATTACATTATAAATGCATTAGACGGTTGACGCAATGCCGTCCGCGCAATGCACCACAGGATTAATTCGATTTTAAGGGTGTTTTTTTTTAATTCTTGCTCGTGTGAATGCATAATAATATAACTTAACGATCCATTATTGATCCAATTACGGTTAAACGCACCCAGCAGGCCACCTAAATTATAACAACAAAACAAAGAAGCCATGCAACCGCCAGCACAACCGACTGTAGTCAAAAATTGTCTCAGCAATCTGTGTTCAAAAATGTTAATGTTGAGTACAATATCGATGAGCCAATGATCAGTTAATGCACACAACTGGAAGAGTTTCATCGAATCCCACGATTCTCCTTCTTGGATTAGGTATTACTCCAAATCTTTGGTGAAACCTGTATTTTTGAAAAATAAAGTCTTCAGAAAAAAAAGAGCGCGGTCGTTACGCCGACAATGAAGGTTTTACATTAACAAAGAGTTAAACTTACCCCTCATCCCCTTTCTTGTGAGTCCCGGGAGGCCGTAAAGTCTTATCGGGGGGAGGGGTAGGTACCTATTAGAACATCATTACAGTTATTAAGGGGAAGGCCAGGTAGGAAGTCTAACAAGGGTGGCTGGAGAAGGAGGGGGGGCTCCCGCCGTTGGAACAGATAAGGGAGGGTGTAATTTGGTAGCGGTGCACGCTAGCTCACCGTGCCTTCTCCTCAGCCCGGCATTATTTTCCTCAGGTCACACCGACCCATGTAATCATGTATATCAACAGCGATGTTTAGGAGTGACGGGGGTTTGGGGTATACCTTCTTGATGGCTAGCCAACACCCCTTTTATATATATATATATATATATATATATATATATATATATATATATATATTTCAGTTTCAGTTGGGCTTTACCGAAAAGTGAACGAAGAAGTGTGGGGAAAGAAAAGCGGACCTTATCCGCCCCATTTCTCCCTTCCACGGTTGACCCGGATTTTCGCCGACTTATGCAGAAATAATTTCGATCGATCCATCGATCGAATCTCGCGAGACGTCTCGAATTGCCACCCGGGGAGACGGTAATGACTCGACGGTCGAGTCCTCCTACGCCCCCCAACCATTACACCCCAACCCCTAATTGTCCGCTCGATTTGTCCCTTTATTCGTGGCAAATTAAATAATATTCGCCCCCCCCCCTTTTTCCCCGAGCGACGGAGAGGAATGAAAAACGGAGAGGACTTCTGGGCTACCGCGAGATTAGCGCCAATTAGAGTTGAAGGACTGCCAGCAGTCCCCCGGAGGCGGGTTTTGAGTGGTTGGCAGCCGGACTAATTTCATCAATAGATTTCTACCGTTGAAATAAATAAATTCCAGCCGGCAGTACATTGAAGCTGAATGTCGTTATAAAAGAATTAATTAAAATTAAAACTTAGGATGGTCTGGAATTATTTATACAAATTTTGTTAGTAGTGAAATAATAGTGCACTATTACTAGTATTAGTTTGCAATAGATTTCTGTCCCTCTCGATTTTATCCAATTTTCGTTATTGCCGTAACAAAATTGGCCCCAGTTTATATAGGCCGGGTAAGAGAAAAGTAATTGTTGAAATATATTTTTATTTTGTAGGTTCGTGATGTTTCTGTCTCCTCTCGCTCGTTTGGTCTTTTGCTAGACCGGTTTCGGCTGCTCACTATCTTCAGTAGCGGTGTTAGTCACTGTTGGCACTTTGGATGTTTTTCGAGCATCCTCACTATACTGTTACTTTCACTTGTACTGTCAATACAGTATTTCTACAGTAGCGAGTACAGTGTTCCTAGCTACTAGTTACAATGGTACGTCGCACCTAATACTAGCCCGCAACAAAGGTATGTCATACATTTTAGTATTAGCGCCTTACAGTACATGTGAAAGTAACAGTGCAGTAAAGATGCCCAAAAAACATCCAAAGTGTTAACAGTGACTAACACCGCTACTGAAGATGGCGAGCAAAAGACCAAACCAGCGAGAGGAGACAGAAATATCACGAACCTACAGTATTCCAACCCCTCGCAGACCACAAAACAGGTATATTAAATTATTTTTATTTTATTTCCGGATGTTTTCCCATCGTTCAGGAATGACAACGCGTAATCCTCATTGTAATGTTATACTTTACTTTAATTTTAGTGAACGCAAGTTGGTGTCCGCCAAAAAAGCCATGGTCCTAGAATCATGCCACTGACGGGTGTGAAATGTTCAATTAAATTATTTATTTTATTTCCTCCCGCGGGGGATGAAACGTTGGGAAAGTGTCGCGCGTTGAGCGGCAATATGACCGGTGAACCCGAATAACGGGGTGCTCTAAATATTGCATACAGAGAGGCCATACAGGTGCCGGTTTCCTGTCAGCGAGGTGTAACCCAATCTAAATCAACTCCGCCCTTGTGTTCAGCCCGTTCAAATTATTCAACCCCCGCCGGCCGGCCTCTTATCTCCGGCCAATTGGGCCTGCAATAAAGCCGTTCTCCTTTAATGTATGCCTCCTCTAGGGCGGTTTAGGAATGGGGAAAAAAAACAATGGGCCCTCCTGGAGAGAGAAACAGTCGCGGGATTGGTGGCAATTAAAAGGGGAATATAACTGCCGATGTAACGGGAAGGGGAGAAATCGCTACGGCATAATACGGTCCGCGAGGGGTGTGTATATCCTTCCGTGCCGAGGATATAGGGTAGTGTCGGCCCTATCTAAATAGCCTCCAGTTTCCTGTTTTTAAATTATTCTCGCATTTAAGACCGGTCCCGAACTCCGCCCTTAGGCACGTTTTTCACCTACGTTTCGTCGGAATATTCAATTGCAGAATAACCCGGCATGCATCGGACAAAGAATACCTCATAAGGATTATGGAATTAGAAATAAAATGTCGAATTATTGTCGCGACATAGTTAGAGTGTTACACTTGTATCTATAATAATGAAACATAGAAAACAATCGTATTTATCTAGCGCAAATTTAGTGAGTAGTGTGAGCGGTGGAAGCGGTCTAATAGAAACACTAAGACCAAGCCGACTGGGGCCGGGTCTGGGGATGGCCCTCGGTGGACATCTGCACCAAGATTTATGGGGTGAGAACGAGGCCGCTCTCTTTCTCTCGGCCAACACCGGAACCCTTCGATATCGGGCAAACAGCCCCCCAGACAACCCGCTATATTGTCCCTGCCCTTCCGGCCGGGGAAACATTTAAAACGGATCACAGCTTGTACACTTGCACGGATGGGTTAATTTCGGAGA
Source organism: Lethocerus indicus (assembly GCA_019843655.1). Taxonomy (NCBI): domain Eukaryota; kingdom Metazoa; phylum Arthropoda; class Insecta; order Hemiptera; family Belostomatidae; genus Lethocerus; species Lethocerus indicus. The sequence continues at coordinate 9,596,350 of JACDQD010000006.1, forward strand.
GTGTGATGGGACACGAAGTCAATTTTCTGTTGGAACGGGTATATTGGAATATACCGAATACATTCCTAAATGTTAAGCATTACGTTGTAATCTAATGTATAAATATATGCGTGGACCATAAAGTAAAATATGGATAGCTATTTATGTTTAATTCGCAAGAATAAATGAATTGAGAGGATTTTATATGAAATACGGTACAAGGAAAATCTGAAAGTTCATCTATAAAGCCAGGATAAAATTGAGCTACAGCGTAGTCCAAAAAAAAAGAAATTGTTAAAAATCGAACTGTGAGAGGGAATGGCTTTTTGTTCGAGTCAAATCAAAAGCGAGGAGGACAAATATTTACGTGATCCCTTCCGGCCGACGCCATTTTCCTGGCCGGCGAGTGGACGGTTGAAGATATTCGGAATTGTCCGTTCTGCGCCGAGTGGCCGACCGAGTCTAAAATCAACAAGTAGACAAAGACCAGCGAGGGCCGAACGCCCAATTGTATTCGTCGTACTTATACCGGCTTACACTCCCACTCGGCTGGCAATAAAAATTCGTAGCCCACCAAGCGGCCGGAGCAATTCCCTCAGAAATAACGCCATTGTAGTTTCGTCCGATTCGCTAATCCGATTATCTGTACTTCCAGATTTCGGCCCGGATGGAGGGACTCGAGCGCCGACTCAGCGAAACGCCGGGCCAATATATATATATATAGGGGCTATTAGCCGGAAATCAATATTTGAATGAAGGTGAAACGATAAAGAGAATTATTGAGGTTCGGTTGAAGTTATATATATATATATATATATATATATATATATATATATATATATATATATATATATATATATATATATATATATATATATATATAAAGCCCATTAAACCCTCAGATGGCGATTAACCGTGACGTCTAAATACACATCTCGATTTGGTATGTCAGTAAAACATAAATTCAATAGGGAAATTTAAATATTTATCCGATATTTATAAATAAGACATTTAGCGTATAATCACATCATTTTCGAATTTTGTTCCCTCGAACCTTTCCATAAGTGACGAATGGACGGATGTAGCCCCACGACACATTTAGATTAAGACATTTGTGCACATTAATTTGCATATTAATTCCAATTCCTGGTTTTGCTTTTTTTATATATCCAATAAAAGTAGGATATACAATAGCGAACCATTTATATTCTAGCGGCTCCCGATGAAAATAGAAATAAGTCCGGCCTTAGACCGAAAAGGCCCGCAAAGGCGGTATATGACACGGGCCATAACGTCGAGGCAGGTTTTTATGACACTCGTTAGCGTCGTTACTTTTACGATACCGTTTACAGGTTTTACGGGCGAGCTAAACCCAGCCGCTAATTATAACAAATGAGATAGAGGGTGTGCCTGCACTAGGATCCGCGATATACGTAATCTGTAGACGTGTTTAAGAAAATACGTTTTCTCGGAATGTTATCGGCGCTCTTTCTAATTTAAATCATTCCAACGATTTGTAAAAACAAGTTAAATACAATTAACACAAATAAACTTCACGTTAAATTGATAAACGTCTCTAGCCAGTTTACTCCTAAATATCGCTCTGTAGCGATTAATGCTGGCAAACCCGAGCAGCGAAAGGTCCCGTTTAGTATTGGCTTGTTATTGATATGGAACGACTCAAAAGCACATATTTTGCACCGTTTAATATAATGCTATGATAAAACGCCGGCCGAGATAAGGAAGTGAATTACACACCAGTTTGTAACGCAACTGCGCAACCATATAAATCAGAGCGTTAAAACCACTCACGTGCATTCCACCGGTCATTTATATATAATTATAGCACTATATGGTCGTTTTTATCATAATTTAAAATGTCTTTATACCTTGAAATAAAGATATGGCCATTCAGGAATTGATATCCTGGATAATAAGAGTACACGGCTTGAGCTGTATGACATTATGGCTGATAGACTAAACTCTAGCTCCGTTTAAGAAAATCCTACAAAATAGGAGGGATTTAATTAATGTCATGTTCAGTTATAAAACAAGCTCTTATTCACACAAATTTCTTCTGCAACTGGTATTTACTTATGAACAAAATATCTCAAAAGCAGGTAACATACCCAATTTGAGAACCTTGATTTCAGATATTTCAGATATTCTTTCGACTTTTACAAACTAGAAACGAGCGTGGTCTGCTAATCTGCACGATATATAAATGCCTTCAGTCACATTTATTTATTCGACGACCCCCTGGTATACACATTTAGCCTTTTAACACTCCGCCGCCTCATATCCGCCCCAAAATGAAACCCGGCCGCACATCCACCGACGTTTTTTTCTTTTCACAAGTAGGGTAGAAAAGTGTGCCGTTTAAACGAGTCGGCAATTAGCCATTGGGATTGGCGGTTTTAGCATTCGAAATTGGAAATCGGGATTCGATAACTGAGCGGCGGCGGCGCAGGCAATTAAAATGGTGGGGTGTTCGGCGTAGCGTGAGGACCCGGGGGCCACTTGAAGTGCGGGGGTGGAGGCGGAGGCGGTCCTCAATGGCTTCGGAGGCCGCCGAATCGGAAGGCTCTGGCCGCCACCTATTCAGACCCGTCTCACCGTGTTGCAACAACCTTTTTCTAGCCCTTTTCCGCTTAGATTAGCGAAAGCTCCGCTTGTCCACAGCCCGTTTTTCATCCAACTACTCGTCGAACCCCGGTAATTCCTGACTAGTTTAATCGACAAAATGAATCTGTTTCTCGACCTCTGCCGTACGAAACAATTTTTGAAATAGAAACTGTGACGTAAATTTCCAGATCAAACTTCAATGTCTCATATTAACCAAATGAAAGAAAATATACATATAGCCTGTATAATACTCCGCCTAGCACTGATTTCTAGTTTCATAGCGTGAATTTCTAATTGTGGCAGAATATTTTGTACGCTCCACTTGTTTTCTGATAAATATTTGAGCTATACTTGATTCAGTAAATATTCATTACGTATATTCGATGAACTCATATTTATTTGATCGGCCAAGTCAAATTAAACTAAACCGGACTAATAAGATTATTTTGAGCTAATGAGCTACCTGATGATAGGAAGAGGGTTAATAACTGTTTATCTCAGTACACTTAATTTACATATCCGTCAATAATGATGCAACTCAATTAATTTACATGTTTGTATTATAACTACAAATTGGATATTGAACCGAACGGTTATATTTCGTTATGAATTTCAGTGGTGTAATTACACAATAAACCGTGCCCGCAAATAGTGTCCTATACTAGGTCGGTATCGGCGGTAAAACCAAAAACGGGAGAAGGGTATATTGGTGGATATATAGCGGAAGGGCCACCTACTGGGCAATAGCACGTGATGACGTGCGTGACGGGGGCGGCCCCGAATCAGAGGAAAGGGGCCAGTCCGCCGGGGGCGGCGCGACACCGCCATTCAGGTGGGGCCGGGGGCAGCGGCGGGGGCAGTGGAGGGGCCCTGTTAATTGCCCCCACACCCGCCCCCGCCAACCTGCGGTCATCCCGGTCCTCCCTCGGGGGCCTTCCGTAATTATCGGGAAATGTTCCAACCGGTTTCAATTAGGAATCCTAAACCGCCAATCTGTCGGCTAATTGCCGCCCCCCACCCTCCAACCTCTCGGCACAGCCTTTGTTTTTCAGTTCTTACGTTCAACCCTACCGCCTCACACACCTTTAATTGTTGGAGTTAGGTTCATTGCCCCCGATCGGCCGAGATGCGGCAGATAGTTCCAGTACGGCCGGGAGTAAAACAAAACAGTTAGTTTTGAACCCCTATACATAGAGAAACCCTACTGACGGTGACGAGAATTAAGCCCGTGGGAAAAGTTGCAGTGGCGACAAAATTCTTATAATAGTATTTTTTGCTTATTGACACATACCTCGCTCAGCCACCGACTTTTTAATGTCGCCAATTCCGCGACACAATCGGTTTTAATTTACTCAACAGAAATTACGTGGGAATTTTCAGTGAATGGTAAGTTATTCCACCGATGAATTTAACGGTACAATATAACATCGGTAGAGGTAGAGCATGGAATTACAAACCTATTTGTAATGCAACGAGAACAGTATATCCATTCACGCGTATTCACTGTTTTCAATATAAGAGTAGCCATATATAATTGCATTTTAGAGTACTTGAAATGTCCATGAATTCGAAATTTAATGTTGTAATATTAATTCTAATACGGCAATTATCGAAAGCTATAGAAAGTGAAACATTTAAATTTTTGACGAAATTAAGCTTATAAATTAGAAAATAACCTATTTATTTCCAATAGAATTTTTATATAGTATATTTCTGTTTTTACGTTGGAATCACGTTTAATGAAGAAACTGAGTGAGGCTGGCAAATTTCCAGCTGCGGTCGAAGTCGAATTTCAATCCAGATTTCTTCATTGAGGTTGACCATTTATTTTGGTTTAGATTTTATATGACAGTTGAACTTTAATACCGACAGCGCGTATATAATAATTAATTTTTTTAATACCTCGATCCGATTATTCATTTTTTTTAGAAATGATTATATATATTTGGAGCAGATTGGATATGCCGTGGGTTTGTATCTCGACACCCGTATTAGGTTCGACACGATATGGCTGCACTACTTCCTCTACCCAGCTACTAAGGCAGGGAAATTACCCCTACCGGCTGTTGTAGGCTTCTGGTCTTACGTCAACACCCTCCTGGATAAGGGGTGACTCCTATATTGAATACTATTTCTGAGCACGTTGCGTTCCCAAGTGACCCTCCGGGACTTATGCACTGAAATCAGCGACACCACTGGGCTGGACTCCAGTTTGTGTCACCAAGCACATTAATCATTCGATAGATCGAATTTTTATCAAGTCACCGACCATTCTTGTGCTTTGCCTTGCATCTTGTGGGATGAGGCAGGGGATATCTCCTGAGGGCGGTGTCCGGGCCCGCCACGGCACATAAATTACGGCGACTTATCAGGTCCTCCAGTCGATAGTCATGGATTCCTCGGGAGCTGCCCCGGGCCGATATCCCTTATCGGCGAGCACACACCGAATTAACTCGGCCCATGACCGACCGTGACCTCTGTCCAAACCCGACCTTCCGCCTAATAATTCTCGGTCACATTTATTGCACCTCCCCCCCCCCATAACACAGAACATTCATTGATCCGTAAAAAACCGCATAAAATGTCTGAACAAAAATTATGGGTCATAAAAATAAAGCACAGGTTTGGGTTTTGAGGTTAGGTTGTACAATACATATTCATACCGAATGCCAGGATCGATTCATCTGCTACCTACTCTCCGTTGATACCAATGTAGCTAATAACAATGTAAAATCATAAAATAATCCTCTCAACATCAAATATTCCTGTACAAACATTTATTACGTCTTTTTATCTGTAATCTATAGTAAAATCACTGTTACTAATATGGCCTACAAAAATAATATAAGATCAATAACTGATACTGGAATAATTATTATTACGGCAAGTAAAATAGCGTCTCTAATTCACATACGGAAACTCCTTTAAGAACAGTTGGAGCAGTTTTCCGGATCGAGGAAGGCGGAGATTCCCCTTTCATTTTGCCAAATCGATATATACCAGTCAAAGTGTGGAAGCTTAGCGTCAGTTCTGCGGTCCGCTTTTCCGCACTCGCCTGAAGAAGTTACGGGCCGCTTCTTTATCTTTGTCTCCCCTCCGAGTTTCCCTTTAAGAAAAATACATATTTCTAGGTATTTATTTAGCGACAAATCGGGCCTCGTTTAGAGATGTAAGTGCGCCCTCGTAGAGAAATAGCGCCGCCCCCCTCTCCGCCCCCTAATGTATACAGTGGCTTATCTGAGATTCAGCTCAGGTCGAAGGCATTCGTCTTGTAAAGTGCGTACGGAGGCATTTAATGTGGAGCCGGAGTCCTCCCTCCACGACAGGAATATTTCTGCTACGCTTTAGCGGGCCCCTCCTTACCTTACATCGCTTGCATATTCATCGGAGTTCCACGGCTCTCTAAACGTAGCCTATTAGCAGTGCGTACACTCGTAACGGGAATATGCTTTTAGTCATAAACAGCGCCATTTCTTAATGCCAGTTATCGTCAATATATTAAAAGAAAGGAATATTCTTATGGGGAATTTATATATTATGGGGAGTGAGATAAAATATTACATTTTTTGGATTCATAGCAAGAAATCAAAAATAAAACTGACGTGTTAGGATTAAATTAAAACGCGGTTTTTAATCTCATTATATAATACTAACATGTCAATAAAATATAAATATAAAACGATCCTTAAATAAAATCATTTCAGTAATACAAATTACAGTAAAACAATCATAAGATATTTTATTCAAAAAAGGCGAAATTGTTTTTCATTTCTTTTCATGTTCAGGTTATTGCATTGCCATATTCTATTTATTCATGGAGTAATACGCCAAATCCTAGACGGAATTTTAGTAAGAAATACAGAAATGATTTCTTACTTCCGTTCTTGAAGTCGGCGCGTTACTATTTGTCCCCGACAGTTTCTCAGGGAAAGTTTCTTCCTTTATTCGTACAATAAGTTAGTTGGCAAGAGTGATTACAGTCTCGACCACCCGTAAAGCGCTGACTGAGCGACACTCGGCCGGAGTAGTGGGGAGGACGAAAAGAAATCATAGAGTAAACAACACCGCAGCGGAAAAGAGAGAGAAAAAAAATATATAACGGACTCCTCTATTCGGAGAGGAAAATACAGTTCCGGGGAAAAGCGGAATTCGATTTGCCGCGACATCGGTACCTCGCAGGGAAGTCTCGCGAACGGCCCCGGCCGAAGGGATACATCACGCACGGAGTGATTCTCAGTTCGGGGGCTGGAGAGAAAAAAATATATATATAAAGGTTTCGGGAATCTATTTCTCGGAAGTATTTCATCCGGGGGCCAGGGCTTTCTCCGGCCGACTTCAATGGGATCGGGCGCTCGCCGGAAAGATGTGTTTCGATTCCGGGGGACAAAAAGCCGCCCAAGGGGGTGGCGGGGAGTTTGTCGAAGAGACTCCGGAGGAAGCGGCCAAGACGAATGGCTGTTGTGTCTGAATCGACTCCGGGCCTTCCCGGAAAGTTGTGGAGACACTCGCGCCCCCGATTTGTCCTCCCTCAGTGGGTCGCGACCCCACTACTGGTTAGCGGAATATTTATCTCCATCAACCGATACTAAACATTCAAACTGAAGCTTTGGTCGAGCTATGCACTTACAGGAATTGACTTCATTTTTCGTTTATAACATTCATTTTTTTAGCGGCTACACAAAATAATAAGCACATGCCAATATTTACATACATACGAAATATAAATCCGCTTGAATCATTGCTAACAGTTAAAAAACTCTACTATTTGGCATTGATATATTTATGCAATTAATCAAAAAAGTTTCGTAAGTATAAAAGACCAGAAATTTGTATATATATTCTTGCTGTTTTCCTCCGTTTTCTTTTAGCTAGGAATTAGCGAAAAGAGAATAAAGAAGTCTGGGAGAAAGATAAAAAACGAAACTTATCCCCTATCCGACCCCTCCTAAAGCTTACCGGGATTTTCTCCGACTTACGCGGAAATAATTTGGCCGAATCGATCGTCTGAAGCCCGCGAGACGTCCCGAATTGCCGCCCGAAGGAGGCCCAGGCGGTAATCACCCGTCGGTTGAGTCCGCCTAAAACGCCGGTTTCGTCGTCCCCCAGGGTTCGGCGTATCGTCGTTCAGAACAGATCGGTGATACGTATGTAGGTCATTTATCCTGTCCTTAAATTGTTGAATTAACTTTAGAAATGGTTTGATCCTATCGCAATTAAGACAGGAACTAAACAAACTGCTATCGTTGTCGCTTCCAAACCAATTACGACTTCAAATACAATTTATATGAAATTATAAATTATAATTATGCAAATACAGTTTTCATTGTTTTTAATAGACATTATGTAGACGCGAAAAACCTAAGCCTGGAACATGACACATAATTTTTCCTATTTCGAATCACGTGAAATAAAATGGAATAAATGGTATTGGTGTACTGTATTCAAGACCGCGAGTATTTGCCAAGCAATAAAATTGTATACGCTTAAATCGTATTTAAATATAGATCGCTGGCGGCATTTGAATTCATGCATGAATTTCTGCCTTCTGTTCGGACTTGAAATCATGCAATTGGCTTCATCAAACTGGGCGTCACGCGAGCCATGTCAGGAAGTGTTCGCGGGCAAACCTTTCTCACCAGTTAGTTCTGGCATATTGCTTTCTAGCGCTTGCACCTGCTTCGGTTGTACATCGAGTTCTCATTAAACTCGTGTTCGTTGGCTTGTAAACTTCTAAATTGTAATTTAATTTCGTAATTAGCAATTTCACCGAGATATAATTGAACTTTAGTTTCGTTATATGCTGAAATTGTAGAAGACACATTTTTGAGAACTCGCGGAACGCACCACAAATACATCAGACGACGTTTTATATAACAGAAATGTCAAATTATTTTGACTTGTTCTAAATTTTCGGAACCGTTAAATTGTTAGTGACCGTGAAAAACATTGTAATTTTGTGTAAAATGTTTAAACATTGTAATTTTGTGTAAAATGTTTAAACATTGTATAGGGGTCGGTCGTATTATGAGGCGAAACTGATGCGCTTACCGGCGCGATATTTCCAGCCTCAGTTCAGAAATTGTGTTAACAACCTGGGCAGGACGGTAATATAAACAATGACGAGGAGCGTTATAACAGGGCCGGGTTGGGTGGCGGCTAAAATATCGGTTGCACGTCCACTCTTTTCTCTTTTCATCTGCGGGCGGCACTTAATTTCCGCAGTCATCAGGAGCTCCATCAGCCGAGCACACCGCCTCTCCATTATTTTCAAACTATTCAAAGCTCTCTCTCTCTCTCTCTCTCCTCCATCCCTCTCTGTCTCTCCCTCTCACTCCCTCACTCCTCTTCTCTCCGCCCTAAAACATTTTCATGACTCCGTTTGAAAAAGTGGGGGATTCCACCATCCCCCCAACAGGCCACCCCCCCCCCAAACACTTATTGACAGGATTCACGGAAGGCCAAATGATGAACGGCCCACGTCGGGCATTCGAATCTCATTGTCCGTACGAAAATTACCCTCGCTATTGTTTATGCGGATGGTAGTTTCATTCTGACCCGATCGGGCTCTGATCCGTGGGTGCACTGTGCTTCGGATTGTTTCTTATAAATTATATTTTGAAGCGTAACAGGAACAAAACTCCCGTGACCCATCTTTATTTATTTCGCCTTTATTATTAAATTTTAATCCTACAAATGAATTTAAATATAAATTATCATTAAAGTGTTAAAATTCTATTTTTATGCATTTTGAAACTTACACAGGAAATTGAAATATTTGATAAAATTTAAAAATAAGAAAGAACTTTAATAATACAAATGAACAGAAATGCAATCACACTAGACATTTTAAAGACAACACTGGTGCAACGTTTCGGTTTGCTCGTTACCAGACCTGCTTCACAGCCATGCAGTAATGGTTGACAGCGGTGTTTAGACCAGTGTTCGTTCGGGACTCAAGTGTAAATCCGATAAAAGTTTTTCCCCCGTGTCTGTCCGCGCCGCTTATTGTCTGTACTCGTCTTTTCGGGCCTGAACGGAAGGAACGGCGACAGAGAAAAGACGGGCCAGAAACCGTGGAAGTGGATGGAACGGGAGAAATGGAAGGGTGGAAAGACTCTGTCAGTGTGTGCCTGTGTCTGTGTGTATCTGTGGGGTAAAGGAAACAATAAAGTTTATAGAAAAGGCCGCGGTGAGGGGAGGAGAGCTCTCGAGACGACGCCGCCCGCTATTGGTGGGCCCGCAGCCACACACTAATGGAAACTCTTCGGAAAGGCCTTGACCCGGCCCTGTACCGCGGCCCTATCCTAAAAATAACACCTACTGTTTCCATGTAGGAGGATCACTGTTATCTGTTCCACGAAACCGGACATTGCTAAAAGCATTTATGTATTAATAAACGTCAAACCTAAATGTAAATAAAGTTCTTAAAAAAACCCGGATTTCGAACTGTCTTCTGAAACAAACTACCGAACTGAACTTATATCCAGGTTTACATTGTTCATTTCTTTAATAATAGCGGTAAGACTATTGTCTAAGAAAAATATTGTCTTTAAGATTAAGTGAAATTGAGAAACCCTTTTATCTGGCGTTGTGACTGACAATTGGATAATTTAAAGACTGCTCGCCTTCAAAGGCTGGCCCCATTCTAGTTCTCATCGTCAGACTCTGTATCGATTTTATATAGCAAGCTCTAGCCACGATAAATTAATCGTTATCGCCGGTCGCAATCTAATATGAGCGCAGCGTGTGTTATTGGTTCCCGGGGAGCGTCTACAATCGTCACAAAGACCCGGCCCCATTCCAAGAGTGCCAATTTCTACCCCCATCAGGCTGCATCCCAAATGCCCTTCTAGATAGCTTCTGCCCGTTTCATTATCTCTCCCGTTTTTATAGCAATGGAGAGACAAATATAACGATCGTATTCGGGAAAACAAGTTCCCAGATTTCAATTAAAGATGCGCTGTACACTGCAGTATCTCATTTGTCAGCAAACGAACTGTGTTAATCTCAAGCTACGTATTTTCATTATATTTCTAAAAAATATTCTGCTTCATAAAGAGGACCTTTAAATAGGATTAGATTTATCACAGTTTAATTATTTATAATGTAGCACTATGTTCTGAACATTTAACGCTAATTTATATTATCCACTGTGATATATTGTTTTTTCGTTCTTCCGTGTCTTCTCACTGGTCAAATGTACTCAATAAATGGATGCCCCAGAAGCAACCAATATGCCCAAGTGACTCGCCAGAGTACTGACAAAAGAGATTTTTATATTCGGTTTATATTCCACTCTAGAATTCTAGATGTCGATACATGATACACTCTTGACATTCTAGTGCATTTGTTTATCCCTTATCTCGTGAATACATTCTGACTGTACAACTCCGTTGTTGGTTATATTCAGTTGTTAATATTCAACGGATCTGGGACCCGTTTACACGCAGTGGAAAGCCCCAGCGGTGGCTTTTAGCCTTATCGTGGCCTTATTTCCCGTGAACTGACACTGTTATACTAAGCCGCGGTGGAAAGGGGGGGGCGGTGACGCCACATACTAAGCCACCCCCCTCCCCATTGTTGGGACATATGAGAGAAAAGTTTGAGCCGCACTGTTAGCCCTGCAGTTGCATCTTGTTCAGCACATCAAAGCTACCGGTCCCGCACCCGGGTCCAAGTTTAAGGCGCTCAATGTAATAAGGTGAAATGCAAATCCTCTTCACCCTGCGACCGGCCCCCTACCCACAGAGAAAACCTTTATCATAACTTAGTAAGGGGAAATGTCGTGAAAGTAAGCTTAAGCCATGAGTCTAAAACTAATCATCTATCTTTCCTTTGTAAAACATATAATTTATTTATTGATTTTTAATAATATTTATAACGTTATAGGGTGATTTATTGGGACAATATCTAATTAGATTATGAGAAAGTAAAACAATTGTAAAAGTTATTAAAAGTAATTTTTTTCATTGGAAATTATTTAACGGCCTAATTAAAGTAAGCAATAACTACTTTATTATATAATCAACGTGCCATTGATCAATATAAAATGAAATTACGACGTTATTAAAACTACTTCAGCTGCAAAATATTGTTAAATGGAGTGCTAAGTTGCGGGTGTTTTGAGCCTGATTTATCGCATCGACTCAATCGTAAACTGCCAGTCCGGAACGAGATAGTGTCGCAGAGGGTGGAGGGGGTGCCGACGGGTATAATCGCGGATAAAGGGGGGAAGGAATGGAAATCCGGAAAGTAGTGGAGCCGGGAGGAGGGACCGTAGAAGGATGGGCAATATAAGGGGACAAGTTTGAGGTGGGGGCGAGACAATCGGTAGCCGGCGGGACAATGGGCCAGAGATAAGGGCCGCCTCCCATTAGCCGCCCCTACACAGTCGCGTCCTCCCTCAGAAAAGGAGAACCCCACCAGTGACCCCGCCAATAGAAGGAACAGACGAGCAGAATCGTTACCACGGAAAACATAACAATTACTTATAATATAGGCACTACATAATTTATTAAAATGAAACACTTGTTATTCCGACAAAAGTTATTCCACAACGCACTAATATAATAAAGGAATAAACATTACTCTTTCAATTTGAATGAATGCAAATGTATATGCAGTGAAGACAAGGCTTCTGCCTCGTCCCGAAGAGATACTGAGGATACTGCATCTTTTTAAAAGCAGCTGTGTCAATGCTGTGACATTGATGGATGGCTTTGATTCGGTGATCAGCGAAGATGTTAGATGTATTAGGGGGAAGGAGGAGGATTTTCTATTTGAATTTTCTTAATACTAGGTCCAGACCGATAGGATCACCTACTGGTATACATTTTTGTTATTATTTTAAATATTGAGTACGTGGTCGTATGTGGTTCATACGACGATATTATAAAAGTACGTTAGGTGGAGCTTTGCATGATTGTTGTTTTAGTATTTCCCAGGTTATTTGATCATAGCCGGGTGCTTTTTTTAAGTGAGGGCTGATATATTTAAATCGGATTTAGCCCGCTCGGATTTCCTGGCAGTTAGAAAATGATACTGCGATTCGGCCAAAACTTAAAAGATGTATTAAATTTCAGGACCCGACATCAGCGCGGGTAATATATACTTGCGTAACGAACTGGGAACTCTGCCGAACGAACACGACTCCCCGGTACCAGATTACCGAGGGGGTTGAGAATGGCCCGGCAATCCTGCGTCGATTAGTCGAGGATATTAATTACCCGAAAATTGGTGGGTGTGCTCATTAAATTACAGTTTCTTCCCAAACTCCGGCGAAGAGGGATCATTGGGAGAAACCCGAGAAAGGGGGGATCGTTGTTGCCGGCCAACTCCGCGGAGTGGGCAGGAGAGCGCGCCGGCGCTTGATATTTTTACCACTTGGTAAAAAGTGCTTTGGAGCGATAAAAATCTGATACTCAACTCAACTCAAAGTTTTAAATAATTTAACTCTCAAAGCAGAGTACCCCACTTGATCAATAGGAGCCGCTGTAAAGACTATAAACAAGATTATACAGTTAATTATGGAAAACTTATTCCGTACGGAACGAACGCTTTCAATGTAATTTTTATTCATTGAATAAATAGGCCAGTCGGGTAATGTATCATTTGCGTATTATATAAGTTCAGCTGTACGGAATAATCACAACAAATTAAACTATCCCAGATGGATCATTACTTGTGTAAACGGTCTGTCACTATATGGTACTAAATGGTGGTTCAACACTATGTTCTCGGACGACCCGAAAGCATGTATCCAAATTAAAAATATGTTGTTCTTTACTGTACTGAGTCGTACACTGTTTTATTCTTTGTTCTCTGACTTGTTTAAACTTTACAAATTTGGAAGTAATCCTCTCAGTACACCTGAACACTATTCTGAATAACTCCTAAAAAAAAGTATAGTAATGCGATTTCAGTGTCAGGTTCTGGAAGGGCGAGGGTATATACTGCTATAGTGCACTGGATTTTGTTTTGTCGGTGAATTCGGTCGAGGACAATGCGATCGGACGGGGGGTGCCCCTGATAAAAGGTTGGCCTAGGCCACCAGCCCGACTGTAATTTGCCGTCCCCACCCCCAATCATAGCGTGATACACGACCGATTCGTGACCGCGTACTCGGCGTACGTCCAGTGCTCAATGGACGAATTCACGTGGGGGTTTTTCTCCAAGTGACGCTTCACTATTTTCCATTCTCCGTTGCTGTCGTAATTTACGCTGTAGTTCGAATTTATTGCGGCTCGGGCGCTCATATTTACTCGAAACACAGAGATATCAGTTTCATAGTTTAGATGGCGCATAAATATAGTCGCCACAACTATCGTAAGTGACGAAACATATTTAATTAGAGTAGGTTCGGAATTAAGAGTAATTAAAGGAGTTGCCTGGTCCGCCCCGGCTGAGACCGCAATTCGATTCTGCGATGAACCGAATTTGTCTTCAATTACAAAGTTAATATTATTACAACCGAAATAAACTTAATTATCCCATTATTGGACTACTTCAGGCCGTTTCAGTAAACGATATCCAACAATATTAATTCGTGCATCTAAAGTTCAATTAATTACTTCAATATATAATGAATTTAAATAAACGTTATAAATAGCCATAATTAAAAACGTACGCCTTCGCGTGATTGTCTCTTGGACGGTCAAAATTAGCCGCGTTTTCGAGATAATAGAGCAATCTTTATACAAATAAATTAACTAAAAGCCAATATTGAGCCAATATTCTTCGTTTTATAACGAAGAATAAGAAAAGGCATCATTAGCCTAATTACTAATTAATATATCTTTTATAGCGGTAACATTCTCCCTGTAGCGGCAACCTACTCATCGCTAAGCCAATTTCACTCTTTTATTCTTGTACCCTATTAAGATTTAATTTCTTTTAAATATGCCCTATTTCTATATTTATGTACATTCTACTGTTTATTAAAAGAATTAAACCTTGAAGTTTTGTCCGCCATGTGCACACGTCATTAATCGCATTTTTAATTACATATTCTTTGAAATAAATGTTTATTTTTCATTCCAGTTATTGCCGAGGATAAAGCAGTTTCTTGTATACATTTATTGTTCAATGATGCGGCCTGGGCTTTCCGTCTCCCGATGATTGGGGTAATAAACAGTTTTATTGGTCCGGCGCTATTTTATTTACTCCGCCCGTTGGTTGGTGTGGGATGGGGTGGAAGAATGAAGTGTTGCCAAACGAGTTACAGCCCCCTAAGTGCTTATTTATAACCCCAATAGGTGGACATTTCCAGTTTCGTTTATTTTTCAGCGTTCAGTCCGCCCTTCCTTCCGGGCAAAGCCAGACACCGCAATCGGGAACGGTCCCACCCACACGTACCTCCAGAATTTTGCAGAAAAAAAAAACGAGAACATAATGACATGAAACAATGGAATCAATTTATTTTATTCATGGTATAATAGTTTAATGAACAACAATTTAGAATCCGAATGGGTTGACAAAGAGAATTATTTTAAGGATACACTTTGTTGTACCGTAAATATATGAGTAGCGATGGTTAAATTATGTTTTAATACTTCCGACAGTTATTTTTACTGCGATTAACAATGTTAATTAACAATTGATGGTTCACAGACACAAGACCAGAATAACATTTTTTATCTGGAGAAGAAAAATGATTCAAAAAAAGAATAGAATATGCCTGATTTCCAATGACGTACTCCCATTAAATGTGTCCTATCGTCGAAATTAATCAGCAGTAATTTTTGGAAATACTACATACGTTATGGCGTGGCAATTATAAATCATGAGTGCGGATAAAGAAACCGCGATTTTAACAGTCCTCAATTGCCGTTGCGTGAGATAGGCATCGGGTGAAATGACAGAAGTTCGAACGACAATCAAATCAGCGCAATACCTAACGAAGGCAGATCTAGTGCTGGGACTAGCGCGGGCAATTGCGAGACAATAATTTAACGGTCCGAATGCGGCTTTCCGTTTAATAAATACTGAAAGCAGTGAATAAACGTACACTACAAAGGCGGCCTATTCCGACTAATATTGTTCATTTTATCAGGTTCACTAACCAGTTTATTTAGTAAACGTGAATCAATGTTACAGCAACCATAACAATAAATAAACAATTCGACTGCGGATAATGAAGAACAATATAGGTTGCCTACAGAGGGAATATTAATTTATTTAATTACGCGCTGTTACATTGTCGTAAAACTTTGTTCGGAATACTACAATGGGGCATGGAAGTGCTCGGAGATAATATTGAATGAATTAGAAAAGTTACCATCACAAGTACCAGGGCATTCCAAATCCTAGCAGACGACGAAAGAAAAAGAAGGTATTCGAACATTATTAACTTTTAAAATACAGAAATGTCTCGAATACGTATCCAGGAGTCGGATTGTAAGCTCGTAAGAGAGTAGAGGAATGTGCTTTCGGGGCAATCCTTATTATCCGATTACTGAGAGAGCCCTCTAGAAAATCACAAACCATCAAATAAGGATTTTCAGTTAAACATAATGTGAAATTCGGTAGTTTTTATTTTTGGCGAGTAGAGTCATACTCTCGGGAGTGTGAAAATTTAAATATGTTTACATTCCTGAGAACATATTAATTCACCAGCGTAATCAAACCAGAGCTTACATAACCTTTAGATTCGAACTGTAGTCCCAAGAGAATATGAAAGCGCTGCATGTTATATATGCAATAGGTTTCACAACTCGTGGAAGTTTAATACTATTCTGCTTTAAGAAACTTTTAAATTCCGCCGTCAGATAGGGCGGAGTAGGTTTTTCGGGTGCTCCTACTAGGCGGCAAGGAATAAACGACATCCATAAAAGCGGTCTCATTGAAGTCGTCTCCGGCGTCGTAAGAAACTCCGTTTTATCTCGCCGCTGGACACAACGTGAATGGAACAAAAGGACTATTAGGAGAATAAATTTCTCGCAGAGCTCCAGAACTTTTTTAGACTCTCCGGCCCGTATTATCCGTCTCTTTCTTTCTCCTCCACTGTCCTCAGCGCCGTATTCTTCTCGTCCATTTCCGCGTTGCTTTGTGAACCAACTCGGAAACCTCTCCGCCTCCCTTTTAATAAGTCCCGAACGTTTATTGAATTAAAGAAACCGTGACTATTCCCCAGGGAATAAACTCTGAATGCTAGAGCGAGTATAACGTCTGGAACACCGGAAGCTTCCCCTTCCCGGCCGGCTACTATGAGTACATATTGCGAATAAATTGAATCAAATTAACTTTATACGTACAATCGCCGAACACGTAGAAACCCGGAATTGTTTCTATACATTTCTGATTCATTTATATGCCAAGAAAACATTTTCCGTACAAGTTCGATAAATGAATTATAATTTCTGAATTATAATAATGAATGTGAAACACAACGGCAGATAATCCCTGCATTTACCGCTTACCTTGTGCCAATTAATTATACTGGGGAATATAACACTTCAATACCTCTTCTAAATTTCATCCAGCATCCTTCTTAATAAATGGCGGTATCGTGCCAGAGTATATCTTGGAATATTTGTTATATTTAATAGTTTAATATATGTCTTAGGTTTTCGTTTCTTCATTTTACCGTACTCGCTTATACCCTGATTGAAACCATTCTTTCATCAGTTTCCTGTCCTTGTATGTGTACACCTATACTTATCCTTAAATATCCAATAACAATATCACATTGGGATTTTATATGCGATAATATATATAGAAGTATTCATTCTCCCAAACTTTTGGCTGTTCCAACTTCTTTATATATAATGTAGGACTAATGAAAAAGGGGGAATGAGGCCTACCGTGAGAGATTGGATGAATGTGACTGTTTCCAAATTTCTTTTTTAATATCCCGCCGGCAATCACGTCGTTCTCATTTATCATAATAAAATCGCAATATAAGGAAAAAACAAAATATATATATAACATTTTAGCCGACGAGAGCATTGTCCCCGTCCTGTATTCTGGACGTGTCGCCGAGTGACTTAAGCTACGGCGTTTAAGCGTTTTCCGATGTTTATACCTGCGGCAGAGTTCCAGCCGCCCTTCCGTAACATTTGTCAATTATTCGGGCCCCCTTTTGTGCACAAATGGAGCACCAGCCGCATAGAAATCAACTGCTAAATTTATTACTCCGTAAATACTGACAGAATGACAATTTAATAGTCACTGAGCCTTATGTTATATATATATATATATATATATATATATATATATATATATATATATATATATATACAGACTGAAACGCAAATATTCTACAGAAATCATTAATATTATTTTTATTTATGCATTCGTCATAACAAATTATCCAATTAATGGTCTGGTAATATCTAATTATCTATTATTTTTTACTTTCGACCCATTTCAGTGTATTTAGTGTTTAGGAAGAAACAACTAAATAATTTAAATAAAAGTTTTCTGGGTAACATCTGAATTTCTTTCATTCTATGATACCTCAGCAAGAAAACGATTTGCCAACTGGAGAGGGTAAAAACTCATATCCTTGGTCAGGGCCGACCACCCCCCCTCATCCTATCACTGTAGTATTTTTTTAATTACTTTTCATATAGTTATGATGTCCAGCCGTATCGGATATTCGCCCACATTTCATCCCCCCCACCCCCTTATATGTAGTTTTTTTTACTTTTTATTTTGTTTTTTTTTCAAGTAATCAACCCGCCAGTAATATGTTTATGGACTCCAACTTGCGCCGTAAACTTAGTCTTAAAAACCGCCTTAAAAATATTCGAACATAAAAGTTTACAATAAACCCAGCGGCGGGATGGTTATTTTTGCAGTTTCGAAGTGGGCCATATAATTTTATTGAAATCTCGGGGGATTCCCCCCCAGCCCCCAACCATTGATGTTTGTTGAATAGAACGGACAAACTTGGATGATAACGGTAAGAACAATGACTCCTGTATTGAAGATGAAATAATTATATTATTCTTAGAAATATTCGAACGAATAGCAGTAATTCTCTAACACTAATGACTATTGAAGCCAGTATGTTCCTCCCCTTTTCTGCTGTAGCTGCAAAACACATGAATGAACGCAGAAAATAACGTAGGACAAAATAGGCGTTATCTCAAGTATAAAGCTTACAGTCATGATTCACTAGAAGGTAAAAAACATATTATGGCAAAGTTAAATCAAGAATGTTACTATTAGCTGAAAACTAATGAAATATAACTTATGGCATAGCGTTTCTTATTTCAACACAACATAATTTGGAACAAAAACATTTTCAAAATCTATTCACTCTTTGTGATTCTGAAATTTACTGCAAATGAAAGTCTCAGAGAACAGATTATAGTTTCTGTCGCTAATGTACAATGATTATATTTTAAGAACAAATATACCATAGTCCATTACGAAAATATTGCGCTTACAGAGAACACTGATTCAAATTGAAAAAAATAAATTGAAAACGTTTCAGAATGAAATTGAAGATTTAAAATTAAAACCGGGAATGGGTGGAGTGTATTTTTCAATCCATTGGTCGACAACTGTATTGTATTGAAGAGGGACATAAAATCGGTTTCACAAAACAAACAAAGAAATTGAATGGGTTGGAATTAAAAACAAATATTGATAAATCCCGAACACATTAGGTTCTTAATGATTGGCCACCTCTGTAGAGAAATAGTTCATTACATGTTATGCAAATAATTAGAGGAATGGTTCTTGGGAGTAATACATGATGACAGTTCATTGTTCAAAATGATTGTTAAATGTTATTACTTTTAGTAAACTTTTCAAATTCTTTTTAAAGATTTATATAAACGCAGATTTATCTCACATTTAGTTTTCTGAATTTCGATTCAATTTTTTATTATAAGAATGAAAACATCATACGGATTACGTCTTTTTTATTATGCAACAATGAAAATTTAATTTTCTCTTTTGCCACAAAACTGTAGAAACAATAAGTCTCCCAACTAGCCCCTTCCCTTAATTTAAAAATAAATTATTTTTATTATTATTGATATATATTTTTTATAGGATATTGCTTAAAATTCGCTGTCAATATTAATATTGAGGGCTATGACATCCTACTTGAACGGTGGCAATTTTAATACGTCTTTTTAATTTTACTCCACCATATTCTCAACGTCAGAGTTGATTCTTTTTTCATGCAAAATGAGACGTGTCCTAATTTTCTTTTGTTCTAGGGAATTTAATATTATATTATGTAGACGCATGGTATGTAATTAAAGAACACAAAGGACTGCGTGAATTGAGGCCGCTCTTAAATAATTGAGTTCTTTTTTTGTCACAAATAAAGCCTTTTTTCAATAAATCCTAGTACCTGTCCTAAGGTCTAAGCCAGGTTTTTCCGGATTCTTTTGTAGACTGGGGAATACGTTTAGGGATTTGAGGGCTCCTCCATTCATATTTAACTAGGAATTATTCCCTTAAGGCGTTCTCCTCCAGTTTCCTTTTTCTATCCTCCATTCTCCTTAATCTCCACGGTTTATTAATTTGCGCGGGGTTAAAAAAAGGAAAACCCACTTTCTTTTTAGACATCAACATTCCATTTTAAATTATTTTTTAAACCTTTTGAAAATAATCCTTGTTTTGCCAAGGTACATATCATATTGGTTTATGAAATATAGGTTAGCAGTGTCCGATAAATTCACATAAATAACAAAAATAATCAGCACGAAGCTTGCAGAACAGTAATGATTGTCCATGAAGCGGGTTGTTATGCACGACTGCGACAAACTTCACATACGATAATTTTTGCTAGACTTAATGCTTGAAAATTGAATTTTTAATTTCTGTCTGTACTCGGTATTAGTGATAGATAACTATTGGAAGATCACAGGATTGATGATATTTTTATTACTATTATTACGCTAATATAATATGCATGTTCAGGTTACAGATAAGACACCAAACTCCCACATCGATAGTCATTATGGATCCATCAAAGAAGGGAGCATATATTATGAACACAAGACTGGCTCCTTGAGTTATATAATCGAGCGAGTTAAATAATTAGGCCGCTCGGTTAGGGGGCGGAAGGGGTTATTGTTGCAGCTCTTGTAATTACCAACGATTAATTACAACAACCGACTTAATTGGTTTCTTAACGCGACACCCATCCATACATCACATTAATTTGGGAATGCTGAAAAATTGAAGGTAATAAATATTTTGAAGGCTGGGTAATTCATTTGCGCCCTTTGATGGTGCCTTGTCGAAACAAGTTCTAATTGATTTCGGTCAATATGTTTTGGCGAATAAAAATTATCGCGTTTTTCATTCAGAGCGTCCTTTTTATCGCCTCCACCAACAAACAGTTTTTTTGGAAAAAATCAATGTTATCGGTCATCTTAAATATAGGTAATCTTAATAAGAGATAAAAAATGATATTTTGAATGAAAATTTTAAAACTTATCTTAGTTTGAACGCAACAGATATGAAGCACATGAAGCAACGTGAAGCACTCGATAATAAATCAAACTTAATCCCGAATAGTTAGTTCCATTACATTGCAATTATCAAACATAATACGATATTGGCCCCTTTAATAAGAGATCCACCCGTTTAGTAATCATCCAGAATTGTGTTGCTGAAACCCTGTTTACGCCGAATTTATACGTCCAATCGTCAAAACAATACCGACTCAGCCGCAGTCAAAATTAAATTCCATTTAACTGAGATTCCCTCCAGGGCCAATATCGTGGCCTGGTTAAGATGGCCCTGGGATTGCGCATGCAAACAAGCTCTCTGTGTGTAACCCGAGTCGGTCGGGTCTACATCCAGGGGCCGGTAAGATGAAATAAAAGTTAATTAGACCGTAAAATATCCTGGGGACCGCGAAAGCTCTATCTGGGCCCCGATAACAATCGGCGGAGTGGTCGTCGTAAAAATCTCATTTTATGCCTTGAATGGCATTAAATTTTGAGTGCGCCGGGCCCGCTTCGAAATCGGGGCCCCTTTTAAAACGCGGGGGCCCGGGGGGCCGCCCGGAGATTTCATCAGCGAGTAATCCCCACTAAACTTTTATAAACGGATAAGACCCCGGGTTTATGGTAGGCGACTGCCGACCGATATCTCCCTAAACCTATTTCGATGCCTCAACTATCGACAAGAATAAATGTATTGAGTTGCGAACGGCCGATCATTACGATCTTGGGCCGCTTACGAAGAAAAACTGTTTCATTTGCAGAATTAATTTTGGTTAAACGTTTTGAAAAAGCCTTGCACCTAAAATAAATTTGTGTACCCTATTATCACACGATATATTAAATCCAGTTAAGCGTATTTTAATATAATAATCTTCCAGTTCCTCTTATATTTGCCATTTTACGTGTGAATTGACTCTGTCAATACAATAAAGCCTACGCTGGTCTAAACTATGGAATGATACAAAGAAAAGCCCAGACGATGTTATTACCAAGTGTGTATTACTTACTTTGAATATGTAGTATACAGAGAACTACCGAGAGTGAAATCCAATATTCGTCCAATCGGACTAAACGAAATCTCAGAAATTCACCGAACAGTGTCAAATTTCTGATTGAAACACACTGCTGAGTGCAAAATTTATTTTAATCGTTCGATTACTCTTAAGTAAAAACGGTCGGTCGGGTCGATGTCGTGTCAAAGTCAAATTTGCCGCAGTCGGCCCAGATAAACAGGAGGGCCTTTCCAATTCCATTCGTGACCCGGGAGGGCGCAAAAGAAAAAACCGCCGGTGGCCCCCGGGGGCGGCGACACCGAGAAATATGAAACGGGAGGGGGCCGCCGGTTTAAATAATTCCGGCTCATTTTGTTTATTGCGGCAACCTCCGCCTCTATTCATGCGGCATTAATAATAAATTGGTGAAATATTAGGGTGGTGGCCCCTCCCGCGGTCCGCTTCTCCATCCCCTTCCAGCCCACCAACCCCCTTCATCCCCTTACATCGCCGGCTGTATCTCTTTGTCCTCTGCTTCCTCGGTTTCACATCATCTCCATACCGTCCCGACACTCCCAGGACCGCATTATCCCATCTCCCGAGCAGCCAGTTCCATATCCGGGCCCAGAATAAATACTAAACTGCATTAAACCTATTCTTCACAATAAAAAAGTTCAATATTCCGAACACCTATCTAAAGTGTGCAGTATTCGCTATTAGGTAGATTCTACTGTCCATTGAGTACAATTCGCGGTATGGGCCGTTTCAAGAGAAGTCGCTCTTCGAAAAACCTTAAACTCAATGATAATTACGTCTCGGTCTACGCTAACCTTTACGACTGTTATAAACAGGTTTATCCACACTTCCAACCAGTGATTCTAGTCGAATTGTTAACCAAGAACATTGCAAACGGCATAAAACTATTAGACTACGACAAGAAATAATTGACCAAAAAATCGAAAATATTCTTTTTTATATATTCGCTATGTAAACATAATGAAGTAATGGAGACGTTTTTTATCTTATGAAGCTTTAAAATCATAAATTAAGTTCAAATAAATAAGTAATTTCTCAATTGGTCCCAAGGCGAAACACTCGTTCGCCTCCCTTCACCCACCTAAACTTGTTTTTCTAGTTCTCGGGACACGACCCGGCCCGAATATTGGGTAACAATTTTATTTTTATGGATATATAAGACTCTTCGGACAAAAAGTGGGCGGATGGAGTGGAGTCTCTCTATTGTTCTCCCCTCTTGACCGTCCTCCAAATGGGTCTCGGTTTTACTGTCGGGCCCATACCCCCCAATAAAAGGGTTGTTTACTCATCAGAGGCCGGAGATAAGGGGGAGGTCGGCCCGAAAGAAAGAAAGAGCCGCCGCCGCCGCCACCGCCACCGCTACGGCCCTCGGACTAACACGACGTCCCTGCACACTACAATCGTTGAAACTTCACAGAGCCCCCGCCCACAAACGATCCGAAGACTCGTTTCGACGATTAGATGTCCCTTACCCTCCCCCTCCTGGGCAACCCCGCTAGTCCCGTAGATATTATCGCAGCGGCCCACTCTAGGGTAAATAAAAAGGAGCGTTGACACTCCAACTTTCCCAATAGACTGATAGCGGTCCCAATTAACAACAATGACCGAAAACACACTCGCTATTTAAAAACTACGTGGACGATGTCCACAATCATCCTATTTATACGGAATCTTAATTGAAACCCTTCAATTACCAGGCGGAATTATTTACCTACAACCGTGATAAGCAGCGAAATTGGTAATTCATTTGTTGGAGGAATATGTGTACAGAATCATACGAAAATTGGTAAATGTCATTGGATATATTAATTTTAAATATGCTAACTGGTTCCCCTTCTAAATGGGGTTATTCACCTAAATTCTAGTCATACTCATATGACTGCAAAGCCTCATCACAGCCAGCCTGGTAGTTGAATGTTGTAATTACACCCTGTGCGCGTGATATCGCTCTAATGTAAAACTGAATGCAATTGTGAATTAATCCGGTTAATTAGAAAATTCTCTGGAACAAGTTTCAAATGACAACTGCAGGCAGTTCGAAATACCGTTTCCACTTCCAACCGATACCAAATGTTCGAAATCATTTTGCGTACACCTTGTTGTTTTCCTGCAGGCATATTTTCTTGTTATTCACTGCACCCCGCCGACGGTCATAACGGCGCTGGAATTGAAACCGCGCCGCGGCAATTGCGTAGGTGAACTGGTGAACAAATAGAAAAAAAGAGAAAATAATAAAAAAGAATGTTCCCCGCGGCAAACTGGAGTCCGGGAACGATGCCCGGGGTGAAATTGAACCCCGAATCCGTTCTAATTGTGGCGAAACCCCAGGGGTGGAATTAGGCGCAGTTGCCCAGGAACCCGTAAATGTTTATAATGCCATTAGGGAAATTTCTTGTTTCGTTCTTGATAGTGTACAGCGTTTAAATTTGGCGCCGGGGCCGAAACGAGGCCGGCCTACAAAAGGGCGTCAAGTGAAAACAGTTATAACACAGAATTGGACTGTGCAGTGCCCGCGGCTGTAACATTAAACTGGAAACAATTGAAGGGGTGGTGGCGAGGGGGTCCCGTAAACAGTTTTATTTATTCTCCTTCGGAGTGGGTCTATCGAGCGGAAACTGGTTTTGGGCGTAAACGTCTCGGAATATTTAAGTAGCTTCGGATTTGGTGTTCTGTCTCGAACAGACTGGGCGAAAATTATAAAGTTTGTTATATATGTCTTTTTTAATTTTTAGTCACAAGTCCAAAAAAGGGACTTGCCGTATTAAATAAGATATTGGTTATTCAACGAGTGAGAATCCACGCTAATTATAGCTCAATTGCTTACGCATTTCAATTTATCACATTATTATATTATTTTTTATTATTATATTTTATTTCAATTTATTCTGTTGAGGGATTTTTATTTAATTGAGCTATCCATTAATCTATTAATGAAGTCATGAATTGTGTTTAATTAAGTCATAGAAATTGAAACCGGAACCGCCTATTATCCCGAGTGCGAATCTTATGGTCGGGCACGGCTAATAATAGTTCATTTTGAATTATATTAAAATAGTTAAAATATAGTTAATCGTATCAAATACGGTGGCTTTGACCATTTGTTGGAGGAATATGTGCGGCACAGAATCATGAAACGAAAATACTGTTACTCCAGTAAATGTCATTGCGGATATATTAATTTTTAAAATATGCTAGACCGGTTTCGGCTAAAAGTAATGATTATAATCGTCTTTTTACAAGAAGTTTAGACTGGGTAATGTTTGATGGAAAAATGAGTTAGTGAATGTTATGCGACCTATTGGAAATAATGGAATATGTTTAAATATAATATTTCTTTCAGAAACCCTTTGTCATTTGGATTTTATCAATCAATCTCGGAATGAATTGCGCAGTTCATTCCGGCCCAACCTAAAAGATAAAGGAGCTATTGTTCATTTATAAATCGAGTTGGAAAAAATACAGGACCGTATTCAATTTTCAATTTCGTTTAATATAACGGGCAAAAAGGAAACGAAAGGAAAGACGAATGTTGCGAAATCGTAATTTCATTACGTGGAAGAAAAAATATCACTTCATTTTCCCCCCTCCTCTCCATCCCCCACTTTGATGGAGTATCCTCCTATATAACTTTATGATTTAATCCGACTCTATTCAATCTTCAAACCGGTTGGGGGATGGGCTCGCAGTAAAAATAATAAGGAGATATCGGATCGTGGAGAAGCTTAAAAGCATTAGACTAATGGCGCAGAAGTTATTAAACGAATAAAGGAGGGGGGCCCTAACACGGCGGGAGGTAGAGAGGGGGGGGGGTCGACTCTTCTTGAGTAAAGTTTTATCTGACGAGGAATGGAAATAATAAGGAGTAATTAAACTGGGGAGAGAGAGGGGCGCGAAATGAAGGCGGGGTCGATGGAAACAGGGTGATGGGCAAATGGGGTGATGACCGCCGTTGACGGAGTCTCGTCGGAGTTCATCCCCACCCACACCTCTTTATCGAATGAACGTAAAAATAACCCCCCCCCCCCCCCCCCCCGAGGGTTGGCAGTTAGGTGGACGGAGGATGGGCAGATAAAAGAAGGGTGGATTTACCAGGATCGGCCACAAGGGAAACCGATAAACGGAGAGAAGACGAATACCGAGATAGGAAGGGAGAAAAGAATAACCAGATAAATGGATGGAATTTTTGACGACCATTGAACACACCATTAACTTTCTGCAATAATTCTCATATTGAACTATTTAAATTGTTGATTTTGATTATTATTTTGAGATTAAATCCTGTGGGTTAAGAGGTATTTACTGAACTAAGAATTATCGTTCCTAGCAATACAGCAACCAACGTATCGTAAGCATTAATTTAAAGAATTAATATACTATTATCATTCACACTCTAAGTACAAAAGTAAAATGTGTTTTATGTAATTCCAGTGTTTAAATAATAATATATTGTACGCCAACATCCCTGTCCCAAATTATTATACTCTCAAGTTAGGATTAACGGCATAGGAAATTAATTGTTAAATATCTTCAACAGTGTGTGGAACGGAAAATAATCTATTCCATCTATATCCGCTCTCAGCGTTCTTTAAATTAGCTACAGCTGCAAGGGCGAGGGGTGAGCGAACTGAGATAAGAGCCCGCAGGGGGAAACCAGAGCGAAGCCTGATAATTCAGTAGCTAAGCCTGAGGTGAGGATGTGCGTACGTGTGCCCCAGGAAAGGGGATGAAAATCACCCTATAAATATTAGTTGGGGTGAGAGGGGAAAATGATTGTGCGAGGGGAAGGAACAACCGAGGAATAGATGTTGAAATCACTAAAAGTAAGCTCATAAAACTGACGCCCGATGAAACCAAAAATTAGGGAAGTCGTTTAAATTGATTTACATTTAAACGGCACCTATTAGCTGAATTCGGAGAAGGGATTTACATATTTTAGTTAAATCGTTTTAAAATACAATTAGTGAGACGATGTTACTAAAATTTCTTTAAATCAATTATTTAAGACCTTTGTTCATATATTCCACCTTATTAATTTGTCATCTTGTAATTATAGTATTAAGTTTAAATAATTACAACTTTATTACTATTATGCACTGAATTTAATGTTCCAACTAATTTGGTTAACATATAAATTAACGTATAGGAAAATTAAATGATTAAATTCAAAATAATTATTTATTAAACATAATCAATTTATAGTCATAGTGTTGGTTTTATTTGTGCAATATTTAATATAGACTTAAGGCGGAATATTATCTTGGTCAATGTTTTTAATCATGTTTGTTGGTTTATTTTGTTATTGTGTTTCACACAATATGTTTTAATGACTTGTTTATGGTCTTCTGATTTATATATCACATTTCACACATCTTTCAGTATAATACTTACCGGATAAGTAAGCCACTACACGTGTGAATACCGGGAGTGCTCGAATTGAAGAAAATAAACCGCGCAGGACTACAAAATCAAACCGAAATTGGAAAACGAACCGGCGGAGTCAGTTTTAAACGGAACTTTATTGGTCAGAAAACGTAAAAGGGAGTTGATTCTATTAATAGGCGAGGCAAGAATTAGGAGATAGTTCCTCGAACGAAACGGGGTCGAACGTGAAGAGGAAATAGAATAGGCGGTGTGGGGCGGGGAGTTGAGAGAGTAGCCGATGAAGCGGCTGAGCCGATGGACCTCGGGGGCCCGAAACTGATTTAAAACCGAATCTAATAGAGTTTTAAAGCTTTATACAGGAGGAAGGGAGGTGGATAGGGTGGAAGAGGTGGCCCATTATCAAAGCCAAAACAATTTAAAGAACGGTAATAGGGGCTAAGGAAGTAGGGGCGGGCAGCTCGTACCCCTTTCACTCACCGCCCCGCTGAATTTCCACTAGATAAAGTTTAACCTGCACCGACGCCGGTCCTTTTTCGCATTCAAACCGAACCCGTATAACCGCAGCCATTACTTAAATTAAATCGCGGCTACCGCAAATAAATGCCGAGGGATTCCTCTTTTTCTCCCCTTACATAATCTTCTTGCTTTTCGCCGGGATAAATTGTCGGGAAAAATATGATTTGGAAAGGCACTTAATCTGACGTTAGCCCTATTAATGTAAGTGCCCTTACCCCCGCCCCGCCCCGTTCGTTATTTCCTCTTACTGCGGCACAAATGCGAATCCCCGAATCGGACTTTCGGAATATGTCGAATCGAATTCCGACCGTAGAATCTAAGCCGTCATAAATTCACGCCAACATTTAAAGCGCTGTTTTCGAAACGGTGTAAAACTCGGGCTAACTCGGCTGTTCCTCTGATTATAATATCGAAACGGAAACACAAATGGAAACCGTGTTGTATAGCTAAATGTTTGTTATTAAGTTTATTCAGAGGTAAATTTAGATACACCCTAAAGATAACTTTATAATATATGGTGAATTTGGCTCTCAAGTTCTGCAGGAACAACGATTATATGAAAATGAATGGATAATCTCTTTCTAGTTATAATAGAAATAATACGTTATAAGTATTCAGAACAAGTCAAGAAATATCATGAGAAGTATTCATATTGATTTGCAAAAGTAATTGCGCCCGTGAATTTTGCACAGTAACTGATAAGAGCATTAGGGGATCTCGACGTGTAATTCAAATAGCAAAATTAAGAGATACCGCATGGAGAAGACTAATGTAAAGAAGAAAAAATCAAGATACAATTTATGACTCTGGAATTGATATTAAAATGAAAATGGAACCGAAATCAGTTGTATCTATAACGAGAGGACTATGATGGGAGTCTGTTAAGTGATGATGGAACTCCCAAATACCTGTCTCCCAAATAGCGGACGTTAACGTCCCGCTGCATCTCATTACCGCCACGAGATGTCTACATTCCGTTGAACAAAAGTAATGTACTCCTTATCTCAGAAAGATAAGGGTTTCACTACTTCCTAAATATAAAAAAGGAAAAGCAATCTTGTATAATGACGCAAACATTATATACAGTGATAGAAGCAAACATAAAACTGGTCATTTTGGAGGGTACTAAACCTACAAATTTTTGAGTGAGGAAACTATTTAAAAAATTAATCTAGCGAAGTTTTCCGCGTTCAGAATCGGATTTATTGCTGTAATAAATAATTCCTGTTATATTGAATAATACTGCGTGGAGACGATGGTATTGAATCCCCTCTGTTCGGGATTCCTCCTCTTTTAAGAATATTTGAACGAGTTCCATTAAATAATCTATCGTCATTCCCCTTCAATTGTTCCTACCGCAATCTACTGTCACTGTATATAGACACCTCGCCACCATTTTGTGTTTCAGAGCGGCCGCCATATAACCGTTCTTTTAGGTGGGAAGCAGCTGTTACGCAGCGAACTACCGAACTGAATTATAATGAGAATACTAGAGTTTACGAACTTGCCCCGTTTAATAAGTTCATATTTGCAAATGAATGAATATTCGGTCCGTCACCGGACAGAGAAGATGGATGACGGGGAAGCGCTTTGGCCTCGGAGTCTGTTCCTCGGTAATTCGGTCTATTGTGTCGATTTTTCGGTATTTTCGGATTTATTTAACGTTTTTCATGAGAGTGTCGGGGCTGCTTTTCATCAAACAGGACACCCGTAGAGTACGAATGGCCTTCAACGATTCCATCCATTATATCCTTCAAACGCAAATTTTATTCTATTACGAGGGAAGCTAATATAACTCGAGTGCACATTTTATAATATTATAGCTGTTATTAAGCGGAATATAACTAGGTTATCGTAGGTTCTCGCGTAGTTCGCACCGGGGCCCCACGATCCGTTTTATCCTCTATTTTCGCGGCTGCACATCCAATTTACAAGAATTGGAAACAACCGGGCGCTAAACTGATTTACACACTCGGGGAGTGGGCTCGGCCCATCTGGGGTTCAATAGCGCGCCCGCTCCTCGGCCGGCTTCAACGTTTCCCCTCGTGACATACGAAGCCCCTATACCATATATAACAGAGGCCGGTCTAATTCCGCGCGGTCCTCCAAACGTTTTGTTCCACCCGATCCCAGTAATCCCCCGGTCCGTAAATTTCGAACTGTTCAACCATTGAATAGTGACGATTTTTCACTTCGCTCCCCACTCATACAACAATACGCACGGTCACATTGCCTCGGCATCCTTTGATGTAGATCAAAAGCTCTGTACAATTTCAATGCTAATAACCGGAAGCCAAATTGGTGTAGCGAAATAAAATAATATTATAAAATCGATTCTGTTCAATATCAGTTCAGTTCTAACTGAGAGAATGTTTACCTCAAATTATTAAAGTACGTAAAGTTCATATTTAAATGAACACTTATTATGAATACATTATGTGCAGATATAATAACTTTATATTAAACAAAATTTCTTTCAAGCTCTTAGTATTGCGCTGCCTGGTGGCGTCGAAATATTCCAATGAGACTGTATTTATTACCGGCATTAAAATCGTACCCGGTTGATCAGCCCCGATTAATATTACATAGAGAGCCCACTGTCGAACGAATTCCAATGGTTTATTCGTCGTTTTTCAGGAACCGAATTGCTAATGAACGATCGGAAATGCAAATTTCCTCCGTTCATATTGAAACAGACAGTGCAATTGAAATTTCGGGAGCGTATGTAGAATTGGAACGATTCCATAGGGGGTCGGGTTCGGTCGTTGAATTCACACCAGAGACTTTCGGTTTGGGGAGTAACAATCAGCAGAAATAGTAAAAAGAAATAATTGTTAATCTCCATAATTAAATAGTAAACGCTCTTACTAAGTAGTTTATTAACTTAACAAAAATAATAAGTCTTTTCCGACTTCCACTAATGCGATTCGTTATAAATTATCATAAGCAACAAAAACATATGTTGCATAGAGTGCATAGGAACTCTAATAGTCAATAAAAACTAGTACTCACCTTTTACTCTGCATTGAATTATTTGATATTCCGTTAGTGACGAAATTGTTCACTATTAGAAACAAACACTAATAAATAAAGCATAATAGTCTTGTCGCAGACAACTACTGTTCGACCGCTCCACGATAAGTATTTGGTACTGCGAACATACATTTTTAATTTAAAAGAATGTTAAGCCCAAAATTTCAAACATTTCTTGCCACAGAATAAGGGAAACAGATAAGTATGATAGTGTTAGTTATGTTTCGACCTACCTGAATCGACTTATTTTTTTAAAACAAATTGATTTGTATATTCTGGCTTCAGTAATATAATAATTTTTTTAAAATGGTTATTTACATTGTCCTGTAATGTAATTGAAATCAGAAATTGGCAGTGATGCAAAGCCCGCATAGAGGCTATGAAATGCGGGTCAAGTATCGGGAGCGCCGTTAAGACTTGTAAAAATCATTCTTATTGTTATTTTTCTATTAAAATTGTCTTTTAAAGAATTGAACATTGTTCTTTTTATCTGTTGCCATATAACAGAAGTACTACCTCCCCACAGTAGACGGCGAGTACCTCCCACTTTACTGTCTACCATAGCCCCGCGCGTTTTAATAAACCTTTCTGTCTGTTAATAATAATAATTATATATATATATATATATATATATATATATATATATATATATATATATATATATTATTGTACTCTTGTATTGACGTTCAAGTCGATGCGAAAAAGAATTATTTGTTACGAACCAAATTAATTAAATTGAGAATTGGAATCAATTTTACTCCAACAATCCGCGGTTCCACAAACAAAATACATGACCCGGTAATTTTCGATTACTGCCCACTACAGCTTAACATAACAAGACATCCCGTAGGTCTGACCAGATGCAATTTCGCTCGATTCACCACACTAAATTGGAAACAAACAAGTTTAAAACCCCTCCCGTCCTCGTTATTTTAAGTGCTCAATTTTCGTTCCAGTTTATAACCAGCAGCTGTTAAGGAAACCGTAGCGTTATTGAGTTGGCCTCGTCTAAACACATCCACGGGAAGACGCGCGCGCGAGAGAGAGAGGGAGGTAGAGAGAATGTGTGGGTGTGAGAGAGAAAGGGCGGGGGGGTGAAAGAAAGATATCAGCCGCTTTTTATCGGCGATACACGACTAGGTGGGGATACAGTTCTCTCCCGAGCGGATATGGTCCCCCATTACCAACCGACTGCCATAAATCCCCTTCCGATACGCCGATGTGGAGGAGATCTCACACAAATGTTTACCTTATATCGGATAACTGCGCCCGGTGTTGAGCCACTGTAATACTCCCCCACAAAGGAATTGCAGCCCCTCCGGATCGGTTTTCCAATTGAATTGGAAGGTAGAAAAAAATACTATTATTTTTTGTATAATATAATAGGCACAATTATATACATATACATACATAAATATATACATATGTCCTTTGAATAAAATAAACATCGCTGGAGATGTAAATTTATTAATAATGAATCAAAGGCTATAGAATACTTGAGGCAGTAATAGTGCGGTTCCAAAGCCTACTTTGTATGTCCGGATAATAGTAGAAAAGATTTGAAATTAATTCGTATAACTGTTCATTTCATCTTGCAGTATAGCTTGGTAAGCCAAGCGATAGAAAGCACTCAATTGAGGCCACAATATTATTTCCGGCATTAGACAGAGGATAGAGGATTTGTAATGCCCTCTGAGTGTGAGTGGGACTTTTTTCCCCCTTGATAATTACCTGGCTTCCAACTTTTTCAGAACTTTCTTTACTCATTAAGTCCGAAGGTATTTAGCTAATGTAAGAGTGCTTTTTGTGGTGTTTTTAAGCCCCTTTTTTTATAATATCCCACTCATCTCCACTGGCGATGCCTTTGATGCATGAAGAATGAGGTTACAAGGGAAATACCTCCGCTTTCGCTCCGCCGAGTATTTATGGTGATTTTTCAAACGACAACGAGATAAAGAACCCCTTTTCGAAAAAAATCCGGATTACTCCTTTTATCTTATAACCGGTGGAATAAAATGTACAACGAAATAAGAGTAGACTGCTCTTGTCCACTTTGCAAAGCGGACCGGCTAATGCGACCAAATAATTTCATATCTAGTTATTCCAAGGTATGTCACAATCAATAAAATTAATGAATAATTGAATGAACTACAGATTGAACTATGTGCTGGAGACTATGCTCTAGAAATGCGAATGATATAACCCTATAATTTAGCCCTCCTTATTCAAAAGCATGGGCAATATACTGACAGCTTCACAGCTGTGTCAACTTCACTTCCGTATTAAAGGGATCTGTTAACAATGAACGAAATCGGTCAAGGCCTGAATGCAGAAAACTGCATATGAATGATGACCTCGCCAATACCTTACTGTACATAGTTGGGATGCCGGTGGATGGTGGAATCGGCTTCATCAGGTAGCCGCCAATTAATTATATCCGGATTTGAGTGAAGTTGAGAAATTCGGAGAGGAAACGAGCGGCTGATTACTGTTTTGGCGTTTGCCCCAATGGCCGGTTTCGGTTAAACTTCGGTCACCGCCGATTCCCGACGGCGGTTAACAACCGTCCCCGCAAACTTCCTCTGCGTTTAATAATCGATGCGTTTTGCCGCTTTCAAACTGTAGGTGGGCATCCGCTGAACTTCCAGCAAATGCGGTCGCTAATATTCTTTTGGGCCCGATATAAACTGGAACTATTATAGATGGCAATGAAACAAAAATCTATTAATATACCGCCGCTATCATTGTCGTTATGCAAGCGATACATAAACTTCATATGAACGAGTTGTTCTTTGAGTTTCACGACAATGAGTTAATTTACCTTGTGCGATTATCCCAACAAACATGTAGAGATTACTAACCATCTAAATCGTTTCCAGACTGTTATTGCTTTTGACTACAATTTTAACATTTCTTACTGGTCTAAGGATGGGCAATGTTGAGGCCTTGAAAAAGGTCACGGGGACCTTTGTGCAGGCACGAAGCCTGCAGAAAACAAAACTCTTTGTCGGGTAACGCGGGGTAGGGGGTTAAATTCTGTACTCAATTTGTGACCCAGATCCGTTTGTGTGGACAGGTGGGTTTTATCACCCGGTGGCCATCAGGGCTCCTCCCGGGGACCGACCCCCCTTATAAATCTCACCCGGCTCTACCCTTAAGTTTATTGAATTTAATACAAGGCTCGCGCACCGAGGAGCCGGTCAGAATTTGTGTCTGACTCTATTTCAACGGTGAGTCTTTGATGCGGTTACGGAATTCTTCAATGGCTATACGAAAGTCAAAGTTTAAAAATTTTACAGGCTCGTGCAAAAGAACCTATTACAGTCAAACAAATCAATATCAAAATTAAGGAGTAATTTATATATCAGTACGGAGATGTGTTTTAGTGCTCTACTATTTGGTCGAAGGGTTGGATTTCAATTTCATAGCATAGCCACGTAGTACGTGGTAGTAAAACCACGTTTTATCAGCGTTAATAAGCACAATTTACTCATTACTCTTTATAATTATGTGGGTAAACAACGTTATGTATTTTCTTTATTCTGGTCCACGTGTATTTTCAATAACAACGACAATACCAGAGATTATTAGTATAGAGAATTGAATCACATAACTTGAAAGAGGACTCGTTCATAATAAGAGAATTAAGTCCAGGGGCCGGCTGCGTTTGTAAAGTGGCAAATATAAAATAGAAAGGCCGGGTCTCGGTTCCCGGTTTAAACGGGACACTAGTAGGCCGTGAAGTGGAGCAGCGCCTCCCCCCCGCACTCCGTGCAGCCCACTTCAAAGCGTTTATGACTCTCCCGCATTCCTGAAAACAATGCTCTGCCCGCCCTCCATCCCTCCCTCAATCCATCCCTCCCACCCCCTCTCTCTCCCGTTCCCACTCTCCAGGAACTGGAAAAATGGATGAAAGCGCTGCCGACACAAAAATAAAAAAGTTCGACCGCTCCAAAGTTCCCGGACACTCGAAAGTTGCGCAATATTGGTCGGACCGAATGTGCAATCCGTCTGCCCCGCGCATCTGTGTTGGCTCGGTTTAAAATGAAAATTTTAAATTATATTTTCAGAATAGTTCATAGCTTCATAGAATATTTCATAGTGTATCGTACAACTGCCATCCACAGTATTTTAATGATATTCAATCGTTCGAGTACTGCTCCAGACCTACAAGTACGTATGTTTCTACTGGAATTTGCCAGGAGCCTACTATTTAATGTAACAACCAAAACTATTTGTAAAAATAAATTCGTCGTGGTCTTTCTCGATGTGTTACAATCACATGTGCGTACGGAATGGGACTGAAAAATTAATAAACATACCACATGCTGGTTTTAGTTCATCGTCAGTTATAATTATTAGTTCCGAATACAAGCTACTCTGGAGCACCGAGAAATATAAATAGAAAATATTGTACGGCCAGTAAACGCTGTTCTCCACCTGAACATTTCTACTGGATGGAAATTACACAATCACTGAAAATTTACTCGTTAACCTATAGACTCGAGAATCCGGGAGTTATTTTCCACACCCGTTAATTCTATACATCCGCCTCGGTTCGATTGGATGTTTTCATCGAGATTATAGTCAATTTTCAACCGACGACTGCTTTTTATTATTGGGCTCTCGTCGGTGGTTATGCGGAGAATCGTGACGAATCGGTTCAAATTAATTTAACAGTTGAAGCGAGTACGCCTTTATTTTGTTGGAATAAAGAATCCACGCTTGAAAATCACACTATGCAAGTTTTACTGCATTCTCCGGGATCCTCTATAACTCTATTAAATATAGTTTTAAAATATGAAGATGGGCTTTTTCGTTCAATTACTTTCAGGGTCAGTTAATATAATTTAATTTTATACCTTAGGGCAAACGGTTTTATAACCCAACCAGGTTTTATAATTTTAGCATATTATCGAATCCAAATACAAAGATCCACCCCAATTGTGTACCGTCCAGAATAAATAGAGAAAGAGTCCAATTGGTATTGGAACGGCAAACAGAAGCTGTTTAAAGTTTCACCCTCGGGGGAAAATATTAGCGAATACCCGAGCCGGTGTAAACAAGGTGTAGCTCCAGCCCCACCCGCCAACCATGCCCTAATAATACTCCCAGTGTTGACAACCGTCGAAAAGGGGAAGAGAAATTCCTCTTCTTCGGGAGGGGAGCAATAAAGAGAGTCGGGGGGTGGTGGGAGGGGAGATTTTATTAAAAGCAACGAGTCAAATGAAAGGACAACACTGGAACGGAGACGCTCTGATGGTGAAAGGGTAGATGGGTGGGGGGGATGGTTTACACCGTTGAAAAATGGCGTTCTGCCCCTGTCTACTCTCTCATAGCCCTCCATCCCTCTCTTGGGGTACGCCAGCAGTGTACAGGTGTATTGGTCCTGCATTAGCCGTACCCAACATGCAGGTATACGACACTAAACCACAACCCTTGAAGACAGCAGAATCCGCTCCTGTTTAAATATTTGGTTTTCGGATACACGGAAAACAGAATAAATGGCCACACATAGACGAAACCAAGGTCGGGCCAGGAAACTCTCACACTCTCCCTCTGTTTCTCGATCCCTCTCCTTTTAATTCCCAGAGCGAATGATAAATTAATATTCGCTTCAATCGAAGCAACAGATACGAAATCGGGTGCTGAGCTAGAGCCTCCTCGCTTTTTGATAAATGAACCGACCGTGGGGTCGCCCACGCCCTCCCACTCGGTGTCGAGGAGCCACTAAATGGTGGATATTTTTTCATCCGACTGTATCAGAAAGAGTGGTAAATTAACAAATGCCGCACTCTCCTCCTCCCTGACCCCTTTTATCAGTATGGGTGGAGGCCCCCTATCGACAGCCTGCCATTCATTGGAGCGCGCTAATGGATCACGGTCTGGATACTTTGTAACTACGACCTGTTAATTGGTACGACTGTACAGCTGCCAGCCAAAGTAGTGCAGACAGGTCAGTAGTGTGCAGCATTTAAAATACGCAATGGGATATTACAAAGTAACCTTTCATTCACATTTTCAATAATGTTCAACTTCAGTAGATAACAAATTCAACATTCATTCATAAGTATGTATAGCGTGATGACTGCCGGTAGTTTATGTTTATGTGGACTATGAGTGAAGCGGTGAGATTACACCGCGAGGAATGGAATGAATGTTTCGTAAAGTATACGCATATATACAAAAATATTGTAATTTTTTCGTAAAGTAGACTGAATTGACGGCTGTACATTTTCAACCGCCATTTTTCGTACATACGATGGAATCGACTTATAAGTCATTTCGTCGAATTGAAATTTCCATTTGAGAATATATTTATTTATTTTCGAAACTCCACAATCCATCATCTATTACTCCCACAAAGCGGGAATGCGGACATTTTAAATATTTTCCATAACACAATCTACCCTCTTAAATATTACACAAATAATAAATGTGACATCCCTCTAGGGGAGGGGTTGAGAACTTTGATGTTGTTTTTCCCCGCGACAAAAAAAAATTGCGTTTGTCATGTTTCACACGGTCAAGCGTAACGTCCGCTCCGACCAATATCCAACTGTTGGAAACAGAGTTGGGCGAGGCAAAAAACAAATATGAGTACGCGAACGCGCAGAAGGGTTTTAATATTTTAACACGTAATTACATATTAACGAAAATGGACAGAACTCAACCCGCATTCCGAATGTTTTTCTGAAACCAACATCGCGACTATTATTTCTAAATCGTTATCTATGTCGTGTAAATATGGTTTTTAAAACTTGAAATAAATAAAAACGCGCTTTTTCGTGTTAAAATCAAAACCCTGGAAGATCTCTAAATAGGTCATAAATATGTTATTATATTTTTATATTATATTTATTTTTTATTTTATTATTAATATATTTATTTTATATTATATGCTATTTTTAGGGAACGATGCATAGTGATTATGTCAAATATCCTTAATTGATGAAGGTCTAATTGGTTTGTTGATATCAACTTTATTACAGTTCGAACGTGTAGGATATCTGATGGACATCATCGGGATGTCGGGATTAGAGTTTGTTATTGAATACAATTGTTGAGTTAGCATTGAAGGTTTCAATGTGACTCGCGCCGTGTAGTATATTCTTATGTATTACACATTTTCTACCTTCGTAGTAAATGTTTGGGAATTCCCTAGTTCGGATACTCTCAGCCGAGTTAAATTAGATATTCAATTTCACCTTGATTGGGAGTATCGTACTCTGGCAAACGAAGTCATATTCGGCTAATTCGTGTGACACATATGAGAGACACCGTGAGTTGGGTGGCTGCTCGAGCTACTGTGAGGGGATCAAGTTAACACAGCATCTGGGAATTAGCGAGTACGACATGTGCGGCTGGTGCGTGTCCCAATGTCAATTTACATGCTCCATAGACTCTCCTACCGACCGACATCTGACACGGTACCGAAACCGAGAAACTAACTACCTGATATGCGGAGAAGGATCGTCGCGAGTGTTGTATTTTAACTTAATTCGAAACCAACTCTATTCGCGTTCAGTATACAAACATTGATATTGCATTATTGTTTCGGGTAAAAATTGTTCAACGGGGTTTTATAAGTCATCCTCAGGGTATGTAGCTACAGAATTCCAATTAAAAGAGATGTAACAGAATACTTATGGGGGTACCGAAAAACTTGATGGGCTTCTTCGGGCAGTGTCACGCGCGGCGGCTCCTCGACGAAACCATAAATCCGGACCAGTTTCAGAATGATCAAATAACACCTCGCTCGTTCCTTTCCTCCTATGTATCAATAATAGAACCGCGTGTTGAAGGCACGCTTTATACGAAGGAAGTGTTTTCAAAATTTCTGGCTGATTTTCTTCATTGTTTGTATTTTTTCACCAGAACATAATAGAATCGTTTTTAAAATGTCAAACCATGTCAAATCCTGGTTTCGACTTTTCCAGCTAGATCTTGAATTATATATAATTATGATGATCCTGAGATAGAAACACAATACGGATTAAATTTAAATTATAGACAAATTAGTTTGTGGCCTCTTAAAATATCTCAACAGTTTAATTGTTCATTCAGTTTACAGCGTACCGTGACGTAAAGTGTGTAATGAAACTTCAGAAATTAAAACTCAGATTGTTCAAATGTAATTTTAAAAAGGGAAAAAAATGCTTGCTATATTCGCATATTATGCTAGATTCCTGAGTTGTTATCTTTCTTCAGAGGGGAAATGGCGAATGTATTGGCCCGGACCTGAGTAATCAGGATTGATACACGGCTGAGGGCACTTCGAAATTATCTGGGCACACTTCAGGATTTAAACGATTAAATTTTAATTGCCGACCAGAGCGAGTGAGCGCGGATTTTTTCGCGAACCGCCGGATATTCTGGGACATTTGTCGCAAATTGCACGGAAGTCCGAGATAAATTTTTAATTCAATGACGCCCTCGTTTATAATTGAATTCGCCCCACTGAAAAGATTTGGCCGAGCCGGATCTCTTAAAAAATTAAGTAATTAATGAATGACCCGGTCTAATTTCATTACAATCGTAACGCGTTTATAAACCCCGCGGAAACGTTTAATTCATAATAATTTTAACTCATTAATCCCGGAAATATATCCCGATAACCAACAAAACCTTGTCTTTTTAATAGGGGATCTGTATAATTCTACTGAAAGTTTGAATGAACTTTCATTTGTAATTTGTGAACTAGATTAATGTAGTAATAAAACACAGAAAACGTTTTGCTATTTCTTTCTTCCCATTCGAAGTGTTCCAAAATCCCTAAAACTAGATAGATCCCGCATTCTCAATTTACATCCCTGGTCAATTACACAACTTAGTACTTACTGGTCTTATAATTAGTGATTACTGCGAAGTGAGAAGATTAATAATATGGTAGGAACCAAGTATGTATGTGTTTGACAAATACACGAGTATAACTATCAAACGAATAATATTTCTTGATTTTAACTTAAGTATTTAAATTAATGTATAGCGACTCGTTCCACGTGCCGTCACAATTCAACCGCAGAATCCGTATGAATTCCTTTCATACTCTGTATATAGGCGTGTCCCGCGAACTGTCAACAAGTGCGTATTGTTTGCTCGCGTTTGCGTTTACCGATATACGTGTCTCAGTCCGAACGCCCTCTATAAATACTGTCGCCTCTGCCGTTTGCTCAGTCTGCGAAATATTTTTCAGAACGTTCTCGAAGGTGTTTTTTTAATCACTTAAAATACGTATTCCAATGTGTCAATGAGCTAACCTAGTGAAATATTGAAATTTGTCCTGTCAGTGGGTTTAACGGAGCTGCTAATTTCCTTTTCTTTAATTACTAAAAAAATAAATAAATAAAAAGAATCACTGTGACTAATCCTTTGACCCTAACTGCAAAAAGAGTACCCGTATGTGAACTCCTCTTGGTTTTATTTCCTTTCAATAACAATTGCCGTAGAATAATAAGCGGGAACGTGTGAGGGTGCACGTAAAAGGAGTGCGGAATGCATAAACACTGTTATTATATAACGCGGTTTTGCGCTCGTTCGTAGAGAGACCGTTCCTCGGCAATGACGACAGGTTTAGTGGGCGGCGATTTAGGGTTTAAGAGAAAAGGGCTATGAGGGCGCCGGACGAAGGTGATAGTGGAGGCAGACGGGGACGTCGGATAGGCACCAAACTCCGCCCTGATTAATTAGACAACCCTCGTAAACTTTATTACCCCGTCCGCGTCACGCCCCTTCACGCTCGCCTCACAGGCGCCTTCAACCCTAACGGAATTGAATATAACTGGAACGAAAAAAGCAGGAAATGAGACCATAATATAATTATATACTATAATATAATTTAAAGAAGGCAAATTGAACAATAATCACCAAATTTCGAAAACGCGTTAGTTACTTCTTGAAAACTCAACTACTCATATTTCTTTTACTAAGGAATATTGCCTTAAAATTCGAAATAAAATAAATTTCTAATAACGAAATATTATATTAATACCCCAGTGGGCCTCGATTCTCTGAGGTCTACTAACATCACGCATCGCCTCCACCTAGTTTCATTATTCCGGCCAATTCGGTACTTTGGAAGTGTTACTTTCGTACTTTATTGGGTGGAAGCAGGTATATTAGTGTCTCATATTACTTATATAAAATATTTAAAGCGGAATTTTACACTATTTAACAAAGGAGTTTTATTGGTATATCGGCATAATTCTAGTAATGATACGGAGAGCTTGAAATCGATAAGTAGATAAGTAGGAAGGGCATCAAGAAAAGTGCAGAGCGGTAAGAAGAGGGATAAAAAGTGGTATGATAGGAAGGGAAGGGTAGTGGAAGAACGGAGGGATGGCGGGTAGAAGTGTAAGAGCCCCTGAGGGGCGGGAGTTTGGCCGCTCGTTAACATCCGATTGTTCCCATGCCATTCATCTCCAGGGCCTTTTCACTTACATCACAATCTCTTACCACCCTCGGGCCCTTGGAAAACCTTAGCCCGGGGAGTTTGCCCGGCAACGCTCCCGTATTTCCTCCGGCCTTCGCGCTTAATTGGGGAAAAACATTTAAGCTCTGTTTGGAATCGCAGAAACAGAAAAGGGGTTTCGGGCTCGGCATATAGTTCGAATATAAAAACGGGCTGAAAACGAATCCTGTTGGCGATCGATTGCCAATATCAACAGTCGGACAAAAATAAAATATTTTTACGAATTTTTATATCAACACCAGGATTTCACCCGGGTTCGCAGATTAACCCCTAGTGCTTTGATCACGGACCCCAATCACCTGTGACTTCGGAATTCCACTTCAATTACTCAATTGTAGATGTAATTAAAACTGCCGTTTGGTTAGAGAGCGTAATTTTTATTTAATTTTAAGAAAATTTTATTATCCTGCATTTCAGTGTCTCCTATCTTACGAGTGACGGGAGCGAGGCAAATATAACGTAGAAAGTATATTTAGAGTAGTGTGCTGTCACGAAATGAGAATATTTTCCATAAACTATCGAGATACAAAAGCGACAATCCCTGACTGTGCCGAACAGGAAACACTAGTTTTTCAGAATATTTCCATGGAATGTTTCCAATTTTCATTCTCTCTCCCCATTACAAACAATGGGGCGTTCCCTATTTTTGAAAAAAACAAACATCTAAATGAACTGCAAATAGAAAGAATTATCTTACGATTCACGTATATCGCTATACGGCTTTTTATAAATATGCGGAAATATTCGGTATCTCTTCGTCACCGCAAGTCAATGTGCCAAGTTTCATAATAATGGAATGTACACTGTGTGGAGTTAATAATGCTTTA
The DNA here is from genome assembly GCA_019843655.1 of Lethocerus indicus. Lineage (NCBI taxonomy): Eukaryota > Metazoa > Arthropoda > Insecta > Hemiptera > Belostomatidae > Lethocerus > Lethocerus indicus. The sequence continues at coordinate 9,638,633 of JACDQD010000006.1, forward strand.
TTTTAGAGCCCAATACTAGGCTGAAACATTGATTGTAATCAGTTTACAATAATTTATTTTACTCGAACCTTTGAAATTATTTTGGAACTGAATACGAGAAAAATACGTAATGAATTGCAGTGGCCGGCGTTACGGCCCTGGGGCTATAGAAGACTAGAAATATTGTATTCTCGGTTAAATATTTTAGCGGCGGCAACAAGAGCATTTTTTTGTTGTATGTCTCTTTTAATATGTAAATCATTATTCGGTCATATTGTATTCAGGCCGTTAACGTTGCACAGTTCAAAACGTCGCCGGCCTTACATGGGGGTGCCTCTTGGCCGACTATAAATTAGGGTGAGAGTGGGAGGGGGGGGGAGCGGACTTGCAGGCTTTTGTTGTTAAAAGCTTATTGTTCCCGGGGCGTCCATCTGGGTGGAGGCGCCCCCATCCTCTACAGCGTCCCCATTCTGTTAACCGACCGCCGCTATCTCGTCAAAATATTGTAACGTCCCCCGGCAGGGCATCCCACATAGCGGTATCGAGGCCGGCGGTCGGCCCGCCGCGTTCGATTCACAGGGCCCACTTGGCGTCTGTCAGAAGAGAAAACAGCGGGCCGCAATTATTCTGCCACAAACATGTCCCGGCGTCATTGCTCCTGAAACACGATGGCCGCCTAGACGGTCTATTAGCACCGCAAAATAATCTGACCGACAACAAACTAGACGAAACAAACTTTTGTTCTGTTCAGCGTAAAACAGTTTACTCTATTTCGAATGTAATTTTAACTTACCGTTATTCCATGTACAATATGCGGAGTTTCCTGGAGTTGCTTGAGCCCCTCGCGTAGGTAATTTTCTAATTTCGAGTTGGTCGGAATACGGTCCATCGAAAACGCCTCTCGTAGTCGAATTAAGCGTAGGGCAAGTCACCTATTCGATTAGCTCAATTATAGGACAGGACAAGTGATTGAATCTCAAATAACTATCGAAAAATCTCCAGAAATCAAATTTGGACAATTTTGAATAGAAAGAATAATAGAAAATAAATAGATATTCCAACCGACGATAGTTTTAAAAAGCTCTAATCGGAACCGTTAATGAAACATAGGCTTGTATAGCGGGTTTAGTATTAGCGCCGTAAATCGTGGAATTTATATATTACCAAGGGGTAATATAATAAATTTACGCATACCAGCTACTGATAAAGTAAGTCGACCGATATGGTAATGCTTTATTATTGTGTTTTAAATGTTCATTCAACCAGAATAAACTATTCATATAACACTTGTCTAATTTTTATGCACCTGCTGTGTATGTTTCCTTTAAGGATTCACTTTATTCCCATGCTACATTCACTGTTCTGGTTCATCGGTATTTTCCGACATTTTAATTTCCCTCAGGATCTCCCTATTCTACATTTCCCAGGGACAATGGAGCATTGTCGGGATTTATTGTCTACAAACGAGCTTTCCTCTGTTCGCGCATTTCACAAAGAGTACTAGCGCCGACACTACACCAACAGTACAAACAATGTTATACCCCGGCGGTTTTGAAAACCTGATATCTCGGTATTTGGCGGGCTGGTGCAGGAGCATTCCCGTTATCGCTCCCATGTATCATTCATGTTGCCCAACGGCTGCGAAATTACTTTGAGCTCAAAAGACTACTAATAAAGCGGCGGTAAAAAGAGGACCCGGGCCGACCGGGTACCGAAACGTTGTTTTATTCGGCCCCGCCGGGTTTGGGGGGGTGAGTGGTCGGGGGATGAGGGAAGAAAAAACCAACGCAATTATTTGCCGCTGCTTCGGGCGTTTTTCTCTTTTTTTATCGTGTTTATTAGCGACAAAAGCTGAGGCCGCGTAACAGAGTTGGAGTCGTTGGCCGGGGTGGTGGGGCGGGGTGTGCTTGAGGGGGTGATTAGGTTAGCCCAAGAGAATATGGTGCGGAATTTTTTCCAGGACATCAAAGCTGGGAACCGACCCCCATTGCCCGGCAGGCTTTACATAAATTACCGTTCCGACGTAAGCCCCCCTCCCACCACCACCGGCTCTGAACCCGGGGCGGACCAGAACCATTTTCAAAAATGCCAACCGAGCATTAATAATCGGCGCGGAATTTAATAACTTTTCACGATACTCCCTCTCTATAAACTTCGATTAGTATATTGACGAAGGTTAAATTTTCACGCTGACAGCCGACCCCCTCTCATATTCCCTCCGAAATGACTTCGATATTTTTCTCCTCCTAACCGTCCGCAGCAAATTATAGCCACCCTACCTACATGATTGAACAATTAATAAATTATGAATTCTTTTATTTCCCTTTACAAGACCGGTGAAACGGGTGCCTAATTTAAGAGAATTAATCATCCGTAGCATTCGACTTTGCTCCGTCATCGGCGGAGTTTTTAATTAATTTTAGTGTTCTCATACCTTTCACTGACAGATAAGGAGTGGTGAAGGTACCAGCATGATTCACAATAAACGTGTGACATACCCTAATGTTTCAGTTGTACGGAAATATATGTTTTATTACGTCAAATTGAATCATATTGCGAAACAAAAATAACATTTGGAATTAATGTGGCCTCCATTTTCATTGTGTGCCTCTAATCGGTTCTGCGGTATAAAGCTTTAACAATAAAAATGTACTGAAAATAAACACTTTTGTAAATAATGTTGAATGTTTCTCAATTAATGGAAAACCGGGTTGTGTCCGACAATTTAATAGTACCCGCGGAATTTTCTTCAAATTTCCCCAATTGCCCATTGGAGTTATCGGTTCGGAATTACACCACTCAATCCCGAAGCCAATATTCGCGGAATATTGGTTGGATAGCGGCCGATTTAACATTGAAAGCCGAGGGACTCGGCCCGAGTTACTTAAAGCGACGGAAACGCGCTCGGTTGGGTTTTGAATCAGCTCTATTGTTGAATCGAAACTGCTCTTACAGTGCAATCGGGCACACATTTGAGGCCACATTTTAATGTTGAATTTCTGTCTATGATTTGATATATTTCCTCCTGCCTTATTAAAAAATACAACAACAATTAAAATCTATATTTCTTAATGTCATTTCATCTGTTGCTGAAATTGGAAGGAAACTGATTTGGTTTTCCAATAGTCATAATTAGAGTTGCTCGTCCTAATGAATTTTTATAGCCATCAGAATCCTGAACGACAGAGTCGGATTGAGATCTGACATTTTATATTGTGTCGGTACCCATTCAGTATCAATATCGATAGCGATGGGATAGTGGACAATTGGTGGGGGGAGTAGACTGGGAAGGGTTGAGTTGGACGTGAACGCTGGGCTGGGGGCGGATTGGAAAAAAACTCTTAACTTTGTTGGTCGAAGCCCCGGTTAGAGTGGAGGGAAGGGGTAGGGGTTTGAAGAGCAACTTTGCTTTTAGCGGCCTCTGTCGAGAAGGGGGATCCTGTAATCCATCAGGGGAAGCCATTGACACCGCTCTCTAGATCACTATCTCGACCTTTTTAATCCTCGACAAACTTTATTTTATAAAAACCAAACCCGCCCCGTTCCCCCGTCCGCAGTCAGCCGCCTCGTGCCGGCCGGGACGAGCCGCCCTCGCCACCCGTCACAGGGAAGGGGGCTTGCGCTCCCCCCGATGAATGCCGATACTGGCTGATGTTGCAGTTTGATAGATGGTTGCGAAATGATTGATGGTTTTTAATAAGAAAGCCGGGTTTCGGTAATTAGAAGACTTCTAGTGTTGCTCAAAGCGTTTGTTTTGATTTACTGTTCGTCGGGACGACAGACAACCGGGAGTTCTATTAATTGATTACAAAAGTATACCCTCGAGCCCTGTCGAATGTTCAAATTCACAATTAATAGTGTAACCCCGCTATTAATTCTCCCATTCCGAACACGGGGGATGGTCTTAGACATGATCACCGTCGACTATGCACTCTCCTATTCGTGCATTTACATATTTTTGAATTATACAGGAAAAAATACACTCGGATCGCTTAAAGAAAAAAATATATACCAAAAAATTTTTTGCGTTTGACTAATAAACCATTAAAAACCAATAAAACGAAATATCGACACAAGAAACACTGAACCGAATAAACGCGGAAACATATTTCTATATGATTATAATTAGCAATGTTCGGTTGGAAACTGTAGCTGTACTAACTAGGTTCTTTTAACGGCGATCCAAGCGGTACTTTGACAAGAACTTCAATACTAACTGTGGACAGTAGTAACTCGAGAAAACTTCTTTTCTCTATATCGCGCTGAGAGAAAGAGTGGGTGAATTAAAACCCTGAAAGATGTTGTAGTGAGACAGCAGGTTGAGAGTTGCCAACAACGCTTGAAGTATTGTAGTGACAATATAAAAGTATTCCCGACGACAAACTGCCTCCTTTCTCTTGTTCGGTTCAAAACTTGAACATTCGTAAGATTCTGAGGCAAAGAATTTCAGCCGTACTATCAATGTTCTATTACTCTATAGAAACCGAAAAATATTTCTGGAATAAATATACACGCCGTATATCATTGAATTAAAAAATCCTAATATACGTTTAATTGTTCCTCTGCACGAACTAACAAGGTGTAAAAAATAACTGTTTAAAAAATGTAAATTTAGCCGGTAAAATTTTATTCCTGGTGCGGCCTTCCTTCAGATAAAACATCAGTACTTTCCCCAGTTCTCGGGGGGCACTTTCCCTTCGTCTTGCTAACTTCTCGAACTCTTAGCGGGAACATCTCCCGTCGAGTGTATAGGAATGAAATTGGCAATGAATAAAACATCCCCTACCCCCGCCAACGGGGAGAGGTAGGAAGGAAGTTCAACGCAGGTTGAACAAAATTTAAGCCCTGAATAACTAAATTGGAATCGTTGCGGCCGGGGGAGGCCGGGGCATTATTCTATGAAACGGAAAGCGAGCAATTATGTAGAGCAAGTTACGAAAATATTTCAGCCGCCGTGGAGGGGGGGATGGGAGGCGGGTCCGGGAATAACTGGGGCACGGCCAAGAATCAAATGAACTATTGTTCATGATGTAATTTAACTTGGAATATGAGCCCAATGCAAATTCGGGCCGGTACACAATTTAACGCTTTCAATTCAGCGTGGAGGAACACAACCGGCCACCTCATTGCGCTAAAGTAGAATTGCCGCCACTCAACATTTTCTGACCAATTTCTCAAATGTGTCTCGCACCCGACATCGCGCGTACATTTACGTACTATACCCCCACTGTATTGAGAATCGTTCATGCCCCGCTGCAGATCCGTAGACCCGAGATCCGAAGAAGTCACCGCCCCACTGGAAACATGAAATACATAAAATATAAATGTGTATGAAATTCATATTCCTACCGCTTTTAAACACAAAAAATGATATGTCTACGCCATCTTCTTCAGATGTCGGATGACCTTATTTAAGTATAAGACATCACTGTCGGCATTAGCGATGATTTAAGGGACTGGAACGCGATTAATATTTCTTATGGGACGGCGTCGTCGCTAACCCGTAAACCGCGTCATTCGATGGCTGGCGGAGCCAACTTGTCCGAGAGTAGCGTTCTTAAACCTCCCCCCCCGCCCAGCTACGCTTTATTCCTGGCCCATTTAAGGACATAATAGGGTGGAGGGTCGTTGATGAATCGGAAAAAGGAAAAGAGCGCTGAAATATGGGCAGGACGGCCGGTTAATGGACTAAAATGTACTCCGGGAAGGGGGTAGAAGGAGCCAGAAGAAGGGAAACAGATCCCTTCCCGTCGGAGTTCATCCTTGTCGGTCCACTTTTTGTCGCTTCGGGCCCGGCCGAAATTCGTTATTCGGTAGACTAAAAGGAAGCCGTATACATGGAAAGATTGCATTGGCCGAGTTCCCAAAAGAAAGATTGCGTAGACTGGTGAACATATATGTATATATATATATATATATATATATATATATATATATATATATATATATACGGAGGGCAGGAAAATGAAAAGCAAACTCCCGCCGTGAAACCAGCGCCAGTTGTAGGGCTATTTGTTTAAAATAAAAATCCCTCGTCTCACTTAAATCGTGTTTTCGTGTTATGAATTTTTGCGCCCTGGGTCTTGGCTCGGAGCGGGATGTGGGCCCTACGACAAGATGTTAAATGAAACTCTTGCGGGCGTCCTTTCTATATGATTAATAACGTACATACTGGCCAAATGTTGTTTTATACTCTATATCCTCTCATTTCCACTATATTTGGAAGAGAATTCTACCGAATTGTTTATAATTAACAAATGAGGTAGAGACCGGTTGTGCGGGGCACATGCCATACAGCGGATTTAATTTTTTCTCGACAAACGATATGCCAAAGCAGCTTCAAAATTTGAGTTTAAAGAGCTTTCAAAAGATCACATTTCCTAGCCGGACTACCACGGGTTAGCTTTACTCTTTCATCAGTGAGTATGTCTGCCATAGGAGTCATTCTGATACAAACGGTTTGACCATTTTTGGAGGTAGTTAAGGTAACATATGCGTACGTTCACGAGATCCACCATCGGCTGAAGTGGAGGCGAAGACGAAACTGACACAGTTGAGTAACGTTAGTAAGAAAACAGATTTTTATTTTTATTTAAATTCTAAAATGTAACACTTTAATAATATTAATAAATATGTCATTTTCTACTTATTACGAATACTTCTTGCCCAAAATTATTTTTAAAATGGCGGTAAGAGTAACAAAACTATAGATACATAATAATTCCCCTCCCAGCAAAACTGAAACTGAAATATATCGTTATTATCGATGGACCCCGCGCAGCTGAATAACAAGTGTTCAGTTCAGGAACTTAATAAAATTCAGTCGTGACAAATGGTCCTCGAACTTCCGTTATCGTCGAAGATTATGAGTAATAATTTCGAATGGCATTTAGAACATAAATTATTAAAATGACATCTCTTGGAGATCAGCCCCAAAAATACAGGCGGTGCCCATCCCCACCTTTTGAAGTTTCAATTCCTAACTGTAAGTCATAAATCATTTTTAACGCATTATATAAATTATGCTGCTTCCATAATTCTAAACAAATATAACTTACATGTTCCGACATCACTCCTGTGATTCATTTATTGGAATATTAATTAAATCTGGCTGTACATTTTGATGTCTTGTAGCTGCTAATTCAGGACAACAGTTTTCAAATCTTCAATATCGCTGTAAATATAAAACGCTTTAGTATTTTTCGTTTTTATTTTCAAAATAAGACGGTCAATTTGTGCGCACTAATAATGAGAAGAGAGATAGAATGGCGCTGGGCCCCGTCTGAGCGGGGCTCAGAAATGAAACCGGGTGAAATGTAGACGATCCAAGAGTGCCGGTTTTCTTCAGCGGGCGTCATAATCATAAACAGGTTCCCATGTTACAAAACATCTTTTTAGACTCTTCCTTATCAGTTGGGCCCGGTTTGTCGTAAATCCACTCCCCTAATGGAACACCATCAGGTAAGGCCACCACCCCCCACCCACCCAATGCCTTATAACGACGACCTTCAGTATATCAATCTTTTTATAGTTTCCAGTATTGTACCTTGATTCACAGTCGTTAGGGAAGTTTACACGGTTTAAATTATAAGCTCTTATTCTAATTTTCACAGTATATACCCCACGTCCAAATAAAATTAATAAAATGTTGGGTTTTGCTAAAGAGAACGTTAAGGCGGCATTTTCAAGACAAATATATGAACCTCTGATCAACCTCTCAATTTTTCTTTTCCCGGAACCCCTCTCTAAAATACTGAGAAATCCCAACTGGATCAGAAAATTTATAAATTTAAAAAATTCAAAAAGTATACAAAGGCTATTGAAGGAACAGTATCGGTCGAATCCGACCAAAATAAATTATCAACTGAAGCGTAAACCTTTTTAAGTGTCCTGACCCTTGGCCATGTTTTTAAAAATTCGCCATTCTTTTTCTTCCGCTTATTTTTTTTTAGCGTAAAAGGGTAAATACTGTTCCCGTACACTTCGTTTGTGGTGGGGGAGGGAGTGTAAGTAAACGAGCATTATAAAGCTTTTCTATGTTTTTTTTCTCTCTCCCGAACTTTTAAAACCCATTTTGATATAACATCATTCCGTTCCCTACTGTTCTTGTCCCCTGGGAACTAATTGAATTTCAACACACTTATAGCATTTTAAAAATAAAAAAAAAGCAATTATCCGAAAATTCATTTTATAAAATTCAAAAATGAAGAATTCCATCTAACACCGAAATAATTAAAACAATCAACATTTCATATTTAACGCAATAATATTTCAGTTTCCTGGATCTGTATTTTTAACAAGTACAGTTGACATGTTCAATAAAATATCAACTTTCCTCACACGTACGTTCCGAATGTGGTATATATCAACGTTTATTAACTTGTACTTGGCTCTAAATCGAATACCCTTGTGAGCTTTATAAGTTTCGATGACGAATACGGGTACAGCTGAAAATGATACAAGTTAAAAAAAATTCTGCCAGAAATATAGAGTTAACTCGCCCGTGCCAAGTGGATATTCGCGAATAAAGATAATTCGACCATCGAAACGTTTTTGAGTCGTATCGTTAGGCTCGATTGGGACGAGGACTAGCTGGGACCCGACTCGAGGGGTTCGGCTACCCGCCATTCCGTTTAATCAAAAGTTACCGTCGGCGGGGTAAACTTTTCGTTTGAACTTTTAGTCACGCCCAGTAGGTGCCAAGTTTAAAATGAAATTTGCGTTATTCGCCAGTTTACCGTGTCTTACCTTCCGGACCCGATTCCATTAACATATACATGAGATTTATTTTAAGGGCCCGAGCTGTGGTGGGGGGGGGGGTGAAATGTCGAGTGGTGGTTACGACGGGGTACGGACTCCCGCCTGTCAACTACAGTCCACTTTAATTTGGATTAAGTGCATCATTAACGTTTCACCTTATTCCTCGGAATTCTATTAAGAGAGCCGTTCGCAATCCGAACTCTCAAACTAAACAGACCGCTCACATTTCGGTTCGATACAAGTTATCACGAAATTTACGCATGAAACAACATGTTTACTTAAGGTTTACCACAAAAACTTACATTAAAAAAAATATACGATATACATTCTTCGCTGTTACTTATTCCAAGAAACAGCGAGAATAATTCATTTTATTCTGTTAAAATAATTAATTTGTTTATGGTAATCGTGTACTTGATGAATGCCCCTGACCTCCGATAGACCGAGTAGACGCGGCTGGTAATCAGCCGCCGGCAGTAAGTAGCTAAATGGGTTCGTTATTATTCAAAACTGAGCCATTTGAATGTTGATGAACGGCCCCGGTCCCGTGTTCGGCGGCGTTTGATGGGTTGCATAGGGGCGGAGGGGTTCGCTATTTGGCTCTCTGATACACCGGTTTAATTTCAAGCCCATACGTGTATTAATCTACTCAAATATTAAACAGAAAATTAAACCGGCGTTGCCTTGACTGCCGGTTGTTTGGGCTGTCGCCTGTCGGGCCCGAACCAGCCAGCCGCCCGCTAAACGCCAATGCCAAAACCCAGCCGGCGGAGAGTCGCCCTTCAATATGATTCCAATTGAAAGGAGTCCACAAAGCTTGGTGAAATGTGCACAACCCATTCATAATTAAACGTGCGCCATTCAAGCCCGCCGCCGAACCGGAATGCTAAATTAAAATTCTAGAACCTTTGCAAATATGTTATTAAAATATTACTTCGAATTTGATCGTAAGTTTTGTAATAAAGGACGCAATCATTAGCACATGTAGATATCGAGAATGAAGAAATAATAAGATTACTATGACAACAGTAGCCGTAATATCTGTGTAGGCCATTTTGTATATTATTTTAAAAGTATTCATGTTTAATACGCTTTGTGCAATATGTCCATATAAACTTGTTGACTAATCCTTTTCTTGATTTTAGACGGTTCTAGTTCATTAAGCAAGATGCCCAGTCGCAATATCTATATTCTGATCTTGCTATAATAAACAGACGTCGACATTTAATCTATACCTAGGGCGTAGCTATTTATCGTAAAGGAATTAATCAAATAATCCGGAGAGTACCCGGAAGGACGTCGGCATCCAAACGGATCTATTCGAAAGATGTTCAGACTCGATAATGGGGGCAGGGACGAAACAATGGGCAGGGCCAAAGCCCTCACTGGTCCTGACATCTAATTTCTGCCTATGACATTTGAACCGATCTTCCCGTTCTCGTGGTTAATGGTTCAGTCAGAGAGAGAGAGAGAGAGAGAGAGAGAGAGAGAGAGAGAGTGAGTGAGAGATAGAGCGAGTTAGGAGGGGGCAGGAGAGATGGGAAGAGGACTGAGGGCGCGCCTAGGGGGGCGGGGGTGGTGAGAGCCGGATAGGGAGAGATGGCATGTTTCCACAATACCCTATTAGCCCCCAATTACACCACAAAGAACTCCTTCCTCCGGCCTTACCGAGAAGAAGAACGGCCCCTTTATTCTTTTTTTCGCTTCCCCCCAATAGACGAAAAGGAATAATAGAACCGATATCTCTTCAATGGAGTCCGCGATGATGTGGCGATATGGAACCCTACGGTCGGTACGGTACCATTATAAAATAAGAAATAGGTAGTATTATTACAGTATTCGTTCTTGATACACTTGTAATGTTGTATAAATTTAATGGCCCTTTCGTAGCCCATTTCTCAACAATTATAACATTATATAATTATAGTGTCCTAGTGTAAGAACTTACAATGCATTTCGCATACTTGCTCTTGTGCTTAAGAGTTTCTGATTCAATCCCCGAGAATATCTGTATATTTGTAAAACATGTGTTTGTCAATAATTATAGGACACGGAATAGGATTAGAGAAATCGATTCCGTTCGTTCGCTGCTCTCAAGTCATTCAGAGATTCGTTAACAGAAGTTGAAAGGACAACGAAATGTCCACTTTGGTTTTATCCTTATTAAAAGGCGAAAGATTTAACTTGTTGGGAATTATACCGATATCTAAATGCCACTGTTCATAATCTTCAATTATTCCGAGTATTTCTCTATGAAAATTTAAAAATTAAGAGCGGAACACAAATGAGTGTTAATTGAAACACAAATAGAGATTGAGTATCGTAGATTTCGCGTTCTTCTGTCTCCCCTAGATGGTTCGTTGTCCGGGCTGAGTTTTGGCGGCTAACCTATTTGTATTGAGCGCTCGGTCGCTTTGGCCGGCCCTAATTTTCAAATGAACCCGAGTGGGGCCAGCTCTAAACCCGCTTCACGAATTTACGGCGTCATTTACGGCGAAAAGAAATAAAACAATAATCCGGCGGATGTTTGCCGGCTTTAGGAGGGGGCGCGTCCTGTTATTGTTGAGTCCTTAATCTCGCACGACGCGTTCCGGCCGGGGTAAATTAATAGAGGGTGCCGGGGGCCGTTTTGTATCAGTACCCCGTTAAGGGCCAAAGGCTCGATGCTTTAAAAAGTGCGGGGATTGCAGTTGAAGTTTAGAACGCTTTGACTAAGGTAGAAGCGATTTATTAAATTCCGCAAAGGAAAAAAACTACGGTTGAAAGGCCACCGCCAATAATTTTTTACCTCGTTTTAAATAAACAAGAAAGTAAAAAGTAGACATTTGATAGTCATAAACAGTAATAAATAGTGGTATTATTAGGTCGTTTGATTATTTTTTCCGGATTTAGACCAATTTTAGTCGCACTTAAGCGAACCGCAGTCTATGGTTGTTTAATGTTACCGTGATACTGGGGGGGGGAAGAAGGTATTTTATACATCATGCCCCCGCAAGCAGTGAGTGGAAATCATACTGAAAACCAAAGATAAAAACTATACTTCAAAATCAGAAATTGGTCGTATGTTCTTTTATTTATTTGATCGAAATGCCAAAAAACAATTCCTATTCTTGTCGGCAAACGGGGGGAGGGGGGGATCTACCCAACTTAAATAATGTTTAATTCTCCGAATACTGATACAGACGTTTTTCCGCTTGTGATTAATGCAAGAAGGTAAATAATCGAGCCCTGCGGTTTCTACCTATAAGTAAAATATAACTTCACTAACGTGAGGTTCTCCAGTTAACTCGAGCCGCTCTCTTTCACCCGTAAATACTTTATTAGACCCCTTTACCAATATTGGTCTTATATACCAATTTTAATCTAGGACCGGTTAAAGGGGAGTCATAATAAATTAATTTTTCAATTCGGCTCCGAAAAAAGGTCGGTCTTTCATTCGACTCGCTTTCATGCCGGGTCAAGTCAACCGTCTTGCATTACAGTTTGAACGGTGGCAATACCCGACAATGGGAATGCGAAATCCTGCAAGCGAATGAAATATTAATCGGGTAATCATTGACAGCTTTTCTATTTAATTGAGTTTGCAGTGGAATCCCACTCCTCATGGCACCGGAAATAACCCCATATTCCAATTTACGGTTTCAATCGAGGCTTTTTTCACACATGTATATATAAAGGCAATAGTCAAACGTATTCCTCTAGGCAATACTGGATGAATTCATACCGCGTTATGCAATTTTTTCCTTTCGGGGCAAAGAAAGCCTTTTGCCTTTCGACTTTTGCTAACCTAAATTGAAGTAAATGGCTATCTGATTTTTTTCCCAACTCGGCGGTCTTAAAAACTTTTACGACAAGGCGATACAAACCGTAAGGTAATGCATTTTAACCCGGGGGTTTATGGTTTACAACCTTATGAAAAAAGGCAATGAATGCGCCATAAAACTTTAAAGGTCGATATTCAATCTTTATGCTTGCCAGTTTACCAAATGAGCGGTGCATTAGCGGCTATGGGAAGCGGGTGAGTGGGCGCTTTGAATATCATAATGCGAATTTAATGCAACCCATAAGTGATTTGTACTCTGGGTCCGATTTTTCACCATAAGCCGCACAGCTTATAAACACATTTAAATGAATATTAAATGGGCGTTATTTACAGATAAGTTCATTAAATTCGGCTGCAACATCGCTTCAACAAAATGACATAGTGCTAGAATAAAGTCATCAATGTAGTATGATATTGTATAAAAAATAATTCAGACAAAGAAGACACATTTGGATATACTGTAATGTACCCCGTTATCATCGTACATCCGGAAAGATACGAACTAGCAAGGCGACCAACAGAATCTTAAAGAAGATATTGGAACATTACTTACAAATTGCGCAAGTTGCGGAAAACCCCATCGGTTTTATCTCATCCCCGGCTCCTTTTAATTCCAGGCTCGTGGAGCCTCCTTCTGAAAATTATTGGAAGAGTGGGCGGGGGGGCGGGTGACGCCCCCTGCAGGCCGCAGGATTTAATAAGGATCGATTTTCCTCTTGCAGATGGCAAATATACCCCTTAGTAAATGGAAGAGGGGCGCACCTGCTCGGCCACTCTGTAAACCTTGTAGTATTAACCCGTATTAACCCCCTAGAGCGCGAGCCCCGCTAACATTATAAGCCAAACCTCCCTTCCGCGACTACATTATGCAGGCTCCTCTACCCTCTTATATCCGGCCTATCCGCCCATTTAATCCGGAATGTCGTTTTTATGTACTAATTTCATTTATGTGTTTTATGCACATGAAGGACACTACAATTGAGGACTGGAATTAAGAGAAATCGTAAGATAGAAAGGACTGCTTTATAAATCAATTGGTCATAGAACTTTGCCGAGTTTTAGGCATTAATGGGGACATTCATAAGAAGAGTTCCAGTAAAAGCAAATAATTAACAGATATAAGAAAATTTTCAGTTCAATTTAATAGGAAAATTAAATTATATCCAAACCATTTCATGGAAATAATCACCACTGGAAACAAATATCAAAGATACGCAAGAAAAACACGTATTTCTGTGTCTGAAATTATTTTGTATGTCGAGGTACATTCGTTACTAACCATGTGTGATAAAGGGAAAGAAGTGCACGCTAAGGACGTTTTATCCGCGATATCACTATCGCAAAAAAGTTATTCTAAAATAAATAAAATGGCCAAGCATGGCGTGGCCACCCGTTGGCGGTTAACCATGCTGGCGGACATCCATCATCCGGTGGCATCCAAAAAACCAAGCCCTTATCTCTTATCACCAAACCCCATTTCCTGGACCACAGCGACGCAACCCTCCCCCTCCCCCGTCGGGTCTCCCTCTCGTTTAGTTTCAACCCAAAATTCGTACACTTTCAACTGAGATAGTAACCCAGATCATGTGTGGGCTTATATCAGTAAGGTGTTTTAATGAACCAAAACTTTTTTATTATATCTCATATGTATTATTTTTCTCCAAACTATGAAAAAGAATATTAAGAAAAAGAATTATAATACATTAGAATATTATAATATTACAACCATTTTAAAAGTTTTATTTACGTATCCACTGAAATATTCAGCTCAGAGAAAATCATTTCATCTCCTCTGTAAGATTGCAGCGAACTTGGGACCGAATTAAGCTGGGTTTAATCTTGCCAGAAACAATCACCGTTTCGCAATGAAGTTCGAAAGTCACTCGCGGGATACCAGTCGATTTTCAAATATTTTGAATATTCATACACCCCCCTCCACCAAAAAATTGTGGTCGGTCATTCAACTGATTACCAACTTATTACCAAAATCCGACTCTGTTCGGTGTTTCTCTCCCAATTAGAACGGGATCAAAATTTCCCAGCGTCGAAAAACGACCTGGGCCCTATCTCCTGCGGTTCTTAATTCGATTTCCACTCGAGAAAACCTAAATCGGAAAGAAATGGGCGGACATTTTATCAGATTATTAGGAGGGCAGAGTTAAACTTCAACTGGTGAGAAGACCCTTATAAGAGATTCGAGGAATAAATTAAAAAATTTTGCGTATTCATTAAATGATCTTATCTGGTTTCACATTTAATTCGCCCGCTTCAATTAGCTTTCGGATGATTTCCGTTTATATAAGTGAAGTGCCTGGGGGAGAGATTGCGGTTTTTAAAATGTAAACACTCGATTTAACCCCAGCAAACACTCACTGCTTTATTTGTACGCCTCCATATATCATATTGGGATTGTAAACGGAGTCTCCTTGACTAGGGCTTAGGGAGTGAGCTTGCCCTCGTAATCCGTCCGGGACCTACTTAACTTGTATGTAACTTATGTTTTTTGTAAGATAACTGTTTGCTATAAGAGAGTTCGGTATACCAATCAGCGATTATTGGGTCCCCAGACCCAGATTTTTATTTTTTCTTCGTCCTTCGGAACAGCTGAAATCAACGCTAAAATAAGGAAACCAAAGTTACAGACCAAAGGAACAGTCATCAAAATTCATTTAATCCTATATGGGGTGGATAATAATTTTAGTCCCACACCCATCCCCCATCGTGGTCCCACCATCCTCTTTATATTAATTAACCTTTTACGTTTCGCCGAGCATATTTTAATTAAAATTCTAATTTCGGCTACATCGGAAGGCTTAATGTGAAATCGAATTTTTTGAGGAAAAGTATGTTCGAAGGGGAACATTTTTAATTAAATCGATTTCAGAAATGTACTCCCAGCAATTTGGTATAACATCTCTGTTATAACGTTCAATAAAACACATCACATATTCAATGTCAATAAGTGACCATTGAAGGCGAATTTACCCGGCAAATCTTCGGCGTATTCGTTTGCACGATCGCTTTTGTTTTTTCCTTAAATTAAACCCACTTAGAATTCCAAGCAAAACGGTTTCCTTCAACGTAAATTAAAGTATGGAAGAACGAGCGGAGTCGAGGAGAAAACTCGAATGAAAACTCTTCGGCCGAAAGCAGAAAACAAAGCATTCAATCATCAAAGGGGAAACATTCATTTCAGGGAACAGGAGTGCAGCCTAGAATACTTAGGTGGAGCAATTTATTTTCGGACATTAATTTCTCCCCTCTTTCCCCGACCAATTGTCCGCGTCCGTTTTTCCTCGGTCCTTTTAAAATAGGTACTTCCCCTTTTCCTCGAACGAAAACAATTCATCAGTGGATTCGATTGGACTGTGTTCCCTCGGAGACGGTCTTGTCATCGGTAAATTGTCTTTCTCATTTCGCATTGGGGGCGAACCCTGGCAAAAGAGATGTCAGGTAATAAAATGTATTTTCATAACACTCGAGACCAAAAATATAACTAATGAGTACTGCTGGAGTGGTCAGGTTTGAAATCCTTACCAACATGAAGAATAAAGGACCCACCCGGAAAGTAGTAATAACAGAAGAATTTGTCTTGCAATTCATGTATTTGTTGATTTACATTTTTTGCCACTATTACCGTAGTAAGCTCGTATATAAATAAAAAAAAGTAACAATTCGTGTCCTGTTGACTGCATGTACCATCCTGTAAACACTGTCCCTGTACTGACCCAGTGAACATTCGTTTTTTATTTTTCTTTCGAAATTCATGTTTTCTTTTTTGATCGGTCAATGGTCCTATGCATTTATTACCTAACATAAATATGGATTCCCTTTCGGAATATGTGGTAATAGTGGTGATGTTTATTCAATAAACCCTCACTATGCCCGATTGTGGGTTACAGTGTGACGTCAAGTATTGAGGAGTCCTGGGAGCGCCGGTATTAATGCCCGATTCTCCGGGCACATTCAGAACTAATTATTAGTTCGTTAACTGTATTCAGAGAATCGTATCGGAGGGGAGGATAAAGGTTCAAGGAGGGTGCGGCGACCCTGTCCCCATCCCCCCGGTGCCCGTTACATTGAATGGTACGAGGCGGCGAGAGGGAGGGAGCGAGAGGGAGTGAAACGGCCCCGAGCATTGTCCTTGTGCGCCGCCCCATTCCCTTCTGGAACAATGAAGACAATGAAACTAATCCATACACCGAGAAGCAACAAAGTTGAGTCGGCCGGCGGGGGCGGCAACATTCACAGACCCATTCGACTTTCAACAGAGCAACTTGAACTATAATTTATTTAATACCGAGTGAAAACTGAGACCACCACTGGCCAATCAATATTTATATGTAAATAACTTGCAATCGACAAGACCTAAGGTCCAATACATTTTTACAATTACAATAAGCACAATTAAGATTACTTTCAGTTGGTACTAAATATTTTCATTGTCTTGTATATTTCTTAAATGAAAGTGACCTCGGATTTAAGCCGATGTTATACTTTGTCAAAACGTTCTATCGGTATTCCAGATGCGATTATAACATGAAAACCACCGGAAGAGCGGAAATGTGTGCTCCACTAATCGAGGCGAAAAACGAAAGGTAAAGGGGTTGACAAAAAGCTGAAAAGCAAAAGAAATTTCGTATAAGGTAAGAACAAGAAAGGCGGGCGCCGTGTATCAGTCAGTCTCTTTTCGGTGTCGCAACAAAGAAAGTAATAAGAGCGGCCCTAGTTGTTATGCAATCCTATTCTCTGTTCCCTCTCTCGTATCTCCCTCGGCTGGGGTTTTCTTCGCCCAAAGGCAAAGTATATGAGGGAATTCAATATATCGCAAGGCGCTTCAAATATTACACTATAAGTGCGGTCTAGTTCCCAACCTTGATAAAAGAAGAGAAATCGCGGCCAACCCACTCCCTCTGACAGTCTCCGCCCTCATATTCACAGAGCAATTGTCGATTTTTCATTAAATTGTCTTCGCGGCTAATTAACTACAATAAAATACTGCGGATGACTTGAAGTGAAAATGCAATATATATATATATATATATATATATATATATATATATATATATATATATATATCGCATTATTGTATAAATATGTAATAAGTGACTGATGAGTCATTACAGTCAGTACTGTTGAGTAATTTTGAATACATCATTATTAGTTCAGATCCAATTAGGTTGGTACTTAATGGCACGATAAAGCAGCAGTAATGCCGAAAATTTTCATTTTCATTTTCGATTTGATCCAATCCTCTGCATAGAATAAATAATATATTATCCGGTATATACTTCCAGTTTTGTGGCGCACATCGATCCGGGCCCCGGGAGGAGCCGCCACTCGCCACTCGCACCCGAGTCTCGTCCAAACCTGACCTCAGCCAAACTCCGGAACCGGAGACCTCAAAGAAACCGCCCTCTGAACCATTCCGGACCTTGGCCCCCCCTCGAAATTGAGAAACGTATGCTCGTCCCACCTTCAGAGGTTAGATTGAAGTTCGACCAGCCGGGGGTCTTCTTCGTAAGACTGTCCCAATAAAAAGATAAGGGGCGAATACCTGGTCTCATTCATTGGCCGACAACGGTCGAACCACCGGCAACCAACTGTTGCTAAGCTGATAGCTTGTATCCCCGCTGAGGTCATTCCCCCCGTCAACCAGGACGGTTTCTCCAAACCGTACCCAGTGGTCTTTCTGGGGGCAATGTTCAACAACCGCTGATTCTTCCGGTTGCAGGAATCCGAGGTGTCTCTTGTTCTACGTTACCCCGACCGATATAACTGTTGTAACGACAGTAGTGGACTGTCACTTGAAAAAATACTAAAGTAATTTGACAGTTTAAAACTTCTTTAGCTATCTTCAGAAATCGTAGTACCCTTTGATAATTGGAGAAAACCAATAGATATTTCGTGCCCCTGACCCTGCTGGTCTTCTTGGAATGTACACTAGAGCTACTGTACTCTTGCTATATCAGTTCTACCGGAGAATGTCACCAAAGAATTTCTCCTTCACCTCAAGGTTTCCCCGCTCCCGGCAAGATTTAATCACTCCTGCTAACTGAGCTGTTAATGCTGTGATCCAAGCTACATATTCGTGTGCGTCGCCCTCCAGTTCACTTTCATGGAGAAAACAACATTGTGGTAACAAGAAAAGTTAAATTCATTACAATATGTTGAGTAGGTTCTACATAATTTGTGTCTATCGCCAATAAAAATTATCGTTCAGTTAATTATTAGTTGAGATTAATCGTAACTTATTATAAAATAATTCATTTGTCATTATTAATTGCCCCCAGGAAGCTCGATTTCACAAAACCGAGATCCGCGGGTGGTTCTCCTATTTCTTAACTGCTCCTTAAGTGCCTACTATAATGGAACGAAGAGTCGAGACCGGATAGGGGAAGAGAGAAAACGGGCAGAGAAATGGGGAGGGAGAACGGCGGCGCGAATTAGCGAGCCGCTTAAATTTTAATGAGCCATTAGTTTAATTATCCGGGGGCGGCCCAGCGTCGGACAGATTACGCTGGTGGCGGGGGGGGGGGCGGAGTGGCGCAATTTGGCATCAGCTTTGAGCGCCCCCCCCTCCACTACTCGCCCCCAGCCGGGGCGCCTTTGACGGGGGCGTCGCTGCTGACAAAACCGCATTAACACGGGCCCCACCCCGACCGCCCCCGCCCCCACGGGCATATCGGTGCGGGTAGCAGACGAAAACACGCCGGCTCATTAGGCCGGTGCGCCGACAAAAGCCCGGCGGCCGGCCCAATAATTAAACGCGGTGGGCCCCCGATGATGACCGCCGCCCACAATCTGCCCCCGCCCAATATCCACCCCATCCCCGGGCTACGCTCCGATAACTCTTTTCTGGCCCCGTACCCACCTAGCCACCACTCTTTGAACTACCCTCCTCGTTAACTAATTACCTTTGAGAGATAGAGTCAGATTCGCTTGGTTTGACCTGTTCGACTAAAATTATGGTCGCTACAACCGACGGCTACGGGTTATTTTAAGTTCAAAGGGTAAATTAATTTATTCCGACTTTTAAACCTACACAGTCTGACAGTAAATAACTAATATAAAAGAGCTATCGGTAATGTTTGAACCCGATGACCTTTCTAAAGATTATTTTAGCGCTTTAAAGGAGGTTTCTCCACAACGAGCGAGAATCTGGTTGACGCATAGATGGATGCTGTGATTGATCAAGGGAAAGACCGGGTCACAGACGAATTTGGGCAGAAAAATACAAAGAAATGGAAGCAGAAAAATTGAGTCAATAAATAAATAAATACGAACGAAATATAATTCCAAGGGGAAAATATAGAATATTTGTAGTGGTATTTCCGACTGTATAATTTCTTTTTTAAACAGAAGTTTAATAACTTATCGGAGACGATGTTTATAAAAAGGAAAACTAAATATACAAAAAATAAATAATTACATTATTACATTTCCTCCTCGTATCATTTCCAAATCTGCGCCGTATTTATCTCACTCATACATTAGCCGGACCCAATATCGAACACAACTGTATTTGCATATATTGCAAATACCGCATTTCCGTAATAAATGCTCGATATTATATTTTGTAAATTTCAGCTTATTGGGTAGAATCGCCGTCTGTTATTATTGATACATCAAATTGAAACTTTAGGTGGATTTAATAACGATTAATATTTTCCAGAAATTACTTCCCTCCGGGGCCCGTAGGTGTAGACAAACTGCAATGTAAACGCGTGCGGTATAAATTAATTAGAAATCGTTTGAAGGGAAATTGTTGCATAAAATATACCGTACTTTTACTTACTTATTATGGCTAAACAATTATCACGAAATTGATTAATTAAATGCCTTATTCTCGGTATTTGAGAAAAATGGTTGGCCTCGATGTTTTTACTAATTCCGATATCTTACAATCTTACTTTTAATATACATATATACAATTTTAATTTCAACCAAAAAATATGCAATAAGGGATAAGTAAGTAATGTAACTAAACATTTGTTCGCACAACAGTGGCTCTATGTGGTAAATATCGCACTGAATGCTTCGAAAGATGGCGAGACCGCCCAGGACCAAACAAGTGGGAAGGGACACATAACTACACGCCGAGAACATAATTCGAATTCAATACAAATAATTCAACTATCATTATATCTCTATTGGTGCATACCAATCTGCAAGAAGGTATGATTAGTGACTACAAGGATTTTTATGAAATTTTACAATTAGAATATTGATTATCGCAATTACGATATCGGTATATTTTGTCGAAAATCATGGATCTGACACCCCCACCACCACCCACAAAGGTTTCATCAGGTGCCTCCGCCTGTGGTTTAAAATTAATTAATTTTATGATTAATCTCGAACTAATTTTACATCACATTACAGTAAAGTGAGTGTCGTGTAGGAAGAAACGACACCCAATATGGTCTTAAAGAAACGATATAACAATTTCATTAGAACATTTTTCCAGTAATTTCGTATTTAAACGATAACAGAACCGAGAGTATCGCAGGTATGATGGCGTATTTTTTGTAGGATAACGTAATTAAATTTCTAATCTAGGCTGGAATATTATTTACCCTCCCGTCGACAATTAATTAAGCTTGTAAACTATCGGGTGATCCGTCGTCGAAGGGATATATCAAGCTAGGACGGGGCTTGTTTTGCCCCTCTGCTGGTTGGAATGTAATCAGCGCGACCTCCCCCATAAGAAGTGGCCAGCAGAGATAGGGCCGGGGGCCGATCCCCCTCACGACAATATCCATCTGTCTGGGAGTCCTCGAGTTTCGGCCGACCCCCTCCCCTCAAGTTTCCCAACTTCCTCCCTTACCCAGAACTAAGTTTAAATCGAATTGTAACGTCCGAAGGTTTTGTCCGGATTTCAATGTTCACGGCCCCACTATAGCCCCTCACCCTCGACACCCTAATTGAAAGTCCGACGATGCAATACGTTGTCGAAAGGGCTGGGAGGCAAAGTCCCTGTCCCCTCTCCGACTATAAAACACTTCAGAGATCAGTCCGAATTGAGAATACGAACGAATGTGCAATGTTGATATCTTACAAAAAAGAATTAAAAGTCTATTACACGCGCAAATAATGTGTGCATTAATTCCATAATTAATGTAGCAAAGAGATTCTAATAATGTGGGGAGATAGAAAATGAGAGATCATGCGTGTTAAAATTAATTTTACATTTACACATTCGTCCAGAAATATATTAAACTTAACTTTTCCGGGGCTCAAATCTTTAATTATTAAGAGAGTATTGTCATCCTTATTATTAGAATTATTATTCTCTTTAAACGCGAGCAGGTCTCATTGTGCTCCACGAAATGGAGCATTGGGCATTCCACTACAAAACGACACTTCCGTGTTCCTAAACCGAATCACTCGTCAGCCCCTGAACGAGTTAGCGACTGGAAGAGGGGCCGCCCCTCTTTGCAAGAGGGTGCAACCGAGCGAACAAAAGAATACAAAATGAGTATTTCCTTTTTTTATTCCGGCCGTGGGGCCGGTCCCAAACGCCCAGTGAGTCACCCTCGGGAGATAAGGCTGTGTTTAACACCGTACTCTCAATTGCTTCAAAAATTATTTAAGCGCTCCCACCAACAGCGTTGCGCAAACCCACCGTTTATGAATAATGTAGAATGAATACATGCGATACATACAAGAACGCAGTGAAGAGCCTATGGAACGTAAATTTAGGTAGGTGTCAGTAAGTAGGGGTCAAATAATAAATTTGTATATAAAAACTGCATATTATTAGCATGATTGATAGGAAACCAAAATTGAAATTTTAAACAAAACACACCGGATAATGCATCCCAAGACTCCCACTAGAAAGAATTTGAGACAATCAAGTGATAAATTCGAGGCGAGTATTTAACTAGAATTATTTATGTATCGCGAGTTATTGGATGAAATTTAAATAATTGCATTAAAAAACTGGGTTCGATCTCACAATTCGCGAAAGTTAAAAACGCGAGTATTCATTATTTTTTTCTCTGGAAAATACCGTATACAGTCAATTTGATAGAGATGAAATACAGCCCTACTGACAGTCTCAGAACTTGGACGAAAGAAGTCATATATATTTTCAACGTGCCAGACGGTGAGCGAGGGCTAAAGTGAAAAGTATATGCCGGCACCATCGGCCGTCCTTTCAAGTTTATCCGTTCAAAGGGAAAAATCCTCATCCCTTTTTCATGTTATTCCTCTAACAGGAAAGTTTCTATCTATAATTCCATTAGACCACCGGAAAGAAAGGTTAAATGTCACTTCGTTTCTCAACGACAAAACCAGCGGACCGTAACGAACTTCAAAGATCCGGTAAAACCCTAACGAAAATTGTTTGATAGGTCAACCTAATTATTTAATAACTCAATTAAGCTCAGTATTAATTCATTCCCTTAATATAGGTAAACCATCATTTTATAAGAACAGTTATAATTTCAGATTAATTAAAAAGGACCACCTAAATGAAATTATTAATTTATAAACACGAAAGCCTGCAATGAAAAACTTAGTGGGAGATAGTGAATCATTCAACTAGGTATAAAACATAAACATGTTTAATTATAACAACAAAGTTATGACTATAACTATATTATATTAATAAACAATATGCACGGTTTATCATAATAATTTCTGATGTATCTATCCTTTTAAAAATCGGACAGTAGAACAAAAGTGAGTCAGCAGATGTGTACTGAGAACATAATGGTCTACACCGGAGGTGGCCTGCAGCCACCCTGGGACCTTTTTCTGCTAGCGTGCCAAACATTTGAAAAGTTCCTTTTCTTAATTTGCTCTCGTGCTAGATAAAGAAGGACACACTTTTAATATACAATTAATTTTTATTGTCATATTAACGGGGGATACGGAAATCATGTTTGAAAATAAAATTCACAAAAAAACCGTGCCGCAGGTTACTCAAATAATATTACCGTGCGTATATACTCAAAGTATATTACCGATATCGTAGAATTTCAGCTTGGGTGTATCCTTTCCTAGTACCGCGTTGGGTCGCTGGGTCAAATGCTTTTTTCCCCCTTCTCGGTATGAATCGCAATTTACCCGCTTAACTGTCCGTCATTTTATCCAATATCGGTCCGGCGCAAACATTTATTGGGGCCAAACAATATCAAAGGGTTTTGAAAACCACTCGGCGGGCCGGTGATGGCCGTAACTGATCGGGCGGGCTTTCACAGCGAGGGGGCAGGCGTGTCCGATATGCATCCCTGGTCCCCATTCCCGATTCGTTCCGACAGCTTTCACCGCCCAAAACGCGAATTAGGAGCGACAGTCCCCCCCCCCATCCAGGAACAAGAGTAATTACTTATTATTGAGTTTCAAATTTACACTGGCGGCCAATCCGGAACACACAACGATAAGAAACAAATCGACCTCCAACCACTTCACCCACTCACTTCTCTTATAATAAAACACTTGTGCCGTATAATTACGCTTTTATTACCATTTTTTAAATGATAAAAAATTAAACAGTCTGTATATAGCACAATACAACAAAGAGAAACATCGAAAAGAAAATATATTTGTTGTTATTATTACATGCATCATTTTATATAGTCTGATGTTACATCGACAGTTTTAACCGATGTAAAAGTTGGATGTTACAACTAAATATAAATTAAACGGCATTAATGTTACGAGACCGCGTATTTCTTTACGCTTGTGATGTATGGTTGAAATAAACGTACAATGTACAATAAGAATACAGAGACTGGTTCAATTGGAATGGATATGCGGGGACAGTCGATGGGTTCTTCGGAGGGATGAAGAAAATTCCTTTAAAATTTCATTAAATTCCTCCGGTTGGCATTGCGGAGCGGCTATTGCGTCCCTCCCCCCCCCCGGTCCCACCCCTTTTATTTTTTACAGAGGCCCGTCTGAGAAAATTCTCGAGACGACGCGGTCCTCTTTTATTGCATCTAATTTCTCGAGCCGCCTCCGGGCACGTGTCCACTCCGCCCATCTTCCACTCAGACCAACTCCCTTTCTTGTCCAAATTCCATTTTCCGTATCGTTTCCCAGCTTTTGTCGAATTCCCTTCCCCTTTTTTAATTTCCTACCCCGCAGTTTCGTAGAACCAATTTCGTTCCCGCGCAGTTAGCAGAAGAGAACCTAATGAGAGAACCATAAATTCTGACGCTGAAATTAAAACTGCGATCGCATATGTCGGTTTTCAGTCCTCTGTCTGTATAAGGGAACTACTAAAAAATACTGCTATACGTGGATTGTACTTTGAACTGCTGGGATACAGAACACTTCACTTTTTAGTGTCTCACACTTAAACTAATTCCACATTCGACACTGAGAAGTTTTGTACAATCTGTATGAAAAGGAACGTCCCCTCTACCTTTGCACGCTTATATTTTAACATAAATAGAAATATAATTATTAAGATACGAGTTAAAAACAAGGGACAAATAATACGTTTATTTTTTCGTGTTCATATTTAGCTTGTAATTTGTAGTGTGTGTGTGTATGATTTTACATTCGTGCTCATTGGAAGGTAGGGACAAATGAAAGGTCCCGTCAAGAGCCATAATCAAGTGCACGAACGATTCATGGGACGATGGCTCCTGTAGGGGGGATGTAATCAAAAGACATCTCATATTTCATTAGCGCGGTTTCGAGGGTCTGTGTTTCGGGCGACAAAGAAATCGAGGGCGACTTTATCCGGGGGCGGAGGCGAATATGTAAACCGGGAAAGGTAGAAAAAGGGAAAAGGGGGAGGAAAAGAGGATTTGTCGGCCCCGAAGTGGAGACACGCCGGGACTCACACGTGACTGGGGCCGGCCTCCCCTATAAAACTTGAAGTGCTCCTCGAGTGGAGCTCATTTAAATGAGTACCTCATTATAGTGACATCACAAACCACTTAAGGAAGGCCCCCCGGAGTTCGGGACGAATGGAAGAGGAAGAGAAGAAGGGTTTAGGGGGAGTGGAAGGGCGTTGTTACGTCTAATAAACGTGGAGGGCTCTCTGGGCGCCCCCGGAGGCTGCCCACTTCTATCTACTTTTAACCAGTCATTTGTTTGCCCAGAGGTCGAGTCAACGACGCGCTCGAGGGCTCGGCGGTGGGAGACACCGATTAGCCTTGCATTGATTTCGAGGGCTTTCTGATATTATTATCCTGGCGGTGGATACCACTCCAAAAGTCATTCTCGATTCGAGACACGAACTCCTACCCCCGCTGAATAAACATCGGCCGGAGAGGAAATAATTTGCCATTTAAAATGGATAGCGTCTACGGAGCTTCTGCCCGTCCGACAACCAAGATTGATGGCACAGCCCTCATTACCAATATGGCGGATAATAACAAAATATGTTCGCTCTGTTAAATGATAACAAAGAGACAGTAAAAGTGCAGTGACGGTGCAAACAGGATGCAACACAGGCGAGAAACAAGCCTAAGTGACACATTTAGCGAAAGGCTAAACCAACGAGCGGAAAAAGAAAATCATGCCAAAATACATTCAACAAAGATAAATCAAAATTTTAAACTCCTACTGACCTAGAAGCATTAACGTAGAGCCAGTTCCTGAGATTATTACAAATTGTCCTAATTATTAAGTTTTCAGAACGAATTTGTCTTTTGGTTAACTTTCTTTAACACTCTATTAATTGACCAGAGCTTTAACAGATAAAAAAAAGTTTTGAAAACGTATTCCCATGACTATGTGATATTCTTTACTGCTATTCTAAATTTATTTCACAAACACAACTCTATCGACTTGTACATTTACAATTTGTATATATTATAACATACTAAGGCAAATTATTATTATAACTGACAAATTAATCTGAAACCAGTCCAAATGAAGGACGTAGTACGGTATACATAGAAAATACATTTACTATCTTCTTGCTCTTTCAGGGGGTACATTCAATCGATATCTTTTCCCCCGCGGACCAACCGGGTAATTATCGAATTTCCAGAAGCGTTTAAAAGGAAGAAAAAATAAATCAGCGCCCGAAAGTAAAGACCCGTTGGAGGAAGCTTTGATCCACCGGACTTTTTCCGCCGAAGTGAGCTACAAGTGATTTAACAAGAGCGAGGAGAGAAAAGAACGGGAGAAGAAAGGAAGAGAGAAGAGAAAAAAAAGGGAAGCAGAAATAGACAAGAGTGGACTGCAAGAAACACTCGGCTATGTTTCTAATTAGTCCGGCTGGACGCAGCTGCTACTGTTCCTACTACTACTCCTCCTCCTCCTCCTCCTCCTCCAAGTTGAAGTGAGCCGAGGTGTTCTACAAAGGGAACACCTCCGGCTCACGACCTTCTCAACCCACCATCCATCTCTCTCTGTCACCCTCCTTCTCCCGCCCTCTCAATCCTATCCCTCTCCCCCTCCCACCACACTCTCTCTCTCTCTCTCTCTCTCCCTCTCGTTCCCTCAGTCTGAGCGAGGCCGTCTACAATCAGTGACAAAAGTTGAAGAGTCTTCCCCCCACCAGGACAGCATTGAAGAAGAAAGGAGGGCGGAAAGCAATCTTGCCGCTTTTACCGGCAAAAGCCACCCCTACCCCCCCCCCACCCGCGCTGTCTACCTCCCGACAATCAGTTTTATTACGGACTGTGTATCAAATTAGAGTACACGCTCACATGAGTCTCCTACACGCATTTAGAGGTATCTCGGATTCTGTGATACTCGAAAGAAAGTGAGGCCGGAGTAGTACAGGGGTTCGTTCAGTACAAATATCATCCTAACGACCATTTAACGATACCTTTATTAATTCAAATTGGCACCAAATAATGGTGCCAAGAAAATGTTGCATTGATTGCAACTTTAATTGAAGAATTGTTTCTTTCATTTCATATAATACAAAACTGGTCACTTATTTATTTAATATGATACCTTTTCAAATTTGTTGTAGCTTATTTTATAATGAAGACAAGAAATACCTTTATTCAATTATTCATTAAAGTCTTTTATAATTTATTCCCTTCCTTTTTCTGTATCAAATAACAGGGATTTAAAAAAATAATAAATAAGAGAGATTAGATTATTAATTCAAGTATAAATCCGGGGGAAATGAGCTTCCCTTAGGTGGGAAACAAGAGTTCACCTTTCGCTTGATAAACGTCTTGCGCATCTCGCAAATGCCCTGGATAAAGCTCTCATAACGAATTTCCGGTGAAACAGCTCACTTTCATGAAAACAATCACTGTTCGCAACAGCTTGCATGAATGGCGTAAAATAAAAACCGAATCCTATTACTCCTTTTACCTTTGACGCTTCCGTACAAGTGCCCCCTTCAACGATTCCACTCCAGTTAAACATAAATTGCAAAAATCGAAATACCGGCAAAATGTCAAACGTCAATTCCCGAGTACTCGGTGAAAATGGCCGATGGCGGTTGGTTTGAACTCCCAACTTGAACACGAAACCCGCTGTTGAATGATTAAGTAAAAGAAATATATAAATATAATGGATCATAGAAAATCGTACCCATAATAAATCGAAGATCCTCCATGGCTGGTAATTAGATAATTAGATTTTCAGGATACAGGGGCAGCATTAAATATTAGTTACTCCTCAAACAATTCTTCCCTCATAGTCGAATACATCAACCAAAATACAGCTTATTCTAAACACGAAACTTTATATTTACCTCATAAATGCACTACTATCTATCCTTAATTATTTGTATGTACTATATCAAATCTGACCACTATCAGAGCCCTTTGAACAGGCTCGTTGAATAGGCTTTGTATAGGGAAATTTTAAGATCGCCCGGACAATCAACAATCCCAGTATGAAAGCTACACTATGCAGATTGCCAAAATACGGGGTCGAATTACATATCAATCTACAAATTTAATATATAATTTTCTAGTAACAACATTAATGTATCAGGCCTTTTTTGGGAGGAGGGGAACGTTCCTATTAGCTGTGGACAAATCGAAACGGTTAGGAACGGAAGCTAGTTGGCAAATCAAAGCGTCGAAAAACCTCATAAAACAGATTTTCACACGCTTACACAATCCGGTCGGGGCGGAAAAGCGCGCATTACAAATGAGCCGTATAATTGATTGCCGGGTGAAGAAAAGTAAAAAGTGGTCGGTTGGGGGAAGGGGTTGGGTTTTAATGGCCGGCACGCTTCTCCCTTATGCCGGGTTTACGACGCCGCTACTCTCCGATCGGCCGAGGAATTTTATCTCGGCGAAAAGCTTTACTGCCCCGGCCGGCTAATCGAGGCCCGGGGATATGCGGCGGGGACACGGAATGAAAGCTGCTCCACCGCTTTTTTTCCGCCTAACCTTTTCTCCCCCGG
Source organism: Lethocerus indicus (assembly GCA_019843655.1). Lineage (NCBI taxonomy): Eukaryota > Metazoa > Arthropoda > Insecta > Hemiptera > Belostomatidae > Lethocerus > Lethocerus indicus. Next base: position 9,667,495 of record JACDQD010000006.1, read on the forward strand.
TGCAATAAACACGGCATTATTTATGGTACATCCATTTGAAATTTACGCGGTACGCTAAAACGTCCGTCCGTCCTTTACCACTCCTGAATTGAAACGTTTCGCGTCAAATCCACGGTGGTAGCGTTGAATTGGGCCTTTCAACAAAACAAATCTAGGATATATTTCAACTAATATTTTCATTACTGAAAATTTTAGTTCTACTAACATTTGTATTATGTATTACAAAATATTTGTAGAGGGTATTTTGTAGATCTGCCTCTGTCTGATTTCAGTTATATCAATTTTATCTCTTTTAATATATGCAGCGTGTACGATAATAAATTACATAGTGCGTTAAATATATCCCTGTAAAGATTTGTCAAAATAAAATACACGAATTATTATAATGCAATTGTTTCCCGTATTTCTCCAGGCCGCGCTCTTGGAAACTTGGTTTTTATTCATTCCACTCACTTCATATAATCATTTTTGTAGGATACCTTTTTCTAGAAAATTTAGGACATATTTGTATTAATATTAAACAGTAATCGGGCCTATTTGTCTCATTCCCTCGTTCCATAATCAGAAATAAATTCGTATCCGTTGATGGATGTGACCGCCGTCGAATATTAACTGGTCTAAAATTCGGCTCGAGGAGAAAAAAAGGGTGGATTTTCTGAACTGTAATCGATCCGCGGGTTTATTTCAAATTAGCATTAATCGGGCTCGGGGTAAAGTTTTATGAATGCAAAGCCCTTCATGGGTGGGGGGGGGTAGTAGGCGTTGTTACGGCGATAAGGAACCCGCATTTGGGACCACCAGGATACCTGGGAATATCCCTTCCCTATCGAGCCACTCTCCGAAAATCTACGCCTTTTTTTAATTGTTCTTTTTACCTTTCCTTCCGACGTCGCGACGAGCCCCAGGTATTCTTTTCAACTCGAGTAAATTAACCGCCTTTTAAACTATTAACCCACCGCCCGTGTCACGCCCCCGAACAGTTAATGGTCGCATATATCATATGACTATCAAATAAGGACGACAATTGTGTTACCACTCCTGGAAGGAAAGCTGTAGAAATGATAAAGCACTTCGGTGTACGCTAACCCTAGCCACATAAATCTGTTCACCTTCACCACCCATCAACATGAAAAATCTCCCAAAAAGTCTATTCTATCCTAAAGAATAGTTTTACTAATAACTTTGAATTATAAAAATTATTTTAATAAAGTTAATTACATTACAAATGAAAGATAATTAATTAAAAATAATTTTTTATTTCAAAATGTTCACCAGCCTCACTTCAGGCCTCCGAGTTAATTTCATAGGGAACTTTTGAAAGCACTGTTTTCATAACCATTATACCAGGATTAAACAACTTATACACTGTACCAAAGCCAATAGTCAGCTCCGTCGCTATTAAATAATCAATAGCCTGTCATTACAAATATCGTGACCTGATGTGACGCCCAATGATACCGCAGGAGTTCAATACTCAATACTGAATTGGCGATTCATAACCCACTGGGGATCCGTAATCACGACGAGCACCACGTTTTGAACGAAACGGTACTGTCTTTCCTTCACTTAAAGACCCCCATTATTTAAATTGCCGCCTCGTCGGACCCTCTCTTCAGCATGGAGGCCGAGCTGGCGGAATCGATTATTTTTCAAATTCCGAATGTATGCGAGTGCAATAAATGGACAATAACAGTGACAGTGCAATATAAATAAATATAAGCAATTGAATAAGCAATTCATATTAGCAATTAAAATATTTACGCGCGTTACACGCGTTTTAGTAAATAGTTAAAATATTGGATTCGTATAGGGGGCATTTTCAGTATCTGGCCACAGGTAGGATAATTAGGATAGAGAATGGAGCCAGAACAACCGCGGTTAATTTACGAGCCTTCCCGCTCCCGTAGTTCCTTAGTTTATAATTTCTTTCGACGAAGTTTGTTATAAGCAATTTTTTCGTCATTAGTAGCGTTTCCTGCTGAATAACGAGCTTTGAATTAAGCGTCCGACCCGCCAAGTTGGCCACTCTTTCCGCTGTCAGATGCAATGAACAAACTCCACAACTTGTTCCGTTTTCAACCGTGTTTAATGAATGAGCCGTATGCCTGGAGGAAGGGGATTCAGAATCGTACCAATTCATTTATCCAGTTTCCAAATAACATACCCGACTGGACGGCCAGATTGAGAAGAATTTCTGTATATATATATATATATATATATATATATATATATATATATATATATATATATATCAAGTGTGTTTGACGCTATTCTTGGAATTACTGTTTGATTTTCGGCCACTATTATGCGGTTGAAGATTAAAACTGTGGGCACGATACACACCTGTACCGGTGAAGTGCGTGGCTTTATCGCTTAATTTCCTACTGACTAAATCAAACTGGTGACGAAAAGCTAAAACCAGTCTAACAAAGAGAACTACAGTAATTTAATCTGACACCCCTGGTAACTCGACAGAAGGTAACTTCAGCCCGGCATTACTACGGCGGACAATTGAATCACTAAAATATAATCATCACGTACCCCTTCGCCCTCTTGAAGGGCACTACACCTGTTTCTTGCAAAAAAAGAACAGTTAATTTTTCTTTCTACTAAACAATGTCGAAAAAGTTTCATGGCCTTATCATTTTAAGAGGAGGATAACTGGTATGGACGTGGTATGTGTTCCTATACAAATAAATATAACACAGATTGTGCAGACATGAGCCAACAAATTTAAAAAAAAGTCATGACGGCACGCCGGCCAGGTGATGAAAAAACCATGGAATAGTCATGCGCCGAAGAGCACTTTTTTGTACTCTAAAAAGAACAAAAAATATATATATTACGCGTAATACGCGGATTGCGCGTTTCAAACAGAAGGAACGAAATAAATGCAGGAACAAGTCCTTTTATTGCAACAAGTACAGAATCATGGGTGGGATAGAACAATATAAAACGAATTGTGAAGTTTTGATATCCCGCTGTTTGAAATGGCGAGATTATTGCCGGGAGTTAGCATACTTACTTTTGAAAAGCAAAGAAACCCCGCCTTCCCCTCAGCTCCTACGACCGACCTCGTTAGTTACATTTAAGACGAACTTGAGTTATAAAAGACTGAAATGAAATTTATGAACTTTACAGTAAATCTTAATGTGGTTGTGGCCTTTATAGTTGATCCATACCATGTCATTCGATTCAATAATAAGAAATAACAGCATTAGATCCATTCCTTCTAGTTATTTAAGACAAAATGTCCTCGATACGTTTTTTCTCACCGTCTACAGTGCATATCCATTTAAGCACGTCTAATGTTTTATTTTTTTGGAGATTCATTGGTCGGATTTAATTACCGGTATTTCGGGTCAGAAGAAATGACAGTTTTTACAGTCGTCATCCCAAGGAGTTGATAAACGGTTTTCTATGTGGTTCCCTAAAAAAGTTCAATTCTGTGGAAATGGAAGTTCCGGTCAGAATTCATTTGCTCAAAAGAAGAAAGAGGGAAAGAAAGGAGTATAATCAGAAAGAAACGCGCCATTAATTATAACTAAACCGAGCTGGGCATCGAGAAGGGAAACAATTATTATAAAGTATAAAAGGAAAGTTGAAAAGGGGGTCAGGTTGTATTGGAGGGGACGTCATTTACACGCGAGCCGGCCCCTTTCTGACAGAAGCTTCGTGTCATTTTAGCTAATATAATTTTCAGCATGAAATGGCCAAAGGAAAATCGATAGTTCTGCACCCTGAATAAACATTTAATTTATCTCCGCAGCGGTTCAAGGGGACAAGCTTCCTGAACACGATCTTTCAATTGGGCACAGAACTCAATGTTGATGAGTATTTTTCTTTAGCCCAAACAGGAAATTGGCGGAGAATATCCACTGTTTCTACCAAATATACACAGCTTACTGTAGATGTAAGGCCTGAGAATGTTGGAAATGTATATTTCGTTTTTAATATGTACAATTCTTCGTTTTAGAGAACACCACAGAAAAAATATCCACTCAGGATAAATGAGTGCAATCCAATACACGGCATATTATTGTGACAAATCCACTTGAAAACCTGTAATCAATAATCGAGAAATTCATCGAAGGACAGGAATATAAACAGAACCGCGTCTCGAAAACGTGCACGAAAACCATATGAAATGTATGCGGTAATGGTGGTTTCACTCGAAGCTACACGTAATTCACACGAAAGCATATCTGATTCATAGGATAAATGCAGGCTTACGTTAGCCTGTTTATGTTTACATTCCTGCCCTTCCATGCTTACAATTTTCAGACGCTTTCAAGTGGATTTGTCACAATAATATGCCGTGTATTATTCAGTCATTTACCCTGAGGGGATATTTTTTCTGTGGTGTTCTCTAGAACAAAGAATTGTATATATTAAAAACGAAATTTCCGTTTTGAACATTTTCAGGCCGTACTCAAGCTGTGTGTATTTGGTAGAAACATTGGATATTCTCCGCCAATTTATACTTATTTGACTGTTTTTCTGCGGTGTTCTCTAAAACTAAATAAAATAAAGCAAAAATGAGCAATCTCTTTCCGCCCTTTTGTTTTCCGTGCCCCCTATATACAAAGGTTACATGAATATGTATAAATAGCGACAATCGTAGTTATAACAGCCATAAGACCTAGTTAAAAGATAGTTGATTACTTTCGATTGAAAAACTGGTTCTACCGTTATACTATTAACCCGTACACAACTGCGATAAATATTGGTTCGCGCATTCCCCCGGTATTGGGGCATATGACCGGAGCGCAGGATCGAGAGGTCAGGACCATTTATTAGCGCGGGCATAATATAATGGTCCATACCGGGGGGTGGTTGGGGGGGGAGCTGGAATAACGATTAGCGGTGAAGCCTCACCTGGCGGCCGGCCCCCGATCCGAACTCATTATCCGGATTAATGCATCAATGATGGATGATTAATTACTCGGGTGGGCCAGCGCTCTTATTGAAAAACCGGCTACAAAACCCTATAGCCAAGGACCCCCCTCCCGCGGCCACCCACCGACACTAGAATAATGAGATTATTTCGATATGCGCCCAGCCTCCACCTAAACTTTCGTGGAATTAATATTTAAGCTTTGAAACCTCAACTCAAAGTATAACTATATATACATTTACATAAATATATATTGTTAAATAGAATCTAATTTCAATGTGGACATGGAATGTCGGACTTGGAACGAATGAGTCGTTACATAGGTATTACCTATGAATATCAAAAATATTAGTTTCCAGTCAGTGTACATGATGTGTCTTGTTATTGTGTTATACGGGATGTTGTTTGTCTTCTTTGGGTTGGGAGGGATTTTGTTAATCGGTTTAAGTCTTTGTCTGATTATCTGTCGGAAAGTGGGGGGTTGAGGTTATTTAATAGTATTAGCGGGGACTTTGGGAACTTATTTTTCTTTTTAAGACTTTGCTCTCTTACTTTGATATACCTGTTTTGTGGTCTGCAAGGGGTTGAAATATTGTAGGTTCGTGATGTTTCTGTCTCCTCTCGCTGGTTTGGTCTTTTGCTAGACCGGTTTCGGCTGCTCGCCATCTTCAGTAGCGGTGTTAGTCACTGTTAGCACTTTGGATGTTTTTTGGGCATCCTCACTGCACTGTCACTTTCACATGTACTGTAATGTTTGTCAGTATGTCAGTCGTTTATATATATATGTGTTCTGTTATTGTTATTGGGGCTTATGTTTGTCTTCGGATTTTGTTAATCCGTTTTCTATTTTTCGTCCAGTTTGGCCGATGTAAACTCCATCGCACGATCCGCATGTTATCTTTGTTATAATATCCCACTTTGTTTGTGTCTATTTTGTTGTTGTGTGCTGATGTGTTTTTGTGGGGGGAGGATATGAGTGGTCGACGGGCTAGCGGGGGTCGTGGGGGATGTTCCGGGCGGCAAGGCGGGTAATTGGCCAGAGGGAGGATGTGAGTTGTCGACGGGCTAGCGAGGGTCGTGTTGGAGGTTCCGGGTGGCACGGTGGGTAGGAGGCCTGGGGGAGGACGTGAGTTGTCAACGGGCTAGCGGGGGTCGTGGGGGAAGTTCCGGGCGGTACGGCTAGTAGGTGGCCGGAGGGACGATGTGAGTTGTCGACGGGCTAGCGGGGGTCGTGGGGGAAGTTCCGGGCGGTACGGCTAGTAGGTGGCCGGAGGGACGATGTGAGTTGTCGAGTGGATAGGGGAGGTCGTGGGCGAAGTTCCTGATGGACCGGCGTAAACCTATATGTACGTTATATACTCGTATACCTACCTCTACTTACACGGTCTGCTGGGTTTGACCAAACGATCTACTCGTAAACGGCCGACGAGTGGTCATCCCGGGCACCGTGGGACGGACAACGGGACGCTCACTACACACTCCGAGAGGGAAACACGAGTGGTCGGTCAGGCCGACTCAACAAGTCTGTTCTCTCCCAATACGGAGGTAACGAAATTGGGCCGCGCTGGACGCCTCTCGTAAAAAGTCGAGTGGTCATCCCGGACACCGTGGGACGGACAACGGGACGCTCACTACACACTACCACACCCGAAGAGGGAAACACGAGTGGTCGGTCAGGCCGACTCAACAAGTCTGTTCTCTCCCAGAGGCGGGGCTCCCGGCCGAACACATTGGGCCGCGCGCTGGACGCCTCTCGTAAATGGCCGACGAGTGGTCATCCCGGGCACCGTGGGACGGACTACGGGACGCTCACTACACACTCCGAGAGGGAAACACGAGTGGTCGGTCAGGCCGACTCAACAAGTCTGTTCTCTCCCGGAGGCGGGGCTCCCGGCCGAACACATTGGGCCGCGCTGGGCGTAATGGCGACGAGTGGTCATCCCGGGCACCGTGGGACGGACAACGGGACGCTCACTACACACCCGGAGGAAACACGAGTGGTCGGTCAGGCCGACTCAACAAGTCTGTTCTCTCCCGGAGGCGGGGCTCCCGGCCGAACACATTGGGCCGCGCGCTGGACGCCTCTCGTAAAGGTCTACGTCAACCGGGCACGGACGTCATCCCGGGCACTCTCGCTCACTACACACTCCGAGAGAGAAACACGAGTGGTCAGGCCGACTCAACAAGTCTGTTCTCTCCCGAGGCGGGCCTCCCGGCCGAACACATTGGGCCGCGCGCTGGACGCCTCTCGTCCGAGTGGTCATCCCGGGCACCGTGGGACGGACAACGGACGCTCACTACACACCCGAGAGGGAACACGAGTGGTCGGTCAGGCCGACTCAACAAGTCTGTTCTCTCCAGGCGGGGCTCCGGCCGAACACATTGGGCCGCGCGCTGGACGCCTCTCGTAAAAGGTCCGCGAGTGGTCATCCCGGCACCGTGGGACGGACAACGGGACGCTCACTACACTCCGAGAGGAAACACGAGTGGTCGGTCAGGCCGACTCAACAAGTCTGTTCTCTCCCGGAGGCGGGGCTCCTGGCCGAACACTGGGCCGCGCGCTGGACGCCTCTCCGTAAATGGCCGACGAGTGGCCATCCCCGGGCACCGTGGGACGGACAACGGACGCTCACTACACACTCCGAGAGAAACACGAGTGGTCGGTCAGGCCGACTCAACAAGTCTGTTCCTCGGAGGCGGGGCTCCCGGCCGAACACATTGGGCCGCGCGCTGGACGCCTCTCGTAAAGGTCTCAACGAGTGGTCATCCCGGGCACCGTGGGACGGACAACGGGACGCTCACTACACACTCCGAGAGGGAACACGAGTGGTCGGTCAGGCCGACTCAACAAGTCTGTTCTCTCCCGAGGCAGGGCTCCCGGCCGAACACATTGGGCCGCGCGCTGGACGCCTCTCGTAAGCCGTCTACGAGTGGTCATCCCGGGCACCGTGGGACGGACAACGGACGCTCACTACACACCCGAGAGGGAAAGCACGAGTGGTCGGTCAGGCCGACTCAACAAGTCTGTTCTCTCCCGGAGGCGGGGCTCCCGGCCGAACACATTGGGCCGCGCGCTGGACGCCTCTCGTAAATGGCCGACGAGTGGTCATCCCGGGCACCGTGGGACGGACTACGGGACGCTCACTACACACTCCGAGAGGGAAACACGAGTGGTCGGTCAGGCCGACTCAACAAGTCTGTTCTCTCCCGGAGGCGGGGCTCCCGGCCGAACACATTGGGCCGCGCGCTGGACGCCTCTCGTAAATGGCCGACGAGTGGTCATCCCGGGCACCGTGGGACGGACAACGGGACGCTCACTACACCCGAGAGGAAACACGAGTGGTCGGTCAGGCCGACTCAACAAGTCTGTTCTCTCCCGGAGGCGGGGCTCCCGGCCGAACACATTGGGCCGCGCGCTGGACGCCTCTCGTAAATGGCCGACAACGGTGGTCATCCCGGCACCGTGGGACGGACAACGGGACGCTCACTACCGGTCAGGCCGACTCAACAAGTCTGTTCTCCCGGAGGCGGGGCTCCGGCCGAACACATTGGGCCGCGCGCGACCGTGGGAGGAAACACGGTGGTCGGTCAGGCCGACTCAACAAGTCTGTTCTCTCCCTGAGGCGGGCTCCGGCCGAACACATTGGGCCCGCGCTGGACGCCTCTCGTAAATGGCCAACAGTGGTCATCCCGGCACCGTGGGACGGACAACGGGACGCTCACTACACACTCCGAGAGGAAACACGAGTGGTCGGTCAGGCCGACTCAACAAGTCTGTTCTCTCCCGGAGGCGGGGCTCCCGGCCGAACACATTGGGCCGCGCGCTGGACGCCTCTCGTAAAAGGTCTACGAGTGGTCATCCCGGGCACCGTGGGACGGACACACGGGACGCCACTACACACTCCAAGTGAGGGGAACACGAGTGGTCGGTCAGGCCGACTCAACAAGTCTGTTCTCTCCCGGAGGCAGGGCTCCCGGCCGAACACATTGGGCCGCGCGCTGGACGCCTCGTAAAGGTCGACGAGTGGTCATCCCGGGCACCGTGGGACGGACAACGGGACGCTCACTAACACGAGAGAACACAGGTGGTCGGTCAGGCCGACTCAACAAGTCTGTTCTCTCCCGGAGGCGGGGCTCCCGGCCGAACACATTGGGCCGCGCGCTGGACGCCTCTCGTAAAAGGCCAACGAGTGGTCATCCCGGGCACCGTGGGACGGACAACGGGACGCTCACTACACTCCGAGAGGGAAACACGAGTGGTCGGTCAGGCCGACTCAACAAGTCTGTTCTCTCCCGGAGGCGGGGCTCCCGGCCGAACACATTGGGCCGCGCGCTGGACGCCTCTCGTAAAAGGTCTACGAGTGGTCATCCCGGGCACCGTGGGACGGACAACGGGACGCTCACTACACACTCCGAGGGGGGGGGGGGGAAACACAGAGTGGTCGGTCAGGCCGACTCAACAAGTCTGTTCTCTCCCGGAGGCGGGGCTCACGCACCCCCCGGCCGCATTGGGCCCGCGCTGGACGCCTTCGTGCCCCGAGTGGTCATCCCGCAGACGGACCACGGACGCTCACTACGCACTCCGAGAGGGAAACACGAGTGGTCGGTCAGCCGACTCAACAAGTCCTGTCTCTCCCGGAGGCGGGGTCCCGGCCGAACACATTGGGCCGCGCGCTGGACGCCTCTCGTAAAGGTTCGGTGGTGCATCCCGGCACCGGGACGGACACGGACACTCACTACACCTCAGAAACACAGTGGTCGGTCAGGCCGACTCAACAAGTCTATTCTCCTCCCGGCAGGCCTCCGGCCGGCCGAACAACCCATTGGGCGCGCGCTGGACCGCCTCTCGTAAATGGCCGACGGTGGTCATCCCAGGCACCGTGGGCTCACTACACACTCCGGAAACACGAGCGGTCAGGACTCAACAAGTCTGTTCTCTCGGAGGCGGGGCTATTGGGCCGCGCGCCTGGACGCCTCGTAAAGGCCAACAGAGAGGGAAACACGAGTGGTCGGTCAGGCCGCCGACTCAACAATCCTGTTCTCTCCCGGCCGAACCATTGGGGAGGCAGGGTCTACTCCCGGCCGGAGGAGACACGATTGGCCGCCGCGCGCGGGGCTCCCGATTGGGCCCGCCTGGACGCCTCTCGTAGGTCTAAGGCACCTCTACACGGTAGTCATCCCGGAGGCGGGGCTCCCGGTGGGACGGAGGCCGCTCCCGGGCACCGTGGGACGGACAACGGGACGCTCACTACACACTCCGAGAGAGAAACACGAGTGGTCGGTCAGGCCGACTCAACAAAGTCTGTTCTCTCCCGGATGCGGGGCTCCCGGCCGAACACATTGGGCCCGCGCTGGACGCCTCCGTAAAGGTCTGGTGATGTCATCCCGGGCACCGTGGGACGGCTACAGGACGCTCACCCCCACTCGAGGCAAACACTCAACAAGTGGCTCCGGCCAGTCATTGGGCCGGCGCGACGCCTCGTAAAGGTCGTAAAGGGCAACTCCCGGGCACCACGGACAACAAGTACACTATTCTCGGAGAGCGAGGGTCGGTCAACTCAACACAGTCTGTTCTCTCCCGAGAACACATTGGGCCGCGCTGGACGCCTCTCGTAAAGGTCTACAGTGGTCATCCCGGGCACCGTGGGACGGACTACGGGACGCTCACTACACCTCCGAGAGGAAACACGAGTGGTCGGTCAATGCGACTCAACAATCTGTTCACTCCCGGAGGGCTCCCCCAGCCACATTGGGCCGCGCTGGGCCGCGCGCTAGAAATAACAAATCCATATAATGTACGGATCAATCCTCCTCCGCCGCAACCAGCCTCGTACGGTCCGCCGAGGGTCCATGGGGAACAATTGCGATATATGCAATGTAACACGAAGGTTCAGCGGGGTTCCCGGCTTCTTGGACCAAGAGCAGTCTGAATTCCTTCGGTATAGTATAGTTGGTGCAACCTGAACATCTAAAGTTCATCACAGACCTGTTCTTGCTCAGTTTAAGCAGCTAAAAACTGGCCTGGCCCTCTAAGAAGAATATTGTGTGTGTGTTACCCGGTAGCATTGGATACCGGAATCGCCTATTGTTAGGCTATAATAAATATATAGTCTCGTTCGTAAGACTGCCATGTCCTCACTGGTATTAATTGAATCAAAACAAAACTGTCTCAATAATCCTTCTTCCACCAAATGTCTGGGCACACTGTACTGTAATCGGTGCCGGGACTAGCAGCATTCAGTCCCCACCACACATACCATAACCAGCTCTGTTTCGCATTTTTACTCTCTAAAGATAGGTTTAGACACGCAGGACCAGGGTCGACGGGCCTTCACGGTAAGAATAAACCAGACTTTGACGGACGGCGATAAGCCATCTCCCGTCAAGTTTTTCCACAGCCTCTTCACCGTTCCGCCGACAACTGCACCCCCGACACAAACTCATGTCAACCTCCTTCCCGACCCGCTGGACCATCGACCTCACATCCTCCACCGGGCCTCCTACCCGCCGTGCCGCCCGGAACCTCCTCCGACCCCCGCTGGCCCGTCGACAGCTCACCCGCCGGCCTCCTGCCCGCCGTGCCGCCGAACCTCCCTCACGACCCCCTTGGCCGTCGACACTCATCTCCGCCGGCCTCCTGCCCGCCGTGCCCTTGGAACCTCCCTCCCGACCCCGCTGGCCCGTCGACCAGCTCACATCCTCCCCGGCCTCCTACCCGCCGTGCCGCCCGAGACCTCCTCGACCCCCGCTGGCCCGTCGACAGCTCACATCCTCCGGGCCTCCTGCCCGCCGTGCCGCCCAGACCTCCTCGACCCCGCTGTGCGTCGACAGCTCCATCCTCCGCCGGCCTCCACCCGCCGTGCCGCCGGAACCTCCCTCCGACCCCCATGGCCGTCGACAGCTCATCCTCCTCCGGCCTCCTGCCCCGCCGCCTGCCTTAGACCTCCCTCACGACCCCCTTGGCCCGTCGACAACTCCGTCTCCCCGGCCTCCTACCCGCCGTGCCTTGGAACCTCCTCCGCGACCCCCTTCTGCCGTCGACAGCTCATCCCTCCCTCCTCCTACCCCACCGTGCCGCAGACCTCCCTCGACCCCCATGGCCCGTCGACGCTCCATACTCCCCTCCGTACCTGCCCGCCGTGCCGCCCAGACCTCCCCGGACCCCGCTGGCCCGTCGACAGCTCATCCTCCTCCGGCCTCCTGCCCGCCGTGCCCCCAGACCTCCTCCACCGCTGGCCCGTCGACAGCTCATCCTCCGCCGGCCTCCTGCCGCCGTGCCGCGAACCTCCTCACGACCCCCGCTGGCCCGTCGACAGCTCCATCCTCCCGCCGCCTCCTGCCCGCCGTGCCGCCCCAGACCTCCCTCACGACCCCCGCTGGCCCGTCGACAGCTCGTCCTCCCGCCGTTGCCTCAGACCTCCCCGGATGCTGGTCCGTCGTCAACTCCACATCCCTCCCACTCGGCCTCCTGCCCGCCGTGCCGCCAGAACCTCCCACGACCCCGCTGGCCCGTCGACAGCTCATCCTCCCCGACCTCCTGCCGCCGTGCCTTGGAACCTCCCCCACGACCGCTGGCCGTCGACAGCTCCATCCTCCCTCGGCCTCCTACCGCCGTGCCGCTTGAACCTCCCTCGACCCCGCTGGCCGTCGACAGCTCATCCTCCCACCGGCCTCACCGCCGTTGCCCAGACCTCCCTCCACGACCCCCCTGGCCTCGACAGCTCATCCTCCTCCGGCCTCCTACCGCCGTGCCGCCAGAACCTCCCTCCCGACCCCGCTGGCCCGTCGACACTCATCCTCCCTCCGGCCTCCTGCCCGCCGTGCGCCCAGACCTCCCCGGACCCCGCTGGCCGTCGACACTCACATCCTCCCCGGCCTCCTGCCCGCCGTGCCCCCAGACCTCCTCCCGACCCCCGCTGGCCGTCGACAGCTCACATCCTCCCCGGACCTCCTGCCCGCCGTGCGCCCGGACCTCCCTCCACCCGCTGGCCCGTCGACAAACCATCCTCCGCCGGCCTCCTCCCCCGCCGTGCCGCCCGGACCTCCCTCCCGACCCCGCTGGCCCGTCGACAGCTCCGTCCTCCGCCGGCCTCCTGCCCGCCGTGCCGCCGGAACCTCCCCCGACCCCGCTGGCCGTCGACAGCTCCATCCTCCTCCGGCCTCCTGCCGCCGTGCCGCCCAGACCTCCCCGGACCCGCTGGCCCGTCGACAGCTCATCCTCCCGCCGGCCTCACCGCCGTTGCCCCAGACCTCC